>OZ025295.1:350248391-352748391 GCA_964019185.1 Maratus speculifer
TAGCTATTACTCTTGATTTTCCACCACCTAAAAAGAAAACTAAAAAGCAATCGGCTTGGGAAAAACTGGGAAAAAACTTTTTTGATTCGATGTCTGATGGACCCATTCACAGATGCATGTGCTGCGATCGATTTTGGTTTAAAACCTCCATCACCAAAATTCTGCTCTGTAAAATCAAACAATATATGCCAAAGTCTTACAAGTATAACAGTATATGCCAAAGCTGTATTTTAATAATGATTACTTTTGCACCAACAATGTTAAATAGTTTGAAATGTTTCTTTCGTCGCCAACTTTTATGCTTGGCGACAATAGAGTGATATAACTTAAACGAACCGTACCTTCAAATTGCAGCATGTATAAAGTCATTTATAGCAGTGGCACGGATAATACACAATAAAACAACTGGTATTTAGCTTAAAATGATAGATGAATGTATCGAGTGAAACATTTTTCAAATGGTTGGGGTAATTTCTTAAATTACAATTATTAACCATTTGAAAAATGGTTGTTGTTTTCGGGAGAATGGACCCGATGATGTTACCACTTTTGAATGATGTTACCACTTTTGAATGATGTTACCACTTTTGAATTTAAATTAAATTCTTTATTTCTTCTTTTGCTATTTAAAATAAAAATTTAGTCAACATGTATAAGTTGCTTATTAGTTTGGCGTTACCACTTTTGAATGATGTTACCACTTTTGAATGATGTTACCACTTTTGAATTTAAATTAAATTCTTTATTTTTAGAAGAATTTTTATTTGAATTTAAATTAAATTCTTTACTTTTAGAAGAATTTTTATTTGAATAGTAAATTAAAATGGTTAAAATCATTGTAATAAAGGAGAAAACTAATAAATTTAAAAATGGGGAGACGGAAATTAACAGATACGGAAAAAGCCGAAGCCAAAGAAATGAATGAACGTGAATATCGCATTCAATGATATTAAACACAATACGCGTACTTAAACAATCATAAAGTGATTTTTATTAACCATTTGAAAAATGGTTGTTGTTTTCGGGAGAATGGACCCGATGATGTTACCACTTTTGAATGATGTTACCACTTTTGAATGATGTTACCACTTTTGAATTTAAATTAAATTCTTTATTTTTAGAAGAATTTTTATTTGAATTTAAATTAAATTCTTTACTTTTAGAAGAATTTTTATTTGAATAGTAAATTAAAATGGTTAAAATCATTGTAATAAAGGAGAAAACTAACAAATTTAAAAATGGGTAGACGGAAATTAACAGATACGGAAAAAGCGGAAGCCAAAGAAATGAATGAACGTGAATATCGCATTCAATGATATTAAACACAATACGCGTACTTAAACAATCATAAAGTGATTTTTATTTCGACTTTTTATTTATGTTTTACTAATTTATTTCTTCTTTTGCTATTTAAAATAAAAATTTAGTCAACATGTATAAGTTGCTTATTAGTTTGGCGATTCGTATCATTTGGCGAAATTGGTCGACGGGATAACTGAGTAATACTGTATTTGGTTTGGCGCAAAAACGTCTTTCAATGCAGAAAATGATAAAATCAAAAGATTATTGAGCCGCTGAAAACCAATTACGTGTTGAAAGGCGATCACGAAAAAGGAAGCAATTTAATGCCGAACCGATTAATTGTAAAACATCATGTCGCCAGGGCGACCAATCCACTAGCCATGGCGTTTTACTATCGGTCGGTTCTAACCAGGAAAATTTGAGTGCCAATAGTGATTCTAACAAGCCGGAAAATGTTATAGCTATTACTCTTGATTTTCCACCACCTAAAAAGAAAACTAAAAAGCAATCGGCTTGGGAAAAACTGGGAAAAAACTTTTTTGATTCGATGTCTGATGGACCCATTCACAGATGCATGTGCTGCGATCGATTTTGGTTTAAAACCTCCATCACCAAAATTCTGCTCTGTAAAATCAAACAATATATGCCAAAGTCTTACAAGTATAACAGTATATGCCAAAGCTGTATTTTAATAATGATTACTTTTGCACCAACAATGTTAAATAGTTTGAAATGTTTCTTTCGTCGCCAACTTTTATGCTTGGCGACAATAGAGTGATATAACTTAAACGAACCGTACCTTCAAATTGCAGCATGTATAAAGTCATTTATAGCAGTGGCACGGATAATACACAATAAAACAACTGGTATTTAGCTTAAAATGATAGATGAATGTATCGAGTGAAACATTTTTCAAATGGTTGGGGTAATTTCTTAAATTACAATTTTTTATTTTATTAACCATTTGAAAAATGGTTGTTGTTTTCGGGAGAATGGACCCGATGATGTTACCACTTTTGAATGATGTTACCACTTTTGAATGATGTGGTCACTTTTGAATTTAAATTAAATTCTTTATTTTTATTCATTTATTTATTATTTATTATTTTTATTAACCATTTGAAAAATGGTTGTTGTTTTCGGGAGAATGGACCCGATGATGTTACCACTTTTGAATGATGTTACCACTTTTGAATGATGTTACCACTTTTGAATTTAAATTAAATTCTTTATTTTTAGAAGAATTTTTATTTGAATTTAAATTAAATTCTTTACTTTTAGAAGAATTTTTATTTGAATAGTAAATTAAAATGGTTAAAATCATTGTAATAAAGGAGAAAACTAACAAATTTAAAAATGGGTAGACGGAAATTAACAGATACGGAAAAAGCCGAAGCCAAAGAAATGAATGAACGTGAATATCGCATTTAATGATATTAAACACAATACGCGTACTTAAACAATCATAAAGTGATTTTTATTTCTTCTTTTGCTATTTAAAATAAAAATTTAGTCAACATGTATAAGTTGCTTATTAGTTTGGCGATTCGTATCATTTGGCGAAATTGGTCGACGGGATAACTGAGTAATACTGTATTTGGTTTGGCGCAAAAACGTCTTTCAATGCAGAAAATGATAAAATCAAAAGATTATTGAGCCGCTGAAAACCAATTACGTGTTGAAAGGCGATCACGAAAAAGGAAGCAATTTAATGCCGAACCGATTAATTGTAAAACATCATGTCGCCAGGGCGACCAATCCACTAGCCATGGCGTTTTACTATCGGTCGGTTCTAACCAGGAAAATTTGAGTGCCAATAGTGATTCTAACAAGCCGGAAAATGTTATAGCTATTACTCTTGATTTTCCACCACCTAAAAAGAAAACTAAAAAGCAATCGGCTTGGGAAAAACTGGGAAAAAACTTTTTTGATTCGATGTCTGATGGACCCATTCACAGATGCATGTGCTGCGATCGATTTTGGTTTAAAACCTCCATCACCAAAATTCTGCTCTGTAAAATCAAACAATATATGCCAAAGTCTTACAAGTATAACAGTATATGCCAAAGCTGTATTTTAATAATGATTACTTTTGCACCAACAATGTTAAATAGTTTGAAATGTTTCTTTCGTCGCCAACTTTTATGCTTGGCGACAATAGAGTGATATAACTTAAACGAACCGTACCTTCAAATTGCAGCATGTATAAAGTCATTTATAGCAGTGGCATGGATAATACACAATAAAACAACTGGTATTTAGCTTAAAATGATAGATGAATGTATCGAGTGAAACATTTTTCAAATGGTTGGGGTAATTTCTTAAATTACAATTATTAACCATTTGAAAAATGGTTGTTGTTTTCGGGAGAATGGACCCGATGATGTTACCACTTTTGAATGATGTTACCACTTTTGAATGATGTTACCACTTTTGAATTTAAATTAAATTCTTTATTTCTTCTTTTGCTATTTAAAATAAAAATTTAGTCAACATGTATAAGTTGCTTATTAGTTTGGCGTTACCACTTTTGAATGATGTTACCACTTTTGAATGATGTTACCACTTTTGAATTTAAATTAAATTCTTTATTTTTAGAAGAATTTTTATTTGAATTTAAATTAAATTCTTTACTTTTAGAAGAATTTTTATTTGAATAGTAAATTAAAATGGTTAAAATCATTGTAATAAAGGAGAAAACTAACAAATTTAAAAATGGGTAGACGGAAATTAACAGATACGGAAAAAGCCGAAGCCAAAGAAATGAATGAACGTGAATATCGCATTCAATGATATTAAACACAATACGCGTACTTAAACAATCATAAAGTGATTTTTATTAACCATTTGAAAAATGGTTGTTGTTTTCGGGAGAATGGACCCGATGATGTTACCACTTTTGAATGATGTTACCACTTTTGAATGATGTTACCACTTTTGAATTTAAATTAAATTCTTTATTTTTAGAAGAATTTTTATTTGAATTTAAATTAAATTCTTTACTTTTAGAAGAATTTTTATTTGAATAGTAAATTAAAATGGTTAAAATCATTGTAATAAAGGAGAAAACTAACAAATTTAAAAATGGGTAGACGGAAATTAACAGATACGGAAAAAGCCGAAGCCAAAGAAATGAATGAACGTGAATATCGCATTCAATGATATTAAACACAATACGCGTACTTAAACAATCATAAAGTGATTTTTATTTCGACTTTTTATTTATGTTTTACTAATTTATTTCTTCTTTTGCTATTTAAAATAAAAATTTAGTCAACATGTATAAGTTGCTTATTAGTTTGGCGATTCGTATCATTTGGCGAAATTGGTCGACGGGATAACTGAGTAATACTGTATTTGGTTTGGCGCAAAAACGTCTTTCAATGCAGAAAATGATAAAATCAAAAGATTATTGAGCCGCTGAAAACCAATTACGTGTTGAAAGGCGATCACGAAAAAGGAAGCAATTTAATGCCGAACCGATTAATTGTAAAACATCATGTCGCCAGGGCGACCAATCCACTAGCCATGGCGTTTTATTATCTGTCGGTTCTAACCAGGAAAATTTGAGTGCCAATAGTGATTCTAACAAGCCGGAAAATGTTATAGCTATTACTCTTGATTTTCCACCACCTAAAAAGAAAACTAAAAAGCAATCGGCTTGGGAAAAACTGGGAAAAAACTTTTTTGATTCGATGTCTGATGGACCCATTCACAGATGCATGTGCTGCGATCGATTTTGGTTTAAAACCTCCATCACCAAAATTCTGCTCTGTAAAATCAAACAATATATGCCAAAGTCTTACAAGTATAACAGTATATGCCAAAGCTGTATTTTAATAATGATTACTTTTGCACCAACAATGTTAAATAGTTTGAAATGTTTCTTTCGTCGCCAACTTTTATGCTTGGCGACAATAGAGTGATATAACTTAAACGAACCGTACCTTCAAATTGCAGCATGTATAAAGTCATTTATAGCAGTGGCACGGATAATACACAATAAAACAACTGGTATTTAGCTTAAAATGATAGATGAATGTATCGAGTGAAACATTTTTCAAATGGTTGGGGTAATTTCTTAAATTACAATTATTAACCATTTGAAAAATGGTTGTTGTTTTCGGGAGAATGGACCCGATGATATTACCACTTTTGAATGATGTTACCACTTTTGAATGATGTTACCACTTTTGAATTTAAATTAAATTCTTTATTTCTTCTTTTGCTATTTAAAATAAAAATTTAGTCAACATGTATAAGTTGCTTATTAGTTTGGCGTTACCACTTTTGAATGATGTTACCACTTTTGAATGATGTTACCACTTTTGAATTTAAATTAAATTCTTTATTTTTAGAAGAATTTTTATTTGAATTTAAATTAAATTCTTTACTTTTAGAAGAATTTTTATTTGAATAGTAAATTAAAATGGTTAAAATCATTGTAATAAAGGAGAAAACTAACAAATTTAAAAATGGGTAGACGGAAATTAACAGATACGGAAAAAGCCAAAGCCAAAGAAATGAATGAACGTGAATATCGCATTCAATGATATTAAACACAATACGCGTACTTAAACAATCATAAAGTGATTTTTATTTCGACTTTTTATTTATGTTTTACTAATTTATTTCTTCTTTTGCTATTTAAAATAAAAATTTAGTCAACATGTATAAGTTGCTTATTAGTTTGGCGATTCGTATCATTTGGCGAAATTGGTCGACGGGATAACTGAGTAATACTGTATTTGGTTTGGCGCAAAAACGTCTTTCAATGCAGAAAATGATAAAATCAAAAGATTATTGAGCCGCTGAAAACCAATTACGTGTTGAAAGGCGATCACGAAAAAGGAAGCAATTTAATGCCGAACCGATTAATTGTAAAACATCATGTCGCCAGGGCGACCAATCCACTAGCCATGGCGTTTTACTATCGGTCGGTTCTAACCAGGAAAATTTGAGTGCCAATAGTGATTCTAACAAGCCGGAAAATGTTATAGCTATTACTCTTGATTTTCCACCACCTAAAAAGAAAACTAAAAAGCAATCGGCTTGGGAAAAACTGGGAAAAAACTTTTTTGATTCGATGTCTGATGGACCCATTCACAGATGCATGTGCTGCGATCGATTTTGGTTTAAAACCTCCATCACCAAAATTCTGCTCTGTAAAATCAAACAATATATGCCAAAGTCTTACAAGTATAACAGTATATGCCAAAGCTGTATTTTAATAATGATTACTTTTGCACCAACAATGTTAAATAGTTTGAAATGTTTCTTTCGTCGCCAACTTTTATGCTTGGCGACAATAGAGTGATATAACTTAAACGAACCGTACCTTCAAATTGCAGCATGTATAAAGTCATTTATAGCAGTGGCACGGATAATACACAATAAAACAACTGGTATTTAGCTTAAAATGATAGATGAATGTATCGAGTGAAACATTTTTCAAATGGTTGGGGTAATTTCTTAAATTACAATTTTTTATTTTATTAACCATTTGAAAAATGGTTGTTGTTTTCGGGAGAATGGACCCGATGATGTTACCACTTTTGAATGATGTTACCACTTTTGAATGATGTGGTCACTTTTGAATTTAAATTAAATTCTTTATTTTTATTCATTTATTTATTATTTATTATTTTTATTAACCATTTGAAAAATGGTTGTTGTTTTCGGGAGAATGGACCCGATGATGTTACCACTTTTGAATGATGTTACCACTTTTGAATGATGTTACCACTTTTGAATTTAAATTAAATTCTTTATTTTTAGAAGAATTTTTATTTGAATTTAAATTAAATTCTTTACTTTTAGAAGAATTTTTATTTGAATAGTAAATTAAAATGGTTAAAATCATTGTAATAAAGTAGAAAACTAACAAATTTAAAAATGGGTAGACGGAAATTAACAGATACGGAAAAAGCCGAAGCCAAAGAAATGAATGAACGTGAATATCGCATTCAATGATATTAAACACAATACGCGTACTTAAACAATCATAAAGTGATTTTTATTTCTTCTTTTGCTATTTAAAATAAAAATTTAGTCAACATGTATAAGTTGCTTATTAGTTTGGCGATTCGTATCATTTGGCGAAATTGGTCGACGGGATAACTGAGTAATACTGTATTTGGTTTGGCGCAAAAACGTCTTTCAATGCAGAAAATGATAAAATCAAAAGATTATTGAGCCGCTGAAAACCAATTACGTGTTGAAAGGCGATCACGAAAAAGGAAGCAATTTAATGCCGAACCGATTAATTGTAAAACATCATGTCGCCAGGGCGACCAATCCACTAGCCATGGCGTTTTACTATCGGTCGGTTCTAACCAGGAAAATTTGAGTGCCAATAGTGATTCTAACAAGCCGGAAAATGTTATAGCTATTACTCTTGATTTTCCACCACCTAAAAAGAAAACTAAAAAGCAATCGGCTTGGGAAAAACTGGGAAAAAACTTTTTTGATTCGATGTCTGATGGACCCATTCACAGATGCATGTGCTGCGATCGATTTTGGTTTAAAACCTCCATCACCAAAATTCTGCTCTGTAAAATCAAACAATATATGCCAAAGTCTTACAAGTATAACAGTATATGCCAAAGCTGTATTTTAATAATGATTACTTTTGCACCAACAATGTTAAATAGTTTGAAATGTTTCTTTCGTCGCCAACTTTTATGCTTGGCGACAATAGAGTGATATAACTTAAACGAACCGTACCTTCAAATTGCAGCATGTATAAAGTCATTTATAGCAGTGGCACGGATAATACACAATAAAACAACTGGTATTTAGCTTAAAATGATAGATGAATGTATCGAGTGAAACATTTTTCAAATGGTTGGGGTAATTTCTTAAATTACAATTTTTTTTTTAATTTATTTTAAATTTTCTTTATTAACCATTTGAAAAATGGTTGTTGTTTTCGGGAGAATGGACCCGATGATGTTACCACTTTTGAATGATGTTACCACTTTTGAAAGATGTTACCACTTTTGAATTTAAATTAAATTCTTTATTTTTAGAAGAATTTTTATTTGAATTTAAATTAAATTCTTTACTTTTAGAAGAATTTTTATTTGAATAGTAAATTAAAATGGTTAAAATCATTGTAATAAAGGAGAAAACTAACAAATTTAAAAATGGGTAGACGGAAATTAACAGATACGGAAAAAGCCGAAGCCAAAGAAATGAATGAACGTGAATATCGCATTCAATGATATTAAACACAGTCAACATGTATAAGTTGCTTATTAGTTTGGCGATTCGTATCATTTGGCGAAATTGGTCGACGGGATAACTGAGTAATACTGTATTTGGTTTGGCGCAAAAACGTCTTTCAATGCAGAAAATGATAAAATCAAAAGATTATTGAGCCGCTGAAAACCAATTACGTGTTGAAAGGCGATCACGAAAAAGGAAGCAATTTAATGCCGAACCGATTAATTGTAAAACATCATGTCGCCAGGGCGACCAATCCACTAGCCATGGCGTTTTACTATCGGTCGGTTCTAACCAGGAAAATTTGAGTGCCAATAGTGATTCTAACAAGCCGGAAAATGTTATAGCTATTACTCTTGATTTTCCACCACCTAAAAAGAAAACTAAAAAGCAATCGGCTTGGGAAAAACTGGGAAAAAACTTTTTTGATTAGATGTCTGATGGACCCATTCACAGATGCATGTGCTGCGATCGATTTTGGTTTAAAACCTCCATCACCAAAATTCTGCTCTGTAAAATCAAACAATATATGCCAAAGTCTTACAAGTATAACAGTATATGCCAAAGCTGTATTTTAATAATGATTACTTTTGCACCAACAATGTTAAATAGTTTGAAATGTTTCTTTCGTCGCCAACTTTTATGCTTGGCGACAATAGAGTGATATAACTTAAACGAACCGTACCTTCAAATTGCAGCATGTATAAAGTCATTTATAGCAGTGGCACGGATAATACACAATAAAACAACTGGTATTTAGCTTAAAATGATAGATGAATGTATCGAGTGAAACATTTTTCAAATGGTTGGGGTAATTTCTTAAATTACAATTATTAACCATTTGAAAAATGGTTGTTGTTTTCGGGAGAATGGACCCGATGATGTTACCACTTTTGAATGATGTTACCACTTTTGAATGATGTTACCACTTTTGAATTTAAATTAAATTCTTTATTTCTTCTTTTGCTATTTAAAATAAAAATTTAGTCAACATGTATAAGTTGCTTATTAGTTTGGCGTTACCACTTTTGAATGATGTTACCACTTTTGAATGATGTTACCACTTTTGAATTTAAATTAAATTCTTTATTTTTAGAAGAATTTTTATTTGAATTTAAATTAAATTCTTTACTTTTAGAAGAATTTTTATTTGAATAGTAAATTAAAATGGTTAAAATCATTGTAATAAAGGAGAAAACTAACAAATTTAAAAATGGGTAGACGGAAATTAACAGATACGGAAAAAGCCGAAGCCAAAGAAATGAATGAACGTGAATATCGCATTGAATGATATTAAACACAATACGCGTACTTAAACAATCATAAAGTGATTTTTATTAACCATTTGAAAAATGGTTGTTGTTTTCGGGAGAATGGACCCGATGATGTTACCACTTTTGAATGATGTTACCACTTTTGAATTTAAATTAAATTCTTTATTTTTAGAAGAATTTTTATTTGAATTTAAATTAAATTCTTTACTTTTAGAAGAATTTTTATTTGAATAGTAAATTAAAATGGTTAAAATCATTGTAATAAAGGAGAAAACTAACAAATTTAAAAATGGGTAGACGGAAATTAACAGATACGGAAAAAGCCGAAGCCAAAGAAATGAATGAACGTGAATATCGCATTCAATGATATTAAACACAATACGCGTACTTAAACAATCATAAAGTGATTTTTATTTCTTCTTTTGCTATTTAAAATAAAAATTTAGTCAACATGTATAAGTTGCTTATTAGTTTGGCGATTCGTATCATTTGGCGAAATTGGTCGACGGGATAACTGAGTAATACTGTATTTGGTTTGGCGCAAAAACGTCTTTCAATGCAGAAAATGATAAAATCAAAAGATTATTGAGCCGCTGAAAACCAATTACGTGTTGAAAGGCGATCACGAAAAAGGAAGCAATTTAATGCCGAACCGATTAATTGTAAAACATCATGTCGCCAGGGCGACCAATCCACTAGCCATGGCGTTTTACTATCGGTCGGTTCTAACCAGGAAAATTTGAGTGCCAATAGTGATTCTAACAAGCCGGAAAATGTTATAGCTATTACTCTTGATTTTCCACCACCTAAAAAGAAAACTAAAAAGCAATCGGCTTGGGAAAAACTGGGAAAAAACTTTTTTGATTCGATGTCTGATGGACCCATTCACAGATGCATGTGCTGCGATCGATTTTGGTTTAAAACCTTCATCACCAAAATTCTGCTCTGTAAAATCAAACAATATATGCCAAAGTCTTACAAGTATAACAGTATATGCCAAAGCTGTATTTTAATAATGATTACTTTTGCACCAACAATGTTAAATAGTTTGAAATGTTTCTTTCGTCGCCAACTTTTATGCTTGGCGACAATAGAGTGATATAACTTAAACGAACCGTACCTTCAAATTGCAGCATGTATAAAGTCATTTATAGCAGTGGCACGGATAATACACAATAAAACAACTGGTATTTAGCTTAAAATGATAGATGAATGTATCGAGTGAAACATTTTTCAAATGGTTGGGGTAATTTCTTAAATTACAATTTTTTTTTTTTTTCTTTATTGTTTCTTTATTTTTTTTTTCTTTATTTATTTTCTTTATTATTATTTTACTTTTTATTTTATTTTAATTTATTTTAATTTTCATTTTTATATTTTTTTTCTTTTATTTTTTCTGTGTTGTTTTATTTCAAGTCTTTTCAATAATTTTTCATTTCTTCTGCTATTTTTTGATCAATTTCGACTCTCGTCTTTACACATCCAACTAAATCCACTTATTGCATTCTCTGCAATCTCTACCCACTCTCTTTCAGGTCATCTATGATCTTTTGCCCTTACAGACACATGTCTGCTTCAGCTGATGACTATCTCTGTATTGTTTTAGCTCGAAACGCGTTCTGAATTTTTTTTTTTTCTTTAGCCTCCGATGCTATTTCTTTCAGACAAGCTAAAAAGTGTCGTGTCATCAGCCCCGAATTTTCTACTCAACCGATTTTGATAATTGTTTTATTAAATGAAAGCTATTTATTTGTATTTGTGCCCATTTTAGCTATTTTTTAATTTATTTCCATTTTATAGTTTATTTTTAATTTTAAATGTTTTTTACGATATTTCTTCGAAATGGTGGTAACCCAGTTTAGCATTTCTCTCGATAATAAAAATTCATTTTCCATTATCACTTTTCATCAGTCAGAAGCTTTATTTCATCAGTGAACATGTCCTCGCATTTAAAAGAAAAAAGATAATTGTTTTCGTAAAATTTAACCACAATAAAATGATTGCGTATAATTATGCACTAATTGAGGTTAAAAAAATATCTTTACTGAGAAATAATCTTAATAATGTAAATAAAATAACAGAAAATAATTTATGATGAAAATTAATGTCTAAAGCAAAAGAAGAAAAATTTCGGTACTACTAGGTTATCCCATCGACCAAAAAATTATCGCCAAACTATAAGATTAAATGCCAATAATGGATGATCGTGAATGTCACATTCAATGACATTAAATACGATTCACGTGTTTAAAATGGCATTAAATGATTTTTATTTAGTTTTTATTTGATATTTTATTAATATTCCACTAATTATTTGTTTTTTTGTTATCTAAAAATTTAAATTATGTCATTATTATAATTTGGCTATTAATTTGGCGATTTGTATAATTTGGCGAAATTGGTCGACGGGATAACATAGCAGTATCAAACTTTCAAATGAGGAAAATGATGTCATTCAGCAATTAGATAAATGGGAATTACAATATTATTACGGATGCATTTTTCATATTTCTAATAACAGTAACTTTAAAAAAACATTTGAAGTGAAAATGACGTCACAATTTAAAACATCGCATTTTTACTCATGACGATATTACATTTCAATATTTCTTTTCAATATGGACACTGAGATTGAGATTTTACTTTCAGATGACATCAGTTAGTGAAAATAATGTCACAGTACAAATGAAGTTAGTTTTTTCTTTTTTTTCTTTTTTTTTTTTAATAAAACTATTTTTTTGTGAGTGCATATAAAATAAAATTTCTTGATTTCTGCGGCACTCAGATTACTATTTTAACCAAGATGTGCTAATAACTGCATGCAAAATTTTAACTGGCAAACTTGACATTAAGTTTGGAAATATATTTATTGTATATTGATTCAATAGTGTAATTACTTTTTTTTTAAACCAAATCGATCGGGTCTTTTAAACATTTCATTCGTCGAATTCGACGGGATTCCACTCGTTTTATTGTTAAAATGCATTTCCTTTTACTCAGAGTCTATAAAAAAAAGCGTTTAAACTAAAGAAAAAATCCGTTTTTGATTAATCTAGTCAATGAAGAAGTAGCACGTCAAATTGTATCTCTTTATTATTCCAAAATTCCAATGTCTCAGAGAGAAATTGCTAATCCATTGGGTATTTCACGCCGTTCTGTTTGCTATTATATTGACAAACACAAGAAAAATGAAGTTAGTTCATTGCATTCTAAACGGGGTCACCCTTCTAAAAGGCCTCTATCGATTTTTTTCCTAATCAGAGGCGAAACTGATATCTGCAATGGCAAAATTTCCTTTAACCTTTTTTTTTTTTAATAATGTGTTTAACAAAGTGTATTATTTCAATAATTTTTATCATTAATTTATTCGGTGTTTTTTCGCGTGTAAAGCGCTTGATTATTTAATCTCGATTAATAATTAATAAACCTCCCTTTCCTGCACGGGTAAAATCTACTAATAAAATGAGAAATTATCAACTGTCACCGGGATTCACAAACAAATTTTTTATATATTTTTAAACCCCTAATTTAATCTTTTATTGTAAAAAGAAAATTTTACTAATATATTATTGGTGTCGCTTGCAAATTAGGAATTAAAATTAACTATCCTTTTACTTGCTCTAAAACATAACTGCACATTGAAGATGATATTCAGCGGAAGAAAGCACCCATCTATACGAAATATTACTGTTTTTTAAATTCTAACGGCATTGTTTACCTGTAATTTCTTAAGGTAAGTTCCAAAGTCAAGGAAAAAACAAAACAATTGTTTCCATAGCAATTCTACAGAAAGTTTTTTTTTTTTTTCCTTCAGAGTATAACTCCATTCCACGTGCTTACTTTCTTATGTATTTTGTATTCTGTAGCAATTTTGACTGTGAAAAAGATTCTTTCACATAATGTTTTTGTTTTCCTAACCGAAAGCCAATAGAGCCGTTTTCATTTTTCAAAGCCGGAACATTATTTATTCAGAAAAGCATTAAAACTTGAGACAGTTTTTCAAATAATATTACATAAGCATTTTGGATGTTAGAAAACAGCTGTAATAGCAACAGTGTTATTTAGAAGGATATGTCATTAATAAGTATTTGAAGTTGGCGGAAATTCCTGTTATGATTTCCATTATTTGGAAAGTATTATGTCAAGTACAGAAAACAAATATTTATCTGTTTTTGGAGTATTTAGTACAATCTATGTTTCTCTAAATAAATGTGACCTTTTTAATTCAAATTGGTGACATACTAAATTTATATAGTTTAAAAATAAAATAAGATGTTACTTAATGACAAGAAATGTATCATATATTTCAATAGAAAAGAGATTTTATTCAAAGTTTTAACCCATTAATCCCTGAATTATTTTATTCGTTTAAATTTAAATTTTGCATTTCCAATCACTTTTAAAACAAGATTAACAAGATTAAAAAGTATTTATTAATCATCTTTTTTTATTGGTGTGAAAAGCATTTACCTGAATTTTTAATACTGTCCCAAAAATGGGGCGCTAAGAAGTAATGGGTTAATTCAATGGCAATGAAATATCATGAACTAAACTAATCTTGATTAAACAAAAAATTAGGAAAACTTTTGTGGAATTCAAGAAGGGGCGGCATCCGCGTGCCCATCTGAGTTCCCTATACCGTTTCCGACAGAACCAAGCAAATAAATAAATAAAATCATCCCTGGATAAATCTGGACATTGTACTTCAAGCATAGCAAATGAGATGCGTTCGTACTATAACAAAATTTTAAAAATAGTCAAATCTTGTATAATAGTATACAGCACTTCGGATACAGTATAGTGCCGAAATATTTTGTGTGTCCCTGTAAATACTATCTCCTTTCTATTATAGAGGAAATAACTTGTACTGAACCTCAGCAACGTATATCAATTTCATAAAATGTGAAATAGTTTAATAAAATTAAAACGTGGCCCGAAACATATTTTCCTCTTATACCACAATGTGATGAAATACTTTTGAGTGGCCCGGTAAATTAATAACACATATTCTATGCACGATCTATTATGCAGAGTGTATTTTATAGTATATACTTTATAGATGAATATCAACTTTATTAAATTCCAAAGAGTGTAACACCATTAAAATAGTATTGAAAAATACTATTTTTTCCCTTTAGCTTTAATGTAACCGCTTACTTTTGCTTGTCCGTGTAATTAAACGATTATTTAATATAAACGTTCCTTTGACGTGGGCAAAATATAAAGTTTTTTATGGCATGCTTTCTTTAAAATAAAGACATTAGAAAGATTTAAATTGAGTTGGAATCTTTTTTTTTTTTTTTTTTTTTTTTTTTTTTTAGGATCTTACTAAAACATAGATTTTCACAAATACCTAAAGTGCACAATCATTCGGGAGGCTAGAAACATGTTGTCATAGTAACAATGTTAAAGATTTGAATGCCATTTTTAAGAATTGAAGATTGCTGAAATGCATTATAAGCATTCAAATATTTAAAAAGAATTGTCTTAAGTACAGGAACTAAATCATATTTTGCTTTTAATTAGTAAGAATTTCGCTAATGTTATTAAATATGACAGCGCTACTCGTGAATTTCATATTATTTTAGAAAATAATATCGCTTTTAAAACCCTTTCTGGAGCAGTGTCAGACGAGTCCAATGAAGACATTTACATAGAAAATGGCTTTTCACAGAGTCGTCAAGCGTCCGGCTTTCTGAAAACCAGTATTATTTTAGAGAAAATGTTGTTCTTCTAAATCGCCGAAATGTTCCAATTAAATAAAACAATATTTTCTGTATTTAAATTCTGATATCCAAAACGCCGGAGACTTTTCAATTCTGCTTTTGGCATAAAAAATACGATAAATCCGTAAATATATCACTTTAACTGAATTCGTCTATTCTTATAAAAAGAGGCCTCTATTTTGCAAATAGAAAGATTATTTTTAATGTATTAGTTAATGTATGAGTCGGATCCATTTGACATTGGATCCGTCTGATAGGCAGAGAGTTAAACAAGCATTAAGTTTGACACAATAAAAGAAATTTGAATTGAAGTAAATTTTAACCTTTTTTAAAAATAATTATTCTTTCAAACCCGGAAATATTATAGAGTGAAATTTTACAATATATAAAAAATAAATATGCTGTGGCAAGCACAGTAGACACCGTATGTATCGTGTTCATGACACTAGGCATTTCTACGGAGTTGCTTAGAAGATTTGATAATAACAAAACATATGTAACACATCGAATGTTGGGTTAATAATTGGTTATTTAATCGTTGAAATCTTAAGATTAAACTAATGGAAAATCTCTGTACAATTTTAGTGGTAGCAAAAATGCGTAAAAGTTGGCAGCTATGAATTCTTTCTTCTTGAAAAGATAGTTGGAAGTAGAAATTTATACCCCATATAAATTATAAAATAGACTTTTATAGCTTCAGATTTTTAGATAAGATTTACGATCATTGCTAATGAGTTTTAAATTAAAACAGTACAAAATATAGAGATTAAATTTTAATTTCAGTAAAACTCTTCAGTTTGCGATAGTCCATTCTGAATAAGTTATCATGTACAGAAACTAAAATCCAAAGAAATATTTAAAATTTTAAACCCCACTCTAAGTAAATGAGAAAAAATCATTAAAATAATGTAGAAAACAAATATTATTAATAATTCATTTTAATACTAATTTAATTTTGTCATCTAAGACATTAAAAATATTTTCTTATCCCCATTACCCTTTCTTGCGCAGTGTGTTCGGTCTGGACACACTTAATTTTAATTCCAACTTTCCAATTGACACCAATAATATTTTAATAAAATCTTGCTTTTACAATAAAAGCTTAAATTAAGGAGTTTTTGATTTCTTAAGAAGTCGTATGTGAATTCCGGTGTCAGTCGATAAATTCTCATTTTGCTAACGGAATTTGTAAGCGCCGGAAGGGGTTAACTGGTTATTTTTTTCCGTTCAATAAATTAAAAATAATGGGTTCACAGCACAATTTTTAAGTAAAATATTCGTAATATTTAGTTTAAACATTTCTGCTTTAAATAGTCTAAAATTTTTTTTAAAAAATCGTGGAGTAAAAAAGCCTTAAATGATGAATTAAGCAAATTCGTCTTGCTCAAACGGCGTACGGGAGAATCAGTAAAGGGGTAAATTGATAGCTTTTGCTTCACATAATCATGAAACTATTTCTATAACGTATAATACATAACTATTTCTAAAACATATGCTTTCATAAAACACGCTTTCGATTTATTAATGTATTTCAACAAACAAAAAATCTTTATCATTCATCCCATTTATTTATTTATATCTTTTAAAAACATTTTCTTTTACGGAGGAATATAAAAGTAAAATTTGATTTCATTCATAAAAAGAGGTATACAGTAAAGCATCGTTTATACGACGATCACTTGTACGACGTTTACATTTATACGACATTTTAATGCGGTCCCGATTCATTCCTATTCATTTTAATTTAAAAAAATATATATTTTATACGACGCCCAAAATCGTTTATACGTCGATTTTTCAATTTTGTATAGGTTTGTTTATTTGTATATGTTTGTATATTTTTGTTTATTTTTCTTGTGTATTTTACGAACGAGCGGAAGTTAGCAGCTATGAATATCACCAAAGAGCGTGTTTAAATGCACTCCACATTATAAAAATGTGGGCTGGTGTTCGATTAGTCTGAAAAATCAGCTTACGTGTAACAGATTACACTGGGAAGGGTCATTCTTTTTTCGGATATGGTCAGCTTTTCCGACCTGTTTTAAGTTGCAAATAGACTATCCTTCTATCTGTTATCTGTATTGGCGACTTTTAGTTGGCCACGCGGGGTTTTTGATCTTTGACTTTAAATGGAAAGAAAATGATGTACTGCAAATGAGGAACCATTCGGTGAAACATAAATAAAGGTATGCATACTTAAATTGCTTACTAATTCCCCCCTCTCCCCCGCCGTTTTTTGGTTATTTGTTTATTTTAGTTTGTTTAATTTACAAATTCATGCATATTATCGCTTTAAACATTAAAATTAAGTGAAAACAAAATTAATTCTAGTTTTGGAAGTGAAAATCAATTATACGTCGTTATCGTTTATACGACGTTTTTCGGTAGTCCCTTCGGTGTCGTATAAACGATGCTCCACTGTACTCCTAATGCAGTATTTAGATCAAACTTTTGGTTATTTTAAAGAGTTTTTTCCGAGGGTGAGGGGGAGGGGGATTATATACTGTATGCAAATTAAATGTTTCTGGTTGTAGAAAAATAAATATGAATATGTAATTTACTTCCTCTGATTTATCCAAAATTTCTTTATTTTTAGAAACCCAAGATACCAATAGATTTCGACATTTAAATCGGTATCATATATATTTATGATGCGAAATCTATTTTGAATTAAATGTATATCTCTTATGAAATTGAATTTTGAAATGAATCTTTGAAAGATGCAAATATTTTTATCGAATAGATAAGAACTAAATTTCATTCCTTCTATGATAGCAGAATTTTATGTTAGATTTCGAGATAGATTGTTTTTATCATTCGAGTAGATAGTATAGAACTGTTTTAACCATTTAACCTCTTCGCTACTGGCGATTATTAGAGTATTTTTAATTATTACTGAATTATTTCTTCTCTCGTTTGACTTCAGAGCGAGATTTTTGTTTTATTTTCATTAGTTTGAATCTTAGAATTCCAAACATATTATTCTTATATCGAAATTTCATTTATATTTGAGTATCATTAATAAAATGGAACAAAACTGATGTACCCGTTTGGGTACTGCAGGGACAGAAGAGGTTAATGATCGCATAAAATTATGGTTTAAACATTCAAATTCATTATTGCCACAACTTTTTAGAAAGAAAGACTATTCTTCCTATTTAATGGCAAGTAAAACAGTACCAGAATACAACCAATTGAGACTATTTTATAAAACTGGTGGGAATCAAACATTTATGAATAAAAGCCGTGAAGCTTGCAGACCGTGAATGTCTCGGGCGCGATGATTAAGTGGCTATTTAACCTTTTAAGGAAAAAAACATTTTCATTGCTAAAATGTTGAAATAAATGATTGACACCGGTAATTGCGAACAAATGTATTTTTAAATAAGAAAAAAGTGATTTTTCGCATACGTAATAAAATGAATTTTTTAATTTAAATTCTGGTGCCGTTGTTGCATATAGGAATTAAAATTCTGTAGTTTCATAGAGAAACCAATGAACGCTAAATCAGTGTTGCCAGTGGGCTACTTTTTTTCAATTCAGATTTCGTATCTGGCACCACATTTTTGAAACAGTAAAATTCCCCTTCTTTACTCTGTGATTAGTAAGTCATTAAATATGGCGCATTTTATTATTTCAAAAGAGTGGTATGAATCAAGAATTTGAATTAAAAAAAAGTAGCCCATCTGGCAACACTGCGCTAAATGGTTAAAATATATGGGATGTAAATATATGATAACACTTTAATGTAAATTTAATATCATTCGAAACTAAGTATTGCCAATAATAAAATTAATGAAAAATGAATAGAAATAACGAAAAATTTCAAAAATATGTTCCGAAATAGAACATGAAATAAATATACGATCTTTACCTTTAATAAGAGATTTTGTTAACCCTTTCAGGCGCAAGGAAATTCTTTTAGTAAAATGAGAAATTGTCGATTGTCACCGGAATTTATAAAGGACATGTCTAGATATTACGAATTGCTTAATTTAAGCGTTCATTGTGAAAGCAAAATTATATTAAAATATTACTGGAGCCGTTTGCAAGTTTGGAATTAAAATTAGGTGTTGTCGGCTTGGCAACACTGCGCAAGAAAGGGTTAACATTTATTCAAAATAAATATCTCATTTTCAGATGTACACTTCATTATGTAATAAAAGTTCATTTTAAAACGGCTATCAATTCAATCAAATACTTAATGTCTCATACACAGTGTGTCAGCCATACAAAGAGTTTTTTTTATTTTAGGAAACAAAAAGTATTTATAGTTCAGGTAAAGCATACAAAAACATACAAAAATGCCGAATCAATACTGAAAATCGTTAAACGTTCTAAATAATAGGTAATATCATTTCAGTATTGAATCAGTATTTTTAATACTCCATTTTCCATTGTAAAGCGCCACTTATACACACCTAGCGGAGAGTTCTGGCTCTAAATTCTGTTTCGCGAAATCCTAAGTCTCTCGTCTTGCTTATTTTTCGTACAAAATTTGGCGGCATTCTCGAGAGCTGTAACAAACGACTATTTTTTTTATTCTAACTGGCACCAGTTTTTCGAAACAGAAATTTTTTACACAAATTTCAGCAACATTTGCAAGAAAAATATATTACAAAATTTCTTATAAAATAATATTGGTGCGAACAGAATACCAAAATAGTCGCCTGTGGCAGCCGTGATTTTCTACATTAGATCGCGCGACAGAACAAATTTTTATATTAACGAATTGGAACTGGAGGGGAAGTCATACGAGAGAGAACGCTTAACCCCCTTCGCGACGTGAGCCTTTTACGAAATTTTTAACGTTTTGACACCGGTTTTTAAAAGGAGAAATTTGTCACATAGCAAATTGAGAAAATGCTTCGATTAAAAAAGACATTTTTTACAGTAATTTTTTTCTGGTGGGGATAAACAGGGATTCTAAAAAGTTGTTGTTATTCCACCGTCCTCTGAATTCTAGACATGAGCGCTGGCACAAAAATGATGGCAACGTAGGTGGATTTTTTTAAGCATTTGTACTACGCTTAAAGATAGATACCGGTATTTTCTAAACGAAAAATAAAGGAGAAAAAATGTAAACAAATTACTAGTACTAAAATTCTAACGACCGTATGGACACTGAAAAAAAAATTTCCTTTGACATCTGCCATTTTTGTCTCAGCACTCAGGCCTAGTATTTGGGGACTGTGGAATGGCAATGAGAGTTTTTAATAAGCGTTGTATTTCAAATCAACCGATAAACCCTACGCCAGCACAAATTAGCAAAAGCAAATATTTTAAATATAGAGCTTTTTTAAAAAACCCCGAGCGTCTTGCAAATGGGTAAAATTGTAGTGTTGTTTTCTCTGTAGTTTGCATTAAATGCTCAGAAAATACGATTTTTACAACATTATATACAAAAAAAATATATTACAAATATGAATGCAATTCTTGAGAGTATTAATTATTATAAAATGTAATAAAAATTCATTACATTTACATAATTTTATTATCTTAAATATTGCTTTTATTGCAGTGAAACTTGGAGCTTAGTGAATGGAATATTACGTTCCAAACACTTAGAGGGTTAAAAAACATACATTTATTAAACTGCATTTTTCCTTATCAAAATAAAATTTATGGTAAAAATAAATATCTCAATAGAATTCCTCACACAACATATTACATTCATCGTGCGTTATATTTCATGATTACCAGTGGTATGGTCGTACGAAGACTAGAGGGTATACGCTCATGACAAATTGTGTTTCCAAAAGCGTGCATGCTATAGTTCCTGGAGAAACATGGAGTATACTGAGCTCCTTAACCATTTCTGTCACACTGTGCCCAGTCCGGGATACATAATTTTAATTCCCCACTTGCAAACGGCACCAATAATATTTTAATAAAATTTTGGCTTTACAATGAAAGCTTAAATTAGTTGATTCTTAATTTCTAAAAAAGTCGTTTGTAAATTCCGGCGACAGTCGATAATTTGTCATTTTACTAACAGAATTTGCCCGTGCCGGAAAGGGTTAACAAATTCGAAGGTTTATGGCATATTCCACCGTATAACCTCCTCAATAGCCATGATAAAAATATGTATATGCAGTTTAAATTAAAGATTTCGGGGAAAATAAATTTTACAAACAAATTCAACAGAATTCACAAACAAATTTACTTAAAAATATAGGCAAAATATGTATCAGATTCATTATAAATGCAAAATATTTTATTAAACATTCTAGATCTAATCCATCGGTTCCGAAAAGAAAATAAATATGAAATATACTCTCACTATCTGTGTGAGATTTAACTGTGATTCAAATGGTCTATATTAAAATATTGTTGAGTTACAACTTTAGTTTCCTATTAATTTTGACTCACGATATTTATAATATTTATATTAAAAATGTGTCCCAGTATAAAATTAAGACCAATTAGAAAAACTGGCATTCATTTTTCCTTCTACACTTGTGTCTTTTATATTATACCCTCTTAATATAAATAATGCAGTTTTAAAAACAAAAAAGAGCATGTTTTTTTTGGTCGTTTACTGAAAACAAGTTTTAATTATTTAATGAGAGAGTCATAATTAAGTAAAGAGTTGTACTAGGTAATTCATTTATGCTTAAATATAAAATGTAAAGGAATACTCAAACATTTAAAAATAGTATATCGTATAATACAAATTTTACATATTAACTAATCTTTTACATTAGGTACATCTACAGATAGAACATTATTAATAATACTACATTAAAAAAAGGATATCTGAAATGATAATCTGATTTTCTAATATTTTTAGTAAATTTGTATCACGTAAAAACAAGTTGGACAATGCACGTGAAGCGTAGCAAATGAGGTGCATTCGTACGACAACTAAGTTTTGAAAATATTCAGATCTTTCTGTTATAGTAGACAGCAGTTCGGATATAGCATAGTGGTCGAAATCCTTTTTGTGTTCCTGTTAATATACAGGAAGTAACTTTTATTACACCTCAGCAACGTATATCAATTTCATAAAATATAAAATAGTTAATTAAAAATAAAACGCCCACCAAACAATGTTCTCCCTATACCATTATCTAATGGAATACTTTTGTGTGGCCTTGTAAATCAATAACAAATATTCTTTGCCCCACAGATTGTGCAGAATGTATATTATATAAAATTATGTAATTCATAGATGCATATACATTACTATACATTTTATTACCTTCGAATGAGTGCAACACCATTAAAATGCATTCGACACTTTTTCCCCTTTGACCGTAATGTAACGGAATTCTTTTGATTGTCTCTGTAATTGGTCTATGCATCGGATTTTTATAAAATTTGAAATTGCTCGACAAAATTATGTAAAAATTATATATTTTAAATTTTAAACGATTAAAATGCATCTGAAACTTTTTTCCCCATTGATCATAATGTAACGGAATTATTTTGATTGTCCCTGTAATTGATCTATGCATCTGATTTTCATAAAATTTCAAATGACTCGACAAAATTATGTAATAATTATATATTTTAAATTTCAAGCGATTCGGTTGGATTGTTCTTTCATTGTTATGTGTCGACAGACGGACAGACAGACTGACGGACTGAACGACAACTATAGGTGTTACGTATTTACATAATTACGAACGCACCTAAAAAAGACACTTTTAAGTATAAATAACTATAAACATTTAAAAATATCGTTGTCAATAAATAAAAAATATATACGATACAACATCATCTCCTATTTCTTCATTTTACATCTAAAGGTATAAAAACAATGAACAAAAAATACTTTAAAGAGATATTTTTGTAGTTTCTTTTGTGGATCAATCTAGATTTTCTGATATCGTACATCCTTGTGCGCGCGGCAGCGCGCTACAATAATATGATTGAGCGATGGTGCACACGGATTTTTCAATTTTTCTTTTTGCAATAACTAACTAAATACTTATCCAATTTTGATGATTTTTTTTTAAATGTTCGTCTGACCAAGACGCACAAATGGCCAATGAGAATGCTCCATAACACAGTAAAGCAATAGTTTCCTATAAAAGCGGTGGAGTACGTTTTTAATAAGTCCGTAATAAATACGGATTAAGAAAAAGAAGAAGCATGGTTTTTGTATCAAACTTTACTTTTGCATAAACAAAGTTCCTGTTTTTGGCAAAAATAATGGATATTTGAATGAAAAATCTATTCTTTGAAAGGATTTATTATTTTATTCACTTTAGTAAAAAACTGATTTTTTTTTTTTTTTTTTTTTTTTGGAAAACCACCGTAGAATTTTGGTATAGAAAAACCTGTTTAAAATTTTTTTTTTAATTTGTAATACCAGAGTATTAGAGTATGTAGCATTTTTTAATTTCAATACAAATAAGATTTTGTTTTCCATATATAAAATACAAAACAAGTTGTGCAGTATCCCTATGGAATATGGAAAAATAGAAGGACTAGTGAAAAATGCTCCAAGGAGCAGTGCAAAAGCAGAATATGATTTTAATTGAGCATTAAAAAGTAATGGACAAGTGCTTCTGTTAATTACTGAGCATGAGGAAGGATAAGGGATCCCTTCTTGGCTACAACTCACTTCAATGCCAACTTTGAAAAATTCATATTTGCGCTTTTTCCGTGAAAACAAATCAGTCGCAGTTACTATAAAAATGTATAGTGTAAAGACGTAACCAGTAAAGATGCAGCTTAATTAGACAAAAATGTAAAGGAAGGCGACATAATGCCAGATACGTAGTTCCTGCAGGTATCACATTCATGCACTGCCACCAAGCATACCCTAAGTGTATAATTGCACAGAAAATTGATTTGTAGTATAGTGCAGAGTGAACAGTGCAGTTAACATCAGAGATGTAGTACAGGCTATACGCCGTACACCTTCTGGACTTTTTAATAGAACACCATATACCCTCTGTTTTTCAAGAAAGCTTATAGTTTACACATTCTAGAATATCCCTCTGCTTAGAGCATATATCTTATGTTATTTTTATGACTACACCCCTGGTTAACATCTAAAGCACGGTGGAAAATTCTACTAAAGAACCGCAAATTTCTTTTGTATGGAAAAAGCGCAAATATGATTTTTTCAAAGTTGGCATTGAAGTGAGTTGCAGCCAAGAAGGGATCCCTTATCCTTCCTCATGCTCAGTAATTAACAGAAGCACTTGTCCATTACTTTTTAATGCTCAATTAAAATCATATTCTGCTTTTGCACTGCTCCTTGGAGCATTTTTCACTAGTAAAAAAATGGCTACCAAAGCAAAAGAAAAGTAGAATAGATATACATAAATATATTTTTCCATTTTCCTACGCATATTTCTTCTTTTCTTTTTTTTGTGCTTTTATTAGTAGCAATAATACTTCAATATTCTTAGATTTTAAAAATTAATATTTTAACATGCATAGTATAAAGTAGTAATATGTTTTTATATTTTCAAATATAGTCGAAAAGTTTACAACTGAAGAATGGTAACGATTCATCATTTATCGCAGAAAATGACTGTTATTCCTGAACATAATAAAATACGAATTTGAAAAGATCAAAAATGTAAATAATTAAGGTAAATGCACCAATAGTGGGCCACTTAAGGACATTTGTCTAATTATTATTAAAGTACTATGAGTGAAATTTGAAAATATATATATATATATTAGCTTAGTCCTTACCCTTGTGTATAAGAATAAACATTCAATTTTTAAAATTATATTCTCTAGATAAAAATGAAAAATAAAAAATGTTACCTTCCTCTATACTCCAGTAGTGCGCCACAGCATTTTTCTCATGTTCCAGTAGGGTCCCCCTAGAAGGGGGCCACTCCATTCTTGCATTTAATACATACTGTACAGAAGTTATATATATTTTTTTACATTTCTACACTTAAAGGTACACAATAATGAAATCATATTTAGAAGTTTTGATGTTTACAAAAAATAATTTTAGCTTCTCTTTAGATTATTTGTATAGTCTGTAAAAACACTATTCCAGCTCAAAATCTATGAGAATACCGAAGTAGTTCCTTTGCCTGATAACAGATAAGGGTTCCAGCGAATCAACAATTAGTTTCTTATCTGACAGGGGTGATTAGAAAACTTGTTTTTCCACTTTGAAAACTGGTGGCCCACTATTGGTACGTGGCCCACTACTGGTACACTTACCCTAAATAAATAAATTAAAATATTTCAAGATATTAATGTAAAATTATACTGTAAGCTTGTATTTGTTTATAGATAAAATAATATTATATACTACTGACAGATTTGATACGACTCAGGAAATTTTCGGAACAGGAAATTTTTCGGTACAAGTATTTTATTGTAGGAAATCTTGCCTTAAGTACGGCGAAATTTTATACTTTCTTTACAACGTTTATTTTCTCATTAAAAATATTGACATTTGAATTAGCAACCCAGTACTGAGCTAATAGTAATATTTTTTGGCAAACTTTTTAAAGAAATATTAGACTTTTTATTATATGTGCTAGCGCTAACAAGGAATATCTCCATACGGGCATACTCCGAAAAATCTAAAAAAAATTACAGAATGTTCTTCTCGTGTGGATATATATGTTTAAAAATTTCTTTTTCGGCGGAACCTCCATCCAATAACCGTAAAAAAATAATGAAAATTTTATTATTTGGCGATGGGATGTAATTTCAAAAAATACTTTATGTCAAATACACTTCAAGAAAAAAAGTTTCATGTTGAACTTGTTTTGATAAACTTATATTAAATAACTTCTTTTGCAAGTTTTAGTTTGTTTTGTATATAATTTTGTTATGTCGATATTTATATGCATTTATATTTAATTTTAATCACCAAAATTTAAAATTTAAAAGGAAATGCATAATTTAAATTAATTAAATTTATTTTAAGCTCAAAGTCCAATTGAGAACTGTCGATTCAATTTTGTTGCAACGGAAACATCTGGCTGTTTTTTTTAATACGCTTAAATGTATGAAGATAATTTTTCTCAATATGATTTTTTTTTTATCCGTGAAAACATTTTTTCCAGTGATTAATTAAATAACTACTTCGACAAGTAATATATATATGTAACATAATATGTATATTTATGTATATATGTGTATATAATATATTAAAGTCTCCCATTGTTTATGTTTAAATTCATTAAATATCATTTACACGGATTCTAAAAATCCAAAAGTTTTGAGTCGCTTTACAATCGTTTGCTTTTGGCAAGAAAAAGGGCTGCTCACTAAATCCAGTGACTCTTTCGTTTTCTCATGCCAAATATTAGAAAATATTTTATTTTTTTACATACTCTTTTCTGTGATTCCGCCGCTAATTTTGACTGATTCTTTATTACATTGATAAGTGTTTTAATTAGTATTTTTTTCATAAAATTCTGAGTATGCTCAGTACGGAGACCTTCCTTGTAAGGATGCAACTTATTCTTTTTATCTATCTGGAATGTATACTTTCGTTTGTCAGATTCCATTGTCAGAGCTGCCAAGTCTCCAGCATTATGAATACCGGTATTTTAGTACAGAAATTGGTTTTTTTTATGTAATTGGAACATTTAAAAGAACAACATTTTTTCTATAATAATAGTGGTGTAAGAAAAGCCGGAGACTTGGCTACTGTGCAATGTATCATACATTGTCAGTCCATCATTGGTGGTCTGTGGAAACCTTTGGAAAATGTTACAACACAGACGCCCTTTTAAGTTGAAGAAAATCAGAGCAGCTACTGATGGGAAAAGGGTTGGGCATATATTACTTAATTGTACGGCAAGGCGGTTATTTCTGTCCGCGTACTAACTTACAGTGCTTAAAATATCGTGAAAAATTACATCTGTCAGGGATGCAAGCGCTGAACTAGAAATGGTTGATTGTTACCACTAAATTTTAATCGTATTCTTCACCTCAACAAATCTAAAAATTTCTTTTATTAAATAATATGAGGAGTGCTATTACAAATTATTGGTAGCAATCCTGCTGTGTAGACTATCTATTTCCTGACAAATGAGAACGCTACATAAACAATTATATTCTTACGTCAAAAAATTGATAGGCTTTAAATGCAGATGCAATTTTTCGCGATATTTTTTGTGTAGCACAGCAATTGTTTAACCCTTTAACGTTCATTGGTTTCGCCACGAAACCACAAAATTTTAATTCCAATAAGCAACACTGACACCGGTATTTTTATCTAAAAACATCCCTTTTACCGTAATTTCGGGTGTATAAGCCGCAGCTCAAACAATTCTTTTTCGACCCAGAATTTTTTTAAAAACAAATATAACTAGTCAGATCGCCGTAAATATTTCTCTTCAATCTCTAAATAAGATTTCTGGGTCCAAAAAGAATTGTTTGATCTGCGGCTTATACACCCGAAATTACGGTATTTTGTATGTGAAAAACCACGTTTTCTTATTTAGAAATATATTTGTTCTTTATTACCGGTATCATTCACTTATTTCGACATCTTAGCAATGAAAATGCTATGATCGAGGTTTAATAGTAACCAATGTTGGCGATATGCCATTATGTATGAACTTGTGTGCGAAACATCCTCCGTTCCATAGTCATTTTTCGCTCTCAAACAATAGGATATTGGTTACAAAACGCAGTATGTAAAGCTGCGTGAATTCAATTTCAATAGGTCTCTTTTGATTCGATACTATATATAAATATATACTACTAATATAGACTACTTATATTCGATACTATTCTATTACTATATTCTGGTATGTCGAGTTTTTATAAAGAAATAAAATTCAAATGGGCTATGCGTTTTCAATGTAAAGTAAATTTAACAAGCTATGTGGTATAAATACAAAACTTCAGATCATATACAGGGCTTTTTAGTACTATTAGGATATTTTTCCCAGTATAGATGGTTTCTGATATTTGTTAAGTAATTTGATAGTTTCTGTATAGATGGTTTCGGATGGTTTCTCATAATGGATATTTAGATGGGTAATACGTTTACAAAACTGTTCACTAAGACATATTCACTTTGAAATTTGTGATGTCAATTACCTTTTTTAAAATACGACGTTTCTTTTTTTTTTTCGAATTGTATTCGAAAGTGTTTCATAATAACATTCACACATAATTATTCTTTTCTTTCAAACAATTTAATTTGGTATATTGACCAAAAATTGAATTTTTTTCAAATTGTTTTTGCCAATCATGACTTATCCATACCACGTACGGGCTCTGAAATTTCAATCACAATTTTATATTTACATAAGTAAATTTTTATTTTAAGTTTTGAATTATTTAACCCTTTGAGCTCTCAGGTGTAAATTTCTTCAAAATTCCAAATATCACATTGGCACCAGAATTTTTCAAAGAAAACAAACGGTTAACGATAAACACGAAAAAATGCATTAAACCTTTTTCAAATAAATTTGGTCGAATTTTCTGGTGCTATTGTGACATTTCGGAATTAAAGTTATGTGGTAGAAAATTCTGCCATCAGAGCTCCAAGCATTTTTCTGATTCAATTAGACAAAAAATTGTGTTTTGAAAGACTGCCGATAAATGATTAACAAATCAATAAAAAAACATGAAAAAATAGACATTATTAGAAAGGTGAAAAAAAAATATTGATCAGTTATGTGGTTAAAATAGTGTTTAATTGTGTATTTTTCTAAATATTTAAAAGATCTGTAAAATAAAGAGCATCTGTCATATAATGATAGCAATGAAGAAAGCATATAATGATAGCAGAAACAGCTCAGCTGTTCTGTTAATACTAATAGATTCCCACGTCTTTTGTCTGTCTCATATAATGCAATTTATAATTACTTCAAATAAAAATAAATTACGAATTTGAAAAATAGAATTTTCTAAAAATAAATTAAAATCGAAGGAGGAAATCCATTAAATTATTTGATCGCATTATGATCTGCAAAACGATTGCAATTATTCGCGTCAAATTCTTAACTTATGTTATTTGAAATCTTTTGTTTTCTTATCTAAATTTATGAGAAGATGAAATAGGTACTTATTATTTCTGATATCGTAAATATTTAATTAATGGCAAAAATCATCAGAGTTTAAGGAAATTCTTGAAGATAGGAATCTTAAATCTATATGCATTATTAATTAAGAATTGGAGTTTTCCCAATGCAATAATGCATTGTGTTCCTTTGTGGTCCATTGTTCCTTTTGAAACAATGTGTTCCTTTCACAAAGTATTACAATTGGTTATTTGAAATCGTTAAAAATTAAACATGTAACATTCAACATTTGCACTTATCTGAATTTGAAAGTATCTGATTGTAGTGTATTATTTCATATTTCTATACAATATTTACGTTGTCGACTGATATAATTTTTTTATTGGAATACCGTAATTTCGGGTGTATAAGCCGCGGATCAAACAATTCTTTTTGGACCCAGAAACCTTATTTAGTGATTAAATACAAATATTTACGGCGATCTAACTAGTTATACTGGTCTCTGAAAAAATTCTGGGTCGAAAAAGAATTGTTTGATCTGCGGCTTATACACCCGAAATTACGGTAATTGGAATCTTGAAGCAGTGTTAGTTAAAAATTACTTTTGTTATAATTAGGAATAAGATTTCGGCATTCTTTGATACCAGTATTTTGTTAGAGAAAATTTTTTGTATTAAATCATAAAAATATGCCGATTAAATAAAAAATATCATTCTCTAACAAAATACTGGTATACAAAAACGCGGAAATCTCATCCCTAATTATAATACAGAAAGCAATATGTTGCATTTTCTAACACAATCAAACTGATTGGTAAAGTTATAATACGAATTAAATATTTCCAACTGAGCGAAAAATTGCCTAGAGCGGGAATCGAACTTACATCTGGGGGAAAAATACTCCGGTTGTCATGCCCAGTTAGCTTAACCCCTTGCCGCGCGGTGGTTTCATAGTGGAACCACTTAATTTTAATTCCCAAACGCCACATTCGCACTGGAATTTTGTTTAAGAAAATTACGGTTTATTGAATGGGTGAAATATAACGGTTTCTTATTTATAAATAAAGTTGTTTTAAAATTCCGGTGTCAGTCATTAATTTCAACACTTAAGCGATGAATTTGTCCTGCGCCGCAAAGGGTTAAACGGTAAAGCATTGGCTTTTAATCCAAGTATTTGGGTTCGATTCACGGCCTGGACAATTTTTCGCTCAGTTGGAAATATTTATTATGTTACTTACCGCCGAACTTTACTTTCTCAATCGTTGGTCGCAGAAATATAGTTCCTTTTACAAAAACGTTTCAAATGAGGTAAATTTTCTTAATGTGACATTGTTTAACCCTTTAACGTTCATTGGTTTCTCCACGAAACCACAAAATTTTAATTCCGATACGCAACTCTGACACCGGTATTTTTTATCTAGAAATATCCCTTTTATTTTGTATGTGAAAAATCACGTTTTCTTATTTAGAAATATATCTGTTCTTAATTACCGGTGTCATTCATTTATTTCGACATCTTAGCAATGAAAATGCTATGATCGTTAAAGGGTTAAAGGGTTAGCGTAAAAAAAATACCAATTTTTAAAAAATAACTAAATCCGATTTACTTTGTAGTCCCTCTAATCCCTTTAGTTATATTTAACAAAAGTTTACGAATATGATAAAAAATATAACACAATGATTTCTGAACTACAAAATTATACATGTAAAGGGTCAAGGCAGATGTTATGCGCTCAAGGCAGAAGGTATACTCAAGAAAAGCAAATGCTATTACTTTTTTGAGAAAAAGAAAGCATATTGTATTCTTTCTAAAAATGTTCCAGAAATTATACGGCGTATTCCACCGTAAACCCTCCACTACTTTCCTGATGATTACTTTTAAATCCTGATGAACGAATTTAAAATAAATTGCAGTTACAGATTTCGGAACAAATCAATTATGTTCTTAATCTTTTCTGGAGCGAGAAAATTCTGTTCGTAAAATGAGAAACTATTACCTGATATATTGCCTGAATTTATAAACGATTTTTTTTAGTAATTACGAGCTCCTTAAAAATAAAACAGCCGGGTATTTTACTCAAGTTTTATAAAAATTTGTTTCTCACCAGAATTTTTATTTCGAACTATTTAACTTATTTAATTAGTCTATTTGCCTGCTGCATGCATTTAACATATCTTATGTAGAAAGTTCTGGTTAGATTATCAATCTGTCAGGGGTCATTTTGACTCCAAATGGCGGTTCTAGCGTTAATTCAAGGTTTTATTGAAAAAGAAAAAAAATCACTAATACACAGGTTGATTATAATTAAAGTTCGAGATTCAAAACGCTCTAAAAAGCGAACCACTCGTTAGAATGGCGTCAAAATTTAACAGCGTATTATTGAAGAATGGGGAAAGTACATGAACAAAAAAAAAGTTCCAAATTTGAGTGACAGATGGCGCTGTAAGCGTCAGTATATGTAAATTAAAATACCTGGCATGCACACAACAATTTCAGGTGTTATAAAAACGTTGGGTAAACGGTGTTTCCTCATTTCGCTTCTCAGACTTTGGCCATGAGTGTCTCAATGAAGGATCGTGCTCTGCTTGTAAAGCTTTATTACAAGAACGGTGATTCTGCACCAGTGACTCTGCAGAAGTTCAGGACTCTCAAGGATATGAAAAAAGGCGCTGGACCGATGACTGTCAGAGATCTGGTGAAAATGATGCAAAAATTCGAAAATACAGGTTCGTTTGATGTGCAGTCTGGTAGAGGAAGGAAAAGATGTGATTCGGCGGTAGTTGAAGAAGTGGCCACAGCAGTTCAGGAAGAGTCTAGCGGTGGTGAGCAACCATGCAGTGCACGGAGAATCGCCCGAACATTGAACAGGCCTGTGAGCAGAGTACATAACATTATACGAAACATCCTGCAATGCTATCCGTATAAAATTTGCCATGTGCAGGAGTTGTTCCCTTCTGACCTAGCAGCAAGAGAGGGTTTTGCTTTGGAATTTCTCTCTCGCATGGAAGTGGACAATGATTAACCGTGGAAAATTCTGTGGACAGACGAAGCCCATTTCCACCTGACGGGATACGACAATACACAGAATTGCCGAATATGGGCAACAGAAAATCCACTCGCAACGAACCCAGTACCACTTCATCCTGCAAAGGTCACTGTGTGGTGCGGATTTACGGCATCATTTATCATAGAGCCGTATTTTGTCGAGGAGACGGGTGCTTTAGGTCCTGTTACCGTTACCGTCAATGGTCAGCGCTATGGGTCTCTTTTGCGTAATGACGTCATTCCAGCTATGCAACAGCGTGAATATCTGGATAGTATCATTTTTATGCAAGATGGCACTCCTCCGCACATTGCAAATCGAGTGAAGCAGTTGTTGAGGCGGCATTTCGGAAATGCTAGAATTATCAGTCGTCATTTCCCTACAGCCTGGCCGGCCCGATCACCTGATCTTAATCCGTGTGATTTCTGGCTGTGGGGTTATCTGAAAGATATTGTGTTCAGTACTCCGATTGCCAACGTAGTTGAATTAAAGACACGCATTGCGCAACACATTCTGAACTTGACCCCGGATACACTTCGATCGGTTGTGGAACATGCTGTTCCCGATTTAATCTTGTTGCACACGTCGGTGGACAGCATATTGAACATGTTTTGCGCCAGTCTCGCCAAACTTAAAAACCGATTGGATGGATGCTTTTTATGCGGTTTTTGAATTCAGGACAATTAAAAACCGATTTTTCCCATCCGATGTGGTACGACCTTGCCGTGGTGGACGGGCTCACGTAACTAACAGTATCACACGTGTACAGTCATGCACACTGAACAATACAGTTGGTTTATATTGTGTAACTGACGCCTTAGCCGTTGTTTTACGATTTGTCCTTTGTAGTCGAAATTCTGACGCTTACAGCGCCATCTGTCACTATAATTTGGAACTTTTTATTTGGTTCATGTTATTTCCCCCTTCTTCAATAATACGCTGCTAAATTTTGACGCCATTCTAACGATTGGTTCGCTTTTTAGAGCGTTTTGAAACTCGGACATTAATTATAATCACCCCGTATTATTGGCGTCGTTTACAAGTTCGGAATAAAACATAAGTGTCCCCGGAATGGGCATGTTGTGCCGAAAAGTTTTAAAATGCTTAAATGATTTACTGCCAACTAAGTGTTGCCAGATAGTCCGCAGTCAGTTTCTCCAAATTTCTGAAAATTTCCCCCAAATCAGCATATTTTTCTGAAGAAACTGAGTTTTTACTCAAGGAACTAAAATTTCAATTTACCCATTTTTACTGTAAAATGTTTAACTGATTTAAACTCAAAACTTTTCCTCAAATGCAGCATTTTTTTGAAAAAAAGTTCCCACTTATAAAAAAAAAGCAAGGATTTAAACAAGTAAAAGTTTTTATCCTTATTCACAGCTAAATAATAGGAATGAGAGATAAATTTTTCAACAAGAATTTCGTTTATGCTTTTCTTTATTGTTGAATTATGATTATGTACTAGCCTATCGTTACATTAGATTCGTCTGCGCTTATGCCAATGCATTTTTCAAGATTTTGACTGTCTATAATCTGTTGGGATTTAAATGAATCTAAAATTGTGTTACCAGCAACTGATTTTATCTAACTTAACCTATCAAACACCTATCTGTTTTCTCCAATTTTTGTTAAACCTGCATAATAGCAATGCAAAGAACCTTCGATGTATCATTCATTGCGGTTTCGTCAGCAGGGCCTGATTACTAACGGGGCACTCTCCCACCAGGAAAAAGAAATAAAGATTTTTTCCTTGTTCATGACAGTAATCTTGTATGAAAAGGGCGTTTAAAGAAGACGAAAATTTCTATAATTTTTTTCTGGTGAGAGAGTGCCCCGTTAGTAATCAGGCTCTGTTCGTCAGTAATAAAATAAAATTACCCAATTTCCATTTATTTATAAATTTTTTTAACCCTTTCCGGCACGGGCAAAATCTGTTAGTAAAATGAGAAATTATCGACTGACATCGGAATTCACAAACGAATTTTTTACATACTTTAAAACCCCTAATTTAAGCTTTTATTGTAAAAGCCAAATTTTACTAAAATATTATTGGTGCCGTTTTGAAAGTTTGCAATTAAAATAAGGTATTCCAGACCGGGCACAGTGTGCCGGAAAGGGTTAATCACGGCAAAAGACATTTAGGATGAGTTTTGAAGATTTAGTAATTTCAAGGTTTATGCTTTTAAACCTTTATCTACCGAATTATGAATAAAAGAAAATTTTACATTCTAAAGTATTTTATGTAAATTGTTTTAACTAAATTAAAAGATTTAAATTACCATTTAATAAATTTTTGAAGGGTTTTTGAAGGATAAAAGTATTTAGGAGGACCAATTAAATTTGAATTTGCAGGGATTTTTTACAATATTTATAACCCCACTCAGATCTTTTATTTTGAATTGTCTTCTTCGTATCTTGTCGAATTATATAATGTACAAATATGATATTCTTACAATATAAATATAGAAGTATTTCCGAATTAAAAAATCCCCATCTCCCTGCCTCAGTGACATGAAAGGTGAAAAGATACAAAGAAAAAATAAATCGTCCTTTTAAAAATATTTTTTTGTTTTTTGTAACCAATCATGCTTTTCGAACAAGATAAAGTAATGTATCTGAAACTCACTCTAAACAGTATTACAATTATTTGACGTATTAAAAGAATTTTATAAGAAGTAATTTTAATGGTACTTATAAGTATCGTCGGTAGATAAAGGGTTAAAAAGACTGCAGTTTTCATTCAAGTTTCTTATAAGATGAATAATGGAATTTCCTGCATTCATTCAGCAATAAAAGTTACAAACGTAGCAATGTAATTGTAGCATGTCTTGCCAAAAGCTCTCTTGTGATTCCACGAAACACACATAAAGAGCCTCAAGGAAAAAAAGTACAGTAATTTCGGGTGTATAAGCCGCGGATCAAACAATTTTTTTTGGACCCAGAAATCTTATTTAGTGATTGAAGACAAATCTTTACGGCGATCTGACTAGTTATATTTGTTTTTAAAAAAATTCTGGGTCGAAAAAGAATTGTTTGAGCTGCGGCTTATACACCCGAAATTACGGTAATATAATTGTTATTATCTCCGTTGTATAAATTTATATATATATATATATATATATATATATATATGTAGGTGTTTGTGTGTCTGTCCGCGACAATAACAAAATCTGTCGCATTTAGTGATTTGGAAATTTAGGTGTATAGTATATAATCCAACACAGATCGTGATACATCTGTGATAAGTGAAAACTGTAATGTTGTGAATGATCAGCACGACTAAAAGAATAACGAATGCTATTTCCGAATCCTGTATTCTATTTTCATGTTCCAAATCAAAATAACGTTCGAGGCAAATCAAGTGTTTTCACATGACTAAAAATAATCTTTATGTGGAACATTGAATGAGTTTTCTCAAGTCTCTCTCGAAAAATGATGATAGTCCCCAAACATTTTCTCCACGAACTTCAACTCAAAAATTCTCCTAGAGGTTCAAAATTCCCCAAGTCAGGAAAAAAATACACAATCTGGCAACATTGTGCAATAGAATTTTTAAACAAATACTTCAAAATACAGATAGAATTCGTATTAGATTCAATATAAAAGCAAAATATTCTATTAAACAATGTAGTTCGAATCCATCGGTCTTGAATAAAGAATAAATGGAAAATATATTTCACTATCCGTGCAATTGTTAAGTGTGATTCAAATGCTCTATATTAAAATATTGTTTAGATACATCTGTTTTCTATTCGTTCGGACACACAATACATTATAATATTTATACGAAATATTTTTATCAGCATAAAATAAAAACCAATTAGACAAACTTACATTTATTTTGTCTCCTACACATAAGCCCTATATATAATACCATCGTAGTATAAATAATTTAGTTTAAAAAACAAAAAGAGCATGTTTTTGCTCGTTTGCTGCAAACATGTTTTAAATATTTAATATGAGAATCCTAATTAAGTACTGAAATGCGTTGAATAATTCTTCTTTGCTTAAATATAAAACATAAGCAAATGTTCAAATACATAAACGTAATATATCCTGTAATAACATAGCTGCCAACTTTCAACTAATTTTCCGTAATACCTGGTTTAGTTTGATCCAGGTTAACGTCATTTCAAACCAGAAAATATATTTCATGAATCTTTATTTATTTAATTTCAAGATTGTTAGTGGAACATACTTAATTTCATTTCTTTGAAAAATTTTTGGTTCGAAACTCATTAAACCAGGGTCAAATTAACGCAAGTATTACGGATAATCTATGTCAAGTTGGCACCTATATATAAAAAAAAAAAAAAAATCTATATTAACCCTTTAATTCCCATGCCAGAACACGTTCTAGAAATTATGTAGTTCATTTCACACCAGAAAAATTCAATGGCTAATTTCGTTTTATTTAAATTTGGAATGTTCTGTTATTGATTAAAGCAAATATTGTTGTTTTAATTTTCTGGTGGGAACTGAAATATACGAATTAAAGATCGGTGGTTTAAGACCTAAACCACTGGGGAGCAAAGGGCTAACCCATTGGAGACGAGCGACACGTATACGTGCTGCAAAAAGGCTTAACAATCTATGTTTTTCTCCACCAATAAAATTTTACTGTAAAATTTGGCTTATTTAATCGGAGCATTATCTCGATTTAATAAGCCACAAATTTCTGTTTTTAAAAACCGGTGACAAAAGATTAAAATTTCCGTAAAAGGTGTTAACAAGTCTTTAACTTGAGGTACATCTACAGACAGAACATTCTGAATATTACTATATAAACCACATAACTGAAAAAATATTTTTGAAAAATAATATTTTCAATACTACCTATTATTGCAAGTTTTTTACAGAAATTTTAATCTTTCGTCACTGCTTTTTAGAAACAGAAAATTTTGCCTATTTGAATGTAAAATATGTCTGGATTAAGTAATGCGAAATTTACAATAAAAATTTACTGGTGAAAATAATAAATCATGATTGGAATATGGATGCTCATACGTGGTATGGGCAAATCATGATTGGCAAAAACACCTTATCCAAAAAACGTACGGGCAAATGAGAGAAACGGTTAACACGTTGACTGCTGACTACGAGATAACTCGTAGGTTGCGTTCTTTTCTAGGAAGCCAATTACGAGTTGTCTCGTAGTGAGCAGTCAATGCGTTAGTTAATTTTTTTCTAAACAGCAGCACTTTTAAAAAACAGAACTGCTTGACATTAGATTAATTTTAAACACGATTATTCAATCGGTAAATTAATTATAACACATGTAAATTTTCCATTTTTCATTTCTTGTTGAAAAAAGTCCCGGTAAATTAATTACTTATAATTAATTTATCGATTGAATAATCGTGTTTAAAATTAATCTAATGTAATTTCGCATGCAGCGATTTTCTGCAGTTCCATATATTGATCTCCGATTTATTCTGTTGAGCTGATCCAGAGTATCAGACCAGATAAAAGTATCGTTGGGGTTAATTGGGTTAAATCACAGAGTACGTAACAGAGCCTCAACTCGACTTGAAAAGAACGCCCTCAGTGGACCACTTAAAAACTAAACCATCGCGTTGGCGATTTTTATCCTCGTGCTTTCTGTTTAAGTGTAACCCTATTCTGGTTTGGCGCTTCTTGCTGAATGCTGATTTGATTATCTTTGCACACGTGCTTATGCTATTTGATCTTAGATTTCCGCGCTTATATTGATTCGTAATTATTACTGTTATTATTCTTGAATTTTCAAGTTTAAATTATTAGGTCGTTATGTTACGAAGAGACACATGTATTGTGTGCAAGATGAATACGTCAAAGTTATTTCATATTAAAATAATTCTTCCATAAATTTCAAAACAAGAAGCACCAAGCCGTCGCTGCATTTTTTTTTCTTTTTTCTTTTATCATTTGTCGCCAAGGAAGAGATGCTTCGCCGAATTAGCAACCTCTCTTATGTTATGATCGTAGTTTCAGAGTCATCCGCTCGTCTCGCTACCGTCTATTCGTAATCCCATGTTAAACAAGTTGCCATTACAGTGTATGAAAGTTGATTCTCTGTTACTACTCTGTGGGTTAAATAGTCCTCCAGTGTTCGTGACCGGGATGGCTCAGTTGGAAGAGAATTGGCGGCTTCAGCCAACACATACCTGGTTCGAATCCTGGCCCGGACTTTTTTCACCCAAAAATGAAAAATGGAAAATTTACATCTGTTAGAACTACTCTACATTTCCGAAATGCTTGACATGCAACATTTGCAAGTGGAATCACATTTAGTATTTATATTAGAAAAATACTGGTGGGAATTTTTAATAATATAATGTGATTAAATCAAATTGTGATTTTAAGCCAGATTTCTGAAAATCGCCGTGGCAGTCAACGTGTTAAAAAATAAATCTCGAAAATGATAATCTACCTTTACTTGTGTTTTTTAATACTATTGAATCTTACATGGAAAAAATGCATGTTGAAATGTAAATAACTATGTGTATTTGAAAATTACTTAATGTAATCAAGAAATATACAAATAAATCTAAATAACTAAAGAAGTATATGCGAGATAAAAATCATCTTGAATTTCTCATTTTACTTCAAGCGATATAAACATAGAACAAAACCTATTTTTTAAAAAGTTTTTTTTATAGCTTCTTAAGTAGATCAGTCTAGATCATCTTATGTCGTATATCATAAACGTCCACCCACGCAAAATAAAAGTACAATAGACACACTTTTTTTTTCATTTCCTCCTACGCATGCTTCCTTTTTGTATTAATTTTGTTTAAGAATACTTCGAATTTTTAAATTAAAAAAAGGATATTTTATCATGCATAATATAAAATACATCATTTAGAACAAAGGTGAAATCTTTATCAACGGAAAATGGTAAAGATTAATTAATTACAGTAGAATAACTGATATTCGTGAAAATAAAAAATACGAATTTTAACAGATATTTACCGTATAGTTGTCGGATGTGGCAATCCTAAATATTTCTTCTATCTCATCCAAGCTTATACATCAAAATTCTCTACCCAGTGCCAAAATTTAAAACCGAAAACTAAACAGCTTTCGGCTATCCGGTTTTAGTTTTCAGTATTACAGAAAATTAAAAAATTCTGCCCTAGGCATGATAAAAGGGGTGAACATTTTAGAACATTTGGCACATCTCAAAAGTCGTTTTCACGTAAGAGCGTGAAATTGCAGAAAATAAAACTATTTTAAAAAATAATGAAACGTGTTTTATAGATTTTAAAATGCCTGATTTTAAAACCAATCCTTTTATGGATTCCCTGAGAGGATCAAAGTGCAGGTCGAAAAATTTTAAACGTTTTTTGGACCCGTTATGTGTTATATCACCGGAAAACTCTTGGACCACTTTTCCATCTTATGATCCTTCCTTCCCTTCTCCCTTATTTTGCCCCCCAGGAAAGGAGGGGGGGGGCATTTTCAAACTTTTTTAATTAGCAAAGTTTCTATTACTTTAGATCGGATTTTTTTTTTTTTTTTTTGCAAAGGCCTCTGATAAGTATTATTTATGATACATGAAAAATTCAGAGGGGGGGGGGGGAGATTTTCTGCGGGGCTGGGCTATATTTGGAGACATGGGATGTTTTTTTCTAACTTTTTCCGACACCTCTCATGTGACATATTGGAAAACTTCGTGACCACTATTTCATGTTATACACCAACGTAGCTCTTCAAACTACTTTGCTTCTGCCTGGAGAACTTTTCTAAATTTAACCGACGCATGTGATGTACTGTTGAAACGTCCTGTGATCACTTATTCATATTATACTCTTCCCTTGCTCTAAACAATGGGAAAATTAGCGAAAGGATCTCAAATGACATAGTAAAAAAAGACAAATATATTGATCTCGCGCAATATCATATTTGCTCCTTTTGTTTGCCACCACAGTTGCTTTTGATTCTTATATTTTAGTCATTTTGCTGTCAATAGACAAAACATTTTAGTTTTTAGCTCACAGGCTATCATAGCCTGAGAGTTTATGTGCCCGCCCGTTCTATATGTATGTTCGTACGTTCGTACGTGCGTAACGCGATAACTCATAATAAAAGTATCCTATCCACTTGAAATTTTGTATAAAGGTATATCCTGACAAGGCGCTTCCCTCATTAGTTTTTGGAGTTCATTCGATAAGTATAAAAGGGGGAACAGGGGGCTCATGCCCCTCCCCTTAACAGAAATAAGTGGGTTTTTCATTCACAATTATCAGTTTTCGTTTAAAATTTAGGTATAAGATCATTCTAATGAGGCGCCTCAGTGATTGATATTAGGTGTTCATTGTATAAGGATAAACAGGGGGAACGGGGGTTATAATGCCCCTCCCCTTAATTGATATAAATGGGTTTTACATGCAGAATAATCAGATTTCGTTCAAATCTCTGAATAGTTTTGGAGGTTTAATGGTTAAGTGTAAAAGAGAGGGGGATAACTCTTATCCGATTTGCTCTGAATTTTTGATATAGATTTTTTATATGATAAAACATGGCCCTGATTAGTTTAGGGGATCAATGATTCAGTATAAAAGGGGGAAAGGGGAAGCTGTTCCCCCTCCTTTGACTTTTTTTTTTTTTTTTGATCGGAAATAACCCTTGAAAATATAAGGCTGTAATGTACAATTAGTTGGCGTGGCCTGTGAGCTCAATGCCATCAGTTTAACTGGGCAGTATTATTTTTATTATATTTAAACTCGTTTATCTTTTTATAGTTACTTGAGCCTTTTCCATTTTTTGCATCCAGCGGACGCCATCACATGAATTTTCCGCTATTGTGGCACCTATATAGTCACCTTTTGGTTTGTTATTTTTTAATTCCATCTGTTTTTAGTTTCCATGTACTTACATAATTTTATATTATACGCATGTAAAACATGGATTTTAATGAATTATTGTAGAACATCTCGATTCTAGATTCTCGTATTTAATGTTTGACTATTTCGATTGTGTTTTTTAAGATGATGTTTTTTTTTTTTTCCATTGGTAAATTTCCAAGAACTGACCATTATACAAATAGAGATACAGCAGCAATTCGTGTATTTAATATGGCAGAAACGTGAAAATCCTATCTTTATTGGTTGCATTTTGTTTGATGCAGGTATTCTTGTAGAGAAACCGTCCCCAGTAGCGGAAAAAAGCTGCTGCCCAATCTATAAAATAGCATTGGCAAGTAAGTCTCTGGGTTTTTGAACACCACTATTAACTTAAAAAAATATCTAGTTTTTATTTATTTATTTATTTTTTTTATCTTTACAAATTTTAATTAAATGACACAATATTTTCTGTATTAAAATACTGACATTTTAAAAATGCCGGAAATTTAGCTTAATTGGGAATCTTTTTAACCCCTTGTGCGGCGCTGTGGTATATCTATGAAACCACTTAACCCTTTCCGGCACGGGCAATATCTGTATTAAAATGAGAAATTATCGACTGACACCGGAATTCACAAACAAATTTTTTAAATATTTTGAATTCCTTAACTTAACTTTTTATTGTAAAAACAAAATTTTACTAAAATATTACTGGTGTCGTTTGCAAGTTTGGAATTAAAATTAGGTATCCCAGACCGGGCACAGTGTGTCGGAAAGGGTTAAGGGGTTGAAAACCTTTTATGATCTAATTTGATTATTCATTTAATTCTTAACTCAATGCAAAAAACCGCATAAAAGTATTTGCATTTTTAGCGGAGTTATAAGCATTTATGTATCAATACTTACATAGCCGCTTCCATATAATTTCAACTTTAATTCGTGTTTTCTCAAAACTTGATTTTTGACGACTAACACCAAGATAAAATAAAACTATCTGATGGAATGGCTTAAATGTTTTTTGCATGCATATAACATCATAATCTAGATTATGAATTAAGGATATAACTATCACTTAATAAAAACAGTATTAAAAAATTTCTCAAAGTTGAAAATTTAAAAAAAAACCCCTAAAAATACCACTTTTTTTCCATTAAAAATATTAAAAATATTAAACTATCTAAAATATATTAATTCCTAATTTAGATAATGATGTTATATGCGTGCAAAAAAAAAAAAAAAAAAAAAAAAAATTAAGCAATTCCATTGAATAGTTTTTTTTTTTTTTTTTAAAATCTTGGTGTTAGTCATCAAAAATCAAGAGAAAACGCGACTTAAAGTTGAAATTATATGGACGCGGCTATGTAAGTATTGATACATAAATGCTTATAACTACTTTAAAAATGCTAATATTTTTATGCGGTTTTTTGCATTGAGTTAAGAATTAATTGAATAATCAAACTAGATCATAAAAAAATCAATTTTTTGAAAAGTTTTCAACCCCTGTGCCCCCTTAAGGCGCAACACAGAAAAAAAAAACGGATGATAATGTAAAGTCTATGGGGGAGTTTTCAAATATTTCGCCCAAATTTTATTATTTTTACATTATTTTTTTGCACGAGATAGCTGAGAACGATCCACAACCGGCCTAGTTTTTATTTTTTCTGTTTTGGTTACAGATTAAAAAAATAACTTTCAAAACCGGTTTAAATCGGTTCTGAAATTCAAAATTGTCGTTATAAAAAAATATATAAGCAAAATCGAAAAAATAAAAACTAGCCCGGTTGTAGATCGTCCTCAGTTATCTTATGCCAAAAAAAAAATCATGCAAAAATAATAAAATTTGAGCAAGATATTTGAAAAGAACTCTCCCGCAAACTTTACATTATCATCCGGGTCTTTTTCTGTGCCTAGTGCTGGGACTTAATTTTAGTTCCTAAAAGCCACATTGGCACTGGAATTTTGGTTTAAAAAAATCGTTTTTTTAAGTGAGCAAAACATGGCCGTTTTCTTATTAGGGATGAGAATTTTCCGCGTTTTTTCCCACCAGTATAATCTTAGAGAAAATGTTGTTTTACTCAAACGAAAAATACTGCGATTTAACAAAACAATATTTTCTCTAATATTATACTGGTATGTCAAACGCGGAACACTCTCATCCCTATTCTTATAAATAAAGTTATTTTCAAATTCCGGTGTCATTCATTAATTTCAACACATAAGCAATGAATTTGCTCTGCGCCGCAAAGGGTTAACATTAGAACGACCGGAAATTTGAGTCAAGTTTTATAAAAAAAAAGAAAACTATTTCACTGCACAATTTTGATTTAACCTCTTCAGACCCCAGGGTTTATTTATGTACTTTTCTTAATTTCAGTTATGGGTTTATATTACCAAACCGATATCTAAAAAAGATTGATCAGCAAAAAAAAAAAAAAAATAGAATTTATTTTTTGTTGATAAAAATTGATGATACATCAGGATTCAAAAAAGACATTTTTTGACAATTTCTTTGGATTTTTTAATTTTATTATACTTATTTGTATTGTAAAAACACTGAAAAACATAAAATAAATATATATTTGGTAATTTTTCATTACTAATGAACTCTACAAATGATATCTTAACGCACAATAAAATTATTTGAGTTTTCATTTTTGCTCATTTCGTAGATTTTTGCTGCAAGCCAATTTTATATAACACGTAGCTTACTAAAAAGGAGTTATAAGAAACAAATTACTATTTTGTTTAATTCTTCTATCTCTTAGGCCTCCATTTACACCAATTTCTCTTTTTTTTACATTATTTATATACGTGAAAAAAAATTGTAAAGATATGTATCCTATAAGATACATCAGGTCTGAAGAGGTTAAAACAGTCTAACTTTATTATATAACTTTTTACTTCTTTGTAACTTTCAAAACCTTTTACACCTGTAACTTTTTATACCTGTGATAGAAAACGGAAAAGAGCTTTTATTCTTTTCTATCACAGATGTCAAGATGTTTATTAACAGAAATATTGTATTAGATATTGTATACATTAAATACTAATTTTTTCCAAAAAGTCAGTTAATAAAAAATGTCAATTTGTGGAGAATCCCTTATCATTCAGCCGTTTTTAGAGAGCAATGTAAAAACAGCTTACTTATTATAATGATATCTTTTTGAATTTTCACGATATTTGATTGGATTTTTTTACAAGTTACTCCATAGAATTGACTATTAAATGATGTAAAAGAATCGTTTTTATCGTTCGCGCATGCGCAGATAAAAATTGTTTCATATAACTACTCATATTTCATAAAATATTTAATATATTTATATTCCAATTGCGCTATATTTTTTCTAATAGATTTTGCCAATATTTTTGAAATTTGCGTTAAATTTGGTCAAAAACCCTGCATGATATAAACAAAAAACTTACCAGAATTTTTGAATTTTTTTTTTTTTTAAATCACTCTTTTTCCATGAATATACATGCTATTCTTACAAAAATCAATCTACTTGTTGATCAGTATCCACATATTTGTATTCTGCAGCGATAAATCGTTTCGTGCATTCTCATGTACAGGGTGATCCCAAATATTTCTGTTATTCTTTAATTTTTTGTCGGCCCCCTAATTGCCCTGCTTATCAAATGGATGTTGATAAATATGAGGTCATACATAATCTTCATAATCCTGAAGTTTCAGAAGAATCCGACAAGCATATTTTTAAACATTTGAGAAAATGTCAAAAATCGAAATTTTTCAAACACTTATTGGTAGATAGTGTATATACAAATTATCATAGCTACCAACTTTTACACATTTTTGCTACCACTAAAATTGTACAGAGATTTTCCATTTTTTTAATCATAAGATTTAGACGATTAAATAAGAAGATATTTACAATAAATTTTTGTGGTTAAAAAAATGCGTAAAAGTTGGCAGCTATGAATTTACCCTTATTAACCCCTTAACTGGTTCTTTCTTTTCCGTTCAATAAATTGAAAATAACGGATTCACACCACAATTTTTTAAGTAAAATATTCGTCAAGTTTAGTCTTAACATATTCGCCTTTATATAGTATGAAATTTTTTTTTAAAGAAATAGTGGTGGCAAACAGCTTTTAATGATGAATTAAACAGATTCGTCTTGCGTACGGATAAATCAGTCAATGGGTTAAATAGTATGAAAATATTTTAAAAAAACAGTGGTGTAATAAAGATTTAAAGGATGAATTAAGCAAATTCGTTTTGCCCGAACGGCGTACGGGCAAATCAGTTATTGGGTTGAAAGACAATGTTTTATTATTTCAAATCTGGTTGAAAGTATTTCAAAATATGTGCTTGGCATATGAATTTTTATTCTTTTGTTATGTTTAAAGTTATTTTAACTCCGATGAATTAAAAAGTGATTAATTTGTACGAGAAACTTTAAAAATTCACCACGAATTTTAGTAAAAATTTAAAAGACCTGCAAAATTAAGAATGTCTAACAGCAAAACCTGTAATCATAGCAGAAAAAAGATATTTGTCTAATTCAAATGAATTTTGTCACATTTTATCTATCCCATATAATACAATTTTAATTACGAATAAATTACAAAATTGATAGATAGCATTTTCTAACTAATAAAAATTGAAAAAAAAGTTCATTAATTTCTTTGATCGTATTATGATCCAATAAACGATTTTAATTATTTTTGACAAATTCAGATTTTACATTATTTTATTTTTTTATTTTCTTATGTGTCTAAATTCATCAAAAGGTATAAATAGGTACTGATTACTGCTTTTATCGGAAATCTTTAATTAATGGCAAAATTCTTCGAAGTTTAGAGAGATTCGTGAAAGTAAGGATCTTAAATCAATATGAATAATTGATTTAGAATTGGAGTTTTAATAACGTAATAACACACGTGTTCTTCTCACAAAATATTTTAATGGAATATTTGAAATTGTTACCAAAGAACAATGTTATATTCAACGTTTACAATTAACTGCATTTAAAGATATCTGCTTGCAATGCATAATTCTGTATTTTCTAGATAATTTTTACATTGTCACTGTCATACATTTTTTAAAATTCGAATAATTGGAATCTAGAAAAACAATGTTTATTAACATTTACTTTTATTATCATATTATACTATACAGTTTTTCAACCCTTTCCGGCACACTGTGCCTGGTCTGGGATAAATACGTTTAATTACAAACTTGCAAACGGCACCAGTAATATTTTAGTAAAATTTTGCTTTTAAAATTAAAGCTTAAATTAAGGATTTCCAAATATCTAAAAAATTTGTTTGTGAATTCCGGTGTCAGTCGATAATTTTTCATTTTACTAACAGATTTTACCCTGGCCGGAAAGGGTTAAATTTTTAGAAAAATATTTGATTTACCGTAAAATGGGGTGAATAGGAACAGCGGGATGAATAGGAACAAAACCTCCTGTTTATATAAATAAATTCATTATAAATATATGTGATGATATTTTTAGTTGCCAATTTTTTTATAAGAAGGTAATAACATTAAGAATTCGGAAATTCAATTTTGACATGTTGGCACCACTAATGGGGTAAATAAAAAAACTTCAAGAGGCTCCTCAAAAACCTCATTGTTTCAACGTCTTCAAAACTTTGTATGTAACTACAGTATTTTTCGTTTTCTAAACCTAAGAGAAGGGATTTTTAATGAATGATAGACCTGTAAACGACATGCTGTATTAGATTCTACTTATTCCTAAACTACATAATGAAAAAACAAAAAATGGCTTCTAACATCAGAGGTTTAAGATTTACGGGGTGAATCGGAACACGTTTCCTCTCATGGGTTTTTTTCTATACAGTAATAGTTTCATGTAATACAGGGTGATTATAATTAAAGTCCGAGGTTCAAAACCCTCTAAAAAGCGAACCACTCGTTAGAATGGCGTCAAAATTTAACAGCGTACTATTGAAGAAGGGGGAAAGAACATGAACCAAAAAAAGTTCCATATTTGAGTGACAGATGGCGCTGTAAACCTAAGGTTTTTGGCCTCAGGACAATTAAAAACCGGTTAGATGGATGCTTTTTATGCGATTTTTGGCCTCAGGACAATTAAAAACCGATTGGAGGGATGCTTTTTATGCGGTTTTTGGCCTCAGGACAATTAAAAACCGATTTTTCCCATCCGATGTGGTACGACCTTGCCGTGGTGGATGGGCTTACGTAACTAACAGTATCACACGCGTACAGTCATGCACACTGAACAATACAGTTGGTTTATATCGTGTAACTTATGCCTTAGCCTTTGTTTTACGATTTGTCCTTTGTAGTCGAAATTCTGACGCTTACAGCGCCATCTGTCGCTAAAATTTGGAACTTTTTTTTGGTTCATGTTCTTTCCCCCTTCTTCTATAATACGCTGTTAAATTTTGACGCCATTCTAACGAGTGATTCGCTTTTTAGAGCGTTTTGAAACTCGGACTTTAATAATAATCACCCTGTATATGAAAACATATGTATGAATATGTATTGAAACAATATTTTGTTTGCTCTAATTACTTGAAGAGTTTAAAGGTGCCAAGAAATTACTTGGTTAAACAAAAAAATCAACGCCTAGTCCAACAGAAATGGAACACACAATGAAAGAATTTAAAAATAGCAAAAATTAGTTAGAAAAACTGCACAGAATTATTCTCTGACATACACAGCATTACTCAAACATCTCAAAATGAAAAAACAATGAAAAAAGAGAGGGATGCAAGCAGTACTAAGGGCTGGGGATGGGGAGGTATTAGTATATCGTATTAATACATGCAGCTATTGGGGCTATTCAATAGATTCACTTTCCCAATGACTACTAGTAAATGATAACACAGAGCAGGGATGAATTTGTATTAAATTCTACTTCTGCAATTCGAATATAATTTCTTAAAATAAATTATAATTTTTCTTGATTTCGAAGTTGTTTTCTAATTTCTAAAATGGCATATCTTTACTTGTGTATAAAATAAAGGCTTGGTTTTACAGTAACAACGTGTTCCTATTCCTCCCTTATCATTATTACCTGTTTTTATTAAACTTATTAAAGGTTGAATCAGAATAAATAAAGATTATAATATTTGTTCCGATTCGCCCCTATCTGCGGGGTGAATCGGAACACTGTTAAATAAATAAATAATATATATATAAACAGTAAAAATGTTTCGTTTTTGGTTAAAAAGTTAAGAACAAAACAAGAACGAAGTTTCTAGTAGTAAAATTAAAAAATTAAAAAATCAGTTGTTGCATTTTTTTTAACGTTAAAGTTGAAAAGTGTTCCGATTCACCCCATTTTACGGTAGTTGTCAGACATTATATCATCATTTAAAAGAAAGCTTGTTCTTTTTATTCATTATTTTACTTTAACTCTGTCCAATAAAGTGTTTCCACGCCGAGACGACTTAATTTTAAATGATTTCCTGATTTGCCCATACGTCATAGGGACAACGTTTTTTGCCAATCTTGATTTGGCAAAATCAATATTTAAGGCATAATTTATTGTTCTCACCAAAAATTTTTTTTCCCTAAATTTTGCATTATATAACCCGAGTACTTTACTGTATTAGATAGGAAAAAATTTCTCCTATGAAAAACCAGCGGTAAAAGATTAAATATTCTGTAAAAGATATGAAAGAATAGTCATTATTTGAAAGTTTCTTTCAAAAATATTTATCAAAAAAGTGGTGAATTTTAAACGTGCTAAAGTCAAAAAGTATATTTTAAAAAAAATTACTAGCTTTTAAAATGAATGTTTAAATCAACGAGTTTTTAATCCCTTCACAACGGTAGCATTATACGAAAATTTTAATATACTGTCACCGGATTTTAAAAATAGAAATTTGTGCCTTTTTAAATCGAGAAAATGCTCCGATTAAATAAGGTAAATTTTACAGTAAAATTTTACTGGTGGGGATAAACACTGATTCTGAAGCTTTTTTTGCGGCACGTAAACGTGTTGCTTGTCCGCAAGAGATTAAATTTAAATGTGGCGTTTCTCAATTCCGATATCAATTAATCATTTCTACCAAAAAATCTCTACCGGAAAATTTTAAATACTTCGTCTAAATGTTTGTATTGGGTTGACCAAATGTTTCTTCCGGTTTTTCACCAAAAATAACCCAAGTAAATTTCAGAAACGGGAATATTTTATTGAAGAATAGCTGTACTTTTGTAACCTTCTTGTAGATTTCCAGGAGTGTTATTTACAGACACAGTCAAAAGTTTTCCGTTAGTTTAGGGCCTATGGGAAAAAATCGTTTCAAATGAATGTTAACCTTCCTATCCTGTTCAAATTTTACTCAATTTTGAAAAAAAAAAATTTTACACCAGAATTGTTCTTTAAAACATTCTAATATATTTAATTGACTTAAATTTCTGAATTTGTTATTTAACTTTCTTTATAAAAAAAAGTTCTGGTTCGAATCGTATAAAACAAATTATAGGTATGGGTCGATTAGACCCATTCAGGGTAGGAAGGTTAAAGATAATACACCAGGTAAAACATATTCAAATTTATTTGCCTTACGAAGAGTACTAAAATATGCATTTTGTGAAATATGCAGTTAAAAGAATAGTTATTATTCATTTACAGGGCCACACAAAATAATTCTAATGCATAATAATAAAGTAGGTAATTGTTTACGACATATTTTAACTATGTTAAACGGTTACATATGCAGTCAAATTGATATATGTCGCTGAGACTTAATATGAGTTATTTCACGCATAATACGAAGTGCATTAGCATATACATGGACACGCAAAAGATTTCAAATAGTATATTCTATCCAAAGTACTGTATTTATGTATGGTGGCTGTTCGATTGACGAAATGCATTTTTAATTAAAATATGCGCTTTTAAGTTTCATACATGTATGCCCACTTTATGCACATTATGGGTATATAAATGCTAACAATTACACAATTTAGATATACGGGGTTACACAAAAGAGTTCGGAAAGGTTGCTGAATATTAGCGTGTTGCTTAATGGTTGTTTTTTAAATAATTTTTGCATTCTTACGTTGAATTGCATTTAGTTTACTATGAAATGTTTGTAAAATATAGATAAAATGATATACAGGTCCACGCAAAGACCTAGATACGGGTTCACCTATGGATGACAATTTCTGAAATGTGATTTAAGTAGTTTAAAGAATATTTTTGTTTGAATTAAATTTTAGCAAAATACTTTAGAGTAATAAAGTTACTAGGAAAACTACAGAGCGGAAAAAAGCACTGAAATAAGTTTCCCTCTATTAGTATAAATTGCTAAAAGAAAAATTTCAACCAGCTAGACATTTTTTTCTACACTAAATTTTTTCATTATATAGTATATATATCAATAGACTAGGGATGCACAACCTGTGGCCCGCGAGCCAAACTCATACCACTAATTTTATGCAGAATAATTTTCCATATAAGAATGACAGAAACTTTGCTATGAAATAAAGCAAACATCACTTTTCAAATATTCTGGTGGCAAACGATTTTCTGGCAAAAAGGTTGTGCATCACTACAATAGACAAATCAAATACAGCGCTGTTCAAATGTATTGGGATGCATAGTTGGTTATGAACAGTAACGGCTTATTTCTCCGGATAACGAAGTTTTGTTAAAGATTTCCGGAAGTGTTGGAAAGTGTTTCATAATCTATGCATAAAGCAAGATGTTTCTTACTTGTTTTATTTAAGTGGCACTACTTTTTTAAAATAAAAAGCTTTATCTTATACTTTGTCAACATTTTCAAAAGAAAAATACGATAATATGTTCTTTTTAAAAATAATTGTTAGTGGCTGACATGCCCACTATATGTTGGCGTGAAACTGAAGATTACATTTTGAACAACAAAGAGATCCTTCGTTTGAAAAGAATGAATCCCGTGGACAGAAGTTGGATATTTTACAACAATCAGGAACGCAAGCAATCCTGATCCATTCCAGATAAATGACCTACTCTTGGTTCTAAAATCGAACTCAATCGCTATGAAACACCCCGAAATAGCAATGATAGATATGATTTTTTATTAGGTATATTTCATATGAAATACTACCTATTGCGGTCTCCCCTATGTTGGTATTCCTGAAATTTTTTTAAAGATTTACACGGATCGTGATCCTAGACACACAAAAACCACCAGTAAGAAATTTTATCTATCTATCTATCTATCTATCTATCTACAAGGTACGTAGTCATCAAGAAATTCAGAGTATTTTAATTCTTTTAGTATCAGAAACTCTTTAAAGTACTGGTTGTTACATCTCAAAAAAGGATTTCTTTTTCGTTAAATAAACAAATATTACAGTATAAAAATTCTGGTAAAGGGTCCTTACAAGGTGCTTCCAGACTACGCACCCTGTATCTATCTATCTATATATATATATATGTATATATCGCTTTCTTATGGACACGACGACTTCTATAATTCTGCTCAAATCTCTTACAAACTGATACATAAGATCCAGTGTCATAAAAACTCGGTCAATTTCGATAATGGGAAAGAATCTTACCAAGATGGTGAAATTCCCAATCAGTAGCTGAGGGGTTCTGTCTTGGGTTCGAACCCAGTCGCGGCCGTCGCCTAATCGTTCGTAGTTTTTGTTGGTTTTCTTCGAACTTTAAATTTCCTTGCACAGATACAGATTAGATTCCCTTAAAAATACCCCCATGGAAGGCATCCCATCCCTTTATGGCCTATATCCCACGTGTTTGTAATTGGCCGTTAACCCTTTAACGATCAGAGCATTTTCATTGCTAAGATGTCGAAATAAATGATTGACACCGGTAATTAAGAACAAATATATTTCTAAATAAGAAAACGTGATTTTTCACATACATAATAAAAGGGATATTTTTAGATAAAAATACCGGTGTCGATATTGCATATTGGAATTAAAATTTTGTGGTTTCGTGGCGAAACCAATAAAAGTTAAAGGGTTAAATCAATCAACCAATGTGTGGAAATAGGAAGATTTTTGGTGAAAACCGAAAACCCCCATACAGGGGTTGGACAAAAATATGGAAACACCTTAAAAAAACACGCTTTCTTGCCTAGTATTATGTACGGTACCCGTTGTTATTCAAAACAGCTTGCAGTCTTCTCGGAATGGATAAATACAGTTTCTATATGTTTGCCAAGAGAATATTGTACCATTATTCCTGCAAAACAGTGGCAAGTTCAGAAAACGATGTTGGCGGTGGATAGCGAGAACGGACTTTCCGCTCCAATGTAGACCACAATGGTTTTATAATATTCAAATCTGATGATTTTGGTGGCTTGAGGAGATGCGAAAATTCATCCTCGTGCTCAGAAAACCAGTCCTGCAGAACGTGAGCTGTGTGAACGGGGACGTTGTCGTCTTGGAAGATACCATCATCATTGGGGAACAAAGCTTGTACCATTGGATGGACTTGATCGGCCAAAATGTTCACATAAGTCTGAGCAGTAATACGCCCTTACAGAGTTATCATGGGGCCAGAAGAGAACCACGATATGGCTGCCCAAACCATCACCAAACCCCCGCCATGTTTCACTCTTGGCAACAACCAGTCTGTATTATAGGCTTGAGATGGCGTTCTCCAGACGTAAACTCGGCCAGAAGTGGGGAACAATGTGAAAGAAGACTCATCAGACCATATTGCACTCTTCCACTGCTCTATAATCCAGGCTTTATGACTTAAACACCACTTTTTCCTGTTACAGGCATTAGCATTACTGATGGATGGCTTTTCAATTGCAACATGGCCAGCGATTCCCTATTTATGAAGCTCCCTTCTAATTGTTTTGGTACTCACAGGATTTGGTAACACGACATTCATTTCAGCAGTAACTTTTGCAGCTGTGGACTGCTTATTTTTCGCGATAATCCTCCTTAATGATAGTCTGTCACGGTCACTCAGCACACACTTTCGTCCGCGCTGTGATTTAGCTGATGATGTTTTTTCCGCATTTCAAATATGCGGAATAAATCTTCGACACAGTACCTCTTGAAACACTAAAAACCTCGGCTACCTTGCTTACGGAAGCACCCACCATACGCGCGCCAACAGTTTGTCCACGTTCGAAGTCTGTTAACTCTGACATAATGCAATGATAATCTCACATAACAGTGCTCCAACAACGACTGGACGGTGCAGCGATTTTACGAAGTTGTATAGGTGGCGTCAGTAGGCGAAAACTCCAGTGCCATCAACATAGTGCATTATAATCAATCTTTTTTTTCAAACATGCATTTCAAAAGGTGTTTCCATATTTTTGTCCAACCCCTGTAAGTTCTTAGTTAAAATAGATGTCGAATTAGTTTAAAATTTATATTACATCTAAAACATGGGTCTAAAGTTTTTGCACCACAGATTTTTATAAAATTTAAAATGGGCTCATGTGGCGAAAAAATAGGTGTTTTGTTAGAAAAAAATTCATTACATTGGGAATTCTCAAGGTATCAAATCGAATCAAATTTATTATAAATTTACTTAATATTATCTAAAACTTTTGTATTGACAAGATTTGACAAAAATAACTCTTATTGCAAACAAAAATAAAAATAAGATAAAACAAAAAAGGGGAGCTCGGAAGAAGATAAAAGACCATAAGTTAGTCAATTCTTAAGATATCAAATCCAATTAAATTTAGTATACTTCTTCTGAATAATAGCTTTTATATTGACAAATTTTAATAGGACTTTATCTTCAATTCATGATTCTAAACAAGCATTTTTAACATATATATGTAGTTGCATTTTTTTTTACGATTGCGCATTCCTTTACATTATTTTCAGTGTCATTTAAAATGAGTAGAGGAACAGAAATGTAATATTTAAAAAAAATCATTTCATATTACAACAATCCAAGACTATTAATTCTACATTTCCCCTCACTTGCAAAAGTACACAAATGATACATTAAAATAGCATCATAAAAAAGATAAAAATAATAAGTTCAAATCGATTATCTTCAATGTTTTAATATTAAAAATAAAAATTCCCAAGAATTTTCTACCGGATTAGTATCGAATAACAAGATTCGAATCAGGTAATGAACAGTTATTTTGGAGCTTAGATTCAGACAACGTTTTATTGTTGTCTGTTGTTTAGAGATAACAAATTAAAGAGAATTATATATTTTTTAATTCTTCCTTTGGAGAATTCATTGTTACAAATCTGTATAGAATGGTTGCATTTCTGGCGACAATATTTTTCGTGTAACTCAATTCTATTCCTTTTTTACGAACAGGAACATCATTTAACCCTTTAACGTTCATTGGTTTCGCCACGAACCCCCAAAATTTTAATTCCGATACGCAACACTGACACCGGTATTTTTATCTAAAAATATCCTTTTTATTATGTATGTGAAAAATCACGTTTTCTTATTTAGAAATATATTTGTTCTTAATTACCGGTGTCATTCATTTATTTCGACATCTTAGCAATGAAAATGCTCTGTTCGTTAAAGGGTTAAATTAGGAATCTCATTTAAATTAAGTCAGATAAAATAGATCACACAGCCGCTCAAATAGTTATGACACTTCACATAATTTTGTCGCATCATTTCAAATTTTATGAAAATGGGATGTATAATTCAGTTACAGGGACAATCAAAATTTTTCCATTACATTAGAGTCAATGGGGGGAAAAGTTTCAAATGCATTTTAATGCTGTTACACTCTTTCGAATACAAAAAATTGATATGCATCAATAAAGTATATACTATAATATACTTTCTGTACAATTTGTGGTGCAAATAATAATTGTTAATCATTTATAAGACCACATAAATGTATTCCATTACATAATGGTGTAGGGGCAACATTGCTTGAGGTATATTTTAATTATATTTAATTATTTAACATTTTATTAAATTTACATACGTTACTGGCGTTTACTGTAAGTTACTTTTTGCAAAATAGAAAGAAGATCGTATTTACAGGGACACACAAAAACTTTCGGCTACTATATTGCATCCGAAATACTGTATACTTTTACATCAAGATCTGAATATTTTTTAAACTTCACTATAGTAAGAACACATCTCATTTGTGACGTTTTACGTGCAATTTCGGACTTGTTAAATTTAGTTTGATGTAAATAATTTCATGACTGCAATCACATTTTCTGTTAACATGTAGGGAGAAAAATAGATTTCAAATACATGTTGCTGTAGATGAAAATATGTAAATGATTGCAGCACTAAAATTGCCGAAGACTTTGTAATAAATATCTACTTTTTTATCAGCAGGACACTTTTGTAACTTTATATTAATCAATTGTTGTTGTGATTCCTTAAATCTAATTTTAAACAAAAGTTTTTATGTTTTTGCTGTTTATTGCATTAGAGTAATTTCCTAAAGATACTTTTATAGGAAATTTATCCCGGATGTTACTGCTTATTTATTAATAGACTGTTTATTTTATTTTATTTTATTTTTTTAAACATACAAATAGCTTTGTTCTATAATGTTTAATTAAACTTTGTTATTTATTATTATTTTCTTTTTAAAATTATTAAAGACAATTAAAAAATATATGTAAGTGGTATTTAAAAATAAAATTTTCGCCGAATTGGCATCAGAAAAATAATCGAGCCAATGTGAAATCTATATATGACATCTGTGCCAAATTATTGACAACAGAATAAAAAACGTACCCTATCCTCCCCCCCCTCTTAAAAAGAAAAAAGGGAAAAACATTTGAGATGTATTGTATTTGTAAAGAGAAATTAGAAGTACAAATGATAATAATAATGAGATATATTTTAAAAATTATTTTGAAAAAGTTTATTTTAAGCTCACTCTTATTTTTAAAGTAGATGACACTTCTAATTTTAAAGTGGATTAAAAAAATAAAGTTTAAAGAAGAGTAGTAATATTCTGATTCAAAAAAGTAATAATAAATTATTATGTATTATAAAAACTACATTTTAAATTGATGCAATACTTTTAACTGTTTCAGAGATACATTGATTAAAAAAAAAACATGTAATGTTTTTTTTATCCTTTACAAAAATACATGTTTTGACACTATTTTTTAAAGTAGCGTATGGCGGATTAAATTTTCCATTAATTTTCTACTTGTGTTTTGACAAAAAGATTAATCCCCATTGTTTGCCATTAATGCATAGCTTTAAAAGAAACATTTCACTGAAGGGATTAAATTTTAGACAGTAACTTTAATTTTTGGCAGTTAAATTTTAACTTTTGCTGCCGAATGTGGGATAAAACTGTAAAGTTCGAGCAAAAATATTTTTTTTCTTTAAAAAAAATTCAACTAAGGACATTTTTTGTTATACATTATCGTTGTTAATGGCTTTAAACTTTTATATATTTTTCTAAATGAAATAAAAATTAGAAAATGTTTGCCAAAACATATACTTTAAAAGTTATTATTGAATGAATAGTGATTTATTTTAATATTTAATTATTTATTAAGGTAAAAAATGCTTTTGGGTCAGTGAGCTTCGAAAAAAGGTGATTTATTAAATCACTTTTAATATTAAAATAAAATAGTTATCATAAGTCAAAGTACCATGTTTCTAAATATGTGTACAGCGAAAATTTCTTTGAACTAATATTTTGACATGAAAAGAACATCTTATGACGGATTACATTTTTTTTTTTTTTTTTTTTTTTTGTCGACTCTACAGTATTTTTTGAAATAAAGGCTTTATCTCCATTGTTTGCAGAAAATATCTAAAAGGAATATACTTTTCAAAAAGTATTAAACTTTATAGATATACTTCTATTTAGTTTTTTCGTATAGTCTGTAAAAACACCCTTTCAGCTCAAAGACTATAAAAATAATGAAGTTGCACCTTTGCCTGATAACAGATAAGGGTTCCCGCCAATCAGCAATTAGTTTGTTATCTGACAGGGATGACTAGAAATATTGTTTTTCAAATTTGAAAACTGGTGGCCCACTATTGCTACATGGCCCACTACTGGTACACTTACCCTAAATTCCATAAATGTTTGTTCTATTGTTTTATGAGAGAAGTGCCTTAATATGAAAGATATAACCTTTCGCTTTTCTAATATTAGTATGTTTCTTAATTAAATAGGGCAAAATAAACTTTTCTACCAAAAATTGAACCGACTTCAAAAGCGACTGCAAAGTGAAAAATAATTTTTTTACAGAATAGTATTAAGAAATCAAATTAAGAGCATAGTATTTATCATGCGTATTATTATATTTATGTAGATTAATTTGATTTTTTGAAGTCTGTGCCAGCCAAGCCAAGTTACATGTAATTTACCATTAGACACGCATCCAAGTATCTACGAGTTTTTTTTACTATTTAATATTTAGTTAAACATTTAACTGTATTCTTTTACGATTTGCATTGGATAATTAATTTTAATTTTGAACTTGGCTTGGCTGGCACCGACTTCAAAAAATCAAATTAATCTACATAAATATAATAATACGCATGATAAATACTACGCTCTTAATTTAATTTCTTAATACGATTCTCTAAAAAAATTATTTTTCACTTTGCAGTCGCTTTTAACGTCGGTTCAATTTTTGGTAGAAAAGTTTATTTTTCTCTTTTTAGTTAAAAGTTAACGATTTTTTGAAGTCAGTTAATAAAAATTATAATACGCGAAAAGTCACTGTAAACCATAAACGTATGTCAGGAGTGAGGTTCGAACTCACGATCTCTTTCAAGAACCAGAAATCAAATCTGCTGTCTTACACCGCTCAGCTACCTGACTGCACTCCATTCGGCGAGCTTAGTCATCGTCGATGTGACTTTTAGTTTGCGAGAAATCACTAATTTTATTAGTTTTTACTTAATTACTAAAAAAGTACTGAACCAATTTCAATGAAATGGAAGAAGTACGAATGGAAGTGTATCCTCTTTCATTTAACACAAAAAAACAAATTAATCGGTTGGATAGTTTCGGAGTAATCGGTGAACATACATAGAAAAAAAAATACATTCGGGTCGAATTGATAACATCCTCTCCTTTTTTGAAGTCACTTACAAAAATATATAACACGGAAAATTTTTTTGTTTACCATACACATATGTCAGGAGTGAGGTTCGAATTGACCCTCTCTTTCAAAACCAGAGATTAAATCTGGTGCCTTAGACCGCTCGGCTATCCGGACTTCATTCTCTTCAGAGAACTTATTCAGTGTCATGTTACTTTTCGCAAGTCTATTCTCTTTTTGAGTACCCTTTCACTGATAAAGTATTGAGTTAATAAAAAATCTCTGATACTCTGTGGTAACGGTTAAATACAAAATATTCCTAAGAGCATAATTATTATTTAACTTGTTAAATATACATTTAAAAATTATAATACGGAAAAAAATATTGTATACACGTACGTCAGGAGTGGGATTCGAACCCATGCTGCCTTTCGAAAACCAAATCTTAAATCAAGCGCCTTAGACCGCTCGGCCATCCTGGCACCGGCAAATTTATTCGACATCCATATTGCTACTGATTTGCGAGAAATCACTAATTTTATTAGTTTTTGCCTAATTACTAAAAAAGTACTGAACCAATTTCTATGAAACGGAAGTGGTACCAATTCGAGAGCAAACTCTCTCATTTATCACCAAAATCAAGTTAATTGGTTGGATAGTTTCGGAATAATCGGTGAACATACATAAAAAAAAAAACATACGCGTTGAATTGATAACCTCCTCTCCTTTTTGGAAGTCTGTTAATAAATATGGAATTATGCGCATAAAAATTTTAAGTATCGTTAATTGATACTAATTAATGAAAGTTAGTCCCTTAACTGGATTCCCCGAACGCCATTGAGGCAAGAAGAATTTTCTCATTTCATTATTTGAAGCTTTTTGACACCACTATTATTTTTAAGAAAATTTTCATGCCATTAGAAGGCGGAAATGTAAAGACTAAATTTTATGAATATTTTATTTAAATAATAGTGGTGTGAGTCCGCTATTTTCAATTTATTGAACGGAAAAGAATTAACCAGTTAATGGGTTAAATATACATACACACTATATGGGGAAAGGTGACCGGTCAATAGCGATTTTAGACACTTTATTAAATATCTAGAAAAATACATGAGGAATTATCCTGAAACTGCAGGAGTGTAAACAGAATGGTCATATATTTCAGCGAAGAGTTTTTCACAACCCTCATGGGAGACTGTCAATAAATTAAAAAAAAAGTATATTTTTAAGAAAACTTTGTCAAACCTGATATAACAAACGTTTTCAAACTGTAGACTATGATTAAGTGGTTTATTGCAATAACTTGTGACAAAATAAATAAATGAATAAATGAATAAAACATCTCCATGTTTTCGATTTTTGGGGGGAGGATGAGTGGGGGATTGGGAACAGAAGAACATAGCTGTAAACCTATGAGTCAACCACTAAAATCGGATTTTTAGGTGTTTTTCCCCAAGACATGCCTTGGCAGACCTATTGTATTTTAATATGGGATCCAAGATCTAACTAATCCCACATTTTCATCCATGAACTCGATCAGGTGATTACCTGTGCTGCCGCCTCCGGTCTATTAATGAAATCTATAGAGAATGCCATTGTTTGATTATTTTTCATTTACAATACAAATATTTCTAAAAGGTTTTTCTTCGTCTTCCTTTTTTAAATTGGAGTTTTTATTCTTTCTTTCATTCTAACCGATGGTCAGGCCCCTACCTCCGAGTTACCTCAGTTTAACAGGTTAGATACCTGGTATCGGGAAGCGCTATCGCCTAATCACCGCGTAGCGGATATAAAATAATATGTTCGTTTCGCACGTCATCATATATGCAGCACTTGCTTCTCGTTTGAGCATACTTTTATTTTGCCTGTTGCTTAACGTTACATACAGTTGTTTGTACTACAAATGGCTACACAAGTTCGTCTCGTAATTTAGAACCTTGATCAGATGAAGAGACCCTCACCTGGCAAGACACCGCCAGAGGTATAATCGACAGGTAAATTGGAGGACTTTACACCCACGACGTATTTTACGGGCACCAGTCGCCACTAGTGGACATGACGGAATTTTAGCCGGCAGAGTGGCGATCCATTAAGACAAGTACCCGGGTCGGCTATTGTGATTAAGTGCTTTGTTCGTAATCTTTGTGGTTTATTTGCACATTCGATTAACTGTTTAATTTATTGCCGTACATCTAGTGCTCATCATACCAGACAAATGAGGCTGGATGTTTTTTGAGCCTTAATGGTGTTACTGAGAGTGGGGGCAATTTTGTGTGAATTAATAAGATTAGGGAATGGCCGAAAAGCTAACAAGGAAGGTCTCCATACGGGCATACCCCGAAAAATCTGAAAAAATTACAGAATGTTCTTCTCGTGTGGATATATACGTTTATAAATAAAATTCGGCGGAACCTCCATTCTGTATCCGTAAAAAAATAATGAAAATTTCGTTATTTGGCGATTTATCGCCAGTTGGCAAAGGAATGTAATTTCAAAAAATACTTTATGTCAAATACATTTCAAGAAAAAAAAAGTTTCATGTTGAACTTGTTTTGATAAATTTAATTTAAATAACTTTAGTTTTACAAGTTTTAATTTGTTTTAAGTATAATTTTGTTATATCGATATTTATATGTATTTATATTCAAATTTAACCATCAAAATTTGAGAGTTAAAACGAAATTCATAATCTAAATTAATTAAATCTGTTTCCTGTTCAAAGTCCAATTCAGAATTGTCGATTAGATTTTGTTGCTATGGAAACATGTGGCTTTTATTTTTTAATACGCTTTAATTTATAAAGATAATTTTTCTCAATATGATTTTTTTTATCTATGAAAACATTTTTTACAGTGATTAATTAAATAGCTACTTCAACAAGTAATATATATATGAGATAAAATATCTATACATATGTATATAATATATTAAAGTCTCTCTTTGTTTATGTTTAAATTCGTTAAATACGATTTACACGCATTCTAAATATCCAACAGTTTTGAGTTGCATAATAATCGTTTGCTTTTAGCGAGGAAAGGGCAGCTCGCCAAATTGAGTGACACTTTCGTCTTTTCACATCAAATATTCAAAACTATTTTATTTTTTTACATAATTTCTAATGTGATTCCGCCGCTAATTTTAACTGATCTTTCATTACATACATAAGTACTTTAATTAGTATTTTTTCATAAAATTCTGAGTATGCCCAGTATGGAGACCTTTTTTGTAATTCGTACCGCAGAAGGGAAATTTTTGCGCCGAAAAGCTGAGTTTTTATCGTCGTTTTTATCACTGGGATTCATTTTGGTTAAATACATATATCTATAACTTAAAGAAATAGTTTAAATAAAGCAAATATTTAAAAATGAAAAACATAATAGTTAAAAACTAAATTAAATCTTTAACAGAAATATTACATCCTGTTCGCAATGTAAATTCGAACTTGAATTATTTTGAAGCGAGTTAGTTTGGATTTTAATTTATTCTTCTTCATTTACATTTAGATTAGTGGATTTCCGTGTTACATTTCTAAAGAATATCTTTGCAAACTTTCCTCTTATTTTTACTTTTATAGCAATATTTTAATTAAAATGTTTAAATTAATTTGCATGCTTATATCATACAGATTTAATTATATTCCCTGATTTATCGTTTCAAGAAATTTATCGTACATGATTGTTCTTACATTAAAGACAGGTATCGAATCTTAGAAAATTAAAATATGTAAATGACGTTTTTATTTTCTTAGTCATTTTTTATGAGCATTTAAGAATTATTTGTTTAATTAAAAAAATAACCTGCAAATCAGATTTTCTGTACAATTTAATTTTTTAAATTTATTTAGTTTAAATATTTATGCAGGTTGATTTCAGAATTATTTTGTTAGTTAAAAAAAAAAGCAAAGCAGAATTTATGTATTTTTTCCCTTTTTTGGGTAAATTGTATTAATTTCAGAAAATTGATTTAATTAAGTATAATTTTGTTTTTATATTTGCTTAATACTTTAAATATTTCCTTTTATACAGCATTGGTCACAAAAAAGTAATTTTTAACTTAAAAAAAAAATTTCCAGATCGTGTTATATTATAAACAATTTAAAGCTTATTAGCCCTTTCCGCACACAGGGCCCAGTTCAGGATACCTAATTTTAATTTTAAACTTGCAAACGACACCAAAAGTATTTTAATAATGAAATTTTTCTTTTAAATTTAAAGCTTAATTTGAGGGGTTCTTAACCCATTAGTGCCTGAATTATTTTCTTTTGCATTTTCCCACCACTTTTAAAACAAGAATAAATTTTATTTTAATTTATCGAGGACTTTGTCTCGAGAAAGAAAGTAGTTATTTGTTTTCCTTTTTACTGGTGTGAAATGCACTTACTTGAATTTTTTAAAACTGTCCCAAAAATGGGACGCCAGACACTAATAGGTTAATTTCTCAAAGGGTTTTTTCTAAATTCCGGTGTCAGTCGATATTTTTTCACTTTGCTAACAGAATCTCAGTGTTGCCAAATGGGTTACTTTTTTAAAATTCAGATTCTTGATTGGCACCACTTTTTACAAATGATAAATGTGACTTATTCAATGACATGATAATTAACACTAGAACGCCGGCAAATTTTCCGCAAGTTTTTAAAAATATATTCAAAACCAGAAAAATAATTTAAAATTATTTAGTTTGTTTGTTGAGCTCATTTCATTGAAACTAATATATAACTTATTTCTTGAATATTTTTCTGGTTCGAATTGAGAATTACTCCAGTGATCGGTGTCGAATTGACACCTTCCCGGCGTTCCAGTGTGCGAAAACAAAAGGGAATTTACCTTTTCAAAAAAGTTGTGCCAATCAACAAATCTGAATTAAAAAAAAGTAGCCCACTGGAAACACTGCAGAATCTGCCCGTGCCGGAAAGGGTTAAGTGAAACAAAGTGCAATACATAAAATGAAAGTCGAATTATTTTTCTTTGCAACTCAAAAATAATAAATTTTATTTAATAATTATTTTAAAACATTTGATGCGTACACTTACGTCTTTATTTATAGTGCTGTAAAATTTACAAGTAAAAATTAGTTTAAATTTTAAATTTAATAATATCATTCTAATTTCTAAATTCTAATTTCTTTTTTTCCGAATCTACTCATAACAGTTTTTTTAACAACCTTATTGTCTATGTTCTTGTGAGGTGACTTATTAAATATGGCATTTTACAGTAACAATGAAAAGTGCTAATATAATTCGTAAAAAGAAATCCCGGAAGATTCGTTGAAGAAATCCCGGAGAAGGCACAAAGGCGCCGGTTCTGCACAGAAGGGTTCTGAGTCACCTGAAACCCATACAAACGCTGAGATTTACTTTGTTTCATTTGTAAACCATATCAATGATAGAAGCACGTAAGACTCAATGCCCGATCTATAATTTCGCGGTAAGTTCGGTGATGTAAATACTATATTTATTATAAAATTCTAGTCTTGTTAATTTGTAGTGTAAAAGTTTGTAGTGTATTTCACATACTTACAAATTGTTGTTGAAGCTTTTGATGCGTTTCCGAGATAGTTCTTAATTTAAAATATACTGCGTGAAATGCATACTGGGACAGTCATGCCACCCACATATGTTATTTTCTTGGTTGAGCCTTTTCACTGGCAGAACTGATTTTTTTATGTTATATATATATATATATATATATATATACAGGGTGTCCGAAAAGTTTGGAAACCGTCGAATAACTAGAGAAATACATAAGAGATTGAAAAACGAAAATATATGTGTTAAATATTTTTAAATAAGCTACTCAGTGATACCAAATTTGATCTTCGCAACCAATCCCCTGGGGGTCAGAGGGGGTCCAACTTCGAAATCTTAAATAATAACCCCCCATTTTTTGCAGATTCGGATTTTACGGACAAAAATACGCAACTTTTGTATTTGATATATATTTCGAATCCTCGTTTATCACGGTGTACTTGAGCATATTATATCGATACATATTTCGGTTTTCCCAACCAGGTTTTGCCTGATTGGCCAGAATTTTGACGTCAAATTCCTCGTTTGCAGGAATAGTGGTTTCTTGAAAATCACCCGTGGCGATTATTTCGATAATGCTACACTGTTAAAAATTTGAATCATTTGCTGTAGCGTCACTCCACAGCTTTTATAGAATATCTCTTTTATGACCTATGTGAATGCTCCGTAACACAGTAAAGTAACCGTTTTCTATAAAAGCGGTGGAGTGACACTATAGCAAATGATTTAAATTTTTTACAGTGTATAGGGTTTTTTTAAGTTTTTCTCTACAAAAATTCATTGAAATATATTAATTTAGTTTTCTATTTGGATTTTTATTTTATCCAGTAAATGGTTTCTAAATAACGAATGGTTTCTAATTACGGTTGATGTGGGTGTATGTTTTTTTAAATTATTTTCTGTAGCGTCACTCCACCGCTTTTATAGAAAACGGCTACTTTACCGTGTTATGGAGCTTTCTCATTGGTCACAAAAGAGATATTCTATAAAAGCTGTGGAGTGACGCTACAGCAAATGGATCAAATTATTAGCTTAGTATTATCGAAATAATGGCCACGGGTGATTTTCAAGAAACGCTATTCTTGCAAAAGACGAGGAATTTGACGTCAAAAGTTCTGGCCAATCAGGCAAAACCTGGTTGGGAAAACCGAAATATGTATCGATTTAACATGCTCAATTACACCGTGATAAACCAGAATTCGAAAAAAACATCAAATACAAAACTTGCTTATTTTTGTCCGTAGAATCCGAATCTGCAATAAAAAATGGGGGTTATAACTTAAGATTTCAAAGTTGGACCCCCTCTGACCCCCAGGGGGTCGGTTGCGAAGATCAAATTTGGTATCACTGAGTAGCTTATTTAAAAATATTTAACACGTATATTTTCGTTTTTCAATCTCATATGTATTTCTCGAGTTATTCGACCGTTTCCAGACTTTTCGGACACCCTGTATATGCGATAGACCGTTGTTTTTGTTGAAAACTAAAAAGAATAAAAAAAAAATTTATTTGCCCTAAGTACTGCTATATATCTTTTTTTATGTCAGAAGAATAAAATATCAAATTATTATTACTGCATCTTGATATCACAATCAATGGTAAATAAAAGCAATTTATCAATTTTTAAGGCTGTAGAGTTTGTATCTATAGAATTCGACAATTTACATTTACAATTTTAATACCATTATTTCATCTTATATTGTAGTCTTGTTTGCAGAGTCATTACGCAACTCAAGAAATCTCGCCACTGCATTTCACGAATATATCTGCTAAAATATTCTTTTTTGTATACACAGTCAATACATTCTTGTATAAAATCTTATATTTATTTGGAAAATAAAATTAATACTAAACCGTGAAAATTGGTAAAACTTTAACCTGGTCTTAGTACTTCATGGCATCTAATTGAATAATTATTTTAAAATACTTGATGCGTCTAATTTTGTATTCATTTATGTCCCCCCCCCCCCCAAAAAAAATATCCAAGTTTAACATTTTTTATATTAATAGCATTTTACGGAACTATTCGTAATCGGAAAATATCGGAAATATATGTTTTTCAAGATCGTTATTTTTTGGTTTTTAATAAGATGCCATGCTAAATATATGTTATTTTTTAATAAAATACGATATTAGTTAATGACAAGAAATATATCTCATAAGTAAAAGGAACTGACATTTTACTCGCCATTTTAATTCGTTAGATGTGAATAATCATGCACTGAATAAATCATGATTAACACTTTGCGACAGACTGTGCCTAGCCTGTTATATCCAATTTTAATTCCAAACTTACAAACGGCACCAATAATATTTTAATAAAATTTTGCTTTTACGATGAAAGGTTAAATTAAAGGATTTCTTAATTACTAAAAAACTCGTTTGTGAATTCCGGCAACAGTTGATAATTTCTCATTTTACTAATGGAATTTGTCTGTGCCGGGAAGTGTTAAACAAAACTGTATAGTTATCATTATAGAATTCGTAAAGAACAGCGATCGCGTGGAAATCTGTTTTCTCTATAGTGATTTCAGTATTTGACAGGACAGATAAAAACCTAAAAAAATCATTGGAAAATTTTTTAAAAGACTAAGAAATTTAACCCTTTAACATTCATTGGTTTCTCCACGAAATCAGAAAATTTTAATTCCGATGTGCAACAAAGACACCTGAATTTTGATTTAAAAAATTCATTTTATTATGTATGTGAAAAATCACTTTTTTATATTTATAAATATATTTGTTCGCAATCACCGGTGTCTCTAATTTTTTTCAACATATTAGCAAGAAAAATGCTTTGTCCGTTAAAGGGTTAATTTGCCTTTTTTGGAAAAACAGATTAGTGCAATAAGTAAAATATATTAAGTACAAATTTCAAATTGCATATTGTGCACACAAATACATTTTTAAAGAAATTATATTAATTTTCTACGGGGTAAAAATAATAAACAATAATAAACAAGAAATTCTTTTGAGTTAGGTTTCATTTAACCTTCCTACCCTGAATGGATCGAATCGACCCATGTCTTTCATATAGTTTATTCGATTTGAACCAGAAATTTCTTTATACACTAAGTTAAATAAAAGATTCAGCAAATTAATTTAAATAAATAGGTAAAATAGCTCTAAATAAAAATTCTGGTGTCAAATGTTTTTTATTACTTTGAGTAATTTTCAACAGGGTAGGAAGGATAAGAATATTTTTCTACCTAAAAAGATTTTCATTTATAATTCCATACTATTTTTAAATTGAAAAAAGTCTCTGCATTATTTAAAATAAACGTATTTTGACGCATGCAAAATACACTGTTTCTTTTTTTAGTCATGATTCTTTCAAAAATAAAGAACTTAAAACGATTTGCAGTTTTGTTGGAACTTTTTATTTATTTATAATATCACTAAAACAAGGTAGATTTTCAAAATATCTAAAGTACACAAGCATATTCTTCAGAATCTATCGTTATAGCAAGGCTGTTATCTAAGCAGGGATATCATTCATAAGTGTTGAAGAGAACGGAAATGCTTTTCAAGCTTTCGAATATTTGAAAATTATTCACTGCTTTACAAAAATTAAATAATCATATTTTATTTTTAGTAGCAAAATTTCCTTTAGTATTACAGTCGAACCCCGTTATAACGAACTTCAAGGCACCGAAGTTTTTGTTCGCTATATCCGGTGGTTCGCTGTATCCGAACAGATAAAAAATGCTAGAGTTTACAAAATACATATAGTATTACCTAATACCTATATCTTCAATATTTATGTATTAAGAATAAAAAGGTAAAATCTATTAGATATGATCATTAATAAATTAAATTGACTAAAACTGATTACATTAACCCATTAGTGCCTAGCGTCCTTTTTTAGGGACGCTTCAAAAGGTGCATTCAGCACTGTTTTTGACACCGGTAAAAAAGAAAAGCAATAATTATTTTATTTAAATGATGCATTTTCGTGATTAATGAACTAAACTTAAATCTTCTAAAAATAGTGGTGCCAATCAAATAAAATTTACGCAAAAGATGCTGGTCACGAATGGGTTAAACTGACGCAATACTAAATGGAATACTAAAAATCTTTTTTACCATTTAAATTTTTATTTTTTATCATCTTCTAAACTTCAGAGATTATAATTTGAGGAAAAATGTTTTGGATTATTGCTTGCTTGCAAAGAAGAAATTTTTTTCAATGCTGTCATACATCGAATTATTCTTAAATACATTAGTTAAATAAGTTAGCCTTAAATGCTTTACTAAACTGCTACGATAAGAAAAATAGAAAATTACTGATGGGTGGACGTGATCACACCTTCAGAATAGCTACCGTAAAAAAGAAAGAATGCAGTTCTTGCTACTCTTTAATAAAAAGACTTATCGTTAATTTGCATCATTTTTCACTAGCTGCCATGCATTTTCTTATAAAATTAGAGTCGAAATCCTGTTTTCACAACAGCGAAAAAGTAAAACGAGAAAAAAAATTATGGTCGACTGAAAAAAAATTTCGTTATAACCGATTCTGAAGATTTCGGAAGTTCGCTATAAAAGGATAAAAAAACATTAAATAGAACAGGAAAACGGCTGGACCAAAAATTTTCGTTCGTTATATCCGGGGTTCGTTATAAACCGAGTTTGCTATAACGGGGTTCGACTGTATTAAATATTACACTGAGAAATTTGGAATTCGTTTTATTTAGAATGTAATACTGTTCTGAAGAATTTAATTTTTTTAAATAATTGTGTTTTTTATAGGAGTAAAAGCTTTAATCCCTTCAAGGACGGTGGTTCATTTTTGGGCCACCTAATTTGAATTTTGAAATGGGCCATTGATACCAGAATTTTGATTAGAAATTTTTCATTCTATTAAGTACGTGAAGAAACGTTTCAAAACGTTCTATTCATCCGTCATTGAACATTAAAAAGTAACTCACTATTGTTATACATACATTTATATTTTTATAATGAAGATAAAAGCTACACCAATTGTTTTGCAACATTAATACCGGGTGTCCCAAAAATGACTGATGCATTTTAACCCTTTCCGGCACGGGCAAAGTCTGTTAGTAAAATTAGAAATTTTTGACTGACACCGGAATTCACAAACGAATTTCATAAATATTTTGAAACCCTTAAATTAAGCTTTTATCGCAAAAGCAAAATTTTACTAAAATATTATTGGTGCCGTTTGCAAGTTTGGAATTAAAATTAGGTATCCCAGACCGGGCACAGTGTGCCGGAAAAGGTTAAAATTCAATAACTTGCAAACGGTGACAGCTATTTAAAAAATTTTTGCAGGAGGGCTGTGTCACATTAACTCTCTACCTATCTTATTATCTCTGTTTTTTATGTATTTGTTAGTTCCTAATGGCAACAGTTTTTTCATATTCTAATGTTTTTTTATATTTTATCTCGGATGGAAAAATGATGGCTTTGGAGTTGCGTTGTGTATTTTGAAATATTAATAATTACGCCATACATATATTTCTGAGCTATTTGAGAATAAAATACCAAAAGTGTAAATATGAGAAGTGGTTTTGCATTGAAATAATAACTACGCAAACATTGAGTTAATTACTTCTGATTCGATATTCCAAAACGGAACATCTGGCGTCCGCATACAGGATTCGGCTGCTGATAGTTGAGTGAGTTATATTTTATTATTCTTATTTTCTGAGTTGCAATGGAAGTAGCAAAGAAAAATAGAGCTCAGCAGAGGAGATTGTTTTCGAAAGCATGTAATGAATTCGATGCTGAAGAAGCAAGCTTAGAAACGTCTGATAAAATAACTAAATTAAAAATTATTGAGGAAAAAGCTACGTTAATGATAAATTCTGAAGAAAATGTTAAACAGTTTCTTTTTTCAGAAAATGTTGCAGATGCTGTAATGGAGAAAGAGATTGATGAATCTGAAAGTTATATAGACCGTTGGCGGTTTTTACAGCTTAAATTGCAACAACTTTTGCTTTCGGAAAGAGTTGATGTTTCTTCAAATTGTGATGTTTCTCAGCCGAATACTTTATTACGTTATCCTAAAATACAATTACCTACATTTAATGGAGATTTAAGAAACTGGATTAGATTTTGGGGTCAGTTTTAGAAAATCGATAAAGATCATAATTTAGATACACATGATAAGTTTACATACCTATCCCAATGTATGGAAAAGGGCAGTGTTGCTGAGGAATTGATAAAAAGTTTTCCCCCCGGAGGAAATAGTTATGAGAAAGCTATTGAACAATTGAAACTGCGTTTTGGCCGAGATGAATTACTTATACAAGTGTATGTTAGGGATCTTCTATCATTAGTTCTCCAAAAGCAGAGCATGCCAAAAAAATCTTTGAGAAATTTTTATGATTTATTAGAAACAAAACTCCGTGCGTTTGAGATATTAGGAGTAACTAGAGATAAATATGCGGCGATGCTTTTTCCACTTGTTGAGTCTGCTTTGCCTGCGGAAACGCTTCTAGCATGGGAACGGTATAGATCCACAAGTCGTAGATCACAAGATGAAGATAATCAAAATAGTAAAATAAAAACAGATCTCGATTCAATACTTGATTTTCTTCAAGATGAAGTACAGGCAGAGGAACGCATAATTTTGGCCTCACAAAACTTTGGAGTTGAAATCAAGCCTAATTATAAATTGTTCAAGGAGAAGAAGCCTGAAAATATTAAACACAAATATGGGGACACTTTTCAAATAGCTAGTGCAGCTGATCTTTTAACTTCATCGAAGGAACAGAGGCAATGTATATTTTGCCACAATTTACATAGTTCCACTGACTGTTTGAAAGTACGGAAAATGTCGATGAAAGATAGGCAGAATCTCATAGAGAAATCAGGGTGCTGTTTTCTGTGCCTGAAACCGGGCCATCAAGTTCGTAAATGTTATTCAAAAGCATCTTGTTTAGGTTGTGGGAAAAGGCATCATATTTTACTCTGCCATAATATAAAACAACAAGGAATTTCATCTGCCGGAAAAGAAACAGCAGAAATAGAGAATTCTTCGAATGGGGATCAAGCACTTGCCAATGTGTCCAAAAGTCCTAGTGTTATGTTATTAACATTAACTGTTTTAATACGAGGTAATGGTAGAAAAAGGAAAGCAAGAGCCATCATAGACACTGCTTCACAGCGCTCCTACATTTTAAAAGAAACTGCTAAGGAGATGAAATACAAAAGAGAAAGCTGGGAATATCTTCAACATTCTCTATTTGGTGGAGAAAATACAGGAGTATGCAAGCACGATGTGTTTACATTGTATTTGTCAAGTTGTGATGGATCTTATAACTGTCATTTCAAAGTACTGAGTCAGCCTGTTATATGTAAAAGTGTTCCAAAGACAATACCTGCAATTTATTTAAAGGAGCTTACTGACTATAGTATTCATGTGAACGATGATTATAATGGTCCTATAAAAATTTTAATAGGAGCCGATGTAGCTGGAAAACTCATTATGGGTGGCTGCAAATCTTTACCTTGTGGTTTAACAGCTATGGAAACACGTTTAGGGTGGACCATTATGGAACGAATACCACAGATTTCTTCTGACGGAAACGAAATCTCAGTTGCTAATTCTATGCTTTCTACGACTAGAACAATTTCAGAATTGTGGACTCTTGACTCCTTAGGGATTACTGATCCATCTGAGAAGAAAACGAAAGAAGACCTACATGAATCCGCTAGAGAGCATTTTATTAAAACAGTTCAGGTCGGCAACGACAATCGTTTTGTGGTACATTTACCTTGGCTTATCGATCATCCTCCACTGTCTGACAATTTTAAGTTGGCTTTGAAGAGGCTGGACAGTACGGTACGTAAATTGAAAGAAGAAAAATTGTATGAAGATTACAATGAAGTATTTAAAGAATGGATAAGAGAAGGAATAATTGAAGAAGTTCCTAAACATGAGATTCAATTACCTGCTCATTATTTACCTCACAGGCATGTCATAAAAGAAAATAGCACGACTAGAATCAGACCTGTGTTCGATGCTTCAGCGAAAGTAAAAAATTCCCCAAGTTTGAATGATTGCCTGGAGAAAGGAATAAACCTAGTGGAATTAATTCCTACTGTATTAACACGGTTTCGGATGAACAAGTTTGGCGTCACAGCAGACATCCGGAAAGCATTTTTACAAATTTGCCTACAAGAAAAGGACAAAGATTTTTTGAGATTTCTTTGGTACAATAAAAAAAATGAATTGAAATACTTTAGACATTGTCGTGTCGTTTTCGGTATTTGCAGTAGTCTTTGTTACTTAATGCAGTAATCCAGTATCATCTAGAAACGATTTTGGAAGAACCACAAATGGGAAGATCAAAATATCCACTTGATGTTGTGCAGAAGCTTAAAAACAGTTTCTATGTGGACAACTGCCTAACTAGTGTAAAAACTGAGACTGAGTTACATGAATTCATTAAAGTAGCTAAAGATATTATGCAGGAAAGAAAGTTTTACCTAAGAGGGTGGGAGCACAATTATTCCAACTCCTCAACAGAGGGTATTTCTTGTAAAACAAATAAAATTGTGCCGGTATTGGGCCTGCAATGGGATTTAAACTCCGATACACTTTCTTTAAATTTAAAAGAAGTTTGTGAAGATCATGGACCTGTTACTAAAAGAAAAATATTGTCAGAAGTTCACAAAATTTTCGATCCTATTGGGTATACCTGTCCAGTGACCTTATATCCGAAATTAATATTACAAGAACTGTGGAAAATGAAGACAACTTGGGATTCGGAATTACCACCAGCAATTTGTAAAAAGTTCAAAAAGTGGAGAAATCAGTTGAATCAACTTAAAGAGATTACCATCCCTAGGTGTTTACTACAAGATCCTGATAGTACCGGCGATTTAAGTATACACGTTTTTTGTGATGCCAGCAAAACGGCTTACGCTACCTGTGCATATTTAAGAAAGGAGAAGGAGAACTTAACATCATGTCAATTGATTCAAGCAAGGAGTAAGGTAGCTCCACTGAAGTCCATCACGATTCCTAGGCTAGAGTTGCTAGCATGCTCTATTGGTGCCAGATTGGCACAAAGAATTGTAGCAGATTTGAAACTAGAAAACGTTCCAATCTTCTTTTGGACTGACTCCAGTACCGCCTTGTGTTGGATAAAAGGTAATGAAAACTGGACACCTTTTGTATATAATAGGGTACGAGAAATCAGATCGTTGAGTAAGCCTGAAAATTGGAACTATGTACCTGGATCGATTAATCCAGCAGATTTACCCTCCAGAGGTTGTTCAGTGCGTCAACTTATGGAGACAGAGTGGTGGAATGGTCCTCCTTGGCTCTATTATCCATCTAATACATGGCCCAAATCTGAATTCTCTGTAAACTCAGAAGAAGTAATGAAAGAAAAGCGGAAGGAAATAGTATCGTCAATGGTTAATCTTCAAAAAGTGGACTATTCCTTCCTCTACAAGTTTTCTAATTATATCAAAATTGTAAGAGTCGTCGCCTGGATACTTAGATTTATCAATAACGGTCGTATTTCAAGAAATGATAGAAAATATGATGTCCTTGATTCTGAAGAAATTTCTGTAGTTGAATGTGCAGTTATCAGAATAATACAGAAGGAAAGCTTTGTGAATGAACGAGATGAAAAGTTAAAAACTCTGGGAGCATTTAAAGATAAAAACGACATCATTCGCCTGAAAACCAAGCTTTCATATCTACCAGATAGTGAGGACTTTAAAATGCCTCATAAACTGGACTTGTGAACTTTTTATATAATCTTATTAATGTTATAGTTATTATATAAGTAAGTTAAATTTTAAGATAAAAGTTAACTTAGGTGGGAGGATGTCACATTAACTCTCTACCTATCTTATTATCTCTGTTTTTTATGTATTTGTTAGTTCCTAATGCCAACAGTTTTTTGATATTCTAATGTTTTTTATATTTTGTCTCGGATGGAAAAATGATGGCTTTGGAGTTGCGTTGTGTATTTTGAAATATTAATAATTACGCCATACATATATTTCTGAGCTATTTGAGAATAAAAAACCAAAAGTGTAAATATGAGAAGTGGTTTTGCATTGAAATAATAACTACGCAAACATTGAGTTAATTACTTCTGATTCGATATTCCAAAACGGAACAGGCTGTGTATAATGTCAGGAGTTTTTTTACAGTAATTTTTTATTTTAGTTCGCATCTCAAACAATAGGTGGCGCTGACGGCGATTGAAGGCCAGGTGATCGGTACTGAGTGAAGCGTCGACCTGGCCTTCTATCGCCGTCAGCGCAACCTATTGGTTGAGATGCGAACTAAAATAAAAAAATACGGTAAAAAAACTCCTGGCATTATACACAACCCTCCTGCAAAATTTTTTTAAATAGCTGTCACCGTTTGCAAGTTATTGAATTTTAAATCCATCAGTCATTTTTGGGACACCCGGTATGATTTACTGATGTAAAACTATAGGTAGGCGTTCGGGGCCGCCACAGGGCTTATCGAATCACACTTTATCTCCCAGATGTGCACAGTTGTGGAAGACCTCGGACCACAGGCGATCCACAAGCCTCCGGATCCTTTCAACAAGGGGTCGCGATCTACTCTAGAAAACTTGACGACGCCAGGTCTCATCGAGTTAAAGTAGATCAATGTCAGATTGTGAATCCTTACATGCACTTAGTCGATGTAGGACTTCCACAGGGTTAAGACACAGGCGACTAGATCCTGGCTGTCCACATAACGCATGTCTTCTCTGATTGGCCCGTAAAATTGACCTTTTCTATAAAAAAAAATCTAAGCAATTCTAGCTGAATGAGCATGCACTGTAGCAAAACCACTTTGCTCTCTTGCAACATTGGATCATTGGAACGTATTTGCTTACTGAAATTAATATTCCATGTTTGACATCGAAGGACAAGTGGACAATTTTATGGAAACTATAACAACAAACTAATACACGTGATAGTTGTTTGCAACTATATACTCTAGAAAGACCCTTTTCAGCACATGCTCACTGAGTAAGAAGCGCCGCGGTAAAATTATTTTCAGCGCATGCTCAACGAGCTACAATTAGATTTTTTGATAGAAATGGACTATCTTACGGTCCAATCAGAAGAGACTTGCGTTATGTGGACGGCCAGGGTTTAGTCGCCTGTGGGTTAAGACCGACATCTGATCGTGCGTTTGATCTTATAGCCTCGACACTCGGCATATTCTTCTCTACTGCGGTTCGTGCCCTCTAGGTAAAAAACGACAGAACTCGTAAGCTAGAATCTACCCGTCACACACTTTAATTATAAAACTACTTTCATTAATAATGCTATTCAGGAAACTATTGTAAATATACATACACGCTATATGGGGAAAGGTGACCGGTCACTAGCGATTTTAGACATTTTATTAACCTCTAACCCTTTAACGATCACAGCATTTTCATTGCTAAGATGTCGAAATAAATGAATGACACCGGTAATTAAGAACAAATATAATTTAAGAATAAGAAGTTATAAATTAAGAACAAATATTTCTAAATAAGAAAACGTGATTTTTCACATACATAATAAAAGGAATATTTTTAGATAAAAATACTGGTGTCAGTGTTGCATATCGCAATTAAAATTTTGTGGTTTCGTGACGAAACCAATGAACGTTACAGGGTTAAATGCATATTGTATCATTTTCGATACCATAAGTGTTCCAGATTTATTTGGGGTTTTATTCACATATTTCGTATTCTCACCAGAAATTTAAAAGAGCAAATTTCACTTTACTTAATGACAGACCATTCGTAATTAAATAAAGAAAAATTTACTATTTAGATTTTTCTGGTATGAATTCTGATTCTTTGAACTGCGCATTTTTTGGAACGCGTTCTATCCTATGCATTTAAGGGTTAAATATCTAGAAAAATACATGAGGAACTATCCTGAAACTGCAGGACTGTAAGCAGAATGGTACAGGTGATATATTTCGGCAAAGAGTTTTTCACAACCCTCATGGGAGACTGTCAATAAATTAAAAAAAGTATATCTTTAAGAAAACTTTGTCAAACCCAATATAACAAACGTTTTCAAACTGTAGACTATGATATAAGAATATTTTTCTACCTACAAAGGTTTTCATTTAAAATTCCATACTATTTTTAAATTGAAAAAGGCTTTGCATTATTTAAAATAAACGTATTTTGATGCGTGCAAAATACACAGTTTCTTTTTTTAGTCATGGTTCTTTCAAAAATAAAGAACTTAAAACGATTTGCAGTTTTGTTGGAACTTTTTATTTATTTATAATATAACTAAAACAAAGTAGATTTTCAAAATATCTAAAGTACATAAGCATATTCTTCAGAATCTATCGTTATAGCAAGGCTGTTATTTAACCTCTTCAGTCCCTGAGTACCCAAATGGGTGCATCATTTTTCTCCCATTTTATTAATGATACTCAAAAATAAATGAAATTTCGATATAAGAATAATATGTTTCGAATTCTAAGATTCGAGCTAATGAAAATAATACAAAAATCTCGCTCTGAAGTCAAACGAGAGGAGAAATAATTCAGTAATAATTAAAAATACTGTAATAATCGCCAGTAGCGAAGAGGTTAATCAGGGGTATCATACATAAGTATTGAAGAGAAGGGAAATGCTTTTCAAGCTTGCCCTTCGGTCTATTAATGAAATCTATAGAGAATGCCATTGTATGATTTTTTTCCATTTACAATACAAATATTTCTAAAAGCTTTTTCTTCGTCTTCCTTTTTTTAAATTGGAGTTTTTATTCTTTCTTTCATTCTAACCGATGGTCAGGCCCCTACCTCCGAGTTAGCTCAGTTTAACAGGTTAGATACCTGATATCGGGTCGCGTTACAGCCTAATCACTGCGTAGCGGATATAAACTAATATGTTCGTTTCGCACGTCGTCATATCTGCAGCACTTGCTTCTCGTTTGAACATACTTTGTTTTGCCTATTGCTTAACGTTACATCCTGTTTGTACTGCAAATGGCTACACAAGTTGGTCTCGTAATTTAGAACCTTGATCAGATGAAGAGACCCTCACCTGGCAAGACACCTCCAGAGGTATAATCCGCAGGTAAATTGGAGGACTTTTCACCCAAGATGTTATTTAAGGGCACCATGCGCCATTAGTGGACAGGACGGAATTTTAGCCGGCAGAGTGGCGATCAATTAAGACAAGTACCCGGGTCGGCTATTGTTATTAACCCTTTAATTCCCATGCTAGAACACGTTCTATAAATTATGTAGTTCATTTCACACCAGAAAAATTCAAAGGCTAATTTTGCTTTATTTAAATACGGAATGTTCTGTTATTGATTAAATCAAATGTTGTTGTTTTAATTTTCTGGGATATACGAACTGAAATATACGAATTAGTTTGGTTTATTTTTGTCGTCCGATTATCTACGCTAGGGATATAGGACCAAGGGGGAGTGCCCTTCGTGGGGGTCTTTCTAAGGGAACCTAACCCGTATTTACGCAAGGTTCGAAGAAAACCACGAAAACTCCGAACGGTTAGGCCGACAGCCGCGATTGGGTTTGAACCCAGCACCTGCCGTCTACCAGTTGAGAGGTCCGTACCTCTCGGCCACTGGTGGGGCGAAATATACGAATTAAAATATCTCGGGCGGTTTAGGATCCAAACATTCGATTAACTGTTTAATTTATTGCCGTACATCTAGTGCTCCATCATACCAGACAAATGAGGCTGGATGTTTTTTTGAGCCTTAATGGTGGTACTGAGAGAGGGGCAATTTTGAGTGAATTGATAAGATTAGGGAATGGCCGAAAAGCTAAGTCGTACCGCAGAAGGGAAATTTTTGCGCCGAAAAGTTGAGTTTTTATCGTTATTTTATCACTGGGATTCATTTTGATTAAATACATATATCTATAACTTAAAGAAATAGTTTAAATAAAGCAAACATTTTAAAATGAAAAGCATAATAGTTAAAAACTAAATTAAATCTTTAACAGAAATATTACACCCTGTTCGCAATGTAAATTCGAACTTGTATTATTTTGAAGCGAGTTAGTTTGGATTTTAATTTATTCTTCTTCATTTACATTTAGATTAGTGGATTTCCGTGTTACATTTCTAAAGTATATCTTTTCAATCTTTCCTCTTGTTTTTACTTTTATAGCAATATTTTAATTAAAATGTTTAAATTAATTTGCATGCTTATATCATACAGATTTGATTATATTCCCTGATTTATCGTTTCAAGAAATTTATCGTACATGATTGTTCTTACATTAACGACAGGTATCAAATCTCAGAAATTAAAATATGTAAATGACGTATTTATTTTCACAGTCTTTTTTTATGAGCATTTAAGAATTATTTGTTTAGTTAAAAAAATAACCCGCAAAACAGATTTTCTGTAAAATTTAATTTTATAATTTATTAAGTTTAAATATTTATGCAGGTTGATTTCAGAATTATTTTATTAGTTCAAAAAAAAGCAAAGCAAAATTTATGCTTCTTTTCCCTTTTTTTGGTAAATTGTATAAATTTTCGAAAATTGATTTAATTAAGTATAATTTTGTTTTTATATTTGCTTAATAATTTAAATATTTCATTTTATACAGCATTGGTCACAAAAAAAGTAATTTTTAACTTTGTTAAAAAATTTAAATATTTTTGCAGATCGTGTTATATCATAAACAATTTAAAGCATATTAGCCCTTTCCGCACACTGGACACAGTTCAGGATACCTAATTTTAATTCCAAACTTGCAAACGAAACCAAAAATATTTTAATAATGAAATTTTTCTTTTAAAGTTAAAGCTTAGTTTCAGGAGTTCTTTTACCCTTAGTGCCTGAATTATTTTCTTCGTTAATATTCACTTTTTGCATTTTCCCACCACTTTAAAAAAATAAATTTTATCTTAATTTATCGAGGACTTTGTCTCGAGAAAGAAAGTATTTATTTGTTTTCCTTTTCACTGGTGTGAAATGCACTTACTTGGATCTTTTTTAAACTGTCCCAAAAATGGGACGCCAGACACTAATAGGTTAATTTCTCAAAGGGTTGTTTCTAAATTCCGGTGTCAGTCGATAATTTTTCATTTTGCTAACAGAATCTCAGTGTTGCCAGATGGGCTACTTTTTTTAAATTCAGATTCTCCATTGGCACCACTTTTTACAAATGATAAAATGTGCCTTATTCAATGAAATGATAATTAATGCGAAAACAAAAGGGAATTTATCTTTTCAAAAAAGTTGTGCCAATCAACAAATCTGAATTTTAAAAAAGTAGCCCACTGACAACACTGCAGAATCGGCCCGTGCCGGAAAGGGTTAAGTGAAACAAAGTGCAATACATAGAATGAAAGTCGAATTATTTTTCTTTGTAACTCAAAAGTAGTAGGTTTTTTTTTTAATAATTATATTAAAATATTTGATGCGTACACGTACGTCTTTATTTATAGTGCTGTAAAATTTGCAAGTAAAAATTATTTTAAATTTTAATTTTAATAATATCATTCTAATTTCTAAACCATCTTTTTTTCCGAATCTATTCATAATAATTTTTTTAAAAACGTTATTGCCTATGTTCTTGTGAGGTGACTTATTAAATATGGTGTTTTACAGTAACAATGAAAAGTGCTAATATAATTCGTAAAAAGAAATCCCGGAGAAGGCACAATTTCACCGGTTCTGTGCAGAAGGGTCCTGAGTCACCTGAAACCCATACAAGCGCTGAGATTCACTTTCATGGTTTCATTTGTAAACCATATCACTGAAAGAAGCACGTAAGAGGCAACGCCCGATCTATAATTTGCTCGGTAAGTTCGGTGATGTAAATACTATATTTATTAGAAAATTCTAGTCTTGTTAAATAAATTTGTAGTGTATTTCATATACTTCCAAAATGTTGTTGAAGCTTTTGATGTGTTCCCGAGATAGTTCATAATTTAAAATATACTGCGTGAAATGCATACTGGGACAGTAATTCCACACACATATGTTATTTTCTTGGTTGATCCTTTTCACGTACAGAACTGGTTTTGTTATGTTATATATATGTATATATATATATACATACAGGGTGATTCTAATTTTTTTTTACAATAAAAGAAGGGTGATAGTACACATCAAGACAAACAATATTAAATAGGAGACCAAGGGTCCAAAACGTTTTCCAAAGGAGATAGCCGCCATTAAAGTTTAGGGACCAAAATTTCAAATAAACATAAAAAACGGAAAAATCGGTCGATTGATTTGCGGTTTTCACTAAAATTATTCTTTATGCCGGCATTTTCTTGAAATTAAATTATAAAGATAAATTTCAAAAAATGCCGATAGAGGGTGTTTTAGATTTTGGAGTAACGAACAACTATATTTTGCATCTCATTTAAGTGTTTTCGTAAGCTTAGACTCAAACTTAAATTTTGAGCTCAAAATCTGAAAGGTGGGAGTAGTTAAGTAGAAAAAATTGAACTGTGTTCAGAGGGTTCAAATTTCAAAGAATTTTAAAAAACGGAAAAATTGGTTCATTGATTTGTGGTTTTCATTAAAACTATTCTTTTTGTTGGTATTTTCTTAAAAATAAATTATAAAGATAAATTTCAAAAAATGTAGATAGAGAGCGCTTTAGACTTTGGAGTAATGAACAACTATTTTTTGCCGTTATTTTTGCATCTCATTAAATGTTTTCGGAAGCTTAGACTTAACCCTTTCAAGGGCGGTGTTTGCAGTCTGCAAACACATAATATTACTATTCCAATTGCAAACTGGCACCAGTAAAATTTTAATACAATTTCGATTTTATAATATGCGCGAAAAACAGCTCTTGATTATTTTCAAATAAGTCTGTTCTTAAATTGTGGTGTGAATCAATTATTTGAACATTTTTGGAACAGAAATAGCTTGGCCCTGAAAGGGTTAAACTTAAATTTTGAGCTCAAAATCTGAATAGTAGGGAGTGGTTAAGTAGCACAAACTGAATTGTGTTTAAGGGGCAGGGGGAGGTTAAAATTTTAAATAATTATAGAAAATGGAAAAATTGGTCGATTCGTTTGCGGTTTAAAATAAAACTATTCTTTAAGCTAGTATTTTCTTGAAAATAAATTTTAAAGATAAATTTCAAAAAATTATGTCAGAGGGCGCCTTAATCTTCAGAGTAACCAACAATTCATTTCAACCATTATTTTTTGGATCTAATTAAATGCTTGCAAAAGCTTTTTAAATGCTTTCGGAAGCTTAGATTTAAACTTAAATTTTGAGCTCAAATTCTGAATCGTTATGAGTGGTTAAGAAGCGCAAACTGAAGTGTGTTCAGGAGTTGAAATTTAACCCTCCTTCCTCCTCGGACATAATTCAATTTTTTTCTACTTAAACGCTCCCAACGAGTCAGAATTTGAGCCCAAAATTTAAGTCTATGCATTTGAAAGCATTTAATGAGATTAAAGAAAAAAAAAGTTAAAAATAGTTGTACACTACTCCAAAGTCTAAGGCGTCCTCTATCGGCATTTTGTGAAATTTATTTTTAAAATTTATTTTCAAGAAATTGCTGATTTAAAAATTAGTTTTAGCAAAAACCGCAAACGAATCGACCAATTTTTCAGTTTTTTACAATCATGTGAAATCTGTACTCTCTGAACACAGCTAAGTTTGTCTACTTAACAGCTCCAGGCTATTCAGATTTTGAGCTCAAAATTTAAGCTCAAGTCTAAGCTTAAGAAAGCATTTAATAAGATACAAAAAATAATGCCAAAAAAGAGTTGTTCGTTACTCCAAAGTCTAAAGCGACCTCTATCGGCATTTTTTGAAATTTATCTTTATAATTTATTTTCACGAAAATACCTAAATCAAGAATAGTTTTAGTGAAAACTGCAAATCAATCGACCAATTTTTCCGTTTTTTATAATCATTTAAAATTTGAACCCACTGAATACAGCTCAGTTTGTGTTACTTAACCACTCCCAACTATTCAGGTTTTGAGCTCAAAATTTAAGTTTGAATCTAAGCATACGGAAACATTTAATGAGTGCAAAAAATACCGGCAAAAAATAGTTGTTCGTTACTCCAAAGTCTAATGCGCTCTCTATCATCATTTTTTGAAATTTATCTTTATAATTTAATTTCAAGAAAATGCCGACATAAAGAATAATTATAGTGAAAACCGCAAATCAATCGACCTATTTTTCCGTTTTTTATGTTTATTTGAAATTTTGGTCCCTAAACTTTAATGGCGGTTATCTCCTTTGGAAAACATTTTGGACCCTTGGTCTCCTATTTAATATAGTTTGTCTTGATGTGTACTATCACCCCTCTTTTATTGTAAAAAAAAAAAAAGAAAAAAAATAAGAAAAAAAAAATAGAATCACCCTGTATATATGCGATAGACCGTTGTCTTTGTTGAAAACTATAAAGAATAAAAAGAAATTTATATGCTCTAAGTCAGGGGTGCAAAAATCTAGGAGCCAGCAGGCAGTTTCTCACCACAAAATTTATTTCGGTTTTCTTCGTCTAATATTTCGTGTAAATTTCCTGCTAGAATGCTATTAAATTCTGAGCGAAAACAACTTTAAAATTTTAGTGGTGAGAGACTACCCTCTGGCACCAAGGTTTTTGCGCCCCTGCCCTTAGTACTGCTATATATCTTTTTTTATGTCAAAAGAATAAAATATCAAATTACACTGCTCAAAACAATTAAAGGATATTTGAAGTTTTATATAAAATAAAGATATAAACGAAATTTTTTTTGCCGAAAATAGAAGAAGAGAATCACAAATACAAATTTTTCTGGTTTTCAAACTGTGGAGTATGCAAATTTTGAGTTCGACGTCAAAAACGTCGCTTCAGCGGCAGCGAATGAAATTTGATTTTCGACTGGATAAAATAGAATGAAGACAAGGATGATCGGCATTCAGTGATTGCTTTGTTTCGATGAGTACGATGTCTCAGCGAAGTCATTTGACAGATTCAGAAACTTGGAGAATTGTTGGTAGGTTAGAAGGGGGTCAAACTCAAGCCGAAGTAGCGCAAGCCATTGGAGTGTCACAAAGTGTCATTTCCAGGATCTGGAACCGTTTTTTGGAGAGTGGATGTGCAGGCCGAAGACCAGGGCAAGGTCGTAGACGGGCAACAACGCCCAATGAAGATCGGTAATTAGCGTTAACAGCTCGGAGACACCGAAACATGAACGCTACTATTCTCCAACAACACCTTCGCTCGGCTACAGGTACCAAGATTTCAACTCAGACTGTCCGAAACCGGCTCCATGCTGTAGGTCTGTATGCTCGCCGACCGATGGTATGTGTTAGATTAACATCAAGGCATCGTCGCGACCGCAGGGAGTGGGCAAGCGAACATGTCAACTGGAGGAGAAATGAATGGACCAATATTCTGTTTTCTGAGGAGTCCCGTTTTTCTGTGCATCCGGATAATAGGCGTATTTTCATCTGGAGGGACAGTGGCAGTAGGAATAATCCTGCGTACGTGCACGAAAGTGTTAGATTTGGCGGTGCAGGAGTGTTGGTGTATGGTGGCATCTCCATTGAAGGGCGCACTGACCTCTACATCATTCGAGATGGAGCTCTGACTGGTCTCCAATATAGGGATGAGATCCTCAGACCTTTTGTAGTCCCTTACGCTGCAGCAATCGGAGATAACTCCATTTTAATGGACGATAACTACAGGCCACATCGTGCAAACCTGGTGGAGGATTTCCTTTTCGAGGAAGGAATCGTTCGAATGGAATGGCCAGTGTGTTCTCCAGACATGAATCCAATCGAGCACGTTTGGGACGCTCTAAGAAGACGAGTTTCTGGCAGCCAACAACCCCCACAAACTCTCCAAGAACTGGAAAGAGCTCTTCTGGAAGAGTGAGGCAGAATACCCCAACTCGTCATTAATAGCCTCATTGAGTCCATGCCTCAAAGGTGTTCAACGTTGCTGGCCGCCCGTGGAAACCATACCCCCTACTGAAAATGATTTTCTTTGACGAAAACACCTTTTCTTATTCTTTTTTTCTCATATGCACAAATTGTGTTTTTTTTCCTTTTGTACACAAATGCGCAATAAAATGCATTTTTTTCTGCCAAACATGTGTAATTTATTCTCATATAACCTGCTATGTCTGTCGACCATGTATCAATCAGCTAAAAAGTTTCCCAGATACAAAATCCTCCTAAAACTGCAATATCCTTTAATTGTTTTGAGCAGTGTATTATTACTGCATCCTGATATCACAATCAATCTATATTAATAAAAGAACAAATCGCTCTGTGTGTGTGTGTGTGTGTGTCTGCGATAGTTAGCGAAAACTACGGTACGTACGAAGCTCAAAATTTTTCTGAGACTAGCCCAATATCTCTCCTGATGCACCTGACGCTCAGAATTTCAAAATTCTATTTATTAACTGAGTAATTAATTAAATTCCAAACCTCACTCTCATAAAAAATCGCTTTTTTTAGCTTTTATCCTTTTCATCCTCTTATGGTTGGTTGGTTGCATAAAATTTTCGCAGAAATAATTTTAAAAACTGGGACTGACCTTTAAAATTCATAGACTGGCAAACAATCAGTTTAAATGATTTTTTTTTTTTTTTTTTTTTTTTTTATTCTGCTGTGCGCCATGGAGGAAAAAGATAGGTTGTAGCGAAGTAAACTGAAAAAAAAGGGTTTGCAATATGAAACCATTTATCGCTGAAATTTTAATGTCTCAAAATAAAGCACGAGGAAGAGATTTTGTATTAATAAGACGAATTGGAAGAAATGAATTACAGCTGAAGCATATTTTATGAAGAAATAGTAATTTTTTTAAATGTTTTTTTCTATTATATTATTTATTAAAATAAATGTTTGCTTTTAAAATAATTGAAATTGGAAAATTAAAAATAATTAAATATCAAAACAAAATTAAATAAAATATTGAAAACATATGATTTAAAGTAAAAAATTGTATTGCTAAAAGTTTTCTCTTTTTTTTTAGAAATTTTTAATACTTTATAACGTAGATAAAAAATGTTTATGACTTAACAACATATTTATAATTCCATGTCAATATATAAAATATAGTGATGAAAAAATACTTTTAAAATCATGCATGAACACTTAAATAATAATATTAATCTAAAATCTAGATTTCAGAGTGCAGACGATTTTAAGACATTAACGAAAGAATGTTGATTTTTCAAGCAAAGTCTTAAATAATGCTTCTATATTGATATTTCAATGTCAAATGATAAAAATAATCAAATAATTCTTGCCTGTGATTGATCTAATTGTATCTTTTATGCATTCTGATCGTATATTGCAAGCAATAATGGCACAAAACGTTATTTTTTAAACGAAATTTTAGTCATCTATTCAATAACAGTTTAAAAGATAAAAAACAAAAACAAAGGAATACTGGTTTAAACCAGTTTGAATTGATCAGAGTTTCAAAGCACATGGTTTTGTTGGTGCTTATTGGGACTTACTGTCGCGGATTTTAGAGTTACATTTTTTGCGTCACCCCAAGACATTATACTGCCACTCTATTAATTTCTTTTTACTATATGGTTGTACGCATATTTTGGCATTTCGAACATTAGAATATGTGAGTCATTAGCTGTGTTTCAGTAAAACACATTACACAACACTTTTCTATGAGTTTATTTTTTTAATCATTGATTAAATTTAAATGTGTTCTATTCAATTTAAAATTGTAATATGGCTTTAATTTGTTTTTAAAACAAAAATAAAATAGCTGTTTGGCGTTCAATGGTTTGTATCCGCAAACGATTCATTCACCATAATAAATTATCAAATAGCAAAGTAAATTATCTATCAGAAATAGCCATAAAAAGAATAGTAGCAAAACTGATTATAACCTTAATGTTTAGACTAATTTAAACATAACCCGATACCAACCAGAAAAAAAAAAACAGACCACACACCGATCCGTGATACACAAAATTTCCGTGAGTATAAACCCGACCCTGACCTAAAAATTCTGTTTGGAAAAAACTATGGATATGATAACTGACCCGAACCAAATCTGAATCCCGCAAAAATGTTCAAGTGAAGCATAACCCGACTCAAACGAGGAAAAATAATTTTCGTGGGCATGAAATCTGACCCGTACCTAAATATTTTCTTAAAAAAAAACTGGAAATATGACTCGAACGAAATCTGAAACCGATAAAAATATTCCAGAGAACTATAACCCGATCGCAGCAAGACAAAATACTTTCCATGGTCATAAACCCGACTCAAACCTAAAAAACTCCGTTTGAAAAATCCTGAACTTTGACCCAAACCACATCTAAATCTGACCAAAGTTTTCGAAAGAACCATAACCGGATTCGAGTAAGACAAAATAATTTCCGTGGACATGAACCCGATACGAACCTAAAACTCCCATTCAAAAAAATACCTGAAATTTGAATCGAACCAAATCTGAATCTGACAAAACTATTTCAAAGAAATGCAACCGGATCCAAACAAGACAAAATATTTCCATGGACATGAACACAATCCGAACCCAAAAAATTTCTTTGAAAAAATCGCGATCTGAACGAAATCGGAACTTGGCAAAAACATTCCAGTGAAGCATGTCCTTATTGGAACAAGACAGAATTATTTCCGTGAACATGCAAAAGGACTCGAACTCAACAGTTATATTTGAAGAAAAAACCCGAAATTTGAATCGAACCAAATCTGAATCTGACAAAACTATTTCAAAGAAACGCAACCGGATCCAAACAAGTCAAAATATTTCCATGGACATGAACACAATCCGAACCCAAAACATTTCTTTGAAAAAATCGCGAACTGAACGAAATCTAACCTTGGCAAAATTATTCCAGTGAAGCATGTCCTTACTCGAACAAGACAGAATTATTTCCGTGAACATGCAAGAAGACCCGAACTCAACAGTTATATTTGAAGAAAAAACCTGAAATCTGAATTGAACCAAATCTGGACCTGATAAAAATATTCGAAAGAATTATAACCCAATCCAAGCAAGACGAAATAATTTCTATGGACATAAATTCAACTCGAACCTAAAAAAATCGATTTGAAAAAAAACTGTAATTTGACCCAAACCACATCTAAATTCGACCAAAATATTCGAAAGAATCATAACTGGATTCGAGTATGACAAAATAATTTCCGTGGACATGAACGAGATCCGAACCTAAAAATTCTATTTGAAAAAATACCTGAAATTTGAATCGAACCAAATCGGAACCTGATAAAAAATATTCCAAAGAATCGTAACCGGATCTGAATAAGACAAAAAATTTCAATTCTCAAGAACCGAATCTGAACCTAAAAGAATTCTTTGAAAAAATCACGACATCTGAACAGAACCAAATCTGAACTTGAAAAAAGTATTCCAGTGAAGCATGTTCTTATTTGAACAAGCCAGCATAATTTCCGTGAACACGCAAGAAAACCCGAACCTAAATATTCCATTTGAAGAAAAAGCCGAAATCTGAATTTAAACAAATCTGTTCCCGACAAAAATATTCCAAGGAACCATAACTGTATCCGAGCAAGGCAAAATAATTTCCATGAACATGAATACGACCAGAACATTATAACTCAATATCAAAAAATTCCTAAAATCTGAACCGAACGAAATTTGAACCCGACAAAAGTGTTCTAATGAATCATAACCAGATCCGAAGAAGACAAAATAATTTCCATGGGCATGAAACCAATATATGGTTTGGTAACATTTAGGTTGCAATTACATTACGGTAAGTCTTTGATTATATTTAATATCCCGTCAGGTTACAGTTAGGTCACGGTTAAGTTAAAGTTAAGTTACAGTTAAATTGCATTTGTTTTATGGTTAGAAAAAGGATATGTTACAATAAAGTGAAGGCTAGGTTACATTATGTTATATTTAATTTACGGTAAAGTACTGTTAAGCCAAAGTTAGGTTGCAGGCAGGTTATGGTTACGGTACTAAAGTTTACGGTTAGGAATTTATCCAAAGAGTGAACATTACGCATGATTTGATTAAAAATAACACTTACTTTTGTTAAATGGCTCTGAAATTATAATACTACATACCAACATTTTAGCTACCAGCGAGTATCGATTTCATTCATGGTATAGTCGGAATTAAGAGTGATATAATTAGTTTGAAATTCAAAGTATTTCACTTGGAATTTCTATGAGAAAAAAAAATAATTAGTTACGTGACTTAACAGTGATTTTTTATAAATATCAACACTTTAACACGAAAATCACGCAGTCGTTGGATACATATTCCCTCCCACGTTTCTCATCGCTCATTTTGAGTATTTTTAGAGCTTAACATTAGCTGTTTTTTAAACCGATTTTTCACACAGTCAGTGGATCATTCGTATTTCAGACAATGCATTTCTGCATGTTTCGTGTTAATGATAAAATCATACAAATTTCAAGTTTGTTTAATATTGTTAATACGGACCCGGGCAACTCCGGGCGGGTCAGCTAGTGGTAAATAAAAGCAATTGATCAATTTTTTAAGTCTGTAGACTTTATATCTATAGAATTCGACTATTTACATTTACAATTTTAATACCATTATTTCATCTTATATTGTAGTCTTGTATGCAGGGAGTCATTACGCAACTCAAGAAATCTCACCACTGCATTTCACGAATATATCTGCTAAAATATACTTTTTTGTATACACAGTCAATACATTCTTGTATAAAATCTTATATTTATTTGGAAAATAAAATTAAAACTAAGCCGAGAAAATTGGTAAAATTTTAACCTGGGCTTAGTACTTCACGGCATTTAATTTAATAATTATTTTAAAACACTTGATGCGTCTAATTATGTATTCATTTATGTCCCCCCCCCCAAAAAAAAAAAAAAAAAAAAATTCGAATTTAACATTATTTATATTAATAGCATTTTACGCAACTATTCATAATCGGAAAATATCGGAAATGTATTTTTTTTAAGATTGTTATTTTTTGGTTTTTAATAAGATGTCATGCTAAATATATGTTATTTTTAATAAATTACGATATTAGTTAAAGAAAAGAAATATATCTCATAAGTAAAAGGAACTGACATTTTACTCGCCATTTTAATTTGTTAGCTGTGAATAATCATGCACTAAATAAATCTTGATTAACACTTTGCGACATACTGTGCCTAGCCTGTTATATCCAATTTTAATTCCAAACTTCCAAACGGCATCAATAAGATTTTAGTAACATTTTGCTTTTACGATGAAAGGTTAAATTAAAGGATTTCTTAATTACTAAAAATCTCGTTTGTGAATTCCGGCAACAGTTGATAATTTCTCATTTTACTAATGGAATTTGCCTGTGCCGGAAAGTTAAACAAAACTTTATAGTTACCAATATAGAATTCGTGAAGAGCAGCGATCGCGTGGAAATCTGTTTTCCCTATAATGTTTTCAGTACTTGACAGGATAGAAAAAAACCTAAAAAAAGTCATTGGGTAAATTTTTAAAATACTAAGCACTTTAACCCTTTAACGTTCATTGGTTTCTCTACGAAATCACAAAATACGAAATGTGCAACAAAGACACCGGAATTTTGATTTAAAAAAATTCATTTTATTATGTATGTGAAAAATCACTTTTTAGATGCGTTCGTAATTATGTAAATACGTAGCACCTATAGTTGTCGTTCAGTCCATCCGTCTGTCTGTCCGTATATAACAACGCAAAAACTACCCAACGAAATCGTTTGAAATTTAAAATATATAATTATTACATAATTTTGTCGAGCCATTTCAAATTTTATGAAAATCGGATGGATAGATCAATTACAGGGACAATCAAAAGTATTCCGTTACATTACGGTCAATGGGGAAAAAAGTTTCAAATGCATTTTAATCGTTTGAAATTTAAAATATATAATTATTACATAATTTTGTCGAGTCATTTCAAATTTTATGAAAATCGGCAGCATAGATTAATTACAGGGACAATCAAAAGTATTCCGTTACATTACGGTCAATTGGGAAAAAGTTTCAAATTTATTTAAATGGTGTTACATTCATTCAAACATAATAGAATTTATATGCATCTATGAAATATATACCATAATATACAATTTGCACAATCTGTGTTACAAAAAACATTTATTATTGATTTACAAGGCCGCACAAAAGTATTCCATTACATAAAGTTATAGGGAGAATATTGTTGGGTGAGCGTTTTAATTGTAATTAACTATTTAACATTTTATGAGATTGATATACGTTGTTGAGGAATATTACAAGATATTTCATTTATAAAATAAAGCAGATAGTATTTACAGGGACACACAAAAGATCTGGGGTACTATAGTGTATCCGAAGTGCTATCTACTATAACAGCAATCTCTGAATATTTTTAAAACTTCGCGCTATCGTACGAACGCACCTCATTTGCTACGTTTCACGTGCAATTTCCAACTTGTTTATATTTATAAATATATTTGTTCGCAATCACGGTGTCTCTAATTATTTCAACATATTAGCAAGCAGAATGCTTTGTCCTTTAAAGGGTTAATTTGCCTTTTTTTGGAAAAACAGATTACTGCAATAAGTTAAATATATTAAGTACAAATTTCAAATTGCATATTGTGCACACAAATACATTTTTTAAAAAATTATATTAATTTTCTATGGGGTAAAAATAGTAAACAATAATAAACAAAAAATTCTTTTGAGTTAGGTTTCATATAAGAATATTTTTCTACCTACAAAGGTTTTCATTTAAAATTCCATACTATTTTTAAATTGAAAAAGGCTTTGCATTATTTAAAATAAACGTATTTTGACGCGTGCAAAATACACAGTTTCTTTTTTTAGTCATGGTTCTTGCAAAAATAAAGAACTTAAAACGATTTGCAGTTTTGTTGGAACTTTTTATTTATTTATAATATCACTAAAACAAAGTAGATTTTCAAAATATCTAAAGTACATAAGCATATTCTTCAGAATCTATCGTTATAGCAAGGCTGTTATTTAAGCAGGGGTATCATACATAAGTATTGAAGAGAACGGAAATGCTTTTCAAGCTTTCGAATATTTGAAAATTATTCACTGCTTTACAAAAATTAAATAATCATCTTTTATTTTTAGTAGCAAGATTTCCTTTAGTGTTATTAACTATTACACTGAGAAATTTGGAATTCGTTTTATTTAGAATGTAATACCGTTCTGAAGAATTTAATTTGTTTAAATAATTCTGTTTTTTTATAGGAGTAAAAGCTTTAATCCCTTCAAGGACAGTGGTTCATTTTTGGGCCACCTAATTTTAATTTTGAAATGGGCCATCCTAGTAGCAAACCAATATTGGTCCAACGTTGCGCCAATATTTCCTCTATTGGGAATATTGCCGATAAAACATCAATATTGCTCCAATATTGGGATGTTTACATTTTGCCCTTATTTAGCCAACATTTGCAGCCAATATTGGGGTTTCATAGGAAATATTGCCAATAATACGCGAATATTGTACAAATGTTGGCGTTCCATAGAAAATATTTCCAATGAAATTCCAATATTTAGCCAATATTGGCGTTTTATTGGCAATATTCAAAATGGAACCCTAATATTGGCATAATATTGGCTGGAAATATTGGCTAAATAAGGGCAAAATGTAAACATCCCAATAATGAAGCAATATTTTATGCCAATATTGCTCCAAGATGTAGCCAACATGGGTCCAATATTATTTGGCTACTGGGGATTGATACCAGAATTTTGATTAGAAATTTTTCATTTTATTAAGTACGTGAAGAAACGCTTCAAAGTGTTCTATTCATCCGTCATTGTACATTAAAGAGTAACTCACTAATGTTATACATACATTTATATTTTTATAATGAAGATGGAAGCTACACCAATTGTTTTGCAATATTAATATGATTTACTGATGTAAAACAATAGGCAGGTGTTCGGGGACGCCACATGGCTTATCGAATCCCACTTTATCACCCAGATGTGCACAGTTGTGGAAGACATCGGACCATAAGAGGCGATCCACAAGCCTCCGGATCCTTTCAACAAGGGGTCGCGATCTCCTCTAGAAAACCTGACGACGTCAGGTCTCATCGAGTTAAAGTGGATCAATCTCAGATTGTGAATCCTTACCTGCATTTAGTCGATGTAGGACTTCCACGGGGTTAAGAAACATTCGACTAGATCCTGGCCGTCCACATAACGCAAGTCTTCTCTGATTGTCGCGTAAAATTGACCTTTTCTATAAAAAAAAATCTAAGCAATTCTAGCTGAATGAGCATGCACTGTAGCAAAACCACTTTGCTCTCTTGCAACATTGGATCATTGGAACGTATTTGCTTACTGAAATTAATATTCCATGTTTGACATCGAAAGACAAGTGGAAACTTTTATGGAAACTATAACAACAAACTAATACACGTGATAGTTGTTTGCAACTATATACTCTAGAAAGACCCTTTTCAGCACATGCTCACTGAGTAAGAAGCGCCGCGATAAAATTCTTTTCAGCGCATGCTCAACGAGCTACAATTATTAGATTTTTTGATAGAAATGGACTATCTAACGGTCCAATCAGAAGAGACATGCGTTATGTGGACGGCCAGGGTTTAGTCGCCTGTGGGTTAAGACCGACATCTGATCGTGCGTTTGATCTTATAGCCTCGACACTCGGCATATTCTTCTCTACTGCGGTTCGTGCCCTCTAGATAAAAATCGACAGAACTCGTAAGCTAGAATCTACCCGTCACACACTTTAATTATAAAACTACTTTCATTAATAATGCTATTCAGGAAACTATTGCAAATATACATACACGCTATATGGGGAAAGGTGACCGGTCACTAGCGATTTTAGACATTTTATTAACCCTTAACCCTTTAACGATCACAGCATTTTCATTGCTAAGATGTCGAAATAAATGAATGACACCGGTAATTAAGAACAAATATAATTTAAGAATAAGAAGTTATAAATTAAGAACAAATATTTCTAAATAAGAAAACGTGATTTTTCACATACATAATAAAAGGAATATTTTTAGATAAAAATACTGTTGTCAGTGTTGCATATCGCAATTAAAATTTTGTGGTTTCGTGACGAAACCAATGAACGTTACAGGGTTAAATGCATATTGTATCATTTTCGATACCATAAGTGTTCCCGATTTATTGGGGGTTTTATTCACATATTTTGTATTCTCACCAGAAATTTAAAAGAGCAAATTTCACTTTACTTAATGACAGACCATTCGTAATTAAATAAAGAAAAATTTACTATTTAGATTTTTCTGGTATGAATTCTGATTCTTTGAACTGCGCATTTTTTGGAACGCGTTCTATCCTATGCATTTAAGGGTTAAATATCTAGAAAAATACATGAGGAACTATCCTGAAACTGCAGGAGTGTAAGCAGAATGGTACAGGTGACATATTTCGGCAAAGAGTTTTTCACAACCCTCAAGGGAGACTGTCAATAAATTAAAAAAAGTATATCTTTAACACTAGAACGCCGGGAAGGTGTCAATTCGACACCGATCACTGGACTAATTGTTCGTTCGAACCAGAAAAATCTTTTAGAAGTAAGTTATATATCAGTTGCAATGATATAAGCTGAGCAAATAAACTAAATAACTTCAAATTATTTTTCTGGTGTAAAATAAATTTTATGAACTTTGCTTAAAATTTCCCGGCGTTCTAGTGTTAAGAAAACTTTGTCAAACCCAATATAACAAACGTTTTCAAACTGTAGACTATGATATAAGAATATTTTTCTACCTACAAAGGTTTTCATTTAAAATTCCATACTATTTTTAAATTGAAAAAGGCTTTGCATTATTTAAAATAAACGTATTTTGATGCGTGCAAAATACACAGTTTCTTTTTTTAGTCATGGTTCTTTCAAAAATAAAGAACTTAAAACGATTTGCAGTTTTGTTGGAACTTTTTATTTATTTATAATATCACTAAAACAAAGTAGATTTTCAAAATATCTAAAGTACATAAGCATATTCTTCAGAATCTATCGTTATAGCAAGGCTGTTATTTAACCTCTTCAGTCCCTGAGTACCCAAATGGGTGCATCATTTTTCTCCCATTTTATTAATGATACTCAAAAATAAATGAAATTTCGATATAAGAATAATATGTTTCGAATTCTAAGATTCGAGCTAATGAAAATAAAACAAAAATCTCGCTCTGAAGTCAAACGAGAGGAGAAATAATTCAGTAATAATTAAAAATACTGTAATAATCGCCAGTAGCGAAGAGGTTAATCAGGGGTATCATACATAAGTATTGAAGAGAACGGAAATGCTTTTCAAGCTTTCGAATATTTGAAAATTATTCACTGCTTTACAAAAACTAAATAATCATCTTTTATTTTTAGTAGCAAGATTTCTTTTAGTGTTATTAACTATTACACTGAGAAATTTGGAATTCGTTTTATTTAGAATGTAATACCGTTCTGAAGAATTTAATTTGTTTAAATAATTGTGTTTTTTATAGGAGTAAATGCTTTAATCTCTTCAAGGATGGTGGTTCATTTTTGGGCCACCTAATTTTAATTTTGAAATGAGCCATCCTAGTAGCAAACCAATATTGGTCCAGCGTTGCGCCAATATTTCCTCTATTGGAAATATTGCCGATAAAACATCAATATTGCTCCAATATTGGGATGTTTACATTTTGCCCTTATTTAACCAACATTTGCAGCCAATATTATGCCAATATTGGGGTTTCATTGGAAATATTGCCAATAATACGCGAATATTGTACAAATGTTGGCGTTCCATAGAAAATATTTCCAATGAAATTCCAATATTTAGCCAATATTGGCGTTTTATTGGCAATATTCAAAATGGAACCCCAATATTGGCATAATATTGGCTGGAAATATTGGCTAAATAAGGGCAAAATGTAAACATCCCAATAATGAAGCAATATTTGATGCCAATATTGCTCCAAGATGTAGCCAACATGGGTCCAATATTGTTTGGCTACTGGGGATTGATACCAGTATTTTGATTAGAAATTTTTCATTTTATTAAGTACGTGAAGAAACGCTTCAAAGTGTTATATTCATCCGTCATTGTACATTAAAGAGTAACTCACTAATGTTATACATACATTTATATTTTTATAATGAAGATGGAAGCTACACCAATTGTTTTGCAATATTAATATGATTTACTGATGTAAAAAAATAGGTAGGTGTTCGGGACCGCCACAGGGCTTATCGAATTCCACTGTATCTCCCAGATGTGCACAGTTGTGGAAGACCTCGGAACATAAGAGCCGATACACAAGCCTCCGGATCCTTTCAACAAGGGGTCGCGATCTCCTCTAGAAAACCTGACGACGTCAGGTCTCATCGAGTTAAAGTGGATCAATCTTAGATTGTGAATCCTTACCTGCATTTATTCGATGTAGGTCTTCCACGGGGTTAAGACACATTCGACTAGACCCTGGCCATCCACATAACCAGAGCCTGATTACTAATGGGGCACTCTCTCACCAGAAAAAATTTATAGAAATTTTCTTCTTCTTTAAACGCCCTTTTCATACAAGATTACTGTCATGAATAAGGAAAAATTCTTTATTTCTATTTCCTGGTGGGAGAGTGCCCCGTTAGTAATCAAGCCCTACACATAACGCAAGTCTTCTCTGATTGTCCCGTAAAATTGACCTTTTCTATAAAAAAAAATCTAAGCAATTCTAGCTGAATGAGCATGCGCTGTAGCAAAACCACTTAGCTCTCTTGCAACATTGGATCATTGGAACGTATTTGCTCACTGAAATTAATATTCCATGTTTGACATCGAAGGACAAGTGGACAATTTTATGGAAACTATAACAACAAACTAATACACGTGATAGTTGTTTGCAACTATATACTCTAGAAAGACCCTTTTCAGCACATGCTCACTGAGTAAGAAGCGCCGCGATAAAATTCTTTTCAGCGCATGCTCAACGAGCTACAATTATTAGATTTTTTGATAGAAATGGACTATCTAACGGTCCAATCTGAAGAAACTTGCGTTATGTGGACGGCCAGGGTTTAGTCGCCTGTGGGTTAAGACCGACATCTGATCGTGCGTTTGATCTTATAGCCTCGACACTCGGCATATTCTTCTCTACTGCGGTTCGTGCCCTCTAGGTAAAAAACGACAGAACTCGTAAGCAAGAATCTACCCGTCACACACTTTAATTATAAAACTACTTTCATTAATAATGCTATTCAGGAAACTATTGATAGGGGTGGAACCGCACGGGTGCGGTATTACATCTGGAATTTGCTGATGTAAAGGTTTGGTTACGTATACCGATCCATTACTGGACATCATACGTCGCTAACGGTCGGGGCCTCCACGGGGACCCGAGGGCCCCCACTTCGACCGTCTCCCGCTTCGCGAAACTCGTCCTGACATCCAGACCCTGCAACAGAGACACCCACTCAGTACTTATGAGAGGGGTCGGAACAGGTCCGAGTGAGAGCGGCATCACCGTCACATCATCGAAGCCTAATCATTGGGGACTTACAGAAGACCCCATGCTCGGCGACTAGTGAGGGATCCACCACCCCCCCTTAATCTACCGCCAGCCAAGTACATCTGTCTGACAAGGAAGGCCTCCTTAGTGAACATAATCAGAAAATGTTGGAAAAAATACCAGTGATACTTCTTAGGCATGTAATAAAGAATTAGTTAAAGTTAACGGCGAATAACAGCAGAAAATTTGTAAAAAAAATAAAATATTTTCGAATATTTGGAACGGAAATAAGATAGCGACACAGAATTTGGCGAACGGGATTTTTTCTCCCCCAAAACAATTGATTTCAACACTAGAATGACGAAAGGGGCCAATCTGGTCCCTGTTGTCGACTTTATATTTTCTATACTAATGAACTAAATATTTTGATATTTCGTGACTTTTATTTATTTGGCTTACTTTCACTATGTTTGAAATAAATTCTTTCTAACTTCAGTAGAATCATCGTTTTCAAACAATATGCCTAGAATAACTGGAAGGGTCAAATTTACCCTCCGTAACTTCTACCTTTTTCGCATTCATATCTTACTGTTTTATAGTCGGAAAGACATTGTAAATACCATTCACAGCCATTTACATCCCACCATTTCGTGAAATGGGATTTACCGCCCGATGAACTCGACTAAGTAACGCACTTGTAACGAACGAACTTGAAACTCAACGAAATGAACGAAAACGAAAACATAGTGTCAGTTATTGAAATACAGTCGACTCTCGTTAATTCGAAATCGGATAATTCGAATCTTCGCTTAATTCGAACTAAACATGAAGTCCCAAAATTTTCAGTGGCAGAATAACATTAAATTTTTCATTAACTCGAACTCATTTTCTCTTGACATCATTTAATTCGAACTAACGAGAATTCCGATTTTTCGTTTTTAATTTTTTTCTCACGGATTTCAGATCATTTCAATAACTTTCTTTCTTTGGTTTTTATGAAAATTGTTCCGAACGAATATACATATGATCCCATGCATTTGATATCCTCTTTCAAAGTGCCCCGTCTGTCCATCAGTGACGCTTCAAATCTTTCTTCCATTGTGCTTGTTTCTATTATTAATTTAATTTATGTATTTATACATTCTAATTTAATATTAAGTCATATTCTGATGATAACAAACATACTTCATTTGAAATACACTATAACATTAATTTCTTTGTAATAGTACCACAATAAGCATGTTTTCCATAATTCGAACTTCGGATAATTCGAACATTTCTTGTGGTCCCGACGAGTTCGAATTAACGAGAGTCGACTGTAACAAAGAATAGTAAAGATGGCTCTAAATGAGGAGAGATTTTAGAAGAATTGAGAAGATTAGATGAAATGGAATCCGATGACAGTGATAATAGCAGTTCAGATGAAGATAAAATATATATTCCTCCAAAAGAAGACATGAAAAGCAGCAGTTCCTCTGATAATGGAACCGATTCTCCAAGTACTGTTTCTGCGCAAAGCTGACATATGCCGAAATAATATAAATGCGAATAATATAAATGTTTATAAATGCGGAAATATAATCACATTAGAAGAAACTAATAAAAATGCAGAAAAAAGGCGCTTATCTGATAAATGTTTATTATCTAAATTACAGTCAACAGAAAGCAAACTTTTTTTATAAATGGCTATTTCCATGCGAAATTGTTTGTCTGTTACCTACTGCAATTTTTGGCTACCAGTATTTTATACCGGGAAAATGTGACTTATTTTGTCGAAGATATCTCATCAATTGTATAAAACAAAGCAAACTTTTCCAAAATAACGGTGTGCAACAAGCAAAACGATTTTAAGCTGCGTAACAGACAAACAAATTCTCATGGAAATAGCCAAATGTGATTCTGGTGGACTCTATACGACTATATCTGGAACACGTTGTTGTCCTATGCACTTTTTTATAATATTTTATGTATGTCTGTACTAAATGCTTAAATTGTATATAAAAAATGACAGGAGAAGAGAAACTGAGTTAGAGAAATTTTATTCTGCAATTAAGTGATGTGCTGCGAGATCCATATACGGCATCCGGATGCGGTGCAACACGTAATGTGACGTCAACAAATGACATAATGGAGAGCAGCGGAATAAAAGGATAAAAATGCAAATTCAAAACAATCTGCAAAGGAAATTATACCAGAAACGCTTGCGTCGAATGTAAAAGACCAGTTTGAGGCAAATGCGGATCTATAAAAGCTCAGTATATTGATTACTTGTATAAAGTGTAAAGTTTAAAGAAAAAAAGCCAGTAGAATTCTTTTTATTTTTTCTTTAATTTTCAACATTTTCTTTCTTATTATTTTACATTTATCTCACTCAAGAATCCAAAAAACAACGAGGGTCTAAATTTGCCCCTTCCGTCTTTTTAGGTAAAAGGAAAGTTATCTTCTTTCTTGTGTTAATGCATCTGAAAATTGTTTGTTAATAGTCACTTAGAATCATTCATTATTTCCTCCAGTTATATTTTATTGAAAAGTTTACCTTATTCAATCAGAGCTTTTTCGCAGTTTAATTCCGGAAATTTTTCTGCTTTGAAAAACATGTGATAAAAGATTGAAAATTAAGCAAACATCGTGAGGAGGTTTAAATAGTTTTCGATATAAAAGCACTTTTTTGGAATTTTGTTTCAGTGCCAATTGGTGATAAATCGCCAAATAAACGAAAATTTCATTATTTTTTTACAGACTCTCTATTAACCACTTGGGGACGAGCGACACGTATACGTGCCGCAAAAGGCTTAAAATCCTTGTTTATTCCCACCGCTAAAATTGTACGATAAAATTTGCCTTATTCAATCGGAGCATTTTCTCGATTAAAAAAGGTACAAATTTCTTTTTTTTTTAAAACCGGTGACAAAGCATTAAAAATTTCGTAAAAGGCTCCCGTCGCGAAGGGGTTAAGTTTCCATCAAAATTTTCTTTAATAAACATATATATCCATATGAGAAGAACATTGTGTAATTTTTAAGATTTTTGTGAGTATGCCCGAATGGAGATTTTCCTTGCGAGTGTTATTTCCTGCTTGTTTTTGGCTACATTTTTTATCTGCAGCTTTGCTGATTGTAGCGGGGTTTTTGGGAACCGTGGGATTACACGCTATGCTATTTTTTTTTATTGGTGCTCCGGTCGGGTAATCAAGTATATAAAAAACATTCTACTTTTTTCCGAATGAATTTGTTTATTTTCCCTGTGTCAATCATTCATTTCATTACTTTATTAACCCTTTCCGGCGCACTGTGCCCGGTCTGGGATACCTAAGTTTAATTCCAAACTTGCGAATGACAGCAATAATATTTCAGTAAAATTTTGCTTTTACGATAAGGCTTAAATTAAGGAATTCAAAATATCGAAAAAATTCGTTTGTGAATTCCGGTGTCAGTCGATTATTTCTCATTTTACTACAATATTTGCCCGTGCCGGAAAGGGTTAATGGACGTGCCTTGCCACTGCAAGGAGTAAATGCCAGATTGAAAATTGTGTAAATGCAATTAATGTCTGCGAATATTTGAAAAGAAACACGCTAAGTACAGAAAATAAATATTCGTCTTTTGTTTTTATTCGTAAGATAGCCGATTGTATTTCTAACTGCAAATTCCAAAGCCGACTATAGGAATTTGTTTTATTTGGAATGTGAGACAGTTTTTAGATACTTCATTTGTTTTAATAGTAGTGTTAATTTTATATGAACATAAGTTTTAAATATTGCTAATCTATTGCTGACGTATTTCTACTTATATAGAAGAAATCTATGCATTGTAAATATGCAATATAATATAGCATTTAATCAACAAATTTCTTGAAATAATATTTTTGCAATTGAATTATATTAGTCATAATAATGTATGTTTATTCTACTCAGACCCTTGGAGATGACCGACTGGTATACGCGTGATGCATAACATGCTAAAAATCCAGGATTATTCCCATGAAGAAGACTTAATTGTAAAATTTCCCTTACTTACTCCGTCCGAGCATTTACTCTGTCAATTATATGTTCAAAATTTTCTGCTGTAAAAAAACCCGTGATAAAACATTAAAATTTTTGTAAAAGACGCACATCTCAAAAGGATTAGTCACATATATGTTACTCCCTATGTCCCAAATTAATTGCGACATTTGAATACTTTTGTGCTGATTATTGATATTCATGACTTTATGATTTTGTTTGAACATTTTTCAAAGAGTTATACTATCAGTCAACAATATGTACGTACCTAATATTCCCTCCATAATTCCATGAATCAGTAATTAATTAGTTTAAAAAATCCCCGTTCACACGCTCTTAAGCCACGCTGCATTCTGTAAAGATTTTTTCACAGTATTTACATAAAACTGTCTTCAAGTTAGTCAATCCTGAATTCATTTAAGAACATTTTAGTCCAACATTTATGAAAAGTATCTTTTGGCATAAACATGCTGCAAACAAAACCAAAATAGGTCCAGCTTTTTTTTTTTTTTTTTTTTTTGATTAGACTTTGCTTAGTGATGGATGGAATACGCTCCAAATTTTTTTCCGCCTCGACAATCCTGTGTAATCTTCATTTATGAATTATAACAGCATATAATAATTTGCCCAGTGATTTTCTTCATTTTATTGGGACATCTTTGATTTTGCCCAGTGGCATTTCAAAGATGCCACTTTTTGTAAACTTACTTTTGTAAACTTTTTTATGTAAACTTACATTGCAAATTTCTTAATCTTTTATGTTTGACGTCTTTGCGTGCTTCTGTAAACGGGATAGGGTGATAAGCATCATGATGCATATTGAATTTAATTGCTGCAGCATTTTGTCATTAAGGCTTAGTTTACAATTTTTAAATTATCGTTTCAAACATGCCAGTACAGCGTTGCGTACAATATTAGACATTTCTTTCTTCAGATAATTTTCGAAATCGATTTTTTCTTTTCCTTTTACTTTAACCCTTTAACGATCAAAGCATTTTCATTGCTAAGATGTCGAAATAAATGAATGACGCTGGTAATTAAGAACAAATATATTTCTAAATAGGAAAACGTGATTTTTCACATACATAATAAAAGGGATATTTTTAGATAAAAATACCGGTGTCAGTGTTGCATATCGGAATTAAAATTTTGTGGTTTCGTGGCGAAACCAATGAACGTTAAAGGGTTAACCTATTAGTGCCTAGCGTCCCTTTTTAGGGACGCTTCAAAAGGTGCATTCGGCACTGTTTTTGACATCGGTAAAAAAGAAAAGCAATAATTATTTTATTTAAATGATGCATTTTCGTAATTAATCAACTAAACTTAAATCTTCTAAAGATAGTGGCGCCAACCAAATAAAATTTACGCAAGAGGTTCTGGGCACGAATGGGTTAAATACGAGTAAACATTGCTTCGAATACCTAGTATACATACATGCTTATATTCATTCTAGTATAAATTTACTGGTGGCGATCTACTAAATTGCATCAGAAGTTATTTATGACTACCTTCTTTAAATGTAGCATCAATAACAATTGACTAAAGTGAAATAAGAAACATCTGCTTGTTGCATTCTAATCTTTGAATTCTCATTTCAATAACTGTTAAAAAAATAGAGTACAATTTTCTTTAAATGTATAATTAATCAATATTGTTTGTTTTTCGAAAAAAGTGGTTTTTTTCTATAACTCAGCAAATAATAAGAAAATGACCTATATTTCTTTACCTGAAATGAAAAAAGCATGTTTCCAGATACCCTGTGCACTTAACTCATTTTTTTTTTCAATTTTGTCACTTATAACCCTTGGCTCCTGGGGTCCTCATATATAATTCAATGACTTTTCTTTGGCTTTTTTTATTTTTGATAAATATAATGGGCTGGTAAGCAGTGTTACTAAACGCCAACACTCGTGTCCGAAAAACGACGCGTTCTTTAAAAGGCTCCTAAGTTGAATTTAGTCTTCTTACGCAGTGTCATGAACTTTTCTGGGACGTGGGGATGTTGATACCACTTATGCCACAATTGCGACAGACTTTTGTAAGAAAAATGTTGATTTATTTATGCATGATAAAAATATAACAATTTCGCACTTCAGAATAAATTTGGAAATTCCGGTGTCATTCATTCATTCATTTCAATATTTTTGAAACGGAAGTTCTTTCCATCCTGAAAAGGTCATAGGGAAACATTACTGAATTTTTTGGAGAGAAAAAAAAGATTCTTGTTTCATTGGCTTCAAAATTCCTTTGAGCCTTCCGAAAAACATTTTATGGCCGATTTTCTTTTCGCACCATTAGACGAAAAAATGCCATAGCCTTAAAGTAAAAAAATTTAATCGTAGATCAAAAACATGTCTGTTTAAATCGTGAACATATCCACTGAATAAGAATTTCTAATTTCACCAAAATTGTATGGGTAATTCCTCCGAAAACGGGTCTTAAATATTGCCAACTTTTCCATAGTTTTCCATAAGATTGCATACATACATTTCTCTTCGTTAACCCTTTAATGGACAAAGCATTTTCATTGCTAAGATGTTTAAATAAATGAGTGACACTGGTAATTGCGAACAGATATATTTGTAAATAAGAAAAAGTGATTTTTCACATACATAATAAAATGGATATGTTTACATAAAAATTCCGGTGTCGTGTTCCATGTTGGAATTAAAAATTTGTGGTTTCGTAGAAAAACCAATGAACATTAAAGGGTTAAACAAATTATGGTCAAAGGCAGCGCCTGATTAACAATGGGGGGAAATTCTCACCAGTAAAATGAAACAGTAAATCTTGACTTATTGATGGCAGAAATTTTCTGAACAGTTCTGAACACTAAAGCTGCTTTGAGGGGTTACTGAGTTGAGGACAACTTCACACACAGTCCTTTTAATTGCATAGCTGCCAACTTTGAATTAATCTTCGGTAATATCTGGATGAACTTGATCCAGATTAACCTAATTTCCAACCAGAAAAATTACTCCACGAATCTTTATTTAGTTAATTTCGCGTTTCTAAGTGAAGTTATTTAATTTCATTTCTTTAAAAACATTCTGCTTCTAAATTTATTAAACCAGGGTCAAATTAACACACGTATTACAGAAGGTTGATATCAGTTTGGTAATCTTGTGTATTAAAGATACATTTAGGGAAAGTATAAATGTGGATAAACTACTTAATGGTTTTTCAGAAATAAAAAAAAAGTACTTTTCTTTGCATACCACATTTAGATAGGGAATCATTTTTATTAAAATATTTTGGTGTAAGAGTACCCCGTTAGTAATCAGTCCTGGGTAAACATCTAGATATTTACCTTGTGTCATTTTACGTCATAGAGAACATACAATTATTTCGAAAATATTGTTTCAATGTTCGTTACTGCTAAACCTATTTTCGAAACAGTTGTGACTTCGTTAAATGCGATCCATGTATTTTCAAAAAATAAAAAAAAAGAATTACAATTATGATCATTTATATAAAAATTGATTGTCTTGTTGTGTATTATCACCAGAACGTTTTTATTAAACATTTTGAGGCATATAACATGAATGAACATAATGTCATATACATTCGACTTTTTTTTAAAAAATCTCTTTCGTCTACATCATCATCATCATGAAGAAAAATATATTACTCGTAAATATTTTAAAGTCGATTAAAAATTGTTTTAAAACACATTCAAAATGTGATATTATAAACAAACGCTGAAATTTTAAAAATCTAAGTTTAATTAAATATATATATAATAAATAATAATATAATAAATAATAATAAATAAATAATAAATAACAGTCAACAACTTTAAATGATAAGTAATAATATGATAATAAAATATTATAATAAATAATTATGTAAAAATATTAACAAGTAGTAATATTATGTAAAAATATTAACAAATAGTAATATAATAAATAACTATATTATTAAACTCAAAACAGCCATCATGTAATGTTTACAATCTTTTAAAAATATATTTAAAAGCAATTAAATAATGTTTTATCATAAATAAAAATTTGGACATTTTATCACAATGTACAATTTATACACGATTAAAAAAAAATAATCTTGCCACAGTCATAGATAATGAATACGTTTTCAACAAAAAAGAATAGTATTAACCTTCCGTCTACCAGACAAAACACCCATTTATCTACAGCAACACCTAATTTTAATTCCAAACTTGCAATCGGCACCAGTAATTTTTTAATATAATTTTGCTTTTACAATGAAAGCTTAAATTAAGGAATTCGTAATATCTAGACAAGTCCTTTATAAATTCCGGTGTCAATCGACAATTTCTCATTTTACCATTGACACCAGAAATATTGCTGTCGGGTCCAATGGACCCGTCTGGTAGACGGAAGATTAAGAAAACTTTATTTTTTCACACAGCAAACGATACCTGCAATAGGCAATGAAAAAATACATAATTCAGTTAAAGTCCTTTTTTTATCAATTACTGTTCACTCCAGGAAATGCATTTTAATTTAATCAATAAATATTGCACTGTGATAAGTACATTTGAATATATCGAAATTATGTGTGTGTGAATTAAGTACCTGTTTTCTCTAACTTTACATTTTGGAATTACAGGTGTCCAGCAATGAACTCATTGATTTTAAAATTCAATCATTTACGAATGGTGATACCTATTAAAAATATCTTGCAGATGGATATTTAAATCACAAAGTGTTTTTTAGTGCTATTCCTAATTTTAATTCCAAATAGCCTCAATAAATACCATTGGCAGATATACACGCTCAATTGAGACCAAAACCGGAATAACCAGACATTTGTGCAAGAAAAAGAAATTGAAAATAAGGAAAAAACTTCTGAGAATATGACTGCATTGGCGAATAAGACCAACCCTTTATATTTAACCTCCTAACTTCATGCCGATATTTGTTAATGCATTAATTATCATATAAAGTGTTGTCATATACAATTTTCAGTGATCTGTGTCTTCAGTATCGTAAAACATGTACAGTCAACATCACAGAGTACAACAGAGCCTGAACTCGGCTTGAAAAGAGCGCCCTCAGTGGATCACTTAAAAACTAAACAATCACGTTGGCGATTTTTATCCTCGTGATTTCTGTTTAACTGTAACCTTATTCTGCTTGGCGCTTCTTGCTGAATGCTGATTTGATTATCTTTGCACACGTGCTTATGCTATTTGATCTTAGATTTCCGCGCTTATATTGATTCGTAATTATTATTGTTATTATTCTTGTTATTATTTTACTACAACATTAATTTTAAAATAAATTGAATTTCGACTGTTTCAGAACAAGTTTAAAATAATTCTTTCATAAATTTCAAAACAAGAAGCAGCAAGCCGTCGCTGTATTTTTTTTCTTTTTTCCCCTTATCATTTGTCGCCAAGGAAGCGATGTTTCGCCTAATTAGCAACCGCTCTTATGTTATGATCGTAGTTTCAGAGTGGTCCGCTCGTCTCGCTACTGTCTATGCGTAATCCCATGTTAAACAAGTTGCCATTACAGTGTATGAAAGTTGATTCTCTGTTCCGTACTCTGTGGTCAACACAACCGTTGAGGACCGAAACATTCTCCCAGGCATAGGCAGCACTTACAGGAACTTATTGGCTTTGCAGCTTTGTCATTTTTTAAGAAAAAGTTTTAACTGCATTCTGACAGCAGGTATAAGATAAATTTACTAAAACCATAGCTGCCAACTTTTACGCATTTTTGCTACCACTAAAATTGTACGGAGATTTTCCATTTGTTTAATCACAAGATTTCGACGATTACGTAGGGTAATATTTACTATACATTTTTGTTGTAGGAGAAATGCGTAAAAGTTGGCAACTATGCTAAAACAAGTATATTTGATACATAATGGTGCAATTGGAATATAAAAACACAATCATGCATATAAAATTGTAGGCATGCATATAAAATTGTAGGGTGTAAAATTGTAGGCCGTTTGCTTATTCTTGTAGGCAAATAGTTCATGCTCATGTTCATTCTGTAACGTTATCTCCACCAAAGGAATTCCGGAAGGAATGTGTCATGAGGGAGGCTGGATAATGCGCTTAATTATATAATTTCAATTAATCGATTACTCTCGATTAACTTTTCTTATTCTCAAATTCTTATTCTCAAAAGATTTAGCACAAAACATAAACCATCTATACGAAATATCAATTCCTTTTTATTCTAACATTTTTTATTAAAAAATGGTAATAGGATATTTGGTCTATATATCCTGGTGGCATGTCTCAAAGCTGAAAAAAAAATAATTCTTTCCCAAGTAAATTGTATAGACAATGTTTTTCAGCATCCGGAATTTAACACCATGTCACGTGATAAAAAACCCTTTTTTTATGTTTTGTATTCTGTAAGGTATTTTGATTCTTAAACAATAAAAAAAGTCTTTCACATAATGCTTTTCTCAATGAAAGCTGTCTTTATTTTTCAAAGCTGGAACATTTTATTTATTTAGAAAAGCAGTAAAACATGAAAGATTTTCACAAAAAACACCTAAAATACACAAACATTTTCGAAGTTAGGAAGCAGTTGTCATGGCAACAGCGGTATTTAAACGGAGATGTCATAAGTACGTTAAGTTTGTGGAAAATTATGTTTCATTTCGATTATTTTAAAACTGTTGTGTTAATACAGAAAAAGATAGTTAATATTTAATTAATAGAACTTATTTTACTGTAAATAAATGTGATTTTTTTTTTTTTTTTTGGAATTCGGTTTACGTAGAACTTAAAAATTATTTAGAAACTGAATTTATTTCAATAGACAATTTTTGATTTTAAGAAAACATAACATAAATTTAAAAATGTCGCTGACATTGTTTTAATATAAAGTTATTCTTCTTTTTAATAAATTTTTTGTATAGCGTAATTACAGCTATTGAATAACGCATTTCTAACCTAAATTTTCAAATAATTCGACAAAATTGAGATTACAATATAAACACAGTAAAACTTGCCCATTTGCAATAATAGCGTGATTTTAATGGTGTCAAAACCAGATGATTTAATTTAGCTTTTAATGCATTTTTTTTAAATTTCGAAACACTGCACATTTTTCATTTTCACAACGTCGAAAATGGTGTAAAATATAGTTTTGAAAGCAACTTTTTGGAAAATTGTATCGAAATCTGTTTGAAATCTTTTTCTCAATTGACTAATTTTTTATTCTTAAGAAGAAATAAAAAATGAAAGATTTTTTTCTAAATATATTTTTATTGCAGGCAGAAGATCTGGCAGACCCATGGATGTATTAATCCATCTAATATTATTAATCCATGTCTGCCACATGGATCAATAGATTCCCCAACTATTTTTTTTTTATAAAATAAAGGTTTTTTTTACTTGTGATAGATAACAAAGGTTTTTGCGCTGTCGGCTGTTGGACTAATAGCATTTGTTTCCAGCTTACACTGTGATACTAAATATTAATGAAACAATAAATAAATCAATAAAATATGAATAAAATATAAATTAAGGATATATATATATAATACGATAATTCTACCAATTCATCACAGACAATAAAACGTATATATATGTGTCATCCTTTAACATACATTTAAACAATTAGTGCATAGGTTAAAATATATACTTCTAAAATTTCATTCTTCTTCTAAAGATAGATGAAAGAAAAAATTATAGTCTACATAAATTATAATAGACTTCTATAAATTGTGATTTTTAGGATAGATTTTTATTCCTTTCAAATGGATCTTAAATGAAAACTGCATTGTATAAAGATGTTTTCTACGACAGTTCACCCTGAATAAGTTACTTTATGTACAGAAAGAAAAATTCAAAGAAAATTTTAAAGTATTGTAATTCATACAAAGGTAACGGAAAAAATCATTAGTATGGTATAGAAAAAATATTAAATAATTAATTTTTGGTCATCTAAGTAGTTAAAAATATTTGCTTGTTTCACAGATTTTTGCATAGGAATGAAAATCTATCAATAAAATGTACAACATTTTTATTCAAAGCACGCATTGAGTTTTAAAATAAATTTCAACAAACAAAAAAGCTCTGTCATAAATCCGCGTTATTTATTCATATCTTTTAAACATATTCTCTTTTATGGAGAAACATAAAAGACGATTTTTTTTCTTATTCAGTCTAAAGAAAGGATATATTCCTACAGCAATATTTAGATCAAGTTCTATGTTTTTTTTTTTTTTTTTTTTTTTTTTTAAGGGGAGCGGGGAAAATTTATGAACTGTGGACAAAAAAAAAAAAAAAAAAAAAAAAAAAAAAGGATCATTTAGAAAACCGTACAAACGTACAAGAACCTTTCCTGATTTATCTAGAAATTTAAAACAAATCTCTTTATTTTTAAATAAAAAACCAATGAAGGTTCAAACTGCTATCACATTCATAGCTGCCACATTTCCTACTACAAAAATTTTATAGTAAATATTTTCTTATTTAAACGTCGAAATCTTTTGATTAAGCATGTGAAAAAACTTTGTACAATTTTAGTGGTAGCGAAATTGCTTAAAAGTTGGCTCCTATGCGCATTTTATTTTCCTTTTAATGTGTATTATATGTTCAGAGCTGCCAACTTCTACGCCTATTTAAATCGTATAAACATGTTTGGAACCACAAAAATGTTTTAGTAAAATGCATGACAAATATATTCATTGTTATACATTACAGCATATATTGTTAATCCTTTACAAAAATTTCTGTTTCTAACATGTTTATTTGACTCTAAATTGGCGTAGTAGTTGGCAGCCATGTATGTTTAAAATTAACCCTTTGCGGCGCAGGACAAATTCATTGCTTAAGTGTTGAAATTAATGACTGACACCGGAATTCGAAAACAACTTTATTTGTAAATAAGAAAAGGCTATATTTCACATATTCAATAAACCGTATTTTTTTTAAACAAAATTCCGGTGCCAATATGGTGTTTGAGAATTAAAATTAAGTGGTATATCCTTGAAACCACCGCGCCTCAAGGGGTTAAATGGATATCTCTTAGAAAACAGAATTATGAAGCACATAAACATTTTCACGGAATGCACGAGAACTGATTTTCATTTCTTTGCTTCTGAGAGCAGGAGTTATTAATTTTGAAACAGATTGCTTTGAGATGCGGATACATATTTTAGTAATGTAAAAGGTGCTGAATAAAAAGGAAAACTATGATAATGAGTTAAGTTTTTGAAAAGCAAATAAAAAATCTTTCAAGACAAAAATAATAAAAAAAACTTGTACATTTACATCTAAAATGCAAATTTATCAAACATACAATTGAATTTTGCTTAAAACAAATTATTATTTTTTTTTTGATTGATATTTTTAAGGGACAGAAAAGGTAGAGTCATGCAGGGTAACTTTGAAACATAAGGTGTAATTTTTTTCCTTATCATATAATAAACCTACATAAAAATTCAAAGCAAGTCGGATAATTCTGAATAAAATTCTTTTTGTCAATTTAAGAGCAATTATCCCCGTCCCCCCTTTATACTCTACTTTTAAATCCGCCAAAACCAGTCAGAGATTTGTCGTATCAAAAATAACCTATATCCAAAATTTAAAGGAAATTCGGATATTTCTGCAGCAACTCCCTTAGAAAAAAATGACATAGAATTGCATAAAAAGCTCTTAAGTGCAATAATATGGTTTTTTGCTTATGGTGATATTCCTATGAAAAAACATATAAACATTAAGTGTATGGTAATTTTTATGGCACTATATTCAAGGTTCGCACACTCCTTATATTTTGTAAGGACTCTGGAACCACTATTAATGATAAGAAAATTTATATTGAATTTTTAAGATACATGATTCGCAACCACCGCCTCGATTCGCAATTTTAGCAATATTTTTCTGCAGTGACATACATTGAAAATACTGTAAAAAATTTAGTGGTAGAGCTGTGCGAACCCTGTATCGTTAAAAAATATAATGAAATGAAATAAAATATAAAATAAAAAATAAATAAAATAGTTTTGGTGGTCCCATCACGAGGAATATGGGAAAGCACGATTACTAACGCATTTCAACCTTGGGAAGGTCTGAGCTTCCATACAGGGACCTCAGAGGGGAGGGGGGGGGGATTGAACCGTTCGGCTATAAACAGTCAGGAGGATAGTTTATAAGAAATCATATCAGAAAAGCATTTCAGTAAGCCATCATTATTTGTCGTTCTAAATAAGTGGATGATTAAACAATGAGATATATGAACTGTTTTTATTGTTTTATACACGTGTATTTAGAAGTTAATTTTTTATTTTAATGATTGGAATAAATATCTTAGCAAATATTATTTGGTTATAAAAGCTAATTTAAAAATTAATAATGCTAATAAATGTAAAAATATATTATTGATTATAAAATTAAAGGAAAACTAATTCCTATTAATTAAAATTAATTTTAATAAATAGAAAGAAGACAATAAAATATATTTAAATGGATGAGTTAGAAATCATTTGATAATTTAATGTACAATGTTTCTTAATGATTATATTAATGTAGCATATTAATTGATTAATTATGATCATTTTTTAATTAATTCTTTAAAAAAAATCAATTGATTTTTTTTAGATATATTTTTACGAAAATTTTTAATCTTTCTAATAAATTTTAATGCTAAAAAGTTGATGGATTTTTTTATACTTATCGATTGTAAAATAATTTTAAATAATTATTTGAATTGTAAATTTGAATAATTATTAACTTTAAAATAAAATAAAAAAAACTTTGTTCTTGCATATAAAATGAAAATAAAATCTTAAAATAAGTTGAATTAATTTATGAACAGTTTTTTTTTTCTTTCAACGATTAAGTTTATAATGAATTATATTTTTAAAAGCTATTTCAAAAATTCTTTTGGTGATTCAAATACTTGTAGGTCCTTCTCAAAATAAATTCAAAAAGATTTTCTTTTAATAAATATAGACTATTTTTGACAATTTGTTTATCTTAAGAGAGTCCGGGACTTATTATGAAAATTCATTTATCAAATAAAATTTTGACTTTTTTGTGAAACGTATTATTTGTATGAAATATATTATTTGTAATCAAAATCACATGATAAAACTTCTCATTTTTTTTTTATTTTAAAGTATAAAGTCTATTAAAAACCTGGAGGCTAATTTAAAATTATTGTAACTCAAAATTTTACGCATAGAATTTTCTGTTTTTCTAGAGTTAAATAAACAGAACCCCCTAAATTTTAATTCTGATTCAGCCTAAAATATTAATTAACCTTCCCACTGCCGCGACCAGATATATCCGTTCACTAGGCTGCAGGTTTCTTCACGGCAATTGAAGCTTTATTTAAATTAATATAATTGTAAAAATATAAGCCAGTTTTAAGGAATTAAGCTATGATTGATTCTTTCAAGACTTATAAAGATATATGTAACAAAAAAATTATACTATTTTAGAAAATACCTGTTTTATTAACATATAAAATAAATTACAGTGGAAACAACGTTACAATGTTGTTCTTTTGCTCGGCAGTCAGGGGGTAAAAAAATATTTAAAATAAAAGTTATATATGTAAATTATTTGTAAAAAAAATGATAGTTTCAAAAGTAAATATTTTTTTTAATTTTCTGAATCAAAATTAACCCTTTCGTGGTTATAAGCGCGTATACGCGCCCAGAATACCACTTAATTTCAATTGCGAAATGCCATACTGACACCGAAATTTTTAAATGAAAATTTTAATTTTACAAAGAACGTAAAATATATATATATATATATATATATATATATTATGAAATAAATTTGTTTTTAAATTCCGGTGTCATTCAATCATTTTAGTATTTTATGAATAGAAGTGCTTTAACCGTCAAAGGGTTAAAGTAAAACAAATAAAAAAGGTAATTTCTGAGTTTAAAGCATTTTCGTTTAACGGTTCTTGAGTTAGAACAATTTAAATCTGAGAAATTGTGACAAACCCCATCATGAAGAAAAAAGCATTTTTACAAGAAGTCTTATCCGGGACAAGCATTGCTTAGAAGCTATTTTATGAAAAAAAAAACTAAAATGAAAAGAATAATATATCCTCGTATAATTATGATAGAAACATGATTCAAATGTCATTATAAGCATAAAAAAATAAAAATAGAGAAATTTTTAATGCGGTATTTTTTTGTTATAATTATTATTATCTTTTAGAATGTGTTCCGGAAACCGTTAATTGGTGTTAGAAATTCATAGGAAATATTTCAACTATATAATTTTATTAAATCATTTTATTTCTCTCAATTTTTTTTTATTTATAATGCATTACTCACTCACATATATGAAATATATACGAATAAAATAATAATGCTATTATTTTATCTTATTTTAATTTGAGATAGAGGGATTTTCATCATATTTTGTATTCAGTTACAAGTTAAGATAAGTTGTTGCTGACTAGATTTTGATTTAAACCATCTAAACAGTGGCGCTACTATGATTCCATTATTCAGGAGTACATAAGACATCCATAAGATAGGAAAAAGTTTTGGGATTACCACACCTGACTCATTTTATATTATAGTTAAAAAAATCAATATGTTATAAACTTTCAAAAGGTATTATATATTTTAGGATTTTACCATGCACTATGCTTTGAAATACCATATAATTTATGGTACAAGCTATTATCATATATTTTAAGATACCTCATGTTATGGAACACCCTTGAATGCATGGTATATTTCATTTCTCTATTATTTTACCATGCACCTTATTCTAGAATGCCATGTAATGTATGGTACATATCATTATCCTAAAACTTTACCATACATATTGCTCTGAAATAGCATATAATGTATGGTACATATCATTGCCCTATAACTGTACCATACACATTACTCTGGAATACCATAGAACGAAGAATGTTTACTATATGAATACAATATGTTGACATATAATGACATAAAATTTTTGTGATTTTTCATAAAAAATCCTATGCTATTTTTTGCTAAGGGCTGCCCATTTACATAATTAAAGAGGGGTTATCCCCCTTTCCGTTTTTCAGAAAGAACGTTCCGTTTTTCATCGTATCAGAAAGAACCTATATCGAAAATTTAAAACAAATTGGACAATTCTACATAAAAAAAACATTCATCTAATTTAAGTTGGAGTCGATCGCCCATTCTCCCACTTTATGATTAATAAAAGAATCCCCCAACTAATCAGAGAGGTGTCTTATAAGTATAGACCTGTATTCAAAAATTGAAACAAATCTATAAATTCTGCATGAAAACCCATTTACCTAATTTAAGAGGGGTAGCCCGCTCCCAATCCTCCCTTTATACTTTCCCAATAAATTCTAAAACAAGTCAGGGAAACGTCTCATCGGAACAATCCTATATCTAAAATTTGAATGAAATCTGGTAAGTGACCGTTACCCTCTTTATACTTATCGTATGTTCTCCCAATACTAATGACATAAGCGCCTTATCAGAATAAATCTATATACAAAAATTAAAGTAAATCGAATATTCTTATCACGAGTTATCGTGTCAGACAAACACACACAAACAGAACGGGCGGGTAGATCAGCTCTCAGGCTTTGATAAACTGTTAGCAAAAAAAAAAAATAATAATAATAAAAAAAATAAAAAAATAAAAAAATAAAAAATAAATAAATAAATAAATAAATAAATAAATAAATAAATAAGTGGAATATACATTCACACTACCTGTTCAACGATTCCTGCAATTCGATAGTTCTGTACAACTACAGTTTCCTTTTTATTTGGGCCTAAACATACATTAGAATATTCATACGAAAAAAATGTTATCAGCATAAAATAAAAGCAAATTACAAAAATTGACATTCATTTTGCCTAATAAGCGCATGTGCTTTATATTATTCCATCTCAGCATAAATAGTTGTTTAGTGTTATTTTGTAACAGAACCATAATTAATTAATGAAAAACACTAAGGAAATCTTCTGTGGTTACAGATAACATAAAAACGAATACTAAAGTATTTAAGAGTAATATATCTCATAATACAATTTTTATATGTTAACCATTCTTTAAATTTATGTATTATAACAGACAGATCATTCTAAGTATTATTATTTTTTTTAAATGTACTCCGAAATGATAACTTGCTTATTTTAGTATAATTGTATCATATATAAAATAAAGACACGTTAAAGTATAAAAATTTGTACTTAAAAGAAACTTTATCAGCATAAAATAAAAATAAATTACTCAAACTGACATTCATTTCACCTCCTACCCGTTATCCTTTAAAGAGTTAACACTAGAAAGACGGAGATTTTTACACAACTTTAGGAATAATACTTCACACCAGAATTTTTATTTAAAAGTGTTATCTTATTTAATTAACCTGTTCGCGACGGGAGCCTTTTAAGAAATTTTTAATGTTTTTTCACCGGTTTTTTAAAACAGAAATTTGTGTATTTTCAAATCGAAGAAATGTTCTGATTAAAATAAGGCAAATTTTACAGTAAAATTTTACTGGTGGGGATTAACAAGGATTCTTAAGCCTTTTTGCGGCATGTATACGTGTCGGTCGTGCCCAATGAGTTAATCATGTTTACTCCTGTGGCTATTAAATTTATTTTATAAAGAGATTTTTGGTTCGAGCAGAAATAGATTTAATTGGTAGGGGCCAAAATGCTGAATTATTTTCTTCGATAAAATTTATATTTTGCATTTTCCCCCCCCCCCCACTTTTAAAGCAAGAATAACTTTTATCTTAATTTATCGAGGACGTTGTCTCGCGAAAGAAACTATTTATTTATCCTCCTTTTTTACTGGTGTGAAAGCGCTTACTTGAATATTTTAAAAACTGTTACAAAAATGTGATGCTAGGCACTAATGGGATAATGCCGTGAGGGGCGGTGGAATATATTTTATTCCACCTATTTTAAACGAGATTATCACCAGAAACATTTAAGGAAGTTTTATATTTTTAACTCTGGCGTTAAACATTGAAAAATCGCCTTTTCTTATTTTAAAACAAAATTTTTCTATTTTTCCGCTGAAAATTTAATATTACAATGTCATTCTCGTTTGCCCCTCAAGGGGATAAATAACTGTGCGTACTTAAAAATAACATTGGCAGTAAATAAATAATACCTTCGAGATAAACATCATCTCGTATTTTTTCATTTTACATCATAAGGTATTATAAATGGGAAGAAAAAACATTATTTTGAAAGTTATTTTTGTAGCTTCTTTTGTAGATCAATCTAGATCTTCTTATGTCGAGTATGATAAAGGTCCACCTACGCAAAATAAAAGTACAATAGAAACATTATCATTTAATTTTATATCTTTCTTCCTACACATACTTCCTTTTTTGTATCTATTATTATATAGAAACTTAAAATTTTCTGATTTTAAAAAAGGATATTTAAACATACATAGTATAACGTAGTACATGTTTTTAAGTTTTCAAACAAAGGTGAAAAAATACCGTTGGAGAATAGTAAAGATTCAAAAATTACAGTAGAAAAAACTACTTAAAAATGTAAACTAATACGATTGCAAAATAGCAATGTGAAATTATACTGTAAAAATTTAGGGGTAGAGTTGTGCGAACGCCGCACAACTCTACCCCTAAATTTTTACAGTATTTTCACTGTAGAAAAAAAAATAATGCAAAAATTGTGTATCAAGGAGGTGTTTGCAAATTCTGCCTCTTAAAAATTAAATATAAATTTTCTTATCATTAATAGTGGTGTCATTGTCATTACAAAATATAAGGAGTATACGAACCCCGTGTGCTTGCTTACAGGCCGAACAGTATTCTACTACTGAATTAATAGTATGTTTTGAGGAACAATTTTTATATGTTGGTGTAAAAGGTGTATTTATTCTTTTCATCAGTCTATAAGATACATTTAAATTTTTAATTAATCAGATTATCAATTCTCACAAATGGTAGGAAAACCCTTGGTAGTTTTAGAAAACCATTAGTATACAGCAGAGTGCAGTGACTGCTATAATCTGGTGGATATTTGGCCATCTAATGGTTTGACCGCTTTTGGGGTTTTATTGACCAATAGTGCGTCAAGACTCATATTCCGTAATGTGAGAAAAATGCCAACAATAATTAGGCCTCAGTAGTTCTATATTGGCGTAACAACAGGGCCTGATTACTAACGGGGCACTCTCCCACCAGGAAAAAGAAATAAAGAATTTTTCCTTATTCATGACAGTAATCTTGTATGAAAAGGGCGTTTAAAGAACACGAAAATTTCTATAATTTTTTTCTGGTGAGAGAGTGCCCCGTTAGTAGTCAGGCTCTGCGTAACAATTAAGTTCTACTCGTGTTGGAAACATCAAATTTCCTTTCGACAATAATTTTATCGAGTACAAATAATATGAGGTATCTACCTCAAAATTCATTGTATATTTGCTTGAACGAAATGAGATCGAAAAGGAGCATTTTTTGTTGTATTATTCAGTAATGACGGACCTTTTTACCTGAGAAAAATTTTAAACTCACAAATAGTTGTTGTTCAGCCATTTTGAAGTACAAAATTTCCATAAAGACAAAACTGGTGTCCAAGGTTGAGCGAAAGGTCTACTCATAATAATTTAATTGTAAAAGAATATAATTTTTCTTGTATTATTACAATGATTTCAAACCTTTTTACATGAGAAGATTGGAAACTCAAAAATAATTAATGTTCAGAATTCCGACGTGCACATTTTCGAAAAGTAATGTAAAAGTTTGAACCAAAAGTCAATTGATTCCTATTCATAAGCCTACATATGATATACAGGGTTTATGAATAGAAATACTTTTCCCATCATTGATAATAATAGTTGAAATTGCGTTAACTCTTCCCGACACAGGTTTCCATACCTTATTTTAATTACAAACAGAACCAAAAACATATTTAAAAAATTTTACTTTTACAATAAGGGACCGCCCAGAAATGATGTTACCCTTGGAAGGGGCTCGGTGAATTTGTTACAGTTTCTAACAAGGAGAGGAGGGGGTAAGAACAAGTGTGACATTACACATTTTGATTAAAATAAATGCATTAAAAAACAATGGATCAAATTACAAAATTTGTATTCATAAAGTTAACATAAGATTTAAAACCAAATATATTAAATTCAACTTCTAAAATGCTGATGTCAATTTTCTTTTCATATTAATGTTTCATTACTATTGTAATTAAATTATGTTTTTTGTTGTAAGCCTTAATTGTATTTCATAGAAAATAAGTACACAAAACATTTTAATTGATCTTCTCACAAATGTCATTAAAACACATAGTTAAAGTTTAAAAATAAATTTTGCAATATGATGTATAACATGGTGCTTAGTCGGTGGACTGTAACTATATGGTTACGTAATATAGAATGAAACGTGACAAGAGGGAGGGGAGTATGATGAAGTGTGTAATTTTGTGACAAAGAGGGGAGGGGGGGTCAAAACATTGAAAAATGTGTGACATCATTTATCTGCGGCCCTAAAAATTAAGGATGTCTTAATTTCTAAAAAAATCTTTTGTAATTTTCGGTTTCACTCATTATTTTTTTCATTTTACGAACCGAATTTGCCTGTGCCAGAAACAGTTTACGGATATAGTATCTTTTCTCTCTAAATTACGACATAAGATATAAACATTCGAAATTTGATATTTGAAATTATTTGGCAAGTCTTTCATAATCTATGCTCGACACATATTTTCTTTTATTTTAAGTGAATTTATTTCTGATAAATTTAAAAAGAGTGAATTTAAATCAGAAACTCATCATGTATTTTAGTAGAAGTTTAAAAATCCTGTATAATAAAGGGTGTCTATCTGTAGGACTGTGTTTATCTACCGACCGTACTTATAAGTACCGTTAAAATTACTTATAATAAAATTCTTTTAATACTTTAATTAGTTTTAATGCTGTTTAGAATGGGTTACAGATACATTGCTTTATTTGGTTTCAAAAGCAGTATTGGTTTCCCAAAACAAAAATATTTTTAAAAAGATGATTTATTTTGACTTTGTATCTTTTCAGCTTCCTTTTCACTAAGGGAGGAGGATGAGGATTTTTCAATTCCGAAATATTTCTATAATTATATTGTAAGAACAACATATTTGTATATAACTTTATAATTCTACAAAATACTAAGAAAACAATTTTAAATAAAAGATTTGAGTAGGGTTATAAATATTTCAAAAAATCCTTGTAAATTGAAATTTAATTAATCCTTCTAAATCCATCAATCCTTCAAAAAATTATTAAATGATTATGTAAAGCTTTTAATTTAGTTTCAATAATTTACGTTAAATGTTTTACAGTGTAAAATTTTCATGAATTCATAATGCGGTGGATAAAGGGTTAAAGAAAATGCTATTTCTCTAATGGAAAGAGAATTTCACATCTCTTGTCTGTCTCATATAATATTATTTTAAATATTTTAATTACAAATTAATTAGAAAATCCAAATATAAAGGTTTTCTAATAAATAAAAATCTAAAGGGGAAAGTCACTTATTTCTTTGATTGCATTATGATCTAAAAAACAATTGTAATTACATTTGAGAAATACTGATTTTATGTTATTTTAAATCTTTTATTTTCTAAAATGTCTAAGTAGGTCAGAAAATATAAATAGGTACTACTCATTACTACTTATATCGGAAATCTTTAATTAATAGCGAAATTCTTCAGAATTTAAAGAAATTCTTGAAGGTAGGTATTTTAAATCGATATGATTAATTAATAAAGAATAAGAGTTTTAATAATACAATAGAACCCGCGTTTGTCACGATTTATTGCATTGGAATAACTGAAATCGTTAAAATGAGAAATGTTACATTCAACATTAGCACTTACCTGTATTTTAACACTAGAACGCCGGGAAAATTTACGTAAGATTTATAAAATATATTTAACACCAGAAAAATAATTTGAAATTATTTAGTTTATGTGTTGTCTTATTTCATTACAGCTAATAAATAACTTATTTCTTGAATTATTTTTCTGATTCGAATCGACATATAGTCCAGTGATCGGTGTCGAATTGACACCTTCCCTACTTTCTAATGTTAAGCTAACAGTATGTCATTTTGTGTTTTCCAGATAATTTTCTTCACGATAAGTATAAGTTGTCATTTAACCCTCATGCAGTGTTTTATTTGAAAAATTACAGAAATGATAAGTTAAAAGAACAATTAACATTCGTATTCACGATCAACTTGGACCCAGAATTTCCCCCGAAACCCGGGTTGAAAGCAGATTTGGTATTCTTCATCAACCTGGCTGAACCGGTTTGAGGGGGAAATCCAAGGTCAGGTCGTATAACCTAACCTTGCTCTACAGCGAGGTTCAGGTTCAATTTCTCAACCGAGTATGCATAGTTTACGAAAAACAAGCAAGGAGAGGGAAAATTTTATCAAGAGAAACGCCATTTTACAATGGCGGTATTCGCGTACTTATTATAGGTGCATCAAAATGTAGAAAATATACTATCAAATAAAGCAGAGGAACATTATGTAAAGGTATGTAATCTCATATATCTGTATTACCTTCAATATTTTTATTTGATTTATTTATATTTACGTATAAATACTCTATATATTGTATGTTGAACTGTTTGTTTACATAAATATGTGTGGTCGCGAAAAAGTATTTGCTTTAAAAATAGCCAACATTACGTAGACAAACGATTAATAAATTGTTATTAAAGTAACAATTGTCGCGTCTGTCTAAAGTTTGTTTAAAGTTATTTACTTTTTGCAATTTTATTGTAAAAAGAAGAAAAAAACGCGAATGTATTTTAACAGTACCGAAATAAATGTCGTACTTACATAAGGTCTAACTAAAATGTGAGATACCTTTCTGACTTGCATTTTTGTTTATCTAAAGAAATACGAAGATTATCTTTAAATATCGATGCATTCTCTGTAGATTTTTTATCCGTACTTATAGTAAGTTTAACAAATTAAAGTTTGGTTTTATTGCGCGAAAGATTTATTGTTTATGTACAAACTTAGATAAATGTTTATCAGATCTATAAATTAGATATTTTGACTTAAAATTTAAACAATTCATTTGGCTTTTATCAGTTTATTTGAGATTTTTAGAAGTTTTGTTCTTTTTAAAATTATGAATCGTAATTACATGAAATACCTGCTATCATTAACACTATAGCATTGTTGTTATTATTGTTTGTATCCGAAGTTTTGTGAAATTTCAAGCTTATAATTTAAATACATCTATTTTTCAACTGCATTTTAATTTTAAAACTGTACATAGTATAAAATATTGCATTAGAAATACTATTTTATGCGAAAATAATAATAGTAATAATAAATACTTTTGGCTACTTAAAACACGAGCCTTACAATTTTTAAATAAAATTGAATTACTTCCTGAAATTGTGAGATTTCTTTTAGAGATCACTTATTAGCTTAAATTAATCGCTTAAATCGCTTAAATTAATAGCTTAAATAGATAATTAGCTTAAAAACAATAAATTACTAAAAATTTGAAATACAATGATAAAAAAAAACTTTAAAAAAAATAAACCCACCCCATACCAAAAATAATTTTATCAGCTCTTTCAGTAATGCTGACTATTTTAAGGCAAATAAATTGTTGGCGACTATGAGTATTTATGAAAACAAACTATTCAACATATAATGTTGGGAATATATGTATAAATATAAATAAACTAGTTAAAAACAGATAACATATATGTATATATATGAGATTACATACATTCTTCTATTTTTGGAAGGATTTTAAATTTAATTTTTATTACTATATCTTATCTAACATCTTGAGTACTTTAATTAACACATGACACATACACAAAAATAAATAAAATAATAATAATAATAAAGAGGGAATGGGTAGGATGGTGCTAATGGGGACTCATTCTTCTCCACAAATTCACAAACAAAAGACAACTATTTTATTTATTATGTAATGTAAAATTATATGAAATTATTAATAATGAATTCGAACTGTTTTGATAGATTGCTATCATTACTTTACCAATCTAGTCTAGAAATCTTTCATTAATCACTCATAATATATATAATAAAATCTCTTTTCTTTCTATACTAAATAAAATTCTTATTACATCTAATTAAATGATATTTAAATGAGTAAAAAATATAAAATAACAAAGCTAAAAAAATATATAAAATAGATTATGATTTTTTATAATTTACTTTGAGAAGTAAATACGTTCTCTCAAATGGAACACTGGATCCAAAAACTGGTGCGTGCGTGCATGTAATAATATTTCATAATTATTTATTTAACACTAATTTATCAAAAAATAGTCAAAGAGAATCAAATGAGCTTAACACATTTGATTCTCTCTCTCTCTTTTTTTTTCTTTTTTACGAAATCAAATTTGATCTTGTATCCGAGAATGACAATTCTCATAAACAGAGAGTGGAGAAGGGGGGGGGGGTGTCCTCTAAAAACTGATCAATGGAAAATCAACTTTCTGTAATATTTCACATTTATTTGACAGGCTAGTGTTCGGAATTCATTTATCATTATTTTTAAAAAGGACTTATTCGATTCTGTGTGTTGAATGGAAATTCATATGCTAGTAATTTTAAGAGGTTTAAAATTTTTCTTTTCAATAAAATAACTTCTTATAAAACATCGCATTGTATACAGTTTAAAGTTACAAGAAGTGTGGAAATTTATTTAACTATTAGTTAAATAATAAAGATTGATCAATCAATCGGAAGTGATAACTATATGTGCCCATGTATCGTGCCTCTGCGGCCTGGTCCCTAATGCCGGAGCAGTGCCAGAATCTCCAGCTCATCTTTTTCTGCAGTTCTCTTAATATTATTTCACAACTTTTTTCCAGTCTATTTGGAATATTAATAGCTATCTAGCTCAATTAGAATTAACCGTTTTCGCTGAAAATCCAAACAATAAAATTCTATCTGGATAACATCTATACTGATATACAGGCTACTTTTTTCATTTTCCCCTTTTTTTTCTATTTTAATATTTTCCTTATTAGAAATTACTTAATTACTAATTAAAGGTATTAATAATGGAAATCAACATAATAACTGTTAGAATAAAATTTTAGTTTTTATTCAAGTCAAATATCATTAGTTTTTATCCAAATAAAATTCCATTTTTAAGCAAATATGTAAAAATTATTTTGAAAAAAAAAAAAAAAATACTAACTAATAAAAAAAAAAAAAAATACTAAAAAACTATTTTTTTTAGCCGTTAACACGATTCATATCATTTATCTAACTCATTTATCAATTGAAAAAAGGAAAAAAAGTAATTGAATCAATTGTTTAAAAAATATTAAAACTTTCAATAAATTAAATTTCCATATTTAATGGCTGCAAGTTTTAATTTTCTCCGTATATTTTGTGGCCAAAAAAATAAATAAAAAATCGCATTGAATCTTTGTTTTTCCTTCTTTTTGAACCCCCCCCCCCTCCCATTTTTTAAACGCTTTTCATACAAAACAAAAATAATGTCGCGACGCGAAACCGAAAAAGACGGGAATTTTTAAACCAATAGGCATACTTCTTTCAACCGGGGTCCAGGAACTCTGGATTAGGTAACTTTTCATCCGAAGTCGATGGCGAATACGAGTTTTCAACTCTCGGTTAAAAATCCCAACTCGGAGTTACTGGACCTGTGGTTTAACTCTCGGTCGAAGTTCTTCATGAATACGACCGTAAAAAATGAAAATATCAAGTTGAAATTGGTTGCTTTCAACGTTTTAATATTAAACAACACTTTCTCAGAATTTTTTCTACGAGATTAGGAAATAACAAGACTAGAGTCAGGTAATGAACAGTTATTTGGGAGATTAGATTCAGGCAACGGTTTGTTATTGACTGCTGTTTAGGTATAACAAACTTAAAAACATTATAACAATTATTTATTTTTTTCTTGTACAGTTTATTGTTATTATTCTACCTAGAGAGATTGTGTTTCTAGTTATAATATTTTTCGTGAAACTACATTATTTTTGTTTATTACGAACAAGAACATTATTTTGGAACAAAATTCGAGTTAACAAAAGAAAAGATTATTTTTGTGTTGCATTTACAGGGTTGTTACAGGCGACTATTTTTATATCATGTTCGCACCTGTATTTTTCTAATATAAATTTTGAAGTATATTTTTCTTGCAAATGTTGATTAAATATTTATTAAGTATTTCTTTTTTGGGAAAATAGTACCAGTTAGAATTAAAAATTAATCTCCTGTGGCAGCCTTTGCATTTAGCCCTTTAGTGCCCCATGTGTCATATTTGATTGATACGTAAAAACTTAATAATTTTTATTGTGTACCAAGTATTTAGTAAATATAATCACTGTCCCTGATAATAAAACAAGTCAAAAAATTGAAAAAACACTTATTTTGTCCATAACAGTTGGTTGCATTAGACAAATAATTTGAATTTGTTCATCTGAAATAAAAGAAATGTGAGATGAAAGAACACTGCCGGAAAGGGTTAAGTAAAGTATCTGTAAACTAAGAAACTTCAAAATGAAAAAGTTGTGATACCGATAAGCTGGCAAATATTACTTTAACTCCTTGGGGACGAGCGACACGTATACGTGCCGCAAAAAGGCTTAAGAATACTTGTTTATTCCCACCGGTAAAATTTTACTGTAAATTTTGCCTTATTTAGTCGGAGCATTTTCACAATTTATGAAGAGACAAATTTTTGTTTTTTAAAACCGGTGACAGTCCACTAAAAATTTCGTAAAATGCTTCCGTTGCGAAGGTGTTAACCCTTTAACACCTTGGGGACGGGAGATTTTTACGAAATTTTTAATGTTTTGACACCGGTTTTAAAATACAGAAATTTGTCACTTATTGAATCGAGAAAATACTCCGATTAAATAAGGCAAAATTTCTATTATAATTTTACTGGTGGCGATAAACACGGATTCTTAAGCCTATATGCGGCACGTATACGTGTCGCTCGTCCCCAAGGGGTTAACGTTCATTGGTTTCGCCACGAAACCACAAAAGTTTAATTCCGATACGCAACACTGACACCGGTATTTTTATCTAAAAATATCCTTTTTATTTTGTATGTGAAAAATCACGTTTTCTTAGAAATATATTTGTTCTTAATTACCGGTGTCATTCATTTATTTCGACATCTTAGCAATGAAAATGCTATGATCGTTAAAGGGATAAAGTATACCACACTTTCAGATTTTTAATCTCATAATACGTAATTAATGCTTTATAGAAAAATAGCCAATATAATAAATCATTTTTATGTATTTTTAACTAATATTAAATAATAAAGAACCGGCTGAAAGCTATCTAATTAGAAATGATTTTCTACATATGCAAATGTATACATATGCACCACTCTGAGAAAAATTGCCATAGCTCTAAAATAAAAAAAATTAATCTCAGAAAAAAAATGTCCGACATGAGTCTTGAACATAATCCACAGAATATTGTTTCCAAGTTTTATCAAAAACGGCCTGTTAGTTTTCGAGAAAACAGATCTTAAAAATCGCATATTTCCCATAGGATTGTACCCAGTTTTGTCTTTCTTTAACCCTTTAACGTTCATTGGTTTCGCCACGAAACCACAAAATTTTAATTCCCATACGCAACACTGACACCGGTATTTTTATCTAAAAATATCTCTTTTATTTTGTATGTGAAAAATCACGTTTTCATATTTATAAATATATTTGTTTTTAATTACCGGTGTCAATCACTTATTTCGACATCTTAGCAATGAAAATGCTATGATCGTTAAAGGGTTAAAGCTGTTCTCAACTGCTGAGCTCAAAAAGTGCAAAACGTTTTGACACATATACAAGTTCATTTTTAGCGGAAAGAAATAAAATTGGGAGGCCTGACTTTGGAAGAGCTTTTGAATCAAACTGAGGTTTCCATTTTATGATAATTAAATTACCCACCGAGTTATAAGGTATTTTGATCACGTGTCCATGCATTCTTCTCACTTTTGCCGGTTGTTTTGTCTGCTTTCGTCCTAAGCAGACGAAAGCACTTTTTTAACCGTAAAGGTTTAAAACGTCAACTTCAATCCCTTCGCGACGGTATTATTAAAAGTATAAAATTTTGTTAAAAGTTTGCGGTGCGAATTTGGTTTAAATCAGGTGGGATAAACGTTCCTCAAGGGGTTAACCACTTCGTGACGGGAGCATGTTACGAAATTTTTAATACTTTGTCACCGGTTTTAAAAAACAGAAATTTGTGCCATTTTAAATCCAGAAAATGCTCCGATTAAATAAGGGAAATTTTACAGTAAAATGTTACTTGGGTGGGGTGGGGAGATAAACAGGCATTCTTAAGCCTTTTTGCGGCTCGTCTACAAGGGGTTAACCCTTTCCGGCACGGGCAAAATAGGCTAGTAAAGTGAGAAATTATCGACTGACACCGGAATTTGCAAACGAATTTTTTAGATATTTTGAATCCCCCTAATTTCAGCTTTTATCCTAAAAGCGAAATTTTACTAAAATATTACTGGTGCCGTTTGTTAGAGTTGCCGTGTTGTAGAGTTAACAGCCGTTTTTAAATATCAATTGCGTTTTCCAGACAAAAAAAGAGCGATTAGATAATTTCTGAATAACAACATCTATTAGTTTCATCATTTTCCGATCAAAAATAAACTAAAACTTATGTCACGAAATTGCCCAATTTGTTTTAAGAGCACACTTTAGCCATTTAGGGTTGATTTTCAAAAATCGTTTCTTTTGTGGGTGCCTACTGTATGAAACAGTATGTCTTCTAAATTACATTCTCGTGTGCGCAGTGGTTGATCTCGCCGTTGTTAATTCTGAGTCCGTCAAAACAAACTCTTTTGTATATGAATAGATTGATAGAATTCGATAGCTTTTTAGCTCTTCACTGCTCAGCTTTTTTTTTTTCTAATTTTATGAACAAATATTTCAAATGTATATATTGTTTCAATAAAGGGGAAAATAGTAAAAAAAAAAATTCAATTTTAAATTTTTAGCTAAAATTCAATATGTGCACAATTATAAATTTAAAACATTTATTGTTATATTTTGAGCTTAAACTAATTAACTTTACCAGCTTAATACACTGCAACTTTTTATGTCTTAATATTTTTAAGTATTCAGTAAAATTAATGAAAGTAACTTTTGCCTCAATCGGTTGAATTTTTTTTTTTGGGGGGGGGGGAGGAGGAGGGGGAGGGGGGGTCAGATTTTTTAAAAATCAAATGAAGACATTACCATTGACAAAATAAGTGTAATTCCAAACTTTAAATTGTTTTTGATCAGGAGTAGTGATGATATTGGCAAAACGTATGGCACAAAATGAGAATAATAGTGTATTTAGGTGCGTGCCAAATGCGGCACATGGTACAGTGAAAGGTTAATCCCTTAACTGATTCTTTTTTTTTCTAAGTACAATAAATTGAAAATGTGGGCTAACACCAGGTTTTTAATCTTAACCCTTAAATGCATATTGTATCATTTTCGATACCATAAGTGTTCCCGATATATTGGGGGATTTTATTCACATATTCCGTATTCTCACCAGAAATTTAAAAGAGCAATTTTCACTTCACTTAATGACAGACCATTCGTAATTAAATAAAGAAAATTTTACTATTTAGATTTTTCTGGTATGAATTCTGATTCTTTGAATTGCGCATTTTTTGGAACGCGTTCTATCCTATGCATTTAAGGGTTAAATATTCGTAATATTTAGTCTGAACATTTCTGAAATTAAATACTATGAAACCTTATTTAAAAAAACAAATTAGTGTTCTCAAAAAGCTTTAAGCAAATTCGTCTCCCCCGAACGGCGTATGGGCAAATTAGTTATGTGGATGAACAGAGTAGCAAATCAAATATTTACCTATACTTCATTGGATTTACGACGTATCATATTTCTGCGGGAAAACTAGAAATATGGAGTAGTAATAGTAGTAGTAGTAGTAGTAGTAGTAATAATAATAATAATAATAACATTTTAAAATAATAACACTTTTTTTAAAGAGAATTTTTCTTTTCGCACACTAATTTTTAAAGCAGAAGACATTTTAATCGCTTTTAGTTAACAAATGAATTAAAATTATAAAATTTTAAAATAGTTGTACTAAACTTCTAGAAAAAATGATGATAAAATATTATGTAAAATGAAAGCTACATTTTTAGCACTTTCCAACAAAGTTGAAAAGTGCTTATGCATTCGGTTTGTCTGGCCGTCTGTCCGTCTGTCCGTATGTCCGTCTGTCCGTCTGGCCGGATGGCCGTCTGTCCATCTGTCCGCGCTCTAACTCCCGTAAATATACTCGGATTGCTATGAAATTTTTATACGTTATTGAGGTTTACCCTAGCACGAACCCTATTGAAAATGAAGTATCTACCATGATTAGTTTATCTACAGAGAGAATCAAAAGTTTCCCATTACATTACGGCCTATGGGGAAAAATCGTTAATATACTCGGATCGCCATGAAATTTTAGGACGTTATTGAGGTTTACCCTAGCACGAACCCTACTGAAAATGAAGTATCTACTGTGATTAGTTTATCTACAGAGAGAATCAAAAGTTTCCCATTACATTATGGCCTATGGGGAAAAACCATTAATATACTCGGATTGCCATGAAATTTTAGGACGTTATTGACGTTTAACCTAGCACAAGTCCTATCGAAAATGAAGTTTCCACCATGATTAGTTTATCTACAGGGCGAATCAAAAGTTTACTATTACATTACGGCCTATGGGGAAAAATCGCTTCAAAGGAATTTTTAAAATGTTATACCCTGTCAAACATATTAAAATATGCATTCTATAAAATATAAGGTGAAAATATAGCTATTATTCATTTACAGGGCCACACAAAAGAATTCCATTAGATAATAGTGAAAGGGGGAATTGTGTGTGGCATATTTTAAATATATTAAGCTGTTTCATGTATAATAAAATTGATATATGTCACTGAAGCTTAATATAAATTATACGCTACTGTCTTGCATAATATGAAGTACATAGCATTTACAGGGCCATACAAAAGATTTCAAATAGTATATTCTTTCCGAAGTACCGTATATGTGTCCGATGATGGCTGATGGAGGGATGAAATGCATTTTAATTATGATATTCGCGTTTATATTTCGCTAAATATATGCACATTATATGGTGTGTATAAATGTTATAGTTCATATACAGGGCTACCCAAAAGAGCTCACCAACGTTACTGAATATGAGCGTAAATTATTTAATCGTGGTTCTTAAATAAGCTATGCATTTTTACGCTGAGCTGCATTCAATTTACTGAGAAATGTTTGCAGAATATAGATAAAAGGATATACAGGTCCACGCAAAGAATTCGGTACATGGACGCCTATGAATGATGATTTATGAGAATGTGATTTCAGTTGTTTTAAAAGTGTTTTAGTTTACAATAACTTTTAGCCTAATGCTGACGTGTAATAAAGGTATAATGTAAACTACAGGGCTGAACAAAAGTATTCAAGTATGTTTCCATCTAATAATATGAATTGCTGAAAAAGAAATTTCAAGCTACTGGGTATTTTCTTGCTAAGCTAAATTTTCCCATTATATGAACTGACATATGAAATACAGGGCTGTTCTAATGTACTGGAATACATATTTGGGTATATTTGGCTATACACTATTATTTCCCTAAATAACAAAGTATTGTTAAAGATTTCATTAAGTGTTGGAAAGTGCTTCATAATCTATGCTTAACGCATGATTTTTTCTTACTTGTTAATTTATGTCATGATTTTAACTATAATAGAGATACATTGAATTTAAAACACATACAGTGTATTCGTTTTTTTTTTCTCTGGCACGGAAATAAATCTTTTGACATACTTTAAAAAGGTAGCTACCGCAGATTAAATTTCCCATTAATTTTCTACTTGTGTTTTGACAAAAGGATTAATCCCCATTGTTTACTGTTAATGTATGTCTTCAAAAGAAATATTTGACAGAAGGGATTAAACTATAGACAATAACTTTAAAGTTAGTCAATTAAGATTAACTTTTTCTGCCGAAAATGTAGTAAAAAAGTGAAGTTTGAGCTAAATACAGTCGAGTCTCTCTATAACGAAACTCCATACATCGAATTTCTCTATATAACGAATTTTTAGTAGGAACAGTCCCCTTTTCTCATGATTACATTAAAAACAGTCTCTATATAGCGAAATATCTATCTCCATATAACGAATTTTTTCATAAATTGGTCTTAATTTATTCAGTTTTAAAAAATTTCGAAATCATATGGAATCAATTTTCCATCACTTATTTTTGATTTACCGTTCAATGCTGAGTTTTTTTTCCCCTTCATATTACTTCTCTCCTTGTTCTTTAAATCCAACGAGTTCATCACACCTCCCATACACCTTTCAACATCCTTCTCAAAACAGAGTCATTTGGATTGTTACACATATAAGGGAGGAATCAATGAGAGGCACATAAGAGAGGCCTTTAAATGGAGGAAAATGTTAACTACAATTTTTCATTCCTTGCTAAAATTTGAGCATTTTTTTTTAAGAGCGTAACAATTTTAAAATCAAAACAACAAAAAATTACAGATTTCTTCGTCTGAAATTAATGCAAGTCTTCCTCATTTGAATTTCATTAAGCTTTCAAATAAATGTCTGTTTTTTTTTTGTTTTTTTTTTGAAATTGTTTAAATAATTAAGAAATAAAATGTTAGGTTTACTTTTAAACATTTCAAAACACTTTCAAATAAATGTCTGTTCTCTTTTTTGAAGCAGTTTAAATAATTAAGAACTAAAATGTTAGGTTGATATTTACTTTTAAACACTTTAAATTCTTAATTAAAAAGATCAAAAATAATATTTGTTCAAAATGTACACATTAAATACGATTTTTAACATCATTTTCTATACATCGAATTTCTCTATATAACGAATTTTTTACTGGAACGATGGATTTCGTTGTATAGAGACTCGACTGTACATTTAATTTTATTTCGTAATAGGAAGTAAGATTAATTATATGAATTGTCATGGATATTTTTTGTTATGGATTATCATTGTTAACGGTTTCAGTTACTGTAATGTTTTTCTCTAAACGAGATAAAAGTAACGAAATGTTTGCCGAAACAAATACTTTAAAAGATTATTTATTTATTTATTTATTTTTATTATTGAAAAGAAATTTTATTATTTAGTTTTTTATTAAGGAAAAAATGCCTTTATGTAATAAAGAAATGAATGAGACGAAGGATTAAATCTCTTTTAATTTTTTAATACCATAATAACTATAAATTAAAAAACTATATTAAAGCATTTATGCATGAAACGAGTTAAGAATGCACAAGTAAAATCATAAAAGTAATAATTTCTTTTGTCTCACGTGTGTGCATATACATTGCACTCATGGCAATATACATTGATTTCTAAAAGTGTGTGCAGCGAAAATTTCTTTCAGTTATTGTTTTGAAATGAAAAGAGTATCTTATGACAGATTACATTTTTTGATCTTTTTTTCAGCTGTTGACACAAAAGTTTTTATAGAAAAAAGGTTTTATCTCCATTGTTTGAAGAAAATATATAGCTCTAAGAGGAAAATACTTTTCACAAAGGATTAAACTTTATAGACTTCAATATTTCGTATCTAAGATTATTTACTATTTTAACCTTCTTACCCTGAATGGGTCTAATCGACCCAGTCCTATAATGCGTTTCATTCAATTCAAACCAGAAATTTTTTGTAAATTAAATTTAATAAATAACACAAAGATTTAAGTTAAATAAGTATGTTAAATGGATTTAAATAAAAATTCTGGTGTGAAATATTTTAATCGAATTTGAGTAAAATTTCAACAGGGTAGGAAGGTTAAGTATTTGAGCTAAAAATGTAAACTTTCCGGATAAATAAAAATATACAAGGCGCGACAAATTAGGATAAAACCAGTAAAAATTATTTTTTTTTATTATTAAAGCTTAACATTTTACCAATATTGTTTTACTTTTATGTTAACCCCTTGAGGTGAGGTTTGATATATTTTATCCCACTTAATTTAAATGAGATTCTTGACAAAAACTTTTAACGAAATCCATTACTTTCTTGCAAAAAAATTTCGAATTCCAGTTTTTGACTAATTTACACGTTTTTATGGGTGAGAGATTCCAAAACGTATCACACAAACATAAAATCCAAAATATCTGTCTATGACTATGTTTGTCTGTATGTGATATAAGATTTGTCGCGCTTTATCTTAAGAACTAAAGCACGGAATTTAATAAAAAATTATATTCAAGTAGTCACTGATATGAATTCATGCTGATTAAGTTTTCCTGAAATTCGCTCAACAGATGGCGTTGCTATGCTGCACTTTTTACAATTTCAGCAACATCTCTATCTCAAGAACTAATGCTCAGATATCTATCAAATTTTATATTCCATTAATCCTTAACATAAATAGATGCTTTTAGCAATTCGTAAATCGCTATAGAAATGACACTGTTTTACTGTATTTTTCAGGATTTCCTCAATCGCTTTATCTCAAGAGTTAATTCACAGATTATCATATTCGATAGTATAAGCTCATATTAGAATATTTCTTAAGTTAAATAGATGCTGTTTAAAACTGAATGTATATCATTAAACAAATGCCACTGTCATGCCGGCATTTTCATGATTTCCTCAATCGCTCTATCTCAAGAATTATCATCAAACTTCTTATTAATTTAATCCTTAATATGAATTGGTTCTACTCACTTTTTGGAGGCAATCGCCTAACAGGTGGCATTGTTATGTAGAATTTTTTTCGATTCTCGCAACAGTTGTAGCTCAAGAACTAATGCACGAATTTACAAGAAACATTAGCTGAAGGTATAGCTCGATAAATATTTTTGTTGATTATGTTTTGATTTAAATCACAACACAGGGGTGCTTTTATGCGTCATTTCCCCTATATACGCAATAGACGTATTTCAAGATATGGAATTTAATATATTTACAATACTCACGATGGTTGCAGTGCTGCCACAGGCGTCTACTCTTGTATTCTATTCGTACCAATATTTTTCTAATAAAAATTTTGAAGTACATTTTTCTTGCAAATGTTGTCAAAGTGTGTGTTAAGGATTTCTGTTTAGAGAAACTGGTGCCAGAATGAATTAAAAAATAGTCGCCTGTGGCAGTCGTGTCGTGGTTATAGGTTGCTATTTAACACTAGAACGCTGATAAGGTGTCAATTCGACACGATCACTGGAATAACTTTCGATTCAAACCAGAAAAATCTTCAAAAAATAAATTATAAATCAGTTGAAATGAAATGGGCTAAATAACTCAGTGTTGCCAGATTAGGGATTTTGTCCCCAATTTGGGGAATTTTGAGCCTCCAGGGGAATTTTTTGGGGACAACTAATTCTTGAGGACATGTTTGGGGACGACGAACATTTTTGGGGAAAAGCTTGGGGATTTTTTTTTTCGCAATTTAAATTTTTACTTTTGACATTTGCCAGTACTGGATCTGTCTCGAATTCGATTTCGATTTTGAAAGCAAAAATAAAATACAGAAGTAATAGTTATAAATCATTACTCTCGTGGTCGTGCTCACATTACAGATTCATCACAATCTGCAATCAACTATTCTCCATCTGAATTTTCAGATAAATAAATCAGAAAGCTTTTTCTATCATCACGGACAGACACACAAGTACAGAAATACATCTCATTTAATAATATACATTTATACAAATATATATATATATATATATATATATATATATATATACCGGGTGTCCCAAAAATGACTGATAGATTTTAAAATTCAATAACCTTGCAAACGGTGACAGCTATTTTAAAAATTTTGCAGGAGCGTTATGTATAATGTCAGGAGTTTTTTACCTTATTTTTTATTTTAGTTCGCATCTCAAACAACAGGTGGCGCTGACGGCGATTGAAGGCCAGATCGACGCTTTACTCAGCTCTGATTACCTGGCCTTCAATCGCCGTCAGCGCCACCTATTGTTTGAAATTGGAACTAAAAAAATTACGGTAAAAAAACTCCTGACATTATACATAACCTTCCTGCAAAAATGTTTTAAATAGCTGTCACCGTTTGCAAGTTATTGAATTTTAAAATCCATCAGTCAGTTTTGGAACATATATATACTTATATATATATATATATATTACAAATTAAAAATTTTTTCGCCAAAACTAACCTTTATACTATCTTAATTTTTTTATAATAATATTCCGTACTTACTTCAAATTATTAAATTAAAATCTTGTTTCTAAATCTAATCTGTTAATCCTTATGCAGATGATATAAATTCTTAATTTGCCTTAAAAAACATTATTCCAGTATGCGTAAATTTAAAAAGATGGCTCTAAATTAAAAATATTCTTAATTAAAACTTTATTTCTTAATATTCCAAATAAAACTGATTTCTTCTATGTTTTTATCAACCCTTTTTAAGAAAGTCTTATTAAATTTATTCCAAAACCATACCTTTCAAAAAATATCATTATTTTATTTTATCTATTTATTTATTTTTCCTACGTCAACCTTTGATGTGTGCATATTAATAAATTCATTTCTTTTCTTTTTCTCTTAAAATTAATCATTTATAAAAATCGTCTGCCTAAGATATTTAAAATTCTGAGTCAATTATAAATTGGTTAAATAACATTTTTTTTAAATAAATTTATCGTTTGTGGAAAATAATCTCGTAGCTGGACAAGAATTCTGTTTACATAAAAGAATGATGGTTTGAGGTTACAGAATGTTCCAGAACTTTCTTTTTAGTTTAAAAAGGTGGAAGTCTCGAGATGAAAAAGAAGATTTCTCGGGTTGCTTCTTCGATGAGGACAGCTCGCTGAAATAATGATGGAATTTTTGCAAAAGGAGCTTTTCCTTCCTCATTATTACGAATTTAATAAATGAATTTACAGCAGCCCATGACTAATTATTGGATCTTCTACATTTATTTATTTATTTTGTTTTTTCTCTCGCTTGCCATGACTGCGTGTTTCTTCTTAACCAGTGGAAATAATTCGAGTTCTCCTTAAATCGTCATATATATATATATATATATATATATATATATATAACATTTTTTTGGTTTAAGAATGATGGTTAGTGTGTGTTTCATGGAATGCCAGTAGAGATATTTGCAATTGCAAGACTTACAATGCATAATGTAATAACATTGCTACCTTTTTAATTGACAATCGCTCAATGAATGCAGTAGCCTTCCTGGTTCTTTTCATAAGAAACTTAAATGAAAACTCTGCAGTCTTAAACGACTTAGATCTTTACATTAAACTGCCTAAAAACATGCCTAAACTTTCAGGGCATGTCCGAAAAGTTCATTTGCATTACTTTTTAAAAAGATTTAATTAAAGATATTAAAAGCAGCTATATTTGTTTTATTAAAGACAAAATCACAGTACTTGATACAATATAGATGCTTTGCATTAGATAGATACTTCAGTAAGGGAGGAGTGACAAAAAATTAAAAAATGTTTTATAGCTTAAGTCAGATAGAAGCACATAATGCCAACATCATCTCAGATTCATTCAAACTCTAACTTCTCAGAGATAGTCAAGACCTTATAAAAGTTATTAGTATAAAAAGTGTAGATGGAGCTAATGAAATGCTAGGGAAGCATCATCGACTGGCAACAATTTAAATAACAAGTGTAAACGATCTTGTCGTTGTAAAATATGTCTTTTTTTCTCGTAGATTAGCTGTGAAAATACGTTAAAAAATTCTGCTAAATTAAAATGTTTTTTGTAAATGGAGAACTTTTTTTAAAAAGTGCTTGATTTGGTAAAAATATTGAGTTTAAATATCTTAAAAATTCTTTATAACAGAAAATTGAAAATTGAGAACTTATTTCTTTGAGTAGAAATTGCGTTGGGGACTTTTTCTGAAAAAAGCCCTGATTTGGGGAAAATTTTAGAAATTTTGGGGAAATCCGCTTTTGACAATCTGGCAACACTGAAACAACTAAACTAAAGAGTTTCTAATTATGTTTCTGGTTTTAAATATATTTTATAAAACTTGCATAAAATTTCCCGGCGTTCTAGTGTTAACTCTCATGGATGCAACCCTTACTGATGTAATCCCCACGCAATGTTCAGTTCGAAAAATTACACAAAAAGTACGTTAAAATAACAACTAAAAAATGAAAATAGCAACTTAAAATGGATTACTTTCAACGTTTTAATATTAAACATTACTTTCTCAATAAATTTTCTTCAAGATTAGAAACGGATAACAAGATTAGAATCAAATAATGAGTTGTTGTTTTGGTATCCACAAACTGAAAAGCATTATAAAAATTGTTTTCATTTTTTTCTTTAAAATTTTATTGTTATTATTCTTTCTAGAACGATTTTGTTTCAAGTGACAATATTTTTCGTGAAACTACAATTTTAATTTTATTTATTACAAACAATAACATTTTTTAAACTTTTTTCGGCACACTGTGCACGGTCTGGGATACCTATTTTTAATGCCCAAACTTGCAAACGGCACCAATAATATTTTAGTAAAATTTTGCTTTTAGAATAAAAGCGTAAATTAAGGAATTCAAAATATATAAAAAAATCGTTGGTGAATTCCGGCGGCAGTCGATAATTTCTCACTTTACTTACAGATTTTGCCCATATCGGAAAGGGTTAACGGAATCCGTGTTAACCTTTGAGAACTCGCGCAAATTTGAGATATGAATAGTTTTTAATTGTTACAAATAAACACAAATAATATTCTTCACTCTATTTAGTTGAAGACAATTATTGAAATCCCAGTGAAAAAGTAAGTTAAAAAATACTTTTATAAAAACTAGCAAAAGCCGTGCTTTGTTTGGATTCGCGAAGCATTATTTCATAAAATAAATTTTTGAAAATAACATTATTATTTTATATTATTTTTGCATCTTTATTAAGCAAAAACTTTATCTTATGTTTGGCGTATTTAAATTTTAGAAATGTAAATTCAGCCAAATAATTAAGAATTTCCTCGGAATTTTTTATCTGTGATATAAGACTGGTATAAATAAAAATATTTTCGAAGCAAAATTTTACAAAATATTTTTTTAATTTTTAATCAAAAGTTTTAAAGATGTTTTTACATTTCCCAATAGCCTCTGGAGTTATCTGAAATGACTTGAAATAGGTATGTTTTCAATCTTTGTAATTCACATCAAATAATATTTGATAGCAATCTTAGAATAATACATTCAAACAAAATATTTGGAAAAACATTAAAATCTACTCTCGTTGATACTAAGAACTATTAAATGTATTTTTTTTATTATAATTTCTTTTTTTTTCTGCATACCAGCATATGAAAATTTTTTATATTGTAGAATCTCTCGTAAGGAAATTTTCTATTAAATGATAAACCTTGAAGGAATTTTACTCTAGACAACGCTACGTGCGTTAAGCAAACTGGTGTCTCTTTATCCCCAATATCTACTACTGCTTTATCTGATGTCAAACCTTGAGATTTATGAATTATAACTGCAAAAACTGATTGCAAAAAAATTTGTTTTATTGAGCAATTTATGCTTCCATTTTTCCAGAATTTAATTATTGGGGGAATTGGTACGCACCAATTCTTATAAGTTAAATTACTGCAGTATTCAATTTTATCCATGATTATTCGCGGTATCTGGTCTGATGGCTTGTGATTTTCTTTAATACGCGCAACAAAGTCTAAAGTACCGTTCACTAAACCTTTTTCGGTCCACAAATAAGAACGCAACATTACTTTAAATCCAAATGATAAAGTAAGAAATGATTAAAGTCCATTTATAGTTTCTGAATCGGCCAACTTTGCTTTAGTACATTTATAAAGAGCTTGAATCGAGGCAACAGCTTTAAGCAGTTCTTTTAATTTTTCATTTATATGGCAAATTTAAAAATTCACACATCACACATGGTACGGGAAGCGTGTTTTTTGCCAATCATGATTTGCATGTACCACGTACGGGCATGCATACTCCAATTGATTTAAAAATTAATTTTATTTGCTTACAATTCTTTTGTTGCCACTTTACTAAAAAAAAAAAAAAAATCCATTATACAATTCTTTTAAAATGTTTAAGTGTCATCTGTGCAAACGATTTTGTGGAGTGATGAAAACATATTTCATTTATTAAATTAATCATGATTCTATCTATAATTATTTACTCCATGATTTATATATTTTTTTCTGAAAATATACGCGTTTCATTTTTTATTTATTTGCTAAAATGCGTCCGCATTGGAAATGCATGTAAAATAAATTAATTAAAATAATAATTTTTTGAAAAGTATTTCTGTAAAAAAAATAATATTCTGCAAATCTACAGATCATAATTTATATTTGTGTTTAATTTCAAGTGAAAATACTGTATAGTTTTTTTGTAAAGTGTACGACAAAGTGTCATTTGTGTGGACTAGTAGAGGATTCGCTTCGCTCAACCTAATAATAGTAACATTTATAAAAAACTGTACGTACCTTGTGTCTGTCAGGCCGGGCGCGAGTTTTAACGGGTTAACAAAGTAAATGATTTATTTTCTGTTGCATTTAATCTTTTCCTGCGCCACGTACCATATCTGATTCACATATAAAAGCAAATTAAATTTTGGTACTACTTTGTTACCCCGTGGACCAAAATACTATCGCCAAACTATAAGATTAAATGCCAATAATGGATGATCGTGAATGTCAATTCAAAGACATCATATACGATACACGTGTTTAAAACGTCATTAAGTGATTTTTATTTTCTATCTTTTTGTTTGTATTTTTATTAATATTCTACTAATTATTTGTTTTTTTATTAATATTCTACAAATTATTTGTTTTTTTTTTATTATTTAAAATAAAAATTACGTCTACATGTATAATTTGACTATTAGTTTGGCAATTTCTATAATTTGGCGAAATCGGTCGACGGGATAACAGAGTAGTACCTAAATTTCAATATTTACCGTAAATTTGGCCATTATGATCACTGGCCTTGATCAGGAAAAATCCAAAGACAGGATTAACACTTATTTTGTTCATAACAAATGACTGCATTAGAAAAATACCGTAATTTGCGGCGTATAATCCGCTGATCAAACAATCATTTTTCGACCCAGAAATTTCTTTAAATAAAATGTAATGTTTTAGATCGAAGTAAATATTTAGCTTAAATTACTAAATAGAATTTCTGGGTCGAAAAAGAATTGTTTGATCCGCGGATTATAATGCAGGATTTAGTATTTAGAATTTGTTCTACAGTATTTAGAATTTGTTCTTCGGAAATAAAAGAAATGCGGATAAAGTTATTATTTTACTTTTAATGTTTTTTTTTTCTGAATACTTAAAAATATTAATATACAAAAAGTTGCAGAGCATTGAGCATATAAAATTAATTTATGTTCATTTGATTTCAAAACGTAGCAAAAAAAAAAAAAAAAAGTTTAATCCTTTCCGGCACATTGTGCCCATTCTGGGGTGGGAACATACTTTCAATTCCAAACTATCAAGTTACACGAATAATATTTTAATAAAATTTTACTTTTACAATGAAAGCTTAAATTAAAGAATTCTTACTTTTAAAAAAAGTCTTTTTTAATTTCCTGTGACAGTCCAATATTCTCGCATTTTACTAACAGAATTGTACGTGCTGTAAAGGTTTAAAATCTTAATTTTGTACATATGGCACACAACATTAAATGTCAAATTATAGCTGAAAATTTGAAAATTTATTAATATATAATTCTTTTTTTAATTAATTATAAGCAATAAAATTTCACTAGCAATTATAGAATATTTTATAAGTCCTCGTACCTTAAATTGTAGAGCACTCAGAGCGCACTTCCAAGGGTTCCTGGTTCGATTTCCGGCTTGAACATTTTTCGCTAGGTTCTTTCTACGTTTGTTAGCAATGTGATATTCACTTATTAAATATTCTACAATTCCAAGCGTAATTTCACTGCTGCTAATTAATTGAAAAATTAATTTTGTATTAAATAAGTATGAACTGATGCTGGGTTTATTTGTGTCTCATGTTAAGACACATGCCTGTGTGCTCATGTAGATATTATTTTGTACTGCAGTCGCAGCCTTACCAACAATATGTTACTGAAAAACGACAAGTTGTGCATCGTCCTCGTAGCTTCAATAGTAGAGCACGTGGGCCTCCAATCCAAGGGTTTCGAGTTCGATCCTGGTCTTAGATATTTTTCACTACGATGGTTCTACGTTTGGTAGCTATGTGATATTCACTTATTAAATATTTACAATTTTTTTTAACCTTTTTCCCGTTATAAGACCGATGCATAAACTTTATTTTTTTATATTAAAAAAATAGCAGTAAAGTGTTAAGTAAAATATCTGAAATCTGTATAACTCGAAAATGCAAGAGTTGTGATGCAGATAAACTGAAAATTATTGTTTTGAAATGTATCACACTTTCAGATTTTCAGTCATATATCAAGTTTTATAGAACATTAAAAAATTGACCAGTATTATAAAAAAAATTTATGTATTTTTTAAATAATATTATAGAATTAATTAAATTGCAAATAACAAAGAACGAGCGATATATGAAAGCTATGTAATTAGAAATGATTTTATAGGCATGCAAATGTATAGCATAGACACCGCCCTCGGAATTTTAGGCCTGAGCTCTGCGAAAAATTGCCATTTCTCTAAAATAAAACGTTTAATTGCAGAAAGACTTGAGCATGATCCAATGAATATTGATTCTAAATTTTGTCAAAATCGGTCGAGTAATTTTCGAGGAAACGGGTTTCAACCCTTTGCGGCGCAGGCTGAATTCATTGCTTAACCCTTTAACGTTCATTGGTTTCGCCACGAAACCACAAAATTTTAATTCCGATACGCAACACTGACACCGGTATTTTTATCTAAAAATATCCCCTTTATTAAGTATGTGAAAAATCACGTTTTCTTATTTAGAAATATATTTGTTCTTAATTACCGGTGTCATTCATTTATTTCGACATCTTAGCAATGAAAATGCTATGATCGTTAAAGGGTTAAGTGATGAAATTAATGACTGACACCAGTATTTGAAAACAACTTTATTCTTAAATTAGAAAAAAAGCTATATTTCCTGCATTCAATAAACCGTAATTTTTTTTACCGGTATCCCGGGGCCAGTGTGGCGTTTGGTAATTAATATTAAGTGGTTTCATAGGTATACTGTAAGAAGTCATCTTACAAATTTACAAGAAGAAAGAAAGAAAGAAGAACATCACTTATCTTACTATAGATATCTCGGAGGCTGCATTCTTCTTTATAAATTTTTATTACTTGAAAAGGACAGAGCTAACATATAGCACACTAACACACACCAATATTTACAAATAAAGCTTTTTTGCATAATTCTGGCGCACGCCACCATCACATGAACTACAGTTCACGACCACCTTTTTTAACATCACTAAGAATAGAACATTTTTAATAGAACTAGTGTTGCCAGATTTTTTTAAGACGAAAAATATCATAACTACATTTTTTTATTTTAGCAAAACCCAGCTCACGTGACGCGTGACAGACTATTTTTTTTCTTTCTTTTTTCCTTCGGAATGCGCGTGTTACAATACCAGATAGTTATACCAAGGGTTTAAATCTCGCATATCTCCTTTAGAAGTGCATCCAGTCTTGTCTTCCTTTACCCATTTAGGATTCAACTTCAAAAATCCTTTCTTAGTGGGTGCTTATTCTACGAAACAGTATGCCTCAAAATTACATTGTCATATGCGCAGTGGTTGAGCTTATCGCCGTTAATTGTGAGACAGTCAGAACAAACTATTTTATATATGAATAGATTGATAGAATTTAAGAGCTATTTAAACCTTCACTGCAGTTTTTTTTTTATGAAAAAAATTAAATCTATGTATATTTCTAATAATGGGAAAAATAGTAAAAAAATCTTAATTTCAAATTTTTAGCTAAAAGTTGATATTTTATGGCGTGTACCTTATGTACACAATTATGGTTTTAAGATATTGTATTGCTATATTTTGAGATTAAATTAATTAATTTTATCTGGTTAATACCGCAATTTCGGGTGTATAAGCCGCAGATCAAACAATTCTTTTTCGACCCAGAATTTTTTAAGAAACAAATATAACTATTTAGATCGCCGTATATATTTGTCTTTAATCACTAAATAAGATTTCTGGGTCGAAAAACAATTGTTTGATCCGCGGCTTATACACCCGAAATTACGGTACTATGCAATATTTTTATATTAATCTTTTTAAGTTTTCAGTAAAAATAATGAAAGTGAATTTTTGCCTTAAGCACTTAATTGTCGCGCCCGAGACATTCACGGTCTGCAAGCTTCACGGCTTTTATTCAGAATTGTGTGATTCAACCAGTTTTATAAAAGAGTGTAACTGGTTTTATTCTGATATAATTTTACTTCCCATTAAATAAGACGATTTTTCTTTTCAAAAAAGTGTGTGACAATAATGAATTTGAATTTTTAAATCGTATTTAATGCGATCATTAAGTGGTTAACAGCTTAATCGTTTTTCCTGTTTTCAAAAGACAGATTCTAATATTTTATCAAATGCAGCAATCTGCCATGGACAAAATAAGTGGTATTCCATGTTTTGGAATGTTTTTGATAAGTGATAGAGATTATGTTGGCCAATTTCATGGCACTTACTGAGAATTTAAGTGTTTTTAGGTACGTGCCAGATGTGGCACATGGTGAAATGAAGGGTTAACCTTTTGCGGCGCAGGACAAATTCATTGCTTAAGTGTTGAAATTAACTATTGACACAGGAATTTGAAAACAACTTTATTTGTAAATAAGAAAACGCTATATTTTACGCATTCAATAAACCGTAATTATTTTAAACAAAATTCCGGTGCCAATGTGGCGTTTGGGAATTAAAACTAAGTGGTATATCTATGAAACCACCGCGTCGCAAGTGGTTAAACAGTAACAAATCAAGTATTAGATTTACGACGTATCAGATTTCTGCGGAAAAATTGGGCAGACGAAAAAATAATAATTGTAATAATAATAAGGATTTTGAAAAGTTATTTTAAAAGCATAACAAGTTTCTTTCTCCCTCATTTTAAACTGGTAGACATTTTAATCGCTTTTAATTTTTAAATGAATTAAAAATCATAAAATTTTAACATAATTGTACTATACTCGAAAAAAGCGATGACAAATAATTATAGAAAATAAAAGCTACATTTTTAATTTGTGTCATGATTATAATTGCTTTAGAGATACTTTAAATTTAAAAGATGTACAATGTATCAATTTTTTTATAGATTACAAAAATACATCTTTTGACTTACTTTGAAAAGGTAATCTACAACGGATTAAATATTCCATTAATTTGTCACTAGTGTTTTGACAAAAGGATTAATCCCTATTGTTTACTGCTAATGTATAGCTTCAAAAGAAATATTTGACAAAAGGGATTAAACTTCAGACAGTAACTTCAATTTTCGTGAATTAAGTTTAAGTTTTTTTTGCCGAAAATGTGAAAAAAAAAACCGTAAAGTTTAAGCATAAATATATTTTTCCTTTAAAAGAAAGTTAAATGTATTATGTGAATTGTCATGGATATTTTTTGTAAAGGATTATCTTTATTAACGGTTTTAGTAACTGTGATCTCATTTTCTAAACGAAAAAAAGTTATCAAATGTTTGTCAAAACAAATACTTTGAATTTTATTTTTTAATGAACAGTAATTCATTTTATTATTTAATTATTTATAAAAGAAAAAAATGCCTTTATGTCATTTAAATTTTAATAAGACAGTGAATTAAATCTTTTTTTTATACCATAATAACTATAAAGTTAATTGTTTACTGCTAGAATACTGCGCTGCACATATGGGTATTTGACCAATCTAGGCGGCCAAAAGTCAAATTATTAAAGTACTAAAACCGTTAAACGAATGACCGCCTGAGTTAGAGGACAATTTCGTGAACAGTAACCAACCATTCAACCTTTCCCCGGCCAACGCATCTCGTTAACACTAGAACAGCCGAATTTTGGACATACCTAAAACCGCCGTTTGGTGTCAGTTTGACCCCCATGAGAAATTCAAGCCATATTAAAATAAATATATTTTTTAAATGATAAATGAGGTTTAAATTGAAAAATATAAAAGTTTTTAAAGGTTTTATAACTTTTTCTTTTTTATTTATTTAGTTTTTAGAGATCGTTTATCCCAATTTTTACATTCTTTTGAAATGACAGTATATAAATGACAATGTATAATTCAAAATATTTTACTACACAATAGTACACAAATACAATAGATTTAATTACATATATATACACACACATATGTATATATATATATATATATATATATATATATATATATATATATATATATATATATATATATATATAATATTACACAATAAAATTGATAAGAAAAGAAACAAAAAATAAAAATACAAATAATAGAAATTAGCGCACAACATGTTTCAAAGAGAGGAAATAAAAAACATAATTCATGAATAAGCATATAAGTGTGTTCCAAAGTTATTTAGGCATTAGCACAAGTAATACAATATGCGTGCTTGATGGTGACATCAACATACTTACCACAAATGGTTTCTGACATCCCTCACAGCTTGCAGAAGTTTTATTTCGTCCCTTGCAATGTTGAAAAGCACATTTTTTTCGCTTCAGGGTCTGTGGTCGATGAATTGAGGGGCATCCGTTGCGCAACGCGTTACTTCTCAATTCTTGCACAAGGGCAAGAATAAATTCCCGATGTGAAATTGAGGTTTTTGAGCATTCCTTGAAAATTATCCAAGCATTTAGTGCAGCAATATCAAGGACGTTATAAAAGACCTGAAGAGGCCATCTGCGAGTTCCACATCTTGTAGAATATTTTCGTAGCATCTGATCTGCTACATCTACACCACATTTATTTTTATTGTAGTAAACAACAGTGTTCGGCTTCTTCTTTGCACTACTTTCTGCAAACACATTCGTGTGCATATTGCTCAGAATCACGACATTCTTTTTGTTCTTGCACCTGTATATCGTGAGTATTTTATTTCCATTTTTCAGTGCAGTAAATGAGTATCGTGGGGAAGATATGTCGCGGGCAATAGGAGATAATTTTTTCTTGTTTAGACGCATCGTCCCAACGATTGTGGTTTTCTTTGCCGAAAGTTCATTGGCAAGCTTTACAGACGTGAAAAAATTGTCAGTAGTGACATTGATACCGGAATTTAGATATGGTTGTAGTAATTTCAGCACTACACTTTCTCCAAGTTGCAAATCAGTTGGCCACTCTTCATCCTTACCTAAATAAGGATAACCATTTAACACATATTTCGAATTTACATCAGTTGCTAGCCAGAACTTGATGCCGAATTTGTCCGGTTTATTTGGCATGTATTGGATGAATCTGCACCTTGACTTACAAGGCAACAACTGTTTATCAACGGTTATTTCTTCACTAGGATTATAACATAAATAACAATTTTCAATCAGCTTCTTCCAAGTTTCTGAAGCGAGAGCAAATTTGTCCGTGGCCAGGCGTTCCGATCTGCTACTTCGCAGATCGAATCTGAGATATCACATTATTTCACGGAAACGATTGCGTCTCATTGTCTCTTTGAACGCAGGTGCTCCCCAACTTTTATTCCATAAGTCATCTGCACAAAGCTTTGAATGACCCAGTGCCCCATGGGTGTATAAGAGGGCTAAAAAAGCAACCAGTTCTACCAGAGTAACATACCAGTTGCTGTCATCTCCTAGCTGTCGTCGTGCTTCAGCAACTGTTCATGTTTGAATGTGTTTCACCATTGTTTCAGTCACCATCAAACGCCAGGCTGAAGCTGGATTAGCTCCAATGTTGTGACGAACATAAGGTGTTGGTCCACTAGCAATTTTTATAATATTTCGATCTGGTGTGCGACCTGTAGTAGAAGTAGGGGTGCTAAGGTTCGTCGGAGTCCAAAGAATACCGCTGGATGACGTGTAATTTTCGTTACTGCTGACAACAGAAAGATTAGATATCTTATTACCTCTTTTTTGCGCACGTCCACGTCCACGTGAGGTTCCTGATCCACGAGAAACACTGGAAACCACATTGGTAATATATTCTACAGCATCACTGTCACTGCTTTCAGAAGACGACGCATTCTTTAAATTCACATTATCTATGAGAAAATCTTCATCATTACAGTCATCACCACTCATATCTGAATCTAACTGCTCAGGAGCGCAAGGCACTCCTGTGTACTCAATCCTCTATGCATTTTTATAAAGAAAAGAGACTACATTTTTGTCGCAATCGAAATGTTTGAGAAAAACACTGCTGTGGAAAATGGTTTCAAATTTCGTTTTCGGTCGTAGCTCTAGAAGAACGATTTTCCCTCCAAAAATTCTGTAGTACGCCAGCGTTGCTAGGATGCGTGCGCATTTCAGAGAAGAGTCAGTATGCTTAGAAGAACGCCTCCCCCCCTAATTGAAGGCGCGCACGCAATAGAGAGAAGACTACCCCCACCCCCCACCTCTCTCCGCGTCGCTATGCGTCATCGAAACAAAGTAAAACTGGAGTTTACTTTTCTTTTTTTTTTGTCATCGCGATAAGAAATGCGTGTTCCCCCATGCGCAGTAATCAAAACCGAGATATGGCGAATTCAAAAACAGACTTTGTCTTGAAAATTTATCATTTTTCTTATGGGGGTCAAAATGACACCTGTTGGCTGTTTTAGGTATTTCTTTGTTTATTTTTTTTAATAATTAATGTAGAAAGATGAAACATTGTCACAGTACGCTTAATATAGTTTTAGAAAAAGTAAAAAAAATATGAGCTGCTGTGATCGCTTACATGTTGAAATAAAGCATTGAAAATTGAAAAAAAATGCGAAATGACCCCAACGGCGCTTCTAGTGTTAATGTTTAGTTGGAATTCGATCTTTCAACTTGTTTGCGTCTGTTCTTGGCTTTCCTGTAGAGACCTTACCTTTGAAGTGAAATATATATTATTTTGCGTTTATTTTGAAAGCTCTTGTGATGGATCCTGATACAGCAGGTAATAATGCAAAAGTTTATTACATTTTTCTTTATTGTTTTATCGTTAAGAAGTTTAATTGGTGCACTTTTAAGATACCCTCATTTTAGAGTAAGATTATTTCTAAAATAATTTATTTAATCGAGTTTTTGTTGTATTACCCAGGCATATCCTGTTATAATTTTTAACTAAATCGAAAGTTTAAAGCTTTGAGTAATGAAAAATTAAAGAAACTGCCGCGGAAAAGCGCAGATGTGTATTGTCTGGTACTTTGAACATATTTTACGAAATATGAAAATTTTTTTGACTATCGCATGTAGCATTCTAAAAGAAAATATTTTTATTGTACGTTCATAAGATCAGGGCCTGATTACTAACGGGGCACTCTCCCACCAGGAAAAAGAAATAAAGAATTTTTCCTTATTCATGACAGTAATCTTGTATGAAAAGGGCGTTTAAAGAAGACGAAAATTTCTATAATTTTTTTCTGGTGAGAGAGTGCCCCGTTAGTAATCAGGCTCTGCATAAGATACCTCGAGAGTAAGAGTTGTGACCCATAAATGCTTGTTTAATTGAATGTAGAGTTTTGATTTGTCCAATTTTGAAAATAAATTAAATTTCTTAAAAGATCAGCTGATATTGAATGAAGATTACACAGACGACCAAATTGAGAGATTAAAACACAATTTTTCACGATTTAAATCACAAATTAAAAAAAGATGAATAAAAGCACATAAAAAGGAAGACATATTTGTCAAAAACAATTAATCTTGGCTTGAAGGAACGCTTGATATGCCTGTCATACCACAACCTCGGCCTGGACGACCATCTAAATTATTTATAGAATCAAGTGAGAGAACTAAGAGGAGAAAAACAGAAGAAGTACGATCTTCTATAGAACAGGAAGTAATAATTCATGCAGCTCAGGTTGAGTTGCAGAAATCTGGAAAACAAGATGCTTCTGAAATACTCAAAGAAATCACAAGTAGTCCGAAACGTGCAACAAAATATAAAAAGGCGTTTTCTAAATCGGAGAGCGAAAAAACCGTCTCACTCACGCCTACACAAGCATTGTCCATGTTCGTAGAAGCCGATTTAACTCGTCGACAATACGATATAGAGAGGAATACCAACAAGAAATTCTTTTCTTGTTATACCTTGCTGCAAAAAGTGAAACAAGAATGCTATCCTCCCCCAGAGTCATGCAGAGTAACGAGTAATTATGCCGAAACCGATTAGTCCTTGGTTGATGATACAGTTAAGCTTTGTCATTGTTCCTGGAAGAGGTTCTAACAATAGTGAAAGAGCAAGAACGAGAGAGTTTAAAGTTAATTTCAAAATGGGGTTGTTGGTTCACAACAAGCACAGTTTAAACAGAACTTTGTAAATGACGCCGACTCTGATGCAAACATATTCCAAAGTAGTTTCGTCCCTTTAAGATTAGTTTCTGGCAGTAAAAACGAAAAGTTATTATGGGAAAACCACACACCTTCATCCCCTCGATTTTGCCGTGTTATAAGATTTCGTTTTGTAAAAGAAATACTGACGTTACGGAGGAAGAAATTAACTTTGTAAAAAAATCTGTGATGTCACTAAACGCCACAGTGGTTAATTTAAATTGGAACAGATTCTCAGTCAGTCATGTCTTCATCATGACAATTGTAGACGGAAAGGTCTGCAACGCTGTGACTGGCACAAAATCCACAAGTCAATGCTACAATGCGGTGCAACTTCTAAGGACTTTAACAAAATTGATATTCAGAAAGTAATTAATTCTGAAGTTATCGAGTTCCGTCTTTCAGATTTACATACTCGAATTAGATTTTTTGAAAGCATTCTTCATTTAGCTTATAAGTTGCCAGTAAAGAAATATAGAGAGCGGAAGACTGAATCCGAGAAAAAATTGAGCTGGAAAAAAAACTCGAAATTCAGAAAAGATTTCGCGAAGAAACAGGTTTATTGTTAGACATGCCAAAGGCAAATATTGGCAACACCAATGACGGTAATACATGTAGGAGGTTTTTAAAGATCCGAAATTGGCTTCTGACATAATAGGCATTAGTTATGACTTAATATATCGCTTAAAAGTCATACTCGAGACAATTTCAAGCGGACATATAATTGATCCCGAAAAATACGAGAAATATGCATTAGACACTGCTCGCTTATATGTAGGTTTGTAACACCAATGATGGTAATACAAGTAGGAGGTTTTTAAAGATCCGAAATTGTCTTCTGACGTAACAGGCATTAGTTATGACTTAATATATCGCTTAAAAGTCATACTCGAGATAATTTCAAGCGGACATATAATTGATCCCGAAAAATACGAGAAATATGCATTAGACACTGCTCGCTTATATGTAGGTTTGTACCAGTGGCATCCAATGTCTCCAACTACGCAAAAAATATTAATTCGTGGTTCAACTGTCATTTCAAAATTACATTATTGCCCATTGGGCAGCTTTCAGAAGAGGTCGCAGAAGCGCACAATAAGCATTTTAGGCTATACCGCCAAGACTTCGCGCGAAAATTCTCGAGGGAGAGCTGCAACAAAGATATTTTGAATCGGCTACTTTTAACATCAGACCCTTTTATAAGTAATACTATAAAAGTCATTGGTAGACGAATGAACTCATTTTTGCCAGAAACAATTGTTCTTCTTTTACCTGCGAAGCCCAATGCTAGTGATGATTCTTCAGAGAGTGACGAAAATGAATATTAGTGTTTAAAAATGAAATTATTTTAATAAATCGTCTTTATAAATTTAATTAATGTATTTTTTCTTTCAAGTGTACCACTTAGAATAGTTATATCCAATAAAATAATTTTGGTCGCCTAGATAACTCAAATACCCGTATGTACGCGGGTTTCATAGATATACCACTTAATTTTAACTCCCAAACGCCACATTGGCACCAGAATTTTGTTAAAGAAAATTACGGTTTATTGAATGCGTGAAATATAGCGTTTTTTGTTTACAAATAAAGTTGTTTTCTAATTCCGGTGTCAGTCATTAATTTCAATACTTAAGCAATGAATTTGCCCTGCGCCGCAAAGGGTTAAAGTTTATATTAAAAAGAATTATGAATAAAATGCAATAAGAATGCCAAAGTAAAAATAATAATAATAATAAAATAAAAATTATCACTTTTTTAATCTCATCTGTGTAACTCGTGGCAAGTAACGATTTAAAGGTGTGAACACAGAAAAATTCTTTGAACTATTGTTTTGACATGAAAAGAATATCTTATGACAGATTACATTTTTTGATTTTTTTTTCTGCTGTTGACTCAAAAGTTTTTATAGAAAAAGGGTTTTACCTCCTTTGTTTGTAGAAAATATATAGCTCTAAAAGGAATACACTTCTCACAAAGGATTGAACTTTATAGACGTCAATGTTTCTTATTTAAGATTATTTACTATTTTAAGTATTTGAGCTAAAAATGGAAGCTTTCTGGATAAATAAAAGCATACAAGGCGCAAAAAAGTGGGATAAAAGCAGTAAAAATTATTTTTTTTATTATTAAAACGTAACCTTCTTATAAAAAATTGTTTTACTCTTACATTAAAAATGTTAACCCCCTGAAGGACGGTGGAATATATTTTACCGAACCTAATTTGAAAGAGATTCTCACCAAAATCTCTTAACCCTTTCCGGCACGGGCGAAATCTGTACTAAAATGTGAAATTATCGACTGATACCGGAATTCACAAACGAATTTTTTAAATATTTTGAATTCCTTAATTTAAGCTTTCATTGTAAAAGCAAAATTTTACTAAAATATTACTGGAATTAAAATTAAGTATCCCAGACCGGGCACAGTGTGCCGGAAAGGGTTTACGAGATTTTTCACTTTCAAGTATGGCGACAAAAATATTGAAAAATTGCCTTTAATTTAATAAAAAATCTTTTAATTTTTCCGGTGAGAATTTAATATTATACAGACATAACTGCTTAAAGGGATTTTAAAGCACGCATTCGAGTATGATATTATTAAAAGCAATGACCGCATTCTGTCACTTTTTCCGTAAGGAAAGTGAGTTTTAAAAGAATTGCTTTAAGCTATTTATCATTGAAAGTTGAGATTTATTATTTACAAATACTTTTATTACACATAAAAGAATTTTACTTTTTAAATAAATAAGGTAACACGATATTAATTTGATAGCATGATCAAAGACACCGTTAAAATAAAATAATTGTGCAATAACAACAAAGGGATACATTTATAATAAAACATTGCATGTTTTATTAAAAGGTTTTTGTACCAATACATACTAAATGAATTCCATAGAATATAACGAAACTCTTTCTTTGAATCAAACTCAAATGTCTATTTTGTATTATTTTTTCGATAAAAATCTATAATGATTATCCTTTTTTAATAAATAAATAAATAAAGGTTTTCTTGTAATGAGATTGGAAAATAACATTTTAAAATGGAATGATGAAACATTTTCTTCATAATCAAATGATTTTCATGAATTTATTGTTGATCACTCTGTATCAAATGTTTGTTTTAATCGATATTTAGACATAAATCGGTTGCTTTTTATTGCTTGGTAGCAAAAATAAAGAAATTTAATTATAAAAAAATCCATATTTTCAGTAATTTAAAAAACGAATTAATCATTTTCACAACTAATTAAAAAGACTTTAATAAAAAAGATAGCCAACTACTGTGTATTAATGGAGAATCAGTGGCCGCACGTAGTGTAGGAGACAAATACAATAGGCACCTATGAAAATGATAGCCTAATATTTAAGACTAATGTATAAATCTGTGGCTATAACAGGGGTGCGCACAATTAGGCGCCAGCGGGTAGTCTCTTACTACTAAAATTTTAAAGTTTTCTCCGCTGAAAATTAATAACCTTCTAACTGGAACTGTTCACGAAATATAAGGGGGGGGGGGAATAAATTTAGTGGTGAGAGACTGCCAGCTGATGCCTAGATTTTTGCACCTCTGGGCTATTATACCTAGTGTTGAAGACATAAAAACAACATGCAACCAATAAAATGATAGCACACTACAATGGACTAATGAATAGTCAACGGCTACATGCAATTCAAAAGACAAAGACAAAATACGCCAATAAAAATGAAAACACATTACTATGAACTACTTTATAATCGACGGCCGCAACTCAGTGCTAAAGACATAATGAAAAAAATCACCAATAAAAATGGTAGCACACGACTATGGACAACTGAAAATTTAGTGACCGCACATAGTGCAGAAGACATAAAGACAAATCACACCTATAAAAATTATAGAATAATATCATAAACTACTGGATAGTACAGCGGTTACACAGTAGCGAAAACCGATAAACATATTCTTTCCGATTTTCAATGATAGGTTGTGCAGAAAAGTTATAACTGGTGGCAAAAAGATCGTGCAAAAGATGGTGTTATTTGGACCATTCCCATATTTGACGCTAATTGGTCGAAGTTTTACTAAAATGCTGATTTTTGAACTTCTATGGCAAAAAGTTTAAAATTTTTAAATTAAATTTATTTTAGCTGAATTTACTTGCTGTATCATGTATATAACACGAAATGTTTAAATAAAATGTGATTATGTATTATTTTATAGTGTTATGTGTATTTTTATTAAGGTCATTTTCATAGCCTTTTCGAGGTGGTAGAATTTTCTACCCCACATAATTTTAATTCCGAAATGTCACAATAGCACCAGAAAATTCGACCTTTTTTTGTGTTTATTGCTAACTGTTTCTTTCTTAGCAAAATATTGGTGCAAATCTGACATTTGGAATTTTGAAGAAATTTACACCCCAGAACTCAAAGGGTTAAAGCCCCTGTCCCTACCCGCGATGACGCTTGCGAGCTAATGCTGTTCCTATGGGGAAGCATTTTTCTAATAACTCTTTCGCATTATGACATTTCTATTTTTTTTTTTTTTTTTTTTTTTTTTTTTTTTTTGCATTGGACAGCCGAGGTCCCTCTCAAGATTGCTCCTTGATTACATTTTCGATTTTGGTCGCATACATTTTTTATAAGGTTACTTTCACTTTCTGAACCGGTTCTGAAAGAGAAACTACCCTAATTTCCTGCCTATAATCCGCGGATCAAACAATTCTTTTCCGACCCAGAAATTTTATTTTGTAAACGAAGGCAAATATTTACGGCGATCTGAAAAGTTATATTTTATTTAATAAAATTTCTGGGTCGAAAAATGATTGTTTGATCCGCGGATTATACGTAGGAAATTAGGGTAATACTTTGTAAAAAATATCGGCGGCCAAAATCGAAAAAGTAATCAAGGATAGATCTTGAGAGGGAACTCGGCTATCCAATGTAAAAAAAAAATATTTAAAGATGCCAAAATGTGAAAGAGTTATAAAAAAATGCCTCCCCATAGGAATAGCATTAGCTCGTGAACGTCTTCGTGGGCTTGGACAGAGGCCTTAACCCTTTGCGGCGCGCTGGTTTCATAGATATACCACTTGATTTTAATTCTCAAACGCCACATTGGCACCAGAATTTTGTTAAAAAAATTTACTGCTTATTGAATGGGTGAATTATAGCGTTTTCTAATTTACAAATAAAGTTGTTTTCAAATTCCGTTGTCAGTCATTAATATCAAAACTTTAGCAATGAATTTGTCCTGCGCCGCAAAAGGTTAAAGTGAAGCATCAATTGTTACCGCTTTCGCAGGGATTGATTACAACCGAGCAAAAACTTCTACGAGTAACATTAAACAAAAAATTTTTACTTGTTTAACACTAGAACGCCGGGAAGGTGTCAATTCGACACCGATCATCGAAGGAATTATCGATTCCAACCAGAAAAATCTTCAAAAAATAAGTTATGTATCAGTTATAACGAAATGTTCTAAACAAATAAACTAAATAATTTCAAATTATTTTTCTGGTTTTAAATATGTTTTATAAAACTTGCAAAAAAATTCCCGGCGTTCTAGTGTTAAGCGTCTTTTTGATGCACAATTTCAGTCGTAAATAATGGCTAAAACAGATACAATATTTTACTGGTGAGAGTTTAATTGGGCAGTAGTCAGACCGTGCGTTTTAGCCCTGTTCTGAAAACCTAGACAACTTCCTGTCATTTTCAGTGAAATTGATTAAAATACCTGTATAAATTGCTACCAGTAACAATAAATAGAGATTTTTAATAAAGTTTTACGTCAGAAAAAAAATGTTCAGAAAGGTAAAATATTATTTAAAATTTTTCCTGGTGGAAACAATGTCTGGTCTCAGTCATTAATTTCAATACTTAAGCAATGAATTTGTCCTACGCCGCAAAGGGTTAAATGAGCAAAACTGTTAATAGTGTTTGGTTCGTTTGTCATTTTTATTCTTTCTTCTTTATTTTGTTCCTCTATCTTCCGTTTTTCTATGCGATCAGAGTCATACATTTGAACCACAGCATGTCTTGTTAGCAATTCTGGAAGAAAAGGTATGTTTAACAGAAATTAATGAAAACATAATCAGCCATCATAAAGATGAGGAAGGAAATATGAGATAAGATGTGTATTTATTTATTTTTTGCTGTAAAATACAGATATTGTCAGAAGATTCAAATAATGAGAACTTTGAAGCATCCATATCGTCTGAATCAGGATTGGAACTAGAGGAAAACCAAATAATCCCAAGCAGATATTCCTTTCTCACGATGATTCGTCATATTTAGAATATCATATAGCTATATTGCGGTAAGAGCTTCATCTGTGCTTCAGAATGTACCAACAGGGAATAAGGCTCTCGTCATTGATGAAGAAAAAGAAAAGAAACTTGGAAAGAAGGGAAAAAATACAGGATATAATACAGGAAAAGAAACTTGGAAAGAAGATAGAAAAACTAGAATATATTGGGGTATGAAAAATCACAACCATATTTCTTGATAGTAGAAAAGACAAAACGATCTACATACGGAAGAAAAAGTCGAAAGAAAGACGAAGCTCATATCACTAATTGTACACAAAAATGTAAGTGTCGCTTTCTATGAGGCTATTTCTATTTCAGAAATGCAGATTTGAATACTTCATTAATCTAGTTCCGATTGCGTTTATATTAACCCTTTCCGGCGCGGTGTCCTTTAAAAAGGACACCTAATTTTAATTTTACTGGCACCAAGAATATTTAATTAAAATTTTCCTTTGATAAAATGCCTGAAAATAAGCAAGTTCGTATTCTCTAAAAAACTCGTTTATAAATTCTGGTAGCAGCTAATTATTTCAATTAAATTTACTCCGCGCCGGAAAGGGTTAAGTGATTTATCATATAATTCAGTCAATTAATGTCAATGTCGGAGCGGTTGCTCATTCATTTGAAGAATACATATCAAATGTTGCAGTTCTCTTCATAATTTTTTTCCAAAGCAAGTTTATTCTAGCTTAGAAAGTTACATAATGATTTTTCTATTTCTTCGCAGTGGCCAGAAGGGGTTGTCTAGTGACCCAAATGTTTCGAACCACATTCAGACAACATGATGTACTTGTTTTGTCTTACTGTCGACGGCTACGCCTGGCCCTTTTTTTTCTATGAAATTTATTTTGTTTTACTTTTTCTTCTATCAAAAAATATGCTTGTAATTGTTATTTCTCCAAATTCTTCTTCTTCCAATGTTCTTTTCTCCAAGGTTTTTTTTTTTTGGGGGGGGGGGGTCCCTTGTGTGTTTACAACTGCCCCTTCGTTGGGGCACATATGAACATTTTTTGAATTCGTAAAACTATTAAGAAAAGTGTATAAAGGAAAATAACAACATCTTGATCGGATTCTAGATAGATATTTCACTGTTAGTGAAACGAAATTAGATAATCAGGAGTTTGATCTTTTGTGAACTTTTTGCAAACTGTTTTTAAAAAATATATACGCTTTTCATTGCTCGATCTCGTATGTAAAAGACATGCTATTCGGATTCCGGTCGTAACGCCACCGATTTCCAAATTATTCCCCATTCAGTGACATAAGACTGATGAAGTCCACTATTTAAATTAGATACGATACGTGGAATATACGTATACAGTAAATATACGTATTTTTAATTATACGTTTAACCGATACGCCCTTATACGTATCCGGATACGTTTAAACGTATATTTTAAGGTATCCGTATAGCAAAGAAACGTATTATACGTATATACGTATATTGTTTTAACGTATCGCTGCTATACGTATTCCATCGCGAGCACTAATAAAAACACACTCCATCTCTCTGCATAAAAAAAAAAAAAAAAAAAAGGAATTTACTTTTTTGTTTGACTGTTCAAACGGTTTGTGATCCATTGTATGAAGTGATTGTTTAAGTAAAATGAATTCAGACAAAAAAAGTGTCAAAGATATTTATAACAATTCAAATATAATTTCTGTCCTTCAAAAGATGATAATCTAGATGAAAGTAATGGCCTTTTTTCAATCCTTTAACTATTTGACATTGATTATACATTTGTTCAAAGAGAAAGATGAAAATGTATTTATATTTAAAAGGTCATTTTAAATTAAATACGATTGTTGTATTTTACTTTCATACTTGATTCTTTTCGCAAAAGAATATATTAATGTAAATACAGTACCATTTTAAATTTACTAAAAAGGAACAAAGAATTAAACTATACAATAAAAAAAATGTTTTTTTTTTCCTTTTTCACTGTTTATATTTTTTATTTAATCGGCTGTTAGAATTTTTTGCTGTTGTTGTTGTTGTTGTTGTTTAACCCCTTGGGGACGAGCGACACGCATACGTGCCGCAAAAAGCCTTAAGAATCCTCGTTTATTCCCGCCGGTAAAATTACTCACTAAAATTTGCCTTATTCAACCGGAGCATTTTCTCGATTTAACAAGAAACAAATTTCTGTTTTTTAAGACTGGTGACAAAACATTAAAAATTTCGTAAAAGGCTCCCGTCGCGAAGGGGTTAAGTGTTCAAACGGTTTGTGATAAATTAGTATGTATGAAATGAATGTTTAAGTATAATGAATTGAGACACAAATAGTATCGTGAATATTAAAACAACTCAAATCTAATTTTAGTCCTTTCAAAAGTAATCTATATTAAAATAATGGCCTTTTTTCAGTCCTTTAACTATTTGACATTTTTTATACATTTCCTTAAAATGAAATGTAAAAATGCATATATATTTAAATGGTCATTTTAGATTAACGGCTGTTGTATTTTACTTTCTATTTAAACTGAAAAAAATAAAATGCTTATTTCTTTTCGCAAAAGAACATATCAATGTAAATGCAGTGTCATTTTAAATTTACAAAAAAAAAAAAAAAAAAAAAAAAAAAATTGAAGGAATCTATTTTATTTTATTTTATTTTGTTTGACTGTTCAAACGGTTTGTGATCGATTGTATGAAATGATTGTTTAAGTAAAAGGAATTCAGAAAAAAAGTATAACAAATATTTTTAACAATTTAAATCTAATTTCTACCCTTTCAAATGTAATTTAGATGAAAGTAATGGACTTTTTTCAGACCTTTAACTATTTGACATTGTTTATAAATTTCCTTAAAACGAAATGTAAAAATGCATCTATATCTAAAAAGAAATTTTAAATTAAATAAGGTTGTTGTATTGTACTTTATATTTAAACTGCACTTTTATTTTAAACCTTTAATTCTTTTTGCAAAAGAATGTATGAATGTAAATACAGTGCCATTTTAAATTTACTAAAAATGAACAAAGAATCGTAATAGACTGAAAAAAACTCTCTTTTTTCTAGACTCTTTTTCCTTTTTCACTATTTATATTCTTTGTTTAAGCGACTGTAGGAATTTTATTAATTTTTTCGTCCAACTGTCCAAATACTTTGTGATCAATTCACATGTATGAAATGAATATTTAACTATAATGGATTCAAACACAACGAATATCAGAAATACTAAAACGATTTAAGATATAAATGAAAAACATTAGGTAAAATAAATAAAACCAGCTACATTTTTTAACTGTTCTTTATACAATATTTCAACTGTCTAGACATGCCTGAACTTTTTCATAATATAACTGTGATTTTTTTTTTCTGTTAAAGAATAAAATTGATCAATATTTTTGAAAAAAAAATCCTTTCAAATAATACCTATTTTTTTATGTCTCAATGTTGCAGAATTTTAATCTTTTATCACTCGTTTTTTAAAATATGAATGTTTGTTTAATTGAATTAGTAAAATGCTGAGATTAAATAATGCAAAATTTAGAATAAAAATTTACTGGGGAGAATAATAAATTATGTTTGGAATATGGACACCCCCACGTGCTACGGGCCGAGTAAAAGAACAAAGAATTTAAGTACAAAATGAAAGAAAATTATCTTTATTCTTTTTCATTATTTATATTCTTTATTTAACCCTTTGCGACGCAGGGAAAAATCATTGCTTAAGTATTGAAATTAATGTCTGACACCGGAATTTGAAAACAACTTTATTTGTAAAAAGGGAAAAAGCTATATTTCACGCATTCAATAAATCGTAATTTTTTAAAACAAAATCCTGGTGCCAATGTGGCGTTTGGTAATTAAAATTAAGTGGTATACCTATGAAACTAGCGCGCCGCAAGGGATTAATAGGTTGTTGAAATTTTATTTATTTATTTTTTTTTACTTATAAACAGTGTGATCAATTCGAATGTATAAAAAATGAATGTTCAAGTATAGTGAAATCAGACACAACTAGTACACAAATAGAAAACAAATCAAGATATTAATATATATATATATATAGAAATTAAGTAAAATCAGCTACATGCTTTACCTATTCTTTGGGGCTGTGGAAATATAATGTTATCAACATTCTGGTGATTTTGGCCCCCTTCCCCTTTTCGATAAAATACGTTATCGTCCCTTCTTTTATACGTCATATCTCGAAGCGAACGAACCTCGAACCCTTCGCAACCTCATGTTACGGCTGCATACGGAACCGTATAGCAGACGTTCAGAGTAGGCTCTACCCAATCCTTACATCGAGCTCCTTAAATTTGTATAAAATGTGGAACCGAAAAAACTGGAAATTTGTCCTTGCTGCCTACCGCATCGTATAGGAGGCGTACTGCGCACGCACGGGTCGACACCATTTTTTAAATTTATCTCTACTTTATACGCAAATCTCGAACCAAAACAGTCCTACCGGATCCCTGCTGACTGCGACACCGTGTAGCAGGTGTACTGCGCACGCACTGCAGGCCTCTACCTTTCAAACGGATCTCTAATTTCTACACAAATCTTGAACCGAACATACCTCGAACCGAGTCCTCGCTGCATACAACACCATACAGCAAATATACTACGCGCTGTCTGTACGCCCCTCCGTTCAAACTAATCACTGATTTTCTCTAATTTTCTCTTGAACACAATATACCGGAAATTTTAGAGTTTTTTCAATACCAAAAATTCAATTAAAATTTAGCTGCGATAATCGCTCAACTCCTGCGCCCCTAGTTTCATAGCTGTAAAAAACATGTTGACAAAATAAATAATAAAAACTTTTACATATTTATTATTATATTTTTTATTTTATTCGTTACAAGAATAAAAGAAATCTGTAAGAAGCATCTCAATAGTTAGAAATCAGAGCTTCAGAAAAAAAGCACCAGATAAAAGTCGCGTCTAGTCCTATGTATTAAAAAAGCATTTCGCTGGATTCCTATTGATCTGCGAAATTAAATCGAGGACGGAAATAATGTCCTAAATTATTTACTTTTACATTTTAATGTAACTCATGAATTATTCAACTATTACACATAATAGGAAAATGTCAATAAAAAAGAAATGCAATTCTAATTAGAAGATTGTAATTTACTTTTTGTATAAGACGTGAATGCTATTTTTTCAGCTTTAGCTGTTTTTACGAATAAAAGAAAATCTTCGGTTAGTAAGTAAATGACGGGAAGTAGGAGTGAGTGAAAGTAGTGAGAATTACTAACTAGCGTTTAACCCTTTAACGATCATAGCATTTTCATTGCTAAGATGTCGAAATTAATGAATGACACCGGTAATTAAGAACAAATATATTTCTAAATAAGAAAACGTGATTTATCACATACAAAACAAAAGGGATATTTTTAGATAAAAATACCGGTGTCAGTGTTGCGTATCGGAATTAAAATTTTGTGGTTTCGTGGCGAAACCAATGAACGTTAAAGGGTTAAATAATGTTACTAGCTCTGTTGTATATAAAAAAAAAAATCTACGAGTGAAATAAAGATGCAGTAATACTTCAATTAACACTTTGCGGGGCAGGGCAAATTCATTGCTTAAGTATTGAAATAAATGACTGACACCGGAATTTGAAAACAACTTTTTTGTAAATAAGAAAGCGGTATATAGGCCAGTCAAATTGTCATAAACAGATGCAAAAATTCTGCTAAAAGATTTTATGATTTTAAACTGTTTATGGGGATGCTAGTAACAAGAATTAATGGTTTTCCAACAAAATATCTCGAGGCTAAATTTTGTGGAGCCAAAAAAAACACAAATTGTTCGGACTTTTTTCAGTTTTTTGCCTATAACTCAAAAATTATTAAATTTTTGCCTACTACACTCAATTACAAAAAGAAAGAGCATTGAATTATCTACAAATTTCATTCTAAAGCGGTTTTTCTAAAGCCTTTATTAAGCGCGCTACAGCTTTCTGAAATTGACACTTTTTTCTAACTTAGTGGAAAAATTGCAAAAACGAAAATTTCACACAATTTTCCATTATTTTACCTTCTTTGATGTAACTTATTTAAATTATAGGTATTTGCATGATAATAATCATGATGAATTACAATGGTAACATTGTAAAAAAATTAAGAACATTGTAACTTTTTGTGTATTTAGAGCTTTAGTGAAGAACATTAATATTAGGTATTTAACTGAATGTAAGCAAAAAATACTTACGGTGACATTTTTACATCCCCTCCTTCTGGATAAATAATGTAGTCGACATTTTCGTAATTGATCCCATTGTATCTTTTACAAATTGCCAAGCATTTGAGTTTTAATTTATGAAAGGAACATACTTTGCTGCACACTTTTTAAACTGCATGACACAACATGTAGCAAGGATTCAGATGCCGGTTCTTGGCACATTTGAACTGGCTGATGTTGATGTTGTATCGCATCCGCTGATTACATGAGTGAAAAGAACATTGTTGTATTTGAAGTATATGGTTAAAAACCACTTGGTTTCAATGTTACCTCTTCCTGGCTTTTGGAAAAACAGATTTTTGGGCTGATAGCCTAATCCCATCATGATCACAAAAAGATCAATGTCTTCTCCGACAATTATGACGCTTTCAAAAGATTCTGCTTTGAAAGGACTGAGATAACTCTCATGACATCAGTTTCTTCTTTTACCTGCTTAAATTAAATTCTATTATTTTGAAATTCTTGTTTTGAAATTTTTAATTTGTTTTAAGCAATGAAATGGAGCGGCTCTTTTTTCTGACATTGGTTTCGTCAACGGATGATGCGGGTCGACGCCCTCTTTTCTCTCCACTTGTTACAAATTGATCTAGTTTTACGCGACAAAAACTATAATACCATACATCTGCAAGTCAGGTTCATGCTGAATACGTTCAATTATTTTCTTAAATTAATTTCGATTATTTCCCATGTTTTTCTGTAGCTTTCAAAAATATAATTTTCGCTTCTAAATTCATTACTTTGTGAAACAAATATCTCTTTGAGTAGGGCTTTTTTAAATTGTTTTTCATTGAAGTCACCGAGATTGCCTTCTTCACACAAGAATCAATTATTTTGAAATTTGAAAGAACTGCTCGATCACCCCGACGAACATATGCTGCTATCATTCTCTGACTCGCATATGTTTTTCGGCAATCATTCTGTATTCTAACTTCCTTGCTAATTAAAAAAAAAAAACTTATGAATGTTACTTTTGATGAATATTACTTTGACGCTGAACGCTATGTTCAAAGAGCTTGGCAAGTCCTTTCTGGCTCATAACACGAGTATCACTATTTGAGCCGTTTGGTAAATGAAACACAATTTTGGGTAGAGTTCACTCATTTTTCATTACGGCACGAAGAGTGATGCAATAAACTGAATATCAGCATATTAGAAGCTTTCGTATTTAAAAAAGAACACTTGCATCTGAACAAAAGCGGCTCGGGAAAGTCACATAGTTGAAATCTTCCATATGCATTCCTTTTCTTTTTATTCCTGGCCCTCCCTCCCTTTCTAATTGTTTTTCTTATAGGGTTTCGAAAATTTGTGCTTCTTCTGTTCACCTTTCTTAAAACTTTCATTTCTCATCCATCAATAGGGGTATTTAATTTTCAATGTTAGCGATGAAAAAAAGTTCTTTGGGATAGGAGGCGAAAAATAGGTCACTTTCTGTAAAATTAAAAAAAAATGTGACATTTTCAAAAAATCATAGCGCACTTAGTAATGGGTTTAGAAAAACGTTTTTGTAATGTAATTTATAGAAAATTTAATGTTCTTTCTTTTTGTAATTAAGTATGTTACGCAAAAAGTTTATAATTTTCGAGTTACAAGCAAAAAACTGAAAAAAGTCATGTTTTTTTGGCTCCACAAAGTTTAGCCTCGAGATATTTTGTTGGAAAACCATTAATTCTTGTTACTAGCATCCCCATAAACATTTTAAAAACATAAAATCTTCTAGCAGAATTTTTGCATCTATCCGCCCTCTTTTCTGACAATTTGACTGGCCTAATATTTCATGCATTTAAAATAGAGTAATTTTTTTAAATGAAATTCCGGTGCCAATGTGGCGTTTGGGAATGAAAATTAAGTGGTATATCTATGAAACCACCGGTAAGGGGTTAAGTAACATTTTCCGAATTTTAATGTCTTCTTTGAATATTTTTTGTTTCATATTCATATCGTGTGATTACATCCAATAGTAAAAAATTATTCCGTGTATAACGCGCAGATAGAAGTTTTGCCCTTTTTTTGAAAAAAAAAGTGTGCGTTATACACGAGTATATACGGTATTTCTTTTACGGGCAAATTAAAAATTTTTATTCGGACTTTTTTTACCGCTACCCTTGTAACGGAATGAAGGGTCTGGTGGGTGAATGAATGTATAACTCGAGATATAAGTTAAAACCAGTTTATTTAAACTGTTGGGGGCTCAGGAGAAGTGGAGCTTTCAGTTCATTAATTTCAACACTAGTCACAATACTAAAGGATTAAACTCATAAATATACTCACAGCTCCGGCACTAGACTCAGTCAGGGCACTTCAAATAAACTTCTCACTTAGGCCTCGGCTAAACTGCTAGATAAAAGCTTTATTAGACAGTCCGTGGCTGTACAACTCTCTTTATTAACTTTGAAATACTCAACGTAATTAATAGTATCTCTTACCAACGGCGATCTCCATGAATAGCTCTGCTCTGAATAAACTAAGTGGGCAAATGCTACTGGCGGCTCACTGCAAAACTCCTTGCTATCTCATTGGAGGCTCAATCATCACTTGCTATAACTCCAATCTAACTCAATTCACTACTTCTCCACACACTACTAGCGGGCTTGCGCCGCTACACACACTTAGCTGGCTTGCGCCGCTAGACACACTCTCCTTCACACTCAAAGCTTTTATATGATGCAAACTGAGATACTATAAATTTGCATATTGCTTCTAACCGCGACATAACTTGTAGAACCGAGGAAGACACACACGCTCTAGAAAGTTAAAGTAAAAGAGAGGATAGATGTCGCTTTCACGCTACGCATGTTAAATCATTGACGTCACCATCTCACAAAAATGCTAGAGTGCCTTTATCACAAAGGTCACTCCCTCCACCCTGATTTACCCATGCGTCTTTTAGCAAAGTGCTTTTGCCAAACATGATTGTCCGTATTACGTACGGGCATCATTATTACAATCATTATTTATCATTCTCACCAATAACTTTTTTATGCATTATTTAATCCGAGAACTTTTCGAAATTAATTAGGCAAATCTTTCTGTTTTGAAAAACCGGTCACAGAAGATTAAAAATTTTGTAAATGACAAGAAAAAAATGCACATTATTTCAAAGTTTTTTTTTTCAAAAATATTGATCATCTAAGTGATTTTTTAAAATAGTGAAGCAAAATTCTCCGTTGTTTAAAAAAATCCAAAACAAGTTGAATGTAGATTCTGCCATTGCAGAATTCAGTTTCGCCTCCAATTAGAAAAAAATATATCGATAGAGGTTGTTTAGAAGGGCGACCCCGTTTAGATTGCAATGAACTAACTTCATTTTTCTTGTGTTTATCAATATAATGGCGTGAAATACCCAATTTAATAGCAATTTCTCTCTGAGACATTGTAATTGCGGAATAATAAGAGATACAATTTAACGTGCTACTTCTTCATTGACTAGATTCATCAAAAACTGATTTTTTTTTTTTTTTTTTTTTTTTTTTAGTTTAAACGCTTTTTTATAGACTCTGAGTAAAAGGAAATGCAATTCAACGATAAAACGAGTGGAATCCTGTCAAATTCGACGAATGAAATGTTTAAAAACCCGATCGATTTGGTTTTAAAAAAAAGCAAAAGTAATTACATTATTGAATCAATGTATAATAAATATATTTACAAACTAAATGTCAAGTTTGCCAGTTACATGCAGTTACATTACAGTTTATGGAAATATTCGCACATTTTCAGTTAAAATTGTAATCTGGAGTGCCGGCGAAATCCAGAAATTTTATTTTATATGCACTCACAGAAAAATAGATTTATTAAAAAAAAAAAAAAAAAAAAATACTGTGACATTATTTTTACTAACTGAAGTCATCTGAAAGCAAAATCTCAATCTCAGTGTCCATAATGAAAAGAAATATTGAAATATAATATCGAGTACTACTAGGTTATCCCGTCAACGAAAAAATTATCGCCAAACTATAAGATTAAATGCTAATAATGGATGATCGTGAATGTCACATTCAACGACATTAAATACGATTCATGTGTTTAAAATGTCATTCAGTGATTTTTATTTCGACTTTTTATTTATATTTTTATTAATATTCTAATAATTATTTGTTATTTCGTTATTTAAAATAAAAATTATGTCAATGTGTAGTATAATTTGGCTATTAGTTGGCGATTTGTATAATTTGGCGAAATTGGTTGACGGGATAACAGAGTAGTATACCTAATATGGTGCCATGTATGTTAATACATATCACAGCTACACGGATCGAAAATAAATTAAATAATGGTCGAACATACTTAAACACAACTTCACATAAATTTTAATGAACTATCAAGGAAGAAAAGAAAAATACATTTTTTTTTAAATTAACACGTGACGCGTTTTCCCCGAGGAACAAGGTTAATTTTTTTAGTATCACGTTCGCGGCGTCACAGTCTCTTACTCCTTGCACAGAGTCCTTCGGAGCTGCCCGTGTAGCGCCATCTGTAGAAGAATTTTGAACAATGTTCTGGATCGAAGAGGCACCTCAGTACCCCTTTCCTAGTGCAAACTATACTCTTAATTTTCCACCAAACGATCTGGAAATCTGACAGTTCTGCCGGATCGTGTGACGTGAGGTGGTTTTGTTTTGTCAGAAGTCGAGACTGTTCCGGGAGTCGAAGGAGTTGTTTTAAGGGTTGAGGCTGTTTCAGGAGTCGAGGAAGATTGCGAATCGTTCACCAAAAAGGCTGGCTTCAGTCTGTCCAGTGATATGTTTACTATTTTACCTTTTATGGCCACTTTAAAAAGTTTATCGTTGCGCTCAACGACTTCAAAAGGTCCATCATATGGCGGTTGTAAAGCTGGCCGAATACCTTCTTGGCGCACAAATACGTGCGTACATGTTTTAAACTCTTGAGACACAAATGTTTTTGTGCTATTATGGGACTTAGTTGGTTGTGGTTTGAAATCTTTGAAAGTATTTCTTAACCGCTGTACTAATTCTTCAGGACTTTTAATGGTGGATTTGTCATCAAAGAAATCACCTGGTAGTCTAAGAGTAGATCCAAAAACAAGTTCTGCTGGTGAAAGATTTATATCAGTTTTTAGTGCAGCACGAAACCCTAGTAACACTGTTGGAAGTATTTCAGTCCATTTTTCAGTTCGTCTGGTTTTTAGTGCACATTTTAGAGGTCTGTGCCAATTCTCAATAATTCCATTACTCTGAGGGTGGTATGGAGACGATCGGTACTTTCTAGCACCTAACAGTCTGGCTAACTGCTGGAAAAGTTCAGATTCGAACTGGCGTCCCTGGTCAGTGGTGATTTTCTCAGGACAACCAAACCGAGCAATCCATTCAGAGAGTAGTGTGCGTACCACTGATTCTGCTGTGATGTCACTAAGTGGATATGCCTCTGGCCAACGCGTTGCTCTATCAATTACAGTTAAACAATACCTTTTACCATTTGATTCCGGTAAAGGTCCAATTAAATCTAAATGTATATGTGCAAATCTATCTGTTGGAAGATCAAATTTTCCTAACTCTGTTTTTGTATGTCTGGCAATTTTGGAACGCTGGCAATCTAAACACTCACGAGCCCAAGTTCGACAATCTTTAGCTAGGGAAGGCCAGATAAATCGTTGTCGCAATAAATTTACTCTACCTTTAGTTCCAGGATGGGAAAATGCATGTAAATTCAAAAATACCTGTTTTCTAAAAGTTGGAGTTAAATATGGACGTGCTTTGCCACTAGAAATGTCACAATAAATTTCTGCTGTGGAATTTGGAAGGGTAATTAATTTGAGTACTAAGCTGGATCGACCACTTTGCACAATTTCTCTAAGTTCTGAATCCTCTTTTTGCTCCATACTTAATTTATTGTAATCTAATGGAGTGGGCATTTGTATTTCGTTAATTCGTGAATGTGCATTGGCTGCATCATTTTGGTTTCCTTTTAAAAATACTATATCAGTAGTGAATTCAGATATAAAAGATAACCACCGACTTTGTCTGTTAGTATAATTATCTGTTCTTTTTTTAAAGGCAAAAACAATAGGCTTGTGATCGGTAAAGATTGTACACTGACGGGCTTCCAAAAAGTGTCTAAAATGCTTCACAGATTCATAAATTGCTAACAATTCTCTATCAAAGGTAGAATACTTTAATTGTGTTTCATTTAGATGTTTGGAAAAAAATGAGAGTGGTTTAAGTCCCCCCTCTGTTTCTAAACTTAGTGTAGCACCAATAGCAAAATCACTAGCATCAGAATGAAGTGCTAATTGACCATCGTGGCTAGGAAATGCAAGAGTTGCATCCGTTAATGCCTCTCTTGAAGCTTCAAAAGAATTTATTGCATTTTCAGACCAATCGATAGGGGTTGAATCTTTCTTTTTAGCTCCACGCAACAAATCTGTTAAGGGTGCAAGGATAGTTGCAGCATTGCGACAAAAACGTCGAAAGTAATTGAATAATCCAATATATGTACGAAGTTCAGAAAGAGTTTTTGGTCGTGGATATTGCTTAATAATTTCAACTTTAGATTGTAATGGTCGAATCCCAGCAAAAGGAATTTCGTGTCCTAAAAATGATACGCTGTTTTGTTTAAAAACACTTTTGGACATATTTATGTTAAGTCCGTATTTAGAGAGTCTGCTTAGAACAGCTCGTACATGGTCTATATGTTCAGACTCAGTTTCGGAAAAAATTAGAATGTCATCCAAATAAGCTATAGCAAATGGAAGATCATAGAGAACTTCATTAATAAATCTTTGGAATGTGTTTGCTGCACAGTTAAGCCCAAAGTTTAGATATAGAAATTCGAAGCTTCCAAAAGGAGTTATTACCGCTGTTTTAGGAATATCTTTTTCATGCACTGGAATATGAAAATAAGCACGGACTATATCTAATTTTGAAAAAAAATTCTTTCCATCTAGAATATTAGTAAGGTCATGGATGTGGGGTATTGGATAACGGTCAGGAAGAGTTACTGAATTTAGACGTCGATAATCACCGCAAACTCTGTAAGAACCATCCGGTTTTGGTACGACGTGAATAGGGGATGCCCAAGGAGATTTTGAAGGACGACATATACCTTCATCCATAAGATATTGAAATTCTTTTTGTACTTCCTTTAAAATTTTTGGATGCAATCGGCGAGGTTTGGAATAAAGTGGTGGCCCCGTAGTTTCGATATGATGAACTGCATCATGGCATGTTGGTTTTTTAAAATTTGGTATGGGATTTAAGAGCTCTGGGAATTCCTCAAATATAGTTTTAAAAGACATGTCTTCTGAAATTAGTTTAATTTGAGACTGTTTAGTGCAAGTAAGCTCACCCTTAGTGGACAATCCTGTTACTGAGTCAATTAATCGAAATTTGTGCAAATCTACAAGCAAAGCAAAATTTCTTAAAAAGTCTGCTCCAATTATAGGGAAAGAGACATTTGCAATAACAAATGACCAGCGAAAATTCCTTCTCAAGCCGATGTTTAGTTCAAGCAGTTTGTTACCATAAACAGGAATTTTGGAATTATTTGCAGCATAAAGATAATTAGAAGGACTTTTTTTGTTTACTTGCTTTGGTACAGGGATACAAGAAATGTCACTACCACTAACAATTAGAAATTTGAACCCTGAATTTTTATCAAACACGTGCAACCTTCATTGTTCTAATGCTGCTACGCCAACTGTATTTTCGCTTGTTGACCTAGCAGCAGCCACTAGTTTTTTTTTAATTTCTTGAAAAGAACAAGGTTCGCGGCACTTCCGAGCATCACTACCAAATTTCTGGTGGTAATAACACAAGTCTGATTCGTCTTGTTTACGATTCGGTTTTTGGAACTCTCTACTTTTACTGTATCGTCTTTCCCTGTAATGCGATCGGCCGCGAGACATCGATCGCCTAAGCACATTTTTGGATAACTCTGAAACCTGCAGTGTCAATTGCTCGATTTGTGTTTGAAGATTTAAGATCGTATTTTGGTCGTTCCGCGGCGACTCGGTGGGTTTGGAAACTGCATACACTGCCGATTCAGATTTAATTTCATTAATTTTGTCAGCTAGGGTTGCTAATTCCTGTAATCCTGCGCTTGAAACCGACAAAATTGCTTGCGTATGCGTCGGCAAACGTTCTAGCCAAATAGTTTTCAAAAATTCTTCCGTAACAGAATTTTGTGCTAATTCTTTCATTTGCCGCAGCAAAACGGAAGGTTTTTTATCACCTAACACAAGTTCAGAGAGTAATTTACGTATCTGTTGCGATTGCGAATCTGAAAACTCCTGAATTAATCTCTCTTTCAAAGCGTTATATTTGTCATTTGGAGGCGGCGTAAGAATTAAATCAGATACCGCACTTAATGTATCTGTAAAATAATGCATACATTACACAAATTATTCCATAGGCACTGATTATATTAAAAAACACTTTATTTAAAAAGAATGACACTCACTCGCAGCTCACTGCTGCATTATCGTCTGCACATTTCTCAAACACAACTTTGGAATAATAACATAAAAAAACACTTCACTTCTTTTCACTTTCTCGACACTAAGATTTTAATTATAGGTAGCACGGTATCGTCTGCCTACATGGAACATACCGGCCCCCATTGACATGTTTCACATTCAATAATAACTCTTTTTTTACCAAGTACACTAATTACACAAATAAATACAAAAGGTCACTATATGTGTTTACTCAAATATAAAAATTGAAAATAATATAACACAAACACACACATATATATATTTTTTTCTTTTATCCTTTTTTTTAAGTACTATGGTTTTCAGGCATAGGAAAATACATAATTTACTAATCGATCTTTTAAAAATTCCATTCTGAGTTTTTACCTGAACTACGCGAAATTTCTCATCATTACCGTAATATACTTCAATAATTCTGCCTAATGGCCACTTATTGTTTGGTGTATTTTCCTCTACTAACAACACTAGATCTCCTATTTTTACATTATCCTTTTCAATTCTCCACTTACCAAATCTTACAATTAATTTCAATTATTGATTAAATTAAAAAGAACTTTAACTTTAAATTTAATTTTTTAACAATTGATAAATAAACTTTTTAGTCTTTGCTTTAAATATCATTTAAACTTTAGTGCTAAACAGAAATATTAGAAAGGAGATAAAAGTGGTAAGAACTGCTAGTATCCAATTGATGTTAAATCCTATCAAAACCCCCCCTCTTAACACTTTTATCTAAAAAGGAGAGGCGACTACAAGAATATTAAAATACACCACTATAGTTTTAATCCCCTTAAGGATAGTCTAACACACTAGTGCATCCTGACGATGTCCATATTTAGAACAAAAAAGGATAACATCTTAAAAAGAACTATTATCTTAACAGCACTTAATCACTTGTACACTAACTCCAAATATATTAATAAATCTTTAAAGAAGACACTATAAACGGGAATAAACAATAAAAATTAGCCAATATTCCAGCTCAGCCCAACACCCAAAATATTCAAACATATTTATACACAAAATAAAAACTTTTATATAATATTTACACACATCAAAAAACAACTTTTACCAGGTAGGTAGTGACTTAAAATTACTCTCATACTAACAAGATCCACTCGATCTAGCTCCTAAGTTTTAAAACATATTAAAAAATATTGCTATATACTGCTTTTATATACTTTACACACATTTGAAAAAACCCTACACATATTTCAATAAGAACACAGCATGTCAATACCTTACGCTTATTAAACTATTTCGATACTGTAATATTCATTAAACAATCTTCAAAGTCCATAATAAGAAGAAATTTCAATTATCATATACATTGATAATATATCTTACACAATTAACTGTTTTAAACAATATAAAAATATTATTTTCACATATTGAATAAATATATCAAACATCTTTAATATTCAATTATAAAATTTAAGAATAGTGGAACCCCATGATTAAATTCAAAGGTAACCAAATCTCATTTTTACAACATACAAACTTCCCGGTCTGGCATCAACACATGACTTCATTCTCAAAAATAATCCTATCCTTCACAGCAGCCAATTTCCAATAAAAACAAAGTTTCAGCTACAACATCTCCTAAGAATCCGGAGGACACATATAATTAAATTGGTACATAACATTCATACAACTTTCAGCGCCGTGTATTCCCAGGTACCCTTTCACTCTCTCCCAATTTGCCTGGGGCCCTAGGTCTTCATAACTCATTCTCTCGAAAAACACAAAATCACATAGGCAAGAGTTGTAGCACGGATACAGATTACTTGAATTCAGACAATCACAAATAAACCTCAAATAATAAACTATTGTTTCCATACTTAACATATTGGGACAAATCAACCAATGTTGACACCAAGACCATAGAAACTCCTTATTGCCGAGAAATAGTCTACCAGTACAAAAACACTTTCACAAAAATTAGACTCTCCTCACAAGTCCTAAAACTTACACAGCTGACTGAATATACTATCACATGATTGTTTCTGTCACTCAGCGAGGAGCAAAGTTAACATCTGAAAATCAATCCCCCTCCACTAAACACAGAAACATTTAGCAAATTTAACATCAGTTTTCAAAACAAAAATTTTCATTCCGAAAAATCTCCATTAAATATCCAAAAATTGAAAACAAGCAATTCCATGAGAGTCCATCACATACTAAACACCTCCAACTAAACCAAGTTTAGCCCATAGGGTTCTTTCGCTCTTACACTACAACATGGTACCCCCAAACTATTGCTCTTATATTCACTGGAGATTGAATTTTATCTGACCAAGGTCTTCCACATTTAGAAAACTTGACAAGCCAGCTGAAAGATGTTCCTTCCACATTCAGGAGACAATTCTAACAACTTAAAAAAAAATGCAATCCTACAGTTGAATCTAACACTGCTTAAACTCAATACCAAAGAAAAAAGATCCGCAAAAAGATCCATCAACTCAATCAAAAAGTGGATCAGATTATAACGATTATTTCGTTATATATTGGTTATTTTATTAAATTATTCCTTCACCCCCCGTCTCTCTTTTCATTTCAAAATTAGTTTAAAGTTGTCCTTCATTCAATTTCCATTTTTTTTCCCTCGCCTAGCTTTTCTCTAACCGAAAAATCGGCAGCTGCTTAACTTTGTGAGAAATACACTCACGTATTAATCAACCGTTTAAAACATTTCCAGATGTCTGCTATTTCCGATCGAAGCAATTCTGCATTACCTTATTTGGACATCATCTCTGTTTCGCGGTTAAAATTTATGCTTACGCTTCTTTTTCCTTTCTCAACAAAAACCTAAAAAGAATTTAACATCTGCGCTGTAAAATCTGATGTCCCTTTGGTGTGCCTCTTTATTAGACATAATAACACGTGTAACATTCTATCGTTTGGCAACCTTTTCCTTTCCCATCCTAGCTAGGAAACCAATTTGAATTCTTATCTTGCTGGCTGCATTTTAACTGTATTTGGCGTATACTATCCATTGTGCATGGGCGAACTGGTGTGTGTTGGCGATTTTCTATCATGCCAAAAGTGGCAATTTGTTGCTATGTACGAGGACACTCGACTCTCTGCTCTCGTCTGGTAAACTTGCTAATCGCTGTTCGGAGATTTTCTCCGAGTATTGTATGTGTGCCCCCCTAGTATCATATGTATGAATAAAAAATAACTTAGCAATCATTGTGGGGTTTTTTCGTACATCTGAACCTGGATACATGATCATTTCGTTCTTCTAAATGCCTTAACAAATATTTTCAACTACCAATCTCCCTTACAAAACCTCTGGTGCCTGACAGTTTCGTTTTTCCCCACATAAAAAAAAAAAAAAAAATATGGAGGGGGGTACAATCAACTCCGACTTTACGGCGAATGTGATAATTTTGGTTCTTCTCTCTTCTCTGCATCCCCGGTAAAAAAAAACGCAACTGCTAGTAGTCTTGCCTGCTAAAAGTCAACAGATGTGGAAGTGATTTCCCCCACTTCATCTGCGATCGGCGTCGACAAGTGGTGTTCCCGTCCTGAGATTCCTTTCCTGGACACCCCCTTTCTCTCCCCTGTGATCTCCATCCAAAGGGCTGCGGAGCGTCTCCCCTTATAATTCCATCTTCAAAAGAAATATGCGGCCAAGTATCACCTGAGCGCTGGGGCGCCCACCCTTCTTTCTTCCACTAGCACCGTTTTGTGTTTGATCATCGCCGCCAGATATCGAGGGCTGTATGTGCGCATTGTGTGCTTCTATACCAGAGTGTTTTGTGTGTTTTCAGTGAACGTAATCTACAGAAAGTTCATATACCCTCATAGAAAATTTAGTGAATAACAGTATTTCTGTGGTGTGATGCATCGTAAAATCGTTCATCGTGCAAAAAAAATAGTGATTGTCTTCAATTCTGAGAAAATCCATCAGAAATAATTCATCGTAGATATCAGTTATCAGTGCACAAAGTAATAAATAAATAAATAAGAGAATTACAAAAATTCTCTAAATGAGGTGTCACCACCTTTGATAAGTGCATATTCAATTACATGATTACAATATAAAATTTCTGCTAGTCTCCAGTGATAAAAAAAAGAAAAAAAAGTGCACAACGAAAATGCAACCTCAAAAATCTACATTTTGAATGTGGGAGCAGATCGTGCCCCAGTTCCCTAAGCTTTGTCTTATTAAATTAGTAATCATTTAATTATTTAAAAAAAAAAAAAAAACTAAATCTGTAAGTTACCCCAAGTATTTTGTTTATTTTATGTTCTGCTTCCACAGTCAGTACACCATAGTCAATATTGCAGTTAGGTGTTTTAAATCATATTTAATTCAATATCACTATTTTTAATCCTGTTATTGTGTTTTTGCAAAATTTTTTTAAATTGCGAAAGCACGGTAACTGTTGTCATTTCTAGTTATTATTTTTATGACATTTTATGCAGTTTTTACCAGTTATTACATTTATGTGCTAGTGTTTCATATTTTACGTCCCACCCCTTTTGTTTGTTTTTTTTAATTTGTATTTAGATTCTCTAATATGCTTAAATGTTTTTAACCAGTTTTGAACTTTTAATTAAAAAGTTAAAATAAGATTTTCCTTTTTCATCTAAAATAAAAGAAAAATATTTTAAGTTACGAAAAGGGAGCTTTTCCCTTGTGTAAAGAAGATCTAATTTTATTGCTTGGTTGCTAACAGTTTTTGCAGTTTTCTATAGAGTTTTCTTTGCTTTATTATCTAAAGATAAAGTAAGTACTTTTTAAAGTGAAGGAATATATAGATATATGTTTCAAAGTGTAATTATTTTGCTTTTATTTAATTTATTTCCTAAATGTGTTACTTTTATATGTCTCCCTTTTGCTTTACTGTTATAAGAAATTCAAATAAGATATCTTTAAAGTGAGGTATATTTTAAGATCTATTTATTTTGCTAGTTTACATATTTTTACTAGCTAGGAAATTTTCTTGTTTTCAATGTGCTTTAAGGTATAAGTTCGGTCTGTGTAACAAATTCGCTAAAACTTGTGAGCTTAAACAAAACGAAATAAAACAAAAAAACTAATCATGGCTGCAAAACAAATTCCGATAAATATCATTCAATTTGATGGAGACCCAGATTTACTTAAATTTTTCTTTGATCAAATTCGCGTATGTTCAGAAATTAATAAATACAACCCACAAACAACAATTGCAATCTTAAAGGGAAAGTTAGTTGGGCCTGCACAAAAATTTCTAGCCCAAAATCCCGACCTGCAAAAGATAACAGACCTTGATTTGTTGGAAAAGGAATTTGCGTCATTTTTCGCCCCCCCTAGTAAATGTGTTGCTTCTGTTGAATTGTCCAGTTTAGCACTTATGCCTTCTGAGACGATAAAAAACTTAGCTCATAGACTAAATGTTCTTGCGGCGACTGTTTATGCAGATATCAACGACGAAAGTGCACGCAACACTATTAAACTTATGAAATTTCTAGAAGCCCTTCCTTCAAATATTAGAATAAAATTACAGGAAGAAGGCATTTGTGATTATAAAACAGCAGTCGAAAGAGCACAAACCCTTCATGAAATTTTAAGGAATGAGAAAATCTTACATTCCTTACCTTCGGTACACAGACCAGAAAATCTCATCGAATCGCAACTGAAAGAAATTTCCGAGAAAATAAATGCATTATCCTTTGCCCCTCCTGATACTAAAACCGAAACTGAGCAAAAAAATCTCCAGACTAGACCAAAACATTTCGCAGGTGTTTCACGCTTCAAAAAAAATTACAAAAATCGAAACTACACTAGACGTTATTCCCCACACAAGTTTTCACAAAGAAAACCAGTTGTTTGTCAGTTATGTGGACGAAACAATCATGATGCTCTCTCTTGTTTTAAATGGAAAAGAGCAAATACTCAAAGAAAAAACAATTACACAAATTCCACGCCACAATTTCAGGAAAACTGAAACAGAGATACAATTTTTATGCTGATGGTCTTGTGTCTCAGTCTAATACTTCTACATCAGCAACTTTTGTTTTTGACCCTGTATTACCTAAAATTTCAAGTTCGAGACTAGTTAATTCAGTAGCTTCCCAAACTTTTGACTCTATTAAGATAGCAAATAACATCAGTACACAAACAGAAAGTGATAATGTTCAGATAATTTGTAGTGTAAACACTATGTCACCATCCCTCCCTCTTGTTAAAGCCACTATAGCAAACCATGATATTACTTTATTGGCTGATTCTGGTAGTAGTATATCTTTACTTTCACAAAAATTATTCAACCAACTTAAACCGGTCTTAAAATATAAAAGACTGTCCACTGACGTCAATATTAAAACTGTCAATTCTGATGTCTCATTTTCCGCCTGCATCAGAACATCCATTAAGCTAAAACAAAAAGCGTTTTCACATCACTTTTATATTGTTGACATACCCGAGTCTTCCAGTTTTGAAGGCATTTTAGGTTTTGATTTCATAACTAGATACAATGTTGTCATCGATACTTTTAACAAGTGTCTCCATGTCAACAATAATTTCTCTGTTCCTTTAAAAACCAGTAAAGAATCTTCTGGAGAGAAACAATCAAAATCATGCAATTCTTTGAGTGATGTTGTATTGAATCAAGCGGTGTTCTTAACTCGAAAAATTATAGTAGAACCTCAACAACAAATATGGTGCTCTGTTTACACCTCCAATAACATTAACAATGACAGAAATTATCTATTTGAATATTTGGCACAAACAAAAGAATTAATAGGAAATGATGCCATTATTCAAATGAACAAATTATCCAATAAAAGAAAGAAAACTTCACAAATACATCATTTCTTCTCAATAACACTTAAAAACACTTCTGAAAAGACCATTCATCTCCCTAAACACACAAAAATAGGTCAATTATCTGAGATTGAGGAAATTCGCGACTATACTTCTGAAATGTCTGACAAGCAAAATAACTCAGAACTGCACTTTGCAAATTATATTCAGGCGTCTAATGAAATCTTACAAAAAAGAAAGCAGGAGTTATCGGCTAATGATTTTAAACTTTCTCACTTAAAATCTGACGAAGCAAAGAACCTAACTAAATTGCTACTTAGTTATTATCCTGCCTTTTCCAAATCATTAGACACACTTGGTCATACTGATAAAATTGTACCTGATTTAAAATTCATTAATGATTACCCCATAAAGACTCTCCCTTTCCCTCTCCCCCAAGCTGTGCAAAAGGATGTTTTAAATCAAATCAGTTACTTGATGCCAAAATCATTGAGCGTCATTGTTCCGAATGGGCCTGTCCCATGCTCCTTGTTAAAAAGAAACCAGACGGTACAGGTATACAGAAATATAGACTCGCATTAGATCTCAGAATGGTTAATACTATAATTCAAGGTTCGTCCTATCCACTGCCAAAAATTCAAACTATTATTTCAAATCTTTCACAATATCGGTTTTTCTCGTCTCTTGACTTTCATCAAGCATATCATCAGATTGATTTGCCTGCAAAATTTCAAAATCAGCTCACATTCACTACAATGTTTGGTTCTTTTCGCTATAAGAGATTAGTATTCGGCTTAAAGTCTAGCGCCTCTATTTATCAAGCTTTAATGGACTCGTTACTTGATGAATTACAGTTAGAAGGTGTCTATACCTACCAAGATGATCTTATTGTTGGTGCCAATTCATATCAAGAAATGTATGATAAGTTGGATAAAATTCTTGCAATATTAGTAAAATATAACTTAACGCTGTCCCCTAACAAATGCACTTTTCACAAAACCAGTTTAGATTATCTTGGATTTCACATAGAAAATCAAACTATTTCTCCTGTTCAGTCGAACATTGTAAAAATAACATCTTTTCCAACACCTACAACAAAACGTCAATTAAAAGCACTCATAGGCGTCATTACATTTTACAAATCTCTGGTTCCATCCTTTTCTGAACTTGTGCAGCCTCTCATAAACTTAACTACTCCAAAAGCCAAATTTAAGTGGACAAGTAAACATCAAAAAATTATGGACACCATACAGAAGATATTCTTTAATCCACCCATGGTTAGATTACCTGATTGGAACAAAAAGTTCTATTTAAATACTGATGCGTCAAATATTGCCATTTCTGGCGTCTTACTACAAGAACATGATAAACAACTATTACCTGTTGCATACTTTTCAAAATCTTTAAAAGCATCCGAAAAAAAATATCCTGCACTTAAATTAGAACTCATGGCAATTCATAAATCAGTTACTGCTTTCAAATATTATCTATACAACAGAGAATTTGTAATCCTTTCAGATAGTAAACCATTAGAAAAGTACAACAAAACTACAAATCCGGCTGATATTATCTCTCGCTGGCTCATGGATCTCTCAGAATACACATACAAATTTCAACATATTCCAGGTAAAAAGAATGTACTCGCTGACTATTTATCTCGCTGTAACTTTGAAAATAATCAACAGACTTTAGCTACAAACCCTGAACTTATTCATGACACTCAACCCTTACCTATTGTAGAATGTGATACTCCACACTCCAGCTCGACTGATTCTAATATGCATGTTAACTGCCTTATTTCTGGTACACAAACAAATCCTGACCCTTTATTAGAAATTTCGAATGAAACATTTGCTACTGAACAACAAAATGACCCTACTTTGTCTGTTGTTTATAAAGAAATCTTAAAGAATGGATCTTCTCAAAAATTTCCTAACTACTTCATTCATCCTGATTCGAAAGTATTAATGTTAAAGAAGGAAAATATTTTTAATAACACTTTTTCGTATCACATTATTGTTCCAAATTCACTTAAAAGCAAAGTCTTAACAATTTCACATTTATCTCACTTTGGCTTTAATAAAACTTATGAATTCTTGTCAGGTAGATATTTTTGGAAGGGTATGTATGTAGACACTTTAAACTTTGTTGCATCCTGTATCAAATGTCTTCAAACTAAACATCACCAAACTCCACCTGCACCCTTACAGCCCACATACACTCCCAGGTACCCTGGTCACACTATCAGTACAGATCTCCTTGGACCGTTTGCTAATGGAAAATATGTTGTAACTATCACTGATCATTTTTCAAGACATATTGAACTCTTTCCACTTAATGACATATCTGCGAGTAAGGTTGTTAAATGCTTATTCTCTTACATAACCACCTTTGGGAGACCTTCGGTTGTCTTATCAGACTTAGGACCCCAGTACACTTCTCAGGTATATAACATTTTTAATGATACAATGGGCATTAAGGTATTACACAGTTCTGCCTCGAGACCACAATCAAATGCGATTGCAGAACGAATCAATAAAACAATCAAATATTCAGTTAATATTCTTTTACAAGAAGGTCATTCTTTCGAAATGCAGTATTTATACACAAATCACTTTATAATGGTTCGAAACATGCAACTACACTGTATTCTCCTAATTTTCTTCATTTTGGACGTGAACTTTCTCTAATTTTTGACACTTTTGATCAGTCGTGCAACCAACCCTTTCTTGATAAACATATTGAAGTACACAAATTACTTGATGATTTGAGTAAGATATATCACAAAGCCTATAACAACATTAAATCTGCTCAAGATAAAAGATATAAACATTACGGTCAGAAAGCTAAATTAAGATCCATTTTCTTAAAAGATATTGTATATCTAAAATCAAATGACAAGTTTAAAACAAAGTATACTGGTCCATATATTGTCACTTGTAAACATTCCCCTGTGTCATTCTCAATTAAAAGGTTGTATACTCCTGATAACACAGCATTTCGGGTACATATTGATAGACTTTTACTTGCACCTCCTCGTTATGGACATTTATTTGATGCATCAAGTCATATAAACAACACTAACTTTAATACGTTTTATCAACCTCACACATACAATCTAAGAAACAGAAGCTAATGTAAAAACACTATTTATTATTTTTTTATGTCTTGTTTTATGATACCACATATCCAACCAAAGAGCTCATGGTTGTGTGTATGTTGTTTTTGACTGATCTTTAACAATATCATGGCTGGTCCATCAGTATTGCTCTGAAGATCTCTTAGGAACAATATTAGGTATCATTGTTATCCTTTAACACTTAGATATGTCTTCATACTCACTTAAATTTTATTTACTTTTATTGTGTTTTCTTTTTGCAGTACACTTAAAATTTCTTTGACAATACTCATTAATTCAGTATTTTTCCACTAACTAACCTTCCACTTAACATTTCTTGTACAGTAAGTCAAACATATTATAGTTAGATAAACAGGTACTGTAGTTTGGAAATGTAAACAAAAGATTCATGTAATTAAACTAAACACAGTTTTTATATATGACTTGTTCATCACCCCACTCGATTGTGACACATTTTTCGTCTCTCTTCACTCTAGGATTGTCTGCCCATATTAGTTATTATATGATATACATTTTTGTGTTTTTTTTCTTTTTGAATTCTTCCCTTTGAAGTCTTGTTCCCGTTCAAAATTAAGGCCCTAAGGGTTCAAGCTTCATTGTGTTGAGAGACAAAATTTTGGAATTGGAGTTTCGATTCAAATTTTTGAATTGTGATTCCAATTCACAACAATTCAAATTTTTTTTCATGTAATTCGACGTGGGCTCCTTCAGAAGACCGCTAGTGCCTTCGGGGGAGCATCACAATTCCCTCCTCATCTAAGGCTAGGCCCTAAGCCGATGCCATAATACTTGTGATGTACACAAGATTCAGGGTGACGCATATTTTTTATGGGCGTGCTTGGAGCACCTCTTTTTTTTGTCATCCTATGCTTCGGCATGAAACAATTTTTACAAAAACATTTTTATTTTTTTTAATATACATCATATTACTCTTTTTAATTTTTTGAAAAATATAGTACTATTATGTTATTTTTGTGTATTGCCATTTTATATTCATTTAGTATTAGTTTCATGTTTTGTATATATGTTTCAAAATTTTTACTTGTGTCATGATAACAATCAAAGCTGCAGTAAGATTTTTGTACTGTCTGAGTCGACTCAACTTATACATATAAAATACAGTACTACCTTGGATCCATGAAATACAAATATAACAAAAATATAGAGACTTTAGAACTGCTGACTGTTTTTGAATACAAAAGTCTCCATTATCATGACGTTAAATTTCTACATATATATATAAAAAAAAAACTTTTGCATTTATGTATGTTTTTATGTTATAATATTTTATGCTAGCCTATGCACATTGGACAGCAAAAGTTTTTTTTTGTGGTGCACCGGGTGATATATATAACGATTATTTCGTTATATATTGGTTATTTTATTAAATTATTCCTTCACCCCCCGTCTCTCTTTTCATTTCAAAATTAGTTTAAAGTTGTCCTTCATTCAATTTCCATTTTTTTTCCCTCGCCTAGCTTTTCTCTAACCGAAAAATCGGCAGCTGCTTAACTTTGTGAGAAATACACTCACATATTAATCAACCGTTTAAAACATTTCCAGATGTCTGCTATTTCCGATCGAAGCAATTCTGCATTACCTTATTTGGACATCATCTCTGTTTCGCGGTTAAAATTTATGCTTACGCTTCTTTTTCCTTTCTCAACAAAAACCTAAAAAGAATTTAACATCTGCGCTGTAAAATCTGATGTCCCTTTGGTGTGCCTCTTTATTAGACATAATAACACGTGTAACATTCTATCGTTTGGCAACCTTTTCCTTTCCCATCCTAGCTAGGAAACCAATTTGAATTCTTATCTTGCTGGCTGCATTTTAACTGTATTTGGCGTATACTATCCATTGTGCATGGGCGAACTGGTGTGTGTTGGCGATTTTCTATCATGCCAAAAGTGGCAATTTGTTGCTATGTACGAGGACACTCGACTCTCTGCTCTCGTCTGGTAAACTTGCTAATCGCTGTTCGGAGATTTTCTCCGAGTATTGTATGTGTGCCCCCCTAGTATCATATGTATGAATAAAAAATAACTTAGCAATCATTGTGGGGTTTTTTCGTACATCTGAACCTGGATACATGATCATTTCGTTCTTCTAAATGCCTTAACAAATATTTTCAACTACCAATCTCCCTTACACAGATCTTCAAAGATTCCTTCATAAAAAGAGTTGAATTTTTAGCCTTACACATGAACAACTTTCAACTTCCAATTAACAAAAGTCAAGTTTAAAAATTATTTCTCAAATTAGCACTGAGCAGGCATGACACTAAACAACTGCAAAAACCTTTAACCAAAACTCCATAGCAAAAGTTTCCAAATTCTGATTACACCGAACTTGCTTAAACCATACTCCACTATGAGAACTACACTTCTCGTCCAACAGAAAAACTTCAGCGGATCTTCAAGCTTTCGTGGGGTGGTCATACACTATTCACTTAAGCGTTTCAACGCAGAAGATTCTACATTTCTGTTCACCAGAGAGGGTAAGTAAACAATTTAAATCTTTAAATATACTGATCCCTAGAATATGCTATTCTCAAAAGACATGACAATTGTACTGCCCACAACGGAAAACCTATAACAACAACAGCAAGCTATTCACAGAGAACTTAATGTATATATTCAATACTTATTCTAATTTAATCTTTCCAATTTGGGAATCTCTGTAGCACCAAGTTTCGAAATCATGCCTTCCACATTTCCCAAAATGGAAAGTATCTATTGGTATTTTTGTGATTTATATTCAAAAAAAATATTGCACAATTATAGAAAAACTACATACTAAATCAACTATACTTAAAACAGAAATAAACAACATTAATTATTCATTTTATCTGTAAAAATAAATCATATATAATACATATTTCATTGAACATTTGCATACACATTTAACAGGACAAAAATAAATGTACCAGACCAAACTCGAAAATCCTAACACTTAGAATGGTGGATCTCTTCCATGGTTCTAAAACTCTAAATCAACTCTAAAACTCTAACTCAACTCTAAAACTCTAACTCAACTCTAAAACTCTAAATCAACTCTAAAACTCTAAATCAACTCTAACACTCTAAATCAACTCTAAAACTCTAACTCAACTCTAGAACTCTAAATCAACTCTAAAACTCTAAATCAACTCTAAAACTCTAACTCAACTCTAAAACTCTAAATTAACTCTAACACTCTAACTCAACTCTAAAACTCTAACTCAACTCTAAAACTAAATCAACTCTAAAACTCTAAATCAACTCTAACACTCTAAATCAACTCTAAAACTCTAAATCAACTCTAAACAACTCTAAAAAAAAGAATTATTAAAAAAAAAGAATAACTTATTGCAAAAATTAATATTTTTATGAGAACTCAGAAAAAGAAAAGAAATATTTATCTACGATTATAGATTATATGCACTAAATCAATGACTGGTGTAAAGTAAATAATAAAATTCATCCAATAAATAAAAATTCAAATTTATTTAGAATATTCTGTACTTAATATGCCAAAATTTTCGTGAGATCATGTTTCCCTAAATCTAACACTAATAATCAAGAAACCTCCCATACTGAAAAAATATACTTGATTTTTTTTAAACATAATATGCTAAACTTTAAGATTATATATATATAAAAAATACCAAACTTTTAAACTAAAAAGAATAGGACATAAACTCCAGGAAATCAGCAAGATCAAGTAAACCTCTGGAGCCATGTCACAAAACAAAATTTAAATTATTAAATTACTCAAAAATATCTATAAACTTTCATTAATAATTCATAAATCTCCTCCCGTAGACAGCACCAAAAACTGATTTCCTACCATTTAAGTACATTATAAGTTTTTGAAAAACTTTAAATTTATTAAAAATTTTAAATATATAAAAGAGTCTATTAAAACATTACACACTTTATTCAAAGTTCAAATATACTCTCAAATCATATATTTTTCAAAAATCCTCAAATGCAGGCCTGTTAATTAAAAAAATATATATATAGATAGATAGATGTAACAATTTTTAACTTCATTATACTTAAACTTCAAAATTAAATTTAACAGCTTAAATTTAAAAATATAGCAAAACTATTAAGGTTTTAACACTTCATTTTTAATAAATATCTCTATATAATATTTTTCACATAAACTACTTAAAAATTTATCCATTTAATTATTTTCTATTAAACTAAAGAAAATCATTTCATTTTCAATAAAAAGAATTTTAAAAATTTCACTTTTACTGCAGAAGTCCTCCATCACACAAAGTACCAGAACCGGTAGTTCTGTTGTCAAACTATGCAAAAACGCCATGGCCAAGTAGATCCACAGTTCATCAGAGCTCTTGAAGGCATACAGGACACAGTTCGTCATAACAAAGTCCATGATTCCTTGGAACAAAAGTTCATTTATAAAGTCATTTCAAGCACTGTAGATGACAGTTCATGAACTCAAAACTCATCAGGAAAAAACTCATCAGGATGAAGTCCTCTCAGGCACCATAAGGCATCATAGCAAAAAGTCCAACTGGGCAAAGTCGTCATAGGCTATGTAGAGCGCAGTTGAAGAAAAACAAAGCTGAAAGGTTCTTGTGAGCATTCAGGGCAATCAAACTTTCATACTGCCCATACACTTCACTTGCTGCACCATGACATTCACGACAAAAATGCATAAACTCTAATGTTTGGGACGCAGACCATACTCAGGTCTTATCGTCGTTCTTCACACTAATAGAAAAAACCAGCACTGTCTCTCTGGAGGCGATAAACTTTAAAAAAATCAGCACAGTTCCTCTTGTCATATCCCACGAAAACAGACTGAAAACTTTATTCTCTCAATATGCAAAAAGTCCACTGAATATACAAAAAGTCAACTTATTTGTCCATATCTTAATCACACAATAATTTAAACAGTTCATCTTCAGATTTAAGCAACATATGACTTCTTTAATTTTAATTGGCAAAGTCGTTTCAAAGAAAATTTTCACGAAATATGAAGAGCAGCATCTAAACTTCTGACTGCTTCCAAAAAAGCATAGTTCCAAAAAAAATTTCCAGCGATCGATATAAAAAAAATTGTCAAAATATTCATTAACTCTTAAAACAATATCTTCTTAAACACAACACTTCCATTATTTGAGCACAACACTTCACTAATTTAAGCAGAATATTATTCGAAGACTCTCATGTTCAACGTGGATAGATCTTTAATAGAACTCTTAACATAACATCAGCACATAGTTAATTCGAAGATTATTCACTCAAATAAATAATCATTTTCACCTCCTCCGAGACGGACCATGTAAAATAATGCACACATTACACAAATTATTCCATAGGCACTGATTATATTAAAAAACACTTTATTTAAAAAGAATAACACTCACTCGCAGCTCACTGCTGCATTATCGTCTGCACATTTCTCAAACACAACTTTGGAATAATAACATAAAAAAACACTTCACTTCTTTTCACTTTCTCGACACTAAGATTTTAATTATAGGTAGCACGGTATCGTCTGCCTACATGGAACAGTATCTGTGTCTATAGCAGATAATAAATAATTATATTTTGTAGCGTCATTCGTTACCTGCGCAACGGCAAAATTTGCCTCAACTTGTACAAACCATACAGAAATATTACTTTTCCATAAGGGAGGAATTTTAACAGCTAACCTAGCAAGCGTTGCTGTAGGATTATCGGAAATAATATCATCAGGCATTGTGACCGCAGAATTAAAAAAATATTGATAGAGCAATAAATAAATAAATATACAATTTAGTAAAATTTTAAATAAGAAAGTTTGGGCTGGAAAATTTTTCAAGTAAAATAACTGGTAAATATAACATTTGGGCCAGAGAATACCACGAAGGAACATAGAAAATGGCACATACTGTTTATTTCCATCGCTGTCATCGTCCAGGAACGAAATATCAGAAGGCGTTTTTCAAAAAAAGTCCAGTCACCATTTTATAGTGCCATGTATGTTAATACATATCACAGCTACACAGATCGAAAATAAATTAAATAATGGTCGAACATACTTAAACACAACTTCACATAAATTTTAATGAACTATCAAGGAAGAAAAGAAAAATACATTTTTTTTTAAATTAACACGCGACGCGTTTTCCCCGAGGAACAAGGTTAATTTTTTTAGTATCACGTTCGCGGCGTCACAGTCTCTTACTCCTTGCACAGAGTCCTTCGGAGCTGCGCGTGTAGCGCTATCTGTAGAAGAATTTTGAACAATGTTCTGGATCGAAGAGGCACATCACCTAATATCGTTATGAGTAAAAGTGCGATGTTTTAAATAGTGACGTCATTTTCTCTTCAAATGTTTTTTTTTTAAATTTTCTGTTATTAGTAATATGAAAAAGGCATCTGTAATAATATTGTAATTCCCATTCATCTGGTTGCTGAATGACATCATTTTCCTCATTTGAAATTTTTCTTATTTTGCTTTAGACATTAATTTTTATCATAAATTATTTTCTATTATTTTATTTACATTATTAATATTATTTCTCAGTAAATGTATTTTTTTACCTTAGTGCATAATTATACGCAATCACTTTGGAAAATAAATTTTTATTATCGAGATAAAAGCTAAACTGAATTGCCACCATTTTAAAGAAATATCGTAAAAAGTATTTAAAATTAAAAATAAAATATAAAAATGGAAATAAATTAAAAAATAACTAAAATGGGCACAACTACAAATAAACAGCTTTCATTAAAAAAAATAATTATCAAAATCGGTTGAGTAGAAAATTCAGGGCTGATGACACGACATTTTTTAGCTTGTCTGAAAATAATAGCATCGGAGGCTAATAAATAAAAACAGTGATGTAACACTGTAGCACCAGAAATTAATTTACACTACACAATTTTATTATTATTCTTCGTTTGATTTCAGGACAGGAATTTTAGAAAATTTTCAATATGAAGAATGCCTATAAAACTTAGTAATGATAATCTCCCAATTTCTGCGCCACTATTCCTTCTCTTTAAAAAACGTGTTGACAAAATATACGTAAAAAAATGTGGATGTTTAATATTGTAATTTTTATTTTATTCGGTACAAGTTTAAAAGAAATCTAGAAAACACATCTGAATGGTTAGAAATTAGAGCGTCAAAAAAAAGTACCAAATAAAAATCGCATAGAATCCTATTATAAGATGTTATATCATTATGTCATAAAGGATTCGACATAATGATATAACATATCACATATGTCGAATCCTTTAATTCACCTTATTTATACATAAAACCAAAATAAAATACTCAGATTACTTAAAGGTGTTTTTTATTAATAAAACCTAGTACTTCCGAGCATGTCATGCTCATCATCAGGGTTAAAACAACAAAAGTGTAAAAGACGAAGTCTGAGTTCTTTTATACGAAGTGGACTGATCCAAAGACAACGTAAAAAAGGGGGGAGAAGTCGGAATGTTCCAAATTCGATAGAAAGGGGGGTTCAAGTTATTTTGAGCAGATTGTACCATATTCTTGGAATATCGTACGACAAAGTATCGTTACAAGTACTGTTAGCTCGGCATAAAATTTCAATTGATTCCATGATTTTAATCTTCTGGTAACTTGATATTTTCTTTAGTAATTTAGTTTTTTTGAAATCTGTACCTATCTATGATGAGTATCTATTGAAATTTTGAAATCTGTACCAAGAACAAGAAGTTATAATAGATTTCATATTATTTTTCCAGCTTTAGCTCTTTTTTACGAATGAAAAATCTTCTGTGAGTACCGTAACATTATAACTTAAAAAATAATTAAATATAGAAAAAAACAAGTTGGAAATTGCACGTAAAGCGTAGCAAAATAGGTGCGTTCGTTGATAACGAAGTTTTAAAATATTCAGATCTTGCTGGCAGAGCCTGATTACTAACAGGGCACTCTTTCACCAGAAAAAAATTATAGAAATTTTCGTCTTCTTCAAACGCCCTTTTCATTCAAATTTACTGTGATGAATAAGGAAAAATTCTCTATTTCTTTTTCCTGGTGGGAGAGTGCCCCGTTAGTAATCAGGCCCTGCTTGCTGGTATAGTAGAGCATACTTTGGATACAGTATAGTGGTCGAAATCTTTGTGTTTCTGTAAATATGCAGGGAGTAATTTTTATTATACTTCATTAACGTATATCTTATTCATAAAATGTGAAAGTAGTTTAATATAATTAAAACACCCCCCAAACAATGTTTCCCCGTACAACATTATTTAGTGGAATACATTTGTGTGGCCCTGTAATTTAATAATAAATATTCTTTGCATCACAGATTGTACAAAATGTATTTTTTAGTACATATTTCATAGATTCATGTCAATTATGTTATATTCAAATGAGTGTAACACCATTAAAATGCATTTGAAACTTTTTTTCCCATTGACCGTAATGTAACGAAATACTTTTGATTGTCCCTGTAATTGATCTATCCATACGATGTTCATAAAATTTGAAACGACTTGACAAAATTATGTAATAAATATACGTTTTAAATTTCAAACGATTAAAATGCATTTGAAACTTTTCCCCCATTGACCGTAATGTAACGGAATCCTTTTGATTGTCCCTGTAATTGATCTATCCATCCGACTTTCATAAAATTTGAAATGACTCGACAAAATTATGTAATAATTATGTATTTTAAATTTCAAACGATTCGGTTGGGTAGTTTTTGCGTTGTTATATGCGGACGGACAGACAGACAGACGGACAGACGGACGGACTGAGGGACAACAATAGGTGCTACGTATTTACATAATTACAAACGCACCTAAAAAGGAAGTGAAAAACGAAATAGAATTAATTTGTCCATTTTTCGGATTATTTCTTATTTTCAGATTTAAATAAAATATTTATTAATTTTTAAATTCTTCCTTAATTTGCCCGTACTCCATACAGGCAAAGTCTTTTCGCCAATCAGGTTTTCCCGTATCACGTACGACCATCCTTCTTCCAATTATGATTTATTATTCTTACCGTTAATTTTTTATTGCATATTTTGTATTATTTAATCCGAGGATTTTTTTTTTTTTTTTTTTGATTTAATTAGGCAAATCTTTCCATTTAAAACAAGTTGGAAATTGCACGTGAAGCGTAGCAAATTAGGTGCGTTCGTACGATAACGAAGTTTTAAAATATTCAGATCTTGCTGATATAATAGAGCGTACTTTGGATAAAGTATAGTGGTCGAAATCTTTGTGTTCTTATAAATATGCAGGGAGTAATTTTTATTATACTTCAGTAACGTATATCTTATTCATAAAATGTGAAGTAGTTTAATATAATTAAAACACACCCCCAAACAATGTTTCCCCGTATAACATTATTTAGTGGAATACATTTGTGTGGCCCTGTAATTTTATAATAAATATTCTTTGCATCACAGATTGTACAATATGTATTTTTTGTACATATTTCATAGATTCATGTCGATTCTGTTATGTTCAAATGAGTGTAACACCATTAAAATATATTTGGAACTTTTTTCCCCATTGATCGTAATGTAACGGAATACTTTTGCTTGTCCCTGTAATTGATCTATCCATCCGATTTTCATAAAATTTGGAATGACTCGACAAAATTATGTAATAAATATACGTTTTAAATTTCAAACGATTAAAATGCGTTTGATACTGTTTTCCCCATTGATCGTAATGTAACGGAATCCTTTTGATTGTCCCTGTAATTGATCTATCCATCCGATTTTCATAAAATTTGAAATGACTCGGCAAAATTATGTAATAATTATGTATTTTAAATTTAAAACGATTCGGTTGGGTAGTTTTTGCGTTGTTATATGCGGACGGACAGACAGACAGACAGACGGACGGACTGAGCGACAACAATAGGTGCTACGTATTTACATAACTACAAACGCACCTAAAAAGGAAGTGGAAAACGAAATAGAATTAATTTGTCCATTTTTCGGATTATTTCTTATTTTCAGATTTAAATAAAATATTTATTAATTTTTAAATTCTTCCTTAATTTGCCCGTACGCCATACAGGCAAAGTCTTTTCGCCAATCAGGTTTTGCCCGTATCACGTACGAGCATCCTTCTTCCACTTATGATGTATTATTCTTACCATTAATTTTTTATTGCATATTTTGCATTATTTAATCCGAGGATTTTTTTTTTGATTTAATTAGGCAAATCTTTCCATTTAAAAAAACGGTGATAAAAGATTAAAAAATCTGCAAATGACATAAAAGAAATTGACATTATTTCAATGTTTATTTTAAAAAAATATTGATCAGTTAAGTGGTTGAATCCATGCTTTTTAGGTGCGTTCGTAATTATGTAAATACGTAGCACCTATTGTTGTCGTTCAGTCCGTCCGTCTGTCGTCTGTCTGTCCGTCTGTCTCTCCGTCCGTATATAACAACGCAAAACTAGCCAACCGAATCATTTGAAATTTAAAATATATAATTATCACAAAATTTTGTCGAGTCATTTCAAACTTTATGAAAATCGAATGCATAGATCAATTACAGGGACAATCAAAAGGATTCCGTTACATTACGGTCAACGGAGAAAAAAGTTTCAAATGCATTTTAATCGTTTGAAATTTTAAATACATAATTATTACATAATTTTGTCGAGTTATTTAAAATTTTATCAAAATCGGACGCATTGATCAATTACAGGGACAATCAAAAATATTAAGTTACATTACAGTTAATGGGGAAAAATGTTTCAAATGCACTTTAATGGTGTTACACTCATTCGAACGTAATAAAATTCATGCGCGTCTATAAAGTACATATTATAATATACATTTTGCACAATCTGTGGTGCAAAAAACATTTGTAATTGATTTAGACGGCCACTCAAAAGTATTCCATTGCATAATTATATAGGGAGAACATTTTTTGGTGTGCGTTTTAATTGTAATTGACTATTTAACATTTTATGAGATTGATATATGAGAGGGATATTTTTAAAACTTCGCTATCGTACGAACGCACCTCATTCGCTACATTTCACGTGCAATTCCCAACTTGTTTAAAATTAGTGAAACAAAATTCTCTGTTGGTTAAAAAAAATCCAAAATAAATAAAAAGAGTGATGCAACACAGTAGCACCAGAAATTAAATTACACTACAAAATTTTATTATTATTCTTCGTCTGATTTTAGGACAGGCGTTTTAAAATTTTTCAATACGAAGAATGCCTATAAAATTTAGTAATGATAATCGCCTAATTTTTGCGCCACTGTTCCATCACCGTAAAAAATGTGTTGACAAAATAAATAAAAAACTAGTCGTTGGGGGACCCCCGTAATACTTACCCATCATGGATATGCACAATATAAAATATGAAAATAAAACGCATATAAATTATAAAATGCATCGCAATTCAAAATAAAATTTAAATAATTTAAATATACATAGTAATGCTCTATTAATGAATTGCTGATGAGCCAATTTCGACAAATTATATACAACGGAAAAATAATCAGGTAGTACCGGATTGCGTAAAAGAAACATGCTTATAACTCCAAAAATAAAAATCATATTAACTAACAATTTACTGCGTCGGATTAAGCGTTTCATTTCCAATTAAAACATATTTTTGTATTGAAATTTGAAGGAAATACAGGGTCAGGAAAAATCGAAGAATGTGGAAAATAGAATTACAGATATCTCGGCTTGTCATAATCCGACCGACTTCGTTCTTTATGGGAATTTTGTTTTATTTTATTGCCTTTTACATCCACTGCTTAAAATAAAATATTTCGAAAATTTTTATATATCTTCCATCAGAACGAATTTTTTGAGAGTCCGAAAAAATAGTTCCGGAAAATCGAGGTTACTGATATTAAATAGGCTTCGTCCCACTCTTACATACTAACTACATACAAAATTTCAAGTCTCTATCTCAATTTGCTCGGGAAATAGAGCGATTATAGACAGACAGACACACAGACGGATAGAAAGCAAATTTTTTTTTCTTAAAAATATGCTTTTCAGAATCTTTACTATCTGAAACGTGTAAATCGTCAAATTTTATTTTTCGAATTTCAAAACGATTGCAAGACTTACCCAATGCTACGTATGATGGGTAAGTAAAAGTATCAGATAAAGGTTGCGTAGAATCCTATTCATGGAAAAAGCATTTCGAAGGATTCCTATTTATCTGCAAAATTAAATCGAGAACGGAAATAATGTCCGAAATTATTTCCTTTTACATTTTAATGCCACTCATGAATTACTGAACAGTTAGACGTAATTGGCATATCTGAATAAAAAAGAAATGCAAATTTAATTAAATGTTTGTAATTTACTTTTTGCATGAGTCGTATATGTTACCTTTTTTTAGCTTTAACTCTTTTTGCGAATAAAAATCTTTTCTGACTACCGTAACATTACAACTTATAAAAAAAAATTAAATATAGAAAAAAGAAAGTGGAAAACGAAAGAGCATTTATTTGCCCATTTTTCGGATTATTTCTTATTTTCAGATTTTTTTTTCCTTTTTAACCCCTTGGGGACGAGCGACACGTATACGTGCCGCAAAAAGGCTTAAAAGATCTCGTATATTCTCACTGGTAAAATTATACTGTAAAATTTGAATTATTCAATCGGAGCATTTTCTCGATTTAAGAAGGAACATATTTCTGTTCTTTAAAACCGGTGACAAAACATTAAAAATTTCGCAAAAGGCTCCCGTCGCGAAGGGGTTAACCCTTTAACGATCAAAGCATTTTCATTGCTAAGATGTCGAAATAAATGAATGACACCGGTAATTAAGAACAAATATATTTCTAAATAAGAAAACATGATTTTTCACATACAAAATAAAAGGGATATTTTTAGATAAAAATACCGGTGTCAGTGTTGCATATCGGAATTAAAATTTGAGGTTTCGTGGCAAAAACAATGAACGTTAAAGGGTTAAACGCTTCCCTGATTTGCCCGTACGTAATGCGGGCAAAGTGTTTTTGCCAATCATGATATACCTGTATCACGTACGGGCATCTATATTCCAATCATGATTTATTATTCTCACCAGTAACTTTTAATTGTATATATTGCATTATTTAATCAGAGTATTCTTCTGACTCAATTAGGCAAATCTTTCGGTTTTGAAAAACCGGTGATATTATGTTAAAAATACATAATTGGCAAATGTCAATAAAGAAGAAATGCAAAACTAATGAGAAGGTTGTAATTTACTTTTTGTACAAGACGTGAATGCTATTTTTTTTCAGTTTTAGCTCTTTTTATGAATGAAAATCTTTTGTGACTACAGTAAGATTTAAAAAATGTAGAACAACGGGAACTGGAAAACGGAAGAGATGTAATGTTAGCATTTTTCCGATTATTTCTTTTACAGGCAGATAAAAAAAGAAGTATTTAATATTTTTTTTAACTTAAAAATAATATGTCTGATATTTTTTTATTATTGTCCAAAATGCCATTTTAACATATAATTTAGCTTTAAATGAACAGTTTTAAATAAAAATTCTAGAGGTGAAACATTTGTCAGAAAGAATTTGTAAAATTTCAAGACATTTTAGTGTTGTTTTCTTATTATAGTTTTCTTATAACCATGTTTTCTTATTAAAGTTAAATTCTTTGCTACCTAAAAGGAAATCCTAAAATAAATAAAAACAGTGATGGAACATTGTAGCACCAGAAAATTAATTTACACCACAAATTTTTATAATTATCACTCATCTAATTTCAGGATAGTATTTTTAGAGATATTTCAATGCGAAGAATTATAATAAAATTTAGTAGTCATAATCGGCCAAATGCTGCGGCAACATTCCATTGCTGTAAAAAACATGTTAACAAGATAATAATATAAAGAAAATCTTGTAGATATATACTAGTGCAATTTTTATTTTATTCGGTACAAGTACAAAAAGAATCTGTAAGACACATCTCAATAGTTAGAAATCAGAGCATCAGAAAAAAGTACCAGATAAAATTCGCATAGAGCCACATGCATGAAAAAAGCATTTCGCTGGATTCCTATTGATCTGCGAAATTAAATCGAGGACGGAAATAATGTCCTAAATTATTTACTTTTACATTTTAATGTAACTCATGAATTATTCAACTATTACACATAATAGGAAAATGTCAATAAAAAAGAAATGCAATTCCAATTAGAAGATTGTAATTTACTTTTTGTATAAGACGTGAATGCTATTTTTTCAGCTTTAGCTGTTTTTACGAATAAAAGAAAATCTTTTGCGACTATAGTAACAAATTAAATTAAAAAATTTTAAAAATTTAAAAATTCAAAAATTAAATAAATTAAATAAATTAAAAAAAGAAAGAAACTAAAATAAAAATAAAAATAAATGTAGAAAAAAGGAAGTGGAAAACGAAAGAGAAATAATATTTTCATTTCTCTAATTATTTTTTAAATGGACAGATTAAAATTTTTTATTTATTCCTTTTCAGCCGTTTCCCTGATCACTTGTCGTGTAAGTCACATTTCTAGTAACTGTTAAATTGTTGGCTACCATTATTTTTTAAAAGTTTGCATGGCCTTATTCAATTAATGAAGTATCTCTGTTAAAATAAGTGAAATTTTTACGTTTTAAAACACTGATATCCAAAATCGTAGTATGTGACTTACACGCCATATGCTCATGGAATTACCCATTCATGATTTACCCGTGTTACTTACGGGCATACTTATTCCAATCATGATTGATTATTCCCACTAGTAAATTTTTATTGTAAATTTTGCATTACTTAATCCGAGCATTTTTCTTATTCAATTAGAAAAATCTTTCTGTTTTTGAAAACCAGCCACAAAAGATTCAAAATTCTGTAAATGATATGAAAGAAATTGACATTATTTGAAAGTCTTTTTCAAAAATATTGATCAGTTAACCCCTTTGGTGGCAAGCTATAATGCCGCTGTAAAATTGAATTGTCACCGGAATAATCGTAAAATTTTGTTTTAAAATAATAAAAGGCAATTTTTGATCCAATTTCCTCCAATGGTAAAAACTTAAAATTTCGTTAAAAGTTTTTGGTGAGAATCTCGATTGAATTTAGTTGATAAAATTTATCGCACCGCCCCTAAAGTAAGGGGTTAAATTATTGAAACCATTGTTTTTTAATAAAGTGAAGCAGTATTTTCTGTCGTTTTGAAGAAAATGCTAAATTAAATAAAAATTATGATAAATCATTGTAGCTCCAGAATATAATTTACACCAGAAAATTTTATTATTATTTTTAGTCCTCAAATTTCAGGACATGATTTTTACAGATTTTTCAATACGAAAGGTTGCCAATAAAATTTAGTAGTGATAATCGTCCTATTTTTGCGCCAATATTGCATCGCTGTAAGAAACGTGTTGACAAAATAAATGTAAAAAAAAAAAAAAAAAAAAAAAAAAAAAAAAAAAAACTTTTAGATGTTTACTAAAGTAATTTTTATTTTATTCGGTACAAGAAAAAAGGAGTCTGTAAAACACATTTCAATAGTTAGAAGTCCGAGCGTCAGAAAAAAAAATCAAATAAAAATCGCATACAGCATGAAAAAAGTATTTCGCTGAACCCCCATTGATTTGCGAAATTAAATCGTGAATGGAAATAATGAACTAAATTATTTCCTTTTACATTTTACTGTAACTCATGAATTATTCAGCACAGGGGTGCAAAAATCTAGGCGCCAGAGGGTAGTCTCTCACCACTAAAATTTTAAAGTTTTTTTCGCTCAAAATTTAATAACATTCTAGCCGGAATTTTACACGAAATATTAGACGAAGAAACACGAAATAAATTTTGTGGTGAGAAACTGCCTCTGGCGCCTAGATTTTTGCACCCCTGATTCAGTAGTTACACATAATTGGAAAATGTCGATAAAAAAATTTTAGAGAGCTATTTTTTTCAGCTTTAGCTAATCTTACGATTTTTTTTTTTTTTTTTTTTTTTTTTTATTATTATTATTATTACAGTAAGTTTTATAAATTTTTAAAAAAATTTTGTAAAAAAAGGAAGTGGAAAACGAAAGAGACGTTTTCATTTTTCGGTTTATTGGTTATAGGGGCAGTTTAAAAATGTTTATTTATTCATTTTTAAACTGTTAACCCTTTCGCGACGGGAGCGTTTTACGAAATTTTAATGTCTTGACACTAGTTTTCAAAAACATACATATGTTTCTTATTAAATAAAGAAAATGAAAATTAATTATTAAATTATTAATTATTAAAAGTCAATTGAAACAGTAAAATTTTACTGGTGGGACAAACAAGGATTCTTGGCCTGGTTTGCTGCACGCATACGGGTTTCTTTAACCCAAGGTATTCAGAATAACACAATAATATATTCGGTATTTTTGATATTATTATCCAAAATGTCAGCATTTTAATATATAATTTAAAATAATGTTTCATTACAAGCATAATGTACAGTTGTTTTTTTTTTGTTTATTGATATCCTAAAATAACAAATTAAAATCATGTAGGCAAATCACCTATAAACGCACGAGATTAAAAGTAATTTTCCATTGCCGTAATACGTTTCCCTTGCGAAATTTAACAGAAAAAAGAATTACTGCTCTTAATTTTCCGTCTTTAACTTTTGAGATTTTTTTTTAACACTAGAACCGCGGAGACGGGTCATTTTGACCCGGACTCCGCGAAAAAATTCCGATTCAAGTCAGATAAATCTTCTTAGAATAAGTTACATGTAAGCTCTGCAATAGCTATTTCAATAAATAAGTTAAAAAGTTTTCAATAAAAATTCTGATGTAAATTATTTGTATAAAACTCGAGTAAATTTTCCCGCGGTTCTAGTGTTAAATTATTGAGCGATAAAATGTAAGAAAGAATCCATATAAAAGTAAAATAAATTTAAATTTTACTTCAAGAGGGAACTTCATTCTTATAGAGAGTGACAATGTTATTTCTTTTCACTTTAGCTCTTTTTACAAGAACATAAATTAACGGAATTGAAATGAAATTGAAAAGAAATTGAAGCAAATTGGAATGACATTTTAATTTTTCAAAAATAAAAAAAAGGAATAACTAAGCTGAGAGAAGAATGCTTTATCACATTATCAATATTTTGATTATCAAGCAATCAAACAATCTATGCATTTTTTAGGACTATTATTTTTTGTTAGGACCATACTTCATGAAAATATCGACATTATTAACGAAAATATAACTAACATAAACATACAAAAAATATTGGCCTGGTAATATTTTTCTATCGAGTTGTTTTTCATTGATTAAAACATGTGAATTTTACATTATGAAAAAAAAATGAGTGTGAATCACCTGCTTCTTATTAAAATTTAATGCAGAAAATCCTGCTTAAAATTTAATGCAGAACAGAAATTACTAAAAATTTCACTAAAAACAAGTTTTTTAAAATTTTCCTCCTTTTTTTATTTTTTCCACTTTTACAACAAGAAAGTATTGGATTCGTGAAAATTTTTGAACTTCGGTTTCTGACGGATTTACACGTTTTAGGACCAAAGTATACCAAAACAATTATGTTTGTACAAAATGTCTGTATGTGAGTTTGCTGTTCTGTGGCTATCTGTTCGCATGGGAAATAGGAAAATATTTAATCCCTTGAGGGACAAGCAATAATGTCACTATAATATTAAATCCTCACCCGAGAAATCGAAAAATTTTGTTTAAAATAAGAAAAGACAAATTTTTTAACATTTTGCTGCCAAATTTAAACAATAAAATTTCGTAAAAAGTTCCTGGTGAAAAACGTGTCTAAATATGGGATGATGAAATATATCCCACCGTCCCTTAACGCCTTGGGGTTGAGCGACACGTATACGTGCAGCAAATAGGCTTGAGAATCCATGTTTATCGCCACCAGTAAAATTATACTGTAAAATTTGCCTTATTTAATCGGATTATTTGTTCGAATTAATAAGGCACAAATTTTCGTTTTTAAAAACCGGTGACAAAACATTAAAATTTTTGCAAAAGGCTTCCATCCCAAAGGGCTTTAAGGATTGTAAATTTTGCAATAATTAACACTAGAACGCCGAGAAATTTTACTTAAGTTTTATAAAATATATTTAAAACCACAAAAATAATTTAGATTTTTTTAGATTATTTATTGGCTCATTTTATTGCAACATATGTATAACTTATTTCTTGAAAATTTTTCTGGTTCGAATTGATAATTAACCCAGTGATCGGTGTCGAATTGACACCTTTCCGGCGTTCTAGTGTTAATCCGCGCAATTTAATAATTTAATTAGGCAAAAACTTAAAGCTTAAAACTAAAAACTTAAGCTTTGAAAACCTGGTGACAAAAGATTGAAAAGTCTATGAAAGACATAAATGAATAGAGATTATATAAGTTGTTTTCCAAAAACATTGATCAAGTTAAGTGGTTAAAAGAGTGTAAAAAAATATTGGCGTTAACCCTTCGGGACGAGCGACCGGTATATGTGTCTCTTAACCCCGTGGGGACGTACGACACGTATACGTGCCGCAAAAAGACTTTAGAATCCTTGTTTATACCCACCAGTAAAAACTTACTGAACAATTTGTCTTATTTAATCGGAGCATTTTTTCGATTAAAAAAGGCTCAAATTTCTGTTTTTAAAATCCGGTGACAAAACATTAAAAATATCGTAAAAGGTTCCCGTAGCGAATCGGTTAAGAAATTTTGATTGCACTCACACATAAATTTTTACGAAAAATTTTGAATTATTTAACCCTTTCCGGCACGGGCAAAATCGGTATTAAAATGTGAAATTATCGACTGACACCGAAAATCACAAACGAATTTTTTTAATATTTTGAATTCCTTAATTTAAGCTTTTATTGTAAAAGCAAAACTTTGCTAAAATATTACTGGTGCCGTTTGCAACTTTGGAATTAAAATTAGGTATCCCAGATCAGGCACAGTGTGCCGGAAAGGGTTAATCAGCGCATTCTCTCAATTCAACAAGGGAAAATTTCCTGATTTTAAAAACCAGTGATAAAAGATTAAAAATCTTGTAAAAGTCCCTTAAAAATCCCGAAGTTATTGATGAGTTGAATTCTTTCGTTTTTGCTTTTATAAGATTTAGAATAAAATAAAGTATTTATATATTTTCTCAATGTCCTTTCTAATATATTAGACAAAGGATAAAATAATGAAGATAAATATTTAATTAAAAGCGTCTGGTGAACTTTTTTATTGGAGAAATACTTTTAGTCCATACAGAATGCCACGTGAAATTAAATCTGGAATAGAATTTATGTCCTTAATTATTTTCGCTTAACCTTTTGAAATCGTTCCTGAATTATTCAGCAATGGAGCGTGAAAGAGAACATCGGTATAAAGTTAAAAGAAATTGACATTTATTGAAAAGAATGTGATTTTATGTCTATATAAAAGGATTGTACACTTTTTGTTTGTACTTTAAAGACACCATTAGCCTATGTAAATGTAAAGACATTTAAAATTTAAATTACAAATATAAAAAAGTAAAGGAAAAAGGAAAGAAAACAAATTTTTTAAACTTTTCAATAAAGTTTTGAGAATTTAACCCCTTTTCAAATGCTCAAAAGTGCATTATGCTCAAAAGTGGGTTCATTTTTGAGCATTTCCCCTCCGCCCATACATTGTCAGGGTAACGTGTTTTTTGCCAATCATGACCAGTCGCACTAGGAAGATTTTATTGTACATTTTGCATTATTTAATCCGAGCATTTTTCCGATTCAATTATTCAAAAATTTCTGTTTTGAACAACCTGTGATACACTATTAAAAATTCTGTAAAACACATGATAAAAACAGGCATTACTTGAAAATTTTTTGAAAAATATTGATCAGGGAGAAAAAAACTTGTGTTGAAGAATTAAAAGAGTGTAAAACATTATGGTTGTTAATGGGTAAAATTCTTTCCTTCTTTTATTTTAAATAGTATTTTGAATGAAGTAAACGTATTTATATATTTTCTAATCTTTTCTAATATATTAGGCACTGTATAAAATAATGAAGAAAAATATTTAATTAAAAGGGTCTGGTAAGCTTTTTATCGGAGAAATATTTTTAGTCCATACAGAATGCCACGTGGAATTAAATCTAGAACAGAATTTATGTCCTTAATACTTTCTGGCACATGATTAGAAATTATCGACTGACACCGGAATTAACAATCGAATTTTTTAGATATCAAGAAATCCTTAATTTAAGCTTGTAATGTAAAAGTGTAATTTTACAAAAATATAAATGGTGCCGTTGGCAAGTTTGGAATTAAAGTTAGATATGACAATACCGGGCACAGTGTTCCAGAAAGGGTTGATTATTTTCGCTTAACCTTTTGAAAATGTTCATGAATTATTCAGCAATGGAGCATGAAAAAGAACATCGGTATAAAGGTACAAGAAATTGACATTTATTGAAAAGAATGTGATTTTCGGTGTGTATAAAAGGATTGTACAGTTTTTGTTTGTACTTTAAAGACACCATTAGCCTTTGTAAATGTAGAGACGTTTAAAATTTAAATTACAAATATAAAAAGGAAAGAAAACTAATTTTTGTAAACTTTTCAATAAAGTTTTGATAATTCAACCCCATCCCACTTCAGGGTTCGCACAAATCAACCACTAAAATTTAAGAATATTTTCAAAGTATTTCGCAAAATGTGTTACTGAGGATGGTGGCAGCGAATTCTGTGTTTTAAAATTTAAAGGTAAATTTTCTTATATTTAAATGCGGTTGCATAGTCCTTAAAAAATATAAGGAGTGTGCGAACTTTGCACTTTTGAGCATTTCCCCTCCGCCCATACGTTGTTAGGATAACGTGTTTTTTGCCAATCATAACCAGTCGCACTAGTAAGATTTTATTGTACATTTTGCATTATTTAATCCGAGCATTTTTCCGATTCAATTATTCAAAAATTTCTGTTTTGAACAACCTGTGATACACTATTAAAAATTCTGTAAACGACATGATAAAAATAGGCATTACTTGAAATTTTTTTGAAAAATATTGAGCAGGGAAAAAAAACTTGTGTTAAACATGATGGGTGTTAATGGGTTAAATTCTTTATTTCTTTTATTTTAAATAAGATTTTGAATAAATAAAAGTAATTATATATTTTCTCAAAGTCTTTTCTAATATATTAGTCACTGTATAAAATAAGGAAGAAAATTTTTTAATTAAAAGGATCTGGTGCTCTTTTATTGGAGAAATATTTTTAATCCATACAGAATGCCATGTGAAATTAAATCTAGAATAGAATTTATGTCCTTAATTATTTTCGCTTAACCTTTTGAAATTGTTCATGAATTATTCAGCAATGGAGCGTGGAAGAGAACATCGGTATAAAAGTTAAAGAAATTGAAATTTATTGAAAAGAATGTGATTTTCTGCCTTTCTAAAACGATTGTACAATTTTTGTTTGTACTTTAAATCTTCTTAAGGCACCATTAGCCTATGTAAATGTAGAGAGATTTAAAATTTAAATTACAAATAAAAAAAAGTAAATGAAAATAAAAATAACAAGTTGGAAATTGCATGTGAACGTAGCAAATGAGGTGCGTTCGTACGATAAAGAAGTTTAAAAATATTTAGATCTTGCTGATATAGTAGAGCGTACTTCGGATATAGTATAGTAGTCGAAATCTTTGTGTTTCTGTAAATATGCAGAAAGTAATTTTTATTACACCTCAGAAACGAATATCTTATTCATAAAATGTGAAATAGTTGAATATAATTAAAACACGCCCCAAACAATGTTTCCCCGTATAGCATTATGTAGTGGAATACTTTTGTGTGGCACTGTAATTTAATAATAAAAATTCTTTACATCACAGATTGTACAGAATGCATATTTTAGTATATATTTCATAGATTCATGCCAATTCTATTATGTCCGAATGAGTGTAACATCATAAAAATGCATTTGAATCTTTTTTCCCGTTGACCGTAATGTAATGGAATACCTTTGATTGTCCCTGTTAATGATCAGTGCATCGGACTTTCATAACATTTGAAATGTTTTCATAAAATTACGTAATAATTATATGTTTTAAATTTCAAACGATTAAAATGCATTTGAAACTTTTTTCCCCATTGACCGTAATGTAACGTAATCCTTTTGATTGTCCCTGTAATTGTTCTATCCATCCGATTTTCATAAAGTTTGAAATGACTCGACCAAATTATGTTATAATTATGTGTTTTAAATTTCAACCGATTGGGTTGGGTAGTTTTTGCGTTGTTATATGCGGACAGACAGACGGACGGACTGAGCGACAATAATAGGTGCTACATATTTACATAAATAAGAACGCACCTAAAAAGCAAAGGACAACTAATTTTTGTACACTTTTCAATAATTTTTTGAGAATTTAAACCCATCCCTCTTTTGAGTATTTCCCCTCCGCCCATACTTTGTAAGGGCAACATGATTTTGCCAGTCATAACTTGTCCGTACCATATTTTCCACAAACCATTTTCTAAAAATCATTTTCTACAAGCTCATTTTCAAATTGGAATTAATCTTACCGTAATTTCCTGCATATAATCCGCGGATCAAACAATTCTTTTTCGACCCAGAAATTTTATTTTGTAATTGAAGGAAAACATTTACGGCGATCTGAAAAGTTATGTTTTATTTAATAAAATTTCTGGGTTTAAAAATGATTGTTTGATCCGCGGATTATATGCAGGAAATTACTGTATTTATTAGTCCCGAAAACAACCTTCAATTGTAAAGTCAGCGATGGATGAGGCCAAGGTAACTAAAAAATATCACTCTCATACAGAAAAGCCTGGCAACCGTATTACAGATACCATTATACTGATAATATTATTCAATCTTCCATAACCGGGTAATATTTTCAGGGCTTGCACCGCTCCTAAAATATTCATACAACAATTTTAAAAAGGTAATATTTATTAGGATGAGGGAAGCGAATCCTCTACTAGGCCACTCAAATGACATTTTGTCGTACACTTTACAAAAAAACTACATAGTATTTTGACTTGAAATTAAACACAAATATAAATTATGATCTGTAGACTTGCAGAATAGTATTTTTTTTTACAGAAATATTTATCAAAAAATTATTACTTTAATTTATTTTACATGTTTTTCCATTATGAACGCATTTTTTTTAAATAAAAAGTGAAACACGTACGTTTTCAGAAGAAAAACTTAAATCATGGGGTCAGTAATTATAGCTAGAATCATCGTTAAATAAATAAATAAATAAAATATATTTTCATTATTCTGACAAAATATTTCAAAAACTGCTTTCGGATTTTCAAACTATGCTCATTCCTTTTAACTATGCATAGTTTCATGATTTCTTTTATAAAATTTATAAAATACTTTTTTTTTAGAAAAATTGTAGCATATTTTTAATGAATTAAAATTTGTGAAAATTCCCTTAGTAACATTCAATTATAAAAGTATTTTTCTGTGTTAAAAATTCAAATACACAATTTATTCTTATTTTGTGAAATCATTTAAGCAGACGATATTTATGAATTTTAAAAGAATTACATTGTTTTTGAGAAGTGGCAATAAAAGAATTGTAAACAAATGAAATTAATTAATATTTTGTATAATTCTACTTCCAAAATATTTTTATTTATACCAGTCTTATATCATAAATAAACAATCTGAAGAAATTCTTAGTAATTTGGTTGAAATACATTTTAAAATTAAAATGCGCCGAAACATAAAGTTACATTTTTGCTTAATAAAGATGCAAAAGTAATTTTAAAAATATATTATTTAATTTCAAATATTTATCTTGTAGCATAATACTTCGCGAATCCAAACAAAGCATGGCTTTTGCTAGTAGTATAATTCTATTGCAGATTTTAAAGGAACGTTCCACAAAGACTTTTGATTTAAAATACTGGTACCAAACTGCAAAAATTTTAAGAACGGTGCGAGCCCTATATTTTTTAACATATTCATAGCTGCCAACTTTTAAGCATTTTTTCTACCACAAAAATTGTATTGTAAATATTATCTTATTTAATCGTCGAAATCTTATGATTAAACAAATTGAAAATCTCTGTACAATTTTAGTGGTAGCAAAAGTGCGTAAAAGTTGGCAGCTTTGCACATTGACTGCCCCCCCAATTTTCAGAAATCTGGCCTAAAATGACACTTTTTAAACATAAAGTAAAGATTTAAACACATTATATTATTAAAAATTCCCACCAGTATTTTTCGAATATAAATACTAAAGTTGCTTTCTCTTGCAAATGGTGTTAACCCTTTAACGATCAAAGCATTTTCATTGCTAAGATGTCGAAATAAATGAATGACACCGGTAATTAAGAACAAATATGTTTGTAAATAAGAAAACGTGATTTTTCACATACATAATAAAAGGAATATTTTTAGATAAAAATACCGGTGTCAGTGTTGCATATCGGAATTAAAATTTTGTGGTTTCGTGGCGAAACCAATGAACGTTAAAGGGTTAAAGGATCTGTCAAGCATTTCTTGTTTTTTAAAAGTGGCATTTCTTGTTTTTTAAAAGTGGTGCTGTTTAGAAAAATTAGAATTAACACATTGTCTGCCGACTACGAGATAGCTCGTAGTTGGCTTCCTAGAAAAGAACGCAACCGACTACGAGTTATCTCGTAGTCGTCAGTCAACGTGTTAAACAGTGCACATTATTATGCTTTTAAATATTGTGTGATTTAAACGAGGGTTGGTGAGCGTAGCTAACAGGGGAATAAGACCCATTGTCTGCTATAAAAAGATGTCTAAATAATTATTATAATATTTTGTATTTATTTGTAGGAAATAAAAGACATCATTATTACAGAATATTACAGGCATCAGCATTTACTATAATACGATTATTTTTAAATAAACATTAATTTTCATTTTAGTAATAAAGTTTTGTAAATCGCGAATAGCGATTAATTCTTTAATTTTACATTTTATGAGTCTTCATAAATTATTCAACAACGAACTAGAAAAGAGGGAATTACCGTAAAAACAAACTGACATTTAAAGAAATGGTTTTAATTTTCTTTCTGTATAAGATAACAAGTTCTTTCTTATCCAGTTTTTTTTCCGAAAATAATTAACGTATGCAAACAGAGTGGCACTTGAAATTTTAAATAAAAATAAGAAAAGAACGCAAGGAAAAAAATAGGGTCGGAAATAATACTTTTGTTCCATTTTTAAGTTTTTTTTTCAAATTTCATTAATTTTAAATCAATTTTGTTATATATTTTGAGCTGTTTTAAAAGTTTTTTATTAACACCTTCTAGACGGGAGCCATTTACGATATTTTTAATGTTTAGTCACTGGTTTTTAATAACATATATTTGCGTTTTATTAAATCGACAGTATTCTCCGATTAAAAAAGGCAAATTTTTCAGTAAAATTTTACTTTTGGGGATAAGCAAATATTATTAAGCCTTTTTTGGCACATATGTATATCAATGGCGTTAAAAATAACAAGTAAAAAAATGCGTCATATTTAAAATGATCAAGTAATATTGCTAAGAAGTTTTTAAAAAATAGAAAAAACATTTCTTTCATATTTTGATATAATTTTTTTAACTATTGTTGTGAATTTTAAGTCAAAACAAATAATATGTCATTTCAAACAACAAAAGTATTTTCAAGTGAAAAATTAAAAAGAGAAAGAAAAATTTAATGAAAAGTTCATCAAATTTAAACGATACATTTAAAATGGTTTACTTAAATATACATATATATCGCGGTTTAAAAAATACCTGGGTGAAACAACTCTGCGCATTTAACTGTTTAACTGATCATGTTTAAACAAACATGTAAATAGCCAATAGATGTGTAACAGCATCTAATTAGAGCTTAAAATTCCTCCAATCAAAGCGAAATGAATGAAAAACCGTTTACAGGGAGATCGTCATTTAATATATATATATATATATATATATATATATATATATATATATATATATATATATATATATATATATATATATATATATATATATACTGCCTCTGACAATAAAGTTCGATGAATAGTCCTGTAGCATTAACCCTTTCCGGCACGGGAAATATTTGTTACTAAAATAAGAAATTATCTACTGGCACCGGAATGCACAAAAGAATTTTTCAGATATTTTGAAATCGTTAATTTAAGCTTTTATCGTTAAAACAAAATTTTACTAAAATACTATTGGTGCCATTTGCAAGTTTGAAATTAAAATTAGGTATCCCAGACCGGGCTCAGTGTGCCGGAAAGGGTTAATGTAGATGAAATATTAACGAAAGTTACCATACCATCCTTCAAAATAGTCATCTCCTATAATTATGCACTGCTGAGATCTGCTTTTCATGTCTTGGGAAATTCGCAAGTCTTCAATTGGGATGAAGTTCAAAAGCTTCGTCACATTTCGTTGGATGTCAGCAATATGGTCAAATCTCTTTCAAAGAGAGTTTGAGTCGTGAAAATAGGAAGAAGTCTTGAGATCTGGCGAGTATGGTAGGTGTTCAATTTGCACCATTCCTCATGAATTTCTTTCGGTGTCTTGCAAAGATTAAAACGAAACTTTAAACTGATTTTTTATTCGTTCATTTTCTTGTTCTCAGTTAAGAACCAACACACTGAACAAGCACTTAGTAAAGCACGTCTTACACAGAACATAAACGACGCTCAGCTGAACAGCGGTGAGGGAAGATGGTCAACACTTGCCTCTATGCAGGTGCGGCGTTTTGTTTCCCCAGTGTTGCCAGATCGGTCGTTCTGAAATCATTCACCGAACTTTATTGTCAGAGGTAGTACAGGGTGGTTCCCTGTTTGAGACGCACTAGCAAGAGAAGCAGTGGATGAAACAATTTTATATTTGAAGCATATAAATGGGAACCATGGGAAACTGATTGATTCAATAAAAAATTTTTGTTCAAATGAAGGCCACCAGGGGATAAAAAGGCGCTGCAATCGGTTTAAAATAAGAAAAATGAAATAAAATTTTAAATTTCACGTCACTAAGTTTTTAGTATTCTTCGCCTAATAAGAACACTAATAAAATTAATAGCAGCATATACTAATAAAACCTAAACGAATAATACTGTTAAAAATTATTGGGGGAATAAAAAATTTGGCACCAAAATCCTTGGTCATGTCGCATTTTTTACTTATCTTAAACTGATCGCAGCGCCTTATTATCCCCATGTGGCCTTTGTTTGAACTAAAAAAAATTTGCACCGTTCAATTTCCATGGTCTGATATGTATACCTTCCAAATATGAACACGTTTCATCCACTGCTTCTCTCGCAAGGGTGTCGCAAACAGGGATATTTTAATTTGAAGCACCCTGTATATATATATATATATATATATATATATATTGTATATAGTTCAATGTTTCGAAGTCTTTTAACCCTTTAACGTTCATTGGTTTCGCCACGAAACCACAAAATTTTAATTCCGATAAGCAACACTGACACCGGTATTTTTATCTAAAAATATCCCTTTTATTATGCATGTGAAAAATCACGTTTTCTTATTTAGAAATATATTTGTTCTTAATTACCTGTGTCATTCATTTATTTCGACATCTCAGCAATGAAAATGCTCTGTTTGTTAAAGGGTTAACCCTTTAACGTTCATTGGTTTCGCCACGAAACCACAAAATTTTAATTCCGATATGCAACACTGGCACCGGTATTTTTATCTAGAAATATCCCTTGTATTATGTATGTGAAAAATCACGTTTTCTTATTTAGAAATATATTTGTTCTTAATCACCGGTGTCATTCATTTATTTCGACATCTTAGCAATGAAAATGCTCTGATCGTTAAAGGGTTAAAAGCCGATCAAATTGGTTTGATTTTAGAGTTCGCGGTATCCCAACAGAGGTTCACGAGCGTAACTGGTAGGGGACGGAGCCTCCTAGTTTATTATTAAAAACAAGCGTTATGGTTAGGACAACTTTGAACCGCAATAAATGCAGAGGTCGCAGCGTCCCTAAAATTTTCACACTTTTCTACCAGTATTTTAACCCCTTAACGCGCAGTGTTGCCGGGTCGGCAACACCTAATGTTCCCCCGGTTTAGAGACACAAAAACTCCATGAATATTTTAAAAACTACTGTAATGGCTACTTTAAATCTCTCTTATGAGTTCTAGATGGCAGCACCACAGAGATCAAACTCCACTGTTTTTAAATAATAGGTAAAATGTTTTACTGTAATACGCGCTTCACAGCAATGCTCTTCTCACTGCGCTTATCAATTCTTTACTTATGGGAGGTAACCACTTCGGCAACAGCTGTATAATTAAAATGGTTAGTGCAATCTTTACAAAACAATACCTGTGTACTCCTCTAGGCCTAATTAGATTGCCTAATTTTTTTTTCTTTAAATTCCAAATTTAAAGAGTAGTGCGCCGGAAAGGGTTAAATCAAAAATCTTTCTCACAGATTCCTTTAACATTTACAATGAAATTCTACAATAAATATTATCGTTTTAAAATTGTGGTAGGAAAGCAGCGAATATTTTAGAGACGGTGCGACCCCTGTAAATGTTTTCAGACATTTAAAGACTCCTAATGTGCATTTTCCAACATCACAAGATTTTATAATTTATATTACAACAAATATTATGCATAAGAAGCGTGGAAGGAAAAAACTATGAATATTTAAGAATAAGAAAGAGGTGATCATATGAAACATAAAAATATAATGAAAAACATTTTTCAATGTTTTTAACCCTTTAACGTTCATTGGTTTCGCCACGAAACCACAAAATTTTAATTCCGATACGCAACACTGACACCGGTATTTTTATCTAAAAATATCCCTTTTATTTTGTATGTGAAAAATCACGTTTTCTTATTTAGAAATATATTTCTTCTTTATTACCGGTGTCACTCATTTATTTCGACATCTTAGCAATGAAAATGCTATGATCGTTAAAGGGTTAACGCATTAATATATTTATAATTATACATTACAGTAATACATACTTGTACGTAGTAGTATTCTTCAAACAGCAATAAAAAAATGTGAAATGTATGAAATTTCATCTTTGAGTAGCCCTTGCCCGAATAACGCCTCAAATGAATTTTATGCATTTTATAAATATATAATTTTCACAAAATATTTACATGTTATATCTAATACACACTTTCGGTATTTATATAAAATATATTCGCGAATATAAGGTATTTTTGACATTAGTACCTTTAATCATTAAAATTTAAACTTGAGTATAGTTTTGAGCTGATTCAAAATAATACTGAAAATGGGGTAAAACGGTACTGCCTTCTTATTTTCCAGTTGATTAACTATAGGTAAATAAATAATCACAAAACATTAACACACATACAACATTTAGATAGCAATATGTCTGATAAATTAGTATGCTATTACTTACAATAAAAAATTAATTGAATTCAACAATGTCAAAACAGCATTGAAAATGAACTTGAAAATAGTACTACACAATAGTAAGTTGGATGATGTCATTAATTGCGTATAATGTTGCTAATTTTATTTTCAAAAACACATAGTAGAAATCCAACTTTATAACCTTGCCAGTATTGGAATTTATTTAGCCAGTTGAAGTCAAACGTATTGAAACTTAGGACGTAGCGCAAAGCTATCCTGAATGACTGTATTTATTTAACATGGAAAAAACCACATTTAAGACTAAGGATGTTTTTATTCTTCCATTGCAGGTATTTCATGTAAATAAATTTCTTAAAACATGCTTAAAGTTGGCAGTAATATACGTTGATAAAAGCCTGAATTGATGTATTTTATGAGAAAATCACACTGCTCCATTTCTCCTTTATCTTCCCAGATTTGCATTTTAAAAATTATAACAATTCTATGAATCGAACTTAACTGATGATTTATTCATACGCCGATATCGAACTAATCGATCCTGTAAAAAATTTAAATGTAGTTTCATTATATCGGTATGAAAATCACTGGAAAAAATAAAACTACGATTCATAGTTAAAAACATGAGTTACAAAAATAATTTTAGCAGCCTTATGTAGTATTTCGAACTTTGTAGAAACAGATGTATAACGAATTTCGTTTGTTTCATTTAGTTCTATCCGAATAGAACTATTATAGATTTTATCTATGTCAATTGATATTTCACATTCCGCAAATGATTTCTGCAAAAAAAAGCATTAAACAGCGTTTTAAGATAATTACTTCATTTGGTACATAATAGTAAAGTTTTAGAACAGCAAATTCGTTTTGTTAAATACTTACAATGCACCCCAAAGGATTTTGCATACCTACAATGCAGCACCAAACACCAGGGGCGTCTATTAGGCACTAGAATTTTAAATGTTACTTAATTTCATGAAGGGATACTTTGCACTAATACTTAACCTAGCAAGTGTTCATACACAGCTAGGTAGCTTGATTAGACTTAATACAGTAAAACCTCTAAATAACGGACACCTCGGGAGCGCAGAAAATGTCCGCTATTCGGAGGCGTCCGCTATTGGGAAATCCTCAGCGATTCAAAAATCACTAAGAAATGCTTAATGTTTAATTAATTTACTTTTATATGTCCTAAAACCTCTATTATATAATTATTCAGAAATTAAAATTATTTTTTAAGCAATAAAATTGAAATGAAATTGTGCACACTTTTATCCACTGTTTATTATAATCTTGTGAAAAAAAATCTGTTACTAAAGTTTACTTTTGCTTACGATTAGATGTCATTTGTATTTCTATGTGACGTTATTGGACATTGCAGTATTACGGGTGGAGAGGGAGGAATTGTACTTTTTAATTTTTAAATGCATAAAATCTCAATCTTCTTGGATGACATTTCAATGCTCTGGGAGGTATTTCTCCCGGGCAACCCCCTGAATTTAGCACTGAACGTGTGTGTGTGTGTGGGGGAGGGGTAATTTTCCCCAGCTCTTTATCTACATTTATCAGTGATCACAAAATTTGTAACAATTTGTCTTGATAAATTCAGAGGTATTTTTGCTCTATTTTTTTTCATTTTTTTTCTCTTTAAAAATATTTTTTCATTCTTTATCACCGAATAAAATGTCCGCTATTCGGAATGTCCGTTATTCAGAGGTTAAACATACAAAAATTTAGATTTTGGGAGTGGGGAACGGAAAACTGTCCATTAAATAGAGGTGTCCGCTATTCGGGAGTGTCCGTTATGGAGGTTTTACTGTATTTAGTTATTTTGATGAAGAAAATCATACTATTTGTTACTATAACGTTTATCTCTATATTTTTTCTGGTGCAAATTTTGAGTATTTTTTTCAATAGAAAATGTAATAAAGTATCAGTATATGAATTCAAATTGATACCGTATAGTTTTCCGATTTTTCATCTAAAACATTTGGTTTACTTGCACTGAGTGTCTACGTACTTTACACATAATTTTGACAAGTGTTGCAAAATGCTTTTTTATTTAAAAATTCCAAATTTTTACCAGGATTTTTTGTCTTTTTTGTTATCCGAAGAAGAAAAGAACGTCTTCTTTATTTGTTATTTTTTCACTTTCGGCACTATGAACCAATGAACCAATGCAGGATAATCAGAAGTGCCTACTGGAGTCGTGTTGCTCCAGCTTACCTTCCATCGGGTTCGATGAGTCGAATTTCTGATTGCATATAAGATTAGCAGGTTAAAAGGTGGAATTATCAGAAATTCCGTAGCATTGGGTTGGTCGATGAGTCTCAAGGTATATGATTTTCTTCTGAAACTATCGTGATCAGTGTTTTAATCATATACATTCAATATATTGTTAAAGCAATCAGTTTGAATAAACATGCATTTTTGCAACGGTTGCTATTTCCTAAAAAAACTTTTTCTATAAGATTTTTTCATGTATTAGTCTGCAGTAAGTATATAGCGAGTGGTGCAAAATTCTTGGCGTCTGCAGCCATTTTATCATCAGTAAATTTATTTCGATATTTTTCGTATAATATATACGAAAACATATACAAACATATATAAGTGGACAACTTTCAAAAACGGCTATTGTAGTGATTTTAAGTAACTTCCCTTTATACTTTTTCAAGGCTTAAGATTTGCCAATTGTAGTAGTACACATTTTAGCATATTACAAATGGTATGTTTAGACGATATTTTTTTAACTTTTAAATTTCATTTTCTATAAAAGTGGTTCAAAGTTGCACATAGAAGTACACATGGAAACTATTACATGTATATACACATAGAATATACGTACGAATGCGAACGAAGAGAGACGTCCCCTTTTCCGAGAACAAACTAAGCAGTTTTTAAACACCACCAAATAAACTAAATATAAAGAGGGAATTTCTTGGCAATTCCGTGGAATTCTAGCACGTTAAAAGGAGATTTCTTAAAATCCAGACTCTTTTTAACTGTATTTGTTGGCGTTTTTATTATTTAAGGATTACTTAATAGTTATTTAATAGTTATCTTTCATGGCATAAAGCCATGAAAAGCGTTGTCCCTTTAAGCATTGTCCCTTTTTTTAGTAATCACGGTTAGATCCGGGACGATCCGAATTTTTAATACCGTAATTTTCGCCGTATAATCCGCGGATCAAACAATTCTTTTTGGACCCAGAAATTTTATTTAGTGATTAACACTTTAGATCCCAAACCAAACGAGATACTTCGAGATATTTTAATTCGTATTTCCTAACTTCCACCAGAAAATTAAAATAACATTATTAGGTTTATTTCATAACTGACGTTATGGATTTATATAAACCGAAATGAGCCACTGAAACTTTCTGGTGTAACGTGAGACTTTACTTCATAATTTCCCGAACGTGTTTTATCGTGGGAATTAAAGGATTCAAGAGTTATATTTACGGCGATCTAGCAACTTACATTTCTTTTTTTTAAGTTTCTGGGTCGAAAAATGATTGTTTGATCCACGGCTTATACGCCAGAAATTACGTTAATACTATATGTTAATATCTGTAGATCTATTTTATTTTTAACTAATTTTCTTTTAAATGAATATTTATATTCACCCTATATATTCCAGAAATATTAAATAATGCTAAATACTAATCAAAACTGAGTTTCTTTACTGCCTCCTCTCTTCATGTGTTGTTTATCTGACATGTATGATTTTCCCTCGAGCAATAAGCAGATATAATGAACATTTTCGAAATGCCAGCCATCGATTTGCACCCATAAGCATACGTGTATTTATGAAGTAGAGCATACAAAAGTTAATTAACTGCTAGCATTCGCTTGATAGGGAGATTTATGCCTCAAAGCGTGATATTTTTTTATAAATAGCATAACAGTTTGTTCAACATATAGAGTAAAATGTCAATGCAATATATTTGTCTAAATAAATAGAATGATTAGCCAACCGACGAGATTAATTTTTGTAGTTAGAGCAAAGGGGATTTTCTTGATTCAAATGATTAAAGCTATTGTATATAAGAAGCAGAAAATGATTTAAATTGGACCAATTACCAAACACACAATAATTATTTGATTACTAATTTCCGTTTTATCCCATCCTGAAATTAAAAAGGAATAATCAAAATTGATAGTTCTGGACAAAATTTGAACATTTGGAGTGAAGTCGAGGAGAAAAAAATCTTTATAGTTCAGTTTCTATTTTAGCATATTTCGTAGTCCCTTGTAAAACTACCATGTTTATTTTTATTTATTTATTTTTTTTTTTTAAGCGGTTTATTCTATATATTTTAACCAAACAAAAACTTCTCCCATTTAAATCAGGATTTAGAGATATACAAATTCTTATGGGATGGACGAGTATGACTCAAAATAAAAAGTGGTTTCTAACGGACACATACATTTATTGACAGACGAACAGAACAAAAAATAGACAAAAAATAAAACAGATTAATTCTTCGTTACTTTTCAAAATAATACTTTAAAAATCATATATCAATTCTTCGTAAATGTTTTAGAACAATCGTCATTTTTATACTTCGAAATATCCGTCTTAGTTTTAATCAACGTCGTTCATCGTCGTCGAAAAACATTCTATTTACTTCTTCTTCTTTGTTTCACACCTGGCCACACAGCTTCGATAATTCACCTTTTTCTATTTAATCTCGAGCCAGAGTTCCGGAGAGTGGCGGAGGGAAATAGTCCGATGCAGGTGCAGCAGAGAGAGAGTGTAGCCCACATGCGAGAGTATATCCCACATGCGGCCGTCCTGACATCTGGAGCTGCCGCAGCGACATGCGATCTTATAGAATCTGGAAAGAAACAAAAACAGTAACTGTTCTTAGGGGGAAAAAATAGAGTTCGTTTGTACACTAGAAAGATCAGTCGTCGTTTTTCTGAAATGGTGTAACATCGTATGAAAATGTTCTTCAAAATCGCTGACTGTTAAAATGATCAGACATACACATTAAAGATAAGGGGAAAAAATAATGTTTCAGTTATCGTCATGCCAAGGCTTCATGTATTCAGCACACGAACTAGTACTGATCGGTCCTTCAGTTGATGAGATTTTCTCTACGTCGTAGGTGTCGTTAGACTTCACTTTGGTTACTTTATATGGACCTAGGAATTTAGATTTCAATTTTAGCCCTGGTCCTTGTTGGGTTCTTTTAATTGCTACGAGGTCTCCAAGGTTATATTTCCGGGGTTTCTTACGTCGTAAATTATAATGCTTGCGATTTTCTTGTTGAATTTCCAGAATATTCTTCTTAGCTTCTTTTCGGAGTTCTTCTCTATCTTTCATCAATTGTTCTTCGACTGCACTGTTCAGGAGTTCAATAATTTGTAAATCTTCTTTCTGTTTCATTTTTGTACCAAATAGTATTTCAAACGGTGTTCTCTTAATGCTTCGTTGGTAAGTTGAATTAATAACTTGCTGAACTTTAGGAACATGTTTAAACCATTTGGTCGGTTCGTCTTTGGACATTTTAGAGATTACTGGAATTATGATGGAATTAAGTCGCTCTACTTGACCATTAGCACGGGGAAGGCCAGTTGTAATTGTCTCGTGTTTAATATTTTCATTTTGGCAATAATCAGCAAATTCTTTACTTGTAAATGCAGGACCTTTATCGGTAATAATTTTGGAAGAGTTGCCAAAAGTATAACTTTGTTGTTGCAGTTTCGATATGACTTCGGCAGAAGAAGTAGTTTTACAGGGATATAGCCACACGAATTTGGTAAATGAATCTATTAAAGACAAAATATGCTTCTAATTTTTGTTAGTTGATTCGAGAGGGCCTAAATGATCAATGCGGTAGGTTTGGAGAGGAGTCTCCTGTTTCTGTAAGGGATGTAACTCACCTTCTTGTTTTCCACGTTTCCGATTATATAAAAGGCATGTTACACAATTTGCTATAACTTTATCAATCTTATTTGCCATATTAGGGATAAAAAATTCTTCATTAAGGAGTTCTTCACAACGTTTGCGTCCGAAGTGTCCTTTGTCATGAACGTGTTTAATGACGTTTAGCTGCATTTCATCCGGCACAACTACCAGATCGTAACCTTTATGATTTTTATAAAGAACGTTATTTTTGAGGAAATAATTGTCATATGGCTTTGTTTTCAAAATTTCTTTGATGGCCTGTATATGTTCGTCGGTGTTCTGTGATTGTATGATTTTGGAAGTAAAACTGTCTTGAATGGTCATACATACGGGATTTCTGCTTAAAGCGTCGACGTGGCGCATACGTGTACCTTGTCTGTGTTCGATTGTATAGTTATAATCAGCTAACATTAAAGCCCATCGAGCTATCTTGGTGCAAAGATCTTTTTTATTCATAGTTAGGGCAAATGCATTGCAATCTGTGACTATCTTGAAAGGAATTCCTAAAATATAAACACGAAATTTTTTAAGAGCCTCGACGACAGCCAAAACTTCTAGTTCATAACTCGAATATTTACGCTCAGCATCTGTGGTTTTTTTGCTCATAAAGTAGACAGGGTGAAATTGATTATCAATAGAAGACTTTTGAATGAGGACTGCTCCGTAACCATAAATAGAAGCATCGCAATGAACATCTGTTTCATTACAAGGGTTATAAATGCTTAAAACAGGACCTGAAGCAAGGATGTGTTTCAACTGATTAAATGCATTTCGCTGTTGGTCACCGAAGTGAAATTTAGTGTCCTTATTCAATGTGGTATTATGTGAAGACATTTCAGGTTCCGAATCGGTATCACTTTCGTTTTGGATAATGTTAGCTTGGAGTGAATTCAAGTCTGAAAGATATGTAACTAATCTGGTTGCAAGTTCAGTTAAAGAACCTTCGTTAGAGATGCAGAGTAAATTACAAATTGTGATTAAATCGTTTAAAGAAAAATCTGCTTGAACTTTCGTAACTTTATTTTTGAATTCAGTGCTGGTCGTTTCGAAATCGAAACCAGTGAAGTCACGAATTCTTTTTCGATTTGATCGATCACCATCAGTGTCGAACAATAATTTATGAAGTAGTTTAATTTTATTAGTACGTTCATTTTTAAATGCAAGTTCCAGTTCTTTGATGTCGACTAGCTTCATAGTAAATATAGAATATGGAATAATTAACTCACCCGTAAAATGATATCCGACTTGAATCTTAAGAAAAAAAATAGTTCACGGCAATATGAAGAAATATGGGTAACCACTTCTGTCACCACTTTATGGGATGGACGAGTATGACTCAAAATAAAAAGTGGTTTCTAACGGACACATACGTTTATTGACAGACGAACAGAACAAAAAATACACAAAAAATAAAACAGATTAATTCTTCGTTACTTTTCAAAATACTACTTTAAAAATCATATATCAATTCTTCGTAAATGTTTTAGAACAATCGTCATTTTTATACTTCGAAATATCCGTCTTAGTTTTAATCAACGTCGTTCATCGTCGTCGAAAAACATTCTATTTACTTCTTCTTCTTTCTTTCACACCTGGCCACACAGCTTCGATAATTCACCTTTTTCTATTTTATCTCGAGCCAGAGTTCCGGAGAGTGGCGGAGGGAAATAGTCCGATGCAGGTTCAGCAGAGAGAGAGTGTAGCCCACATGCGAGAGTATATCCCACATTCTTATAACAGGTTTTACAAAAACTGTACCCGCACTCCCCCCCCCCCCTCTAGAAATGCATATATACATAGCTGCCAACTTTTACGCATTTCCCTACCACAAAAACTTTATAGTAACTATTGTCTAATTTAATCGTCGAAATGGATTAAAGAAATGGAAAATCTCTCTGCAATTTTAGTGGTAAGAAAAATGCATAAAAGTTGGCAGCTATGTACATATTGTTCTTTAAAGAGAATTTTAATTTTATAATAATAAAAATTCTAAAATATAGGTATTATTGGTAAAAAGCATTCATCCAAGGAACGTGTTCCTTAAACAGACTTTTGCACGAGTCAGGCAAGGACAGACCAATCATTTTAATACAGCACGGTTGTGTCCGGACCGAATATTGCGGCAGACTTCTAGGAAGACTAAAGCGCAGGCCCAGAAATAAGTCCTTTTTCTTCCGGTTTGATCCTACAAGGAAAGCAAGACCCCGTCACGACCTAGAAAAAATGTTCAGACTCAGGCCGTTCTATGTAGGCCTCTAAATGGCATTTGAATAAAAAAAATATGCACTTAAAGTCTGGAAATTTTTTAAATAAATTATGTAAAAAATTGAATTTAAATTGTAAATTTCGCAAAAAACTCATTATTCTTTTATTAACGAACGTTCCGCTCATTGTCGCTTATCAAAAAGTGAATCAAGTTAAACTTAACACATATAGAAAGATTACATACGTATAGTTAGGCTACATACATCAAATTATACATGAAATCGAAGCTAAACTAACCGAGTTTCTTTAAATGCTCAGTATGTGCACGTTTAGTTAAACTTCATACATCGAAGTCCAATTCTTCCCACACTCCAGTTAAAAAATCCGGATTAACGACTGAAATATACTTAATATTGTACAGGAGCAAGTAATTGTGGTTCAAGTAATGTTAAATTTGCAATGCAATTTTCGAAAAAAAAAACTGTTTCAAAATAAGAAAAGCAAATTTTTCAACTTTATTTCACCCATTTAAAAAATAAATTTTTATTACCAATCTTTGCTAAAATTAGGTGGGATATATATATGTATATTCTACCGACTCTCAAGGAGTTAATTCTGTGTCTCAACTTTGGCAAATGATTAGGGTGCGGCGGAACATAGACAGGATATTTTATTTAGAAAAATCCCTCGACTCTCCCATGGTTACCAGTTTGGTCTCCAATTTTATTTTAAAAATATGGATTCACACCAGAAAATGAAAATAGTATTTTCAGATTTCTTTAGTATCAAGCTGTTCTTGATTATTCCAAGTAAAAATTTTTCTTCAAAAATTTTTAGTTCGAAATTGAAATTCCGGGATAAAAATGGAGAACAAACTGGCAACATTGGACTTTAGTCCTTTTTAATTTCCAGCTCAGCAAAAGTGCTTTATATTTATCTCTTACAAGTCCGCTATATTATTGTCGCTATATATAAGCAACGCTTTCTTCAGTTCTGTGTTTTGCCACGTAGGGATAACAATTAAACTTTACACGAATCACGTTGAACTAAAATTACAGATTCAGTCTTAACAAATAGCAGGACACAAGATTCTCTGTATCCATGAGTTGCAATTTTGCACATTTGGCTCTGAAATATAGCCAATAACAAAGCTGTATTAGCTCGAACAATTATCTAAAACTAATAGAGTTAATCTTTATTTTTGACCTTGAATCAACACTTTACAATGCTTGCAGTTCATACTATTAAAATTTCTAGCCGAGACAATCTTTTATGAACAAATTGTATTATGTAGAAAACGCAGAAACTGTTATATCAATTGATATAATTGAACCTAATTGTATATGGTTTTAATTAGAGTCCTGAGCATATTGATTTACACAATATTAAAAATCGATTTTAAAAGAAAAAGCTTCAGTTGGAAAGTTGACTTGAACTCGAATACAAAATGGAAGAAAAAAAAATCCATATTTTTATAAATTTTTGGAAAAACTGCTTGCAATTTCTTTTCTAATGTCACTTTTTTTTATATTGAAATATGAACAGAGATGTACATATACTATTCATTTTCATTAATAGGTACTACTTTTCTAGCCTTTGTTTTCATTAAGATGTCACTGCTATGCATATGTGGTGCTGCAATAATAATAATAATAATAATAACAAAAACTGACAAAACAGTACAGACAAATGTGTTTAATTAAAGATGTTTGAATTACACTTTTTTGTGACCTTCAATCAATACTTTACAACGCTTACAGTTCTATAATAATTTATGAGTGGGATGCACAATATACGAATTTTTAAAGCAAAAATAAATGAATATTTTTAAATATCAATTAAAAAAGACTATTTTGTTGATTAGGTTTTTTTAATTAAAATGTTTTATCTTCCAAATGCATCTCTTTATTAGTTTAAAAGCAATATCTTTATTCATTAATTAAAGTAATTTAATTAAGTATAACATTTTATTTTAATTACCACGATGAAGGTTTTTATTTATCGTTGTTTTGCTGTTAAGTAGAATCTATTTCATCCAATTAAAAATGTTTTGATACATTAAAGAAGAAATTCAATATGATTTCTGCTTTTATTTTCATCTTTTATAAAATTGGCAAGCATAATATTTGTTATGGTAGATATTTGATAATTTATTAAGAGCTATATCTATTATTATCTATTTCTTTCCAATAACATGCCTTTCAATTTACAAAATGATTAATAACTTGATATAATCCACTAAATATATATGCACAAAATTTAATATATAAGCATTCAAAATTTGCATCCCACGCAGATTTTTTTAAACATCAGTATATGCGTGAGTTTGGCACCATTGCTTGACTTTCAGAATCTTTTAATTCAAATAATTGCCTTTTTTCAGGTATGTAACCTTCATTTTATATATTTATGGATTAATCATACAATATATTTGTCCTTAAATAAAAGATTATTGCTCCAAAATTGTATTTGTTAAACGCTTCCCTGATTTGTCCGTACGGCAACGTGTTTTTGTTAATCATGATTTTCTCGTACCACGCATGAATATCCATACTCCAATCACGATTTATTATTCTCACTAGTACATTTTTATTGTAAATTTTGCATTATTTAATCTGAAGATTTTTCTGATTTAACTAGTCAAAAATTTCTGTTTTGAAAAACTGGTGATAAAAGATTAAATATCTCTCTCTCTATATATATATGTATATAAAAATGAAAAAAAGCATTATTTGAATTTTTTTAACATTAAAATAATGATAAGATAAGTGGTAAATAAGAGGCATGTTAATTAAAGCAAAGACCGGTTTGTTATACAGAATAATAGGAGGCGCTCTCGTCGCAAAGTGTGCTTGAGTCGTTTTCTGGCAACAACTCTGCTTAGTTGCAGCTGTGTAGGTAACCTGTACGGACTGTTGTTTGTTTTTTTTAAAGTTCAAGATTATCAAATAGCCCACCCTGTGTATGGTACGGACAGTCATACTTTTATTGTTGCAGAGCGATTCAAAACAAAAGACGCGGCATATTGAAAGAGGGAATTTTGCTAATCCATGAAAGTGCAAGGTCTCACACTGCAAATCAAACCTGAACCTTCTGGACCCTTTTAGCTGGGAGATTTTTGACCCCCATCCACCTACCACTGGTACAAAATTTAGACGCCAGCGAGTAGATTATCACCACTAAAATTTAAAAATTTTCTTCGCTGACATTTTAATAGCACGTTAACAAGATCTTTACTCGGAATCAGTGTTGCCAGATGGGCTATTTTTTTTAATTCAAATTCTTGATTGGCACCACTTTATCCATTTGATAAAATATGCTTTATTCGATGTTATGATAACAAAGGCAAAAACAAAAGGTAATTTACCATTTCAAAAAAGTGGTGCCAATCGAGGAATCTGAATTTAAAAAAAGTAGCCCACCGGCAACACTGCTCGGAATATTAGACCAAAGAAAACGACATAATTTTCAGTGGTGAGAGACAGCTTGCTGGCACCTAGATTTTTGCACTCCTACCCCCCACCGTTACAATCTCAACCTTATGCCGATTTTTTTTCTATTATTTCAGTGATCTCGGCTTCAACCACTACAAAACGATAAAGACGTGAAAACGGAAATAACATGTTGATTATAGGAGCAGGCGGAAAGTTTCCGTGAGCAGAGTATAAAAAATCTAGTTATGATATAGTGTCTAGTTATGATCTAGTCTATCTAAATCTAGTTATGATCTAGTTATGATATGACCTACATATGATATCTGTTTTAACAAACTTGATACTTATTATTTAATGAATATCATATCATCATATGATAAGTGCTCACTTAAATTTCAAACATACTTTTATAGTTCAATGTTCAATTCGATATGTGATATTTTTTCCTACAGCATATCGCAGATGCTGAAAAATAGAAAAAAAAGTATGTATAATTTAAAAATAAATCTGGTATATAAAGATTTTCAAACTGCACTTACTTAAATAACATCCTCCCATATAAATCCTAAGTACAAAATATGAAGACAATTTTAAATAATAATTTATTTATAATTTATTTTTATTTATTCATTTATTTTATTTCATTATAATGTGTTTTTTAGTGTTATTAAATAATGAGATTTCCTAAGGAGTAAGAGTCAAAGAGGTAGTGCATTGGGGATGTCTGGGAATAAAATAAATTCTCTGCGTTCGAAATTTTTAAGGGCATTAGAAAATTTTTGAATATCAAATTACAGTATATGATAGGAAAGCGAGCAGTAGTTCAAACTGTCTAGAGTTCCTCAAAATGCAACATGCATTGTTATAATGAACAGTAAATATTTTCTTTTTTTCCATTTTAGTCTTAAAAAGTGGATAAAGCCAAATTTTCCCTTGGTATAACGTATTACTTAAAGGAACATTTTTTTATTTTATTTTTAAAAAGCACATTATGCCAGATTCGATGTTTTATTAGATTTTAATTCTATGTATTTTTTTTCCAGTACAATAAAACAGACAGATTAACAGCTGTTCCAGGAGAATGGTATCGTAAGGTTACTGTAATTTTCCAGGTGAAATACAAGTATATTTTTATACAAATGTACATCTAGTTTAACACTTTTTTTGAAGAGAGCCTTTGGCTTAATTTTTAATCTTTTATAACAGGTTTTTTTAAACATAAAATCATCGGTAATTGCATCGCGAAAATTTCACCAAAAGCGCGCGATAAATTTCCCCAAATAAAGTACAGTGGAACTTGCTAAAGTTGTAACGTGTGGGTACACAGAATGGGTGTCATTTGTACCGGTAGGGTGGTTATGTAGATGAAATGAAGACATAATTCTAGATATAAGTTAAAAACCACAGTTTATTTAAACTGCTGGGACTCAGGGAAAGTGGAGCGTCAGTTCGATAATTTCAATAACTAGTCACAATACCAAAAGATTACAGTCGTAACTATACTCACAACCTCGGCACTAGACTCAGTCAGGGCACTTCAAACCAACGTCTCGTTCAGACTTCAGCTAGACGCTAGATAAAATCTTTATAAGACAGCCCGTGGCTGTAAACATTCTTTATTATAAAAAATACTCAACGTAATTATACTATCTCTTACCACCGGCAGTTTTCCTGGATAGCTCCTCTCTGAATAAACTATCCCAACACACGCTGCTGGCTGGCTCACTCTTAAAACATCATGCACTTCACTGGAGGCTAATAATCTGACTCGCTATAGCGCAATCCAAATGACCTGGCTGGCTTTCGCCGCCTTCTCACCTCCTCACCGCACACAAAGCTTTTATACGTTGCAAACTGAAGACGCTATTACCAGTTTGCATATTACTCCTAACCGCGAACTAGCTGTAGAACCGAGGGCGACACACACGCTCTAGAAAGTTAAAGTGAAATAAAGGATAGAGGTCGCTTTTAAGCTACACATCTTAAAACATTGACATCACGATCTCACTAAAATAGAGTGCCTTTATCACAAAGGACACTTCCTCACAAAGTGACCACCTTGGTAAAGTGTCCACCTGGTTAAAGTGACCACATCTGCAAAATTTTGTTCGTACTCATGTAAAATATTATGAGAATTGTTCGGTATTGTGACCACCTGTCTATAGAGTAAAGTGACTAGGTAACCTGTCATTGTCAGTGTTATGTTACCCTGTAAAATGTGACCATCCATTTTTCTTCATGCCGAAAAGAAAAACACTAAAATGACCATTTTCCGGAATTTTTATTTTCGCTCATTAAAAAGAGCAGGGATTTATTTCCTATAAGGAACGCCTGCAAAGTGACCAGTTTGTTTTTTTACAGTAAAAATATTTGCACCTCTCTAAGGTGACCTTAACTTCCCATTTTTCTCTCGATGTGAGAAAAGAATGAGGAATATTTCCATCACACATATTGATAGAGCATAGGATAAGAATACTTGCGCCCCTGTCTATCTGGCTGTTTAATACTACAATTGGCTGTTTAGTTTCGTATTTGTTGTGTTAGTACTACATTTATCTGAGGAAACAAAATTATGATTGTTGCGATTTGTATTAAAAAGGGTTTCTTTGTCGTATGTTCACAGAAATCTAAAAATAAAATTGTACATGTTCTTTCATTGTACGGGTACTGCTTACAAGATTTATAACATTTAACATTCTATTTTAAATGTATGAAATTGTAGTTTTCTTATTGTTTTGGTAGTTTTTTTTTTCAAATTATAATGCACTTCCTTAAGGGGACAAGGGACCTTGAAATCCTTAAAAATATTTTTTTTTATTTTTTGTAAATTTTACCTAAATATTATTCAAGGGTACATTATATGCATTATAACATGCATTTATCACAAAAAAATTTAAAAAAAAAAAATTATTTTTGACAAAAAAATGGCATTTTACGCAGCGTCTTCGAAATCTTCGAAATGCCCCCTGCGCATTCCATATCAATGAAAATCCCCAATATTTTTTATGAACGTTTGTTTTATATATATAAACAAAATTGTGCATCTGATGGCCCGGTATGTCGGGCCAGCCTTTAAATAACTCTTAAACATCGGCTTTCTAAAACAATCTTAAATTGAAAAACAGAGTAGTGGAAGCATAAGGCAAAAAAAAGAAATGGCAGAATGACAGCGTGTAATAACAGACAGAAACGTAATTAAGTTTTACAATAAACTAACGTTTATTAAAACAAAGAACACAGTTAAAAAGAAAAACAATAATTAAATAAATTTAAATAACACATAACTTAGAAAAAAAAACTCACTATCTTTACATTTCATCTTCTAGTTAATAAATAAAAACACCGGCTTTGGCAAACATATAACAGGTAGCTTAAATGTACTTTCATCAAAATACTATCTTAAACTTCCAGTCTTAACAGGACATACTTTTAATCACTTTTATAAAAACTATTTCTACTTTATATTCACCCTGCATAACGACGGGTGTTTCTTGAACGATATATCTTCCCCAAACCACAACGACATCCTTCAAAGAAAAACAACAACCAACTACCAACACAATTTTCCAAAACGAACCGCTGATATCTCTCTCCAATCAAAATCATCTGGTTCCATAAATTTGCATACAATGTTCTCTTCTTCCTCTCAGATAAGCAGACGATCTTTGAAAAAAGAAAAACCACGGACGTTGCCGGGATGACGTCACTTTGGAATGAAATGATGTAATAGAAACAGTATGACGTAATACTGTACTTTGACCGTTCAAAAACGAAAAATATACGGAGTGAATCAGATGGGTAGATTGAAAAGAGATAAACAATATGTTGTTTTGATTTGTGGTTGGGAAGGAAAGTTTAAATTAAAGAAATGAATAACAACAGAATAAATTAATAGTGTATAAGTGCCAAGGAAGGTTTATTTATGCTGACAATTCCCCCCCCCCTTGTCACTTATACTTTCTCAGTAATCTAATTTAAAACAAAAGGAGAATACTGATTATAAATTATTCATTTCTATCTTACTTGATAGATGTTAAATTACAGTAAAAATAATCAATTTTTTCTTTTACACTTATAAAAGAAACCAATATGCCATTTAATATAGCTAGTAATTTAAACAATAGAACAAAAACACTTTTTCACTATAATACAACTCATTTTTTTTTCATCAGATTTACCAAGGAAAAGTCTTTCATACAGAAAATTTCAAAAAAACTTTCAAGTTAAAATAATCTGAGATATAATATCAGTCCAATTCTTTTTCTTCTTTTAAATTTAAACATTCACAATACTGAAAAAACTTTTTAGACTTTAAATTTGGAAATTATACATGGTAAATTCTTGTACATAACGTATCTTGAACTTTAAACCTGAAATTTCAATAACAATTACCTCACCATATAACTATATGGTTACTTTATACCTTTATACAATGTACAATGCATTAACAAAAAAAATTCTCTTTTTCAATATATGTATAAACATTAAATATTATAATATGATCATATTATTCATACATTCAATTCATTCAGCTTCCATATGTGGGCCCACATTTTTAACATACCATTCATTCAACAATATGATATATAAATATTGGTCAATTTGAACTTTAACTCCATTCACATATATATACACACTTATGACAAGAAATTTGTATTAAATACCTTTTTATGATAAATGCATGTAAATTCAGAAAGTTTAACAATATATAACCATTAAATTCAACAATAAACTTAACAAAATTTCATTACATCTAACCTTTTCCACATGAGCGGGACATAAGTGACACTTCCATTATATTAAAATAGGGACTTACAGAAATAAAAATAACGTGCCCGCGACAGGCCTTCCTGTGGTCGGAACATCCACGATAGCCGCTACCCCCTGCAGGTCACTCTGGCTGATTACATTTTCACCCCTGCGCGACGCTTCTTGGGGCCGCTCGGACCCCGGAGGATGAACTATCATGGAGTCCGCACCACATTCCAGCGGGAAATTAATTTGCTCATTGGCTAAGGAAGAGTAATAAAAAAACATTCATATATTATACATAGAAACACACAGGTTTCCTGGAACATTCTGTAACATCTAAGTCAATAAATACAAAGTTTAACTTAAAAAAACTTTGATATATGTTTACACTGAAAGATATATGAAGTTCAAAGGAGGGTTTTAATGGTTTGAGTTTTATAATTTTAAAGTTAAAAATATTGTTTCTATAAATCGCTGCAATTCAAATTTTGTGAGAGGCTTAGTAAATATATCGGCCAGATTATTTTTACCACTTATATGTTTAACTGAAAATTTCCTGATTCAGTAAATCACGGACGAAGAACAATTTAACATCTATATGTTTGGTCCTGTAGTTTTCAATGGGAAATTTTATGAAATCAATAGCAGCCATGTTGTCTACTAATAGAGTAGGTTTAATCTTTTGACCTAAAAATATATGCCTTTTATAACATTCGCCAATTCAAGTTCGGCTTCGGTCAAAGCTACGAATTCAGATTCCATTGTAGATAAACATATTGATTTCTGTTTAAATGCCCTCCATGTTATAGGTGATTCGTCTAATAAAATTATTTGACCCCCCATTGATGTTCTATCGTCCCGATTGGATGCAAAATCTGCATCTGTATATGTAATGAGGTTAATTTTATTACATGTTAACTTAAGTTTAAGATGTTTTGTGTGATTTACATATCCTAGAAGTTTTAACAGGCCATTCCAATGGACAATTCCAGGGTTACTTTGGAATTGGCTGAATATGTTCACAGCATATGAGATATTAGGTCTGGTTCGGCTCGTAATAAATGATAAACAACCTAAGACGCTCCTATAGGGAAATTGAAGCATTTCATTAATTTCATGATTTGTTTGAGGACATTGATTTTTGGAATAAACCATTCCCTTACTAATTGGTAAGGAAGATATAGGAAAATTAAAGTATTTGAAGTGGGAACATACTTCTTCTATATATTTTAACTGGTGGATAGATATGTTACCATCTATTTCCTCAAATTCTATTCCAAGTAATTTTTTGGTTTTTCCCAAAATCTTTAAGTCAAACTGCTTCATAAGGAGATTAACTGTTTTGTCAATATATTTTTTTTCTTTACCAAGGATTACAAAATCATCAACATATAGTAATAACACAATATCATCTTTAAATATATAAACACAATTACTCCATTCCAATTTTACAAAACCCAAACTGATTAAAATCCTGTGTAACTCAAAAAACCATACACGGCCGCTCTGGTGCAAGCCATAAATTGCCCTGTGTAGGCGACAAACTAAATTTTCTTTTCCTTTTTGTACAAAACCTGGGGGCTGTTTCATGTAAATTTCATCTGATAATGGAGCATATAAATAGGCCCCTTTTACGTCACATTGCAAATGGGTCCATCCCTGACCAGAAACTAAGGCTGAAAAGAAAAATCTTATGAAACTAAAATTTATAACGGGACTGAATGTCTCGTCATATGTTTCCCCTTTTATTTGTTTGTATCCCTGTGCTACCAGTCTGGCCTTGTACCTTGCAATTTTTCCAGTTTCATCATGCTTTATTGTATATACCCATCTGCACCCAAGTGGTTGTATTCCCTCGGGTAATTGTGTTAAATGCCACACTTGTCTCTTTTTCATTATGGCAATTTCATCCCCCATTGCACTTTTCCATTGTTCCCATTGTGGTGATTTAAGTGCCTGTTTGTACGTGTTCGGTATGGTTGAGTCGGCTAGTCATATATCAGCTTGGTTGTTTTCTGGGATTTGGTCATAGTTTGGATTGTATCTGGGACTGGAACTTGAACTTGAACTACCTGTGGCACTTTGGACTATACCTTCATATTTATCAGATCCTCTGAAACTAAACAAATATGGCTCAAATTTGATACCATTTCTCAAACAATAATCCCTTACATCTTTTATTGATCTTAATCTGTTCTTTTTACCTTGTTCATAGTAATAAACATCTGTTCGCCCCCCTATTGGTCTAGTTTTAGTTTTTCTTATCCAAACAGCTTCTCTTAATGTTCGTGTTTCCTCGTCACCTTTCTGTTCTTCTTCAGAAGAAGGATCTGTAGTATTATAAGGGTCAATTTCAGGTGTTTTCGGACTTAAGATGTAAGTAGGGCCCAGCTCGTCTCCGTTGCGTTTTTCAGGGACACCAAAAGGGTCTTTTAGAGTATAGGTAGGACCTTGTTCCTCAATGTTACAACGTTTTGGGGTAGTGGCCTCCTCATTAAATGATACGTTTAATGTTTCAATTATTTTATTTGAATCTGGGACAAAAATTCTATAGCCTTTTGTAGACATAGCATACCCCACCATTACACCTTTCTTTGCTTTTGCATCAAATTTGGACTTTCTTAATTGTTTTGGGACACCTACATATGCTTCTGTACCAAATGGTTTTAAGTGACGTACAGAAGGTTTTCTATTATAATACAGTTCAAATGGTGTTTTGCATTGGAATTTATGGCATACCCTATTCCAAGTATATACAAAGTAAAGAACAGCTTCTGGCAAGAATTTTAAGCTTAACTTGCTTTCACTCAAAATGGAACGAGCACCGTCTGCTATTGTTTGATTCAGACGTTCCGCGACCCCATTCTGTTCCGGACTATACGTGTTCGTGTATTCGTGTTGTATGCCATGTTCCTCAAAGTATTTTCGGAAATTATCGTTATCAAATTCTTTCCCGTTGTCACTACGTACAGATTTAACTTTAAGATTTAGAAATGTTTCCGCTCTTTGAATATGGTTTCTAAACACTCTAAATACTTCAGATTTATGTCGTAATGGATAAATTGAGGTTTTTCTATCAAAATCGTCTACAATAGTTAAGAAAAACCGTTCTCCGCCTCTACCTGATATATTAGTAGGACCCCACACGTCAGTGTGTAAGAGTTCGAGTGGATGTTTTGATCTAATTTGTCCTATTGGTTTGAATGAGACACGCCTATGTTTATTGATTTTACAAGTTTCACAATGAAAATCTTTATTTGTGATACGTGGCAACCCTTTTACACCATTATTTTTATAAGTACCCGCAATTAACGTAGGACTTATGTGTCCCATCCTCCTATGCCATAGCTTTAAATCATCTTTATGAACTGTGGAAGCCTCAAATTGTACTCGCTTATTTTTATTTTTAGACTCGGGATAAATATAATAAACTCCATTTTTAAGAGTTGCTCTAAATAAAGTATAATCATCCCTATAGGCTTTTACTCTCCCATTACCTCCTTTGAACTTAGTTCCCCTGGAATCTAATCTTGAACCAGAGATAAGATTCCTTCTAAGACTAGGACAATACATTACATCGCCAAAGCGAACTTTCTCTCCTTCTAATTTTAAATCAACCATGCCTGTTCCTTCAATAGGAAAAGTGGCGCCATCAACTGCTACAGCCAGTTCATGATTATGAAGAGGTTTAAATGTTACATATTTGTCTCTGTCCTTGCAAAAATGGTGTGAAGCGTCTGTATCAAAGATCCAGGCGTCTTCATCACCTTTAACGTTACTAAGGTTGGATTGAACAAAAAAATGTACCTGTCCTTTAGGATCCTTACGTTTCTGCTTGAATTTCACCTGGCTCACTGGTTTCAGGGGCCTCTGGTAGCGACATCTAGGTTTCTCAGGGCTACGTCTCGATATGGATGATTCTCTTGATGCTGTCGTACTCGATGGAGATGTTTCTCTGGAAGTTGAGTCACTGGGTCTTCCAACACTATCTGGCAGGAATTTGTAAGACTTGCACTGTCTCAAGTGATGACCTGGTCTTCCACATTTGTGGCAAGTTATTTTCTGTCGATATTTTGGTCTGGCATACTGCACATGGGCACTCTGTTCTCCACTTTTGTCGTTTTCTCTCAGTAGAAGTCGGGATTCCTCGGCCACCAACTCTGTCAAAATATTTTGGAACGTGAATTTGTCATCTGTCCATCGAAGAATAGATTGTACCATGTTGTCAAACTGGGGCGGTAAGTACCTAAGTATTTGAAATGATAGGTACTCTTCTTCCATAGGCTTTTTCATTTCTGTTAATTGACCAGCAATCCTTTGAATACGGGCAGCGAACATGTCTATAGACTCTTCTGGCTCTATTCTGGTAGCTAGAACTTCCGAAAAAATCTGCATGTGACGAGCTCTATTGTCAGGATAAAAATGCGTTTTCAGTTTCTCCCATACAGCCTTTGGATCATCCAAACTTTCTATAATTCGTCGGAATTCTGGCTCTATATTTAGGTACAGAATGGATAATGCAGACCGTTCTCTGGTTTGAAAGTCCTTTAAGGCCGTTGTTTCAGTATCTGCTGGTTTGGTTTCCGTTCCATTGACAATAGACCAGGCATTTTTGTCCAGTAATAAAAATTTTACATCTGAGCTCCAATTTCCGTAGTTATAGGCATTAAGCTTTGTAATGCTCACCTGTATAGTTGCCATAGCCGTAAAATTTGGAATAGTAAAAAAACAAGCTCAAATTTCAAATTCCTCAAAAAAAAATGTCTAAGTTTTTTTTTTTTTTTTTTTTTTTTTTTTGAAAAAAAAAACTAATTCCAAAGATAAATATTCTAAAGTTTACTATCTAATGTTGTACCAATAAAAACGTACGTAAATAAGAAACGTATCGAAAAAAATTTCACTTTTTTTTCAAACTTCGAAAATTTTGACTAAGTCCCCAGAAAGACATTAAATTCCTTTAAAAATATAATAAAAGTTCATTAAATGTCACTAAATGAAAGAAAAACTGCGCCCCCCCCCAACTAAAATTCACTTGGAGGTCTTAATGAGCGCTGTCTGAACACATCTGCCAACGTACTCTGCCGGAGTTATGGCCCTCAAAGGGTTAAATTTGCCAAAAACGGGCGGGGCCCATAATCCGTGATGGCCCGGTATGTCGGGCCAGCCTTTAAATAACTCTTAAACATCGGCTTTCTAAAACAATCTTAAATTGAAAAACAGAGTAGTGGAAGCATAAGGCAAAAAAAAGAAATGGCAGAATGACAGTGTGTAATAACAGACAGAAACGTAATTAAGTTTTACAATAAACTAACGTTTATTAAAACAAAGAACACAGTTAAAAAGAAAAACAATAATTAAATAAATTTAAATAACACATAACTTAGAAAAAAAACTCACTATCTTTACATTTCATCTTCTAGTTAATAAATAAAAACACCGGCTTTGGCAAACATATAACAGGTAGCTTAAATGTACTTTCATCAAAATACTATCTTAAACTTCCAGTCTTAACAGGACATACTTTTAATCACTTTTATAAAAACTATTTCTACTTTATATTCACCCTGCATAACGACGGGTGTTTCTTGAACGATATATCTTCCCCAAACCACAACGACATCCTTCAAAGAAAAACAACAACCAACTACCAACACAATTTTCCAAAACGAACCGCTGATATCTCTCTCCAATCAAAATCATCTGGTTCCATAAATTTGCATACAATGTTCTCTTCTTCCTCTCAGATAAGCAGACGATCTTTGAAAAAAGAAAAACCACGGACGTTGCCGGGATGACGTCACTTTGGAATGAAATGATGTAATAGAAACAGTATGACGTAATACTGTACTTTGACCGTTCAAAAACGAAAAATATACGGAGTGAATCAGATGGGTAGATTGAAAAGAGATAAACAATATGTTGTTTTGATTTGTGGTTGGGAAAGAAAGTTTAAATTAAAGAAATGAATAACTACAGAATAAATTAATAGTGTATAAGTGCCAAGGAAGGTTTATTTATGCTGACAGCATCGAATTATGAATATTTGAATTTAAAGGTTAAAAAAAAAAAAATTGAAATTTTGAAAATTTTTTGAAAATTTGTTCAAAATTTTAAATTTTTTTTTTTTTACATCTTAAAATTCAAATATGTAAAAATCGATGCACAATTTTGTTTATATATATAAAACATACTTTCCAAAAAAATATTGGGGATTTTCATAGATATGGAAAGCACAGGGGGCATTTCGAAGATTTCGAAAACGCTGTGTAAAATTCCATTTTTTTCTCAAAAATAATATTTTTTTTTAATTTTTTTTGTGATAAATGCATGCCATAATGCATATAATGCACCCTTGAATAATATTTAAGATAAAATTTTCAAAAAATAAAAAAAAAATTGAAAAAATTTGAAAATTTTCAAAAAATTTTCAAAAAAATTTCAAAATTTCAAATTTTTTTTTTTACCTTTAAATTCAAATATTCAAAATTCGATGCACAATTTTGTTTATATATATAAAACAAACTTTCATAAAAAATATTGGGGATTTTCATTGATATGGAATGCGCAGGGGGCATTTCGAAGATTTCGAAGACGCTGCGTAAAATGCCATTTTTTTGTCAACAATAATTTTTTTTTGCATTTTTTTGTGATAAATGCATGTTTTAATGCATATAATGTACCCTTGAATAATATTTAGGTAAAATTTACAAAAAATGAACAAAATTATTTTTAAGGATTTCAAGGTCCCTTGTCCCCTTAAATCCGCACAGCTTAGGACCAGAGATTATGCGGATTTTAGAACTTTGTAAATTTCTGGTCATTTTTTTTTTAATTTTTAAAATAGTAATTTGAACGTAATTAATAATAAAGTCGAAACTATAATAAATGCTTCCAATATAATAAAATAATTAAGTAAAATTAGAACTAAAATAATAAAATGTTAGATAATTTTTAAATGATTAAAATAATAAATGCAAAGAACAAGTTAATAATCAATAATGCATATTTAAATATTCATTATAAAGATAAAATATATTTTTTCTAAATTATTCAATGAAACTTGCCTCATAAAGGTACATTACTAAGTGAGTGATTCCAAGTGATTTTTCGTTTTCAAATGTAAAAAATTAAAGTTCTTATCACTTAATACCACGTCGGATGTACCAAAGCTAGATTAAAAATTAAATAGGTTACAGCCATTTATAGAAACGTACACAATGCATTTATAGAACTGGCCCAGAAAACATTTTGTTACATTTCTTCTTCTTCTTCTTTTTCTCAGTACTATAGAATCAAAATAAAAATGCATATTAATTATAATGTATCTTATCGTTATGTGTTATTTAAATCAATTACTACCAAATTTCTTCGACTGAAAAAAAATAAACAAATAAGAATTTACTTAAATAACACCAATACTTACAATTAATACTTAATAAGAAATAACTTTTAAGCTAATCACCTTCTATGTAGTATACTTTAAAGTAGTAATTCAATAGCCGTATTTGTTAATTAATTCATTACTCAATATAGTGCACTTTTCCTTTATGTTTAGTTTAATTTGTTTTGTTTTTTTAAATCACAAAAAAATTAACGTGACATTTTAAAAGGCACTTCATAAAATGACCCCCTCTATATAGTGACCATTTTAGATGGTCCTGAAGGTGGTCACTTAAGGCAGGTTCCACTGTAATTGGTGACAATAATGAAGGATTCTGAGCAGCTTACTTGGCACGTATACCGGCTGTTCGTACCCAAGTGGTTAAATACGCAAATTTTTGACATACTTGAATACAGAGTTCTATTGAAAAATACTATTATCGAAGAATTTCCTGAACGTGAAATGCTTGGACCCTTAAGAATCCTGTGTTCAGTTTAATTACTTAGTGACAAAAAATTAATTTTCAGGTTTTTTTTTTTTTCATGAAACACAGCCGAAATGCTAACCACCAATTTGCATCCCATACCGCAGTAAGCACAACCGAAATTAACACTAGAATGATGGTGAGCCATTTTAGGCCCTACCGTATGAGTCTATTTCGTTTCGACCCAGAAATTTATTTATAAAAGAAGATTAAAAATCACAAAAGAACAAAGAGTTAATTAAATAAGTTATTCAGCTTCAAATGAAAATTCTGGTGTACAATGTTATTACAAAACTTCTGTTAAAATTCCCGTCTTTCTAGTGTTAACTCCTGGCGTTTTCTCGGGATGGAGTTACATGCCTCAAAGCACGATATTTTTGTTAACTTCTTAATTCTTGCTCCCGTCATAATGACGGGCTGAGAGCGTCACGGCTTTTGTTCAGAAATGTTTAATTACCACTAGTTTTATAAAATAGTGTAATTGTCTTTATTCTCATAATATTTAATTTGTTATTAAGTAAGGTGAATATTTCTTTTTAAAAAATGTGTTGCAATAATCAATCGGAATTTTAAAACCATAATTTTATGCGAACGTTAAAAGGTTAGATGGCATAACAGTTTTTTGAAAAGCAAGAGTGAATGGTCAATATATTTGTCTAAATAAAAAGAATAATTAGGTGACCGAAGGGATTAATTGCTGTATAATATTCTGATCAAAAGTGGTTTTCTTGATTAAAATGATTGAAACTATTGTAATACAAGAAGATAAAGTTGTTTTCTTGAATAAAATTACTAAAGTTTTTGCATACAATGACTGAAAATTAAGCCAATTACTAAACACACAATGATCATTCCTTTATTAATAAATCAATTCATTTCATGCGGAAATTAAAATGGAACAATGAAAATGGACAATTCTGGCCGAACTTTGAATTCTTAGAGAAACATAAAAAAGAAGAAATCGCTATGATTCAGTTCCTTTTTAGCAGATTCCGTATTCTCTTACAAATATAATGTGATTACTTTCTTTTATGTTTACACGAGAAAAATACTGGATTCGCGAAAATTTTTGAAATCCTGTTTTATACGGATTTGACCATTTTAGGGGTAAGAGAATCGAAAAATATGCTTTTACAAAATGTCTGTCAGTCTCTCTGCTAGTTTGTGAGTTACATTCACAACTAACGCACGGAATTTCACAAAAGTTTAGATTCAATCAGACCTTGATATAAACTGGATTCGATTAGTTTTTGGTGTATAACGCTGAACAGGTGGCGTTGCTATGCTGCTTTATTCACAATTTCCACAAAAGCCATATTTCGTAAACCATAGTAGATGGGTTTTCGTAAAACTTTATATTTGCTTAGTACTAGATATAACATAGTGCTGATTTAGTTTTGGTATAAATCACTCAACAGCTGGCACTGACATGTGCATTATTCATGATTAACGTAACAGATCTATCTCAAGAACTAATGCACAAAATTGTCTAAAACTTCAGATTCAGATAGTCTCTCATTAGTTGTTTAGTTTTTGATGTAAATCGCCCTACAGATGGCGCTGCTGTGCTGCATTTTTCAGGATTTCGCAATAAATATATCTCAAGAACTAATGCACGGGTTTTTATGAAACTTCAGATTCAACGAGTACTTGATAAAAAATTGATTCTTGTTAGTTTTTGGTGTATATGATATATATATGTGGCACTGTTACACAGTTTTTTAAGAATTTGCAGTAGTTCTATCTCAAAACCTAATGTACGGATTTTCATCAGATTCGAAACATTCATTTCTTCAGAACTTCAGAGTCTGTTTTAAGTCGACATAAGTTGTTGCTGACTAAATTTTGGTTAAAACCACCTAACCGGTGGCACTGCTGTGCTGCATTTTTCTGGATGTACTATCATGCATAAGACAGAAGAAAGTTTTGGAATTTTCACATGCGAGCAGTTTCAAATGGATTATTAATATCAATTTTCGTACCAATCAAGAATTCTTTTCTGCTTAAATGAGGATTTTTGTATACACAGATATTGTTAACTGGTTCTACAGTACTGCATCTTCCCACAATAGAACTGCATATGTGCTATTCTTTAAAGAGAAATTTTATTGTTGAATAGTAATAATTTAAAAATACATAGTAGGATAAATATCAGTAAAAATTTTAAATGCTCATAAAATTCGAAAAAATGATTGAAATAAGGAACGGTTTGCTGGTCTTGCATCGCTATGACATTGAAGTTTTTATAAGACTAGAAAAAAAAATATCCGACAGGTGGCGCTGGTGTGAGAGACTTCGGTGGAAATATGCAACTGAAACAGTTATAAGAATTTTTGCTCCTAATTTAATATCACCATCAGTGCATGCGAACAATGATGTTGAATGTGAGAAAACTTTGCTGGGGTGTTGTTATTTTACGTAAATCGGGAGTCTGCAACTATTGCGTTGCGAAAATTCAAAGTTCTGAAGAATATGGGAACTGGAAAAGAGACTTTAGGAGAGACAGGCTTCATAATATGTGTCGGGTAGTTTGAAGAAACTAAAGTGTCAGAAGATAGTGGGCTACCATGGCCACTTAGATCTCGAGATTTTAAATAGGCTGCCTTTTGGCTTCCGGGATATCTTACATTTCCTGTGCATCAATACGATCCATCTAAGCTATCGGAACTGAAAGATACGATCTGCAGAGAGATGTGATATGTACACCTGGGTCTGCTGCACTCTGTCAATGCTGGAGTTAGCAGCAACTTGTTATCCTCTGTCGTGGTGGTCATGTGGAACTTAAAGAACTATAATTTGGAGGCGATTTAAACGTTTTCTGTTCCTTATTTCCGTAACTTTTTTTGACTTCTGTATGCCAGCGGCACCCATCGGATGTTTTCAAGTTATTTTTATTGCCTGTCGCAAAAGAATTGCCGTGACCTACCGATGCTAACCATGGAAACCGCTTTTTTATTTCGGTTATTTTTACCGGTTGTATTATTTTTTTAATGATTTTACGGACTTTTAGCCCGCCCGCTTTATGTATTATTGGCAAAAAGCGTTGATCCAACGAACTTGTTCCTTAACACTTGAACGCCGGACAGGTGTCAATTTGACACCGATCAGTGTCCTAATTAATGATTCCAACCAGAAAAATCTATAAGAAATAAGTTATGTTCTAAATACAGGGAAATAATGTAAACATATAAACTAAATAATTTTAAATATTTTTTTCTAGTTTGAAATAGTTTTTATAAAACTTAGGTAAAATTACCTGGCGTTCTAGTAAACATATTTTTGCACGTATCAGACAAGGATGGGTTCATGATTTTCATGCAAGTTCGGTTGTGAGCTGACCGAAAAATTGCGGCGAGCTTCTAGAAAGAATAAAGCACAGGCCCACAAGTAAGTCCGGTTCGTGTCGGTCCAGTCCTGGAGACAAAGCAAGATTCGACCACGGCCTGGAAAAACTGATGAACTATGCCCATTATAAGTCCTTGTAAGCCTCTAAATGACATTTGAATGGAAAAACGTGTACTTAACGGATGGAAAAAATTTAAAGAAATTATGTAAAATATTGAGTTTAAGTATATATTTCGGTAAAATTAATATATTTTTTGAGCTATTGTTCAGCTAATTCTCGTTTATCAAAAATAGAGTCAAAATCACCAAAATACTCATAGAAACTATCCTAAACTCGTAAGTTTTCGCTAAATGAATTCGCTCATGCCCAACACTCATCAATTACCCTTAATTAGTGCAGCACAGGTGTTTAACGTTATGCGTTTTTATTCATAAAAAATTTAATTTATGTAGCTGAAGCAGTATATACATATTTCCCTTTATAAAATTCATTCTGATATATATAATGAAAATTACTATTAATAATAAGTTTATAAAATATCTTTTATTCTTAACTATTAATTAAAAAATCTTTCAGAGAGAAAATTTTAAACACTATTCACATTTGCATATATGCAAAATTTGATGTAAAACGAAAGCAACAACTTTATTTCTTTAAACATTTAAAAAACAGAAGTTGGAATTTATTTAGATTTTGTTTCGTCTATCCTTCTAAATATTTTTATGCAGTTGAACAAGAAGAAATCATTTTACAAAATTGAAAATATAAATCTTCTTTGTTTATAGGCGCATTTTGTAGTGTACAGAAAGAGGTTTACTGCTTTCCGTTTCTTCTGTTTTTATAAAACAGGATTTTAAATGTTATGTTTTCTTACAAAGAAAACTAGTCGTTGGAGTCCACCGTAATACTTACCCATCATTTATATGCATATGAAAATAAAATATGTGAAAAATTTTTATGCAATGTATTTCAATTCCAAAACTAAATTTAAATGTTGTTAATACACAGAGTAATACTCTATTAATGAATTGCTGATGCACCAATTTCAACAAATTATATAAAACGCCAAACTACTCAGGAAGTACCAAACTACGTATAAGAAACATCTTTATAACTCCAAAAATAATAATCATATTAACTAACAGTTTGCTGCGTCGGATTAAGCGTCTCATTTTCAATTAAAATATACCTCTGAATTGAAATTTGAATGAAATACAGGATCATGAAAATTCGAAGAATGCGGAAAACAGGATTACAAATATCTCGACAACTAATAATCCGTTTGACTTCGTTCTTTATGCAAGATTGTGTTTTTTTATTGCCTTTTACATGCATTCCTTAAAATAAAAAAATTCGAAAATTTTTATATACCTTTCATCAGAACGAATTTTTCGAGAATCCGGAAAAAATAGTTCCGGATAATCGAGGTTGCTGATATTCAATAGGCTTCTTCCCATTCTTGCATACTAAGTACATACAAAATTTCAAGTCTCTATCTCAATTTGTTCGTGAGATAGAGCGTTTAAAGACAGACAGACGGATGGCAAATTTCTTTTTCTAAAAATATGTTTTTCGGAATCTCCACTGTCTAAAACGTGTAAATCCGTCAAAAAAAATTTTTCGATTTTCAAAACGATTGCAAGACTTACCCTATACTACGTATGATGGGTAAGTAATAAATGTTATATGCATAATTCCGAAAAAAAATATTTTTCTATAGTACACAAAAGGTCAGTATCAATATTATTTTATTATTATTGAAACTATATCATTATATTTAAACTGTTTTCAACTTAATAAGTTTTCTATATTTTCGGAATTCATATCATTTAATTCGAGAAAATTCTAATTTTAAAAAAGTTTCGGAAAAAAAAATCTTTCTTTCTAAAATGCTAATGATTTCTAGTTAGACCGCAAAAAAATGAATAAATCTAATAAAAATAAATTATAATCAAATGTCAAATAAAGAAAAAATGAAAAAAAAAAATCCTTGAATCAAAATGATTTATAACCATATTACATTGTAAAAAAATTGTTTTATCAAAAAGGTTAGTCCTTACAAGTCCCTTACAAGTTTTCCATGATTCTGACAAGCGTTAATGTATCTTTAAAAACATTATAAAATAATATATTTCGAGTATTTAAAGAATGAAGTTATAAATAAAGGGCAGCAGACATATAGTAAAGCAATTCAGAAGACAGAAAGAGAAGACACATAATGTATTGTCTGTGAGTTGCGAGTGAAGAAACATCGGAGTTTGTCCGCTGCATCCCGAAGTCTAGGCCTGGGTGTTCAAACAAAAATAACGGATCTCGAAGGCGGTTTTTTTAGCGTTTGTGCGGTCCCTTGAAATTTCGTACCAATAATATATAAAAGCTTTTTCCATTTTATTTATTTTTTTAGACTATAAAAAGCCAATAAATCTTACATAAAATACTTGTGTCTAAATTAAAGGGATTCTGCATACATTAAAAAAAATCCGCCTTTTGAAACCGCCATTTTGTTTCAGCGTTCAGGATTAGTCTCATGTGACGGTACTACTGTCACAGGATTACGTCTGTTGTCTTGTACCAGAAGAACAATTTATGATTACCACTGGTGAAAACTTCTACTCGCAACCTTGAATATAAAATTTACCTTACATAAAATACACGCCTTATTGACGGAAAAGTTTCTTTTAAAGTATGGTTAAAATTTTTTACATGTTTCTACTGGTGACAATTTGCATCAGATATTACAATCTTTTCATTGACACTGGCAGAAGGTTGTTTTAGTTGTATATGGCGAAACTTCTAGCACCGAATTCAGCTCTCACCAGGAAAAATAAATGGAAGTTTTTAACATCAACTTTATTTGAAATTTCCCCTTAATGAGGCTTTAACCTTTTAACGTTCATTCGTTTCGCCACGAAACCACAAAATTTTAATTCCGATACGCAACTTTGACACCGGTATTTTTATCTAAAAGTATCCCTTTTATTATGTATGTGAAAAATCACGTTTTCTTAATTAGAAATATATTTGTTCTTAATTACCGGTGTCATTCATTTATTTCGACATCTTAGCAATGAAAATGCTATGATCGTTAAAGGGTTAAAGGAAGAAGAAATTTTCTACATAAATTTATTGGTGGAAATTTTCCATTGTTTTAATGAACCAATGTTAAATCGGTTGTCATTGTAGCTTCACTATTTTAAGGGTATGTCATTTCCCCTTTCTTAACCCATTGGAAACGAGCGACACGCATACGTGCCGCTAAATGGCTTAAGAATCCCTGTTTATTCTCATCAGTAAAATTATACTGCAAAATTTGTGTTATTTAAATGGAGCATTTTCTAGATTTGACAAGCCACGAATTTCTGTATTTAAAAACTGGTAACAAATCATTAAAACTTTCGTAAAAAGCTCCCATCGAGAAAGGGTTAATAGTTCCACTATAAAACCAGTTGGGGGACGAACGACGCGCATACGTGCCGCGAAAATGCTTAAGAATCCCTGTTTATCCCTGTGGTGGTTACTCCATACCCCCCCCATATATTTAATTTAATTCAATTTTATTAGCCATTTTATTTCATATCACCTTCCTTTTTATTAATGTTCTCAATTTAAATTTAATTTCGGTTTCACTTATTTTCATTTCGTCGCCTGTATTGTTTTCTTTCTTGCTTAGCTTTCGATTGTTCCAAGCCGGTAAAATTCTGTTTGAAATCATTCCTTCCGGTTTTAAATTTGTTCGAGAACTTTCTCGCTAGTTCTTTTGGGTGGAACTTCCGTTTATTCGGACACACCCCTAACCTATCAAATTAAATTTCACAGGTGACGTATTTCAAGCCGTTAAGTACATGGCCACCGGCTTTGGCCTCCCCTCTTAAGATGGTTATCAATTTTATTCTTATTAGTTACATATCTTTTCATACTGTATATTGTAATTTGGCTTAGTTTTTCCTCACCCCCTCTGTTGCTAACTGCCAAATTGGCGTATTTTGCATTTACAATAACCCTTTCTCTTTTTCCCCTGGGCTCGCGGCCACCTGCGTTAGTTGCGCCGATAGACACCTGCTGTGATGGATGCAGTCGCATGAGTGAAAGTTCGGGGCAGAGGTGCTCCCCCGTTAACGAAGGATGGAACGGTTTTTTTTTGTTATGTTGAGATTATTACGATGCTGATTTTTTTTTAAGTGCGGCAAAGAAAAAGTGCTGCCCTCAAAATTCATCTAGGAAAGTGATGTTGATTTCTGTTAAGCCAAGTCCCTCTGTGCTGCGAGGAGCAATGAAGTGGTTTAATGCATTCCTGAATGTATTCGTTTGTGCCTTCTCTTTTTGGAAATGATGTTGAGTTTTTAAGGCGGCCAGTAGCAAGGCACTTCTCACTGCAATAGCATCCCGAAAATTGTTTTGTTTGTGCATTCTCTTCTTGGATTACGGAAATTATATAAGGTCTCATTATACGTCTTCAGTTTATGCTCTCGTGTTATCTTCACAAGTGTTGTAAAAATGTCGTCACGTATTTTATAAATATTCATTCATTTTCTCATCATCTCTTCATCAACGAGTTTTCTTCTACAAATCTAATGTGCCCAATTCTTCGATAATCTTTTTATTCTCCATCCTCTGAGAAGTAGGCAGAGGTGAAGAACTGTTTTGTTTTCAAGAAATAATATTATAGTTTACATGACGTCTTGGTGAAGATTTTTCTTTCGTCAGGTGAAGAAATTTTATTTGCATAAGTCCTTTTTACTTCATTATCTGGCCCAATATATATATAATTTTTTTTTAATATTTACGGGGCGTTATAAAGAAAATATTGGCATGTATCTATACAATATGAAGTATGATGTATTTTGTTTTGAAAGTTCATATTATGAGAGGTGTTCTTTTTCAAAAAGAAATAATAATTTATTCTCCTTTTATGTCATGAAGAAAATTGTTTAATTACATGTTGTTGAGATATCTAGAATATGTTATGAAAAGAATTTTTATTGCTTGGAGATAGCAATAGTTGTGATTAACATATGTTATGAAATGGTTGTTTATCAAGTGAGAAATTAATATGTACGAGTCACCAAAAATATAAATTTGTGAAGAAATATTTATTCATGAAAAAAGCAACAAGTTCTTCATGAAATAAAATATATTTTTTTTTTCTTCGAAAATTGTTCGTATATTAATTTCTTGTGCCTATTGTCTGGATTTATTTGTCATCAAAAGCCAAGGATTCAACAGGTAACTTTTTACCTTTTTAATTTTATATTTTTATAACTTTATACTTGATTTTTCTTCATCATTGGATAAAGAATATTTTTATTATTTTAAATGAAATAATGAAGAGAGTAATTAGGGTCGTTTGCAGGCCCCCATTCTCCGTGATGTGCTATCATTATCACGATCACTTTGGCCTAATTGTGGGTAGAGGCAAATAAAAAGTGCTTTCTCCACTTTCAAATAAACATAACATTATATTTTCTTTGATACCCTGACCAAAGCGTCAGCACAAACATAACACTTTATTTCCTTTGGTGCAGTGACCAACGCTTGAACATTCTTCATTATTTTTTTTTCAAGTTATTTTTCTTCATATAGTGATTAATGTTTTATATAATTATATTTTGTTGGGTAGGGTGCAGTAATCAAATACAATATTTATATTGATCTTGTATTGAAATATTATCTTTTTCTGGAGCAGTGCATTATATATACAACATAATTTATCAATATATTTCTTCTTGCATTATTATAATTTATAACTAATATATGCATTATTTAACGGTGGTACTGGTAAAAATTATTGTTCATGCTAAGATAAATTATTCTTCTTGTCATACATATAATAATTTATGTTTTGAGCCATATTATATATAAATATTTACATAAAATATTTGGGTCTTATATTCTTCATATGATACTAATATGTTAGTATACGTTTTCTTCTTTTTTTCTACATATAAAAATGATGTATGAAGTAAATGAAAGTCATCAATATTTTAAGTAACGGGTCAATTTATATATATTGTTCATCATAGGACCTGCCAAATAACCAAATTTATCATGCCATACATTGAGTTCTTATATTAATTATTTCATCATGCCTCCAAAAGCCAAACTAAATATTGCAATCCAACCTTTCGACGGTAACCCTCAGACTGTAGAATTTTTCTTCGATCAATTATCTGACTTACAGGAACTAAATAACTTTACAGACAAGGAACTTTTTGTTCTCTTTAAATCAAAACTTGAGGGCACCGCCTTACTCTTCTTTCTGGAAACTCAGTCACAGCTCAAGAACTCTGATTTTAGTGAAATTCGAAAAGCATTTATAGACTATTTCTTACCCACAAAAAAGTCTGTTTCTCTAAAATCTTTACAGAACTTGACCTTAGATTCAAATGAATCAGTTAAAAATTTTGCTTTTCGGTTGGATAAACAACTTCGACTTGCTTATCCAAAATTGGATCTTTCTGCTCTTAATTCATTAAAGTTTACTCATTTTCTTGAGGCTTTACCTAAACAAATCAAACGTAAAATCTTAGAAGAAAATATTACGTCCTTCGAATTAGCTCTTGAACGAGCAACTTTTCTTCAAAATATATATGACTCTCCCCCTAAAAAATCTTATGAAAATTTTAATCAAGCCTATTGTATCGATTCTGAAAATGTCCACGATAATTCTAGTAATACTCTTCATAAAACTCCTATAAAGCATACGAAGGATAAAATTTATCACAATTCTCAAACCAACTACTCTCCTTTACAAACTCAAAAGGACAGTTCTCATACTTCTCGTAATTTTCAAAGAAGACCTAGGACATTTTCGCCTTCTCCACCGAGACAAGAGGCTACAAATAAACGTAACAATAATTTTCGTCATCAAAACTTTCACCGGAAACGTCCTTATCAACCAACCTTTGACAAATATTCTCACAAAAAAAATTCTACATCCTTTTATCACAGACGAGATGTTGTGCAGTGTGCGTTCTGTGGGAAATTTAATCATCGTATGGACTCATGCTACAAATTCAAAAACATTATTGGTAATTCTAACAAAAACTCTTCAGCTCCAATCTCGTCTCATCCTTACAGAAGGAAAAACCACACCTCTTCTTCTGAAAACAAAAACAATGTTTATCATTTAAACAAATAGGGGAGACTGGTTCTACTGACCGCCTTCTCTCCCGTAATTCTCATTCAGGGTCAGTACACTTTGACAACAACAACAAACATCAACAATTAGACAAACGCTCGTCAGTCACTTTAGTGGCATCCACAGCTGTCCAAACTTCTCCTATGACATCTAAGTCTAACAAATCTTCCTGTTTACATAATTATTTGACATCTAAACAAAATTTTGAAAATAATGATGACATACAAGAAAATCATGTCATATGCAGTTCTTTTAATAACTCGTATGTTCTTCCATGCATCCTAATAAATGTTCAACATAATGAAATCGCCACATTAATAGATACTGGATCAAGTTTATCTCTCTTGGATGAAGAATGCTTTAATAGCATTAAATCCAGGCTTCATTACAAATTTTTATCCAGAAATGTATCAGTTTCCACCATAAATTCTAAGGTCTTCTTCAAAGGATGCATAGAGATAGCTTTTAAGATTGATAAATATTTTTTTCATCATGTATTTTACCTTACAAAAATTCAAAATGTTCACTTTCAAGCCATACTTGGCTTTGAGTTTATTAACAAACATTCTATTACTATTTCACCAAGCTTTAAGTCTATATTACTTAAAAACAAGCATATTCCTTTTCAAAGTTATAATGAATCTCCTACTTGCTATTTTATGAATGCTGAATATAATTATGTGAATTCAAATGTACCATATTCTCTTGATGCACACAGAATGCCTTCTTATGAAAGGCCTATATCAAATAATCTAACGAGTGATACTTACATTGATAATACTTGTGCAAATTGTGATAATTCAAGTTTGCAGTTGTCCAACAATTATACAACCTATCCTTATTGTTATAATGTTCAAAATAATGGTTTGTTTACAAATAATATGGCTCATTCTGCTATGAATTTTCATAATCCTTATATTGATGGTCATTTTACTTATTTTTCTAATTATTTTCCAACTGATTATGCTAATGTGGTGAATTATGTGTCTACTAATGATAATAATATTCCTAGTAAGAATTTCTCATCTGAGAATACTAATGATGATAACTATTTTGGTGAAAAGCAAACTCATTTAAGTATTGGTAACAAAGTTTTGGTGAGTTCTAACATGGTACAATTACTCAATAGAGAATTAATACCTCCTAATTCATTTGTTTATTTACATGTGAAGTATCTGAATCCTCCATCTGAATATTTTCTTTTTAAACCCAATTTAAAAAACAAGGGTCTGGTATTACATGAATCATTGCACTCAAAATCTTCCATTCAAAATAATTTATTTTTGGTTGTATGTCAGAATGTTTCAAAGCTCGATATACATTTAAATAAAAATTCAATTATTGGTGAATGTATCAATGTAGATGAAAAAGATATTGAAGAATACTCTTTTGATTTAGAATTTGAAAACGAATATTGTACTTTAATTTTGCCATCTGAAGAGATTAAGAGAAAACGTATTCAAGAATTATCTCCAAATGACTTTGGTCTTAAACATTTACCTCCTCATGAAAGGGAAGCTTTAACAAAATTATTATGTAGTAAAGCGCTTGCCTTTTCGAAATCTCTTGTCACTTTAGGTCATACTGACCTGGTCAATCCTCAGTTTACCATGTTAAATTCTCATCCAGTAAAAACATTACCTTTTCCCGTGCCACAAGCTCTCGAGCAAGAAGCTCTTGACCAAATTAATCAAATGTTGAACGCTGGTATTATTGAGAGGTCAAATTCATCTTGGGCGTGTCCCATGCTTCTTGTTAAAAAGAAGAGAACTGATATGTCTAAGCCTCAAAAGTATCGTTTGGCTCTTGATTTAAGATTGTTAAATTCCATAATAATTCCATCTTCATATCCTCTTCCTAGGATTCAAAATCTATTGGTGCAGTTGTCAAAATTTAAATATTATACCACTCTTGACTTACCCTCTGCATATTGGCAGATTGCTGTACCTAAAGATATGCAAGATAAACTTAGTTTTACTACTCCATGGGGAATTTTTACCTATTTACGTTTAGTATTTGGCTTGAAGACGGCCGCCAGCACTTTCCAACAATTAATCGACTCTGTTATTCAATTATCTCAAATTGACTCCTGTTATGCATATCAAGACGATATTGTAGTGGGTGCTAATTCATTTGAAGAAATGTCCATGAAACTCACAAAGTTATTAGACACCCTTATTGCTAATAACATTACTCTGTCTCCTGAAAAGTGTACCTTTATGCAAACTAGTATTAACTTTTTGGGTTTCCAACTTACAGATCATAAAATTCTTCCTATTACAAGTAATATTTTAAAAATTACCTCCTTTCCAAAGCCTAAAACCAAGAGGCAAACAAAGAGTTTTATCGGCTTGTGTTCATTTTATAGATCAATTATACCTAATTTTTCTAATTTGATTACTCCTCTCATTGAAGTCACCAAACCTAAAAATAAGTTTTCTTGGAAATCTGAACAAGAAAATGCATTTAAAGAATTACAGGACATTTTCTTTCATAAACCTATGCTCAATCTTCCTATCTGGAATGAAACATTTTATGTTAATACAGATGCCTCAAAAACAGCAATATCAGCTGTTCTTATGCAGAAATTTGATGGTGAACTAAAACCTATCTCCTATTATTCCAAAACTCTATCTCAATCAGAAAGGCACTACCCTGCCATCAAATTGGAACTTTATGCCATTTACAAAGGCATAACTGCTTTTAAATACTATATTTTTGGTCGACCCTTTATTCTACTATCTGATGCCAAACCACTTAATAATTATAAAAAAGCTACATCACCTGCTGATATTACTACTCGTTGGATGTTAGAACTGTCAGAATACTCGTACACATTCCAACATGTTCCAGGCAAAGAAAATGTCTTGGCAGATTTTCTGAGTAGAACTCCTCACATTCCTACTGAAGATCTCAATAATAATCCAGATCTTATTTCTTCACAAGAACCTCTACCTGTTGTTGATAATCAAAACGATTTACATAATGACATTCCTCACTTTCCATGTGGTTTAGTCGACAAAGTCCACCACACATGTCATCTTCAAAGTGACTCTTCACTTCTAACTAAGGATAATAATCAAGATCCTTTATTAGAAATTCTTGATCACACCATCTTCTCTGAACAACAAAAGGACCCAAAAATCAAACAAATTTATGAAGATCTTAAAAATAACAAAAAATCTAAAAGTTTAAATGGCTACTATATTAATCCAAGTAATGAGTTACTTTGCTATAATGGTCATTTCTCTTCAGAAGATATCGAGCTACACAAAGCTGTTTTACCTGTGTCACTTAGAGCAAAGGCCTTAAGAATTGCTCATATTACTCATACTGGAATTCATAAAACCATTGTTAATTTAAAGAAAAGATTTACCTGGAAAACCCTTGTTTCTGATACCATTAATTATGTCAACTCTTGTGAAATTTGTTTAGTAAATAAGAATCATAAAAAAAACACTGCTCCATACCTACCTGCACCACTCCCAACAGCTCCCAATCAAAAGGTCTCTATGGATTTACTCGGCCCATTGAGAAATCGTCAATATGTGTTAACAATGATAGACCATTTTTCTCGTCATTTAGAATTATATGCCTTGAATAATATCAGTGCTGAGTCAGTTACAAAGGCTTTATTGCATTATATTTCCACTCATGGAAAACCTGAATTAACTCTTACTGATCATGGTTCTCAATTTACTAGTGATATGTTTGCATATTTTAACAAAAAGCTTGGCATTAAGTTGGAACATAGTTCTGTAGCCCATCCCCAAGCTAACGGTTTAAGTGAACGTGTCAATTCTCAAATAAAATCGTCTGTGAACACAATGGCTTCACAAGGATGTGATGTACCCACTGCTCTAAAAATTCATCAATCCATATATAACGCTACACCTCATCCAGCTACAAAGTTCTCCCCAAATCTTCTTCATTTTGGCAGAGAAATAAATGATATTTATTCCAATTATAAATCTCAAGTTTCATGGAAAATTCTCAACACTGCATATGAAATTCATAAATTGATGGATGTTATTGAAAAAATATACTATCAAGCTTACAAGAATAACGAATCATCCAGACAAAAGGTGTACCAAAAATCCAGAGAAAAATTAAAGTTTTCCAACATCAATGTTAATGACATTGTTTATGCAAAATTTCCTACTGTGTTTAACAAAAAGATACAAGGCCCATACGTGGTCAAGAAAATAATTTCTCCTGTGCTCATTCAAATTCAAGATCCCAATAATAGTCATGCTTCACCAATGTTGATTCACACTAATCGAATCTTGAAGCTTCAAAAGAGAAATGAAGCACTGCAACATCCTTCAGTTTCTTCAAAAGGTGCATCACATGATCAACCAGCTGTTGATAATGCATCCTCCACTCCTGTGAGACAACACTCTTCTATTCAAGTTTCAAATCATGATGCAGCTTGTAATACTTCTCCTCAAATTCTTTCTTCTTCTAAATGCCAGCAAACATCTTCATGTTCCAGTAAATCGGTACTGTCACAAGCTCCTCCTGATGGCACTCATACTGGTGCTAAAAACAAATCCACTCAATATAGAAGTTATGATCTTCGTCCTCGCAATCATAAACTACATAAAAAATAGACTAACTCTCTTTTTCCTTTTACAGGATGACTTTTGCTTTGTAATATATTCAGTCGAAGCTAGCCGCACTGATTGTCCAGCAAGAAGAATCGCTATGTAATTTTTTTTTTCTTATCTCCAGGCTGCAGGCAGCTGTTATTATTTTTTTTTATTTTTATGTAAGTCTTCTTCTCCCTGGTACAACTCAACGGTCATCCTCGGGATGTATGTATGAATTTTAATAGTTTTATTAGTTACTGCATTTATCTATAAGTCATAATTTTTACAATATTTACACATAATCTCATGTATGCCATACTTTTAAATTTTATAAAGTCTTTATTACAATAGTTGATGCAAAAAATTGAGAAAGAATTTGTCTTTTTATATTCTTGTTATAATACTATATCATTATTTAAAGTTATTTTTGACAAATGTGCATTCTAATAAGAAAAGTGAAATTGTAATTGATATAAGGTAAACATAAAGATGAGTACTCATCAAATTATTTTCTCTATTGTGTCTGCTCTTTACAATGCATGCATGTTTTAACATTTAACCTCTTTTAAAAAAAGAAAAAGAGAAAAGAAAGTGCATGATAAACTTATATATACTAATATTTCTTCTCTTCTTGGTGAAATATAGAAAGTGAATGACTCACCATAAGTAGTATATAATATTTTTTTTTTGTATACTTTTGAGTATTTATACTTTGGATCCAAAGATGTTGATTGAGGCATTATATATATATTTATCCAAAGATGTTTAATGAGTCATTATATATATTTATATAAAGCAAATTCTTGATTTATGACAAATGCAAAAGTGATCACTTACTTAATTTTTTTTTTTAAAAAAATGTTTGAAAATTACAAGTAAATATGTTCTAGATATCTTCTATATAGAAATTTTGACACAATTGATTTTTCTTTGTAAGTTGACATTATCAAGTCATATATAAGATTGACATATTCATATAAGTTTCTTCCTTTTTTTTTCAGAATATTAAACATCTTATGTTTTATGTTTATTTTGAATGAAGTATAGTATTAAAGGTATTTATGCAATTATTGTCAATTTATATTGAAAATGTTTAAGAATATTCCTTTATGAGAGTGTAAAAATTCTCTCGTTGAAAATTATTATATTCACTTTGAAGATACTTTTATTGGAAAATAATATCATGCTTTTGTTGACATTTTTTTTGCAACTTATTAATTTTATTTTCTGCAAAAATGTGTTATTGAATAATACTAAAGTTTATTCATTTAAGATTTATTGAAAGCTTAAAAGGCTATGTGGTGATATAAGTAAATATTTTTTTTTTATGAGAGCATAACTAATCTCTCTGCACTATTTATATATATATTTTTATGGTTGTTCAATTTTCAACTTACAAATTCATTTAATTTATTATGTGTTATTTGAAACTATATATGTTATATATAGTTATAACATGATTCATATACAGTTATAGTATATTTCATTTTTGTTCACAACTGAGAATATAAATATACATATTATTGTGTAATCAAATATTGTGACATATGCTAGAGCATTCTACTATTGTGGTACATTGTGCACAGCCTAACAAGAGACTCTTTAAAGTTATGGACTGTTTTTCTGCACATAGACTTTAATTTTTTTTTATATGATAGATACCTCTGAAAGAAACTTTATATACCTTTCATGTTAACATTTACTACAGTTGGTATATTTTCATAAGGATTACTATCATAACAGTAATTGTTTAAATATCATGTACAACAATTATGTATATTCTTATAACTACTTCTGATATTTATTTTGTGTAATTATTTAGTATATTTGTACATGTGTTAGAAAATATTGTCTCGATGAAAAATTGTCATTTTTGTCATCTCACCAATATTTTCTTTTGGGGGACCCTGGGTAATATGTGGTGGTTACTCCATACCCCCCCCATATATTTAATTTAATTCAATTTTATTAGCCATTTTATTTCATATCACCTTCCTTTTTATTAATGTTCTCAATTTAAATTTAATTTCGGTTTCACTTATTTTCATTTCGTCGCCTGTATTGTTTTCTTTCTTGCTTAGCTTTCGATTGTTCCAAGCCGGTAAAATTCTGTTTGAAATCATTCCTTCCGGTTTTAAATTTGTTCGAGAACTTTCTCGCTAGTTCTTTTGGGTGGAACTTCCGTTTATTCGGACACACCCCTAACCTATCAAATTAAATTTCACAGGTGACGTATTTCAAGCCGTTAAGTACATGGCCACCGGCTTTGGCCTCCCCTCTTAAGATGGTTATCAATTTTATTCTTATTAGTTACATATCTTTTCATACTGTATATTGTAATTTGGCTTAGTTTTTCCTCACCCCCTCTGTTGCTAACTGCCAAATTGGCGTATTTTGCATTTACAATAACCCTTTCTCTTTTTCCCCTGGGCTCGCGGCCACCTGCGTTAGTTGCGCCGATAGACACCTGCTGTGATGGATGCAGTCGCATGAGTGAAAGTTCGGGGCAGAGGTGCTCCCCCGTTAACGAAGGATGGAACGGTTTTTTTTTGTTATGTTGAGATTATTACGATGCTGATTTTTTTTTAAGTGCGGCAAAGAAAAAGTGCTGCCCTCAAAATTCATCTAGGAAAGTGATGTTGATTTCTGTTAAGCCAAGTCCCTCTGTGCTGCGAGGAGCAATGAAGTGGTTTAATGCATTCCTGAATGTATTCGTTTGTGCCTTCTCTTTTTGGAAATGATGTTGAGTTTTTAAGGCGGCCAGTAGCAAGGCACTTCTCACTGCAATAGCATCCCGAAAATTGTTTTGTTTGTGCATTCTCTTCTTGGATTACGGAAATTATATAAGGTCTCATTATACGTCTTCAGTTTATGCTCTCGTGTTATCTTCACAAGTGTTGTAAAAATGTCGTCACGTATTTTATAAATATTCATTCATTTTCTCATCATCTCTTCATCAACGAGTTTTCTTCTACAAATCTAATGTGCCCAATTCTTCGATAATCTTTTTATTCTCCATCCTCTGAGAAGTAGGCAGAGGTGAAGAACTGTTTTGTTTTCAAGAAATAATATTATAGTTTACATGACGTCTTGGTGAAGATTTTTCTTTCGTCAGGTGAAGAAATTTTATTTGCATAAGTCCTTTTTACTTCATTATCTGGCCCAATATATATATAATTTTTTTTTAATATTTACGGGGCGTTATAAAGAAAATATTGGCATGTATCTATACAATATGAAGTATGATGTATTTTGTTTTGAAAGTTCATATTATGAGAGGTGTTCTTTTTCAAAAAGAAATAATAATTTATTCTCCTTTTATGTCATGAAGAAAATTGTTTAATTACATGTTGTTGAGATATCTAGAATATGTTATGAAAAGAATTTTTATTGCTTGGAGATAGCAATAGTTGTGATTAACATATGTTATGAAATGGTTGTTTATCAAGTGAGAAATTAATATGTACGAGTCACCAAAAATATAAATTTGTGAAGAAATATTTATTCATGAAAAAAGCAACAAGTTCTTCATGAAATAAAATATATTTTTTTTTTCTTCGAAAATTGTTCGTATATTAATTTCTTGTGCCTATTGTCTGGATTTATTTGTCATCAAAAGCCAAGGATTCAACAGGTAACTTTTTACCTTTTTAATTTTATATTTTTATAACTTTATACTTGATTTTTCTTCATCATTGGATAAAGAATATTTTTATTATTTTAAATGAAATAATGAAGAGAGTAATTAGGGTCGTTTGCAGGCCCCCATTCTCCGTGATGTGCTATCATTATCACGATCACTTTGGCCTAATTGTGGGTAGAGGCAAATAAAAAGTGCTTTCTCCACTTTCAAATAAACATAACATTATATTTTCTTTGATACCCTGACCAAAGCGTCAGCACAAACATAACAATCCCCACCAGTAAAATTTTTCTGTAAAATTTGCCTTATTTAACTGAAGAATTTCCTTGATTTAATAAGACACGAATTTTTGTTTTTGGAAAACCGGTGACAAAAGTAAAAAGGTCCCGTCGCGAAGGGGATTAAAAAGTAAAGTTTCTGAAACGAACATATGTTTTACAGCCTGCAAATTTCAGATATTTTAGGAATTAATATTAATATTAAGAATTAATAATATTACTCATTATTTTCTTCTATATCGATTTCACATATTCCAACGATTTTCGTGTAAATATTTTATTCTACGTAACAGAATTCATGCATGCAGGAATAAAAAAAAATCGGAGTCTATTTACGGGAGTCAGTGCTCGTACTAGCGGATAGACAAACAGAAAACATAACACTTTTCAACTATATTGGAAAGTGTGAAAAATATGTGAAATATTTACACCTCAAAACAAATTTAGCCCATTTTACGAAGGATAATTATTTGACATTTCTGAAATATGTGAAATATTTACATCTCAAAACAAATTTAGCCACATTTTACGAAGGATAATTATTTGACATTTCTGAAGTACATTTCAAAGTACATTAATATATAACTAAAATCAAATCTTTAAAAGATTATGCATTTATAATAAATTATTTTTGAATTTTTAAGATTCGACATATTTATAAAAAAAAAGCTAATTTATATGAAAAATATCAAAGAATTTTTTTAATAGCACTTTCTTGAATAATTTTCTTTTATATAAAAAAAGAATAAATTTCTAAGTAAAACATTTTTGAGAAGATATAAGTGTACTTTACTGCTTAAGTATATAAGTATAATTAAATGGAAATATGAATTGCAAAATAAAAAGTATCCTATTTATATCTATGAGTGTCTCAATAGGAAATTTTTAAAAGAGAAAGTCTTTGAAAAGATGTTTTTAATCTTGTTTACTGACAACAGAAAGCAGAACGCTGAAAATGAAAAGTAAAGAAAAATTTCGATAAATCATACTTATTTGTAAAGAATTCTGGAGTATTCACAAATTTTACCATTTTCTAAAAAGAATTTTTGAAATCAATTTAAAATTATACATAATGATATATTTTAAAGGCTTTTTTGTTGTGAGTAGGATGGTTTAAATATATTTTTAAAAGAAGATAATTCTTGAGAAAATTCAAAAGACTATGACATAAATATTTAAATAGCTCATGGACACATTTGATTTTTTTTATAAAAAAATAAGTTTTGAACAAATATGTTTGTGTCTATATTTATGACTATAATCAAATAATTATATGTTTTACAAATATATATGTACACAATTGTATATATATATATTACATACATATATATACACATAATCATTATAAAATGTTACAATTTATCACATTTTTTATATATATATTCATTGATTTCTCAATTTAAAAAATTGTCAAAGTTAAATTTTTGTAAAGGTACTTTAAATCTCTTTCACTTTTCCGGTAAGAGAAATAGAAACGTTGAAAATGTAATTAAGTCGTTAATTTTAAAGACGGTGGAACTCTCCTAATTTAAATTTTGCTAGAAAAATAAATAAAGATACAAAGGAAAAGATTCAAAGTGTGGTGTTAATTTATTTTTTATGCTAATACACTAATGTATGACTCTTAAATATATAAATTTTAATAACACCGATAATCGTAAACAAACAAAAAAATTATGTTCAATGTATTCTAATGTTGAAGTGTTGCGGTCTTTTCAAAATTAATTAACTAATTTTTAATAAAACATTTGTATTAATACGGTTTATCTGAGTCTTTATTATCAAACACCCGCAGCTTCTTACACTTAAATTTTAATTTGATTTATTAAGCATCTTATTCAGTGTAATCAGAAATTTTACTGGTGCAATTTATTATTAAGTTATAAAAATCAAACTAACTACTAGAAATGTTTTTCAGCACCTTCTTTATGTTATTAATTTATTTTTTATAAAATATTTATGTATTGCATGTTTTTTTAATTGATAAATTGTCGTTTTCACAATTTCATGACAGGGTTGCGACGCTACTGGGAATTTCCAGACCAGAAAATTCTTCGAGACCAGTAGTTTCTTACAGAAAATATCTGTTTAAAAAAGGTGAAAAATCATGCGGTTTAAATTATAAGATGTGATTTTCTACAAAAATACTGGTATTTGGAATGGAAAATTCTCTGAAGCGTAGAAACCCTGAATGATAACTTGAAATCCATTTATAAGTCTAGGCAGAGCCTGATTACTAACGGGGCACTCTCTCACCAGAAAAAAATACCTTATAGAAATTTTCGTCTTCTTTAAACGCCCTTTTCATACAAGATTTCAGTAAATTCTTTATTTATTTTTCCTGGTGGGAGAGTGCCCCGTTAGTAATCAGGCCCTGAGTCTAGGCAGTTTTACGATGCCTGGCTTGTTAGACTCGCATTGAAATTAATAAAATAATAAAGCATTTTATTACCTAATAGCAATGCACTTCTTTTTATAGTACCTAAACAACAAACTTCTGATATCATTAATGATCACTTTTGCCGCTTTATTAATGGAATTTCTGGTATACAAGTGCAGTGGCGCCAACTTTTGAAAAATATTGTGTGGGCTAAAAAATTTTTGAACAAATACAAACATATTGGGTAGGCTCAATTAATAATGTGTGGATGGAGATATCAAATTATTAGGTGGGCTCGCGTCCCATGGGGCCATATATGTTGGCGACACTGTACATGTGTAACTGACTGCTATATCATCATTTTTTGATGATCTAGCTATTTCTATCACAAAACTTCATTTTTCTTTTGGATAAACCAAAATCAGTGTCTGATTGCGAAAGGTGAATGACCTCAAATTGGAAATTAATAATTTATTTATTTTTAAATTTCTACATTTTTGTGGAAACCCAAGAAGTCTTACCATAGTTTTGTTTTTGTTTTGCCATGCGCAGCCATTTGTGAATAGCGTAGATATTATACAGTATTCGGCGCAAAATTTTCAGTGTAACGTTTAATGGATGAACATACCTCATTACGGCCTTATTTGCAGTACCCCCATGATACAATTAAAACGAAGCTTTTTTTCGTTTTTTTATTTATGCATGTAGAACTCATTAATCCTCACTTCATATTGCCTGCCTTGGAACATTACGTCCTTAAAGATTCTGGATATAATAAATGCATAAGCAATTGTACATATTCTCGAGCTTGGCTAAGAGATTTAATTTGTTAGATAAAATTACTTTACTCACATATTATGGATCAACAGCTTATCCACTCACGTAGCGCTTATATGACATTTGTAATTAAAGTTTTAATGAATTTCAGCAACTCTAGAGATTATTGCACAATGAATTTCATGCATCATAGGATTTTTTTGGTTAAAAATGCTTGCACCTCTGATGTATCGGTTTGGGATTGTAGTTTTCAATTAAAAAAAAAAACTTCAAAGAAGCTACACAATAACTTTTAAACATACAAAGATTTTACTTTTCGAATTAATCGGCTCTTAGTGCTAATACACCGATTTTGAATGGCGTTTAAACGAATTGCATACATTTAGTGACCAGTCAACAAGACAATGGAGAGAAAAGCTAGTTAGCATGATATTCGCGATCACTAGAACCTGACAAACAGAAAAATATCGATTTTTATAATATAAACACATTCATTTTTGTTTTATATTCGACATAACTTTTTAAAATTATTAAATCTTTCCTCTTCAAAACTTAACTCAAAATACTTCTTCTTACATCTGAAAAAAATACCAAGTAAACTAAAGATGTGAAATCTTACTACGTTAAATAATAATTATTGAAATAAATATTCGTAAAATATATCTCAACTTTCACCGATAAATTTTGCCGAATAACTTTCACTTTTGTAGTTAGTATATTCCACTCCACACAAAACCTATATTTTTATTATATTTTACCTACTTTTATGATTATTTCACTCGCCATTCATTCATTTTCATTTTCGATTATTGTTATTTCCGCCTGCTCTCCAAAATTCGACCTCATTCGATGAAGTCTTTCAATGAGCGAACGTTTATTTTAAAATCATAAGATTATAGTGAAATGTTAAACTGTGGGATGTTATTCGGTACTTAAAATATAGAACAGAGATGTTACAGTCACATTTTATTGTAGACGACACAACACATATCACATTATATACAAATCGCAAGACGAGCGCAACTCAATCAATTGAATATTCATAAAAATTACTTAGCACAAAGAACATCTTTAAGAGAGATGTATAGCAAACACACATCCCAATCTTACATCTTAAGTTAAAACTCAATTACTTCACTTCATTTCATGTCTTTTTAGAAAGGAAGGCAAAATATCTCAAGATATTTTGCCGAAGGTGTCAATAGAGCCACCTATAGATACTATAATTTAGGGAAGGCAGTCACCCTGTTACAGGCTCCCCCTCTGGTTCCGCGAACGTCCCGGTGTGGAACCAGTAACTTTCTTTGGTGGCCTACCGCGTTTCCTAATGGGTGCGACAGGCACTATGTCAGAGTCATTACATAGTTTTAAGGCAGAAGTGTGACATGTTGCAAGTGGATCATTTGGACTGTCCGTACTTGCTATGACAAAAGTGGTGGGTGATTTTTGAGTTAAAATGATGTAAGGTCCATTACGTTTAGGCATGAACTTCGACGTTTTGTTGTTAGAGGCTTTACTTACTGGATGTAAGTCAACCCAAACTTTGTCTCCTGGCACAAAACTATGTCCTGGTTTCCGACTACGGTCAGCAAATTTTTTCCTCTGATCTTGCTTAGATTCAACTTTGTCTTTGATTTCTTTGGTGAATTTTGCGAATTTCTTGAGATATGGAGTAATCTCAGGCACAAAATTATCATTTTGAATTACAGCACGAATGTCATGCTGAACATCATCCGTTGTTCTCAATTCTCTTCCAAACTGCAAGAATGCTGCTGTTTCTCCAGTAGTGTCACACTTAGCAGTATTTAGTGCAAAACGGATTGTTGGAAGCTTTTCTTCCCAAGAGCAGTGATCATTTTCTACTAATATAGCTAATCTCGGCTTGAGATCTCTATTTTTCCTCTCCACAGGATTAGCCTGGGGATGGTATATGGGAGTTGGATTTTGTTTGATACCTAAAAGAAAACAAAGTTGTTGCATCACACTACTAACAAATTGGGGTCCATTATCACATATTATACGTCTCGGTAGACCATATCTAAGGATAACTTCTTCAAGCAACGTAGTTGCACACTGCGCTGCAGTAGCATGTGTAAGGGCAAACAATTCCACCCATCTTGTTGCACAGTCTTCTACTATAAATATCCACCTTTTACCGTTTTTACTTTTTGGTAAAGGACCAAAAAGATCAATTGATAGAACTTCAAATCTTTGCGAATACACTGGTGTTTGTAACAAACCGGATGGTTTTTGATTAGAAGGCTTATACCTATTGCATTCAGCACAATTTTTGACATAGTTTGAAATGTATGAACGCATTCCAGTCCAATAATACCTTTTGGATATTCTATTTAACGTTCCTTCAGCACCGTAGTGACCAGCCGTAGGTGAATCGTGGTGTTCTTTTAAAATTTTCTTCCGTTCATGTGATGGGACAACTTGTTGAGCTTCTTCTGATTCCGAACTTGGAGAATACCTGTATAAAACTCCTTGATTCATAATATAACCGCGATCAGTCCAGTTAGTATAATCAAGGGTTTTTTCTTCATCTTCGAAACATTTAATAATTTTCTTTAATTCTTCATCTTTCATTTGTTCAGCACGTAAACCACTTGATGATTTAGAAGGAATATCAACTACTATAGCGCAAATATCGCAACTTTCTTTATTGGTGTGATCACAAGCAGGACGAGAAAGCATGTCAGCTATGACGTTAGCTTTGCCTGGAATATATTCTATTTTCAAATTAAATTCTTGTAATTGCAAAGCCCATCTGGCAAGTCTTCCAGAAGGTGACTTTAAACTCATGAGCCATCGGAGATGCTGGTGGTCGGATGCCACAGTAACTTCTGTTCCATCAATATATCCTCTGAATTTATTAAGAGCCCAGACAACAGCAAGTGCTTCTCTTTCTGTGGTGTGATAGTTGCGTTCTGCAGCAGTCAACAATCTACTTGCATACTCAATCGGATGCTCTTCAGCACCTTCACCCTGTAGAAGTACTGCTCCCAGAGCATAACTACTTGCATCAGTTCGAATGAAAAAAGGTTTAGTTTCATCAGCTTGTTTCAATATTGGAGCTGAAACGAGGCATTGCTTCAAGGTTTGAAATGCATTTTCTTCATCGGCATCCCAGTGCCATTCCACATTCTTTTTTGTGAGATTACTAAGTGGTCTGGATATTTTTGCAAAGTCTTGTATAAAACGGCGATACCATGAACATGTCTGCAGAAAGGATTGCAGTTGTTTTGTATTCTTCGGAGGTGGGATCCTCACAATAGCATCAACTTTCCCAGGATCAACTTCTAGGCCATTTGGTGTGATCCAGTGTCCTAAATATTTTACTCTGGTACAAGCAAAGTTGCATTTTTCTCTGTTAGCAGAAAGTTTCCATTTGTCTAATCTTTTAAAAACAGCTTCAAGATCAGCTAGATGTTGTTCTAAACTTGATGATAAAACAATTAAGTCATCAAGATAAGTGAGAATATTTACATCTGGGAGTCCTTTGCGAAAGCTATCCATTGTCCTCTGAAACGTTGCAGGGGCATTGCGGAGACCAAACGGCATTCTTCGAAAGCGATATGTTCCTAGAGGGCAAACAAAAGCAGTTTTATCTTGATCAGGTTCATAGACACTCACTTGATAGTAACCAGCATTCAGATCCAGCGTTGTCATGAACTGAGCAGTTTTCGCCTGATGCAAAAGATCGTCCATACGAGGGAGTGGATAGGTATCTGGTATAGTAACTTCATTCAGCTTCCTGTAGTCTACACATAAGCGAACACTACCATTTGGCTTAGGAATGAGCACTATTGGTGCAGAGTATGGAGACTCGCATTCTTCAATAATTCCTTTGGCTAGAAGATCATCAATGTGGGTTTTACACAATTCTTTCTTTGCCGGTGATAACCTGTAAGGAGGTAGTGAAATAGGACGATGGTCTCTGGTATTTATATGATGTTCGACGACGGGTGTTGCTTCTCCCCCTGGTCGAAAGGTATTGGAAAATTTTTCAAGTAAGTCATTAAGCCTTTTTCTTTGTATTTCAGATAGATGCTGGCCTTCTGTTTCTCTTAACATAACCGAGTTAACTGTAGCAGTTGGTGCTGAGATTTCAGGCGTCGTAATGAAAGGATCATCAGAAAAGGGAATTTTACGTTTTGGATTGTTCTGGAAATACCAACTTTGGCTTCTCATGTCTAACACGATCCCCATTTTATTTAAAAAATCTATGCCTAACAATGTTCTATTTCCCTGGGCTTCGGGTAAGGCAAAAATCGTTGTACTAGTTGTACGACCTTCTATTTCAACAGTGATTGTTGCTTGAAGAACGTTGGTTTCTTTTCGTAGGCCATCAGCAAGTGTTATGCTTACACCGGTGTCTTCGAACACAGTTCCTTGGTCACACAGAATCTTGTATAACATTTCCCCAGCAGTGCAATGAGTAGCTCCTGTATCTGCGCAAGCAACCCCTGTAACACCATTTACCTTTATGTATAACAAAGGTGTTGCTTGAGTATTGACAGAACAAGATTTGAGATGAAGGGAACGAAAATTTGCTGATTGCGTCTGCGTAGAAGTAGATGGAGAACAATTAGGACATTTGGCTTTGACAAAACCTTGTTTACCACAGCCATAACAACTTATAATCGGATGCTTATCATTGTTTTCATATCTTGAATTTGTATATTTTGAAGTAGAATGATTATTTTTATAATTTGAAAAATGTTCGTTAGTTTCATGTTTGGGTGTTTGATTTTTCCAGAATTCTTGACCATCTGAATTTTTCGGCAAAACATGTTTCTGCGCTTCACGCGTTTTTGGATAACTTGCTGACTTTTGAGAAGAAGGTTTAATGTTTTCGTAAATGTCTAGCTTTTCAGCCAACATGACAGGATCATTTAACTTGTCCCAACCATCTAAATAATGATTTTTATATTCTGGTGGGCACTTTTTCTTAATCTGATCAGCGATTATTAGTTCAGTTAGTTTTTCAAATGAATTGATTTCTAATTCGGATAACCAACCCTCAAAATAATTTCTAAGTTCAAAATAAAAATCCTTCCAAGTAGAATTTTCTCTTTTTTGATGTCGGGTAAATAATACTCTAAATTTTTCTGCTGTCAACTTAAATCTTTTAAGCAATATGTCACGAATATAAGAATAATTTTTGAACATTTCTTCTGGTTCTCTGGCGATTAGTTTACCAATGTCGTTCGGAAGTACGGCAATTAATTGAGAAACCCAAAATTCTTTGGAGATATTAAGCATTTTCATTTGACGTTCAAACATTGTCAAAAACAAAGACATATCATCCTTTTCAGGAATAAATGTTGGCAAGATATTTTTAATATCTATACGCATCTGGTCTATTTGATTTTGTGGTACTGTTGTCGCGGTAGGGTTTTGAGCATGTAGCTTAAGCTTTTCTAGCTCATATGCTCTTTCCTCTGCAATACGTTTATCCTGAATCATTTGTTGTTCTGCAATTTCTTGTTTTTTGCGATCTTCCACGATAGCAATAAATGCCTCTTTAACAAATTGTTCGTCGTCTTTAAGCAGTTGACACTTCATAATTTTCTCACGTAAGACTGATAGTTTATCATCTTTATCTACATCTAACTCTAATTCTGTGCCCAAATTAAACAAATCGATTTTTTTCCCTTTAGAAAGAAACGCCATTTTTCCCAAATTAGCTATTGTTAATTTATGCTTAAATTAGCAAACTATTAGATACGTGACCCATTAAATAATAAGAACAAAATGACTACCTTCCCCTTACAGGTAAATAAAACATGTAAATATAGATAAATTTTCATAAATAAATGTTAAAAAAAATGCAGGAAATAATTTAAAACATACTAAAATATACCACTAATTTAATCATGAGCTCATGAAAATATTTAGAAGAAATATTATTATACGTTAAAATTCAACCTTTTTACCAAATTAGCTTACCAATGACATAAATCATTCATTTTAAATATATGAAATATTATAGGTAATTCATTGCGAAATAATTATCAACCACACATAAATATGAAAACAACTCGAAATATGAATAAAGAACTTTACATCTAAAAAATAAACAACATACGAAATAATAAAATTTATCAAAATCATTTTTAAACTCTGTGCACAGATTAAAAAAACAAAACAAAATTCACTTACTCAGAATCCTTGCTTTAAAAAAAAAATTTCAAAAGAAATCACTTTCAATTTCAGAAAACTAATGTTTCTTAATAATCTTACTCAAAATCAACATAAAACAAAACAAACAAAAAAAAATTATATATATATATATATATATATATATGAAACAGCATTTGTCTTAATAAATAAAAGAAAATGAAAACTTTTTTCCGCAGCTGGCCAGCAAAAAAAAAAGAGAAACAAACAAACAATCAAAAAAATAATTTCAACTTTTACCGGTAAGAAAACAAATAAAATAAAAATCTATTTTTAGATAAAGTTTGTCGATAATTTACATAACAATTAAAAGCACGTAAAAGTAAATAGGCATCGAACACGTCTAAGAACAAAATCAGATTATAAGTAGAATACTTTTATATGACGAAATAAAGAAGTTTCAATCACAAAACTAGAAGATATTTTGTTGCTTATGAAGACTGAAGAACATTATTTATTGTCATGTCGACAATATTTTTCAATTATTTCCAATGTGAAGGGTACGGATTACCCTTTTTGAATGCATGTTCTTGCTTTTTTGTCAGGATGACGCACTTAAAACACACAATTGAAGAAGAAGAAAGCACTATTAAAAATAAGAACAGAAGCTTGATTCACTGTAGATTTGACCACACCTTTAAAATGGGTACAGATTACTCTTTTTTTTTTTTTTTAATACTTTCTTGAATTTTGTCGCGATGATACTACCACACATAACTGATATTAAAGAAATTAGCACAAAACTGGAGTATATCTTGATACTTGATATGGCACATTATATAATAGAACTTTTTGGAAATCACAGGATGAATTGTTCTTGACGAACACTGCACTTGAGAACACAAAATTTCCTTTATTGCCGAGATGACAATAATTTAGAAGTGGGTACGGATTACCCTACTTTAAATATAATTTTTGGAATTTTTGTCAGGATGACAACAGCGAACTTGACACAAAGACTTTGAAAGCACAAAAATTTTCTGAAAGAACTCCATTTTACGTTGGGCGCCAGTGTGGGATGTTATTCGGTACTTAAAATATAGAACAGAGATGTTACAGTCACATTTTATTGTAGACGACACAACACATATCACATTATATACAAATCGCAAAACGAGTGCAACTCAATCAATTGAATATTCATAAAAATTACTTAGCACAAAGAACATCTCTAAGAGAGATGTATAGCAAACACACATCCCAATCTTACATCTTAAGTTAAAACTCAATTACTTCACTTCATTTCATGTCTTTTTAGAAAGGAAGGCAAAATATCTCAAGATATTTTGCCGAAGGTGTCAATAGCGCCACCTATAGATACTATAATTTAGGGAAGGCAGTCACCCTGTTACAAAACTGTTATAAAATTTACTTTTTAAAAAGATTCTAGTTTAGGACATACGACATTTTTCTGAATAAACTCTGTAAAAGAAGTGCCGTATCTACAGAATGAATTGGTGAACTAGGGCCATCTTTAGTTAAAATGTGCTTGTATGGTAGACTTTTACTATTCTTAAACAAAGTAACTGTACACAGATAAGTATTGCCTTATAAAGAAAAAAATATTTAAAAATAAATAAATATTCAGCATTCGTTTATGGATATCTGATTTGTGGACAGGTAATAGCAGAACAATAATAAAATTATTTTGTAATGGGTCCTCATTTATTACAAAAACGATTTTTAGCGTATAATGAAAAATAATGTAGGATAATTTATGCATGAGAGGGTTTACTCCTTTGGAATGTGAACTTTTATGAAAATTTTAATGTTTTGTCACCAAGTTTTAAAATCAGAAATTTGTACCTTATTAAATGGAGAATATGCTTCCGATTAAATAAGGTAAAGACAGAAAAAAAATTACAGGTGGGGAAAAAAAGATTCTTAAGCCTTTTTTCGGAAACATATAAATGTCTCTCTTCCCCAAGGGGTTAACCCTTTCCGGCACACTGTTCTCGGTCTGGGATACCTAGTTTTAATTCCAAACTTGCAAACGGCACCAATAATATTTTAGTAAAATTTTGCCTTTAGAATAAAAGCTTAAATTAAGGAATTCGAAATATTTAAAAAATTCGTTTGTGAATTCCGATGTCAGTCGATAATTTCTCATTTTAGTACAGATTTTGCCTGTGCCGGAAAGGGTTAATGGACTACAGTAATAACATGGAGAAATTTGCACCCTCATGTGAAACACATGGAAACGCTCTTGCCAATTTTCGTTGCTGTTTTCTTAAATATATTTAGGGCCCTTTATTTTCGGAATCGTTTCCCAAAGTTCAGCTACCATTATAAAATATAGTAAACAAAAATCGAAATTTAATAACAACTAGCCGGCTGGAGAGCGATCTCAACTATATATGCAAAATAAATAAAATAATAAATCAATTGAAATTAATAAAGTACAGCAGGGAAATCTGAGAAAAACACTTGTGTAAGTTTAACATAAGGCGCGCAAGATTTTTCGCGGGCTTAGAATAGCCTCTCAACTCGGTTTTGCCAATATAACCAAAAAATATATAATATATATGTACCTAGCTGCCAAATTTTACCTTTGTTTTATGGTACTGTTTTCCAAAAAAAAAATTGACTTCATTCATAGCGAAAATTTTATCTTTATTTATTCTTAATTTATGCTTAGTTAAAAAAACTTCAATGTTTAACAAAAAAAATATATTGAACACAGACAATTAGGATTAAATAAGGAACACTTTTCTGTTCAAATTTATTGGTGGAAAAAATGGGAAACTGGGTATATATGTATCATATTCAGCATACTTGTGTCATTACCATGTTAAAAATTTCGTGCTGTTGCAACTGCAACCATGAGATAAATCATCATCCAAAATTTCAAGATATGATTTGACCAAAGCATCAATTGTTGACATGGGGTTTCAAAATTTTATGATTGTAACAACTGCAGCAATTGCAGCAACAGACGTTGGTTCAGCTCAGCACAAACTTTTTACAGCATAATGCTACTATAGTGCAATTTTGCCACAATTTATTCAGAATACTTTTTATCCAAAGTTTCCAAATTTGCAGTGATTTATTTTACTAAATTTGTTATTAAATAATGCAAATAGAGTAAGTCAGAGATAGCATCTTCCCTTTAAAACCCCAATTTTTAATATTTTATAGTAGTCATTTTTGCAATGCAAATTTAATCTATCTTTTCCAAATTTTCAGTGGTATTTCATGAAAAATATTACTGTAATATAAATACTTAATAAAATGAGATTTTTCTGGAAAAAAATCCCTTAGTCAATGTTTATGTCGTTTATCCCAGACCAAAATATTACGTGCCCCACATGACTGTAATAGATGTTCCAGCTTGAAGCTGTGGAAATAGAAGAAACATGGCCGCAATCTATAAACTAACACATTATACTTGCTTTAACAACATAAACTAAATATTTCATGCAAAATCTATAATAAACAAATTATATTTCTTCTGCTGCTATATGTATCTTATGAAGATATAGAGCCGAAGCCTAACTTAACATTTTTGATGAAGATAACTTTTAATTGAAGAAATATATCGCTGTAACTGCATTTACGAGGCTTTATTACAACGATTAAGACTAAAAGATCTTCACTAGTTTTGTCACATATCTAATAACTGAAATACACTAATTGAAACAACTAGCCAAATTGGAAATCTAAGCCAAATTTTTACTTTTTCAAATTGAAAAAAAAAATTTCATATGGGAACAGAAAAAAATTATAAATTTACAACATTGCTATACAGAGATAATAATGTAGCATGTTTACACTCGTTTGAATAATAACAGTTATAATCTGAAGGTCGTCCTTGATTACTGCAATGTTGGGTAGATCTGTTTCAACGTGCTGCCAAACACATAAAGACATTCCTTTATAAAGGGATTTGTATGTTCATTAATTTATAATTTTGAATATATAAACAGTTAAACATATAAAAATATGTAAAATTACTAAAATTTTTCTAGGAAGCTGGTATTTCTAGAACTTTTTATGTAACAATAAAACTTTGTGTAACAGATACTCGTTTAATTAAAAAATCTGTAAAGTTACTAGTGATTGTTTAGGAAACTAAAATGTGTAGAATTATTTATGTAACTGGAACCCGGGAAATAGATAAAATTATATAAAATTACTGTAATTTTAGTAGCTTCTTTAGTAAAGCTGCAGATTTCTGGACATTTACAAAAATTGTTGTGTAAATTTACATATTCTTTGCACGGAACGAGATAAAATATTAGTAAGAGTGCAAATTTCTCCAAAATTACAGTGTGATTTTCATTTTTAGGTGCGTTCGTAATAATCTAAATACGTAGCACCTATAGTTGTCGTTCAAACCGTCCGTCTTCTGTCCGTCGTTCGTCCGTCCGCATATAACAACGCAAAAAATACACAACCGAATCGTTTGAAATTTAAAATATATAATTATTACATAATTTTATCGAGTCATTTAAAATTTTATAAAAATCGGATGCATAGATCAATTACAGGGACAATGAAAAGTATTCCGTTAAATTACGGTCAATGGGGAAAAAAGTTTCAAATGCATTTTAATCGTTTGAAATTTAAAATACATAATTATTACATAATTTTGTCGCGTTAATGCAAATTTTATCAAAATTGGATGCATAGTTCAAATACAGGGACAATCAAAATTATTCCGTTACATTACAGTCAATGGGGAAAAAATGTTTCAAATGCATTTAAATGGTCATGGTTACACTCATTCGAACGTGATAAAATTGATATGCATCTATAAAGTACATTTTATAATATACATATTGCATAATCTGTGGTTCAAAGAACATTTGTTATTGATTTACAGGACTACACAAAAGTACTCTTTTATGTAATGGTATAGAGAGAACATTGTTTGGTGCGCATTTTAATTGTAATTAACAATTTACAATTTTATGAGATTGATATATGAGAGTGATATTTTAAAAATTTCGTTATCGTACGAACGCACCTTATTTGCTACGCTTCACGTGCAATTTCCAACTTGTTATATAATTTGATTGCTTTTTTAACCCTTTTGGGTCCGAATTTTTTTTTCGGTTTTTACAAAAAATTACTTTTACGTCAAGGACTTCAACAATAGCCGTCCAAATAGATTAGTTATCGTTTAACGAATATTAAGTTGTACGAAAGATAATGAATATTGTTGTTTTGCGTACTATTCAATTCATATTCGTATGGCAAAAAGCGAAGGAAGAATTTTTGGATATGTTTAGAAAATGTTCTTTACATCAAGATTTAACTTATAAGGTACCCTGGGGTAATAACGCCACGTTAAGGTTCTACCAATTTTCACGGCTTAGTTTTAGATTGTATTTTTCAAACAAATATAGGATCTGATACAGCAACTCATTGACTATCTATATAAAATAAAATAATTTAACAGATATGTATTCATAAAATGTAATGGCGTTTTTTCTTGACCAATGCTATTTGGCGTTATTACCCACCTATATGGGTAATAACGCCATGCAAACAAAACTATAAAATAAGATGGAATAATTGCATGTAGATAGCCCAATTCTAAAAATACAAACACTACAAACTTAGAAATTGACAAATTGCATTCTAAGCTATTGAAAATGTTCAATTTTTTGTGAAAGTGTAAGACAAATAAAGGTGTGGTGTGGGAGGGGGAGATGAGGCAAAAGAATATCAGACCGTGAGCTTCTTTTTGCTTAAAAAGGACCGCTTAAATAGAAAAATGAGAAACATTGCACAGTTTTAAGTGTGTTTATTTGAATCAGTATTTAGGATGTAGCTCGGCCACTGTAGGGAATCAACCGGGGTATTAATGTCAAGGATTGGCGTTATTACCCTTGTATAGTTATTGCGCAGTACATTTTAAATTACAAATTATCTCGAGAAGATATCCAAAATCTTCAACAACATTTTAAAAGTACATGAAATGTACTACAAATTTACGTAATTAACAAAGTATTTCCGGATAAAAAGATAGTCTTCACATCACAAAACGTATCTCGCAAATTTTAGATCAAGCGTTAATTTTAGTTGTTTCTAAAAACAATAAGACCTAAAAATGAAACAAATTAACTTGAAGCTGTTTTTTGCGATTTATATGGCTCAAAACCCTTCTGCACCCCAGAGCACATGGGTGTCATTTACCTGATTATTTCATAATTATGCAAAATATAAGCACTTGGCGTTATTACCCCGCCTGGCGTTATTACCCCAGGGTACCTTATTACAACTTTCTAATGCTTTTTGGGCTTTATTACATATGACTTTTTCATAATACTAACATTTATTTAAAATTCAAAGAGTGAAATACACATTTAAAATAAAAGAATCGCAAACAGCGCAAAGAGAATGAGGCAAAAAATAATAATTATGTTATTATTAAATTCCTAAAGTCATATATTAAAAGCATAGACCTATACTGACATTACTAACATTTAAATAATAGCAAAAGTATTTCTTAAAACAAAGTAACACTCCATTAAAAGAATGTACTCTTACTAGTACACCAGACCCGAAAGGGTTAATATTTATACATTTCAAAACATTTTAAAATGTGTTTCAAATTCTATAATATTTCCAGAAAAAGCTCAAACAGAAAAAAAGCGCATGTTTGAAATGACTTCATATCATGCAATCTTAAACTATGAAAAGAATCGGTCGGTCGGAAAACAAAATAAAGTTTGAGGTCGAAATACTTCTTTACGGTTGATTATTTTATAAATCTCTCTCTGAAAGACTTCATCACATATTTTTATAAAATGAAGAAAATCTGTCTTTCATTTCCAGAATGGAATGTGAGCTAACCGACAGCATTCTTATTTTCTTTTTCTTTTTATATCCTTTATAATCGAATACATACTTTTTTACAAGATATTTTTTTCATTAGATAAAATTTTCGATAAATAAAATATTTAAATTCGGAATACGTTGAATATTGAAAATAAATAAAGATTTTAAACTCCAGAGTATTAATTCCCTATCTTCAAAGTATCAATTTAATACCTTCAGAATGTTATTTTACTATTGTACATGGTATCCATACGGATCTCTGGGAGTTTTAAACATTTTTTTTAAATCACTCATTTATTTTTATAATGTTTTTTGCATTGTTCGTCTGTTGTACAAAAACTTGCTGGACGTGTATTCGAAACAGTTCTCTGGTACCCTCTAGGTACCAAATCTGCCGAGACCGCCCGAGATATTTTAAGATTTTCCAATTCGTATATTTTAATTCACACCAGAGAATGAAAATAGCAATATTTGCTTTAATTAATAACATAATTCTTTTTTTATTTATAAAGCGAAATTCTGCATTGAAACATTCCTTTGTAAAATTAGATTTTTTGACATTTTTAATTCACACCAGAGAATGAAAATAGCAAAATTTGCTTTAATTAATAACAGAATTCTTTTTTTATTTATAAAGCGAAATTCTGCATTGAAACATTCCTTTGTAAAATTAGATTTTCTGATATTTTTAGACTGTATTCTATCATGGGATTTAAATTAATTGTTTTTTCTGTTATCATTAATTTTCCAGCTTTTAAAGAACACTGAAAAAAAGGAAGTAACCAAAAATGAGTACATCGATGTACTCATAATGAATTGAATATTTTAGGATAAAAAATGATCACATTGCTTTCTTAATTTTGAAACATCACATGTTATCAAATCGAAACTAACGATCATTTTGTACTTCTGTAATGGTTTATTTCATTTATGGTGGCATAAAAGATGTTTATTAATGTAAAGATTAAATTATACACAATATTTTATTATAATTTAAAGTGCTTGTTAATATTGCTCTTGTCATAAATATATTCGATTTGGGTATTTTGGTAATATTTTTTGCTATTTTTCTCTATAAACAATCTATCAAACTTTTATTGTTAATAATTTTGAGCAAGAAATAAATGCTGGTATAATTTTATTTTTTTATAAGTTAGGGGGGCAATTAATAGCGATTTACATTTGAACACAACCATAGGATCGAAAATTAATTCATGTGTTTCTCGGTTTTAAGTACATTTTGATCGGAGCTATTTTGAGTATGTGAAGTACTTAAAATTGAGTACTTTTCACTCAATTCTGAGAAATCATTTTTTTCAGTGCTGAAAATTTATTAATTTTTAAATTTGGATAGAATTCGCTATTAAGTGAAACATTATCCAATGGGTAAATAATAATGCATTAAAACTCCAATACATTACTTTTCCCTCGACAAAAATCCCTATTGGATTTATTGGGCAAAGTAACGAGTTCATTAATTAAATAAATGCCCGGAACATATTTACTTTTATTACTGAATAAGGAAAAGACTTCGGGTGAAATAAAAGAAGTTGACTAACTATCTGTAAGATTTCTTTCTGAAGCTTTTTTAAACATATATTGTAGATAGCGAATTTTCAAAAAAAAAAAAAAAATAAATTTCTCAACAGAAACTAAGTAAGAATTTATTATGTTACTTTGCTAGACAATAAACGTATCCATTTCATTATTCATGATTTCAATTTCTTTATCTGTATAATAATCGCTGAACGCACCATAGACCGACTTTATACGGGGTGTTTCTAAATAAATATAGGTCATTTAATGCTTGGTAGAATTTATTGCCTAAAATTTAAAATTATGATTAATACATAAAATGGAAAAACAACTGAAACAGTTTAACCTACAAGCTTACATGTGTTCAATGTGAACACCTTTCATCACATGGCAAACAATGAATAGCAAAGAAATTCTTTTCAGACGCTCACCCGATTTGACGCCACACGATTTCTACTTGCAGGGTTTCATAAAGGATTGTGTGCATATACCTCCACTACCTACTGATCATTGCACCTGTTGCAACAATGACCCCAAACATAAATCAAAGCTTCGAAAGAACAGAGTTATCGGCTTCATGTGTGCCGTATGACGAAAGCTGTTCAAATTGAACATTTGTAAATCTGTAAGTAAAACTATTTGAATTGCTCTTTCATTTTATGCATTAATTATAATATTTTAAGTTTTATGTAATACAATGTGTAAAAACAATACACGTGCGTTCCTTTTACTTTATACAATTATGTAAACTTATATTAATCCATCTTAAGCTTATACTATTCCTAGATATCGTATATAACTGAAAATTTTATTCTTAATTTATATCAAATTTGCTAATTAAGTGAAACGTTATCCTATGGGTAAATAATATTGAATTAAAACTCTTAATACATTACTTTTTCTTCGACAAAAATCCCTAATGGATTTATTGTGCAAAGTAACGAGTAAATGCCCGGAACATCTTTACTTTTATTACTGAATAAGGAAAAGACTTCGGGTGAAATAAAAGAAGTTGACTGACTATCTAAAAGATTTCTTTCTGAAGCTTTTTTAAACATATATCGTGGATAGCGAGTTTCCAAAAAATAAAATATTCTTTCTGTTTTGTTCTCCGCAGAAACTAAGTTATTAACTAATTAAACAGTTATTTACTAATTATTTATTATGTTACTTTGCTAGACACTAAACATTTTCAAAAATATTTCACCATTGTTAATTTCAATTTTATTTCTTATTTTTTTATCTGTATAATAATCGCTGAATGCTTCCTAACCCAGCTGTATACGGGATATTTTTAAATGAATATCAGATTTTAATGCTTAGTAGTATTTTTTACATAAAACTAAAAATTATAATTAATACATAAAATGAAAGTGCAGCTCAAACAGTTTTACCTACAAGCTTAAAAGTGTTCAACGTGAGCACCTTTCATCACAAGGCAAACACTGATTAGGAAAGAAATTCTGTTCAGCCGCTCACTCGATTTGACGCCATGGGATTTCTACCTGGAGGCGTTAATAAAAGATTGTGTGTATGTACCTTCACTACCAGCTGATCATTGCACCTGTTGCAACAATGACCCCACAAACATAAATCAACGATTCGAAAGAACAGAGCTATCGACTTCATGTGTGCCGTGTGACGAAGGCTGTTCAAATTAAATATTTATAAGACTGTAAGTAAAACTATTTGAGTTGTTCTTTCATTTTATGTATCAGTTATAATATTTTAAGTTTTATGTAATACAATGCTTACAAACAAAACACGTGTGTTCCTTTTACTTTATACAATCATGTAAACTTTTATTAACCCTCTGGATCCCGAACCGCCCGAAATATTTTAATTCGTATATTTCAGTTCCCACCAGAAAATTAAAACAACAATATTTGCTTTAACTAATAATAACACATTGCTCAGTGGTGCACAAAACAGGAATTTTAATATACATTTGTACATATTAAAATAAAATAAAACTTTCAACGTTTCGCGCCGTCTTCTGCGGGCGTCTTCAGGAAAATATGAAAATGGAAGGACTACGTATGCATCTTGATCGAGAGATAATATTTCTACTAAATTAAAAACTAAATGAATTAAAATTTTTAAAAAAGTTGCCATTTACACGTGAGTAAAAATTAAAGTATTGCAAGGAAATAATAATAAAAAAAAATTATTTCCTTGCAATATTTTAATTTTTACTCACGTGTAAATGGCAACATTTTTTAAAATTTTAATTCATTTAGTTTTTAATTTAGTAGAAATATTATCTCTCGATCAAGATGCATACGTAGTCCTTCCATTATCATATTTTCCTTAATGACGCCCGCAGAAGACGGCACGAAACGTTGAAAGTTTTATTTTATTTTAATATGTACAAATGTATATTAAAGTTCCTGTTTTGTGCACCACTGAGCAATGCGTTATTATTAGTTAAATTTTATGGTGCAACTGTCCTGTATATATTTATATTTGCTTTAATCAATAACAGAACATTCCGTATTTAAATAAAACGAAATTAGCCATTGAATTTTTCTGGTGTGAAATGAACTACATAATTTCTAGAACGTGTTTTAGCATGGGAATTAAAGGGTTAAACCATCCTGAAATTTAACTATATCTAGGTATGTCGTATAACTGAAAATTAATTTTTTTAATTTGTATTGAATTCGCTAATTAAGTGAAACATTATCCTATGGGTACATAATATTGCATTAAAACTCCAATATATTACTTTTTGGTCAACAAAAATCCCTAATGGATTTAATGGGCAAAGTAACTAGTTCATTAATTAAATAAATTCCGGGAACATCCCTACTTTTATTACTGAATAAGGAAAAGACTTCGGGTGAAATAAAAGAAGTTGACTGACTATATATAAGATTTCTTTCAGGAGCTTTTTTAATTATATATCGTAGATAGTGAGTTTTCAAAAAATATTTTTTTACTCCACAGAAACTACGTAGGAATTTATTATGTTACTTTGCTAGACAATAAACATATTAAAAAATATTTCATCACTGTTAACTTCAATTTTCTTTCCTTTTTTTCATCTGTTTAATAATCGCGGAACGCCCCCGAGCCCGACTTTAAACAGGGTGTTTACTAAATAAATATCGGTAATTTAATACTCTATAGCATTTATTGCATTAAATTTAAAATTATAATTAATGCATAAAATGAAAGATCAACTCAAACAGTTTTACCTACAAGCTTACAAGTGCTCAAGTGAGCACATTTCTTCTCACGGCAAGCGCTGATTAGTAAAGACATTCTGTTCAGACGTTCATCCGATTTGACGCCATGAGATTTCTACGTGTAATGGTTCATAAAAGATCGTGTGTATGTGCCTTCATTGCCAGATGACCATTTCAGCTGTTGCAACAATGACCCCACAATGATTAACCGTAACCCTTTAACGTTCATTGGTTTCGCCACGAAACCACAAAATTTTAATTCCGATACGCAACTCTGACACCGGTATTTTTATCTAAAAATATCCCTTTTATTTTGTATGTGAAAAATCACATTTTCTTATTTAGAAATATGTTTGTTCTTAATTACCGGTGTCATTCATTTATTTCGACATCTTAGCAATGAAAATGCTATGATCGTTAAAGGGTTAAACGGTCAAACTATTTTTATTGCTGAAATGTTGAAGTAAATGAACGACACCGGTAACTGCGAACAAATATATTTGTAAATAAGAAGAAGGCATTTTTCACATACATATTAAAGATACATATTAAGGATTTTTTAAAATTAAAATTCCGGTGTCATTGTTGCATATCGGAATTAAAATTTTGTGGTTTCGTAGAGAAACTAATGAACGTTAAAGGGTTAATCAATGTTTAGGAAAATCCGAGCAATAGATTTTATGTGTGCTGTGTGAAGAAAGATGCTAACATTTAAAACCTGTAAGCTTGTAAATAAAACTGCTTTAATTGCTCTTTCATTTTCTGTATTAATTATAATTTAAGTTTTATATAATAGATACACTACTAAGCGGTAAAATCCCAATATTCATTTAGAAACATCCTGTATGATAGTTGTGCTGTCCGGTAAGACTATACATCAAACACATATAGCGCACCTGGACAAATAGGTATCCAGTACATCAAATAAGGCCAGTGGTCACGAGAAAACACAGTCAAAAATGGTGTTAACCCTTTGCGGGGCAGGGCAAATTCATTACTTAAGTATTGAAATTAATGACTGACACCGGAATTCGAAAACAACTTTATTTGTAAATAAGAAAACGCTATATTTCCCCCATTCAATAAACCGCAATTTTCTTTAACAAAATTCTGGTGCCAATGTGGCGTTTAGGAATTAAAATTATGTGGTATATCTATGAAACCAGCGCCCCGCAAGGTGTTAAAATGCAATATTTTTTTAACCCCTTGGGACGAGCGACACGTATACCTGCCGCAAAAAGGCTTACGAATCCTTGTTTATCCCCACCAGTAAAAATATACTGTTAATTTTGCCTTATTTAACCGGAGAATATTTTTGATTTAATAAGGTACAAATTTCTATTTTAAAAAACCGGTGACAAAACATTAAACATTTCGTAAAAGGCTCCCGTCGCGAAGGGGTTAAAGAGAAATTTGCATTATTTAATCTCCTTATATCATTCCAAGTATTTTCTACAAGAAAATACTGGTAATTTCGTCTATTTTCGCATGTCTTGTCCACTCGCCACCTGGACATTTATATTACAAGGCGAATATTTCTGTATGATAAAAGAGTGTATGCTCCTTATTTTGATTTGTTATGTCAAAAAAGTAATCTATCAGGGGGTTAAATGTCTTTTGTACTTTCTTTTAATTTATAAAATGCAAAAATTTAAAAAAAAAAGTTTTTTTTTTTTTTTTTTTTTTTTTTTTTTTTTTTTTTTTACAAGAGTATTTTTAAATTTGCAGGAATGAGATTTCCGCTTTTTTGCACACCAGTATAGTCTAAGAGAAAATGTTGGTCTGTTAAATCGCAAAAATGTTCCGATTAAAAAATATAGCATTTTCTGTAAAATTTTACTGGTGTTCAAAAAAGCGGGAATCTCATCCCTAAATTTGAAAGGATATATGAAATGTGCAAAACATTTTCAGAAACCAACAAGGCAATCAGATGCTATCCTGTAGGACTGCATTGTCTTTAAATAAATATAATTTTACATGGAAAAACGTTCGAGTTAAATGGAACAATGGAACAATGTGATCAGCTTATTGGATTACCTAGTTGCGTGGCAACTTAACATCCAGTATAGAGGTAAGTCGAGTTGCTGAGGCGTTAGGGAGCCATTAAAAGAAAAATGTTTAAATGCGGCAGGTGACCACAAGTTAAAGATTATCTATTAATAATTAAAAAAGAGAAAAATAAAAAATAAAATAAAATAAAATAAAGTACATGAGTAAACATGTAGTATAACAAGTTCAAGTTGAATATGTATACAAAAACTAATATAAATTCTGTTTTTAATATTTTTCCGGTTTCTACATATTTATAGATTGTGATACTAAAAATTCTTATTAATAATTTCTTTAATCCTTCTGACTCCTACTTACACAAATTTTATTCGTTTAGCACGACTTTTTTTAAAAGAACTTTCCTGGAAGTAGAGAATTTCAAAAATTCTTAGATTAAATAAGGAAAATGTTATTTTCCTTTATTACTGGTGCCAAAAAGAAATTTTGGAAGGAAAGATCATGTCTCCTCAGCGGAGACAACGAAGTGCCAAAGGTTAAATAATCCTCAAAGGGATCGCTATATTTTACATGATGAAATATACCGCAATGCTCATGAACTAAATCATTGTAGATTTCAGTAGGCAGAAATGATTAACCACCTTTTGCCAACAAATGCCCGTTACAATAAAAACTTTTTAAGTAGGAGAGAGCAAGTAAGATTCCAGTTTTTTAAATTTCATTTTTGTGTTTCTTAATCTTATCTATTTTGATATCTACAGGATATTATTTTACTCTCTAGACCCTTCTCTAGAAACTGGCGCAAATATTTTTTTAAAACTCAATATAGTTTTTAATAGAAAATGGTTAAGTCTAACCAAGTCACGTTGGAAAATATGCTCCGTATGTGGCACAAGTTTTCCATCCTACTAAAAATATGCAGGGGCAAATTTTCCAACAATAATTAAAAAGGAAAAACACAAGTAATAAACATTACTCGTAAATTATAAACTATTTTTTATTGTGAACTAGATTAACAGTTACACACAAGAGTGCAAAAATCTAGGCGCAAGAGGGTAATCTCTCACCATTAAAATTTTAAAGTTTTTTCGCGCATAATTTATTAGCATTCTAGCAGGAATTTTACACGAAATATTAGACGAAGAAAAACGAAATAAATTTTGTGGTGAGAAACTGCCTGCTGGCGCCTAGATTTTTGCACCCTTGGTTACATAGAAAACAGTTTCAACCCTCCTCAGGGGAAAAACACTTCTGTTGCTAAAATATTAAAATGACTGACTGTCACTGGTATTTATGAATAATTTTATATAAAACGACATAAGATATATACAATATTTAATTCCGGACGAACACCATCATTTTGGTGCTATTAGTTTTGAAATCGGTTCGGTAGTTCCGGAGTTTAACCTCTACAAACAAACAAAGGACAAACAAACTTTTCTTCTTTATAATATAGATATAGATGACATAAGATATAGTTTATGTTTGATTCCGAGCGAACATCGTCATTTTGGTATCTTTACATATGAAATCGGTCAGGTAGTTCCGAATTTGTGGCATAGATAAAAAATATAGAAATAGATAAGTATAGAACTAGCATATGTTTGATTCCGTCGAGTACCATCATTTTAGTACCATTACTTTTGAAATCGGTCCGGTAGTTCCGGAGTTTAGCCCCTGCAAACAAACAAATAAACTTTACCTCTTTATAATATACCTATATATACTAAATAAAAGCTTTTCTTCGCGTATATTATATGAAACAAAAGTTAATTTCTAATTTCTGGTGTGAATGAGGCATTTGGGAATTAAAATTAAGTGGTATATAACATATACCGGTGCCCTTCAAGGGGTTAATGCATTTTACATTTCACAAATAAGGTCCAAAAACCTTCCTGCTTGGTATTGGATTAAGTTTTTTCTCGCTTTTTTTTTTATCTAATTTCTTTTGAATTTTCCCTTTTTTTTAAATGAAACTTATTTTTTAATTTCAGTTGAATTTTACAGGAGAATCAGACAATTTGGATTACATAACATTTTTATTTCCAAGCTATGTCTGCAACCTCTGCTACCTCCGCAAAGTGCTTAACTACTTCTAGTGAAAGTAAAGTCTGATGGTGTATAGAATGGTTGCTTTCTTCGCAAGAAGTAGAGAAAGTTTGATTAGAACTTAACCCCGTGGTGACGAGCAACACGTATACGTGCCGCAAAAAGGCTTAAAAATTCTTGTTTATTCCCACCAGTAAAATTTTACTATAAATTTTAATTTATTTAATTGCCGCATTTTCTTGATTCAATAAAGCAAAAAATTCTGTTTTTTAAAACCGGTGATAAAACATTAAGAATTTCGTAAAAAGCTCCCGTCGGTAAGGGGTTGAGGAATAGTTTCTTTTGAAGTGTTAGCCTGATTTGGTGTAGAAGAATTAGATGCTTTCAGTATGTGTATATATATATATATATAGTAGAACCCCGATAATCCGGATCGGGTTTTTCGCTTTTTTTTCAAGTTTGAAAAGCGATTGGCTAATTTCTTTAACATTAACTTGTTGCATCGTCGTATTCTGAATAATAAAACAAAAAAATTTTCTCCAATCGCTTCTCAAAGTTAAAAAAAATGAAAAAACCGATCCGGATTATCGGGGTTCTACTATATATGTATATATATTGGGGGGACAATCGTTTATTGAGGAGAGTTTGAAATATTTTGAAGATTTTTGGTGCGTTCAACATCTTGTGCGACAGGAGATAGCAAGCCAGAAAAGTAAGATGATATAAAATCAGGGTCTGGAAATATTTAAGGATTAAGGCCCCTGTCCTCGCTCGAGGAAACGCTAGCGAGCTAATGCTATTCCTAAGGGGAAGCATTTTTCTAATAAATCTTTAGCATTTTGACATTTTTGAATATTTTTTTTTTGCATTGGATAGCTGAGGTGCATGCCGACAGCGCACCTTTTTTACTTTTTCGATTTTGGTTGCAGATATTTTTTACAAAGTTAGTTTTACTTTCAAAACCGGTTGCGAAACTGAAAGTGCTTTTAAAAAATATATCTACAATCAAAATCGAAAAAGTAAAAAAGGTGCGCTGTCGGCATGCACCTCAGCTATCCAATGCAAAAAAAAAAAAAAAAAAAAAAAAAAAAAAAAAAAATATTCAAAAATATCAAAATGCGAAAGAGTTATTAGAAAAATGCTTCCCCATAGGAATAGCATTAGCTCGCGAGCGTTTCCTCGAGCGACGACAGGGGCCTTAAATCAAAAAATTCTCGAATTTTCAAAAACTGCCATAATTTTGCAAAGTGTTAAAGGAAGTGGTGCAGCTGTATGCACTGTTAATTTGCTTTTTTAAAAGTCCATACACACTGCAATCTCAATGCTGTAATTTACGAATGAAAAATTAATCTAAACTGGATTAAATAAATTAACTCATTTAAAAAAATAATTCACCATTTGTATTTTTGAATTTGCTTGCTTTTTTACATTTACGGTTTTACAGAAATGACTAATTGATTAAACGGTTTTATAGCATATATGGTATTATTATGGCCGATTTTAGAACACAATAAATACATTTTTTAGACAATAAAACTAATTGATTTAGTCATGTTTTCCAACGAATCGTCGTATTGTTCCAAGAATTTTAAGTACGGATTTTTAAAATATTGACATCAGTATTTACATGATGCTATGCTATTAATTAAAATATTTATATTTGTATTATCCATTTCATCAGTTTATTTTGGCTGTACTTATAATCGAATGTGCAGAACTTAAGTTTAACATGAAAAGTTTTATAGAACATTAATTGCAGATGCTTTTTCACATGCATCTGTCAGCAAAATATCAGTTTTAAAAATATGATATGAAACAGGCATGAGAGTATTCAGACCCAAATGACTGATTACTACCAATAAATTTTAAACGTATACGTTGGTTTATAACTTCTCAGTAATTCTGTCATTAAAAAATGCCAGAAATTTTAATAAAAATTTTGTGGTAGTAATTGGTCATTTTAGTCGGAGCTCTCTTATCCCTGTAAAAATTTTAAGTGACAGCTTTACATAGCTTTAAGGGGGCTCAGGGGTTAAAAACTTTCCAAAAAATCGATTCTTTTATGATCTAGTTTGGTAATTCAATTAATTCTTAACTCAATACAAAAAAAAAAAACGCAACAAAATATTAGCATTTTTAACGGAGTTATAAGCATATATGTATCAATACTTACATAGCCGCATCCATATAATTTCAACTTTAAGCCGTGTTTTCTCAAAACTTGATTTTTGACGACTAACACCAAGATTTAAAAAAAACTATTTGATGGAATGGCTTAATTTTTTTCTGCATGCATATAACATCATAATCTAGATTATGAATTAAGGATATAACTATCACTTAATAAAAACGGTATTAAAAAATCTCTCAAAGTTGAAAATTTAAAAAACCCCTAAAAAATACAACTTTTTTTCCATTCAAAATACTCAAAATATTAAACTATCTAAAATATATTAATTCATAATCTAGATAATGATGTTATATGCATACAAAAAAAAAAGAAAAAAAAAAAAAGACATTCCATCAAATATTTTTTTTTTAAATCTTGGTGTTAGTCATCAAAAATCAAGTTTTGAGAAAACACGACTTAAAGTTGAAATTATATGGATGCGGCTATGAAAGTGTCCATACATAAATGCTTATAACTCCGTTAAAAATGCAAATATTTTTATGCGGTTTTTTGCATTGAGTTAAGAAATAAATGAACAATCAAAATAGATCATAAAAAACCGATTTTTTGAAAATTTGTCAACCCCTGAGCTCCTTTAAAAGGTTTAATTTAAAATTCTTTTGAAATTATTTTCGATCTGATTAAAATATATTTACACATCAAAACAATACTTTTCTTTTCAAAGTCGCTGTTAACACTAGAACGCCGGGAAATTTTACGCAAGTTTTTTAAAATGTATTTAAAACCAGAAAAATAATTTTAAACTAGTCAGTTTATTTGTTTAGTCCATTTCATTGCAACTGATTTATAACTTATTTCTTAAAGATTTTTCTGGTTCGAATCGACAGTTAGTCCAGTGATCGGTGTCAAATTGACACCTTCCCGGCGTTTTAGTGTTAAATATATCACTTTTATTGAATCTGTACTATGCATTGAAATATATTTATTTGAATAAATTAATTTATCTTTTGAGTTATTATATTAAAAATTATAATTAAAATTCCTATAAATTGTTTCTTTGCGTTAATGCATGCAACATAAGTGATTTATATGCAAGTGGATAGTTTCACGGAAAGTCTATCAGAATTAATAAAGGGATATTTGTCGGCTTCCTGGAAATAAAAATATTTATTTTTAGGTTTGTATCTGATATAGATTTTATGCATATTGTATAGAATTATTAGAAAAAACTTTAAATAAATTGTTATAATATTCTGAGAAATAACTAAGGCTGCTGATACATTGAATTAAAAGTTTATAGAAATTACTGTTTTCCAATTCCTCTTAGGTACCGCAAATTGTTGGCCATGCATTTTTCAAGCGTAAATTAGAAAACTTCTCAGAACATAAAGCTAAAACTTTGTGCTTGTAATTTATATAAGTTTTTTTGGTTATATATAAAAATATTAATATATTATTCGTACGCTTTTTGAATATTAATTTCATATGAATTGGTTGTAACATGTGAAAATCACATAATCATGTTTTATATTGTTCATACTAGCATCACAGAAAAAAAATCGAATGAAAATTATTCTTATGAAATTTTTTTTCATAAATCTTTAAAAACATAATATTAGTTGGTTAATTTTTTTAGCTTAATACTTTCTTTCGTTTTTGAACAAAACGCTTACAATATTTCACATTGAAAGTTAAAATTTAGTCAAAAATCGAGATATGAATTAAAATTTTATCGACATCGCAACTCCACATAAATTACACAGGCCTACAGAAAAAAAAAATTTTGGTGCCTGAGATTTTACAACTGTTTTTTAAAATATTTGGGACGCTGATTCCAAATATGCAATCAGTTTTTCTCTATCAGCTCTACTTTTTTAGATATGCAAAGCGAACTAAAGATTTTTTAGAACTAAAGTGACCTTGAACATTTAAACTGACCTTATGCTACATAGCCCTATAACGACCCCCAAGGCGATTAGAAGGACGTTGAAATACCACAAGATCTTGAAAAAAAACAAATGTGCAAGTAAAACTGAGGATCTGCGCATGCTTATGATTTCGCACCGCTCATCCATAAAGCCAAATGTAAAAGCCTCCAAGAGATAAGGTTAGTTTCAGAGTTCGCTCCATGGAAACAAAACTGGCTTTCTTTGACTTTCTAAAGTTTTTGAACTTCCATGATATTTGTGTTTAAGGTAGAATTCGTATCAATTTAACGTAAAACTAGTAGTGTTGTAGATTGTTGTGTTTGCGTTGTAGAATGAAATTTAAATTAGTTCAAGTAGAAAAAGTTGTATAAATCATCCAGATAAGTTTTGCTATATATGCGGAGAATAAAAGTTGAAAGAACACAGAAAATATGTTACGGACTTTGTAAAGAGAGCTTATCTTGGATACTTTGGGGTTAGACTTGGTGATCAGGATAAAATCTGCGCACCGCAACAGGTCTGTAAAACTTGTACAGAACATTTATAACAGAGAGCTGACGGAAAAGAATAAGTCTCAAACTCGGCTTACCAATGGTTTGGAGAGAACCCAAAACCATTTCTATGACTATTATTTCTACCTAGCACTGGAATACTATTTGAATTAATCTTAACAATTGTAATAAGAAAACTTATCCTGATTTAGTGCCTTGAAGACCCCCACTTCCTCACTCAGAGGAACTACCGATCCCAACGTTTCATCAGCTACCAGAGCTTAGTGAGGATGAATATTGTCCTTCTGATCGTCTTTTAGATAGCTGTGAAGGTAACAGTGATTATGAGAACGTCATCAATGCCTAAATTTTTCAACCAGGTAGATTTAAATGATTTCAAAAGAGATTTCAATGTTTTAAAAGAAGCTTCTGAATTACTGGTTGGTGTCAAGATTAAAACACAAAACAATTATTAGAATAAAGAGCCAAACTTTCATTTTATCACACAAGACAAAATTGTCTACCACCCTTCTTCTCTTAAAAAAACAATCTTGTATTTTGTCATGAATTTAGAGGACTATTAGAAAAATTGGTTCTTCCTAAATATTTTCCAGATGATTGCCCTTGGACAGCAAAGAAGTTACACAAAATACTATTGTTTTTATATTTTTGGGATAGCAGGGATAACACACACCACTAGCAGAGCCTGATTACTAACGGGGCACTCTCTCACCAGAAAAAATTTATAGAAATTTTCGTCTTCTTTAAACGCCCTTTTCATACAAGATTACTGTCATGAATAAGGAAAAATTCTTTATTTCTTTTTCCTGGTGGGAGAGTGCCCCGTTAGTAATCAGGCCCTGACCACTAGATTAGAAAAGAGAGGCCTAAGAAAGAAAACATGGATGTTGGAGAAAGGAATGTCATTAATAACACTTTAGTTGGGCGAAAGAAAATCATACTTTCTGCACTGCATATCAAGCTCTGTCCTATGAAGCAGTTTGTGTAAATTTTCCATAAGAACGGGTCATGATTTGCATTTATAAGGTAAAAACACCCGTATTGAGTTATGAAGATATTAAAGCAGGAATATTTAACGGACAACAAATAAGACTACTGATTAAGGATCTTGCTTTCGTAAATTCAACGAATGAGGTTGAATAAAAAGCCTGGACTTCTTTTGTGGCAGTTCACAAAAACATTCTTGGCAAATGCAAAGAAGAAATCTATGTAGAACTGGTAAATGAAAAGCATAATATTTTAAATCTTTTGGGTGTACTAGAAGCATTAAAGTGCACTATTTACATTGCGACATAGAGCATTTTCTTGAAAATAAAGAAGGCACAAGTGATAAACAGCCCGAAAGATTTCACCTCAATACTAAGAATATGGAGGACCGCTACCAAAAAAGATGTGATATGCAAAGGATTTCAGATTACAGTTTGAGTTTAAAAAGACACTTTTCTAAAATATATTAAAGAATGTCACGGAAAAGAAGCTTCCAAAGCATTCAATGAGTATCAGTTTCATCAGTGACGCTTTTCTCTATTTTTGTGAGTAAAAATATTTGTATAATATAATTAAAAAATTATTATTTGAATATGTGCATATCATAATAATAAAAACTAACATTTGTGTATTATAAAAAATAAAAATCCTGTATTTATTTTATTTTTACATACATTTTTTAAGACATGGATTTACCTTAAAGTAATGAAACATATATTTCACAAAAAGTTGTTTATCTTAAAAAACTGAGCTGATAGAGGAAAACTAATGCCATATTTGAATTCAGGACATCAAATTCATATAAAATCAGCTAAAAATACCCCGGCACCAAAACAGCTGTTGACCAGTGTTATTATACACCTTCGAATTTTTTTAAAAAATGGAAAAGCAAATTGTTTAAAAACTGTACTTACATTTTATCATATTTTACATTTTTGAATAATTTTCTGACATGACATTTTAAAAAAATATGTTCATGTATGTCTTTCATCTGCAGCCCACTTATTTAAGTTTAATCCGTTTAGTATAAAACATTACAAATTGTTCATAGGACTTTCAAAACTAATGTTAACTATTTGGAGCATATTTTGTAATTACTTTTAATAAAACATGTTCTGTAAGAAGTCGTCTTACAAATGTAGAAGAGAAGAAAGAAAGAGCATAACTTAACTTAGATATCTCGGGGGGCTGCAGGCTTCTTTATAAACTTTTTATTACTTGAAAAGACGACACTTACAAATATAACACTAACGCACACACATTATATACAAATAAAGCTTTTACATAATTCTGACGCACGCCACCATCACATGAGCCACAGTTCACAACCAACATTCGAATATCACTAAGAAAAGAACATTTTTTTAAATAGAACTAGTGTTGCCAGATTTCTTTTAAACGAGAAATATTACAACTACATATTTTTTTTTAATTTAGCAAAACTCAGGTCACGTGACGCGTGAGTCTATTTTTTTTCTTTTATTCCTTTGGAAAGCGCGTGTTACAGTTCTATATAAATATCGAAATTCATTTAAAAACCATAGTATTTTTAAAACTAATTTCCTCCAATACATTGTCGCCAAGGTGGTCACTAGAATAAATATTAGTACGCCACATTGTATTGCTCTAAAGTTAATTAAATTGGCATAGATTAATCTTGTTCAGACTAGTGACTATCAGATCTGGACCCGCCGAATAGCTAAGTTATATTAATAAAGTTCACTACACACAATAAAATAATCTCAGCGGACTGTAATTAACTATAACGTTTATTTCACATCACTTAAAATATACGAGAGCCAATGTTTACACAACTCCTCACATCGGTCTCTCGAACTTAACAAAAAAAGAACAATTCATGTTGCCATTTCGAACACAACTGAAGTTATTAAAAAAAAGAATTTATAGATGGCGCTTCAGGCGGCAACATACCGCCGGGCCTTGAATGTTGCAAACATTTCATACTATGCAATATCAATACAACTTTTTCTCAAAATACATGCACTAATGAAATATTAAACTTACAAATACAAGCACAAAAATGTAATACTCAATAATACAAAACAAATTACGAAAATAAATAAAATAAATGAAATTAAGTAGTCAGTGTGGTGTCATTAGAATTAACATGAGGCAAAACAACAATTTTGGTAACTGGCCTTTTATAGGTGCCATTTTTATCTCATAATGTAACAACTCTAGTTCTACCATCTTGGCCTGGATGAATTTTAATAATTCTCGCAAAATGCCATTTTAAAGGACAATAATTATCAGGATCCTTTACTAGCACTAAATCTCCTTTCTTTATTTCTACCCTGCCTTTATGCCATTTAGGTCTATTTAGAAGTTTGTTTAAGTACTCTGATGACCACCTTTTCCAAAGATGTTGAGTTAATTTTGGCACTAATTGCCATCTGCTCACCCTATTCATGGGAATTTCCTTATAATTCGGTTCATGTAAGGCCAATAAAGAAGAGCCAATAAGAAAATGAGCAGGTGTCAATGCTTCAACATCATTTGGATCGTTTGAAAGCGGACAGAGGGGACGAGAATTAAGAACAGCTTCTATCTGGACAATAAGAGTTAAGAGTTCTTCATAAGTTAAAATAGTTTTACCTACAACACGCTTTAAATGATACTTAAGAGATTTTACACTTGCCTCCCATAAACCTCCAAAGTGGAGAGTTGAGGGGGGATTAAAGTGCCAAGAAATTCCTTCATTAGTTAAATAATTTTCAATTTCCTCTTCATTTTTACCACTAAATAATGATCTGAGAATAGCTATTAATTCTTTATTCGCACCAACAAAATTTCGGCCATTATCACTGAAAATATCAGCTGGTTTGCCTCGTCGTGCAATAAAGCGTTTAAGCGCTGCTAAAAATGCTACACTTGTCAAATCATTCACAATTTCAACATGCAAGGCTTTTGTAGTAAAGCATACAAAAATACAAATAAAAACCTTTGTTACCTGTTTACTCCTACCTGTTGAATTTTTTACCTCAAAAGGACTACAATAATCTATTCCAGTGCGCATAAATGCTCTGGATACTGTCACTCTCGCTGCTGGCAAATCAGCCATCTGTTGTTGTGAAATTTTTGAATTATTTTTTTAAAAATTCATACGATTAAAAGTAATTTTTCTCACAATATTTCTTGCAGATAAAATCCAAAATTGGTTTCTTGTTAAACACAATGTAGTTTCTGCACCTGCATGAAAATATAAAACATGAAAATAATTAATAACAGAAAAAGTAAAATTATGATTAGGAGGGATAATTATGGGATGTTTTTGGTACTCGCACAAATTACTGTTTTTAAGTCTTCCACCAACACGGATGATACCATTGGCATCTAAAAATAGGCTTAAGTTTTTGAGTCTACTATTGTTCGGGATAGAAGTACCTTTCTCTAAACAGTTAAGTTCTTTAACGAATGAAGTCCTTTGAATGTTCTTTACAATGCACAATAAGGACTGAGATAGTTCACTGCTTGATAATGTTCCCGTTGTGTGATACAAAGGATTTCTGCTGTTATGTATAAATCGTCTACACCATGCCACGATTCTTTGCAGTTTAATGAACGAAGAAGCCGTGGAAAATTCTGTAGACAGAGGAAGCCCATTTCCATCTGACGGGATATGACAATGCACGGAATTGCCGAATATGGGCAGCAGAAAATTCACTCGCAACGAACTAAATGCCATTCATCCTGCAATGATCACTTTGTGGTGCATACTTAGGGTATCATTTATCGCAGGGCCATGTTTTTCGAGTAGACGGATGCTTTCGGTTCTGTTACCGTTCCCGTCAATGGTCACAACTATGAGTCTCTTTTGCGTAATGACGTCACAGCTCTGCAACAGCTTTGCTGTCTGGATAGCATCATTTTTATGCAAGATGGTACACCTCCTCACATTGTAATTGGAGTGCAGAAGTTGTTGAGGCGGCATTTGAAAATGCTAGAATTATCAGTCGTCATTTCCCTACAACCTGGTTGGCTCGATCACCTGATCTTAATCCGCGTGATTTCTGGCAGTGGGGTTATCTGAAAGATGTTCTGTTCAGTATTCCGATTGCCAACGTAGCTGAATTAAAGCACCCATTCCGCAACGCATAGTGAACTTGACCCGGATGACACTTTGATTGATTGCGGAATATGCTGTTTCCCGATTTAATCTTGTGGCATACAATGCTGGGCAGCATATTAAACATGTTTGCACTAGCATTACGAAACTTAAAAAACGATTGGATGGATGCTTTTTATGCAGTTTTTGGCCTCAGGACAATTAAAAATTCCGAAATTTTCACATCCGATGTGATACGACCTAGCGGTGGTAAATGGGCTTACATAGCTAAAAATATCACTCATGTACAGCTAGGCACGCTGAAAAGTACAGTTGGTTTATTGTGTAGCCTAAGCCTTAGCCGCTGTTTTACGATGTGTCATTTGTAGACCAAATTCTGTCGCTTACATTGGAACCTGTCAATAACATTTGGAACTATTTGTGTTGTTGTTGTTGTTCATGTTCTTTCCCCTTCTTCAATAATACGCCGTCGAATTTTGTCGACATTCTAATCAGTGGATTGTTTTTTAGAACGTTTTGAAATTTAAAGTTTAATTATAATCACCCCGTATAAAATAATTGTGTAAATACAATGAATGCATATACAGCGGAACCCCGCTAATTTGGACCCCGTTAATTCATATCTCCGCATAATCCGGATCAGTGTGAAGAGTCTTTTTTTTTTTCAAAGTTTGAGAAGCGATCAGCAAAATTGCGATAACATTAATTCATTTCCTTTTCGTATTCCGAATAAAAAAGTCTTTTCTGAAATATTTTCGCAAGAATACCTTAATCTTTTTAGGTGCGTTCGTAATTATGTAAATACGTAGCACCTATTGTTGTCGCTCAGTCCGTCCGTCTGTCTGTCCGCATATAACAACGCAAAAACTACCCAACCGAATCATTTAAAATTTAAAATACATAATTATACCGTAATTTTGTCGAGTCATTTCAAATTTTATGAAAATCGGATGGACAGATCAATTGCAGGGACAATCAAAAAGATTCCATTACATTACGGTCAATGGGGAAAAAAGTTTCAAATGCATTTTAATCGTTTGAAATTTAAAACATATAATTATTGCGTAATTTTGTCGAGTCATTTCAAATGTTATGAAAATCGGATGCATAGATCAATTACAGGGACAATCAAAAGGATTCCGTTACATTACGGTCAATAGGGACAAATGTTTCAAATGCATTTTAATCGTTTGAAATTTAAAACATATAATTATTACGTAACTTTGTCGAGTCATTTCAAATGTTATGAAAGTCGGATGCAAAGATCATTTACAGGGACAATCAAAAGTATTCCGTTACATTACGTTTAACGGGGGAAAAGTTCCAAATGCATTTTAATGAAGTTACACTCATTCGAACATAATAGAATTGGCATGAATCTATGAAATATTTACTAAAATATGCATTCTGTACAATCTGTGATGCAAAGAATTTTTATTATTAAATTACAGGGCCACACAAAAGTATTCCACTACATAATGCTATACGGGGAAACATTGTTTGGGGCGTGTTTTAATTATATTCAACTATTTCACATTTTATGAATAAGATATGCATTGCTGAGGTGTAATAAAAATCACTTCCTGCATATTTACAGAAACGTAAAGATTTCGACTACTATACTGTATCCGGAGTACGTTCTACTATATCAGCAAGATCTGAATATTTTTAAAACTTCGTTATCGTACGAACGCACCTCATTTGCTACGTTCACGTGCAATTTCCAACTTGTTTCATTTAAACTCTTTCATGTTACCTTTTAAAGAAACAACAATGCATCTCTTAAAGTCTGTAAGCAGATTGCTGAGAGTACTCTCCAAAAGTTGTGGAAAAATTTATGATCTACGAATTGTGATATCTTGAGTAACAAGCAAGCTTGAAACAGAAGGACGAATAGGCGAGAGTGACAGGGAAATTTCACCTGAAGATATTGTGAGCATGTTAAAGAAAAAAAAACTGACGGTTACTGTGATATAGATATCATCGACATTAGCAACTGAATGAAGCAAAAAATAATGAAGTTCACGCCTCTCTTACAGATGATGAAATAATGACTTTATGTACGATTGAAGAAGTTGAAAATAGAGATGATTCAGACGAAAACAATATTATCGATGATGATCAACCAGAAGTTATTAGCCATACCAAAAATTTTACTTAGGAACAAATCATTTATAACAATTAATGGTTTATTTTGAACATCAGGTGGAGACTACACCCAACAAACTGGCCAAGCTCAAACAGATGCGCGACGGTGCAGCCCGCAAAAGAAAGTTACTTGAATAGCAAAACGTTTTATAATTACAAGATAAACATTTTCACTATTTGCAAATATTCAGTATGTTTAATATAAAGGCGAATTTCTCAAAGTATGTTTTAATTCGTTTTTTCTCATTCTCCGCATAATCCGGATTGGGTCTGGTCCCAAATAATCCGAATTATCGGGGTTTTATTGTACATTTTTTTTTTTTTTTGGAAATATTATTTGAAACATAGAAAACAGACTAATAATGTATGATATGATTTGTTCATAATTAATAAACCAATTTAAATAAATCATATTCTGTATCACAACAAACTCTGAAATATATTACTTGCGTCCTACTTCCATATAATACTGAAATGCATTCTTTGAAATTTCTGTAATATCAAATTATTCCTCTTATCTTGACTGGATGTTCGTAATCGATTTCATTTCTATTCATAAAACATCTGTTTCTTGTAAGAAAATAAAAATATCCATCCAGTTGCTTCATTTTTTTTATTTAAATTCTTTTCCCCAAAAGTATGAAACAAGATATACTTACTTTTTTATGCAAATCCTATAAAATATTTTCTTAAATACTTAAGAAAATAAAAATACATGTTTTTGCCCAGAGGAAATGTTATACGTGAAGATGTTTAAGAATGATTTTATGAAAATAAAAAAAAAATTGTAAGAATCTATATGATATTTTTTTGAAAAACAGAATGGAGTAAATTAAACAATGCGACTTGAAATTTAAAATTTCATTTAAGATTTTCAGAATGAGGGTAATTCATATATATATATATCAATGAAATAGTTTCGGGAAAGAATATAATAATTAAAATAAACAATATTTCTTTGCTTAACTTAAGTATTTTACAAAAAATATTTTTTTTTAATTCAGAAAATGTAATAAAATATGTTTTTAACCCCTTCACCGGTTATTTCTTATTCCGTTCAATAAATTAAAAATAACGGATTTACACCGCTATAATTTAAATAAAATATTTATAAGATTTAGCCTAAACAATTCCTCTTATAGATGTGTGAAATTATTTTAAACAAGTTGGAAATTGCACGTGAAGCGTAGCAAATGAGGTGCGTTCGTACGATAACGAAGTTTTAAAAATATTCAGATCTTGCTGGTATAGTAGAGCGTACTTCGGATACACTATAGTAGTCGAAATCTTTATGTTTCTGTAAATATGCAGGAAGAAATTTTTATTACACCTCAGCAACGTATATCTTATTCATAAAATGTGAAATAGTTGAATATAATTAAAACACGCCCCAAACAATGTTTCCCCGTATAGCATTATGTAGTAGCATTTTGTGTGGCCCTGTAATTTAATGATAAAAATTCTTTCAATCACAGATTGTACAGAATGCATATTTTAGTATATATTTCATAGATTCATGCCAATTCTATTATATTCGAATGAGTGTAACATCATTAAAATGCATTTGAAACTTTTTCCCTATTGACCGTAATGTAATGGAATACTTTTGATTGTCCCTGTAAATGATCTATGCATCCGACTTTCATAACATATTTTAAATGACTCGACAAAATTACGCAATAATTATATGTTTTAAATTTCAAACAATTAAAATGCATTTGAAACTTTTTTCCCCCTTGACCGTAATGTAACGGAATCATTTTGATTGTCCCTGTAATTGATCTATCCATCCGATTTTCATAAAATTTGAAATGACTCGACAAAATTATGTTATAATTATGTATTTTAAATTTCAGACGATTCGGTTGGGTAGTTTTTGCATTGTTGTATGCGGACGGACAGACGGACGGACTGAGCGACGACAATAGGTGCTACGTATTTGCATAATTACGAACGCACCTAAAAATGGCGTCAAAAAGCTTTAAATGATGAATTAAGCACACTCGTCTTGCCCGAACGGCGTAAGGGGTTAAAACTACGGGTTTTTTCGCACATTTAGTCTTATGCTGTTTATAAAGTATATACTTTCGAATAAAATCATGCATACTTTCTGGTCTAATGCTACTTATTTGAAAAATTCTTTTTTTTTACATTAAAAATTAGCAATAACAAATATAATGACGAGAAATAATTACTTTTTAGGTGCGTTCGTAAGTATGTAAATACGTAGCACCTATTATTGTCGCTCAGTCCGTCCGTCTGTCCGTCCGTCTGTCTGTCCGCATATAACAACGCAAAAACTACCCAACCGAATAGTTTGAAACGTAAAATATATAATTATTACATAATTTTGTCGAGTCAATTCAAATTTTATGAAAATCGGATGGATAGATCAATGACAGGGACAATCAAAAGTATTTCGTTACATTGCGGTCAATGGGGAATAATTTCAAATGCATTTTAATCGTTTGAAATTTAAAACGTATATTTATTACATAATTTTGTCGAGTCATTTCAAATGTTATGAAAATCGGATGCTTAGATCAATTACAGGGACAATCAAAAGTATTCCGTTACATTACGATCAATGGCAAAAAAAAAGTTTCAAATGCATTTTAATGGCGTTACACTCATTTGAACATAAAAGAATTGACATGAATCTATGAAGTATGTACTGAAATATGCATTCTGTACAATCTGGGATGCAAAGAATATTTATTATTAAATTACAGGGCCACACAAATGTATTCCACTAAATAATATTATACAGGGAAACAGTGTTTGGGGCGTGTTTTAATTATATTAAATTACTTCACATTTTATGATTAAGATATACGTTAATGAAGTATAATAAAAAATACTCCCTGCATATTTACCGGAACATAAAGATTTCGACCACTATACTGTATCCAAAGTACGCTCTACTACACCAGCAAGATCTGAATATTTTAAAACTTCGTTATAGTACGAACGCACCTCATTTGCTAAGCTTCACGTGCAATTTCCAACTTGTTTACTTTCTATTATAACCTGATTGAAATACACAATAAATGTGAGAAACTGTTAGACTTTATCTTTGTTGAAAAATAAAACAATATGTAAAAGAATCGTAATGTTATGGACTGTAATCACAGTCGTTAGATATTTTTTATAAAATTATTTTCACTTTCTGAGGCAATTCTGAAAGTGAAAGTAACTTTATAAAAAATATCTGCGACCAAAATTAAAAAAGTAATCAATTGAGTGATTTTGAGAGAGACCGCATCTATCCAAAAAAAAAAAAAAAAAAAAAAAAAAAAGGTGCTAAAGAATTTATAGAAAAATGTCTTCCCATGGGAATAGCATTAGCTCGCATGTGTCTTCGAGGGCAGGGACAGGAAGGACTCTTAACTACTTTCGTTGCTTGCACAACAAAATGCTGTATGTCAAGTTTCACTGAAACACAGGCGCACAGTGGGGCGTTTTGGCTATCTAGGTGGACAAGATTATTTCGTTGAAGTTTAATTACTTTTTGCCGTTTTTTTTTTAATGTATTTCTAATAAAATAATAAAATAGTGAAAAATATTTGGTTTATTTAACAATCTCTCAAAATAAATAGATAATGAATTATAAAAAATGCGTTAAACATGTTTTACCCATCGTACGTAGTATAGGGTAAGTCTTGCAATCATTTTTAAAAAACAAATTTTTTTTGAGGAATTTACATGTTTCAGACACTGGTGATTCCAAAAAACATATTTTTAGAAAAAAAAAATTGCTGTCCGTCCGTCTATGTGTCTGCCTGTTAGTGTGTCTGTCTGTGTATCTGTAAACACTCTATCTCCCGAACAAACTGAGATAGAGACTTGAAATATTGTATGTAATTAGTATGTAAGAATGGAACAAAATCTATTTAATATCAGTAACCTCGATTATCCGGAACTTTTTTTTCGGACTCTCGAAAAATTTGTTCTGATGGAAGGTATATAAAAATTTTTGAAAATTTTTTTAAGGAGTGGACGTAAAAGGCAAAAAAATAACACAAATTACACATAAAGAACGAAGTTATTTGGATTATTAGTTGACGAGATATTTGTAAGCCTGTTTTCCACATTCTTCGATTTTTCATGAGCCTGTATTTCATTCAAATTTCAATTAAAAGATATATTTTAATTTGAAATGAAACACTTAATCCGATGCAGTAAAATGTTAGTTAATATAATTACTATTTTTGGAGTTAAAGTGATGTTTTATTTACGCAATTCGGTACTACTTGAATAGTTTGGCGTTTTTATATAATTTGTCGAAATTGGTTCATAAACAAATCATTAATAGACCATTACTATATATATTCAAAATGTTTAGATTTTGTTTTGGCATTTTATAAATAGTTTATACAAGTTTGATCTCCTTATTACTTTCTTCTATCTTTACAAGAAGAAAGTATTGGATTCATGAAAATTTTCGACTTCCGGTTCTCGACGGATTTATACGTTTTAGAAGGTCCTGAACACGTTTTGACTATTTTTAGAAAATGTCTGTCTGTGAGTCTGTCCGTCTGTCTGTCTGTGAGTCTGTCAGTCTGTCTGTCTGTGAGTCTGTCTGTATGCGACAAAAAATTTGTGGGCGCTCTATCTCAAGAACTAATGCTCGAAATTAAAAAAAAAATTATATTCAGTTAGACCTTGATATGAAATAGTGCCTATTGGTTTTTGGTGAAAATTGGCCTGCAGGTGGCGCTGCTATACTACGTTTTTCATGATTTTCAAGATTGCTATATCTCAAGAACTAATGCACAGAATTTCACCAAACTTCAGATTCTGTGACCCCTTGATATACATAGACGCTGATTAGGTTTTGGTGTAAATTGGCCAGGAGGTGGCGCTGCTATGCTACGTTTTTCATGATTTTCATGATAGCTATATCTCAAGAACTAATGCACAGAATTTCACCAAACTTCAGATTTCGCGATACCTTGAGATACATAGCCGCTGATAAGGTTTTGGTGTGAACTGCCCAATAGGTGGCGCTGCTATGCTTTTTTGCACGATTTTTGCGACAGCTATATCTCAAGAACTAATGCAGAGAACTTCATCAAATTTTAGATTCTGTTACACTAGAATATATAACATAATTAGACGCTGGTTACATTTTGGTAATAACCTTGTAACAGGTGGTGCAGCTATGCTGCATTTTGCACGATTTTTCCGATAGCTATATCTCAACAACCAACGCACAGAATTTCATCAAACTTCAGATTTTGTTATAAAATGACATATAACATAATTACACGATGATTACGTTTTGTTATAAATCTTTTCAACAGATGGTGCTGCTGTGCTATATTTTACTCGGTTTTTTTAAACTAGCTATATCTCAAGAACTAATGCATAGAATTTCATCAAACTTCATATTCTTTTACACCATAACATAATTAGACGCTTTTTTACATTTTGGCATAAATTGTCAAGATATGGTGTTGCTGTGCTACGTTTTGCAAATTTTTGGTTATAACTATATCTCAAGAACTAATGGACGAAATTCCATGAAATTTCAGATTCATTTAGGTCTTGACATAAGTTATTGCTTATTAGGTTTTAGTATAAATTACCCAACATGAGGCACTACTAACTCATTTTCTCAGAATATTAATTAAATTTTGCGTTTTAGGCTTTTCGGATACCAGAATCTCATTAGGCTAGGTCAAATGTTCGGGGAAATTCGATAGTGGGTAAGTTTGGGGTCACCACGTTTTTTTTTTTTAATATTAAAATGTACTTATCAGATAGAAGAAAGTTTTGCGATTGACACATCCTACTAGTATTATATTCATATCCATGATGGATAAGTATTACGGTGGTCCCCAACGACTAGTTTTACTATTAGATATAAAACAATTTAATGCTATAATGCACACATATAAGTTAACCCTTTCAGGGGCATGGTATTTCTGCTCCAAAAATGTTCAAATAATTGATTCACACCACAATTTAAGAACAGATTTATTTGAAAATAATCAAGAACTGCTTTTCGCGGATATTATAAAATCGAAATTGTATTAAAATTTTACTGGTGCCAGTTCACAATTGGAACAGTAATATCAAGTGTTTGCAGACTGCAAACATTGCCCCTGAAAGGGTTACCATTCGTTTCTCTTTTATTTATGTCTAATCGGAATTGCTCAAGAAATTTGTGTACTCATCCTGAAAAATAATATTTCAAAAATAAAATTCCATTTGCAAAAAATATAAATCTACCCAAATTATTCTCGGTTGAAAAAATATTCTGTGAATAAGTAACCTATATAAATTTTATTCAATTTGAAATAAATTTTCTGGTTACAGACGGTAATTTCCCCGAATTTTTATGTTGCCCCGCAAAAGAAATATAATTTCTACATGTTTTATTTTCAATTTAAAAAGCTATTATGTACATCCCTAATTTAATGTAATTTTTTGGATACTTCATTAAAATTTCTGCTTACTGGCAACAATTTTTCCGCGATCTTTTGTGCGGCCCTGTAAAGAATTCGTAATTTCTACATTTGTCAAGTAAATTGTTTAATCGAATTCTCATCGGAAAAATACATGTAAGCAAGGTTTCTGAAGAATCAGATGATTGAAAATAGTTTAAAACTGTTTTGCAGGTTTTGAACTCATTTTTTGTGTGGCCCTGTAAAACAATCATAACTGCTACATTTCATAAACTATAATAATATTGCATTGACAACATAGCTACATATACAAAGAAAGTTCCAGCACTATCAAATAACTGGAAGGTGTTTAAAATTAACTTGAAAAATTTTAACTAAACTTTTGTGTAGCCCTGTATAAAAAGCGTAACTTCTATATTTCTCAAATTATAATAATATTTAATAGTCTTTAAAATTACACTTATATTAAAAAATTCAGGTCAATCCGATAATTAAAAGTGGTTTAATATGGACCTGCAAGTTTTGAACTAATCATGCATATTTAAACGGCAAGTACATATTAAGCTAGTTTATTAATAATAACTTATTTATCTGCAGCCATCTGCAGCAGATATTTTTAGTTTCCAATACAATAGGAATTGCACTTTCATTAAAAAAATGCTTATTGGTGAACACTGCTGTGCACTTTGTTAAAAGTCAAGAAAAAGATAGCAAAAAACAAAGTTATTCATGCAAAATCACAACCTCTAAAAAAAAACCAATTAACAGGTTTAACAGCGCTTATTTTAAAACAAAAAAAGTTAAAAACTTTCCTTGACAATAATCTGTCATACGTCCAGTAAACTCGTTGTTTAAAATTAAACAGGATATCAACAACGTGGTTTTGAACTTATGGCAGACTGGAACACCCACAGAAATTTCTTCAAACCAACTAGGTAAAAACAAACTTTACGGTCGCAGTTAATCGACACTTTGAATTTTTTGGACAAAATTCCTTCGGACCTCAATAAAATAGACATTCAGCTATTAATATACGCAGTTTCGTTAAATTCCGAGACAATCAGAAATTTGAATTTTGTCCACCTAGTTTATCAAAACGCCCCACTGTGAGGCGGCAACAACGACAATCACCTCATCAATTTCACCTCTGAAATTCCAGACTTAATTAATACTAGAACGTCCGGAAGGAGTCAATTAGTGTCCGCCCACATGATTAAATTTCAATTCGAGCCAGGATTTTTTTTCTTGAAATAAGTTAAATTTAAACCACGAAGAAATTACATTAAATAAATCAACTAAATAATTTTGAATAAAAAAATTTCTGTTTAAAAACTTTATTATCAAACTTGAGTAAAATTTCCGGTCACCATAAAGTTAACACTAGAAAGACGGGAAATTTTACACAAGTTTTATAAAAAATTATTTAACACCATAAATTTTATTTAAATCTGTTTAAGTTGTTTAATTAACCTTTTTACGTTGTTTTATTTTTAAATATTTTTAGAAAGGAATTTATGGCAAAATGAGAAATTATCGACTGACACCGGAATTCACAAAGGAATTTTTTAGATATTTTGAATGACCTAATTTGACCTTTTATTGTAGAAGCATAATTTTACTAAAATATTATTGGTGCCGTTTGCAAATTTGCAATTAAAATTAGACATCCCAGACCGGGCACAGCGTGCCGGAAAGGGTTAAATGCAACCAATATGCCACTTCACAACTTTGTGGAAAACACCTGAAAACTTTAGTTTGGCTGTTTGCCTGTATGTTTACTGTTATGTTTTCATTGCTCTTAGTCTGAAAGGACTGAAAACAGCTCCCATTTCTCCATGTTGTCATATTTTTTTGTATATTGATATAAACCGTTGTCTACATAAGAATAATTTAAACATGTTCAGGGCATTATGTAAACAACCTGTTCAAGAAATGTTTCGTCAGTTTAACTCATATTTACGAGTACTCTTGATTTGATTTGATTTTGGCATTGCTTTAAGGCCTATAGCAGTTATGCCTTTGGCCTCGATTGATCCATTATACGTAGAAACAGAGACAATTCAGAACAAATTTTATTACACTACAAAGGGACAACACACCATCCATGTCTGTGCCCGGATTCGAACCAGGACCCCTCGGTGTGGCACCAGCTGCCACTACTGACTAACCACTGGGGTAGCACGAGTACCCTTCGTCAATGACATTATGAAAAATAAACATAGAACTTTTCATGTGTAACAACTTTTTCTTTCAGTCGAATAGAACAAGATAATATTTTAACCCTTTAACGATCATAGCATTTTCATTGCTAAGATGTCGAAATAAATGAATGACACCGGTAATTAAGAACAAATATATTTCTAAATAAGAAAACGTGATTTTTCACATGCAAAATAAAAGGGATATTTTTTGATAAAAATACCGGTGTCAGTGTTGAATATCGGAATTAAAATGTTGTGGTTTCGTGGCGAAACCAATGAACGTTAAAGGGTTAAACCTGCATCTTACTTTGTATACTATTTACATTTCTGGTATTTTCTTTTTCTAGGGACCCAGTGTTCTGTTATATTGAATAATAGTCGCAGTATTTGCCTTCATGACAGCTCTTAGCTTTAAAGTTTTATATCAGTGCAATTAATTTATGAATAAAAATAAAGTATTCAAAATAATTTTTTGTAAGGTTTGTCAGAGTGTTTTTATATTTTTACTTACATAAAGAATGGTATGATTAAATATTTTGTTTGTTTTTTTTATTTAAAAATGTTACTGGTATGTATTAAATAATTTTTTGTAATTGGCTTTCAAATTTACATGTACCTTTTTTAATTTGATGTGCTTTAGAAAATGTAAATGACATCAACAAAAAAAAAATAGATGAGTATGCTTTCTTTAACCTCTAACTTACTGTATGTTACATTTACTCATCTAATTCTTTTTTTTCTTTTCTTTTTCTTCTTTTTTTTCTTTTCTTTTTCTTCTTTTTTTTCTTTTCTCTTCTTTTCTTTTCTCTTTTCTTCTTCTCCGAGGTGAAGTTCATAATATCTGCTTCAATTGACAAATCCTATCTAAAAAGTTTTATACTCGAGTTGCGAAAAATATTTTATGACTAGAACTGAAATTTTCAAAATCAGTTTTTGTAACTTTATTTTTTAGCATATCACTTTTTCAATATAAAATGTTATGTTTAAATATTTTACCTTTTAAAACTTATAAATCTCATTCGTATGTGTTTTGTTTTTTTAATATACAGTAAACCCTTAAAGTTTTAATCCATGTAATTAATTTGAGATTAAAATGGAAATATTTAATATAAAGTTTTGTCAGAATGTTTTTTATGTTTTGACGTACATAATAGACGGTATGACTAAATATTTTAATTTTTAAAATTTAAAAAAAGTTATTGGTGTGAGTTTAATAATTTTTAGTAATTCTCTTTCAATTTTCCATGTACCTTTCTAAATTTGATTTACTTTTTGTAAATGACTTCAACAAAATAATAAATGAGTATATTTTCTTTAACCTCTAACTTACTTTATGTTACATTTACTCATCTATTTCTTTTTTCTTTTCTCTAAGATATATCTCCTGGGTGAAGTTCATAATATCAGCTTCTATTGACAGCTCTTAGCTATAAAGTTTTATGTTCCAGTTGCGAAAAATATTTTATGACTAGGAGTGAAATTTTCAAAATCAGTTTTTGTAAGTTTTTATACACAAGCTTTATGCTTTAGCACATTACTTTTTCAATATGAAATGTTATGTTCAAATATTTGATCTTTTAAAAGTCATTAATCTAATTCGTATGTGTTTTGTATTTTTAATGTAGAGTAATCCCTTAACCCTTTAACCCTTTAACGTTCATTGGTTTCGCCACGAAACCACAAAATTTTAATTCCGATACGCAACACGGACACCGGTATTTTTATCTAAAAATATACCTTTTATTTTGTATGTGAAAAATCACGTTTTCTTATTTAGAAATATATTTGTTCTTAATTACAGGTGTCGTCATTTATTTCGACATCTTAGCAATGAAAATGATATGATCGTTGAAGGGTTAACGAACAAAGCATTTTCATTGTTTAGAGATTGAAATAAATGATTGACACCGGTAATTGTAAACAGATATATTTGTAAAATAGAAAAAAGTCATTTTCCACATACGTAATAAAATGGATTTTTCAAGAATAAAATTCCAGTGTCATTGTTGCATATCGGAATTAAAATTTTGTGGTTCGCAGAGAAACCAATGAACGTTAAATGGCTAACAATCCAAGGTTCATACGGATCCTATTTTTTTTCTAGGTCAAATACCAGTATTTTTATATAAAACAATAAATCTGTTTCAAATGTGCAAATTACAATTTATTTAAGGAGAGATTTTACATACAAAAATACTAATACCGAAGAAATTTCGGGCAAGGAAATGGCAAAACCCTTACTAACCCGTAATCGCGAGAGCTCGGTTCACGGAAGTCTGTGCGAACATGGATGCAAGTACTATGCCAGGAAAAACCGATTCGCACCACATAATTTTTAAAGTATTTCTCACTTTATTTAATGATAAGATTTTTCAGATTTAATAAAACAAACAACACTATTAAATTTTACTGGTAGAAATACTCGTTTTTGACGCAGTGCTTGCATCCCTGCGCGAGTGTCAAAATTGCGACCGCAAAGTTTGCACAGGATACTATTTTTATATTCTGTTTGCATCCCTATCTTTAACCCTTTGAGCTCTGGTGGGTGAATTTCTTCAAAATTCCAAATGTTACATTCGAACCAGCAATTTGCAAAGAAAAATTCTGTTTAGCATATACAAGAAAAAAATGCATTAAATCTTTTTAAAATAAATCTGGTCGATTATTCCGGTGTCATTTGTCATTTTGGAATTAAAATTAAGTGGTAAAAAATTCAACCATCACAGCTCAAAGGGTTAACCCTTTAACGTTCACTGGTTTCGCCACGAAACCACAAAATTTTAATTCCGATATGCAACACTGACACCGGTATTTTTATCTAAAAATATCCTTTTTATTATGTATGTAAAAAAAAAAATCACGCTTTCTTATTTAGAAATATATTGGTTCTTAATTACCGGTGTCATTCATTTATTTCGACATCTTAGCAATGAAAATGCTTTGATCGTTAAAGGGTTAAAGAATACATTCTGCGTTATACTTTTCTTGTAAAAAAAATCTTTTTCAACTCGTATTTAAAAGATTTTTCTGTTTTAAAAGTAGTTTCTAGTATCACGAAATATTTTACATTTTATATTTTGCGAAGAATCAAATCTCAAAAATATTAACCGTTTCTTCAATTTTTCCCACACGCCATACGGAAAGCGTATTTTTGCTAATCATAATTTGGCCATAATTACACGGGCATCCATACTCCAATCATGATTATTATTCTCAACAGTAAATTTTAACTGTAAATTTTATCACGGGCCTTTCCGGCACGGGTAAATTCTATTAACAAAATGAGAAATTATCGACTGTTACCGGAATTTACTAACAATGTTTTTAGAAATTAACTCCTTGGGGGCCGAACGACAGGTATACATGCCGCAAAAAGGCTTAACACCTTGGGGACGAGCGACATGTATACGTGCCGCAAAAATGCTTGAGAATCCTCCTTTATACTCACCAGTAAAATTATACTGTAAAATTCGCCTTCTTTAATCGAAGCATTTTCTCGATTTAATGAGACACAAATTTCTGTACTTTAAAACCGGTGACAAAACATTAAAAATTTCGTAAAAGGTTTCCGTCGCGAACGGGTTAAGAATCATCATCCAACCTACCAGTAAAATTTTACTGAAAAATTTGCCTTATTTAATCGGAGCATTTTCTCGATAATAGGAAAAATAATAAAAGCTTCACGATTTTCTTAAATACTGAATTTGAGTAAAATTTTCAATAGTATAAATTGGATAAAGGAAAAAGAAATAATTTTCTAAGCGTATCAGTTTGAAAAGGAATTTTTTGAAGGACAGTTTCATTTTCTCTTTGAATTTTGATAAAATATAATAGTTTATTTAACTTAGATATTTTATTTTACTTAGAATTTTATATTTATTCTATTTACTTTTAATTAGCTAGAACACATGTCAGATGAATAGATTACAATCTATGTACATGTTACAATTTGAAACTATATATATATAAACATTTTGAATGTCCATCTTGGCGGTTAATGTAAAATTTAAACGCAAAAAAAAATAATAAACTGCCGCATAATTAAATATATAAAAGCAGCAAAATAAATAAACAAGTAAAATATAAATATTTGGAAAATTTAAAGAACTAACGCTAATTAAATATATTTTACTTTAAAGTATTTATTTGAAATAAGGAAATTTCCAAAAAAAAAAATATATTAATTGCTTTTTTCTTCGAGTTTTCAGAAAAAAATCAGGGGTTTAAAGATATGATGCATTTTAGAATATTGAAATTATGTAATGCAGAAATATATAATGAAATAAGGAGGATTATTAAATTATATAAATATAAAGAGACAAGAAAATTTAAATTTTTAGAACTCGAATTTCGTTTTATCTTAAAAGAAGTATAGTTTCTTTTATGTCATTTGTTTATAGGTTATTTTTAATTATCTGGCTCAGCTATCGGATAAATAAATAAAAATTAGCTTCTTGTTATGCAAATACGATACTTGCAGACAAAATGTTTTCAAAGAATAAATTTCGATAGAAAAAAAAAGATTGCTTTTACGTGGGTTTATTTTCATAGATTGCTGGTAATATTTTGAATTAACAGATATCTTTTACATTATTTATAGTAAATAAAAACTTTTTTTCTACTAGCAATTTACTAATTAAGTTTACATTCGTAATAAAATAGTTTAGAAAAAATAAGTATAATTATTATTACATGTAGGCCTCATATCTCCGGCGAATGATATATGAGGACCCCAGAAGCCAAGGGGTATAAGTGACAAAACTGAAAAAAAAATAAACTAAATACGCAGACGACCTAAAAATATGCTTTTTTCATTTCAGGTAAAGAAATATAAGTGATTTTCTTATTATTTGCTGAGTTATAGAGGCAAACCACTTTTTTCGAAAAACAAACAATATTGATTAATTATAGAAAGAAAAAATTATAGAAAGAAAATTGAAAAGAAGAAAATTAAAAAAAATTAAATTATTAAAGAAATTAAAGAAAATTGTACTTTATTTTTTAACAGTTATTGAAATAAGATTTCAAAGACCAGAATGCAACAAGCAGAAATTTCCTATTTCAATCCACTCAATTGTTATTAATGTTCCAATTTAACATCAATTATCTTTAACCCGTCAGTAGTCGCGTTTCGGTCTTTTCGCCGCTCTTATAACTTATCTTCTTCTAACTTGTATCAGATTACAAATAAAACGGAGATCTACCATGTAGCTGACTTTGAAGGTTTCTCGAACACCTTAGTGAAGTAACAGAATACCTCTGTTTTTCTTTCAGGTACATTTTTAGAAACAAAGTTGAAATTGGCGAAAAAGTCTACGTAACAATCACTAATGTCAGTTCATTTTTACGTTTTCGAATTATTCCATATCTCATGAATAAAATGTATAATTTAAGAAAACTGCAAATTTATATATTCATTGAAATGTTATCTTCATATATTAGGTGAAAAATATTTTTTATTTTACATATTTGGTATGCGGGGGGCCAGCGGCGAAAAGACCGAGCGCGACTAATGACGTTGTGGAAAAAGTCGCGACTACTCGCGGGTTAAACTCAATTTACTCCAAATCGAAATTTTGTCACTTGTACCCCTTGGCTTCTGGGGTCCTCATATAATGCAAATCCAATGTAATTCCAAAATCTAATGTCCTTCAGTTCGTGTTCTTCAATTCCCCAGCAGCTATGACGAAGCGTGCAAATAATTCTTCAACAATGTTGCGAAAATTTTTCTACAGTAGGGTCCTCTACCCAAAACAGTCCAGCATTTCGCGTCACTAAGAATATTAATCATGTTTTCTCACATTTTTCCTTTGTTTTATGTCGTCAGTTATTCGCCAGGAAAACGTTTCTGAATATGCATTGTATTCTGACTATGCCGGTGGATTTCTCTTCATCTAGGTGCACACTGTCTCTTCTGAATGTTCGTAACTGTGTATTGAAACACTCGGTATATAGTATATGCATCAGGGCTCGAAAAATCTACATGCCCGACATCAGTGTTGTTAGACGGCGACTTTTTAAAAATTCAGATTGGCACCACTTCTTTGGATTGGTAAGATTACGTTTCGTTTAATGACATATTAATCAAGAGGAATTTTATCCTTTAATAAAAGTGGTGCCAATCAAATTTTTAAAAAGTCGCTGTCTAACAACACTGATGTCGGGCATGTAGATTTTTCGAGCCCTGATATGCATGCACATATATTTATAACCATTAAATCCAATACTAATTATTATTAATAATTGATAATAAACAAAAATGTTAGAACACTTTCATTTTTGTGGTATTAGAAATATATTTTTAACGAATACAATTAATGCGATTGAAAAAAGTAACAAAACACTACAGAAGTCGAAAGAAAATTAAATCAAATAATTTAGTACCTATAAAATAAACAAAATATATTTCACATAAAAATATTTTTTTAGAATTTTATTTTAAAAAACTCTCAGTACGATATACGTATTTTCTTGAGCTTATTAAAAATGAAAAGGAATAAAAGTTTCAAGATTATCTAAAATACTGAATTTGAGTAAAATTTTCAATACTATCTACTGGATAAATAAAAGAGGAATTATTACGTAAGCCTAGAAGTTTGAAAATGGTTTTTTTAAACCATTTTTTTTCCATTAAATATTGGTAAAATATTTTTTATTTAAATATTTTATTGTATTTAATCTTTTATATTTTTCTTCTTAGTTCTAATTAGCTAGAGCACATATCAGATGAATAGATTACATTCTATGTATATTTTACTATTTGGAAACGATATTATTTATATACAACCATTTTGAATGTCCATGCTGGCTACTTATGTATGATTTAAAGGTAAAAACGTAAAAACTATCGCATAATTATATAATTAAAAACAGCAAAATAAAGCAAAAAATAACATGAAAATATTTGGAAATTTTGAAGACATAATACTAGCATTAATTAAATGTATTTTTCTTTAAGGCATTTCTTAGAAGTTAAAGAAATTTCTAAGAAATATTAATTGATATTTCACTGAGTTTCCAGGAAAAAAATGACTAGGATATGATGCAATTTGGGATATTGAAATAATGTAATGCATAAATGTATAATAGATAAGGAGGATAATTACTTTAGATAAGTTTAAAGAAGCAGGAAAATTTTTAGACTGCGATATTCTTTTGATCCTAAAATAAGTATAATTTTTTATATCATTTGTTTATTAATTACTTCGAATTATCTGGCACAGTAATTTGATAAATAAATACAAGTTACCTTCTTGTTATGCAATTACGATACTTGTAGACAAAATATATTCAAGGAAAAATTTCTACAGCAGTAAACTAAAAGAAAAAATAATTGTTTTTATGTGGGTTTATTTTCATAGATTTTCGCTGATGCTTTGAATTATCAGAGATCTTTTTAATTATTTATAATAAATATAGAACCTTTATTTCTACCAACAAGATAATAACTAAGTTTGCATTCTTACCTAATGGATTTCGAAAGAATAAGTTTAGATGTTAATACGTTTTCTAAAATATAATTTTGTGTTTTTAAATTGTGATTATTATTCAAAGATATTTCCGCTGTTATTGGGGAAATAAATATAAGTAAATGTTCGCTAAAGAGTATTGATTTTTGTATTTCGCTAACGGCAACATTGCATTTTTAAAAGTAAAAAGTTTTAAACTATTCCAGGGTTTGCACAATTTTATTACTAAATTTTAACTGTATTTTCAAAGTATTTTACTGCCGAAAATTATTTAAAAATAATTTTATTTTTTAAAAATAAAAAGTGCCAAACTGTACAAGCTATCAAAAAAATTCGAGGAAAACACATCGCCGTACGATGTACAGGTAAATCAGGGAAGTGTTTAAAAATGAAGAAATAAAATTTTAAATTTTAAATCTTAAAATGAAATTTTTTTTATTTATTGAAAAAATTAAATTTAAGACTGAGACGGTAACTTAAGTCTATTAAAATAAAAAACAAAATTTTAGGTGATGGTATGACTGTCGTTATTCAACTACTATAAAATCAAATTGCCGTAAAGCATCGATTAAATAAAACAAGAGTTTGAGCTAAATATTTCTGGCTCAAAATGTCGGACAGTTGACAGCTATGGATTAAAATATGTTTATCTAATTCCCATATACATTTCCTAACACATTTCTCTTTTTAACCCTTTCCGGCACACTGTGCCCGGTCTGGGATACCTAATTTTTATTCCAAACTTGCAAACGGCACCAGTAAAATTTTAGTAAAATTTTGCTTTTACAATATAAGCTTAAATTAAGGAATTCAAAATATTTAAAAAAAAATCGTTTGTGAATTCCGGTGTCAGTCGATAATTTCTCATTTTACTACAGATTTTGCCCGTGCCGGAAAGGGTTAAAACTAAATTATTTTTAACGAAATAAAATTTCTTTACATATTACATTGGCCTCCAAATGTTAAGGTACAACATGATTTTCAAAGCTCACTAGAAAAAGAAATGGTAGTCATATTAAACTTTATACAAATGACAATAATAAACTTAAAAAAAAACCTATGCAAAAATTATAGCTACCACTTTAATTTTTTAGAAAAGAATAGATACTTGTGAATGGGAGCAACTAATGCCATTCTAAAAGCTTTCGTGATTTCGCGTAAATTTTGCTGCGTTTGTCTGTTGATGTAGGTGGTGTTCACAACAGCATGGAGAGTCTAGAAGAATACGTTTTCCCGATTCATTAACCCTTTGAGCTCTGGGGTATAAATTTCTTCAAAATTCCAAATGTCACACTGGCATCAGTATTTTGCAAAGAAAAAACCGGTTAACGATAAACACGAAAAAAATGCATTAAACATTTTTTAAGTAAATTTGATCAAATTTTCTGGTGGCATTGTGACATTTTGAAATGAAAATTATCTGCTGATAGAAAATTCTACCAGCAGAGCTCAAGGGGTTAAGGTGGCGGGTAATAGGATGTATGGAAAATGAGTTGTCACAAGCCGATACTTCAAGACAGCTCATTGTTTCTGGCAGTGTAGTCCAGAAACTCTGGGATCAATATGAATCCGAAGATTCTGTGTCCAGAAGACATGTTACAGGCCGCCCATGTGTTACAATACCTGCAGAAGACCGGTTTGTAGCTTTTTCAGCCCGAAGGATAAGACGCACTACTGTGCCAAAACTCATTGCAGACCACTTTGCAGCATCAGAGAGAAGAATCTCCGCAACTACGGTGCGAAGACGTCTTCACAATGCTGGTCTCTATGAAAGAAAACCAGTTGTGTTTGTCTCCTAAGAAGACTATACAGAAGGGCCCTCTTAAGTTGGGCAAGGGAGCATGTTTCCTCCACCAGACAACAGTGGGTTTCTGTACTCTTCACAGACGAGTCCAGATTAACACTGGAGAGCGATTCAGAACGTCTTCTCATCTGGAGAGAACAATGCACCCGATACCATAAATCAAACACTGTCGAAACACACAGTTACAGAAACGGTGGAATCATGGTTAGGGCGAGTGTTGCCAGATGGGCTACTTTTTTAAAATTCAGAATCTCCATTGGCACCACTTTTTACAAATGATAAAATGTTCCTTATTCAATGACATGATAATTAATGAGAAAACAAAAGGGAATTTACCTTTTCAAAAAAGTTGTGCCAATCAACAAATCGGAATTAAAAAAAAAGTAGCCCACTGGCAACACTGGTTTCGGCATGGATCTCATTCGGAAGCGACACTGGCCGCATATCTTCCATAGAGGAACTCTGACTGCTGCGAGATATCGGGATGAGAACTTTGATTCACATACGCGCCCATATACTGGCGCTATTGGCAATGGTTTCATTGTAATGGATGATAATTTGATACCACACCGAGCTGTCGTTTTTGAGGATTATTTTTTTATCACGGTTTCGAGAGAATGGAATGACCAGCTCACTCTCCAGACTTAAATCCGATAGAAAGTTTTTGGGACTATCTTGGAAGAACAAGGCTTACTACATGTCTGGTCAGCACTGCCTATTTCGGTGTCCGACTTTATTTGAGGGCCTGGAATGTCGATGCCGACAATGCATTGAAATCCGGGGTTGACATATTCCGTATTAGAACCAGTTTTTTAATGTTTCTGTCACATTTTAATGAATAATATTGCTAGGAACAGATTTCTCCAGAACTGAAATTTTCCACCACGAGCAGAGCCTGATTACTAACGGGGCACTCTCTCACCAGAAAAAATTTATAGAAATTTTCGTCTTCTTTAAACGCCCTTTTCATACAAGATTACTGTCATGAATAAGGAAAAATTCTTTATTTCTTTTTCCTGGTGGGAGAGTGCCCCGTTAGTAATCAGGCCCTGACCACGAGTGCTTTCTTGTAGTAATTTCGTTTATACATTTAACTTAAGTAAATTACAATGTCGCATTTAATAAATAACAGTTTAGCGCACATTTCCTCCAAATTTGTTGTTCCTATATCCATTCATTAGCAAATTAGTAGCAAAAAACCGGTTGTATCTTAACTTTTGGAGGCCAGTGTATTGTCACCATCATTATCTACAACAGCAATTGTTTTCAATCGACTACTTAATAGGTTGATATATTTTTTAAATGTTTTTTTGTATAAAACACATTACTGGCTTTTACAATAGACATTTTTTAAGCCCTATTGATTTTAGAAGTAAGCAACCGAATCTAACATTATAAACAAAAGAATGCGAGCAAATAATTACTTGTTATATTTTATTTTCTTTTGTGTGTTAATAGATTTTATTCACATGTCGACGTTATTCTACATTCTATTTATTTTCGATCAGTTTCAATTCAACCAAATTTATATAAACTACAATTTGTGAAATAGCACTTTAAAATATCTGTAAAATTTAAAACTATTTGGAGTAGATGAAATATCTGTGAAAAAAAAAAAATCTAACAAAAAATGGCAATATAAAACACATTACTGATGTTTAAAAAAAATTATTTTTAAGCAACAGTGGTTTTTAGAATAAGCAACTAAAATTAACACTATGAAAAGAAGAAACCACGATATAACTAATCTTTTTATTTCACTTTAAAGTCCATATTAATTAATTTTATTAATTTTAAGCAGAGAACAATGTGTTATATTTTTCTTCAATATGTTGACAGATTAAATATTTTTTTGATTAAAAGGAAGAACATTTTAAGTTTTTATTAAGTAGGAAGAGCAAATAGATAAAAAAGAAATAAATTAAATAGTATAGTTTGCAGAAATCGAAAAAGGATTTCAAAATTAATTAAGAATGTATGCTTCAAAAAATTTTGCTTTGCAAAATATTTTTTCCTGAACAGCTAAGTAAAACTAGTCGTTGGGGACCACCGTAATACTTACCCATCATGGATATGTATATGAAAATAAAACATGTGAAAACTATTTATACAATGCATTGCAATTCATAAACAAAATTTAAATATTGTTAATATACATAGTAATGCTATATTAAAGAACTGCTGATGTGCAAATTTCGACAAATTATATAAAACGCCAAACTACTCAAGTAGTACCAAACTGCGTAAAAGAAACATCCTTATAACTCCAAAAATAATAATTCTATTAACTAACAATTAACTGCGTCGGATTAAGCGTCTCATTTCCAATTAAAATATACCTCTGAATTGAAATGTTAATGAAATACAGGGTCATGAAAAACCGAAGAATGTGAAAAACAGGATTACAAATATCTCGGCAACTAATAATCCGATCGATTTCGTTTTATATGCAATTTCGTTTTATATGCAAAATGTGTGTTATTTTATTGCCTTTTACGTCCATTCCTTAAAACAAAAAAATTCGAAAATTTTTGTATACCTTTCATCAGAACGAATTTTTCGAGGGTCCGAAAAAAATAGTTCCGGATAATCGAGGTTGCTGATATAAAATAGGCTTCGTCCCATTCTTACATACTAACTACATACAAAATTTAAAGTCTCTATCTCAATTTGTTCGGGATATAAAGCGTTTACAGATAGACAGACAGACGGACGGCAATTTTTTTTTTCTAAAAATATGTTTTTCGGAATCTCCACTATCTGAAACGTGTAAATCCGTCAAAAAATTTTCGATTTTCAAAACGATTGCAAGACTAACCCTATACTACGTATGATGGGTAAGTAACATATTCCATTTTTAAAAAGAGATACGAAAGATTTCAAAAGAGATAATTTTATAAACGCCCTGATGTAATTTGATTTACTGCATTCATGTGAAAAAAAAGTAGAAAATTTAAATTGGATAGATGGAGAAAAAACGTTATTCTTGAAAACAGAAATATGAAAATTAAATTTTCTAAATGGTATTTAATTTATATTCAATTAAAATTTATCGTTCATATATTCGTATTTCTATTTGCATATTTTATACAGCACGAAATTAGTTTGATTTTTTTATTTTTAAATGTCGTCTTTTTAATGATATACTCATGTTTGTGAAAATTACAATACCATGAAAGATTCATCAGAATTAAATTAAACTTAATTTTCAAATAATTCGTACTAGTACAAGTCAGTAGCGGCTCGTGAGTTAGGAATGAGGCAGTGCTGCCAAGTTCTAACGAGTCAGTGCTACACATGAGGCACCGAGATTCTCCGACCGGCAAACCTGTTGCCACCTTAGAGCAATATACGTAGAAAGAAGACAATTAACTTCCTTCTGTATGTATTGTTTGGCTAGAACAAAAAATTAAAGAGATTATAAAATAATTCTTACCTCAAGCAATAATATATCAAATTTCGGAGTGTGTTCCAATAAATTGTTTCCAGTGTTTAACTAAAAATTATAAGTAAACAATTAAATGATACATTTCTAAATGATTGTAACTCAATTTATTTAAATACAAAACACATTCTTCTTTCTTTTCGGCCGACAAATTCATTAATAACCTTCTCATTAAAATTTTGTATTCTTGCTATTAAGTCCTCACCATTGCTAACGCTGATAAGCGGTCTTTTAACATCGTGCTTCTTAAAAATGTCTTTATTCTTTTTAGCATAGAAAAGCAGCGTTCGGGCTCCGATGTTGTCAATATTATTTTCAGCAAGCAGCTTACTTCACCAAGCGAATTTTGTAGGCCATGATTTAAAATAAATTTGTACAGATCAACAGCTTTAGAGATAGTCGAAAATTCTCTTCTTTCAAACAAAACAGAAAGTTCTGTTCTAAGCTTTTCTTTCTTTAGCATGGGATATGCAGACACAGTTTCATCTAACTCTTTTGATGGAAAATCTTAGCAAAAGTCAGAAAATTTCTCGCAGGCTAATAATTTAGCTGCTGAAAGATGTCCTAAGAATTGAAATCTTTCTTTTGCTTGGAAACAAACTGTGTCACAAACTTCTTTAGCTATAATGGTTAAGTCTTCATTAAGTCTTTGCTTTTTAACTTGGGGTGATTCCTCTAAAATAAAAGAACAGGGAGAAGTTACATCATTTCTAATTGCAGAAATCGCACGATAGAAATTTTCTAATGCTAAATTAATAGACGAAGAATTGGCATTGTGGCTTTGAAGCTCATCATATAAAAGGTCAACAAGTGGCATGATACGGTGAAAAAAAGAAAGCCAAAAGAGAAAACTTCTGTCATTCAACATGCGTAAAAGTCCTGAAGATGCCTGAACTGTATTTGTGTTCTTTGATTTTTGCAATTCTTCAAAACACGCCTTCAATTGTTCAATATTTTCATAAACAGTATTCACTGTTCTAGAATTAAAATTCCATCTTGTGCTGGAACATCTAGGAATTCTTTTAGACACTGAGTCTAACACAGCGAGCCGTTGTGGAGATTTTGAGAAAAATGCTGGTATGCCATGAAAACTGCTGAAAAATATACGTACTTTTGAATTCAGAGAAGCTGCTTTTTCCATAACCAAATTTAATTGATGTGCGTAGCAATGAATAAAGTGAGCATTGCAATAATTTTCATTAATTATGGCTTGTACACCACTCTTTGCACCGCTCATTACAGCTGCACCATCATAAGTTTGGGCTATGAGTTTGTGAAAATCATCTTTCAAAACTATACTTAATTGCTCCAGAATATTGTGAGATAAACCCTTTGCGTTTTGCGAAGAGGGGTTATGAAATCCGCAAAACCTTTCAATCACTTCTCCTTCATTTTCGTAACGAAATACAACAACTTCTTGAATTTTCTCGGAAACATCTGTTGTGTCATCTGCCATTACAGTTAAAAAATTTGCGTGACTAATCTCGTTAATTATTTCCTTTCGACATATTTCCAGCATACAATCCAACAATTCGTTCTGAATTGCTTTTGAGTTGCCTTTGAAAACAGAAGCAGTTTCAAAGTGAGCTTTTAACACTAGAACGCCCGGAAATTCTACTCAAGTTTGAAAATAATATTTCTCACCAGAATTTTTATTCAAAATTATTTAATTGATTTATTTAACGTAAATTTGCGTGGATAAGATTTAAATTATTTCAAGAAAATTTTTCTAGTTCGAATTGAAATTTAGTTACATGATTGGAGTCGAATCGACTCCATCCGGGCGTTCTAGTGTTAATGCTCCGTCAAGCTTTCCGGCAAATTCCAACAGTCCTCGAAAAATCCCTGGTTTAGTAGATTCCAACCTTTCATCATGTCCACGGAGTGGTAACTCATATTTCCAACAAAATCAAATGCACTCTATTATTTTTGACAGTATGTCTCTATTTTTTTGTACTTCCTCATTATGTTTAATTATGCTTAATTTATAGCCTTCGCTTAACTGTGTAGCGATAGTTACTTTTCCAAGTATAGCCAAATTGACAACATTTCTCAAATGCTTTTCAGAATTTTCATGTTTTTTTTTTTTTTTTTTTTTTTTTTTTCTGGTAGATGACCCAAATCATTGATGCCAGTTTTCATCCAGCCGTAATCACCTCCAAAAAGCAAACATGGAAAACAAAATAGCGCATTTCTACTATCACATCCACATAACCAATCATGTTTAGAATAAACTTCTCGATTAAATTTTAGCTGGTATGAATTTTTTCCGCTTGTAGATGCTTGCGTAATTTTTAAGTCTGGTTTAGGACGTCCCACATTTTTAATGTCATTTTTCTCAACTAATGACAGCTGTGAAAATATTATTTTTTGCAAATGCAGCACACTCATTGTGTGACTGAACACAATCTTCCGAAACGCGGCTGAAAACCACACTACAAAATCAAAATTATCTCTTTTCCTCAATAGCGGTCTGCACTGACTGCAGCACGGAGACTAGTATAACAACGCTTGCCTTCTCCTACCCATCACCCCAACGTGGGGCATGCGCAGTGACACATTCTAGGGAATGATAAGAGCTGCCTCTCGTTGCAGCCGAATGGGGGGAAAAGGCGCTTTTTCACCCACATACATTCAGGACAACCGAGAAGTAATCTTTTTTTTCTACTTACGATAAGGTTTTAATTGATGTTCAAAGATAACATTAACGATATATAGGATTTTAAAAAATAATAGGGGGTGCTGCAGCTCTGCAGCACTTATGGACGAGCCGCTACTGGTACAAGTCAATAAATACATTTTTTGTGTCCGAAATCAGTATTTGTTGTAGCCTACACACGCGTCATTAACTCCTTCGGGATGGGCATCTTATACAGAATTTTTAATCTTTTTACCGCTAGTATTTTAAAGCAGAAATATTTGCCTAATTCAATAGGGAAAATGCTCGGATAAAATAAGGCAAAATTTTCAATAAAATTTTGCTGGTTAGAATAATGAAGGATTCTGAGAATGTTTTGTGGCACATATACCGGTTCGCTCGTCCCCAAGGGTTCAAACCTTTGCGACACAGGGCAGATACTTTGCTTAAGTGTTGAAATTATTGACTGACACCGAAATTTAAAAACAACTTTATTTCTAAATTAGAAAAAGCTATAGTTTAAGCCAAGGCCCCCTTATCATAATATCAAGGCCTCGCATTCAGGAGAAAATCTATTGTTGAAATTGTCCCTATAATTGCCAACTTATTATATGACTTTGTCTCGTATGTAACGCCACCTGGTGCATACTACTGCTAATAATCCCATAGGAAATAATGGAAAACATTTCAGTTTCTAACATTAGATGGCGCTACCAACGTGAAAATCATGTAGTTCAGCGCCCCCTGTACTGCGGTCAAAGGAAACTTGGTGAATGACAAGCCTTTATATTATGATAAGTTAGCCTTGGTTTAAGCATTCAATAAACCGCAACTTTTTTACCAGACTTCCGGTGCCGATGTGGCGTTTGGGAATTAAAATTAAGTGGTTTCATATATATACCAGCGCGCCGCAAGGGGTTAAATACTGCTATACGATGTGGCATAGTGTCACTCAGATTTTGCATGTCTTCCTGGGACAGAATATTTCATTTTCTTTGTATTAAAGGCAGAAGCTGTTGGACGAGGATCACGATTGATACGCCGATCAACAAAATCCCACAAATGTTCTATTGGCGACATATCCGGCGAATATGCAGTCCACGGATGAAGCTCTATGTGTTTTCTGACGAAGACGGCTTGAGAATTCCTTAAAAAATGTGGACGAACATTATCCAGTTGGGAAGGAAGCTGCAGGAAAGACTTGAAAAAATGAATGACTTCGGCCGTAGCACGTCTCTTATTAAGGGTACCATAAGCGACTATTTTTATATTTCGTTCGCACCACTATTTAAAAGAAGATACATTTTACAGTATATTTTTGTTGCACATGTTGCGAAAGCGTATGTAAAAGTTTTTTTTTTTTTTTGAAAAGATAGGCAAAATAGAACTTAAAAAATTTGGCTGCGACATCCCTGGTTGATATACCTGTTTCTGTTCATATTATTCACAATTCAAAGTAACTATGATCGTCCATGATGTGCAGTCGTATACCAGACCATAACTCTGAGTATTCGTCCATTGTGTCCTCCAGTAATGCACTCTGGAAGATAGCGTTCATCGACCTAAAGTTTATTTCGAAAGCGGCCAACATAGTACCACAAATTAAAGGGAAATTCATCAGAATGAATGGCCTGTTAACGATCTGAATGACTGTCTCTGTATTCTTGAGCACACTGCAGTAGCAAGACTGGGTGGTCTGGTTTGGGTGAGGGGAATCTTCAATGAAGGCGTTACGAATTATCTAAACAAAGGCTGATGCTCCTATGTGCAGCCAACCGTCTAGATGAAGCTGTACGATCCATCAGTGCCATGTGAATAATGTGTCTAACATCGCGCGTTAACGACGCAGTTGGAAATCCACTTTTAACTGATCCTCGTCGGTCCATTGCTTCAAACACGGATCACTCTGCCGATGTTACGCTGTATACCAGCTGCTAATGCGCGAGAGGGAAATCCGTCTTTACGAACGCCGAAGATTACTACCTTCTTCACTTCAGACTTCGTCAGTTATTTAAGTAACGCAGGTCATTTGTCGAAGAGGCACCTAACTCGTCGCACTCACCACTCGTGTCACCTAACGTTTATCACTAATAGACAACACAGACAAATTTCAAACTCCCATTACCGCCCAGAATAAATGCGGGTTCTGTAGAAATCGAGAAGGCGGTGCTCAGAAACACGTATGACTGTTTTCATGCGATCTTGTCATGTCTGTCATACAACTGAAAATCACTATCTTTGTTGGTCACCGATATTCTCGAAAAGTCTGTTTCGCCTTATTCAGTCGGTGAGACGTCTCCGACAAAATAAATCACATTTTTTCCGGTCTTAAATACTTGTTGCCAAAAATCGTAGTATGTGATGTATTTGACAAGTTCGTATGGAAAGAGAGGTGACTCTGAAATTGGAATCATTTGCATAAAAACCCAATACTTGTATTTTCTATCATTTTCAGTTCAATCGAGTCATTTTTTCATTGTGTTGCGATTTTCACAAACATGGACGCGTTTCCTTTTAATTAATCAGAACAAATATGGGACAAGCTAATAATAAATATATTAACATGTATAACCATTAAAAAATGCAAAATATCAATCAAAATTGTGAATAAGGAAAAGCACTTTTAAATTTTTAGGGTAAATTAACCCTTTAACGTTCATTGGTTTCGCTACGAAACCACAAAATTTTACTTCCGATATGCATCATCGACACCGGAATTTTAATAAAGAAAAATTCATTTTATTATACATGTGAAAAATCACTTTTTCTTATTTACAAAAATATTTGTACGCAGTTACCGGTGTCAAACATTTATTTCAATATCTTAGCAATAAAAATGCTCTGAACGTTAACCCCTTGAAGGGCGGTGATGCCGCCACGGCATCACCTAATTTTAATTTCTAAATGTCACTTTGGCACCCGAATTTTTTAAAGAAAATTTAACTTTTATTAAATTCGCGAAAATAAACTTTTACTTATTTAGAAGTAAATTTCCTTGTAAATACTGGTGACAATCAATTATTTCAATATTTAATGAATACAAGTACCTTGCCCCTGAAAGGGTTAAAGAGTTAAATGTATTTTTAACAAATTAATAGAAATCCCATTGAATAAAGTAACAAAACGCTACATAAGTCGAAAGAAAAAAATGAAATAATTTAGTATCTATAAAATAAACAAAATATATTTTGCATAAAAGTGTATTTTTTTTTTAAATTTTATTTGAAAAGATTCTCATATCAGCTTAGAAATATTTCTTTGAGCTTATTAACCTTTTAAACGCCGCACTATGATCGAAAGGTAACGCAAATTATTTATTGGTAAAAATCCCATTAAAACCCAAACATAAGCACTATGAGTAATTTTTTTTCTTGAAAAAAATTTTTTGTGTATGATTTATAGCATGTTCCACAAATGGAACATTGGCGGGAAACACTTAGTTTTTTCACATGTTTTTATAAAGTATGATTAACAACATTTAAACTAAAATCTCTATTTCTGTGCACATTTTGTTCATGATTATAGATAAGGTATAGGCATTTTTCAGTAATAACACAATTTAAGCAGGTAAATAGCCTGGCTTCGCCCATCGAGCCTTCATTTTACTTGCGATTTCAGCAACTATTCCAGCAAAAATGCTCAAGACCCCACAAAGCTTTTAGAAAAAAAACTTTCCCACTTGCTTAAATAATATATTATATAGATGATGGGTAGTACTCACTGTAGGAAAGCATCTTTACAATTATTTATCAAAATTAAAAAAAGAAATATATACAAAAAATGTAATGGAAAATAATAATAATAATAATAATAATAATAATAATAATAATGATGTCTGTACTACAATTTACAGCAAAATAATCAAATAAATCAAAATCTAAAAAAATACAAAAGAGAAAAAAAATTACCAAAAATTAAATATATATATAGAGATAGATAGATAGATAGATAGATAGATATTCCCTAATTTTTGTGTCCTACATTTGATCTATTATCCATGATAGTTAGAGAAGCATTTCCATGTAGTCTTTTTTTCACATTCAAAACTTTTTTTGTGTTCTTCTAGCATACAACACATTTTCTTGGTGTTGATGGTACAGATAATATAATTAACAAATGTCAATGAATTCCTCTTCAGAATCATCTGCTAATTCATAAAAATATTCTACTGCCTCTTCTATTGTTAGGAATGGATTGAAAGAGACATCTGGTCTGTATGAGGTATTCTAAATGAAGGAAATCGCAGAGTAAAGTAAAATCATATGAATTCCTTCTCACACTTTTTTCCAAAGTTCCATTATAGCTTATTTGAGTCATAAACAATGTCTAACTATCAACAAACAAACATGTTTTCCCTGTCAGTTATGAGTAATCCACTTCAGATGGGAGAACGAGTGTGGAAGAGAGAGAAGGGGGGAGGGGGAGGGGGAGGGGGAGGGTAAGGTACAGGGAATGGAGGGGGGGGAAATAAAGTATATCAATGTCATAACCATCTTTTGTCCACACTTGCTAAACCACCTCGTATCCAGAAACTTTTTATTAAAACTTATATGCATTGCAACCAAAAGACTTTATCATGTTAAAAAATATACCTTTACACGCCAATGTTCCATTTATGGAACATGCACATTTATTATCTAAAATAAACAATAAAAATCAATCTTTTTTTAATAACTTGTGTTCTACTAATAAAATGATTACTTTTACTTGATCTCACTTAGTTATAAAAATATTTGTTAAATTTTGAATTTTCTATGAATTTTTGAATTTTGCCCAACAAAAAGTCTAAAAAAAGTCCTAATTTACGATTTTTTCCCTAAGACATGATTCATTTTATCAACGTAAAATCAACGCCAAAAAATCAAGTCATACTTTCTTTTCAAATACTAATTTTTACAGGGCAATAGGAATAAAAATGAATTTTTTGCAGAATTTTGAAGTTGATGTTCCATTTATGGAACATTGGCGTGTAAAAGGTTAAAAAGGAAAAATAATAAAAGTTTCAAGATTATCTTAAGTACTGAATTTGAGTAAAATTTTCAATAATATAAATTGGATGAAGGAAAAAGAAATAATTTTCTAAGCGTAAAAGTTTGTAAAGGAATTTTTAAAACAACGATTTCATTTTCCCCTTGAATATTGATAAAATATAATATTTTATTTTACTTAAATATTTTCTTTTATTTAGTCTTTTATATTGTTTCTATTTACATTTAATTAGCTAGAACACATGTTAGATGAATAGATTACATTCTACGACATTTTACTATTTATGGAAACGATATTATTTATGTAAAAACATTCTGAATATCCATGCTGGCGGCTTATGTATACTTTAAATGAAAAAATAAAAACTACAGCATAATTAAATAATTAAAAGCAGCAAAATAAATAAATAAATAAAATGAAAATATTTGGAAATTTTGAAGAAATAACGCTAGTATTAATTAAATATATTTTACTTTAAAGTATTTCTTTGAAATTAAGGAAATTTCTGAAAAGTATTAATTGATATTTCTCTGAATTTTCAGAAAAAAAATGACAGGATAACAGATCTGATGTAATTTAGGATATTGAAATTATGTAAAGCAGAAATATATAACGAACTATGGAGGATAATTAAATTATATAAGTATAAAGAGACAAGAAAATTTAAATTTTTAGAATTCGAATTTCGTTTGACCTTAAAAGAAGTATTATTTCTTTTATGTCATTAGTTTATTGATTATTTTTAATTATCTGGCACAGCTATCGTACAAATAAACAAAGTTCTCTTCTTGTTATGTAAATACGATACTTGTAAACAAAATGCTTTCAAAGAATAAATTTCCAAAGAAATAAAGTAAAAGAATTTAAGTTTGTTTTTATGTGGGCTTATTTCCATAGATTGCTACTAAAGTTTGAAATCCAGACATCTTTTAAATTATTTATAGAAAATAAAAACTTTTTTTTTTCTAATAGCAAGATTTTAATTGAGTTTACATTTATAATTAAAAAGTAAAAAAATAAAAAAATAAATAAACTTAAATATTAATACAATTTTTCAAATATAATTCGGTATTTTCAAGTTATGATTTTTTTCAAAGACATGACTCATGTTTGTTGGGACGTAAAATACAAGTAAGCAACATATACAGGTTTTTTGTATCCCATAGTTGACAACTTTTACGCATTTTCACTACCACTAAAATTGTACAGTAATTTTTCCATTTGTTTAATCATAAGATTTGGACGATTAACTATGACAATATTTGTTATAAAATTTTTGTGGTATGAAAAATGCGTAAAAGTTAGCAGCTAAGGTATCCCAATAACGAATGAAGTATGGTGGCTAGAGGTGATGCCCAAAAAAATGTATCTCTAAAATCCCTTACATTTGTCTCAAACACATCCACATGTTCCATCGAAAAAAGAATTAATCTTTAAATATTGCAGTTTTTTATTCGTAATACAACGAAATATTACTTTAAATTGCTTAAGACAGGGGTGCACAACAGGGCTCGAAAAATCTACATGTCCGACATCAGTCCATCAGTGTTGTTAGACGGCGACTTTTTAAAAATTTGATTGGCACCACTTTTATTAAAGGATAAAATTCCTCTTGATTAATATGTCATTAAACTAAACGTAATTTTACCAATTCAAAGAAGTGGTGCCAATCTGAATTTTTAAAAAGTCGCCGTCTAACAACACTGATGTCGGGCATGTAGATTTTTCGAGCCCTGGTGCACAACCTTTGGCCCGCGGGCCATAATTATACCACTATTTTTATGCATAGTAATTTTCTTTAGAGTAATGACAGAAACTTTACTATTAGAGAAAAGAAACTAAACTTTTCAAATATTCTGGTGGCAAACGATTTTCTGGTAAAAAGGTTGTGCATCCCTGGCTTAAGATAATAACTGTTATAGTTTTTTGACAATATAGGGGCTAAGCATCGATTTTTCCATACTAAAATATTTGCCTTACTTGATCGAAAAATATCTGCCTATCTAGAAATATAAATTTACAGTTACAAATCAGTGATATCAAAAAACTTTTACAACGAAGTAAGCAAAATGTTCTTGTCTGAATCCAGTTCGGGCAATACAATTAAGGGGTTAAATATAGGCAGACAATTTTTATTTGGAAAAAAAATGTATGGAATAGAATTCGTTTCCTATTCCACGTACTTATTTTGTTTGGGCCAGAGGAAGAGTTTAGGTTCATGAAAAGTGGCAGTAAGAATTGGATTAAGTTAGCAAGTTTGTAAAACATTTAATCTTCTTATGCACACGGGCTTCATATAAGGACAGATAATTATTGCATTATTAAGAGGAAAAAATTATCATTCATTTATGATATTATCATATTATGATTTGTGGACAAATAATAGAAATTACATAATAATAGATTCTCATTTATCATAAAAAAGATATTTTCTCAATATTGAAAAAATATGAAAAATAATTTATGCAGAAGAGGATTAAAATGTAATAAAAATACAGGACTAACTGTAACATGCCATTATTAAGTGAAGGGAAAATTTCTATAAAGGTTTTTCTGGTACGAACTCTGTTTCTTTCAGTTACGAAATATCTAAAACGCGTTCTACCCACAAGAATTAGAGGCTTAAATTAACCATCTGTTGGAAGAGGCTTCTCCAACACAATTAAAACAAAATATCATCAAATCCTTTTAAATGCTATATATGGACATACTAAATAGAAACTTGTCAAAAATTGTACGTTAAGCGAAGCAAATGATGTGCGTTCGAAAGAAAATCAAATCAAGTAATTTAGTACCTTAAAAATAAACAAAAAATATTTTAGATAAAAATACTTTTTAGAATTTTATTTTAAAAGACTCTCAGTGCGGACTCTAGAGCCTGTTAAAAATGAAATGTTTGCCCATTACAAAAACTTCAGTATGTGTTGTAGCAATGATGTTCGTTTACTTCTAAAACATAAAAAGAGGGAAATAGAATATAACTCCATAGAGCTGACTTTACTTAATCAACTACTTTCTGGGTCACCCTGTGAGAAATAAATCAGGAAATCGAAAAGAAATCCTCTATTATCTCTTATTGCGAAAGTATTATCAAAACAATTCAAATCAGACATTCATATAATATTTCAATATATATTTAATTATCTTTTGTTAAATCACAATTTTTATTTCAATAACGTTTTGGAATATTTTTATTTCCACTTATATATACATATATACATAAAATATTTTTATATGTATAAGAATATATTTCTTCATCTTCCATTTAACTTATTTTTCTCAAATGCTCAAAACAAAACATACTTGATATTTTTTATGTAAATCGTATGAAATGTATCTCAAAATTCAGAAGATACAAAAAGTTACATATTGTGTAAAACAGCTAGAAGGGATTTTTATGCAAAGAAAATGTTTTAACCCTTTAACGATCATAGCATTTTCATTTCTAAGATGTTGAAATAAATGAATGACACCGGTAATTAAGAACAAGTATATTTCTAAATAAGAAAACGTGATTTTTCACATACAAAATAAAAAGGATATTTTTAGATAAAAATACCGGTGTCAGTGTTGCATATCGGAATTAAAATTTTGTGGTTTCGTGGCGAAACCAATGAACGTTAAAGGGTTAACAAACGTTTTATGGGAATAACAAAACATGTTTTTTCTTTCACAATAGGAGCAAGTAATAACGGTTTAAAATAATGCATATTTTGTTTAAAATTTACCATGTAAAAATTAACATTTTCAGTAATCGTATTTTTTTTCATTCTGTAAACACAGTGAACGTTTATGTTGTTGTCATATTATCATTAATAAAACGTTTCATAAAAGAAATTTAATATACTTTTATGGAGGAAAAGAATCACATTAATTATTATAGTAAGAACTTTCTAATTTGTCCTGATTATCTTTCTAAAAATGAAAAAAATCTGCGAGAAACAATACCAAAACATAAAAACAAAATTTTATCATTTTTTATCATTTCGCAATTACATCATCATCAACAACAACAAAAACAGTTTTTTCATAAAAACGAAAATATCATTAACACTGTGATTTGATATACATGAGTTTAGACAATTTTTAAACAGCATCTGTGTTTAAAAGCAAGTATGATCTTACTATGTTCACTGTTCTAAAATAAGAAAACAGAAAACAGGATAAAGGAATGAAATTAAATTCGAGTTAACTCTTTCCCAGAGCCTGATTACTAACGGGGCACTCTCTCACCAGAAAAAATTTATAGAAATTTTCGTCTTTTTTAAACGCCCTTTTCATACAAGATTACTATCATGAATAAGGAAAAATTCTTTTTTTCTTTTTCCTGGTGGGAGAGTGCCCCGTTAGTAATCAGGCCCTGCTCTTTCCGGCACAGATAAATTCTGTTTGTAAAATGAAAAAATATTCACTGACACCAGAATTTACAAACGACCATTTTAGAAATTCAATAAATCTTTAGTTTAAACTTTCATGGTAAAAGCAAAATTTTATTATAATTTTCTTGGTACCATTTGTAAGTTTCAAATTAAAATTAGGTATGAGACCCTTGTGCCAGAAAGGATTAACCCATTAACGCCCGAATTATTTTCTTCGCTAAAATTTAAATGTTGTATATCCCACCACTTTTAAAAGCAAATTAACTTTTATCTAAATTTATCAAGGATTCTGTCTCGTGAAATAAGGTACACGTTTTTCTTCCTCTTTACTGGTGGGAAAACCGCTTTCTTGCTGTTTTTGTAACCGTCCTCAAACGAGGACGGTGGGCGTTAATGGGTTAAGTCACGATTGCTAAAACTCGTTGCAGACCCGATGGCAAAAATTTATACCACAACATCTCACGACTATAATTATTAACGCCAGGAGATAATTTTCTGGCCTATCAGATTATAGAAAATACTATTTAATAAATGGTGAAAATAAATTTTAACTGAAGAAAAAATATAATTTCTATAAAAAGGATTTCTCATGTAAACATGATTTCTAGAGATTACGACTAAAGCATGTAATTACGCTATAGTTTCTAATAAGAAGATTTTATTAACTATACAAAACTACTGAAAAAAATAATTTTTAATTTTTTTAATGTACTACTTTATGATTCTAAAATTTATAAGAAAAAAAATTAGTTGTTTTAAGTATTTGCTAATTCATTAATTTAAATATTAAATTAACATAAGCCAATTGCAACATAAGACAATTACAAATAAATGAATACATAAATAAAATAAAAAACACTTTAATATTCCAATTTTCCAATCTGCAGGGGTGCAAAAATATAGGCGCCAGCAATATATATATATATATATATATATATATATATATATATATATATATATATATATATATATATATATAATACGGAACCGGTGGCAGCAACCAGCATCGCTCCAATACCGCCGGTAGTGACAAGTGGCTATCATCCGATTGCTTACCGATAGATCTGTTTTCTGGGTAGGTAATGCCATAGAGCTAATAGCCATAGAGCAAAAATAAAGCAATTTTTGTGAAAGATTCAAAAACATAGCTTAAAAATTCTGAAATTGATCGTCGATAGAATTAGTTTTAAATCCATTGTTCTGAAGATAAAACTAAAAGATGAGGGTATGCATTCAAATACAATGTAATACGTGCAATAGTGTATAACACATACAATATTTTTATAAAGTCCCTCATCTTTTTGCCCTCCTTTGGGAAAGACGGATTTCAAGATTATTCTACGATCACTTTCAGAATTTTAAAACTATGTTTTTTTCGTTTTTCATAAAAGTTGCTCTGGATATTTATCTAATACATTATAGGGGAAGATGGGGATACTTGAGCCATTTTTTTAATTTTTTTATAATTTCTTAGAACAAAATAAAATATTGAAAATGAAAATTTGATATTTTTTGTTTAATTGAAAACCACTTTCAATTAATTTTCAACTATTTTTCTATGTCTAATAAATTTTTACTTTTTCTTTTACATCGTGGCTCAAGTATCCCCATGGAGGGGATACTTGAGCCAGATGTCACATTCGCACCAGTATTTTGCAAAGAAAAAACCGATTTACAATATACGCGAAAAAAAAGCATTAAACCTTTTTCAAATAAATTTGGTCGAATTTTCTGGTGTCGTTGTGACATTTCAGAATTAAAATTATGTGGTAGAAAATTCTACCAGCAGAGCTCAAAGGGTTAATCACCATACTTTCAAAATGGTACCAAGGTATATGATTTCTTTTTTACATGTTCAGAACTATAAATATGTTACCATGTTGCCAGTTTTAGAAAGAAAAATTGACCAACTGTAGAGATAATAGGGGTGGCTCAAGTATCCCCTATTCCCAAGTATCCCCACTCTCCCCTATACATTGCATTTTGATTCCTTTTGTACGTGTTCAGAGAAATATTATTTACTCAATCCGCTTATTTTTCATCTAATTCGTATAACTTTTTATTTTTGATTGCATATTATTTCCTACATATTCTTTTGCCATGATTCTTAAAAAAAAAAAAAAAAAAAAAAAAAAAAAAAATTATATTAACCCTTTTTTGTTGAGAACCTTTTGCTTCATTTTTAATTTTTGTCAACAGAATATTTTCCATAATTAAATCGTGAAATTACTTTGATTAATTAGTTGAACTTCATACTAAAAATGTCTCGTTAGAATAACAAAGGTTTCTAAACACTTTAAGTGGCACGTATACAGATTGCTCGCCCCGAATGGGTAAAAGCTCTGCGGATTACAAGCAGAACACACGGTGAAAATTTAGGATTGTTTTTGCAAAAAGCTTAATTTCTGAATGAGTGTACATGCTATCTTCATATAAATGAACATAATTTATTATAAGAAATCTCCAAAAATGGGCTTCAATTTCATTGCTTTCGTGACATTGTTTTTCACAGATTAATCAAAAAGATGTACTCTTTATGTATGTTTGATAAAATATATCTTTTTTAAATTGTATCATTAACCCTCTCACTGACAAGCCCGTCTATAGACGTTCCCTAAGCTCCAGGTTTCACTGCAATGCAAGCAATAATTAAAATGATATAACTCAGTTGATTTAATGGATATTTAATACATTGTGCAATGATTAAGACACTCAAGGATAACATTCATATTCGTAAATAAGATTTTCCTATAATTTTGAAAAAATCATATTTTTTTAGCAATTAAAACATAAATGCTGAGAAAACAACATTACAATTTTGCCCTTTTGCAAGACTGTCAGAGGGTTAAAAAGATATTCGTTTTTCTTCATTTTGATTATGGTCCCCTATACGGTTTCGGGGAGACGTTTTCACGGAATTTATAGCAATTGCGATGCATTTTACAAGCTGGAATTTCAGTATAATCTCTCATATATTTTTTACAGATATTTCACAAAACGTCTGAAATTGCTAGCGAACGGTCATCATTGGGCATTTAATGTATTTATATATTAACACATGGGTTTAAATATCTACGAGTCAGTGGGTAGTCTTTTAACAATAAATTTGATTAGTTTTCGTCACTTAAATTTAAATAGCTTTATTACGAAAGTTTAGACGAAAATAACGAATAAAGTTTAGTGATGAGAGACTTTACACCGACGTTAGATTTTTACCCACTTATAACTAGCATTATTAAATTTGTTTTTCATTTTTTAACCACTTAACTAATCAACATTTTTCTTTAAAAAATTTCATCAATGCCTATTTTTATGTCTTTTTATTCTTTTCTCACCAGATTTTCAAAACAATTTTTTTCCTAATTCTATCAGATGAATGCTCGGATAAAATATTCGAGAATTTCCAATAAAAAATTACTGCTGAGAATAATAAATCATAAGTAGCAGATGGATCCCGTACATGGTATAAACTAATCATGATTGGCAGAAACATCATGACCGCATGACGTCCGGCAAATCAGAGAAGCGGTTAACCCTTTGAACTATGATGGTTGAATTTTCTACCACTTAATTTTAATTCAGAAATGTCACAATGGCACAGGAATTTTCAAAACAATTTTTTTCCTAATTCTATCAGATGAATGCTCGGATAAAATATTCGAAAATTTCCAATAAAAATTTACTGCTGAGAATAATAAATCATAAGTAGCAGATGGATCCCGTACATGGTATGAACTAATCATGATTGGCAGAAACATCATGACCGCATGACGTCCGGCAAATCAGAGAAGCGGTTAACCCTTTGAACTATGATGGTTGAATTTTCTACCACTTAATTTTAATTCAGAAATGTCACAATGGCACAGGAATTTTCAAAACAATTTTTTTCCTAATTCTATCAGATGAATGCTCGGATAAAATATTCGAAAATTTCCAATAAAAATTTACTGTTGAGAATAATAAATCATAAGTAGCAGATGGATCCCGTACATGGTATAAACTAATCATGATTGGCAGAAACATCATGACCGCATGACGTCCGGCAAATCAGAGAAACGGTTAACCCTTTGAACTATGATGGTTGAATTTTGTCAGAAATGTCACAATGGCACCGGAATTTTCGACCAAATTTCTTTTTAAACAGGTTTAATCAGAGTTGCCAACCTCCTCCTTTTTTTTTATTCATGAAAACGTATTTTGAACCAGAAAACTTATTTAATTAGAAGTGTCTAGTATTAACTCAGAGAGTCATTCGAAATTTACTTCTTTTCGTCGACTTAATAAAGGGTATAGCGAGATAAGAATGGCGAAATGGCCCCCATGGTCAATGACTGAATTATTATTTGTACTAGTATCAGCACTCTAAAAGAGTACGAAATGCAAGGTCATTGACCCCCCATCTTGACCTGTCTTTAAGATATTCGATAAAGTTCGTGCGCGCGCCGTTATTTTTTAAATGTATTTTTCTGAAAAACTATAAAAGCTAGAGAGATGGGACCAATTGCGTATATTGAGAGATACTTTGAAAAATATTTCATATTTTTTTCAGAGTTTTCGTGAAATGACAACTGTGCAGAATATTGAAACAAAGTATAAATCTTTTATTTTACTACTGTTCTGTTACGTCTACCGCGCCGAAAAAAATACATAATATTCTTTAATTTATATACTTATAGCACACAAAAAATTATCAAAATCAAAGAGGCGCTTTTTGAGTAATATCTAAGAATAAAAAATAGAAAAGGTTAAAATAAAAATTCTAAATAGAAAAGGAAGAAAAAGAGAAAAATTGATACCGGACAAATTTAAAAGAAAAAGTAACACTGATATACGGCTAGCGTGTATCAGAAACACGGCTAGTGGGACATTGAAATAGAGCTAGTGAGTGGGTGGAGCGATGAAACTAGCGATCGCCCCGACCTACACCCCATGTATGCTTGTCCTATTGAAATTCTGCGTAAAAAATTTTTAAGCGATGGAGTCAATGTTGTAATTAATGAAAGTAGAGATGATGATAATTATAGTTAGACCTATCATTATCATGTCTACCGCGCCAAATATATATATATATGTATATAGGCTAGTTCCATGGGTTTTGTAGTGTAAGTCACATTACCTTATAATTGCTATGCTTGTTTGCCACCGTTATTTTCGAAAAGTCTGTTTGGCCTCATTCAATTAATGACAGTGTGCCAATAAAATAAATCATATTTTTTCGTACTAAAATACTGGTAGCCAAAAATCGTAGCCTGTGACTTACACTACAAGCACTCGTGGAAATAGCCTATAATGTTCTTTCATTTATATATTTATAGCACGCAAAACCTGATCAAAATCAAAGAGGTGCTTCTTTGAGTAATTATGATTTTAATAAGTGAGATCACGGATGGTAGGAACTAGCTAAAGAGGTCTTTTTTAGAATTATTTATTATAATTACATCATAAATAAGATTTCAAACATCATTATTTTCATTTATTACAATTTTGACTTCATCATTTAAAAAATCCCTGTCGGCTTGGCCTATAGGCGGAGGTAGATTTCGAAGAGTGCTCATTTCAACAACAAAAAAGAAAATTTGATTACAGATAAACCCAGTTTAACAACTTTATTTGTCCTCTTTTGAAAATTTTTTAATTTCATTTTTCTGTAAGGACTGGTTTTATCTGAATCATCTTAAGCTAAATTCGGATCAAATGCTCATTTTGACAACATATTTTGAAATAATCCTGACTTTATTAAAAAATCGACTAATACGGTATATTATATAGTTCTTAATAACAAAAGACTGCCAATTGAATGCGTTTGAGAACAAAATTGAATTTAAAAATGAGTTATAAAATAACCAATTTTGAATACAACCTTAATTCTTAATCATGATAGCTTCGGGAAATTTTGCGCGAGTGCCCCCTATGTCACCAACAGAAACTGTTTTTTATTCGAGTCACTATATAATCTAGCATCCTCTTCAGTAGCGATAACTTTCTTTCTTCCACGAACTTTATGCACAAAAATGTCACAAACTTTACATTGCACGAACATTATTGTCACCGTAGAACTTTCGGCGGCCGTAAACAATTATTCTCACCTAATTATGACAAACCAGTCAATTGTTTATGTATTGTTGTCTTGACACAGCAAGACTAATAAAAGATACGTAAAATCGTATTATTAGGATGAGCGAAGCGAATCCTCTACTAGGCCACTCAAATGACATTTTGTCGTACGCCTTACAAAAAAACTATACAGTATTTTGACTTGAAATTAAACACAAATATAAATTATGATCTGTAGATTTGCAGAATATTATTTTTTTTACAGAAATACTTTTCAAAAAATTATATTTTAATTAATTATAAAATTATTTAAAAATTATATTTTAATTAATTTATTTTACATGTTTTTCCATTACAAACGCATTTTTTCAAATAAAAAGTAAAACACGTACGTTTTCAGAAGAAAAACTTAAATCATGGGGTCAGTAATTATAGCTAGAATCATCATTAAATGAATAAAATATATTTTCATTATTCTGACAAAATATCTCAAAAACTGCTTTCAGATTTTCAAACTATGCTCATTCCTTTTAATTATGTATAGTTTCGTGATTTATTTTATAAAATTTATAAAATACTTTTTTTTTTTAGAAAAATTATAGCATATTTTTAATGAATTAAAATTTGTGAAAATCTTCCTATTAACATTCAATTATAAAAGTATTTTTCTGTGTTAGGAATTCAAATACACAATTTATTCTTATTTTGTGAAATCATTTAAGCAGACGATATTTAAGAATTTTAAAAGAATTGCATTATATTTTTGTGAAGTGGCAATAAAAGAATTGTAAACAAATAAAATTAATATTTTGTATAATTCTACTTCGAAAATATTATTATTTATACCAGTCTTATATCATTAATAAACAATCTGAGGAAATTTTTAGTTATTTGGTAAAAGTAAATTTTTAAATTAAAATGTGCCGAAACATAAAATTATATTTTTGCTTAATAAGGATGCAAAAGTAATTTAAAAAATATATTATTACTTTCAAATATTTATCGTATAGCATAATACTTCGCGAATCCAAACAAAGCATGGCTTTTGCTAGTATATATAAAACCCTTCCGGGGTCAACCTATCCACGAGAAAAAGAAACTCATTCACCAATGAAAACGTTTCATAGTCGTAATGGAGCGTTCTCATTGGTCAGATTTACATTGGGAGCTGTAAATGATATCACTACATTTTACTTCGCTTTGAAATCTTTCCACGATTTCAAAAAATATATTTAATTAAAACTTTTTATTAAAGGAAAGCAAAGGTGCGTTTTAAATGCAATATTGTTAAAATTTTTATATTCGGGTTGCTTTAATTTTTTTTTCTTTACAGCCGTGAATGACTCTTGAGAATTTCAAATGTATAAAAAACATTGTGAAAAGTTATCTCCGATTTAAAAGGCAATCTATTTTCTGACCAATTAAATCGTTCCATAGTCGTAATGGAGTGTTCTCATTGGTCAGATTCACAGTGGGAGCTGTAAATGATGTCTCTACATTTTCTTTGCTTTGATATCTTTTCACGATTTCAAAAACAATATTTAATTAAAACTTTTTATTTAAGCAAACCGCGGGTGCGTTTTAAATTTCATTATAATCCCCACCCCCATCTACCAGGTAGTTTTGCTATAGTTTTAAATGCAGATTTCTGTTGAAATTTTCTTTCTTTCTTTTTTCTTTTTCTTTTTTTTTTTTTTGTTAGATTTTTTTCTCTCCAAGTTTAATCGCTGTTTTATCAAAATTGTTTCAGTCTAAAATGGCTATGATTGACCACAGTTGTTATAATTTTTTATAATCCTTTAAAAATGCAAACACATCATTTTGACGGGCTATCTTCTAGTTTTATAATAACTATCCACTGACTGATGGATTAAAACAGCAAAATCTCCCTACGAATATCATAATGGGTATTTACGTCGGGGCGACCGCTAATTTCACTACCTTACTCACTCAATACCTGTATGTCTGTGCCTCACTAACCGTATATGAGTATTACTTTTTCTTTTAAATTTGTCCGGTATCAATTTTTCTTTTTTTCTTCCTTTTCTATTTAGAATTTTTATTTTAACCTTTTCTATTCTTAGATATTACTCAAAAAGCGCCTCTTTGATTTTGATCATTTTTTGTGTGCTATAAGTATATAAATTAAAGAATATTATGTATTTTTTTTGACGCGGTAAACATAACAGAACACTACTAAAATAAAAGATTTATACTTTGTTTCATTATTTTGCACAGATGTCATTTCACGAAAACTCTGAAAAAAATATGAAAATTTTTTCAAAGTATCTCTCAATATACGCAATTGGTCCCATCTTTCTAGCTTTTATAGTTTTTTAGAAAAATACATTTAAAAAATAACGGCGCGCGTACGAACTTTCTCGAATATCTTAAAGACAGGTCAAGATGGGGGGTCAATGACCTTGCATTTTGTATTCTTTTAGAGTGCTGATACTAGTACAAATAATAATTCAGTCATTGACCATGGGGGCCATTTCGCCATTCTTACCTCGCTATACCCTTTCTGGTTATAAGTATCATTGTCTGATTTTTAAAAAGCCGGAGGTGGGCGTGTCTGATTTAATGCATTTATTTTCGTGTATATCGTAAACCAAATTTGTTTCTTTGCAAAATACTGGTGCTAATGTGACATTTGGAATTTTGAAGAAATTTACCCACTGGAGATGAAAGGGTTAAGATTAGGATGGTAGGATGTTTTGCATAAAGTAAAATACAATATTTATATAATCTTTGGAAATAGAAGAACCACATTTAAGCTAATTATAAGAAACCACATACACATTCCAATCCCATTAAAGCGACCACCATCTACTCTCGATGTCAACGTGAAATAACCAATCACATAAGACATGTGGCAACACGTTGCAAGTGGAGGCGATTAATAAAGGGTCTCCGAGAACAAGGGTGTCGGAAATCATTGCAGTCGTAGGCGTAAAGCAGACCCGGAGAGATTTATCCACCGTCGAAAAGGTATGATGATTGGCTTTTGAGACGGGGGGGGGGAACTTTTCGAAATGACAATTTTGAAATTTTTTTTAATGTAGCCGTGGTAAAAACATGTCGTCTAACAAAATAATACTGTCGAAAATTAGCAACGTGACAATTGTAGTCCACTATGGGCCATAGATGACAGAGGTGAACAATGTCTTTCAGATATGCGATCAGAAGAATACACGTGCAACTGTTGAGCTAAAGACCCTTCATAAGAACTAAGAATGCGTCCTCAACGATGGTTCAGCGAACGGTGCTCCGTATGGGCCTCTTCAGCAAACGTTTGATTAACCACTTAATCGTCGCGCCCGAGAAATTCACGGGCTGCAAGCTCTACGCTTTAATTCAGAATTTTTCGATTCCCACCAGTTTTATAAGATAGTGTAATTGGTTTTATTCTGGTATCATTTTACTTGTCATTAAATAAGATGAATATATTTTTTTCAAAAAAGTGGTGGCAATAATGAATTTAAATTTTTAAATCGTTATTTAATGCGATTATTTGGGTGTTAATGCAGCTATGCTGACTGCTGTTCATCGATAACGAAGGCTGGAATTTCGCCAGCCATCATTTTAACATCAGTCCTGCAACTGGACGGCCACCTGAGTGGCCGTCTGAGTATCTTCAACCGTGTAACCTAGCGGAGCTAGACTCGAAACTAGTGTTGGAATGGCTCAACATCCGAGTAAACACCTTCAAGAACCTAACTGACTGTCTTCCTGCTCGTCTCGCAGTGGTTCGAACTCCGGACGATGGTTATTATGTCTATTGACAGGTGGTCATATTAAAGTAACTCCGGTAGATTTGCATTAAATAGACAACTACGATTTTGATAGTGAATTTTGAAAAGGATATTCGTGAATTTAAATTCTTAAGAGCCCACAATACTGACTGAAAAAAAAACAGGATGGTAATGTTAAGTCTATGGACACCTTGCAATTTTAAATGGACACTCGTGAATTTAAATTCTTAAGAGCCTACAATACTAACTGAAAAAAAACCAGGATGGTAATCTTAAGTCTATGGAGACGTTCTTTTCAAGTATCTCGCTCTAATTTTAATATTTGTACATGATTTTTTTGTATAGGATAGCACAGGACGATCTACAACCAGGCTAGTTTTTACTTTTTCGATTTTGGTCATATATTGTTATATTATGACCCGTTTTAACCGGTTTCGAAAGTTAAAGTAATTGTCTTAACAAAATCACAAATCAAAATTGAAAAAGTACAAACTAGCCCGGTTGTAGATCGTCCTCAACTATCCTATGCCAAAAAAAAAAACACGTAAAAATACTAAAATTTGAGCAAGATATTTTAATAGAACGCCCACATATAGATAACATTATCACCCGGGTCTTTTTCCGTCAGTAGTGTGGGGTGGGCTCTTAGTATTGTATTTTGATGTTTAAATTTCTCTTAAATATAATTTATGTTTTAACCCTTTAACGTTCATTGGTTTCACCACGAAACCACACAATTTTAATTCCGATACGCAACACTGACACCGGTATTTTTATCTAAAAATATCCCTTTTATTTTGTATGTGAAAAATCACGTTTTCTTATTTAGAAATATATTTGTTCTTAATTACCGGTGTCAATCATTTATTTCGACATCTCAGCAATGAAAATACTATGATCGTTAAAGGGTTAAAGCTAATATGTACCGTAATTTCGGGTGTATAAGCCGCAGCTCAAACAATTCTTTTTCGACCCAGAATTTTTTAAGAAACAAATATAACTAGTTAGATCGCCGTAAATATTTCTCTTCAATCACTAAATAAGATTTCTGGGTCGAAAAAGAATTGTTTGATCCGCGGCTTATACACCCGAAATTACGGTATGTTATATGAGATTATTTCTCAATTAATTTTGCTTGACACAATAGAATGTGCACAAGCATTAAAAGTTAAATAACATACTTAGTAGAATCTTTGACATAATGTGAATTCAAACAAAGAAATGTCTTTTTGAAAAACAAAAATCATGCATATTTTATTCCCTTAAAAGTTTCAACATCCATGGAAGTTTATTTAGTAATATCCTATTTTATAAGATTTATGTTATTTATACATCAGCCAACATTTTAGACGTCTATTTACTTTTCGCTAAGATAAACGTTCTCGTAAGTTCTACTAAAGTTCATAAAATCAGTCTTTATTGCCTTTCTTTTGGTAGCGCCTAAGGAAATGTTTTCTTATTCGAATAGGTTCTCTATCTTTAGAAGATAAAAGTTGATATTCAAATTGAAACTAATTATGAGTCAGTGCAAGATTTGTGCTAGAGATCATTTTTCTCATTACAATTCTTCTAGTATTGTAAAATAATACATTGCGAAAAAGTTATCATTTTACTGTGAGAAAGCCTTTAAGTTAATTTATTTTTAGTAATTAATGGGCAGAATTTTACGAATTGATTTTCCCAAACGAACACGACTTTTCAAACGACCCGTAAATGTATTCGAAGGAAATTAAATTCTTTATATTGTATTTTGAAGTTTAAATTTTTCTTAAATATAACTTATTTTACAAAATGTGTATGCTACATGAGATTACTTCTCTAATAATTTTGATCGACACAATAAAATGTAGACAAGCGTTAAAAGTTAAATAACATATTTAGTAAAATATTTGACAGTATCTGAATTCAAACAAAGCAATGTCTTATTCAAAAACAGAAATCATGCATATATTATTCCCTTAGAAGTTTGAACATCCGTGAAAGTTAATTCAGCAATGTCTCATTTTTTAAGATTTATGTTATTTATACATCAGACAACATTTTAGACGTTTATTTACTTTTCGCTAAGATAAACGTTCTCGTAAGTTTTATTAAAATTCATAAAATCAGTCTTTATTGTTTTTCTCTTGTCAGAGTCTAAGAAACTTCGTGTTCTTATACTAGTAGGTTCTCTATGTATAGCAGAAGATAAAAGTTTCGAAATGAAACTTATAATAAGTCATTGTAAGATTTTTAAAACTCATTTTTTAATTACAATTCTTCTAGTAATTGTAAATTAATTCATGGCGAAAAACACTATCAGTACACATCGTTTAAGTTATTTAATTTTTAGTAATTAATGGGCAGAATTTTCCGGTACGAACTGATTTTCCCAAACAGACATGACTTTTCAAACGATCCAATAAATAGATTCATAGGAAATTAAATTCTTTATATTGTATTTTGAAGTTTAATTTTTTTAAATATAATATATTTTACAAAATATGTAAGCTATATTTCTCTAATATTTTTGTTCGACACAAGAAAATTTCATGTGAATTCAAACAAAGAAATATCTTTTTGAAAAACAGAAATCATGCATATTTTATTTCCTTAAATGTTGAAACATCCGTGAAAGTTAATTTGGTAATATCCTATTTCATAAGATTTATGTTATTTATACATCAGACAACATTTTAGATGTCTATTTACTTTTCGCTAAGATAAACGTTCTCGTAAGTTCTACAAAAGTTCATAAAATCAGTCTTTATTGACTTTCCTTTGACAGCTTATAAGGAACTTTGTGTTCTTATTCGAATAGCTTTTCTATCTTTAGGAGAAGTTAAAAGTTTAAAAGTGATACTCATTATAAGTCATTGCAAGATTTGTGCTAAAACTCATTTTTATCATTGCCTTTCTTCTAGCATTTGTAAATTAATTGCTTGCGAGAAACGTTATCATATTATTATTAGATATCGTTTAAGTTATTTATTTTTTATTAATTAATGGGCAGAAGTTTCTGGTACGAATTGATTTTCCAGAACGGACACGATTTTTCGAAAGACGCAATAAATGGATTAGGTGGAAATTAAATTGTTTATATTGTATTTTGAGGTTTAAATTTTTCATAAATATAACATATTTTACTAAATATGTATGTTATTCAGGGTTCGCACAGCTCTACCACTAAATTTTTACAATATTTTCAATGTATTTCATTTAAGAAAAATATTGCGAAAATTGCGAATCGAGGCCGTGGTTGCGAATTCTGTTTCTTAAAAAATAAATATAAATTTTCTTATCATTAATAGTGGTGTCAGAGTCCTTACAAAATATAAGGAGTGTGCGAACCCTGTTATTTGAGATTATTTCTATATTAATTTTGTTCAACACAGTAAAATGTGAACAAGAATTAAAAGTTAAATAACATATTTTTAAAAATCTTTGACAGTATGTGAATTCAAGCAAAGAAATGTCTTTTAGAAAAAAAAAAAAAAAAAAACATGCATATTTTATTCCCTTAAAAGTTTCAACATCCGTTAAAGTAAATTCGGTAATATTCTATTTTATAAGATTTATGTTATTTATACATCAGGCAACATTTTAGACGTCTATTTACATTTCGCTAAGATAAACGTTCTTGTAAGTTCTACTAAAGATCATAAAATCAGTCTTTATTGCCTTTCTTTTGATAGCGTCTAAGAAAATGTTTTCTTATTCGAATTGGTTCTCTATCTTTAGGAGAAGATAAAAGTTGAAATTCAAATTGAAACTAGTACAAGATTTGTGCTAGAGCTCATTTTTGTCATTACAATTCTTCTAGTAATTGTAAATTAATACATTGCTAAAAACGTTATCATTTTACTGTAAGAAAGCCTTTAAGTCAGTGGTGCACAACCTTAGGCCCGCGGGCCACAAAGCTACCACTATTTTCTTACAGAATCATTTTCCTTATAATAATGACGAAATATTTGCTATTAAATAAAGCAAACGACTCTTTTCAAATATTCAGGTGGGAAACAATTTTCTGGCAAAAAGGTTGTGCATTGCCGCTTTAAGTTATTTTATTTTTAGTAATTAATGGGCAGAGTTTTCCGGTACGAATTGATTTTCCCAGACGGACACGACTTTTCAAACGACCCGTAAATGTATTCGTAGGAAATTAAATTCTTTATATGGTATTTTAAAGTTTAAATTTTTCTTAAATATTACTTATTTTACAAAATGTGTATGCTTTATGAAATTACTTCTCTATTAATTTTGATCGACACAATAAAATGTCGACAAGCGTTAAAAGTTAAATAACATATTTAGTAAAATCTTTGACAGTATGTGAATTCAAGCAAATAAATGTCTTTTAGAAAACAAAAATCATGTATATTTTATTCCCTTAAAAGTTTCAACATCCGTGAAAGTAAATTCAGTAATATTCTATTTTATAAGATTTATGTTATTTATACATCAGACAACATTTTAAACGTCTGTTTACTGTTCGCTAAGATAAACGTTCTCGTAAGTTCTACTAAAGTTCATAAAATCAGTCTTTATTGGCTTCCTTTTGACAGCGTTTAAGGAACTTTGTGTTCTTATTCGAATAGGTTCTCTATCTTTAGGAGAAGTTAAAAGTTTAAAAGTGAAACTGATTATAAGTCACTGGAAGATTTGTGCTAAAACTCATTTTTATCATTGCCTTTCTTCTAGCATTTGTAAATTAATTGTTTGCGAAAAAAGTTATCATATTATTATTAGATAGCGTATAAGTTATTTATTTATTATTAATTAATGGGCAGAATTTTCTGGTACAAATTGATTTCCCAGAACGGACACGATTTTTCGAAAGACCCAATAAATGGATTCGGTGGAAATTAAATTGTGTATATTATAGTTTGAGGTTTAGAATTTTTCATAAATATAACATATTTTACTAAATATGTATGTTATTTGATATTATTTCTATATTAATTTTGTTCAACACAGTAAAATGTGAGCAAGAATTAAATGTTAATTAATATATTTTGTGAAATATTTGACAGTATGTGAATTCCAACAAAGAAATGTCGTTTTGAAAAACAAAAATCATGCATATTTTATTCTCTTAAAAGTTTCAACATCGATGGGACTTAATTTAGTAATATCCTATTTTATAATATTTATGTTATTTATACATCAGACAACATTTTAAACGTCTGTTTACTGTTCGCTAAGATAAACGTTCTCGTAAGTTCTACTAAAGTTCATAAAATCAGTCTTTATTGGCTTCCTTTTGACAGCGTTTAAGGAACTTTGTGTTCTTATTCGAGTAGGTTCTCTATCTTTAGGTAAAGATAAAAGTTTCAAAATGAAACTCATTATAAGTCACTGCAAGATTTGAGTTCATTTTTATTATTTCAATTCTTCTAGTAATTGTATTTTTTGGAAACTACTATTTCAGCTAGTAACATAAATAAAAAAAAATTACAGAAATGCCATTAAATAATTTTGGTTATTAAATTTTTCATTATAATTTTTTGCATTTTTACTTTACTTCTGTACAGCTGAATGTTTTTTGAGCTAAAACAAAACCAATAAATGTCAGCACTGATGAATATTATCTCATAAAACAAATATTATTTTTATTCGAGTTCCGAAAATACCTTCAAAGACACTGTGGCCAAGAAAGGAAGAAATATTCATGATTATTTAACTTAAATGCTTTACACTAAAAAAGTTTGAGGATTTGAGTATCATTTACTTGTTTAAAAACCTCAATTTTGTTATTGCGTAAATTTATATTACTGATAGTTTAACTGATGTTTTAAGGTGATTAGTATATTTATATCCATACATGTAAATCTAAATTACCAGTCCCCTAGTGTACAGATTTTAAAAAAATTACTCTTTCTGTCATTTATAGTGTCATCTCGATTATGCAAAAGCAATAAATATATATATTTGTAAAGTTATTTTATGCTCAGGTCTGAAGAAGTTAAGAATTTTTTTTTCGCTTCGAATCATAAATTTCTTTAATATGCTTAAAAGAAACAATGAGAAAAAGAATTATTGAGATAACTTAAACAGTTTTAAATAAAATTTGTGGTGTTAAATATTTTTCTGTGAAAGTTGTGTGAAAATTCCCATCTTTCTAGTGTTAAGGCATTACTATGTAATTCTTATTTAGTGACACATTTAACCTTAAAAGGGGTATTGTCTCAGATTCTTAGCTGTTATGGCTGTTGCTCTAAATGACCTATTTATTATTGTAATCTTAACATAAAGTACCTGACTCAATAATTTTATTTTTTATTTTTACAATAGCTGATAATACGCCGAACTGTAGTCTGGGAAAGTGACAAAAGACCCTTGAATGAACCTCAAATTTGTATGATTTTACATCTGGAACTCCATTTTGTTGATTTTGTACATTTAAATTCCAAAATCGCGAAAAAATATTTAATTGAAAATATATACTGGTTAGTATTTCATTTTTTATGCAATTTTATTTTATTTATTTTGTAAAATATATTGCTACGCGTTCGATTGTTTTAAAATTTGTGTATTTGATGAAATTCTAGTCTGTTGAGATACTGTTAAAAGATTGAGCTAAAATGATTATATTTAGTTACTTCTTCGGTGTTTTTCAAAGTGTTAAAGTTTGTATGTAAAAACAAAAAAAAGTTTCATCGTCGATTAGAAGAGGGTTGCCGCTTTTGGAGCATATGTTTGGATTATCAGAACCTTTAAAATTGCGCCAAGGAGGGGTGTTTCAATAAGGGGGAAAACGTTTTCGGAAAATTGACACTAAAAAAAAATTAAGTGGTTAATTGCGACATTTTTTAAAAACTCACCGCGCGTTTTGGGAAGTAACAGTACGTTTTTTCGAAATATGCCTTAAAATTTTAACTGTACTGACGTGTTTGGACAATTTGGATTAAAAGAGAACAAAAATAATAATAAAACAGAAATACAATTAATTAACTTCCCGCTGCACAGGTCTGTAGCTTAGTTCATTTAGAAACACAATAATTTGTAGAAGATGAATAAATTTCAAGTCTTGAGCTGAAGAATCCAATATATTTTTTATCTTTATTTATTGCGACACAAGGTAAACGAGCGTATTCATTTTCTTAACAAAAAAATCATTACTACATGTCTATATTTCATACTACGATTTTCAGTTTTTATTTTTAACTCCTCTAAAGTTCCAGAAAAATGATTCATCAGTTCTGCCGTTGCCATTTTTCGAAATCGGAAGAAACTTGAATGTAGCACTATTTTCTTTTCGTGACAGTTCACGCAAAGCCATGGGGTCAGTCCTTGGCCATAGAGTTGGTCCCCAAAGCTCCTTGACTCTTACAACTCCCCCCTAAAAGAGCTCATTAGTGGCTTTTGACACAATGAAGCTTTAAAGTATATACACACAAAAAAAAATATTAGCAAGGATGAGAGCAATGTGAATCTTCCCATTTCTTTTAAAATAAATATATACAAATACCACAATATATACACTAAATATAAGCATGAACGACAGAAATACCAAAATACATCAAAATTTAAACATTATGCAATTTCCTTTTTTTTTTTTTTTTTTTTTTTTACTTTTCCCAAATGACCCGCCAAAGGAATTTCGTCAGCAACAGATAAAATACACTGTCTCTTACACTGAGGTAACACCACCTGCTTCACAAATTCACCACAGACATCTTCAGAATGCATAAGAATACCTTCCTCTATAAAATAAGCACTTTTATTATTTTTATCAAATTCCCAAATATTTCTTAAAGTATCATCAGCTCTTTGTAGTTTCATAAAAGATTCCTCTGTTTCCTTCTCACTCAAATCAAGTTCATCTTTTCCAGGATCAGAATTCAACTTTTCAACCTTCGTATATAATATAACCTTATGGTTTAATGCTTCATAAGCAGTTGGACATATAAGCATCTCATTCACCAGTTTCTTGGAAACGGCACAAGTTACCATCACATTTCCATGAATTTTATCATCTATTCTCATCGGTATTATTTTTAATGGAGCGACTTCTCTCTCTCCGAATGCTGAAGTTATCACAATCGTTCCTTCTCCTTCAACTGATACATCCTTGACTAAGTCTGCCCGTATCACCGAAATCTGTGTACCAGAATCATAGATACCGTCCAACACATTACTTCCACATCTAATCCTAACCACTTCCAATTCATTAAATTTCCCCTCTCTTTTCACACAGGACGAAACAGGTATTGTTATTCTTGCAGTTAATATCGATGACTGCTCTTCTTCAACTTTCTCATTCGATTGCACAGAGTTCGTTTGTGATCTTTGTACACCTTGAGTACCACGTTGATTTGGGCAAAATGAAGCCTTGTGACCCTCTTGTCCACACGAATAACAAGTAATTTTATTAGGTATCCGTGTCTTTGCTTTATAAGTACCAACTCTTGACTCATATCTGTGATCCGATGCGAATCCAGGGTTTCTATTATCAGTTTGCTTAGGATAAAATGAAAAATTACTCTTCTCTTCCGAAAATCTATCTTTCTTAACTAACTTCCTAAAATCTTGTCGCACACTTTCATATAAGTCAAGTTTCTCAGCCAAATCAGTTGGAGATACTATTTTAGGCCATTCATCCACAAAATGATCTCGAATCTCATCAGGCACTCTTCTTTTTAATTGATCAGTTACAATCAAATCTTTTAAAGAATTGAAATCAGCAATTTTAAGTCCATCAATCCATTCTTGAAAATAACCATTCAATTCAAATACAAATTCTCGCCATGTGCGTTCAGGGTTTCTTTGATGTTCCATAAATTTTCTACGGAATCTTTCAGGACATAACTTAAACCGTCTCAGTAGAATCCCTTTAATATATTCATAATCTTCAAATTTTTCCTCTGCCTCACGTGCGAGAGCCTGTATAATATCGGACGGCAGCAAAACCAACAAGTTCGATACCCAATGTTTTGGATCTACACACATCCTCTTTGCTTGGCGTTCAAAAATAGATAAATACAAAACAATGTCGTCTTCCTTGACATTAAATTTAGGCATAAGTTTCGCAAATTCAATTCCATAATTATAGGTTTTCATTTCCAATCCATCAATTCCTGCTCTTTCGCTATCTTTCCCTATCCTCAACTTCTCCAACTCAACTCTTTCCAACGCAATTTTAAACTCCCTCTCTTCTCTTTCCAACGCAATTTTAAACTCCCTCTCTTCTCTTTCCAACGGAATTTTTTCCATCTCTTTTCTCGTCTCTATAATAGTTTCCATCAATCCCTTCACAAACTCTACTTCATAATTTTTACTCGCCATAATTAGTTGTTTTAAATCAGCTATTATTGCATCCGGTTCAGGGTGCTCTCCCAATTCTTCAGCCAGACACCGTAAATCTGCTTTACGAGCCTTACCCAAAAATGACATTGTTACTTTTTAAATAGTTTCTCAAAAGGGTAATAAACTGTCCAACAAATTCGCAAAAAACTCAATTTAACCGTAACTAGGAATCACTAATCCACCACTCTAATTAAACACCAGAAATAAGTCACACTTTGTAACCATATCACACACATAAATTCAATACCATTGCGAGCACCATAGCAATTTCAAAATTCAACACCTTCACATGTATCACGTCACAATACAACTCTTCAACTAATACTACTTCATAAATCAATCCAGATTCATATTAAAACAAAAAATATACACACCACATCAATGAACACACTCATCATAATTTATAAATCCTTCAATTAACATATATACACAACCAATACTCAATTATTCTCCGAAATATACACTGCCCTACTTTCATCGCAAAACATCTCATATACAAAACCAACAATAAAAAAAAATCACAACCAAAATCAATTCAAAATATCCTCCATCCAGCCGGCACTACAAAACACCACTCCTATACTGCTACAATACTACTACACCTTAGTACTGACGTACTACTTAGTTACATATAAAACAAATTCCTTTCCTTAACGTCAAAATATGAAATAAATCGCAAAAATCTTAATAAATTCATCATAGATACAATATAAATTCTTATAATGGGAAGTCACATTAATAAAAAGCTCTCATCTTGCATCCTACCGACTACGCCAATTAACTTCCCGCTGCACAGGTCTGTAGCTTAGTTCATTTAGAAACACAATAATTTGTAGAAGATGAATAAATTTCAAGTCTTGAGCTGAAGAATCCAATATATTTTTTATCTTTATTTATTGCGACACAAGGAAAACGAGCGTATTCATTTTCTTAACAAAAAAATCATTACTACATGTCTATATTTCATACTACGATTTTCAGTTTTTATTTTTAACTCCTCTAAAGTTCCAGAAAAATGATTCATCAGTTCTGCCGTTGCCATTTTTCGAAATCGGAAGAAACTTGAATGTAGCACTATTTTCTTTTCGTGACAGTTCACGCAAAGCCATGGGGTCAGTCCTTGGCCATAGAGTTGGTCCCCAAAGCTCCTTGACTCTTACACAATTGAATTTTTTTTTTATTTTATGTTATTTTTATTTTTTATTATTATTTTTTTTGCTTATCTTGATGAGTATATAAGATTGAACGCATGTGCTAGTGCTTCTTTGACCAGAGAGGAAATAGATGACTTTTTGGTGAGAGTGAGTTGCGATTGTTAATTAATAATTCAACTAATTATACGAATTTTAAAATTCTGAGACTCAAGATCTTTAGGAGACGCCTTTTGCAATCTTAACAAATAATTTCAGCCTTCTACATTTCGTAAATTTCGCTAGCCGACGCAGTGACACACAGAGAGAATGAAACTATCTTTTTTTTTTTTTTTTTAGTGTAGATGTAACTTCTTCATTTATTCTTTTACATACAACATGACAGCCAAAAATAAATGATCCTGAAGATGAAAAAATATAGCCCTATAGTGCTATAATAAGCTCGTCCAATGGTACCATTGGAAGTCACTGTCGCCATTGTAACATTTTGCGTATCAGCGCTCAGTTACAGGAAATCTTTTTTATCTTTGTTTTTTTTTTCTTTTCATTGTTTCTTTGTATAAGTAAAGTTTTAAATTCTTTACTATAGCTTGAAATACCGGTAAAATTTCTCCTGTTTAAATGTCTCATTAACCCGTTAACTCTTTATTTCTTTTCCGTTCAATAAATTGAAAATAACGGATTTACACCACCATCATTTAAAAACAATATTCGTAACATTGTGTCTAAACATTTCCGCCTTTAAATAGTATGAAATTATTTAATAAAAAAATAGTGGTATCAAAAAGCTTTAAATGATGAATTAAGCAAATTCGTCTTGCCTGAACGGCGCACGGGCTCTTTAATTAAAGGATTAACCCCTTGAGGCACGGTGGTTTCGTAAATATACCACTTAATTTTAATTCCCAAACCCCACATTGGCACCGGAATTTTGTTCAAAAAAATTACGGTTTAGTGAATGCGTGAAATATATGTTTTCATATTTACAAATAAAGTTGTTTTCAAATTCCGGTGTCAGTCATTAATTTCAATACTTAAACAATGAATTTGTCCTGCGCCGCAAAGGGTTAACTCGACAAAAAATAACGTTAATGAATGCAGAATAAATTAATGTATTTTGTTTGCAAGCTAGATATTCATTGTTTTAACACATTAAACACTAGCCATTTTAACAGTTTTTAAAATTTATCGACACCAGTTTTTTTTCACATTGAAATTTTGAATTATTTAACCCTTTAACGTTGATTGGTTTCGCTACGAAGCCACAAAATTTTAATTCCAATACGCAACACTGACACCGGTATTTTTATCTAAAAATATCCCTTTTATTTTGTATGTGAAAAATCACGTTTTTTTATTTAGAAATATATCTGTTATTAATTACCGGTGTCACAAATTTATTTTTTAGCAATCTAGCTTCTAATTCTAGCAATCTAATTTATCTTAGCAATGAAAATGCTATGATCGTTAAAGGGTTAAACGCTAAAATTTGAGATTAGTTAACGTGAAAAATTCCAAAGTAAAATACCTTTATTGAAATTTAAAATTTTGTTCGCTTTATATGACAAGTTTTCTTTTCAACTGACTTTAACTCAAGCGAGAGACTAGCACATGTATGTCATATTTATAATTTTTATTTTTATTAAAAAAATTGCAGCAACTTAAACAATAATTCAGACACAAGAAAAAAAAAACAATAATTAAAAACAATAAACAACTGAATTCTCTTTGTAAATGTTATTGCTATTAAAATATTCGGTAAGAATATAAAAAAAAACAGATACTGGAAAGGATAAATGCGGTGATTCAAACATTCAGACATAAACCTAAAGCCTTTTTATGGATATAACAAAGGGAATCCTTCTTCTAATAAAGGAGCGATAAAACTAATACAATAAGTTAGCCGTTTGTTATCTATTTGTTCTTTCAGATATTTCTTATTGGAGAATTACCTGCGCATTGTCAACATGTTTATCGTTTTCCCATTCGAATCACTAAAATATCTGTTTTATTAGAAAATAACATTTACTTACTGCTGGAATTCCTTTTTAAGTGAAGTTATTTTCATAGAACATTTTCTATATTACATCTTACAGAATTTTTTTTTATCCATAGTCATCATTAAAAAAATACATTCGATTAATTAACGGCTTACATAGATTGATGGTCATGATACCATTGCCAAAAATATAGGCAATCTAAAGTATGAATAAAAAGAAAATAGTTTCTACTGAGAATAAAGCTTTTTAATTTAATTAATATGTAGATATAGAAAGAAATACAACATAGCATTTATATATTAAAGGAATAATTCACAATGTGTAAATCTGGGCTGACAATATTTTTTACATGAGGGGTTACTCCACGCCGAAAAGATATGAGAGTGATAAAGGACAAAGTTAAAAAGAGTCCTTTAATAAAATATATATATAAATATTATAATATGACTCTTGTATAATATAACAATGAGCTGCAAATACTTTGCACAAGGTAAAAAGAATTCAAAGTGTTTGATTGTATGCCTAAAGAAGGCACAGGACTGACATCAGAGATTATGTTTTAACATTGCTATTCTAAGTGTCACTTTTTAAAAACAGTAATTTTATTTAACTCTATAACCAGGGGTGCAAAAATCTAGGCGCCAGCAAGCAGTTTCTCACCACAAAATTTATTTCGTTTTTTTTCGTCTAATATTTCGTGTAATATTCCTGCTAGAATGCTATTAAATTTTGCGTGAAACAAACTTTAAAATTTTAGTGGTGAGAGACTACCCTCTGGCGCCTAGATTTTTGTACCCCTGTCTGTACCTCATTTCCCAGTATAACATACGGTCAAGAAGAATTTGCTAATCGCTAAAAGCTTTTTGATACCAATAAATTTTTTTATTACATTTTCCTATTATTTAATCGAAAAAAAAAACGAGCTCTTTCGTTAAAAAATGTTTTTAATTAGAAATTTTCAATTTATTAAAAAAAAAAAAAAAAAAAAAAAAAAAAGAAAGGAAGAAAGAAAAATGAGTTAAAGGGTTAAAAATAGCTACTAAAACCTTTTTGCAGGAATAGTAATATGCATAAACCAACATTTAACAATGCACACATATTAAACGAAAAGCACCAAACAGCTGTTTCGGAGCTACAATCGAGATTCTTCTTTAGTTCGTCAGAATGAGTAAAGTACAAGGAACTGGAAAAGCAATATTTTGTTGTAGCTGTGTATAATCAAAAGTTTTAAGTTGCTGCAGTTTATTTATGTGATAATGATTCTGCTAATTTTCACGAAGTATTTTTTACAATTGTTGACAGTGGTTATTTATATATATAATTTATTCTCGGATACTGTGCTTGTGGATTCATATCAATATAGGCTAAAGTATGAATTGTTTATTTTGACAATATACTGACAATTGCGCTCTGGTCCACAATTCAAAGATCCGGTCCTTCTCAAACATCTAATGAACCCATTAAAATCACCTGATTATGTCTCACTGAATTGGGTAATCTAAGTCGAAACTCCTGTCTTGAAGTCACGATTCTCAGCAATATATTTGCATATGAACATGTGGTGAGGAAAATTTCACCGCATTACACGGTACGCGAAAGATAGTGGTTAGTACAAATCAAATAATATTAAGATAATATCCCAATCCGCGTTGTGAGAGATTGAACTGGATATAACCAAATAAAAATTGTTTTCTTTTAAACTTACCAATAATTTAAATAAAGGAAAATCGCAACTTATTTAACGTTTAAATTTGCAAATCAGGATTTTAAGGAGATCACAAGAATATAAACAATAACTGTCTTCAAAAAAAAAATTAATTTTAATAATCAAGAATCTGCATCTATTAAATTACTTAAAGAGAAATAAAGAAAAGAAAATATCAAAGAAAACAAGGATATCTATGTACATACCAATATTTATTTCAAAACAACAAATTTTATTCAGAATACAATAATAAAACACCATTCGAAAATATCGATTTCATAATTAGCAACACAATGAGATAACACCTTTTCGAAAATGTATTCATTTCATAATAATATTTTTTTTCTTAAGTTTTGTTATCATAAACCTACACAATTTTCTCACAGCACAACTAAAAAGGCATAGCCTAAGTTTTCCCTATTATTCACTTTTCTTCTTTTTTTTATTTTATTTTATCTTATTTTATTTTATTTTTTTATTCCTTATTTAAATTTCAAATAAAAAATTATTTTCATATTAAAGAAATTTCTCTTTATATATATGTATAAAATCGGCTAAAAGATAATTTCTAAATATAGTAACACCACAGAGTAAGATTAAATTGCTCACCATTGTTGAACAGTTGGCAGCTAAATCCACAGAAGGTCCGTCGAAACAAATAAATTGCGGCACTCTCACGTAGCACAACTGAAGTCGCACAATTCATAACTGTCCATCAGAATACAGGGCAGTAATTATAAATGTTCACAGCAATCTCATACATCGCAACTGAAGTCGCACGATTCATAACTGTCCGTTAGAATGCAGGGCAGTAATTAAAAATATTCACAGCAATCTCATACATCACAACTGAAGTCGCACGATTCATAACTGTCCATTAGAATGCAGGGCAGTAATTAAAAATGTTCACAGCAATCTCATACATCACAACTCAAGTCGCACGATTCATAATTGTCCATTAGAATGCAGGGCAGTAATTAAAAATGTTCTTTGGAGATTCAGATCACTAATCATGAATATCTGTCAGACAGGTCGGGCTTTAATTGTAGATGTCCATTTGCACTCACAAAATATTTAAAGCGTAAAATTTAATTTATTATATTCAAGCGTATCATTATCAATCGCTGCTTCCTTATAATCCGCTGAGGGGATCTGGTCCGGTGAGCTCTGGTTTCCATCTATTCGCAAACTCCATATTGTTTTTTTTTTCAAGTCCAAAAATCACTTAAACATCCGCATCGGAGTGGAATGATTTTCTTTTCGGAGTCCTTTCTTCATGACAACATATTGGGAGAACAAAAAACTTCCGAATCTGCTAACTTCTCTCTCTGACGGAGCTCTTCTTTTTTTTTCTTTGATTACTTCCAAACCCTATTTCTTCATTATGTTATTGGTTTCCATGCAAACGTTTTCATTGGGGCAATTGCCCTTTCGCGTCTCATTGGTCCCCTGTCCATTAGGATGATCATTCTCTTCTGTATGACCTGCCTTCTTCCCACGGACAATGTTTTTGACCACACGTGGGAATCGTAAATTTTAGGGTCTCGAGGTTGTAAATTCTAGCATTGTTGGCTCCTGCGCGTAATGTCAAAGTTGGAGACAGTCTGGGTTTTTTTACAACTTTGCTATTGTCATCATCTGAAGTTTTTATGGTGAGCAATTGAAATTTTACTTGGGTGTTCCTTGTTACAACCGTTCGTTCTTACCGAACGTTATAGAGTCATAAAGTTTATAGCTTTAATTACAAAAAATAACTTTCATCTTTTCCTGAAACCTAAGGTTATTATTACTACCTGAAAGAATGAAACGAACTTAAAATGAATATTAGTGAATAAAATAAATTTAAAACTTTACTTTAATTAATGATTCTTTTTTTTTATATATACATACAAATATTTATGTATTTTCGCTTTAGTTGTGCTAAATCATTCTTTATATGTACATATTTATTCTAGCAATGTTGTGACGATATCGTCACTACAGAACAGTCGCACTCTTAACTCGAGATTTTTATCTCAGTACCGAAGAATAAAAATTGACCTAATTTATAGTTTTTAGACTCACTGTATAGATGTTTATTTTTACCTAAGAAAAATTTTTTTCTCTTTTAAACACTACGTTATTTTAGTAAGTGATGAGGTCATAATTGAGGCAATTACCCTAGTGCCAGAAACTTAATTTCAATACACTTGCAGAAGGAAACAAATAATATAAATTATCTTGTATTATCGTAAACTTTTTCATCATCATTCTAAAAAGTATAAAAAAAACACATTTGAAAAAATACTGTTTTATGATGAGAATGAAAAAAGACTTCGCCTGTATTTAAATTATTTAAACACCAACAGATAAAGAAGGTTTGTTTATAATTCCTAGTCTGACTTTTATACAATTAGACTCAAGGGAATTTTCTCAAAGCGCATTTGCATTTTAAAGATAAGTTTCTTTATATAAAAATATGAAAAGAAACTTTCAAAATTTCGAAATTTCGAAAGTAAGAAAAATGAAGTATTATAAAACAAAATTTTAACATGCATTTCAAAATACATTTGTATATTTGTCACTTTTTATGTTGAACAAAAGAAATGCACTCATGAATTTCTAATCTGATGCTCACTTATTAACTCCGAAGTAGAATTAATCACTCATTATTGTTACTTCGGATTAATAAACAAGCGATGTTAAGGATGTTACTTTGTCATTTGAAATTTGAAAGTAGGATCTAATAAAGTTAACATTTTCGAGAAAATTAACTATGATATCAAAACTAAAATAAAATAAAGCAGAAGAAATTACTATATGAAAAATATCCTTGCACTCAAAGTTGGAATGTATGGCAAAGTAAATATAAAATATTAAATAAAATATATTAAAGGTTAACTATTTTAATTTGATTTATTTTACATATGCACATATACATTTGTCCTTTATAATATAAACAAGTAATCCATAAAGTATAATAAAAATCATTTATTAATAAGAATTTGCGTATTGAGACAGTTATGCTTGGTATTAAGGAATTCAATACAGCAAAACTTATTACACTTTAACGCCATCATAGAATTTTTTCTGCATGAAATTAAAATCCGATATCATTTTCTCTTTCTCAAAATTTACATACGCGGTTCCCATGTACGTATAAACATAGCTGCCAACTTTTACGCATTTTTCCTACCACAAAAAATTTATAGTAAATATTGTCATGTTTAATCGTCGGAATATAATGATTAAATAAATAGAAAATCTTTGTACAATTTACGTTTTCGCCAGTTTGTTGTACAGTTTACTACACTCTTTCGAAACTATTAAAAAAGTAATAATGTCATTTTTGGGTAAGGCTCGTAAAGAAGATTTACGGTTTTTGGCTGAAGAATTGGGAGAGCACCCTGAATCGGATGCAATAATAGCTGATTTAAAGCAATTGATTATGGCGAGTAAAAACTATGAAATAGAGTTCGTGAGGAGATTGATGGAAACGATTATAGAAACGAGAAAGGAAAATGAGACGAAGCGATTGGAAAGAGAGGAGAGAGAATTTGAATTGGAGAAATTGAGGTTGGGGAAAAAGAGTGAAAAAGTAGAAATTAAGAATGGATTGTAAATGAAAACCTATAATTATGGAATTGAATTTGCGAAACTTATGCCGAAATTTAATGTCAAGGAGGATGACATTGTTTTGTATTTATCTATTTTTGAACGCTAGGCAAAGAGGGTGTGCGTAGATCCAAAACATTGTGTATCGATATTGTTGGCTTTACTGCGGTCAGATATTATACAGGTTCTCGCACGTGAGGCAGAGGAAAAGTTTGAAGACTATGAATATATTAAAGGATTCTGCTCAGACGGTTTAAGTTCCGTACTTCACTGAGAGATTCCGTAGAAAGTTTATGGAACATCAAAGAAACCCTGAAGGCACATGGCGAGAATTTCTATTTGAATTAAATGGTTATTTTCAAGAATGGATTGATGGACTTAAAATTGTTGATTTTAATTCTTTAAGATATTTGATTGTAACTGATCAATTAAAAAGAAGAGTGCCTTATGAGATTCGAGATCGTTTTGTGGATGAATGGCCTAAAATGGTATCCCCTACTGAATTGGCTGAGAAACTTGACTTATATGAAAGTGTGCGACAAGATTCTAGGAAGTTAGTTAAGAAAGCTAGGTTTTCAGAGAAGAAGAATAATTTTTCATTTAATTCTAAGGACATTGATAATAGAAATGCTGGTTTTGCATCGGACCGCAAATATGAGTCAAGAGTTGGTACTTATAAAGCAAGAACGCTGATACCTAATAACATTACTTGTTATTCGTGTGGAAAAGAGGGTCACAAGGCTCCATTTTGCCCAAATAAATGTGGTACTCAAGGTGTACGAAGAGCACAAACGAACACTGTGCAATCGAATGAGAAAGTTGGAGAAGAGCAGTCATCGATATTAAACCTGTTTCGTCCTGCGTGAAAAGAGAAAGAAAATTTGATGAATCGGAAGTGGTCAGGATTACATGTGGAAGTGAAGTGTTAGACAGTATCTATGATTCTGGTGCACAAATGTCGGTTATACGAGAAGACTTAACAGGGATGTATCAGTTGAAGGAGAGGGAAAGATTGATAAACCTTCCGCATTCTGAGAGATTTAAGTCGCTCCATTAAAAATAATACCGATGAGAATAGACGATAAAATTCATAGAGAAGTAATGGTGACTTGTGCCGTTTCCAAGAAATTGGTGAATGATATGCTTATATGTCCAACTGCTTATGAAGCATTAAACCATAATGTTATATTATATACGAAGGTTGAGAATGTCTCTTATCTCACTGGTGATGTTGATTTGGAAGGTGGAAATGAGTTAGAAATGGACAATGAGTATGTAAATGTTGAGAAGTTGAATTCTGATCCTCAAGCTGATGAACTTGATTTGAGTGAGAAGGAAACAGGGGAATCTTTTCTAAAATTACAAAATGTCTGTAGTGAAAATGTGAAGCAGATGGTGTTACCTCAGTCTAAGAGGCAGCATATTTTATCTGTTGCTCACGAAATTCCTTTGGCAGGTCATTTAGGAGAACAGAAAACAATACAGAAAATAATGTATTCCTTTTATTGGCCTGGGTTGAAACAAGATGTTAAAAGGTTCTGTGCAAGTTGCAAACAGTGTCAGTTAAGAAGAACTGTCACCTATAGATATAGGATGCCTATACGTCCTTTGGTTCGACTGAAAACGCTTTCGAGGTGTGGAGTGTGGACTGCATTGTTCCTTTGGAACCGCCTTCTCGTAAAGGTCTTAAATTTGTGATAAGTGCCGTAGACTTGTGTACTCTGTGAGCTGAATCCGTGACAGTTAAAAATATTACTGCAAAAACTACTTGTGATGGCCTGATGAAATTATTTACTCAAACTGGATTTCCGACTACCATATGTACAAATCAAGGACCAAATTTTACTTCGCAATTGATAGAAGCATTTCTGGCTACTTTGGGTGTTACATCTAGATTTTCAACTCCGGGACACCCTGAAAACATGGGTGCAGTAGAGCGTTGGAATAGAACTTTGAAAGACATGTTGAGCAAGAACATTCAAGATAATGGTCGTGATTGGGACGTACACCTACCTTATTTATTGTTTGCTTATAGAGAAGTACCACATAGTACTACCGGAATGTCCCCTTTTCAGTTTGTTTATGATCGTATTCCTCTTGGACCTGTAAAATTATTGAAAGAATTTTGGACAGGGAAGAGAAAAATTCCCCATACAGCCTCCCCTTCTATAGAACAGTACATGAAGGAACTACTCGAGAGATTGCAAAACGCGCATAAGATTGCATCAGAAAATTCTGATAAAAATCAAGCTCATTATGCTTCCCGTTATAATCTTCGGTCTCGAGAAAAAACCTTTTCTGTTGGCGATCAGGTGTTGATTTTACATCCGTTGTCGTCTCATAAATTGTTGAAAACATGGATTGTCCGTCCACAGTGATTGAAATTACACGACCGCATTCTGTTACTGTTAAGTTAGATGATGGTAGTACAAGAAATTTGCATGTGAATAAAGTACGTCCCTTTATCGCAAGAGTTGACCATATAGGTTTGGTATTTAAAAAGGACTCTGACTTTGGAGACTTATATTGCCCTCCACATGGAAAAGATTCCAATAGCAAAGATACTTTTGCTCCAGTGACTATAAAGAAAGCGAAAAAGGATGATGTAAAAGAGATCATTATGAAAGAAAATTAATCTTTAAGTGACGTTCAGAAACAAGAACTTATTTTTATTTTGGAAAACTTTTATGAATTGTTCAGTAAGAAACCGGGAGTGGCAAAGGTGGATGGTCATGCTATTCGAGTTAATGCTGAATGTTCACCAAAGAGATTGTCACCATACAGAATTCCCATACCTTTGCAGGAAGAAGTTGATCGTCAAATTTGCGAATTACTTGAGCAAGGACTGATCGAGCCTAGCAATAGTGAGTGGGCACATCCAATTGTTTGCGTGGCAAAGAAAAATGGAACCATTAGATTAAGTGTGGACAGTAAGCTGTAGTGTGTAGTATGTTGATATAGAGATATGAAATATTGATTTTTTTGTTAAATATTGAAAGTACGGGTTTGTGTTTATGATTTTGTGTGGTGTTAACCCTCTCATGCATGAATTATTTTCTATGGAGTAAAAAAAAATCAAACAATCATTTTTTGTGATAAATGAGAGCAGTTTATCATGAAAATAATTTTATTGGAAATTTTTATAAATTATTTATTACTATATTCATACGTCCTCATTTGAGGACATTGCGCGCCAAGGGGTACATTCGTACTGTCCTCAAATATGGGGACAATATGATTCAATGATCACATATCTGCATACGTTTCATATGATTTATTCAGTATATAATAAAATGATTCTATACATTCTGGACATACAGGTACAGCGCATGTTCCACAAATGTATCGTGTTTTACTTTTGCAATTTTTATCTCTACAGTGATTGGCAAACTTTGCTTCCGTTTTCTTCGGATAATGCTTTCCTCCATCTAAACGTATAGTTTGGGGTACATCGTGTGTATTCCTATGTTTTATTGCTGATTATCTTTCAGGGGGATCTTTTATTTTTATTTATCGCAGCTGTACCTTTACATATCAAACTCATTTCAGATGAACTTTTGAATTCCGGCAGGTCTATGCTTTTGGTGTTTTCTGATTTCCATAGAATCCCAGCGTTCACAATGGTGACATTTATAAGGTGATAAAAATACGCATGTACCACCTCTTATTTCTGAAATCATTACGATAGAGGGCTATGAGAGAGTCCATAAGGTCAACCCCACCCGTATCCTTATTATACTTAGAGATACAATGTGGACACTTGATAGAAATAACTTTTCTTTTCCATTGTAGTGAAATGTGTTACTTGGCCTTCAGGTACCTTTCCACAGTACGAAGAGATTGTATAAACCGACGTATTATCGATCCATCGGGTGATACTTATATTATCCGAAGATAAAACAATCGAACTACTACCCTTTCCTTCATTCTTCAGTTGTTTTATTGATTTTAGCTGCTTTTCTGCACCCATCAGCCTATTAATTCTTATAGTCCTAACATACCAAATTCGCAGGGGTTTTAGTTTTAAAATCAATGGTAATCTGGAAAAGAAATTATCTGCATATATTTTGCAGTTTATCTGATGCAAAGGATGAGTCAGACGAAGTATGACATCAACAGATGCACCACAATCAGATGTTACCAGTTACATCTTGAATCAATTCAAAAGAATAAATGGAATCAGATACACCAGCAATACATCACATTTTGTATCCCAATTTGTGCGTAGTAACATCAATACTTAGGTAAGTGTTGTTTTATAGTTGATTATCCTTTGAATGGAATTATCATCTCATCCACACTTTGATATTCCTCATTATAGGCAGCTTTGTCAAAATCGGTCGAATTTTTATATATTCATCTGTATTGTCATCAGTAATCATTGTATTATTTATAAAATGTATTTCAAAAATAAATAAAGGTAGTAAACAAAAATGTGTTTTGTTTACTTCAATGCAAACTGTCCTCACATGAGGACAGATATGTTTTATACTTTAAATAAAAACCTAATTGAAAGATTATAAAAAATTTCTATCATTACATGCTATATGATCATAAATTGTATATAAAAAAACTTATCTTGACTATATTGTAAATATTTCCTAGTCTATTTGTAGTAAATTCTGCGCAATATCACTATATTTCAATACTTTGATTTTATTGCAACATTCGTGTGAATTACAACCATCCGTATGTTGTTGCTATCTATTGTGTTGCATGCAAGGTATTATCTGTCCATAAATAAGGTCCCCATGAACGAATGCTGAAAAAATTTCGTAACTCTAATATTTTATAGAGTTATATTTATCCGTCCTCATATGAGGCCAGTATGCATGAGAGGGTTAAATAAAAAAGAGAAAATGTGTAACGTATTTTTCAGTTCAAGACTTCAAGTGCTTTTAATCTTCTAAAGAATAGAGTGTTTTTAAGTGAACTAAATTAGGGACTTAGTCAAGGGAAGTTTATTGGCCCAACTTGCACCTCTTCCCAGAAAGCATCTTCACGACTACGCCAATAAACTTCCATCTGCGTAAGTCCGTAATTTAGTTCATTTAAAAACTCAAGTCTTTAGAAGATTAAACACACATGAAGTCTTGAACTGAAGAATACGTTATACATTTTTACTATTTTATTTAACATAACACAAAATCATAAAACAAACGCGTTCTTTCACTATTTAAAAATCGCCATTTCATATCTACATATCTACATTATACAGACTACAGCGTACTGTCCACACTTAATGTCGTCGAAAGTTAAAAAAACATGACTTTTCAGTTCTGCCGTTGCCACTTTTTCGAGCTCAAAAGAAACCTAGATTTAGTAAAAGATTCTGTCCGCGGCTGTTCACGACAAGCAATGGGGTCTGTCCTAGGCAATAGAGTTTGTCCACAGCCGGGCATGTCCATGACAGAGTCAGTTCGGGGCAGTAGACTCTGTCCGTAAGGTTCCTTGACTCTTACAGTGAATATAAAATATTAAATAAAATACATTAAAGGGTAACTATTTTAATTTGATTTATATTACATATGCACATATACATTTCTCATTTATAATATAAACACATAATCCATAAAGTATAATAAAAATCATTTATTAATAAGAATTTATGTATTGAGACATTTACGCTTGATATTAAGGAATTCAAAACAGGAAAACTTATTACACTTTAACACCATCATAGAATTTTTTCTGTATGGAATTAAAATCCGATATCATTTTCTCCTTCTCAAAATTTACATACGCGGTTCTCATATAGGTATAAACATAGCTGCCAACTTTTACGCATTTTTCCTACCACAAAAAAATTATAGTAAATATTGTCATGTTTAATCGTCGAAACCTTATGATTAAATAAATAGAAAATCTTTGTACAAGTTTAGTGGTGGCAAAAATGCTTTAAAGTTGGCAGCTATGGCATAAACTATTTTTTAACCCTTTCCGGCACGGGCAAAATCTGTTAGTAAAATGAGAAATTATCGATTGACACCGGAATTAACAAACAAATTTTTTGCATACATTAAAATCCTTAATTTAAGGTTTTATGTTAAAAGCAAAATTTTACTAAAATATTATTGGTGTAGTTTGCAAGTTTGGAATTAAAATTAGGTATCCCAGACCGGGCTCAGTGAGCCGAAAAGGGTTAAATGGCATTTTAATTTTTTCATTTTAAATCAAAGTCGGAAGTCACGATTGTCAGCAATATCTTTGCATATGAACAGTCGCACTTTAAACTCGAATTTCTTATCTCAGTTCCGGAGAGTAAAAATTGACATAGTTTGTGTTTTTTAGACCCATTGTATAGATGTTTATTTTTAACTAAGAAAATTTTTCTTATCTTTTAAACACGACATTATTTTAATTCGTAATGATGTCATTACTTAGGCATTTCCGCTAATGTTTGAAACTTCGTATAAGTACACACACAGAAGGAAACAAATAATATAAATTATCTTGTATTTTCATAAACATTGTCATCATTATTCTGAAAAAAAAAAAAAAAAAAAAAAAAAAAAAAAAAAAAAAAAAAACTTTGAAATTATGTTTTTTAAAAAATGAGAATAAAAAAAGTCTTCTTTTGTGCATTTCAAATTCTTCAAACACTTACGGATAAAGAAACTTTCTTTAAAATTCTAGTCTGAATTTCATAGAATCATACTCAAAGGAATTTTCTCAAAGCGCATTTGCATTTTAAAGAGAAGTTCTTTATATAAAAATATAAAAATAATCTTTTAAAAAGTCGAAAGTCAGAAAAATGAAATATTATAAAACTAATTTTAAGCATACATTTCAAAATGCATTTGTCACTTTAAATGCTGAGCAAAGGGAATGTATTCATGAATTTTTAATTTGATACTCATTTATGTTTTAACATTGTTACACTTGATTACTGAACAAACGATGTGAATTAAAGTCGAAAGTCACTTGAAAATTGAAAGTAAGGTGAGCATTTTTGAGAAAACTGAATATGATTTCAGAAAATAAAAATAAAGCAGAAGCACTTATTATTTGAAAAAGATACTTACATCCAAATTTATAATATATGGTAAAGGAAACATAAAATATTCAATAAAATATATTAAAGTGACATATCATGAAGAACTAATTTGGAACTAATCTATCTTAGACTATCTTAGTAAATACTTTGTTCGTTTAATATCGCCAAAAGTAAATAAAGAAAACCATAAATGTTTTACGACAAAGGGCTATCCACAAATAAAAAAACAGACTTTCCGATTAAATTAAAACGTGAAAATTAGTCATTAGCTTTTCTTTTAACTAACAATATGAAGTATCATTATATTTTATTCTTCATGAAATTTTCCTTGCTTTAAAAAAAAAAACTAATTTCCTCGACTATTTCAAAAAAGACAAAACTTTGCAAGCTATAATTAAATTTATATATATATGCATATATATATAGCAAAAATCATTTAAAATTTTTAAATTAAATAATTTAAAAATAATGACTTAGAAATATCTTTCATAATTTGCCTTCCAAATGCATGAAAGAAAAAAAATTTCTTTTATGATATTTTATGATATTTTCTTTTTATTATTAGATTAAAATATTTTCTCCTCTCGCAAAAGTATAACATTGAATGAAAATCAATTTTTATGATTTTGGATAGGTTTAATACTAATGTAAATTTCATTTTTGATGCGTGGCGTGTCGTTCAAAATTTATTTAAATGGCTGTTGATGTATTCTGGTTTTCGTTTAGATCTATTCATATGATTGTAACAGTTCAATGAAATATGTTTTTATTATGAGGGATGTTATGAATGTAAAATAATGGTACCTATTTTCTCATTTTGCTCAATAATTATTTTTAAAAGATATGTTTAATATATATTTTTTTAATCATGGGTTTTAAGAGTTATAAGTAAATTATTTAATTCTAATTGCTGTTTGTAACTTATACTTTTGATAAGAGATTATTGATTTAACATTTTAATATACGCATAATGCATTTTTCTAAAATGGTAAGTTGGATGCAAGATTTTTTTTTTTAAACAAGGAATGTAATATATTAAATATAGTAATTTAAATATGATTTTTATTTTTTTTATCAGTCTTCTTGATAAGGGTTTATTATTTGAATATTTTATTATGTTTTTATATTAATGGTTTTTTTTAAAGCATAGCTGCCAACTTTTACGCGTTTTTGCTATCACTAAAATTGTACAGAGATTTTTCATTTGTTTAATCGTAAGATTTCGATGATTAAATAAGACAATATTTGCTATTAAATATTTGTGGTAAGAAAATGCGCAAAAATTGGCAGCTATGACAAAGACATGTTGAAAAAAACACATTTTACGAATATTTCTACCGGATATCCCAAAAATGACTGATGGATTTTTAAATTAAATAACTTGCAAACGGTGACAGCTATTTAAAAAAATTTTGCAGGAGGGTTATGGAGTTTTCAGGAGTTTTTTTTTTACCGTAATTATTTATTTTAGTTCGAATTTTAAACAATAGGTGGCGCTGACGGCGATTGAAGGCCAGGTGATCAGTGCTGAGTGAGGTCAGTTTCGGCGTCGACCTGGGCTTCAATTGCTGTCAGCGCCATTTATTGTTTGAAATTCGAACCAAAATCAAAAGTTACGGTAAAAAAACTCCTGACATTATACATAACCCTCCTGCAAAAAAATTAAATAGCTGTCACCGTTTTCAAGTTATTGAATTTTAAAATCCATCAGTCATTTTTGGGACACACGGTATATGCATAATGATTTTTTCTATGATCAAACTTTTCATAAATGATGTATTTTCAAAACATGGAATATAGCATTTAGCCGCCTGCGGTCAGTGATATATCCATGAAACCATTTAATTTTAATTCGCAAACACCACATTAGCACCGGATGTTTGGTAAAAAAAATTACGTTTTTTTTTTTTTTTTTTTTTTTTTTTTTTTCCAATCGCGTGAAATAAAGCCTTTTACTTACTTACAAGTAAAGTTGTTTTCAAATTCCGGTGTCAGTCATTAATTTGAAAACTTAAACAATGAATTTCTCTGTGCCGCAAACTGTTAAAATCAATGATATTTGTTTTCCAATTATTTCTCATCATAAGAGACTAGTTCCATGCTAAATTGTCATGTCTATTCCGCAGCTGAAAGTTTTTTCCTTGCTAACCACCATTATTTTTGAAAAGTTTGTTTCACCTTATTCAATTGATGAGTTATCTGTGATAAAATAATCACATTTTCCGTTCTAAACTACTGGTAGACAAAAATCATAGTATGTGACACACATGATAAGTTTGCATGGAATTAGCCAAGGGCTAATTCATCGGTTTAGTTAATGTTTCTTATGAAACACACATTAAAAATAGAAAAACACTATATTTGTTTTACAGTTATGATTATTCATTCTTTATACAATTGATAAGAGAAAAAAGTATATTTTTTATGAAATGTGATATTTCACTATTAATTATTCAACCACTTAATCGTCGCGCCCAAAATATTCACGGGTTGAAAGCTTCATGACTTTTATTCAGAAATGTTTGATTCGCACCAGTTTTTTAAAAAGGTGTAATTGCTTGTAATCTGGTATCATTTTACTTGTCATCAAATAAGAAGAATATTTAAAAAAAATGGTGGGAGTAATGAATTTTTAAACTGTAATTTATTGCGACTATTAAGTGTTTAAATATGATTTCGGTTCTCAATTACCGTAATTTCCTGCATATAATCCGCGGATCAAACAATTAATTCTTTTTCGACCCAGAAAAATTTAAAAATTAAATGTGACTTTTTAAATCGCGGTAAATACTTGATTTCGATTACAAAATAAAATTTCTGAGTTGAAAAGAATTGTTTGATCCGCGGATTATACACAGGAAATTATGGTTGTCCTCCTGATAATTGTTTTACCGGTGGAAAATTTTATTTTGCGTTTTTTATACTAATGTGTTTTATAAAAGAGGTGATAAAAATAACTACACCAATTTTCAATTTAGTATGAATAATAACTATTTCTCAGCAATACGTTTGATAAATGTTTTTTTTTTTTCAAAATATAAAACATAAAAGTGTGAACTGTAACTAACGATTTACCTAAACATGATATAACTTTATTTTAAAAACATTATAGAAACACTATTCATCAAGTATAGATTCGGAAACACTTTCCCACTCTACAAGAACAATATAATGAAAACTTCACTTTTTTAACACTAGAACCGCCATTAGGGGTCAAAATGACCTGTGCCAAATTGATAATAGTCGATTCGAACCAGAATTTTCTTCATAAGATATGTCAAATATATGCAGCAGAAAAATAGACTAATTAAATAAGTTAAATAGTTTAAAATCAAAATTCTGGTGATAAACACTTTTTGTAAAACTTGAGTAAAATACCCGGCGGTTTTAGTGTTAAAAAGTTCTATATGATATCTTAATTTTTAAGATATCTTAAATAAAAACAAAGTGCATTTTAAAGTATAATTTCATCTAGTCGGAAAATTATTCGAAATATTTTGTGCAGTTCTGCATAAAACTAATAGATATGAATGCATATTACATAGCATTCTAAAATTTGGTTGTGTAAGATAATGTATAATACTAACTTATTTTCAAATAAAGGATAATTGTAAAGTGGAGTATAAAGTTATTTCAAGGTTTATGTTGTGAAAATTGGGAATAGTGTGTGTGGATGAAAATTTGAGTAAATCTATCCCACTGACAAGCCCGTGTTAATGCGTTCACGAAGCTCCAGCTTTCACGGCAATACAAACAATATTTAAAGTAAAATAATAGATTTATAATAATAGATATGTAATATATTATAATATATAATAATAGATATAGATAGATATATAATAATAGATTTTTAATACATTGAACAATAATTTAAGCTTTCAAGGATAACCTTCATATTCGCTTTTAAGATTTTTATATAAGGTTGAAAAAATCATATTTTCTGAGCATTTAAAACAAAATAAAGAGAAAACAACATTACAATTTTGCCCTTTTGCAAGACTGAGTTGAAGTCAGAGGGAGTTTTATTAAAACGTGCAGTGCATTTCTTATTTTAAGATTTTTTTGCACTTAAGTTTTTATGAGTTATTTGTTGAAATTTGAAAAAACTTATTTTACTGTTTTGAAGAAATGTGTAAAAAATAATGCATTCTATATAAACAAAGTATGCATATATATATACCATAGGTCCATAATAAAATGATCCTACTTTAAAGTTATGTACTGACAAAACTACTATTCATAAAGTTGTGATAGTTTATGAAAGACAGTAAAGTGAGAAAATTTGCTTAAGAAAAAAAATCAAAATTTTACCACCGAGAGTGTTTTTAATACATTATACATTCAGCATTACTATATTTACAAATTTTACTTATGGGTTGCACGTAAATAAACGACCCTATTTCAGCCCCACAGAAACCAAGAGGGTCTGCCCTCGAAGCTGGAAGACGGAAGATAAATTATGTTTGTATTATCCAGTGTTGGGCTGGGTACAAACTCAATCGCTCCGGACTGGATAATCGTTCAGAGATTTCCGTGGTTTTCCACAAACCTTAGATTTCCTTGTGTAAATATTGGCTAGGTTTGTTTAGAAAACCCCCCACGGAAGAGGTCACGCCCCCCTAAGCCCTATATCCCTCGTGATAAATATGATAATTGACATCATAAAAAACAAACCTATTTCAGAGATGTCTACAACCTAAAAACTAGTGTTCAGAATATTCTGAATTTTTGGGGAGTATATTACAAAGGTATGTAAATTAAATAGTTTGATAATAATAATAATATTAATAATAAAATAGGAAGCCGCTTTTAACTCCTTGCGGCGCGGTGGTATATCTTTAAAACGACATAATTTTAATTCCTCAATGCCAAATTGGCACGGAAAGTTTGGTAAACAAAATTACGGTTTATTGAATGGGTGAAATATAGCTTTTTTCTTATTTACAAATAAACATGTTTTAAAATTCCTATGTTAGTCATTAATACTAACACTTAACCCTTTAACGATCATAGCATTTTCATTGCTAAGATGTCGAAATAAATGAATGACACCGGTAATTAAGAACAAATATATTTCTAAATAAGAAAACGTGATTTTTCACATACATAATAAAAGGGATATTTTTAGATAAAAATACCGGTGTCAGTGTTGCGTATCGGAATTAAAATTTCGTGGTTTCCTGGCGAAACCAATGAACGTTAAAGGGTTAAGCAATGAATTTGTCCTGCGCTCAAAGGTTTAACATATTACATATCTAGCATACATTTATAAAAGTTCAAAGCATTTTGTCATAGTTAAGCATGTTCTGCATGGCGTTCGTCATTTTTAGTTGCCCTCTGTTATTGTTCAGGTAGCATGAATTACTGTTGACCATAGTGCATTCTGGCATATGTTAAGAACATGTCGTGAAATGCTGTCTTTAGCACCATGTTAAGTTAATAAATTAAATTTTTAAAGTACCGTAATTCAAAAACTATAATTTATTAACCCATTAGTGCGTAGCGTCCCTTTTTAGGGATGTTTCAAAAAGTGCATTCAGCACTGTTTTTGACACCGGTAAAAAAGAAAAGCAATAATTATTTTATCTAAATGATGCATTTTCGTGATTAATGAACTAAACATAAATCTTCTAAAAATAGTGGTGCCAACCAAATAAAATTTACGCAAAAGATGCTGGGCACGAATGGGTTAAAAATCACCTACAGTGGCAAATTTAAGTTACTTATCTATTTATCTATGAATTTCGTTTTCATCATTACATTTATTATTGTCAGGGTTCGCACAGTTCAACCACAAAATTTTAAGAATATTTTCGAAGTGCTTCACTGCAGAAAAATATCGTAAAACCTATGAATAAAGGTAGGGATTGCGAACGTCGTGATTTAAAATTAAATGTAAATTTTCTTATCTTTAATAGTGGTGCAAGAGTCCTTGGAAATTCCAAGGAGTGCGCGAACCTTGATTATTGTTTGCTTATTCACGATTATACCTGTAGTTTTGTTTATAGTCAACTTTGAAATAAGATTATTCAGTTATGGTCATCCTGTATTATTGATTAATTCTATAGCTGCGAGCGTGTGCCGATTTTTAGTACAACAAAAGATAGACAGAAAATTTTTATCTAAAACAATCGCCAAAATCCCCCACATTTAAAACATAATACAAGAAAAAAAATTCTTTTAAATTTTAGTGGTGGGATAATTCCGTATAAGTTGTCAGTTATGTTATTTCCTAAACTTCATTAAAACCAATCTAAATTGCATTCATATCAAAAGCAATTTATCGAAAAAGCTTTCAGGCATATGATTATGTAGTTTAACAGCTGTAGCTGCAACAATACTCAAAACTCAAACCAGTGAAATCATGCTGAACAAAATTGAGGTATATTATTAAGGTATTAAATAAGGTATTAGGATTCTAAAAAATCCTAAAGCATTAAGCAAAAAATGAAACTGAAGAGATAAAAGAAGAAAATATATTTTATCTAATTCATCCCGATATAACAAATGATATACGTGCCTTTTCATTAAAGCTTAAATGAAGTTAATTAATCACATTTACCTTGTATATTCTAATATATTTAATTATGTTTCCATTGCGAAAAGAGCTTGAAGCGTTAATGATAACAAATCAAATTTCAGTTTGTTTCCGGATATTTGAAGAAATTTTACTAAAGACTAGATGAACAATACCAAAAGTTATTTCAACAAATATTAAGACTTCTGAAATATATTTATTAAAAGACAGAAAAATAAATAGAAAAAGACTTAGTATGCAAATATCGAATCCGGTTATTTTCCTGAACATTGAACAAATTATATAAAGGATGCTTGTTTAATTTTTACATAAATTCATTGTTAATGTTATAAGGTATTGAGACTATCTTTGAACAAGGTATCCGGCATTGTGTATTATAAAACTAATTTTATCTTTATAAAGCTGCAAGACACTTGAAAATGTTTTAGTACGTAAAATAGAGGAAAATGGTTATTTCAAATATTTGTCAAAAAAAAGAAAAAAAGAAAAGAAAAAAAAGAAAAAAAGAAAAGAAAGAAAGAAAGAAAGAAAGAAAGAAAAGAAAAAGAAAAAATATATACAGTTTACTTCAAAGTTATGTTCACACTAAAATCTGAAACGTTTTAATCATAATTATATAATAATTAAACAGAAAAATTTTTACTGAAAATATTTTGTGCATGTAAGGTACGATAACCTTTTGTTGTACATTGTTAGAAATGTATGCTTGGTTAAAAATGTTTACATTAGTATGATGACGTGAATTTCATTATATTTTCACATTTATGAGTCAATGTGATTTTGACTAATCTTATTTTAAATATTGATATTCTTTATATGTTCTATGTCATTTCTTATACTACATTAATACCAATCTAAATTACACTGGTATAAAAAAACATATCATCGAAAAAGATTCCAAGCGTATTATTACTCTGATAACAACTATTGTTTCAAAAGCATTTAAAGCTCAAACCGATGAAATCATGCGGAACAAAATTAAGGTTTCATTTCTATAAAACCGCAAATCATGAAGCAGAAAATGAAACCGACAAAGAAAAAGCAACTTTCTCAAATTCTTCCCGGTGTATCAAATGATATACGTTCTTTTCCGTTAAAGATTAAATAAAGTCAATTAATCACATTTGACTTTCATTTCCTATCTTGTTTAATACTATTTTCATTGCGAAAACAACTTCTGTCGTTAATGATAACAAATCAAATTTCAATTTGTTCCCGGATATTTAAAGAAAATTTACTAAAGAATAGCTGAACATAACCAAGTTATTAAAGTACTTTTTTTACAGACAACTATGAAATAGGATTATACAAGTATGGACATCGTGTATTATTAATTAATTCCTTAATTGTCAACTTATAGGGATTTTTTCCTACCAGAAAAATAGTAGAAAATTTTATTTAAAATAATCGCCGATATGTAGCCATTTCGAAAGATAAAACAAAACGATAATGTCTTTTAATTTTAGTACTGGGAAAAATCCGTACAAGTTGAGAGCTATGTTGTTTCTTAAACTTCATTAAAACCAATCTAAACTGCAGTAATATCAAAAATGATCCATCGAAAAAGCTTCTAAGCGTATGATTAGGCAGCATAACAGTTGTTTCTGTAATAAGACACTTAAACCGATGAAATCATGCGGAACAAAATTAACCCTTTCCGGCACACTGCGCCCGGAATGGGATACCTAATTTTAATTCCATACTTGCAAACGGCACCAATAATATTTTAGTAAAATTTTGCTTTTACAATGAAAGCTTATATTAAGGAATTCAGAATATCTAAAAAAGTCGTCTGCAAATTTTGGTGGCAGTCAATAATTACTCATTTTACTACAAAATTTGCCCGTGCCGGAAAGGATTAATCCCTTGGGGACGAGCGACGCGTATACGTGCCTCAAATAGGCTTAAGAATCCGTGCTTATCACCACCAGTAAAATTATATCGTAAATTGTGCCTTATATAATCGGAGCATCTTCTCGATTTAATAAGTCACAAATTTCTGCCTTTTAAAACCGGTGACAAAACATTAAAAATTTCGTAAAATGCTCCCGTCGCGAAGGAGTTAAGGCTCCGTTTCGATAAAGCCATAGAAGCATGAATCAGTAAATGTAATCGATAAAGAAGAAACAACTTTTATCAAATTGATCCCGGTATAACAAATGATTTATGTTCATTTTCGTTAAAGCTTAAATAAAGTTAATTTATTACGTTTGACTTTCATTTCCCATTTTATTTAATTCTGTTTTCATTGCGAAAACAGCTTCAATGGTTAATGATAACAAAGTAAATTTCAGATTGTCTCCGGATATTTGAAGAAAATTGACTAAAGAATAGATCAACAACATCAAAAGCTATTTCTACAAATAATTTGTCTATAGACAACTATGAAATAGGATTATTCAATTACGGACACTGTGTATTATTAATTAGTTCTAAAGTTATCAACTTAATCAAATTTTTCCTACCACAAAAATTTCATGGAAAATTTTATTTAATGAAATCGATGTTATATTATCAGTCCTAAAAGATGATACGTAACAAAAATTTCTTTTTGATTTTAGTAGTGAGAAATCTGTACACGTTGACAGCTACGTTATCTCTTAAACTTCAATAAAACCAACTTAAATTGCACAATATCAAAGATGATATTATCGAAAAAACTTCCAGGCGTATGATTAAACATCAGAACAGATGTTGCTGCAATAAGATTCGAAATTCAAACCGATGAAATCATACGAAACAAAATTAAAGTTTCGCTTTTATAAAATCGTAAAGCATGAAGCAGAAAATAAAACAGAAAAAAATAAAAACAATTTTTCTCAAATTCATCTCGGCGTAACAAATCACGTATGTTCGTTTTCGTTAAAGCTTAAATAAAGTTAATTAATCACAATTGACTTTCATTTGCCATTTATTTAATTATGTTTCCACTGCAAAAACAGCTTCAAGCGTTAATGATAACAAATCAAATTTCAGTTTGTTGCCGGATATTTGGAGAAAATTTACTAAAGAATAACTGAACAATCCCCAAAGATATTTCTACAAATGTTATGATTTCTGAAGTATATTTATGACCAGACAGATAAATAAATAGAAAAATACATAGTCTGCAAATATCAAAATCTGGTTATTTTCCAGAACAACGAACAATTTATAAAAGGAATGCGTGTTTAGCCATTCACTTACGTTTATAGATAATATAATAAGGCATTGCGATTATCTTTGAACAAGTTAACCGGTATTGTCTAATTCATCGCAGTTTATTATGTAAAATGTTATTTGGAACAAGATTTAGTTAATAAATAAAATTTTTAAATTATTGTTAAGTGAAATGTACAATTTATTAAAAATCGTTTATCATTGCGAAAATTTCTACTATTTATTTACTTATTTATTATTATTATTATTATTATTATTATTATTATTATTATTATTATTATTATTATTATTATTATTATTATTATTATTACTTGTTTATTTTTATTTATTTATTTGCTTAAACAAATTCCCCTTCTTTTTTAATGCCTTTCTCAAACTTTCACAATTTCATCAACAATAGTTTTGTCTATATACAAGTTTAAAGTAGGATCGTTCAATTATGGACACCCTGTATTAATTAATTCTTTAAATTTCATTAAAACCAAGCTAAATTGCACTAATATAAAAAAAAATATTATCGAAAAAGGCTCCAGGCGTATGATTGCGCAGCATATCAGTTGTTGCTACAATAAGACTCAAAATTCAAACCGATGAAATCACGCAGAAGAAAAATAACCTTTCGTTTCAACAAAACTTTACAAGCATGAAGCAGAAAATGAAACCCACAAAGAAAAGCAACGTTTATCTAATTCATACAGGTATAACAAATGATTTATGTTCGTTATTATTAAAGCTTAAATAAAGTTAATTAATCACATATGATTTTCATTTCCTATTTTATTTACATAGGCGCCAACCTGACATCGATCATCCGTAATACGTGCGTTAAATTGACTCTGGTTTAATGAGTTTCGAACGAGAATTTTTTTAAAGAAATTAAATTAAGTTTGTTCCATTAACAATCCTGAAATTAAATAAATAAAGATTCATGAAACATATTTTCTGGTTTGAAATGACGTTAACCTGGGTCATACTAATCCAGGTATTGCTGAAGATTAGTTGAAAGTTGGCAGCTATGTATATAATTCTCTTTCCATTCTGAAAACAGATAAAGATAAAGATACAGTTAAAGATAACAAACAACAGTTAAAGATAACAAATCAAATTTCAGTTTGTTTCTGGATATTTGGAGAAAAATTACCGAAATACAGCTGAACAATACCAAAAGCTATCCTAACAAAAATTTTTGTCTACTGACAACTATGAAATAGGATTATTCAATTATGGACACCGTGTATTATTAATTAATTCTATCGTTCTCAATTTATACGGGTTTTTCCTATTACAAAAATTTAATAGAAAAATTTATTTAAAGGAATTCCCAAAATTTGTTGTTTTCCAAAGATAAAAACAAATTAAAAATTCCTTTTTAATTTTAGTACTGGGAAAAATCCGTACAAGTTGACAGCTATGTTATTTCTTAACCCATTAGTGCCTAGCGTCCCTTTTTAGGGACGCTTCAAAAGGTGCATTCAGCTCTCTTTTTGACACCGGTAAAAAAGAAAAGCAATAATTACTTTATTTAAACGATGCATTTTCGTGATTAATGAACTAAACTTAAATCTTCTAAAAATAGTGGTGCCAACCAAATAAAATTTACGCAAAAGATGCTGGGCATGAATGGGTTAAACTTCAATAAAACTATTCTAAACTGCCATAATATCAAAAATGGCATTATCGAAAAAGCTTCCAGGCGTATGATTACGCAGCATAACAGTTGCTGCTGCAAATTCAATCCGATGAAATCATGCAGTACAAAATTAAGTTTCTGCTTCGGTAAATCCTTACGAGCATGAAGCGGAAAATGAAACCGACAAAGAAAAAACAACTTTTATAAAATTCAGCACTGTGTAACAAATAATTTATGTTCATTTTCGTTAAAGCTTAAATAACGTTAATTAATCCCATTTGACTTTTATTTCGTATCTTATTTAATTGTGTGTTTCCATTCTGATAACAGCTTCAAGCTTTAAAGATATGAAATCAATTGCAGCTGATTTCCGGATATTTGGAGGAAATTTACTAAAGAATAGCCAAACAATATCAGAAGTTATTTTAAGTAATGTTATGACTTTTGGAGCATATTTATTAACAGATAGATAAATAAACAGAAAAAGGCATAGTCTGCAAATATCGGGGACTGTTTATTTAACAGAACAACGAACAAATTATATGAGCGATGCATATTTCTCTATTCGCATACATTCAAAGATAATTTTATAAGGTATTGAGATTATCTTTAACCAAGTTATCCGGAATTGTATATTATATAATTAATTTTATTTTTATACAGCTGCAAAATGCTTGAAAATGTTTAAAGACGTAAAATAGAAGAAAAGAATTATTTCGAATATTTATTTGAAAAGAAATATACACAGGATTCGTCAAAGTTATGTTCACAAATGTATGTGAAGTGTTTTAGTCAAAATCATACAACTCTTAACCCCCTTCGCGATTGAGCCTTTTACGAATTTTTTAATGTTTTATCACCAGTTTTTAAAAACAGAAATTTGTGCCTTATTAGATTAAAAAAAAAAAAAATACTCCGATTAAATAAGGCAAATTTTACAGTAAATTTTTACTGGTGGGGAACAAGCACCCTTAAGTCTTTTTGCGGCATGTATACCTGTCCCTCGTCCCTAAGCGGTTAAACTGGAAAACTATTATTGAACATAATTATTTAAAGAAATTTAATGTTCTCATGTTTAATCAACACATGCTTGGTTACAATAGATTTAAATTTATATGATAGCTTAAATTCATTACATTTTCACATTTATGTGTTAATGTAATTTCGACTAAAGTGTATTTAAAGTAATATTCTTTGTCTGTGGTAGTGATGAATTAATAAAAATGTCAATCTCAACGGCAAAGATAATTTTCTGAAATATTTAAACTTATCTTTCTACGAATTTAAATAAGTAAAACCAAAAGTTTTTTTCAACAAACGTTATCAGAGCTGCCACAAGCGAATAGTTTTGTATTCTGTTCACACATTTATTTTTCTGTTATAAATTTTGAAGTATATTTGTTTTTCTAAAGTTGGCAAAGTCTATATTAAGGATTTCTGTTTGGCGAAATTGGTGCCAGTTAGAATTGAAAAAAAAGTCACCTGTGGCAGCCGTGCGTTATGACTTCTGAAGAAAAATTAATAATAGACTGAAAAATAAGTAGAAAAAAGCATAGGCTACAAATATCGAAATCTTGTTATTTTTCAGAAGAGCGAACAAATTACATAAAGCATGACTGTTTAGCCATGTACCTGCGTTCATAAATAATATTGTAACGCATTGTGATTATTTCTGAACAAGTAATCCGGTATTGGCTATCATAAAACCAATTTTTTTTTTTATAACGCTGGAAAACACTTAAAAAAGTTTTAGTACATAAAACAGGAGAAAATGATTCGTTCGAATATTTATCTAAAATAAAGCATACACAGTGTTCGTCAAAGCCATGTTGACACCTAAATGTGGAGCATTTTAGTCGTAATTATGTAATACTTAAACTGGAAAAACTTTCACCGAAAATATTTAATGGGTACTACTTGGTTATCCCGTCGACCAATTTCGCCAAATTAAACGAATAGCCAAACTGTTCACCAAATTACATAAATTGACATCATATATATTAAAACAGTAAGCGACCTCTTTAAGATCAACTCAAATTGGTCTTTGAGCATGCGCGAAGTTGAACTTATTAGCCCTTCCAGTTACAGGAAGTTCGAAGTAAGTCTGGTTACCTCGGTGGTTTAATGCACGGATTTAAAGCTCTGAGCTTTTGTAGAGTACTAGAACTACTCGGCATTTTTTTTTTTTTTTATAAAGATACATTTTACTACGAGGGAAAGTTATATGATTTTTATTCTTTTGTTATTATTATTATTTTGATGCTTTATAATTAAATAAAATTTAACACTCAACAATGATTCTTTAAGTAACAATTTTATTTTTAAAATATTTAAAGTAATTAAAACGTAGTAATTATTAGATATAAACGGCCAATTTACAATTCAGAGCTTTAGAGATACATTTGTAAGAATAAAATTATTGTAAATCTTTGCAAATTGCATTCTTAATAAATAAATAAATAAATAATAAATAAATAACAATAAATGCAACACACACAAATAAGAATCGTAAAAATGTCGCAAAATTTAATTTAACTTCTAGCAATAGTTTAAAAAAAGTATTCTAATTTTCTAAAAAAATGTAAATAGTGTGAAAAATGTAAATGTAAATGTAAATGTTGTACTTTGTGATACTCATGGTTTAATAATTAAATAAGATATGAAACTTTATAAATATTCAAATAATTCAAATATATTATAAGTAGTTACTTGGTAGCATGAAATTTTAAATTTCGGAATTTAAATTATAATTAATAAAAATATAATTAATAAAAACTTTTCAACATGATTTTAAAAATTAGAAATTACTGAACATTGTTATTTTTTAAAACACCAAGGAAATTCATCAAAATAAATATCAGTTCAATTAATTTTAGTTATCCTTCAGCTAAAAAGAAAGCGCTGTTAAAATTCTTAAAATTCTGCTTAAATTATTTCAGATGATTACTTGAGTAGGTTAAACTGACAGAACCATGAAATGCTTTGAATCTGTTGGAATCACATAGATAACATTCAAATAAATCAAGTTTTCATAACTTTATTTACAAATAACTAATTAAGAAAATCAAACATTATTCTATGTTTATCGTCATCTACATGTTTATCGTCAAATCTTGACGGGTACCATCTAGTAATTTTTATTTTAAATAACGAAGAAGAAATAAATTTTTAAAATATAATCAAAAATCGGCACATAAAAATACAATAAACATTAGAATGTAGGAATCCGTTTATGAAAATTTATATTTTTAACGTAAAAGAAACCGTGATTTCGACGAGGAAAGTTGCATAAAAAACTAGCTACTAAGCTAACTACCTATCTAAAACGAAATATTGTTCATTTTTCCGAAAACCGAACCCCCGAAAGGAAAACACATCTATGTTGAAATGGAAGTGTGTTGAAAAAGAAAAAAAAAAGCATCTTACCTGCTTTATATCCTGCGAGTTACCCCTTTTCAAAATTTTATTACAAAGAGCATCGAAGATCCTGAAATGTATATTTCTTACCCCCCCCCCCTTTTCCTTAATTATTTAAAAGAATTATTCTAAAAACTTTTTTTTTAATTATATATGAAATACACTAATGATCCAGTTATTTGGCAATATTTATACTTATAAAATTGTATTGAAATAAGTAGAGCTATGATGATTTTATGATGATTCAGGATCTATTATGCTTTCTGTAATGGATTTGTGAAAAGGAGTGACTCGCAGGATATAAAAACAGGTAAGTTGACTTTTTTTTTCTTTTAAGTATCCTTCCATTTCAGAGTAGATGCGTTTGCAGTCAGGGGGTTTAGAGGGAAGGGTTGTGTGTAAAAAGCATCTTAAAGTCTGTCGTGGTTTTCGTGATAAATTTTTCAGATATGTTAAACGTCAAAGTATGAAAACAACTTAGACATGAATTCGGTTTACGGAAAAATGGAAAATACTAAAATATTTCGTTTTAGACAGGTTTCTATCATAGGAGGACGTTTTGTATGTTAATTTCTCCGTCGTGATTAATACTTTTTGTGTTTAAGACAGGATTTGTTATAGTAGAAATAAAGACAAACCTTTATTCTATGGTTTAATGTATTTTTATGTGCGGATATATAAGTCACTGCCCCACTTTGATTTTAGACAGAAAACTTACTCCAACACTAATACCGTACCACAGTTTTAATCATTTAACTGATTTAACTGAACACGTATATTTTCGTTTTTCATTGTCATATGTATTTCTCGAGTTATTCGACCGTTTCCAGACTTTTCGGACACCCTGTATATTTAACACTAGAACCGCCGGGTATTTTACGCAAGTTTTATAAAAAGTGTTTCTCACCAAAATTTTAATTCTAAACTATCTAATTTATTTAATTAGTCTATTTTTCTGCTGTATACATTTCATATATCTTATAAAGAAAATTCTGGTTCGAATCGACTATTATCAATCTGGCAGGCGTCATTTTGACCTCTAATGGCGGTTCTAGTGTTAATAAATACGTATAATATATTAATAGTTATGCATATTAATAAATGTATAGTGCAAAGCTACAAACTTTTACGCATTTTTGCTACCACTAAAATTGTGCAGAGATTTTACATTTGTTTAATCTTAATATTTCGCCGTTTAAATAAGACAATATTTACTATAAAACTTTTATGGTCGGAAGAATGCGTAAAAATTGGCAGCTATGCATTATTTTTTTTTTTAAGTTTTTAGCCTTTTTTGTTTTTTTAGATTGAAAATGGGAAGTTTTACAAAATTTCGGTTCTGGTTTCGTTATTAGTCGTAAAAACTTATTTACGCCGATCCTTAGCAATTAAACACTAGAAGCTCCGCCTCCATTTAGAATATTTTGTAGATTAACTTTTTAGATGAGTTTCTCAAGTTTCTGCACCAGAAAATATCTTTCAATGTAAGAGTTTAATATAAAATATCATATAATCTAAAACAAAAGTGGACAACATGATATAAATGTATTTTCTAAGAACTGAAGCCACGCCTTTAGTCAATTGTGTTTTTTAAAGTTTCGTTTCCATTCACGAATGTTCACAGTAATCATAATTCAAAGTTCAAAATTTCTTTTTATTAAATAAAACAAGTCACTAATATTTTTATGAATTCTCAAACTAAAAATACAGTTCATCCATTTAAAATATTTTTCAGAAAAAAAAATCACCTTCAAATTTTCTTGACGTTACTACATCACACAGAGTTTTAAAAATGTGCTAAAAGGGTATAGCGAGGTAAGAATGGCGAAATGGCCCCCATGGTCAATGACTGAATTATTATTTGTACTAGTATCAGCACTCTAAAAGAATACAAAATGCAAGGTCATTGACCCCCCATCTTGACCTGTCTTTAAGATATTCGAGAAAGTTCGTACGCGCGCCGTTATTTTTTAAATGTATTTTTCTAAAAAACTATAAAAGCTAGAAAGATGGGACCAATTGCGTATATTGAGAGATACTTTGAAAAAATTTTCATATTTTTTTCAGAGTTTTCGTGAAATGACATCTGTGCAAAATAATGAAACAAAGTATAAATCTTTTATTTTAGTAGTGTTCTGTTATGTTTACCGCGCCAAAAAAAATACATAATATTCTTTAATTTATATACTTATAGCACACAAAAAATGATCAAAATCAAAGAGGCGCTTTTTGAGTAATATCTAAGAATAGAAAAGGTTAAAATAAAAATTCTAAATAGAAAAGGAAGAAAAAAAGAAAAATTGATACCGGACAAATTTAAAAGAAAAAGTAATACTCATATACGGTTAGTGAGGCACAGACATACAGGTATTGAGTGAGTAAGGTAGTGAAATTAGCGGTCGCCCCGACGTAAATACCCATTATGATATTCGTAGGGAGATTTTGCTGTTTTAATCCATCAGTCAGTGGATAGTTATTATAAAACTAGAAGATAGCCCGTCAAAATGATGTGTTTGCATTTTTAAAGGATTATAAAAAATTATATCAACTGTGGTCAATCATAGCCATTTTAGACTGAAACAATTTTGATAAAACAGCGATTAAACTTGGAGAAAAAAAAATCTAACAAAAAAAAAAAAAAAAAAAAGAAAAAGAAAAAAGAAAGAAAGAAAATTTCAACAGAAATCTGCATTTAAAACTATAGCAAAACTACCTGGTAGATGGGGGTGGGGATTATAATGAAATTTAAAACGCACCCGCGGTTTGCTTAAATAAAAAGTTTTAATTAAATATTGTTTTTGAAATCGTGAAAAGATATCAAAGCAAAGAAAATGTAGAGACATCATTTACAGCTCCCACTGTGAATCTGACCAATGAGAACACTCCATTACGACTATGGAACGATTTAATTGGTCAGAAAATAGATTGCCTTTTAAATCGGAGATAACTTTTCACAATGTTTTTTATACATTTGAAATTCTCAAGAGTCATTCACGGCTGTAAAGAAAAAAAAATTAAAGCAACCCGAATATAAAAATTTTAACAATATTGCATTTAAAACGCACCTTTGCTTTCCTTTAATAAAAAGTTTTAATTAAATATATTTTTTGAAATCGTGGAAAGATTTCAAAGCGAAGTAAAATGTAGTGATATCATTTACAGCTCCCAATGTAAATCTGACCAATGAGAACGCTCCATTACGACTATGAAACGTTTTCATTGGTGAATGAGTTTCTTTTTCTCGTGGATAGGTTGACCCCGGAAGGGTTTTATATATACTAGCAAAAGCCATGCTTTGTTTGGATTCGCGAAGTATTATGCTATACGATAAATATTTGAAAGTAATAATATATTTTTTAAATTACTTTTGCATCCTTATTAAGCAAAAATATAATTTTATGTTTCGGCACATTTTAATTTAAAAATTTACTTTTACCAAATAACTAAAAATTTCCTCAGATTGTTTATTAATGATATAAGACTGGTATAAATAATAATATTTTCGAAGTAGAATTATACAAAATATTAATTTTATTTGTTTACAATTCTTTTATTGCCACTTCACAAAAATATAATGCAATTCTTTTAAAATTCTTAAATATCGTCTGCTTAAATGATTTCACAAAATAAGAATAAATTGTGTATTTGAATTCCTAACACAGAAAAATACTTTTATAATTGAATGTTAATAGGAAAATTTTCACAAATTTTAATTCATTAAAAATATGCTATAATTTTTCTAAAAAAAAAAAGTATTTTATAAATTTTATAAAATAAATCACGAAACTATACATAATTAAAAGGAATGAGCATAGTTTGAAAATCTGAAAGCAGTTTTTGAGATATTTTGTCAGAATAATGAAAATATATTTTATTCATTTAATGATGATTCTAGCTATAATTACTGACCCCATGATTTAAGTTTTTCTTCTGAAAACGTACGTGTTTTACTTTTTATTTGAAAAAATGCGTTTGTAATGGAAAAACATGTAAAATAAATTAATTAAAATAATAATTTTTTGAAAAGTATTTCTGTAAAAAAAATAATATTCTGCAAATCTACAGATCATAATTTATATTTGTGTTTAATTTCAAGTCAAAATACTGTATAGTTTTTTTGTAAGGCGTACGACAAAATGTCATTTGAGTGGCCTAGTAGAGGATTCGCTTCGCTCATCCTAATAATACGATTTTACGTATCTTTTATTAGTCTTGCTGTGTCAAGACAACAATACATAAACAATTGACTGGTTTGTCATAATTAGGTGAGAATAATTGTTTACGGCCGCCGAAAGTTCTACGGTGACAATAATGTTCGTGCAATGTAAAGTTTGTGACATTTTTGTGCATAAAGTTCGTGGAAGAAAGAAAGTTATCGCTACTGAAGAGGATGCTAGATTATATAGTGACTCGAATAAAAAACAGTTTCTGTTGGTGACATAGGGGGCACTCGCGCAAAATTTCCCGAAGCTATCATGATTAAGAATTAAGGTTGTATTCAAAATTGGTTATTTTATAACTCATTTTTAAATTCAATTTTGTTCTCAAACGCATTCAATTGGCAGTCTTTTGTTATTAAGAACTATATAATATACCGTATTAGTCGATTTTTTAATAAAGTCAGAATTATTTCAAAATATGTTGTCAAAATGAGCATTTGATCCGAATTTAGCTTAAGATGATTCAGATAAAACCAGTCCTTACAGAAAAATGAAATTAAAAAATTTTCAAAAGAGGACAAATAAAGTTGTTAAACTGGGTTTATCTGTAATCAAATTTTCTTTTTTGTTGTTGAAATGAGCACTCTTCGAAATCTACCTCCGCCTATAGGCCAAGCCGACAGGGATTTTTTAAATGATGAAGTCAAAATTGTAATAAATGAAAATAATGATGTTTGAAATCTTATTTATGATGTAATTATAATAAATAATTCTAAAAAAGACCTCTTTAGCTAGTTCCTACCATCCGTGATCTCACTTATTAAAATCATAATTACTCAAAGAAGCACCTCTTTGATTTTGATCAGGTTTTGCGTGCTATAAATATATAAATGAAAGAACATTATATACATATATATATATATTTGGCGCGGTAGACATGATAATGATAGGTCTAACTATAATTATCATCATCTCTGCTTTCATTAATTACAACATTGCCTCCATCGCTTAAAAATTTTTTACGCAGAATTTCAATAGGACAAGCATACATGGGGTGTAGGTCGGGGCGATCGCTAGTTTCATCGCTCCACCCACTCACTAGCTCTATTTCAATGTCCCACTAGCCGTGTTTCTGACACACGCTAGCCGTATATCAGTGTTACTTTTTCTTTTAAATTTGTCCGGTATCAATTTTTCTCTTTTTCTTCCTTTTCTATTTAGAATTTTTATTTTAACCTTTTCTATTTTCTTCTTAGATATTACTCAAAAAGCGCCTCTTTGATTTTGATACTTTTTTGTGTGCTATAAGTATATAAATTAAAGAATATTATGTATTTTTTTCGGCGCGGTAGACGTAACAGAACAGTAGTAAAATAAAAGATTTATACTTTGTTTCAATATTCTGCACAGTTGTCATTTCACGAAAACTCTGAAAAAAATATGAAATATTTTTCAAAGTATCTCTCAATATACGCAATTGGTCCCATCTCTCTAGCTTTTATAGTTTTTCAGAAAAATACATTTAAAAAATAACGGCGCGCGCACGAACTTTATCGAATATCTTAAAGACAGGTCAAGATGGGGGGTCAATGACCTTGCATTTCGTACTCTTTTAGAGTGCTGATACTAGTACAAATAATAATTCAGTCATTGACCATGGGGGCCATTTCGCCATTCTTATCTCGCTATACCCTTTGCAATAAAAAAAAAGAAAGCAGAAATCTTTATAAAGATAAATATCGAAAATCGTTTTTACTCCCCAATTACGTTTAAACAGACGAAAAAAAAAGTTACGGTGCACAAAACAGAAAATGTAATCATCTTCAGTTTGTGAATAAAACATGCACACCAGTAAAAGTAGAAAACTTTATTTGTATATAATAATAACATATATCTTGTCATTCAATGCGGGTCCAGTACGCGTCCGCTAATTGAAGTAGCGAGTGAGCGCCGCTTAGCAATATTAAGTTCTCCTCGTAAAAATGTATAAAGGAGAAACCTCTTATTTATGCGCAGGGTTTCCAGTAAATGTCTGATCCATTTTAAATGCAACTGACAAAAAAGAAATGTCGAGGTAAAAATGTGCGGTTTGCTGAATTTTTATCAGAAAATCGATAAATTTTTAGATATGCACTTTCCAATAATAGTTGGATTTTGGCCAACAGATGGTGGCTGTCGAAATTCAACCAATATTCCATTTTCCATGCGCATGAGCTTTTCGACTCATATCGCACAGTCGAATCTCAGCTGGCATGTTAAATGGACTCTCCACTCACCAGCAGAAATAGAGTTTATTGGACGGAAAGATATTTAAATTAATATTTATGATTCAATAATGTCTATTATACTTAACAAAAAGCAACAAAGCATACTTTTTATTACGCATTCATTTTTCACACATTTACCATAATTAAATTATATTCAAAAATATTTTTGTAACCGGTTAATTGATTCGCTTTTCACGTACAATAAATGGAAAATAAGGATAAACATCGCTTTTTTAAGTTTAAAAAAATCTTAATATTTAATTTAAATATTTCTTCCATTAAATAGTATGAAATTGCATTTAAAAAATCAGTGGAGGCAAAAAGCTTTAATTGATGGATCAAGCAAACTGTTTTTTCCTATCTTGTGCTGTGAAATCCGTTAAGTGGTTAAAGCAGTAGTACGGAAATAGTGTTGTTAAGATCCCTGTCTGAAAGAGCGGGGCAGCGACTTATAAATCGGCACATAAAAATACATTAAACATTAGAATGAAGAAATCCGTTTATGACAAATTATATTTTAAACGTAAAAGAAACCGTGATTTCGACGGGGAAAGTAACATAAAAAACTAGCTACTAAGATGGAAACCTATCTAAAATGAAATATTGTTAATTTTTCCGAAAACCGAACCTCCGAAAGGAAAACACATCTACGTTGAAATGGAACGGTGTTGAAAAAGAAAAAAAAGCATCTTACCTGCTTTATATCCTGCGAGTTACCACTTTTCAAAATTTTATTACAAAGAGCATCGAAGATCCTGAAATGTATATTTCGTACCCCCCTTTTTCCTTAATTATTTAAAAGAATTATTCTAAAAACTTGGAATTCAGGAAATTCTGCTCAAAATGACTTTTTCCAAAGTATTTTTTGAAATATGTTCTACCTTTATCAAAAAACTGGCTTATACGTCACATTATATAGTTCCCAAATAAGAGAACTTGTCATTTGGATGCGTATAAAATCAAAAGTTATTTTAAAAATGAGTCATTATGTAAGCAGTTTCGATTTGAGATTTTTTTCCTTCACCTTCTACTTTTGTTTAATTTATTTAAGCTATAAGGATTGGTCTTATAAAAGTTATACATATTATTGCGAAGATGTAAAATAAATTCAATCGGATTTGATATCTAAAGAATTGACGAAGTTATGGATTTTTTAATTTTTCCATTCCCTTTTTGTTTTCGTTTTTAATTTTTTTTTCAGTTAGAGTTGATCCTATCAAAAACTTATCAATACAAAAGTTTCACATAATATTAAGAACATTTATAAAAAAAAAAATATAGTTGGATTTGATATCTTGAGGATTGACGAAGTTATGATTTTTTTTCTCCAAAACCCCTTTATTTTCGCCCCTTGAGCTCATTTTTACCACTTTCCAACAAAGTAAAAAAGTGTTTATGCATTCGGTTTGTCTGGCTGTCTGGCCGGATGGCCATCCACGCTCTAACTCCCGTAAATATACTCGGGTTGCCATGAAATTTTTGGACGTTATTGACGTCCCTAGCACGAACTCTATTGAAAATGAAGTTTCTACCATGATTAGTTTATCTACAGGGACACTCAATAGTTTCCCATTACATTACGGCCTATGGGGAAAAATCGTTTCAAACTAATTTTAAGGATATTATACCCGGTAAAACGCATTCAAATCTATTTACCTCTACGAAGTGAACTAAAATATGCATTTTTTAAAATATGTAGTTACAAGAATAGATATTCGTTCACAGGGCCACACAAAAGAATTCTTATACATAATAATAAAGGAGGAAATTGTTCGCAACATATTTAAATTATGGCAAATGGTTTCATATGCAATTAAATTGATATAATAATGAGACTTAATATGGGTTATTTCATGCATAATACGAAGTGCGTTAGCATTTATAGTGACACAAAAGATTTGAAATAGTATTTCCTATCGGAAATATTGTATATATGGATGATGACTGTTCGATTTATGAAATGCGTTTTTAATTACGATATGCGCTTTTAAGTTTCACTAAATGTATGCACATTATATAATGTGTATAAATGCTAATAGTAACACAATTTAGATATGCAAGGCTCCACAAAAGAGCTCGGAAAAGTTACTTATTATGTGCGTAATTTGCTTAAAGTTGGTTTTTAAATAAATTTTGTATTTTTACGTTGAAATGCCATTATTATGAAGTGTTTAGAGAATATAGGTAAAATGATATACAGGGTCTCGGAAAGTACTGGATACGGGTTCGCCTATGGATTATAATTTCTGGAAATGTGATATAAGTAATTTAAAGAGTATTTTTGTTTGAATTAAATTATAGTAAAATATTTTCGTGCAATAAAGGTACTAGGTAAACTACAGGGTTAAACAAAGTATTGAAATAAGTTTCCATCTATTAGTATAAATTACTAAAGAAAATTTTAACCAGCTAGGCGTGTTTTTGCTAAACTAAATTTGTCCATTATATAGTCAAATATCGATAAATCAAATAAAGGCATTTCAAAAGTATTGGAATACATATTTGGTTAAGAACAGTAACACCTCATGTCCCTGGGTAACGAAGTTTTGCTAAAGATTTCAGGATTGGTTGGAAAGTGTTCCATAATCTATGCTTAACGTATGACATTTCTTACTTGTTTCACAACTATTTTGTGTTTTTATTAAAATATTTTAAATATTTTCTACACTTTTAAATTGCCATATTAGAAACCAGTCACCTCCGCCTCCCAAAAACAACAAAAAAGTTTTTTTTTTTTTTTTTTTTTTTTTTTTTTTTTTTTTTTTGCGGTCAACGATGGGATTTATATTATAAATTATGACCATCTACTGAAGGGTTTCGTTTCAAACACCAAGGTGGTGTCACCCGATATTTCTTATTTTCTAAAATTTTTTAATCAAATTTTCTTCTTAGTTTATTTAATTTAAGGGGGGTCAGGGGCAAAAATGTTTTTAATTTTCTAAAAAAATATGTATATATACCATGAATTTATGGAATACTTTATGTAAGCTATGTCTTTTTTTCCTTTTTTTTTTCTTTTATCACTGCGCATTGTTTTTAATGGAAAAAAGAATGCCATTCACATATGTAGTGATACAGAGATTTTCCTTATAGAGGGGACAGACAATGCTTTGCCAATAGCAAGACGAACATATTACAGACTTTTTTTATGAAATAAAAACACAAAATGATTTTTTTTGCGGGTAAGCGTATTACCTTTGAAATATTAAAAAAAAATCTTTTACAGGTATATTGTCAGTGTTCTCGCTGACATTTGACCAACGTTAGTAATTTGGCTAATTGAAAATAAAAAACATTCGCCAAATGAAAAAAAAATGTTAGCCAAATAGATTTGCCGTGTAGCATTAAAAAAATTATCTTTAATCCTTTAATGTACCCCCCTTTTTTTTCAATATGTTCTAAAATAGCCTCAGTTTTTATAATTGCGACAATGATTGTTATCAATCTAAATTCAACTATTCGCGACAAATACGTTAAAAAAATGTATATGTTAAAAATATGTAAAAATGCATATGTATGAAAAACGAAAAAAAAAGAAAGCAAAATTTGAGCACTAGCAGTTTGGCGAATCTGATCGCTTGTTTACTCGCCAAATGAAGAATTTAGTCGCAATTTGGCGCATTGGCGAGCGACAGCGAGAACACTGTATATTGTATTATATTTTTTTTAAATGACATTTTGATTTTCAAAAGTATATTCAATAAGGAAAAAATGCAAATAATTGTAAAGATTTGTTTATTATTTTTTTAAATAATGGAATACAAAATATTGCATTTCCATGTAACAAAAAAAAGATTAATGTTTTTGCCAATTTAATCGAACTTTTCCATTATCAGAATTTTTTTTATAATTGTAATCAATACCTTGTGTCACACAAATTGTATGTTCAAAGGTTTCTTTCACGTTTCTTAAAAAATCAATTATCGTTTTTCTTTAACTATGTTGATAATTAAATTTAAGTAATTAATATTCATGAATCAACCATTTTTTTAATATTTTTTTTCAAATCATAACATTTCAGTATATTATTTTATTGGATCTATATATATATATATATTTTAAGTTTTTAAAGGTAACAGGAAAGGTATAGACCGCTACTTGAAATTTTTATGTATGTTACCGTTAATACGTGTAATTCGTTATTTTATAAAATACCTCGTTATTCCACGAAATAACTCATCGTGCCTGTTAAAGTGTGTAAAATTATTAAATTTCACGATTTATCTAGTTATTTTATAGAATATCGATTGTCTAACTGTTAAAAGACGGCAGTCGAAAACCGTTTGAAACGATTACAATTGGTTTTAGTCAATTTTGGATAGTTTATGACTGAATTCTGCGTCATTTATTTATCATTGCAATTGCATGTTTTGTCGATATGTGTATTGAATTTACATGAATTTGTAACGGGTATATTTGTGCTAGAATTTTTCATTTGAGATTATTCACAAATGTTTTTGCAATTTAAAAAAACCCAATGATATCTATAGGAATGAGAGATCAATCAGTAAATAAAAAAATATCTTGGAATAGCGGTTAGAATCCTTGTCAAAATAGCGTGAAACTAAGAAAAATAGGTCATTACTTACTCGTAAAAAAATATTAAATTCGATAGAAGCAGAATATTATGCCAAATCAGCACAGAAAAATTTCCACCTGACGATTGGTTAATGCAAAATTACGATATCCTAGGGGATATCGTAATCCCCTAGGATCCATGATCAGGAAGTAGAAAAATTTATTTCTGCCATTAACAGATGCAAAACCTGGTGTGATATTATATTTCGTAAGGGATATTATGTTTGATATTTTTATATCACTAGATAAAGTTACAGAAATAATGTGAATTCACATTACGGCAATCCTTGTTCTTATAAATAATGAAAATAAAATAAAGTGAAATGAAATAAAATAAAATGTAAATTTTAAGTGGATGACCTCTTGCATTATTAATTTGAAAAAAGTTTGTAAAATGTTGTTATGAAATAACATAATTGTTCCTCTCTGCATGCGATTTTTTAATAATACTTAAAATAATTATTATTAATTTTGTAAGCAGTATTTATATTTTGTGTTTAAGATATGACTTTTGTATTATTTTTTAATCAGCTTAAATTTTTTTGCCAACAGGACAAAGTAAGCAATTATGTAAATATGAGTTAAAATTGAAACATAATTATTCCCGGATTACATTCTGTTTTTTTTTAGTACTTTTAACAAATATAAAAATAAAATTACATCATATATTTAATTTTTATATAATATTTACTAAATCATCTATTAATAATTTAAAAAAATATTTTTTGAATGTCTGTAATAATTTATCACCAGTTAATTTCTAAAACAACTGATTTTTAAATGTTAAATTGTTTATTTTAAACCTTAACGGTTAGACAATCGTTAATCTATAAAATAACTAGTTAAATCATATGACAATCGTTAATCTATAAAATAACTAGTTAAATCATAAAACCCAATAATTTTACACATTTTAACGGTTTTGGCTAGTTATTTCATGAATTTATTAGGTATTTTATGAAATAACTGAATTATACGCTTGAAAAAATTTTTTTTTTAGTTTACAACAACGGTTCCGAAACTTTATTGATACGTGACCCATCTTTAAGTTAAAAAAATTTTTGTGACCCACCTAATTTAAGGGTGTATATCTGTATGGAAATAGTTGTATTGTCTGCTTAAGCTATCGATCATCCTATTTTGCAAAAAAGGAAAATTTTAAATAGAATACATTATTAATAAAAACAAGAAATAATAATCTACGTGTGTGGAAATGGCATATTAATGAAAACAACACACAAATACAAAGATAAATAAAAAACACATTTAATTATTACCCAAAGGGTATATTTTAGCAAGTGAAATTTCTGACACTAGTGTTTTCCAATGAAGGGCATTTATATTAGGATTAAAGCTGGTTAATTTTAATGTTAAGTCACATTCGTCATATTGTTTGTTTGTTTCTTTCTTTTTTTTTCATTTTTCTTTCAAAAACAGCAAAGCAGAAAAAGCATATTTACGGGTGATTCTCCGATAAGTAGGTAATCTTTGTCGCTTAGGGTTACATGTTGTTTTTTGTCATTTATATAGTTGTTTTTTAGCATAAAATGCATTTTGTAATGTATTTCTACATTACAAAATGCATTTCTATTTAAAAAAATTCTTTTCGAGAAAATAACTGTAAATTTTACTGCAATATTATTTTAAACATTCAATTTGTCACTTCTGGCCCTTGTCCCTCACCGCATGTACTGATCTTCTGGGACAATTTTAAGTGTAATTGCAGACTATTTTTAACAATTTTACCACCAAAAATAAAAATCTATACTCCAAAGTACATAATAAAGTATTTTTATTGTAAATTAAAAATAGTTTTACATTTGTTCTGAGTCAGAGAAATGCTGTCCCCTAGTTTTAATGTCACTACTGTCCCTTTGCATAAAACATCAAAAATGACCACCAGGTCGCCAGATAAAATTTGGTGAACAGGTGCATTTAGTAGAAGGAGGCTTCTTAATTGTTCAGAAAAACACATGGCACAATTCTAAGGACTTCAACAATAGTTACAAGCTAAAAAATGGATAGAAAGGTAAGAATATATTTATTACTTGTCACTACTGTCCCCTACTTAAACTGTCCTTGTTATTGTTTTTATTTATTTATTATTTTGTCATGATATAACATACTTTTGCATAGTACAAAATATCATACAAAATATCATACTATGTATAAAGAAGCAATTTTCTTAATTTTGTCACTACTGTCCCTGTCACTTTTGTCCCCTTTCAAATTATTTATTTGAGGATTCAATCTTCGAAGCAGATATTAATGTCATACATGACTTGAAGACAAAGGATACAGTGATACCATCTATTCCAAATCTATTAATTTAAATTTTACTAAAATCCTGGTTTATAAAGTAAACAACTATCTTGGGGACAGTAGTGACATTGATTACCAAATTATTGGAAAGTTCGTAAAGTCCTTTCCGTTTGGGAAAATCAATTCACACCGGAAAATTTTGTTCATTAATATCTAAGTATTAGATATCGGAAACAATATCTAATAATTAAATAACATAATTTTCCGGTGCGAATTGAATTTCCCAAACGGAAAGGTACATCTTGCCGAACAATCCAATAATTTATAAAATAATTTTTACAAAAATATATAAAGCTTAAAGTTTAAGCTGACGTGTTGTTTACTACTCAGTAGCATATGCTGTATCTAATTATTAAAAAATATCGCTTAGAATTTGATTTTTATTTATTTTATTTAAACTAAACTTTATTTTTATTATTTAGTCGAAACTCTTTTTTACTGCAATAGTGTTTTCTTTTATTTATGAGTAATTCTTATCGAAAATTTCGATCGCTATTAATTTGCTTTATTGAGTAAATTTTTTCATAAATTTGGGAAATGCATGCTCTGTAAGATGTCAATTTTTTTGGCTTATCCATAAATTTGAATTTCATACCGCGTAAAGAATGTCAAAAGCGAAGAATCTAAAATTGTTTGAATATTTTCAAGAATGCTTTACCCCTTCAATTTATTCTTTCCAGACAAAATTTTATCAGATTACTTTATTAAGTTAGAGAGAGTTAGAGATTAAGTTAGAGAGTTGTTAAGTGAGATTAAATTTATGCGCTGTTATTTAGTAAAAGGTTAAAACTAAAGAAACTTTAAAGATTCGTAGGAGAAAAAATTATTTGGCAGCGATGAACGAAAATAACATATTGAATTAAGTTGAATAAATAATATTTTGTTTATTTCTTGCGTTCGATTTTATTTAATGCTTCATACACGGACATTGTTTCAAAACAGATATAAGTAACATGACAAAATATCTACTTCGGAGTGGTATGTCACGTATCGGTTAGCGACAGTTAAATTTTGATCCCAACTTTTATTTGTTATTAATTAATTAAAAATAAAAATAGATAAAGCATTGATTTAATTTACAGTGCAAAAAAGTGTTTAAAATATAATACTACAGTAAAGATGTGGTGCCTTCTTAAGCACTTAATTCATCACTCTGATACCATCTACTATGATGATTAGTCTATATGAATAAATTTTGTTATCTTGTCATTAAGGTTTTCAGAAAAAATATCGTAAGTATATATTTTTCAATTTTTTTCTATTCTGAAGGTTTTTAAATACCTAACTCATCAATATTTTTAAAAAACCTTCTAAATAATGCCTATATCTTTCATGTCTTTTTGAAAATTTTTAATCTTTATTCACCAGTTTTTCAAAATAACATTTCAAGCAGTGCCTTGAAATGTTAGAGAATGTAGAAGTAGAACAGCAAATATTAAATTATTATTCTAACCAGTAATCTTTTATGGTCTTTTGCATTATGTAATAATGGAATTATTCTGAATCAATTGGGTAAAAATACCTATTTGGGCCGCAAAAAGGCTTAGCAAATCTGGTTTATCCCCACCAGTAAAATTTTACTGTAAAATTTGCCTTTATTTAATCAAAGCATTTCTTTCCGATTTCAAAAGTCTCAAATTCTGTTTTTAAAATCCGGTGGCAAACATTAAAAATTTTCATGAAAATTTCCCGTCGCGGAGGGATTAAAGGTTCGAATTTCCTTTTGTTTTTAGCACTCTTCTTTATTTACCATTGCACATTTCTTTATTCACCTCATTTTATGAATGAGCATCTCTACGGCTGCACATATTTTTCAGAAATATGTAGGTATGACCAGCAGACCTTCTCAGGCACTTTGTGTTATGAACAAATCTTGTTATCTTGTCAGTTGATTTTTCCAGAGAAAATGTTATAATAGTCCAAGAGCCGACCGCACAAAAACCTGTGTCATCGAGCACAAGAAAAATCCTTTATTTTTCGGAAGAGTAATAATAGTGAATATATGAATATGATAGATGATTATCTATGAAGATTATCTATGACACAGATGATTATCTATGATGATTATCTATGACATAGATGATTATCTATGATGATTATCTATGACATAGATGATTATCTATGATGATTATCTATGACATAGATGATTATCTATAACATAGATGATTATCTATGATGATTATCTATAACATAGATGATTATCTATGATGATTATCTATGACATAGATGATTATCTAGGTCTGCCGGAAGCGAAGTGGCTCATAAACAAAAAAATTATGACATTAATGGTTCACTCGTATGTTTAACATTGTGCTTGCCGTATAATCAAAAGTACGCAAAATATAGAAAACTGCGTCGTGGAAAACAAAATGCTAAGCCTACGAATCAACCATTAATGGTATTAATTTTTGGCGTATGCACTACTTCACTTCCGGCAGACATGTATCATTAGATTCTCCTATAACAGCTCTTCCATAAAATAATGGATTTTTTCTTGTGCTCGATTACATAGGGTTTTGTGCTGTGGGACTGAGATTCGGCTCTTCGACTATAAGCATATATATATTTTTTAATTTCTGCCTATTTTGCGAGCCTTTTAACCCTCTCTCGGTCGCAGGGTTCCTGAGCGGTGCCGAAAATCCATTCTTTAATTTATCAGATGGGATAAAGATAATAGGTGTTCGAGGCTAATTCTTCCCTTTTCTCTGTCCTATTTCTAGATTCTTTTCCTAAGACTTTCAAGGTTGTCCCCTTCTCCTGTTTTCGCGCCACCTGCGAGGATTCCAATAGTAGTCCTGGTGGTCCCGGACGCATGAAGAAGTGCTTTTTTTTAACCCCTTCACGGCGGGACCCTTTAGCGAAATTTTTAATGTTTTGTCAGTGGATTTTAAAACCAAAAATTTGCGCCCTGTTAAATCGAGAAAATGTTTCAATTAAATAAGGCAAAATTTTCAGTAAAATTTTACTGGTGGGACAAACAAGGATTCTTAAGCCTTTTTGCAGCACGTGTATGTGTCGCTCGTTACAACCGAGTTAACCCTTTCCGGCACGGGCAAAATCTCTTAGTAAAGTGATAAATATCGACTGACACCGGAATTCACAAATGACATTTTTAGATATTTTGAACCTCCTAATTTAAGCTTTTATTGTAAAAGCAAAATTTCACTAAAATATTATTGGTGCCGTTTGCAAATTTGGAATTATTATTAGGTATCCCAGACCGGGCACAGTATGCCGTAACGGGTTAAACGTTCGAATTTTCTTTTATTTTCAGCACATTTGTTTATTTTCCTCATTTTATGAATGAACATAGCTAAGAAAATCGTGGATTTTTTTAGAAATATGTAGGTATGACCAGGCGACTCTCTCAGGCGCACAATGTCAACATTTTCATTTGTGTTTTCTGTTTTTTGCTTCAAATTTACAAGACGAGTTTAAAACTTTACAGTTCATTAAAAAGAAAATAGTAGGTTTAGATAAACCACTTATGTTAAGCTAAAATAATCATAATGTATAGCCTAAGCATCTCTTCAATTTAATATTATGAAATTTTAATTTGAAAGATTAGTGGTATTAGCCTCTTTAACGTTCATTGGTTCTCTACGACACCACAAAATCTTAATTCCGATATGCAGCAATGACACCGGAATTTTAATTTAATAATGACCATTATATATATATATATATATATATACATTAATAATAGTATATTTAAATGCTAAAAAATTAAACACAATAAAACGAGAGAAAAAATCTGCCTATGACGGAATTCTATTTTAAACAAAAAATGTCTTGATCCATGCAAAATGAATACAATAATACCTGAGAAAAAATAAACTCCATTTAACCCTCCTAGGATATATCCTCTATGTATGTATATATATACTTTAACAAACTTGGCATTCTTTGAAATTCATGTTTTTGATAGGATATCATTATTTTTTGTCAAATCACTTCTTTTATTAGCGAAACTTTTAATGAACTTGGCATTTTTTCACATTCATGTTTTTGATAGGATATCATTATTTTTTGTCAAATAAGTAGGTATTTGTTTCCTTTTTGAAATAAAATGGCTTAATATTAAATTAGTTTTTTTTAATATTAATTAATCTTACAGCTTTTTTCTGCGTTTATTTACTGTTTTTTTTCAGATCTAGTCAAATTAAAAAATTTAGGACTGCTTATGTTCCTTTAAATTCCACTAATAAGGATATTTCTTGGCGATATATCGCCAAATTGACGACAAAAATTACCCGCCAGAAGTGATGCTAACTTGGAGCTATTTCTGGTATTTCGCCAAATTCCCATACACTCCCATTGTCATCTGGCAATTTATCCAATAATTTTGTTAGGTCAAGGACAATCGCCATCATTTTGACATCTTTTTTTTAAATCGGTTCGCTAACTTCCCAATATTGCTTAAATATTGCTATTTAGAAAGTTTTTAGAACGCTTTTCGCGCATTTTTACCCCTTTTTAATTTTGTATTTGTTAACAAATGTTCTTAGTGATCATTAATATCTTATAAGTAATGAACATGCCAAATTTGATGTTTCTAGGCCCTTAACACACAGACATCACATTTTTAGAAATTTTTTGCTCTTTTAACCCTTTTGTATTAGTGGCATTGATATAAGATATAACCTATATATGAGCAAGGACTGTCACCATCATTTTGATATCATTACTTTTAAGATCGGTTTGTTGTTTGCTGAGATTGCTTAAAAATCCCAATTTAGAACATTTTTAGAACGCTTTTCGCGCATTTTCACCCTTTTTGAATTCAGTATTTTTTAGCAAATTCCCTTAGAGATCATTTATATCTTATAAATAATTAACATGCCAAATTTTAAATTTCTAAGTTCTTCAGAAATACAAAAGTTGTATTTTTAGAATGTTTTTTGCTTCTTAACCCTCTTACGGTTGATGGTATACACATAAAATGTAGCCTATGTTTGAACCGGGGCGAATACCATCATTTTGGTACCATTAATTTTGAAATCGGTTCATAGTTTCAGAGATTAGCCTCAATACTCGCCAAAAAAGACGCCAACTTGGCACTATTTCTGATATTTCGCGAAATTCCCATAAACTCTAAAATGCCAAACTTTATAATTCTAGTCCCTTAACATACAGACATCGCAATTTTAGAACTTTTTTGCTCTTTTACCCTCTTTGGATTAGTGGCATCGACATAAGATATAGCCTATGTTGGAGCAAGGACTGTTATCATCATTTTGATATTACTTTTAAGATCGGTTGTTGTTTACTGAGATTGTTTTAAAATCGCTATTTAGAACGTTTTCAGAATGCTCTTCGCGGATTTCCACCTCTTTTAAATTTGGTATTTTTTAGCAAATGTCATTAGTGAACATTTATATCTTATAAATAATTAACATGCCACATTTTGTGCTTCTAGGCCCTTCATTAAAACAAAAATCACATTTTTATAATGTTTTTTACTTTTGAACCCTCTTTTGGTTAGTGACACAGCCATATGATATAGTGTATGTTTGAACCGGGGCGAATACCATCATTTTGGTACCATTACTTTTAAAATCGGTTTGGTAGTTTCAGAGATTATCCCCGATACTCGCCAAAAGTCACGACAACCAGAGCCTGATTACTAACGGGGCACTCTCTCACCAGAAAAAAATTATAGAAATTTTCGTCTTCTTTAAACGCCCTTTTCATACAAGATTACTGTCATGAATAAGGAAAAATTCTTTATTTCTTTTTCCTGGTGGGAGAGTGCCCCGTCAGTAATCAGGCCCTGACGACAACTTGGCACTAATTCTGATATTTTGTAAAATTCTCATAAATTCCCATTGTAATCCAATACTTATCTTCTAACCAACCGTTAATGTTTAATTAATGATGATTTCTGATTTTTTCCTATTTATAGATCTGATCTATATATTCCTATTTATATATCTGATTTTTTCCTATTTATAGTGTGGAGGTAGATACCTCCACACCAAATTTCAACTTCCTAAGTCACCTGGAAGTAGTCGAACATTTATATGAGTGAGTCAGTAAGTCAGTGGTAAAAATAGTGATTTTCAGACGTTAATTTCTCGTGAACGTTAAAAGATTTTTTTAAAAATTATAGGATTCGAAAATTAGAAGATGGTCTTACATGACACGAAAAATTGCAATTGTGTAGGTCAAATAAATTTAAGTTATTGAGGGGTCAAAAGTGGCCCGAAATGGTTCGGGTAATATAACCCACGGCCAGTGTTACGCCTTTCTACTTTGTGAACTTGGCTGACATACTGCCGTGTGTCTAGATATGTATATATATATAGATAGATAGATAGATAGATGTGTGTGTGTGTGTGTGTGTGTGAAAAATCACTTTTTCTCTTTTAAAAATACATTTGTTCGCAATTACTGGTGTCATTTATTTATTTCAATAGCTTAGCAATGAAAGAGCTTTGTCAATTAAAGGGTTAAAGAACTTTAAGTCGCGGATCAAGAAAACTCTTCTTGCCCATACGACATACGGATAAATCAGTTAAATGGTTAAATTTATTTTCATAAATAAAGTCATGTTTTTTTATTTATAAATAATGAAGTGAAATTCTAACATGTAAAACTTGTCTATTGTCCAAAAATCAATATGGAAATACATTGTAACAAATGAACAGATAACATACAGTTCCGATTTCCCGATTTCTAACTGTTATTACTACTTCTATATTTAGAATATCTAATATCCGATTTCAGTACATTTTTCCACTTTGAATGTGATGATTTTCCGTTTAGAATGTTCCTTATTTATTTATGCATCAAATGGTGAAATTCTGTATTCTTAATTTCCCCGTTATAGAACATATTTTCGAAATATTACAAATGTATTTGTTTCTAAAAATATATTAAATGTTTCAATATGAAGCTGAAATGTTTCAATTGCTGTAATATAAAACGAGACATTTTTTTTAACATTTATATTAACACACTGAGGACGGTGAACCTTAATTTTCTTTTTTATAAGCAAATATCATTGACTAAGGGCATTGTATGTACTTGGCAGAAAATGCATGCAAAATGTATCATGTTGTCTGTGTTTTAAACAAGCAAAGTTGAAAAATGTTTATAACTACGGCTTGTCTGTTCATCTGTCCGCGCTTTGGATTGTCCTGACATTTTATGATATTATTGAAGCTTGCCCTAGCACATTTCCTATTTCAAATGAAGTTTGTAGCATGTTTAGTTGTTTACTGGGTTACTCAAAATATTCCGTTATGGTAGGGTAAATAAGAAAAAAATCGTTTCAAATAAATTTTAAAGATGTTAAAGATTTTACACAATTTCAAATGTAATAAAACTTATATGCATTTACGAAGAGTAGTAAAATATGCATTCTGTAGAATATGCGGTGCAAAGAATAATAATTTATTTACAAGGCCACACAAAGAATTTCATTACATAATGTAAAAAGGGGAAACTGTTTTCGGTGTAGTTTAAATATGTGAAACTATTTCATATACTATTATGAATTTCATGTAGTTACTGAGGCTTACTGTGAGTTATTTCATGTATAATACGAAATACATAGCATTTGCGCAACACACAAAATATTTCAGAGATTATGTTCAATCCGAAGTATTGTACATTAGAGATTGGGGCAGGAAATGCATTTTTAATTATGATTTGCGCTTTTAACCCATTCGTGCCTAGCATCTTTTGCGTAAATTTTATTTGGTTGGTACCACTATTTTTACAAGATTTAAGTTAACTTCATTAATCACGAAAATGCATCATTTAAATAAAATAATTATTGCTTTTCTTTTTTACCGGTGTCAAAAACAGCGCTGAATGCACCTTTTGAGGAGTCCCTAAAAAGGGACGCTAGGCACTAATGAGTTAAGTATCACTATACTTACGCAAACTATAAAGTGTGTGTAAATGCTATAGGTGATATACAGGGCAATATGAAAACAAAATCTAAAAATTACTGAGTATGAATGTAACTTGCTTAATGGTTGTTACTGATTTAATGGAGTTATACATTTTTACCAGAACTGCATTTAGTTTACAAGATTTAAATAGATAAAATGATGTACAGGGACACGCAAAGAATTGGATTTATGACCCTCTTATGGAAGGTAATTTCTGGAAATATGATTTGATTAGTTTTAAGAGTGTTTTAGTTTGAATTAAATTTTAGCTAACTAGTAGTGTATGATAAAGGTACCATGTAAATTACAGAACTGAAAAAAGGAATTCAAATATTTTTCCATTTATTAATATAAATTGCTGAAAGAGAAATTTTAAACTGTTATGTGTTTTCTTGATAGCCTAAATTTTCTCGTTATTATTTTCTCATACTATGAATAATAATCTGCAAATAAAATACAGGCTCTTTTACAGAATTTTAATACATATTTCTTTCGCTTTAACGCTGCAATCAGTTTTTCAGATGTTTTATTTTTTTCTGAAATGTTTATTTACTCATGATATTTAACTTATTTCTCTAAATAAAAAAGTTTCGTTAGTGATTTAACCCCTTGCGGCGCAGTGGTTTCATAGATATACCACTTAATTTTAATTCCTAAACGCCACATTGGCACCGGAATTTTGTTTAAAAAAATTACTGTTTATTGACTGCGCGAAATATAGCTTTTTTTTTTCTTATTTGCAAATAAAGTTGTTTTCAAATTCCGGTGTCAGTTATTAATTTCTTCACTTAAGTAATGAATTTGCCCTGCGCCGCAAAGGGTTAACCCTTAAATGCATATTGTATCATTTTCGGTACCATAAGTGTTTTACCGGTGTTTTCGGTACCATAAGAACAATTTTCACTTTACTTAATGACAGACCATTCGTAATTAAATAAAGAAAAATTTACTATTTAGATTTTTCTGATATGAATTCTGATTCTTTGAATTGCGCATTTTTTGGAACGCGTTCTATCCTATGCATTTAAGGGTTAAGGAAGTGTTGGAATATGTTTCAATATCTAGCTGTATGATTTTCCTTTCTTATTTTAGGTTGTAATATATTTTATATTAATTCTTCACATTGGAAGATAATTACTCATCTTAAGGATCATCGTATAAACTCGAGAAATTTATGAGGGGAACACATTAATGAAAGACTTTAATAGGAAAGAGGAGCTTCTTATGTTTCAACCCCTTAAGAGGTTAATTTTAAGACACAATAAAATAAAAATAGGGAACTTGCACCATTTCAGCGAAATTAATAGTTTGTATCACATCCTTTATGAATGTCTTACATTAAATAAATTAAATATCGTAGTTTAAAATAAGTGAGGTCAAAAATATTTTAGCCATCAAATAAGCAAACTTTTCTTGCTCACAGTGTTGCCATTGAGTTAGTTTTTAAATTTTTTATTTTACGATTTTTTCCTACTATTCATTGGTATGTTATGCAAAGCGAGAAGAAAATGAATTTTACGAATAAAAAATTGGTGGTTGCAGTGAAAGAATTTAAATTGCAAAAAAGTATCTCACTGGCAACAAGTGAAAAGTTTCAGCTATATTTATTATCGTGCTTCTAAAACAAATTTTTCATTTAAATTAATTTTGAATACTTTGCAAAGATTCTTTTAAAATACCGAATGCTGATTCACTCCATCTCATTTACATATAAATGCTGTGTTAGCAGAAAGTATTTCAGCAATTTTATCGCAAGAAGTTCTTTAACCCTTTGAGGGGCAAGCAATTGCGTTCGTGTAATTCTGAACTGCCACCGGAAATTTGTAAAAAAGTTATATCAAAAAGAAGATAAGCATTTTCACGCCTGTTTTCCACCAAAGTTAGAAAAGGGAAATTTAATGACATTTTTCTGGTGTAAATCTTCATCAATCGTAGGTGGTATATAATATATACCGGCGCCCCTCAAGGGGTTAACAGAATGTGTTCGCTATCTATTTTTTCTCATCATTTCATGGATGGATTTAAATAGAACGGTACTAATCAAAATATTGAATTCACTTTATTTTGGAAAAATAAAATATAATTTAGTTGAAGAAAACAATTGCTTTCGAATGCAGCTTTTCTGAACGATGATTTTCAACGGATTTCATTTTCCTCTCGTGTGATTCAGGAAAATTCTCCATTTGATAAATAGAATCTATTTTAATAATGAAGTAGTAAATAAAACAGTAAACGTGATCGATTCATGATAAAAATTGTGCGCAGAAAGAGAAATATATAACTATATTGTGAAATATTCGAAGGAGTTTTTCTGTGATCGTTATCACACATTTTTTCTTATTTTATATCATTTTTTCCGTAAAAATTTGCCTGTCATTATTAAGATATATTCTTATATTTGTTACAATCTGAAATTCAATATAACACACTCTAAAAATTGTTTTTCAATTTATTAGAAATATTAAGAAAGTTTAGCTGGTTTTAAAAGTAAATTAGTTTAAAAACAGAAAATTCATTTCTGCTGAGTCAGCCGAGATTTTTTTTCTCGTTGTATAGAAAAATGCATCCTTTTCATTAACAACTTTTAAAGAAACAAAAGATCTAATAGCACAGCTTGTAGGGTGTTTATCTTTAACCCTGACGATTTGGGGTCATATCACTCGACGGTTAAAAATAAACTTGCTCGCTAGAAGGCTCCTTCTATTAAACGATTCAACAAACATATGAAATCTTATAATAATATACCTCGATTAGAAGGAACTTCGTGCTGATCGCGCACTGCAAAGGTTTTATAATCCTCGTCCCAGGGCTTTCCAATAAAAGATTAAATGGGGGAAATCCACAAAACTTTAAAAAGTGGCCCTGGGGCTGGGCAAAGTTGGGAGGTGGACACCAGACTTACATAACTTAATTAAGCGGTAACAGGGTTTGCCTATGATATATCGCATAAGGAGTGTTGTCAAAATTTAGGAAAGTGCCCCCGAGAGGGGAAAAGAGGGTTAGGGACATTGGAGATGCACAAACTGAATAAGCGCCACACGCCTTTGCAACAGTATGTTACATGATGGATTTCGGCAAAAGTTAAAAATTTTGTCCACCCCCAAGGGAGGTAGTAAATTAAGGAATAATAGTATACCAGGAAATTATCTGTAACTAACAGTATTAAAAATTGACATGCCCAACATCCATGTTATCAAGTGATCTATATTTTTTAGACTGGCTACGCCTTTATTAAAAGATAAAATTCCTCTTCATTAATATGCCACAATAAATTTTAATTTCCATTCCAAAAATGTAGTTCCTATATAAATTTAAAAATGTGCTAATGTCCGGCATGTAGATTTTAAGATCCCTGGTAATTACTCAGAAAATGGTATACAAACAAATGTTTAACAATTGAACAATTGTTAGAAAAAAATGTTTATATAGTTGTTGAGTCAGAAAATAGCTCTTAGACCTTGTAAAAAGTTAATGAAAAATATTTAAACGATAATGAATGAAAAAAATATTGTTGCATCAAATTTCGGTTGTGTAAGAATTACACCGAACTTTATTTCATTATTTTAAAAATCAGTTAAATTTTTTTATACTGTGATTATAAAACGTAAGAGAAGTTTTTTAACCCCTTCGAGACGAGAATCTTCTACGAAATTTTTATTAATTTGTCACCGGTCTTTAAAAACAGAAATTTGTGACTTATTATATCGAGAAATTTCTCCGATTAAGTAAGACAAATTTTACAGTAAAATTTTACTGGTAGTGGTAAACAAGGATTTTTAAGCCTTTTTTGCAGCACGTATACTTGTCGCTTATCTCCAAGGGGTTAATATTTTCCGGCACGGACAAATTCTGTCAGTAATATTAAAAATTTATGAGCTGACACCGGAATTTACAAAAGACTTTTCTTAAAATCGCCATACTTCAAGCTTTTATTACAATAGCAAAATTTTATTAAAATATTCTTGGTGCCGTTTACAAATTTGGAATTAAAATTAGGTGTGCACGAACTGGGTAGACTGCGGCGGAAAGGGTTAAATATATTCTTTCATTTTTCTAAAAAAAAAAAAAAAAAAAAATCTTATACCTACATTTTTGCGACAACCTGTATAAAATAGAGTCCCTTAAAAAAAAGTTATTCGATGTTGAATAGCGTGATTAGCAGTTATTCACCACCATGCTCCCATTATTCCGTTTTCTTTGTTAGATTTATTTTTTATACATTTTTATATTATATTGTCAATATAGAACAATATTCTTACAATTATATTCTTAGAATACTAAACAATATTCTTGCAATTCTTGCAAAACTATATTCTTACTTATTTTACTTACTTAAAGTCCAAGTTTCATTCAGAATCCTGTAATTCATTAATGCATTTCATCCACTGACTGATTTGCATTCTGTATGCGAAATTGCATTAAACAAATTCATTAAAGAAGAGCTCACGAAATTTAACTAAAGCTAATGGAAAGAAGCTTTTGGTTTTCCATTAATTTACTAAATTTTGTATTAAGGCGCAACACTAGGCACACAGAAAGACCCGGATGATAATGTAAAGGCTATGGGGGCGTTCTTTTAAAATATATCGCCCAAATTTTAATATTTTTACAAGATTTTTTTGCACAAGATAGCTGAAGACGATCCACAACCGGTCTAGTTTTTACTTTTCAGTTTTGGTTTCAGACTTTTTAAAAAAATTACTTTAACTTTCGAAACCGGTTGAAACCGGTTTTGAAATTGAAACTATTTTATAATCAAAAATATATAAGCAAAAAAAAAAAAAAAAAAAAAAAAAAAAAAAAGTAAAAACTAGGCCGTTTGAGGATCGCCCTCAGCTATCTTGTGCAAAAATAAATAAATAAATAAATAAATATAAATATAAATATTCAAATTCGAGTGAGATATTTGAAAAGAACACTTCCATAGACTTTACATTATCATCCGGGTGCCTAGTGTGTGTGCCTTTCTCTGTACCTAGTATGGGGCCTTAAAGACACTGCAATAAAATCCCACTAGGTGTCGACACTTCACTCAGCACTGGTCACTTGGCCTTCAATCGCCGTCAGCGCTACCTATTGTTTGAAATTCGAATTAAAATAAAAAATTACGGTAAACAAACTCCTGACATTATACATAACCCTCCTGCAAAAATTTTTTAAATAGCTGTCACCGTTTGTAAGTTATTGAATTTTAAAATCTATCAGTCATTTTTGGGACACCCGGTATATACATATGTATATGTGTGTGTGTGTATGTGTATTCTTCTTATTTAATGACAAGTAAAATGATGCAGGAATAAAACCAATTACACTAATTTATAAAACTAGTGGGAATCAAACAATTCTGAATAAAAGCCGTGAAGCTTGCAGCCCGTGAATGTCTCGGGCGCGACAATTAAGTGATTAAATAGGTGGTATATACTGATTAACCCTTTCCGGCGCAGGCAAATTCTGCTCATAAAATAAGAAATTCTTAATTGACACCGGAATTTAAGAACGACTTTTATCGAAATTAAGAATTCCCAAATTCACGCTTTCATTGTAAGAGCGAAATTTCTGTAAAATATTCCTGGTGCCATTTGCAAGTTTAGAATAAAACTTGGGTGTTGCCGGAGTGGTAACACTGCGCTGGAAAGGGTTAAATAATAAAATAATTCTCAAGGCTGCCACAGGCGACTATTTTTATATTCCGTTCGCACCAGTATTTTTCTAATATAAATATTGAAGTGTATTTTTCTTGCAAATATTGATACAGTGTCTGTTAAGGATTCCTGTTTATAGATAGTGGTGCCAGTTAGAATCAAAAAATAGTCGCCTGTGGCAGACGTGTATTCTTTATTGGGATTTAGAATCAAATATTTAGCAAAACCAAGAAAAATAATAAGTTACAATTTTGTTAGTTAAGTTCAAACCATAATGGAATATAATTTTAAAGTCTCGATTTTGCATTTTTTTTCTTCTATCTTCAGTTGTATGTTTGAAGTAGACTCTTAACCTAATCGTTTGATGTAGATTTAAAACTGATATAAATTTATTCGTCATTGTTAAATATATAAATCCAAAATTCCACAAGATATTTTTATTCGAAATCTATACAATCTATTCTAAATCTAATATGAACTCATTTTATAAGGATTTATTTCCATTTTGTATTAATATTTATTGCATTTTTTGAGATGTCTTTTATAAAGTTTAGAAAAAAAATATTTTAAAATACTGCCAACTATTAAATCACTGGAAAGAATAAAATTTCCAACAAATTAAAAATTTATTGACACGCGACGATTATAAACAGAAAAAAAACTTTCAAATTAAAATTAAATTAATATTACGCATTAAAAGTAGGAAAATATTGAATATTACGGCACAAAAATTATATTTACACGTGAATTTTAAAAGAGAAAGGAAATTGTAAAGTAATAAATTCATTAATTTACGTTAAAAGTTAAATTGAGAAAAAATACGTTAGGTTTTAGAAAAAAAATAAGACAGTGCAAATAATAATATTTCCTTTTTAACGATAAAAATTATTTTGGATGAATATTACAAAAAGAAACAAGTTGGAAATTGCACGTGAAGCGTAGCAAATGAGGTGCGTTCTTATGATAACGAAGTTTTAAAAATATTCAGATCTTGATGATATAGTAAAGCGTACTTCGGATACAGTATAATAGTCGAAATCTTTGTGTTTCTGTAAATATGCAGGAAGTAATTTTTATTACACCTCAGCAACGTATATCTTATTCATAAAATGTGAAATAGTTGAATATAATTAAAACACGCCCCAAACAACGTTTCCCCGTATAGCTTTATGTAGTGGAATACTTTTGTGTGGCCCTGTAATTTAATAATAAAAATTCTTTGCATCACAGATTGTACAGAATTCATATTTTAGTATATACTTCATATATTCATGCCAATTCTATTATGTTCGAATGAGTGTAACATCATTAAAATGCATTTGAAATTTTTTTTCTAATGATCTATGCATCCGACTTTCACAAAATTTGAAATGACTCGACAAAATTACGTAATAATTATATGTTTTAAATTTCAAACGATTAAAATGCATTTGAAACTTTTTTCCCATTGACCGTAATGTAACGGAATCCTTTTGATTGTCTCTGTAATTGATCTATACATTCGATTGTCATAACATTTAAAATGACACGAAAAAATTACGCAATAATTATATGTTGTAAATTTCAAATGATTAAAATGCATTTGAAACTTTTTTCCCCATTGACCGTAATGTAACGGAATCCATTTGATTGTCCCTGTAATTGATCTATCCATCCGACTTTCATAAAATTTGAAATGACTCGATAAAATTACGCAATAATTATATGTTTTAAATTCCAAACGATTAAAATGCATTTGAAACTTTTTTCCCCATTGACCGTAATGTAGCGGAATCCTTTTGATTGTCCCTGTAATTGATCTATCCATCTGATTTTCATAAAATTTGAAATGACTCAACAAAATTATGTTATAATTATGTATTTTAAATTTCAAATGATTCGGTTGGGTAGTTTTTGCGTTGTCATATGCGGACAGACAGACGGACAGACGGACAGGCGGACGGACAGACGGACAGGCGGACGGACAGACAGACGGACAGACGGACGGACTGACCGACAACAATAGGTGCTACGTATTTACATAATTACGAACGCACCTAAAAAGAATTTGGCGAAAATTAAGTCATTCAGGAATCATTTATTCAACACCATCAACTTTATTAAAAAATACTCTTTTACTAAGACTATAAACTAAGACTCTGTTCACTAACTTTAGTTTATAATAGCTGATTCCTTTTTAATCAAATGAACAAGTAAGAAAAATCATGCGTTAAGCATAGATTATGAAGCACTTTCCAACACTTAATGAAATCTTTAACAAAACTTTGTTATTTAAGGAAATAATAGTGTATAGCCAAATATACCCAAATATGTATTCCAGTACATTAGAACAGCCCTGTATTTCATATGTTAGTATATACATTAGCTTAGCAAGAAAATACCCAGTAGCTTGAAATTTCTTTTTCAGCAATTCATACTATTAGATGGAAACATACTTGACTACTTTTGTTCAGCCCTGTAGTTTACATTGTGCCTTTATTACACGTCAGCATTAGGCTAAAATTTATTGTAAACTGAAACACTTTTAAAACAACTGAAATCACATTCTCATAAATCATCATTCATAGGCGTCCATGTACCGAATTCTTTGCGTGGCCCTGTATATCCCTTTACCTATATTCTGCAAACATTTCTCAGTAAATTGAATGCAGCTCAGCGTAAAAATGCATAGCTTATTTAAGAACCACGTTTAAATAATTTACGCTCATATCCTGAATAAAATTTCATATAATTATTCAGGTGAGCTCTTTTGGGTAGCCCTGTATATCAACTATAACATTTATACACACCATATAATGTGCATATATTTAGCGAAATATAAACGCGAATATAATAATTAAAATGCATTTCATCCCTCCATCAGCCATCATCAGACACATATACGGTACTTCGGAAAGAATATACTATTTGAAATCTTTTGTATGGCCCTGTAAATGCTATGTACTTCATATTATGAAAGACAATAGCGTATAATTTATACTAAGCTTCAGTGACATATATCAATTTTATTATACATGAAAAAGCTTAATATATTTAAAATATGTCACACATAATTCCCCCTTTTACCATTATCTAATGGAATTCTTTTGTGTGACCCTGTAAATGAATAATAGCTACATTTTCACCTTATATTTTATAGGATGCATATTTTAATATGTTTGGCAGGGTATAACATCTTTAAAATTCCTTTGAAATGATTTTTCCCCATAGGCTGTAATGTAATAGGAAACTTTTGATTCGCCCTGTAGATAAACTAATCATGGTAGAAACTTCATTTTCGATAGGACTTGTGCTAGGGTAAACGTCAATAACGTCCTAAAATTTCATGGCAATCCGAGTATATTAACGATTTTTCCCCATGGGCCGTAATGTAATGGAAAACTTTTGATTCGCCCTGTAGATAAACTAATCATAATAGAAACTTCATTTTCAATAGGGTTCGTGCTAGGGTAAACGTCAATAACGTCCTAAAATTTCATGGCAATCCGAGTATATTAACGATTTTTCCCCATAGGCCGTAATGTAATGGGAAACTTTTGATTCGCCCTGTAGATAAACTAATCATGGTAGATACTTCATTTTCAGTAGGGTTCGTGCTAGGGTAAGCCTCAATAGCTTCCTAAAATTTCATGGCAATCTGAGTATATTAACGATTTTTCCCCATAGGCCGTAATGTAATGGGAAACTTTTGATTCGCCCTGTAGATAAACTAATCATGGTAGATACTTCATTTTCAATAGGGTTCGTGCTAGGGTAAACCTCAATAACGTATAAAAATTTCATAGAAATCCGAGTATATTTACGGGAGTTAGAGCGCGGACAGACGGCCAGACGGCCAGACGGACAGACGGACAGACGGACAGACAAACCGAATGCATAAGCACTTTTCAACTTTGTTGGAAAGTGCTAAAAAGCAGTCAATAACAGGAGCTCATTCGGCCTTAAACCCATTCCCTAAGACGCAAAAGAATAAAAAATCGCGTATAGGTCGATCGCCATTTTTTTTATTTATCTTTATATATAAAAATCTTCTGTGCGTGTGTATGTAATTGAACTCCTCCTAAACGACTGGACCGATTTTGATGAAATTTTGTGTGTGCGTTCCAGTAGATTCGAGAATGGTTTCGATTCACATTTCGTCGAAATTGATTCAGTACTTTTTTAGTAATTAGGCAAAAACTAATAGTTAGTGAATGGTACAAAGCAAATTCGTTTAAATCCAGTAGTTCGTGAGATAATTCACATTTTCCTAATTTGGCGATGTCTTCGGCGCAAAAACCTTAAATTTTCAATGCTCATCTTTATATATAAAAATCTTCTGTGCGTGTGTATGTAACGGAACTCCTCCTAAACGACTGGACCTATTTTAATGAAATTTTGTGCGTGTGTTCCAGTGGATTCGAGAATGGTTTAGATTCACATTTCATCAAAATTGATTCAGTACTTTTTTAGTAACTAGGCAAAAGTAATAGTTAGTGATTTTTCGCTAATTAAAAGTGCTATATATATAAAAGAAAGTCGGGATTTCTTATTAATCACAGCACAAAAAAATCTACCGAACCAAAAATCTTGAAAATTGGGGTAAAAATACTTCTTATAACATAGAGTGCCGCTAAAAAGGGATTTTCGAAAATTCCACCCCTAAGATGAGTAGAAAAAAGAACGAACTTTTAAAAAATTCCATAAAAATCGGCTTTTGTAGTTATTTTTCAACTGATACCATATTTTAGTGCATTTTTTAATTCTATATCGAATGGTACTAAGCAAATTCGTTTAAATCCAGTAGTTCGTGAGATAATTCACATTTTCCTAATTTGGCGATATCTTCGGCGCAAAAACCTCAAATTTTTAATGCTCATCTTTATATATAAAAATCTTCTGTGCGTGTGTATGTCACTGAACTCCTCCTAAACGACTGGACCGATTTTAATGAAATTTTGTGCGTGTGTTGAAGTAGATTCGAGAATGGTTTCGATTCACATTTCGTCGAAATTGATTCAGTACTTTTTTAGTAATTAGGCAAAACCTAATAGTTAGTGATTTTTTGCTAATTAAAAGTGTTGAATAAGTTCGATAAATAGAGTGCGGACGGAATGTCCGAGCGGTCGAAAGCGCCAGATTTAAGCTCAGCTTTTTGAAGAAAGATATCACGTATTACCCCACACTTGACAAACGTGTATGCTTTATAATAATATTTCCTATATTATAATTTTGATTAACCGACTTCAGACAACCGTTAACTTTTAACTAAAAAAAAAAAAAATAAACTTTTCTATCAAAAATTGAACCGACTTCAAAAAATACTGAAGAGTGAAAAATAATTTCCTTACATAATTGTAATAAGAAATTAAATTAAGATCGTAGTGTTTAATCGTGCGTATTGCCATATTTACATACATTTATTTGATTTTCTGGAGTCGGTGCCAAGAAGGACAACGTCCGTCGGTGACAGGACAACGTCTGTCGGGTCCGCTAGTTTAATTATAATTTAATTTTTCGTAAAATTTTTTTAAGTTCATCAAATTAATTGATTTTCAGAGGCAGGATAGGGATTGACGAATGTAGCTCGAAGGGCGCACGAACCCCTTATTATAATAAATATTGCAGTTTCTTACCAGTTTTTTATTAAGAATTTATAAATTTCCATTGAGCGGAACTCAAGTAAAGCAAAAACTTACGGAACGCATTTGCTTACGTAAGTCGAGAAATGTCTGTAGTTACAAATATATATATACATATATACAGGGTGTCCGTAAACAAATAGTATATACGCTAGGGGGTGATAGAACACATCAAGACGAGTAATAGTAAATAGGAAACCAAGGGTCCCAAACGTTTTCCAAAGGAGATAGCCGCCATTAAAGTTTGGGGTCCAAAATTTCAGATACACATAAAAAACGGAAAAATTGGTCGATTGATTTGCGGTTTTCACTAAAATTATTCTTTATTTTGGTATTTTCTTGAAAATAAATTATAAAGATAAATTTCAAAAAATGCCGATAGAGGGCGCTTTAGACTTTGAAGTAATGAAAAACTATTTTTTGCCGTGATTTTTTGCATCTCATTAAATGGTTTCGTAAGCTTAGACTTAAACTTAAATTTTGAGCTCAAAATCTGAATAGTTGGAAGCGGTTAAGTAGCACAAACTTAACTGTGTTCAGAGGTTTTAAATTTCAAATGATTATAAAAAACGGAAAAACTGGTCGATTGATTTGCGGTTTTCACTAAAACTATTCTTTATATCGATATTTTATTGAAAATGAATTATAAAGATAAATTTAAAAAAATGCCGATAGAGGCCGCTTTAGGCTTTGGATTAACGAAATAATCCATTCTAATACTATTTTTTGCCTTTATTTTTTGCATCTCATTAAATGGTTTCGTAGGCTTAGATTTAAACTTAAATTTTCAGCTCAAAATCTGAATAATTGGGAGTGATTAAATAGCACAAACTGAACTGTGTTCAGAGGGTTTAAATTTCAAACGAAACAGAAACTATAAAAAAACGGAAAAATTAGCCGATTCGTTTGCGTTTTTTGCTAAAACTACTCTTTAAATCAGCGTTTTCTTGAAAATAAATTTTAAAGATAAATTTCACAAAATGCCCATAGAGGCGCCTTAGACATTGGAGTAGCGTACAACTATTTTTAACCGTTATTTTTTAAAATCTCATTAAATGCTTTCAAATGTTTAGATTTAAATTTTGAGATCAAATTCTGAGTCGTTGCGAGTGTTTAAGTAGCGCAAAAGGGAACTGTGTTCGAGGGGGGCGGTTAAATTTCAACTCCTGAACACACTTAAGTTTGCGCTTCTTAACGGCTCCCAACGTTTCAGAATTTGAGTTTAAACTTTAAGTTTAAATCTAAGATTTCGAAAACATTTAACAAGTTTTGGAAAGCATTTAATTAGATACAAAAAATAATGGTTAAAATTTGTTGTTGGTTACTCTGAAGTTTAAGGCGCCCTCTAACGGAACTTTTTGAAATTTATCTTTAAAATTCATTTTCAAGAAGATACTGACTTGAAAAATAGTTTTATTTTAAACCGCAAACGAATCGACCAATTTTTCCATTTTTTATTATCACTTGAAATTTGAACCCTCTGAACACACTTCAGTTTGTGCTACTTAATCACTCGCCACTATTCAGATTTTGAGCTCAAAATTTAAGTCTAAGTTTACGAAAACATTTAATCAGATGCAAAAATAACGTAAAAATTAGTTGTTCGTTACTCCAAAGTTTAAAGCGCCCTCTATCGGCATTTTTTTGAAATTTATTTTTTAATTCATTTTTTATAAAATTCCGACATAAAGAATAGTTTTAGTGAAAACTGCAAATCAATCGACCAATTTTTCCGTTTTTTATAATCATTTGAAATTTAAACCCTCTGAACACAGTTAACTTTGTGTTACTTAACCGCTTCAAACTATTCAAATTTTGTGTTCAAAATTTAAGTTTAAGTCTAAGCTTACGAAACCATTTAATGAAATGCAAAAAATCACGGCAAAAATAGTTTTTCATTACCTCAAAGTCTAAAGCGCCCTCTATCGGCATTTTTCGAAATTTATCTTTATATTTTATTTTCAAGAAAATACCAACATAAAGAATAATTTTAGTGAAAACCGCAAATCAATCGACCATTTTTTCTGTTTTTTATGTGTATTTGAAATTTTGGACCCCAAACTTTAATGGCGGCTATCTCCTTTGGAAAACGTTTGGGACCCTAGGTTTTCTATTTACTATTATTCGTCTTGATGTGTTCTATCACCCGCTAGCGTATATACCATTTGTTTAGGGACACCCTGTATATATATTGTGGTATCTCTGAATTAGGATACTGACAGGTAATAAATATTTTTTGTAGGCTGGTTTTAGATATATTATACAACATGCATTGTAATAAAAATATATTATTTGTTAATTATGATTGGCTAAAATATCACCGGTGTAAACTAGTGTTTTTCATAGCATTTAATTTTTACAAACAGCATTTTATTTATTCTTATGCAAAAATTACATTAAGTACAGACGCATTGTATATGCATCCAAGTAAGTATGTATTTCTTCATTTTGGCGAATTTAATGTCTGGTATAAAGTAAAAAATATTAAAGAGGACCTGTATAAAACGGTACGCTACCTTAAACGAATTAGTAAAATCCTATAATAAAATAATAATAATTTTTTAATTAAAGAATCACCTGTAAATACTAAGAAAAATGTCTGAAGGGAAAAGTTTTCAATTTCCCATATGCGAACATTTCTTCGCAGGTTTACTATCTAGTTATTTAGCAATCCATAATAGAAATTGCTAATGTTTAAAGAATACAGAAAAGTAAGACCTGGTAATTATAACGAACTTTGAAATATAATTTGTCAATTCCTTTTAAATATTTTTGGTATGAATAAATAAATAATTATTACATCATAAAAATGGAAAGAAATCGCATTAAATTCAGAATAAAATAATAATTTTAGAAAAAACAAAATTAATATGTAAAATTATTCAATAAAACCAATTAAATTATTTTAACTTTGAACTGGAGAAAATGTAGGAAAGACCACTAAATAATATCATTATGCATTTTACATTTAATATGATAATGTATTTTATAATTACTAATATTTATTTATGCAATAAATCTTGTGCTAGGTGGTGTACAATATTATTCATTCTTAAACAAAAAATTACACAGACGTACGGTAAAAATACAAATATATACACATACATGAACACATACAATGCACAATAAATGTTTAGACAATGAAGCGAATTACTGAACCTCAACAAATTTGAAATTATGCATTCTACATAATGTGTGATGGTGTCATTTTTATTGCGTGCAAACGAAATGACAATTTTTAAAGTGAAATTTAAAAAGTAACATTATTGGAATAATATTGCTTATCTTTCTTTAAGAGTAACTGTTACGTCTCAACTGATTTACATGACGCTTACACATTATTCCGTCACATCTATTTACTAAAACCCATCTACTTCCTAATAATTTTATAAGTTTTTCTTTTACCCATTTCTCCCCCTTTCCAAAATTTTTAACAAAAACTAATTCATGAAGCTTAAATTTGTGCAGGGGTTGCTATATTTTAGGTTTTGATGGTAATACCAAATGAAGGGCTGTTCGAATTGGCCGTCCAAACATTAATTCAGCAGGAGTTTTACCAGTCACCGAAAGAGGAGTTGAATGATTTTCTAACAAAAGTCGTGCAATTGATAATGATATGTCATTTTTATCCAGTTTCCTAAGGCAATTTTTCACAGTTTGCACGTATCTTTCCGCCTGTCCGTTCGACGACGGATGATATGGTGGAATAGGTGTATGCTTAATTCCATTATTTTTAAGAAATTCCTCAAATTCCTCACTTGTGAACGCGGATCCATTATCACTGACTAATTCTACTGGTAATCCAAATGTCGCAAAAATTCTTCTTAATACTCTAATAGTATTTCTACTATCGGTCCTGGGCACTACTTCCACTTTTAACCATTTTGTATAAGAATCAACTACTATTAAAAAAAATTTCCCTTCAAACGGACCTGCATAATCTATGTGGATCCTTTCCCAGGGTAATTCAGACTTCCATTCTAAGGGTTTCATTTTTGGATTATCCCTCGCACACATTTGGCATCTACTACATGAATTTACCATTTGTTCAATTTCCTTATCCATGTTTGGCCACCAAACCACCCCTCTAGCTTTAGCTTTCATGCTAGACATACCCTGATGAACAGAATGCAACAATTTCAATATATATTCTCTACCTTCCTCTGGCACAATTACTCTATGCCCCCATAATAAACAATTTTCTAAACAGGAAATTTCATCCCTTCTACGAAAATAAGGTTGATATTCTTCTGCTTTAACCTTTCGAGGCCACCCATGTAGTACCCACTCTAAAATTTGTTTAGTTACAGGACTTTCAGTTGTCCACTTTGCAATCGTTTTAGAAGTAACAGGCCAATCATTATTATTTGACACAAACATTATTTCAGCAGGATTACTAACTATATTTACAGTTTCTGGGAGAGGTAATCTACTTAATGCGTCCGCATTTTTATTATTTTTACCTTCGCGATACTCAATTGTATAATCATATCCTGCTAACATAAGCGACCATCTCAGCATTCTAGGTGATAATGTATCAGGTACCTTTTTAACAGGATCAAACAATCTAATTAAAGGTTTGTGATCTGTTATAATTTTAAACTGTTTACCAGCTAAATATTGGTGAAATTTAGTAACACCAAATATTACAGATAAAGCTTCTTTATCTATCATTGCATAATTTCTTTCAGTTTTATTTAAAGTTCTAGAAGCATAAGCTATGGGTTTCTCTTTACCCTCAATAATATGGCTTAATACAGAACCAATGCCATATTCTGAAGCATCACAGTTCAAAACAATATCTTTGTTAACATCATATAATTCTAAAACAGGTGATGTACATAATAATTCTTTAACTTTTTGAAATGCTTTATCATGCTTTTCTGACCATGTCCACTTAACATTATTATCTAATAATCTATGTAAAGGTTCTAAGACATCTGAAATATTAGGTAGGAAGTTTCTATAATAAGAAATTAAGCCTAAAAATGAACGCAATTGTGACACATTATTTGGAATAGGTGCATTCAAAATAGCATTAACTTTTTCTGGCATAGGTCTAATTCCTTCCTGAGAAATTTTATGTCCTAAATAGCAAACTTCCGAAACCATAAATTTTAATTTTTCCTTATTTAATCTTATACCATGCTCAGAAAAGCATTTCAGAACACTTTCAACTCTTTCAGAATGTTCTGATTCATTCCTAGCACTTATGATTACATCATCTAAAAATACACCAACATACTCATATTTTTTTAATATATTCTCTATTTTTCTGTGGAACATTCCAGGAGCACACTTTACGCCAAAAGCTAATCTTAAAACATTAAATAATCCTTTATGAGTATTAATAGTTAAAATTTTACTACTTTCATTATCTACAGGTTGTTGTAAATAAGCATCTTTTAAATCAAAAACAGTAAAGAATTTTCCACCTGACAATTTAGAGAATAATTCTTCCATCCTAGGAAGAGGATAATTATCATTTTCTGTATTTGCATTTACTGTGGCTCTATAATCACCACAATTTCTAACAGTACCATTTGGTTTTGGAACAATTACTATAGGACTAGCCCAATCTGAATGATCAACAGGTTTCAAAATACCCTCTTTTGTTAATCGTTCCAATTCCAAATCAGTAGCTCTTCTCAAAGCAAACGGAACTGGTCGAGACTTAAGAAAAACTGGTTTTGCATCTTTTTTCAAATTTATTGAAACGGGAGGACCTTTTATTGTACCGATCCCGTCAGCAAAAACATTTGGAAAATTTCTAATTAAATCATCTTTCGAAATACTTTTAATCATATTTACATTAGGCCAAAATAATTTTGATGCTTTTAACCAAGTTTTTGCAATTAGACTCGGACCTTGCTCTTTAATAACTAATATTTTTAAATCAGGTATACAATATTCATCAACAAAAACATCTACTTTTAACTCACCTAATACAGTTAAAAAATCTTTAGTATAAGTTTGTAACTTAACTTTAGATTTAATTAAAGGTAGCTTATCTGAGAACAATTTTTCTGCCACATTTTTACTTACAATCGTATGCGCCGCCCCGGTGTCAATTTCAAATTTAACATTCACCCCATTTATTTTTACATTTTTTTTTCATGTTACACTATTGGAGTTGTTGTCCACACAATTAAAACAATATTCCTCTTGAACAGTTTTAATTTTACTGTTTTTGTTCTGTTTATCATTTTTCATCATAAATTTTCGATTCCTACAACAAATTCTTAGGTGACCAAATTTGTGGCACAGATGGCACTCAGCATTCTTGAAAGGGCACATTTTAGGATTGTGGTGTTTCGCACATCTGAAACAAGGTTTCTCAGACGCGAATTTTTCTTCTTTGGGCTTAAATGGATGAGAGAACTTTTCTGGTTTCGGTTTCTCCCCTTTAGCGCGCACTTGGTTGACAGCTGTACTTTCGCCTATATGTAGTGATTTCACACCGGCTTCAGCAGATTCAAACGATTCTGCGATCTCCACCGCAGTCTGGAAATTTAATTCCTTACAATCGAGCAGCTTTTGTTGTATCTTTTCATCTTGTATTCCGAATACAAGCTGGTCACGCAGGCGGTCATTTAAGGTGTTTCCGAAATTACAGAATTCAGACAATCTTCTAAGTTCTCTTACAAACTCAGCTATGCTTTCCACTTTATTATATCGTGTGGGTTCGAATTACTTGTACTGTAATTCCACCAGGGAAACAACCTTTATAGTTCCATCATTTATTTACACTATCATACAATTGCCGCTAAGCAGCTTCCCGAAAAACAAAACATTCTTACATCTCCGATCTTATTTGGCCAACATGCATTGCCTCACAAAACAGATTACGGTATCGTTGCGCCATCTACATTTAGGAAGTGCAACTATTCGAAGATATCACAGTAACTAATTGAGTCAGCTTACGAACTTTAACACATTGGGGAGGAGCAACCGATATACTTGCCGCTTAAAGTGCTCAGACGTCTTCATTATTCTCAGCGGTTATTTTGTAAAGTTTATTTAAGCAGAACAGTGGAGCAACATCAAGGGGTTTCCTAGTTGCTAGCAACTTTACATACAATCTTGAAAGAATATATCTTAATGTTTTTGAAATGAATCATTAAAAGAGAGAGTAAATACTACTTAAAGGGGAGGGAAAATAATGATATTAAGTAAAAAAAAAAAATTAATAAAGAGAAAAAATAAGTAAAATTAAGAATTAAACTTAAGATTAAAATTCTATGACATATTTAAGAATAAGATCTAATTGTAGTCATGTGACTACTAGAGAAATTTTCTAGGCAGAGAACTTTCACGATTCAATCACAGGAAATTTTCACTTTTGTAAAACCGGTGATAAAAAAATTAAAAAATTAGGCAGACTCGTCGCGAAGAAGTTAAAAAACAAATTAAGTTTATTAATTGAATATGTCTCTACAATCTTTTAATGAAGGAAATCTTCTTTTAATTTGAAACCTATGAACAAAATAAGTTACCGATTGATTTTCTTTCATTGGATTCTTTCTTTCCACTAAGTGAAATATGCGGCTAATGAAAATAAACAAAACAGTTAATTGTATGTTGTTGAATGAAACACCAAATTTTCATGAGAATTGCCCAATTAATTAATTATCTTCATTACTTGAGTGATGTTCCACCTAAGTGCTAAATTGTGTTAAAAGAATTCCTTAATGAAGCACTCTCTTTTTTAACTTATCAACTAATTTATTGAAATCTTTACTAAAAATGCAGCTTGAAAATACGATGTTGTTCTTAGTTATTTAGATCGATATAGGTAATAATAAATGCTGTGAGAAAATTTTTGTAAAATAATAAAAAAAACAGGAATTTTGCTTTTACAGAATTTAGTGATCTCTCCCCCCCCCCCCCCACCACCACCACCACCACACCCGATGAGAATAAATGATAGCTATCCTTTCTTAAAGAAAAAATAAATTCACATAGGGGTAAAATATATACGCACATATACGCTTATATATGTAAAAAAATAAAATTGCAGATGTATAAAAAAGGTAACAGGATGTAAAAATGATCAAAAATGCTGTATGAAAACTAAAAATGTATATTAAAAAACTATCAAAATAACTTGCAGAATCGTAAGAAGAGCTTGCAGGTCAATTCAAAGTGGTATGTAATAACAGTGATGATGGTATGTTTATTTCATCCAATTTTGTAAGCTTTAGGCTTAACTCTTTCCGGCACAATGTATCCGGTCTGGGATACCTAATTTTGATTCAAAACTTACAAATGGCACCAGTAATATTTTAGTAAAATTTTGCTTTTATAATAAAATCTTAAATTAAGGAATTCAAAATATTTAAAAAATTCGTTTGTGAATTCCGGTGTCAGTCAATATTTTCTCATTTTAGTACAGATTTTGCCCGTGCCGGAAAGGGTTAAGATGACAAAATTTTCCTCCAAATACACATATCATAGCAAACCAAAATGTTATACATAAGATATGAAAAGATAAGCAAATTAAGAGACTGTAATATCAGTGATAACAATCTAAAAGGAAAGTAATTTAGCTTTCTACTGGAGAAAGTGCTGGGGTGTAGAGCAGGGGCGCGAAAATCTAGGCGCCAGAGGGTAGTCTCTCACCACTAAAATTTTAAAGTTTTTTTCGCTCAAAATTTAATAACATTCTAGCAGGAATTTTACACGAAATATTAGACGAAGAAAAATGAAATAAATTTTGTGGTGAGAAATTGCTTGCTGGCGCCTAGATTTTTGCACCCCTGGTGTAGAGGATTTTATGAATAAGGAAAAACGAACCTTATAGTTGTGTATTCAGTGCACAATTAGGCATATAAGCCGATGAAGTTTCTGTACTAAAACGTATGTGACGAATTGTTGTAACTCAACTGTTATATATTACTTGTGACTAATCTTTTTATTCATAAAATAGACTATAAATTGTGCACTTTACATAGTATGTAATAGTGTTACTTTTCTTGTGCTGAAGGGAAATGACCATTTTTTAAATGAAATTTATAAATGGGAAATTATTAAAAAAATGGATTTTATTACGTTAAATGTAACTTTTTAAGTCAGTTTTGAACTTTATAAAAAACAAACGTAGCTTATTATCTGAGTATGTATCTGCAATCTTTCAATCAAGAAAACATTCTTTTAATTTGAAACCTATGAACAAAATTAGCTACAGATCGATTTTCTTTTCTAAATTTATTTCTATCCTCTCGGTGAAATGTAATGCTAATGTAAAATAAACAAAACAGTTAATTGTATGTTTGCGAATGAAACACCAAATTTTCATGAGAATTGCCTAATTAATTAATTATCTTCATTACTTGAGTGATTCGTCTCTTAAGTGCTAAATTGTGTTAAAAGATTTCCTTAATGAAGCACTCTCTTTTCTTACTTTTCAACTAATTTATTGAATTCTTTATTAAAAAGGCAGCTTGAAAATATAATGATGAAAATATCTTAGTTATTTAGGTCGATAAAGATTGTAATAAATGCTGTGAGAAAATTCTTGTAAAATAGAAAAAAACAGAAATTTTGCTTTAAAAAATTTAATGACCCTCCCCCACCCCCATGAGAAAAAATGATAACCATCCTTTCTTAAAGATAAAAAACACTCACACAGAGAAAAAATATATACGCATATATACGCATATATATGTTACAAAAATGAAATCACAGATGTATAAAAAATATGACAGAATGTTAAAAAATATCAAAAATGAAAACTAGAAATGTATAATAGAAATCAGTATCGTCAGAATCGTAAGAAGAGCTTGCAGGTTACTTCACAGTGATATGTTATCACAGTGATGATAATATGTTTATCTCATTTTATTTTGTAAGCTTTAGGCTTAAGATGACAAAATCTTCCTCCAAATAGACATATCGTAGTGGAAAAACACTGTAAACACTGGCGATAATTGATAAATAAACTAAAAATAAAGTAGGACGCGTTTCGAGCTACAACAATAACAGCTCATCATCAGATAAACCAACACGTGTCCGTAAGGGCACAGAGTCAAGATAAAGTGAAAGAAAGAGGAAGGAGAAAGAGTGCGACAGGTAGCGCTAGCTGAAAGAGCACAGGTGGAAGGGAAAAATGTTGCCAAATAATAAAAGAAAGGGAAAAAGTTGGTAAAACAATAAAAGTAATAACGAAAATAAAAATAAAAAATAATTAAGTAAATTAAAAAATAAATAAAATAAATAATTAATTAAAAATTTGTAAATAAATAAAATAAATAAATAAATAAAATAAAACAAGAAAAAAATATTAAAATACTACATGTAAATATGTATTGAAAAAAAAAAACCTACAAGGCTAGCTGCCAACTTTTACGCATTTTTCCTACCACAAAAATTTTATAGTAAATATTCTTATTTAAGCGTCAAAATCTTATGATTAAACAAATGGAAAATCTTTGTTCAATTTCAGTGGTAGCAAAAACTCGTAAAAGTTGGCAGCTATGCTACATGAGTAATTTCCAAGCAGGAGAAAGGGAGGGGGATGATGAGACATCGTTGACAATAGTATCAGAATTTTTACAAATAAAATATACTTGAGAAGGAGAGGCAGGATTAGAAATAATTCTGGCCATGGAAAAATTGAAAAAATGACCGGAAGACCAACAGTGAGAAGCAAACGAAGACCTGGATAATTCCTGATTTTTTAATATATCTCTGATTCTCGTCCAATCTTTTCTTCAGCGGTTCTTCTGGTCTAACCAATGTAACCCAAATTGCAAGAACAAGGAATAAAATAAATACCCCGCCGATTCTCAATAGGAATAGGGTATTTCAAAAACGAGAATTTAATTTTATTCATAGGTTTGAAGATAACTTTAAAATTGAAACAAGAAAGGATTTTAGCAATTTCGAAACAGAGAGAAGAATAAAAAGGTAGAACTATAGAGTTAATAATAGCTCGTTTCATGTAAAATGACGTCATTTGCATCCGTTGAAGAATTCCACCTTTACGATACTTTATAAAAATTTATGCATATGAGTCATTATCGCAGAATAATACAGAAATCGAACAAAACGTGATTTCGTCATTTCAGAAACTCCGCAAAAAAAATCGGGTATCTAATAAAATCGCCCCATCGAAATGTTTTCCTGTGTGTGTTCATGCTATCGAAAACTTGTTACTATAAAAATTTAAATATATATATATCTGACAATTTAAAGTTATGGGGGCAGAAACATCATCGCCAGGTTTCCCTTTCTCCGCACAGAAGTCATGACCAGCGAGAAAAAAAACGAAATAAATAAATGTAGGAGGTCCAAATAATCACTCCTTGGCTGCTGTAAGTTCATTTTATTAAACTGTAGTTATATTAGAGAGAAAAGCTCCTGTTGCAGACGATATTTTACCGAAACATCCAAAAAATATTTCATCCTTTACTACATCAAATCGTACTCATGCAAGAGCGCACCCAAGAATCCCTCTTCTTCTTCTTCTCCTTACCACCTCTAGAGGCTTGCTCTTTTAAATCTAAAAAGAAAATTCGAGAACATTCTCTAGTCTCAATCCCTCATTCTTTTATGTAAACATAACTCATGTCCAGATACGGGACTATTTTCCACAGACGATAATTTTATTTAAAAAAAGTATTATTTAACCAATTTATAATCGACTCAGCAGTTTAAATATCTTAAGCAGACGATTTTTATAGACGATTAATTTTAAGAGAAAAAGAAAAGAAGTGAATTTATTGATATGCACACTATCAAATGTTGACTGAGGAAAAATAAATAAATAGATAAAAAAAATAATGATATTTTTTTAAAGGTATGGTTTTGGAATAAATTTAATAAGACTTTCTTAAAAAAGGTTGATAAAAACATAGAAAAAATGAGTTTTATTGGGAATATTATGAAATAAAGTTTAATTAAGAATATTTTTAATTTAGAGCCATCTTTTAAATTTACGCGTATTGGAATAAATGTTTTTTAAGGCGAATTAAGAATTTATATCGTCTCCATAAAGATTAACAGATTAGATCTAGAAACAAGATTTTAATTTAATATTTTGAAGTAAGTACGGAATATTATTATAAGAAAATTACGATAGTATAAAAGTTAGTTTTGGTGAAAAAAAATTTTAAAATTTGTAATATATATATATATATATATATATATATAAAATTAATACCGGGAAAAACACAGCAGGAAAATTTGAAATAAAAAATATATTTGTATTATCACTTGTATCCTTATTGCTTTCCAGTTTCCAGTTATTTAACTATGCCATTTTGGCTGTTAGAACGAGTAACTAGTGTAAAGTCGACTACTTAACCCATTCGTACCCAGCATCTTTTGCATAAATTTTAATTGGTTGGCACCACTATTTTTAGAAGATTTAAGTTTACTTGATTAATCACGAAAGTACATCATTTAAATAAAATAATCATTGCTTTTCTTTTTTACCGGTGTTAAAAACAGTGCTGAATGCACCTTTTGAAGCGTCCCCAAAAAGGGACGCTAGGCACTAATGGGTTAATTTCTAATCTGTGATAGACAAACTATTTCCGAAGCATTGTGTTTCTTAAAAAAAGAAAAAAATACATTAATTTATTGATAATTTAAAAAAAACCTAGTGCTAACCTGGTGCTTAGAACGAGTAACTAGTGTAAAGTCGCCTACTTAACCCATTCGTACCCAGCATCTTTTGCATAAATTTTAATTGGTTGGCACCACTATTTTTAGAAGATTTAAGTTTACTTGATTAATCACGAAAGTACATTATTTAAATAAAATAATCATTGCTTTTCTTTTTTACCGATGTTAAAATCAGTGCTGAATGCACCTTTTGAAGCGTCCCCAAAAAGAGACGCTAGGCACTAATGGGTTAATTTCTAATCTGTGGTAGACAAACTATTTCCGAAGCATTGTGTTTCTTAAAAAAAGAAAAAAAATACATTAATTTATTGATAATTTTAAAAAAACCTGGTGCTATATCATAAAACCAGAAATAGCTTCTTAAAGCACCCTAAAATTTAGAACTGCGCGATGCCTTTCAAAAGAACTTAGCCTGTCTTAATAATAGGTTAAAAACAGGTGATTTTACGGAAATTGTACAGATAATCGGGACGCCAGTAAAATTTACTATTTTTAAACAAAAAATTCCGTAAATTCCGGATTTTTTTTTTTTTTTTTTTTTTTTTTGGTCTCGAATTTATTAAAATTTTTCAGTTACAAAATAGTTACCGTAATATCGGGTGTATAAGCCGCAGATCAAACAATTCTTTTTCGACCCAGATTTTTTTAAGAAACAAATGTAACTAGTTAGATCACCGTAAATATTTGTCTTCAATCACTAAATAATATTTCTGGGTCCAAAAAGAATTGTTTGATCCGCGGCTTATGCACCCGAAATTACGGCACTACAGTGTACTGGCGTCGTTGCTTGTTACTGGCAATCCTCTCCATTTCAGGCATCAAGGACGCTCCGACATATCAGAATAGCTCACTCTCGAAGCAGTTCCCATGCAGCCATAGGTCAACATTGAGACGCCTGGAATTTAAACAACATTGATCCCTCGTGTAATAGAGCTTTAAGAAGTTTAAACTATGTTGGGAAAATATGTTATTGTTCATGAAACATCAATGCGATTGCTAAAGTGTGTGTTATACATGAGGTAAAAGCAAATTATATTTCCCCATTGACAGAAAAATGCCGATTTTGCATTAAATAAAAAAAAATTGATGATTACGTTTATCTGTGTAATTTATGGTGAAATAATGAAATACTTTTCAAGTTGTATTAATATTTGTTTGTGATAGCACAAATACGCAACTCCACATATTGCTCACTCCATGTGCATTTGAATATTAGTGACTTTAAAAATATTATACAGGTTTTGTTAAAAATATTATACTGGTCCTGTAATTTCTAGAACAGAAAATTTTTCGATACCAGTATTTTCTTATAGAAGTGATTAATTAATACCGTGCTTTGAAATAGATTTTTTTTGTTATGGCTAATTCCATGGGTTCTGTAGTGTAAGTCACATAACTTATTAATTGCTATGCTTGTTAGCCACCGTTATTTACGAAAAGTTTGCTTGGCCTTATTCAATTAATGAGAATGTGCCAATAAAATTAATCACAATTTTTTTTGTTCTATAATACTGGTAGCCAAAAATCGTAGCCTGTGACTTACACTACAAGTACTCATGGAAATAGCCTTATAAAATGCTGCTAATTTACCTGATAAAGTAACGGTATCCATACGAAACATGTTATATCTTTACCCATGAACAATAATTTGTTCATAGTTTTCATAACACTCCTAAATATTGAAATTATGGCATCAATGTCAGAATTGCACTAAATTTTCATTTTCCTATGTTTCTATTTAATTTTTCTATCCACAACTTTATAATATTAGATAATATGTGTATTTTTATGCACATAAGATTTTTCTGAAAACTTGCAAATTTTACTTGCAAATTGTGTAATGTGTTACATGGATATGAATGGTTAAAAAAAGCATATTTTCTCTATTTTTTATACAATAAACAAAGTATTTTATTCAAAGTTTTAAGCATAAAAAGAGCAACATTTAAAAAATATTTTATAAAATTTCCATTGAAAATTTTGAAAAATTCGTTTGCTATAAACTTGGTTTCCGGAGACCCATAAAAAATATATTCTCGTTGTGGATAAGATAATTCATAATAACTTTATTTAAAAATTACAAAAAAAAACACTATAATTATAATAACAGCCCAACTCGAACTTCGTCTTCAGATGCTTTAAATGGCCCTATAAACGCCCGTTTTTTTTTTTTTTTTTTTTTTTTTTTTTTTAATGCATTATGTTTCCCCCATTTATGCCTTAATTAAATGAAAGAATTAAGAATGATTAAATAATCTAAGCACAAATTTTATATATTTTAAAAAATAATGTTCCATTTGTATATACAGAACAATTAAAGACTTAACTGATTCTTTTTTTTACACACATTCTGCTGAAAATATGAGATTAACACCACTAGTTACTAAGCTAAAATATTCATAATATTTTGTTTACGCATCTCAGCCTATAAATTGTATGACATTGTAATAAAAAAATAGTGGTGTAAAAAAGATTTAAGTGTTGGATCAAGCAAACTCATCTTGCCCGTAAGACATACGGGAAAATGAGTAAAGTGGTTAAACATTAGAAATATTTGCTTATTTAGTTTTTGTCAATCCCATCATTATTTAACCCTTTAACGTTCATTGGTTTCGCCACGAAACCACGAAATTTTAATTCCGATACGCAACACTGACACCGGTATTTTTATCTAAAAATATATCTTTTATTATATATGTGAAAAATCACGTTTTCTTATTTAGAAATATATTTGTCCTTAATTACCGGTGTCATTCATTTATTTCGACATCTTTGCAAAGAAAAGCCTATAATCGTTAAAGGGTTAATCAACATGCATTTGTTAACCCCTTTGCGACGGGAGCCTTTTATGAAATTTTTAATTTTTTGTCACCGGTTTTAAAAAACAGAAAATCGCGCTTTCTTGAATCTGGAAAACGCTCCGATTAAGTAATGCAAATTTTACAGTAAAATTTTACTGGTGGGGATAAACGAGGATTCTTAAGCCTTTTTGCGGCACGTATACGTGTCGCTCGTCTTAACGGGTTAAAGGGTATACATAGCTGCCAACTTTTACGCATTTTTCCTACCAGAAAAATTTTATAGAAAATATTGTCTTATATCATCGTCGAAATCTCATGATTAAACAAATGGAAAATCTCTGTACAATTTTAGTGGTATCAAAAATGCGTAAAATTTGGCATCTATGGGTATAACAATTTTTTACTCTTATCTCATTCAAAAAAAAGTAATTTAAACCAAATTCCAAATCATTTTTTTACTTTCAGTTTACAAATTCCTCGCTTTTACAAATCTCATTAATTTGTTCACATAACTACAGATGCATTTTGAAATAGGCTGTACTTTGCTTCATCTGAAACTTAACCTCTACCTCTATTAATCTAATTAATAAATTTTAAGTAGTTGAATAAATGTGTTCTAATAAAAATCCTCATTTATTCATTCCATACAATTAATGTAACATTTGTTATAGAAAAAAAGTTATAGATTTGTTACTACATTTCCATTTGATAAAATAACTTTAACCCTTTGCGGCGCGGTGGTTTCATAGATATACAAAGTTCGCACACTCCTTGGAATTTCCAAGGACGCTGGCACCACTATTAAAAATAAGAAAATTTACATTTAATTTTTAAACCACAACATTCGTAACCCCCACCTTTATTCACAGCTTTTACGACATTTTGCTGCAGTGAAACACTTTGAAAATATTCTTTAAATTTAGTGGCAGAACTGTGCGAAACCTGGATATACCACTTAATTTTAATTCCCAAACGCCACATTGGCACCGGAATTTTGTTTAAAAAAATTACGGTTTATTGGATGCGTGAAATATAGCGTTTTCTTATTCGCAAATAAAGTTGTTTTCAAATTCCGGCGTCAGTTATTAATTTCAACACAAAAGCAATGAATTTGTCCTGGCCCACAAAGGGTAAAAAATCAATTTTTGAAGGAATTTGTCTTAAGAGGGTTCAAGACACATTTTAAAATAATTTATTTATTGAGTTAAAAATTTGAATGACAAAAAGTTGCATGAAAATGTCGCCATTTGTCAAACCCATGCATGGGTTGTACGCATCAGGGGATTCCTGGGATATCAGGTGGATTTGCAGCAGAAAATTCGTAAAGTACTGATTGCTATAACTAAAACTAGAATTTTTTTTCCCCAATTAATAAAGCAAATACAGTCGGTTCTCGTTAATTCGAACTCCTCGGGACCACAAGAAATGTTCGAATTATCCGAAGTTCGAATTATGGAAAGTATGAAGTGAGAACATGCTTAATATGGTACTATTATAAAAGAATTAGTGTTATAGTGTTTTTTCAAATTTATTTCGTCTGTTATCATTAGAATATGACTTAATATTAAATTAGAATGTATAAATACATAAATTAATTAAAAGATTAGAAACAAGCACAATGGAAGAAAAAATGAAAGCGTCACTGACGAACAGACGGGAAACTAAGAATGTGGATATCAAACGCAATGGATTATATGTATACTCGTTCGGAACAATTTCCACAAAAATCAAAGAAAGAAAGTTATTAAAATGATCTGAAATCTGTGAAAAAGAAAGGAAGAATGAAAAGTCGGAATTCTCGTCCATTCGAATTAAACGATGTCATAAGAAAATGAGTTCGAATTAAGGAAAAAGTTTCACGTTATTCTGCCATTGAGAATTTCGGGACTTCATGTTTAGTTCGAATTAAGCGAAGATTCGAATTATCCGATTTCGAATTAACGAGAGTCGACTGTACTACTTTACAAACATTCTGGTACAAGATCCTTGAAGCGTACGAGCCCTGTCATGCTTTTGTGGTTTATTTAATAATTCAGCAATAGGATTTTTATCGAATAACATACAATAAAAACATTATCTTCTAATGAAACACGTATGTATAAAATTAATATCAATTCAAACAAAGAATAATTATTTCTTATGATCCTGGAATTTCAGCCATTAAAAAAATTCCATTTAATTTTATGGGATTTGTTATTAATAGCATGCATGGTCACAGTGACGTCACAGTGACGTTACTGTGAGTCACTTTAGTCACATCACATCTGTGACTAAAATGCCACCACTCAGTGACGTCACATTGTGACTGAGATGTGACTTTCTTAAAAATCTTTAGAAATTTATAAATATCCTTCAAAACATGTTATTTACTTTTAAAAACATGTTTCTGGCAATTTAAATATCGTCGCTTTTGTCACAGTTTCGTCAATAGGTTAATGTCAAATTAGTCACAAATGACACATTTTTCACAAATTTGTCACATTGTGACCACTTTGTGAAACGTCACAAAAGAGCTCTAAAACGGCCATAACGACTTTACATTTTAGTCACTGTGACTTCACATCGACGTCACGTAACGTCACATTGACAATCGATGGTCACAAAGTCACAATGTGACTTCACAACTACATTACAGTGACGTCACCATGCTTTACGGGGTAATTGATAAATGGATATATCAACTACTGTCTCGGCAGACAGAACAACAGTTATTGAGATAATTTTCTTTCTCATATGCTGTATTTGTTTAGAGAAAGAGAGAAATGTTATATGAAATGTCCCCATTTGTCAAACCTATGTTTCTATTGTTTTGTTTTTTTAATACTTCAGCGAAGGCTATTTATCAAATAACATACTACAAAAAAGTTCTTTTCTAATTAAACACGTAAATCTAAATTTAATATCAATTCAAATATAGAATAATTTTTTTTCTTTGAAATAAATAACATCCAATTTTTATTTCAAAATAGCTCGTTATTCAATAGCTCTTTAAAATTTATCAGTGTCCTCAGGATGAAAATCCCAATAGTTTTCAAAACTATGCAGTTCTATTGATTGTTTTATATCATTATATTTATTTTATTTTACAAAAATGCTGAACAAATCTTAAGTGGTTAAGTATGCTTGTGGGCGGTTTAGAACAGACTTATTACCCTGAAGGAATATGGTATTCATTAAAAAAATGATGTAAATAATAACAGCATCGAGAAAGTAAATCAATGCATAATGTTATCGCAAGTTTTTTTTTTTTTTTTTTTTTTTTTTTTTTTTTTTTTTTTTTGCCTTGAATAGTAATTTATCATTTCCAAAAAAAATTTTCAGAATAATATTAGAAATACAAAAAAGAAATTTTTTTTTTCATTTTCATGCAAGCACATAATTTATTCTTTTTTTTTTCATTTTAATTTATAGATTGTGATGAAAAACTTTTTTGATTTAATTGTTACTTTATTTAAAGAACTCATTTAATTAAGTGAGTAGAATTTCCTGCAAACGTCAGTTTCACATTTCCTACTAATGTTTTCGAAAAATAATTGTTGTATTTTTAATGAGAGGTATTTCTGAATAATTAGAGAGAGGATAATTTTTTTTAAAATAGTGGTATTGAAATCTTGTACAAATCTTGTTTTTTTTGTATCTATGTTAACTGCATAGACTCTAAAAACAGCAGCATTTCACTTAATTTCTTACTTGTAGCTATCCACTATTGCAATTTGTTTTTGAATTTTAGTACCTCTGACAATAAAGTTCGTTGAATAGTCTTGCAACATTAAGGTAGATGAAATATTAACGAAAGTTACCATACCATCCTCCGAAATAGTCATCTACCATAACTATGCACCACTGATAACTGCCCCACTAAAAAAAATCTGTAGAAAATCTATAGCTTTTTGGCCCAAAATCTGCGTGAAATCCGAAGGTATTTGACCCATTATGCAGATATTTTTAAGAATATCTTAAAAAATTCTGCAGATATTTTAAAGATAAAGCTGTCTGCAAATTTTCTTCAAATTTATGTAGAATTTCTGTAGAAAGTGGCGATTTCTTCAGATAATCTTAAGATTTTTTTTAGTGGGGTGCTATACATGTCCTGGGAAATTCGCAAGAAGTCTTTTGGGATGGAGTTCAAAAGCTTCGTCATATTTCGTTGGATGTTAGCAATAAGGTAAAATCTCTTTCAAAGAGAGTTTGAGTCGTGGAAATAGGAAGAAGTCTGGAGGATTGAGATCTGGCGAGTATGGTTGATGTTTAATTTGCACCACCCTTCATTAATTTCTTTCGGTATCTTGCAAATCTTAAAACCAAACTTTAAACCGATCTTTTGTTTTTTCATTTTCCTGTTCTCAGTTAAGAACCAACACACTGACCACGCACTTTGTAAAACACGTCTAACGCAGAACATAAACGACGCTCAACTGAACAACGATTGGGGAAGATGGTCAACGCTTGCCTGTATCCAGGTGTAGCGTTTTGTTTCCCCAGTGTTTTGTTAGATTGGAATTTTTGAATTCATTCACCGAACTTTATTGTCAGAGGTAGTATATAAAGTCGTTATTACTTGATTGTTACTGTTAGTTGTATTACTATTTATTTTGGTATGACACTATTTTTCATTTTTCTGTATCCTTTCCCATGAACAAAAGTTTCTGCCTTTTCCCCTTCAAACACGTAAAATATACAAATACGTATTAGGCCTGGAAGCGACAGTACAAATAATCATCTCCTTAATTTTAGTGCTGAAATTTAAGAATTAGTTAAAACTCGATTCTCATATTAAAACGCAATCGGCCTGACGATTCATATCTCGGTGGAAAAAACTTCTCGGTGGAAAATTCCAACTTTGCTGTTGATTCGGAAGTTTAGCATTAATTTTTTCAGCATCTCAAAGGTATGAAAGCGTGGCAGACTGGGAGCAGGAAAACACCCTAGTAGCAAATCAATATTGGTCCAACGTTGTGCCAATATTTTATCTATTGGAAATATTGCCAATAAAAAGTCAATATTGCTCCAATATTGGGATGTTTACATTTTGCCCTTATTTAGCCAATATTTGCAGCTAATATTATGCCAACATTGGGGTTTCATTGGAAATATTGCCTATAAAAAGCCAATATTGTAGAAATGTTGGCGTTCCGTAGGAAATATTTCCAATGAAATTCCAATATTTAACCAATATTGGCGTTTTATTGGCAATATTTCCATAAAAACCCCAATATTGGCATAATATTGGCTGGAAATATTGGCTAAATAAGGGCAAATTTTAACATGCCAATAATGGAGCAATATTTTATGCCAATATAGGGCCAATGTGCCAATATTGCTCCAAGATGTAGCCAATATTGGTCCAATATTGTTTGGCTACTTGGGCATAGTGTTAAACTTAGGAGTCAATCGCTACAATCAATTATCAAGTATTTTTTACCAAGACTTGACTTGACCGAGCGCTTGCGTTTTAACAGCTTCCCTGATTTGGCCGTACGTCATACGGACAACTTTTTTTGCCAATCATGATTTGCCCGTGCAATTTGGATGGCATCCATACGCCAATCATAATATAAGTGGTACAGACATCCAAACTTCAATCAAAATTTATTATTCTCACCAGTAAAATTTTATTGTAAATTTTAAAATAATTAATCCGAGCATTTTCTCATTCATTTTGGTAAAAATTTCAGTTTTGAAAATCCAATGACAGAAGATTAAAAATTTAGTAAATCCACGGAAAAGAAGGCATAATTTGAAAGTTTTTTTCAAAACTATTGATGAGTTAAGTAGTGGTTAATATACTACTCCAGTTTGAACTAATTTTGAAATTTCACCCATGAACTCGTTAAGTTTATTTATCTATGCTGCCGTCTCCAGATCTGTCTTCAGTTATTAACTGCCTTGATATAATAGATTATTTTCGACGAAGAAGGTTTACATACCTGTCTATGCGGTACAAAATGTTAGTGTCACAAATCTCACCTTCGACCAATGCCCTGTTACATCAGTTGCACATCACACACTAATAAAGTTCAAAATAAAATAATAAATAGTAATTACAAAATGTCGTGATCTAAGGTGTTACGAGGGAATCTAGATTTTATTTAAAAAAAGAATTCGCTGTAAGTAGTATTCCGAGAAGTGGTCACTTCACATTAATCACTTTTTCATCTTTAATGTGATAGATTATATATCTATATTTGTTTATCGTTCTTTACTTCTTCATAGACAGATTTGGCAACCGCTGACACTGTTATTCCAGAAGACATGGTGATATTTAAATACCCAACAAGCTTTTAAATATACAGCGTACAAAAATTTTTTACCGGATTCTTTCACGTTTTTTCAAAATTGCACTAGGTTTCCTAAAGGTCCTGTCGACTAATGTTATATTCCGCACAATTCCATCAAAGTAGTTCCACTCGTGACACATTAATGGGGTAAGGCCAGGAAATTACATCCTAAGGGATATTTCCTCTTTAATGCAAACATTCTTTGTAAATACTTTTAATTCCATATTCAACGAAAATAAGTCCACTTAGACGAAATGCCCGTCAGCAGACGATTCACGCACTCGCAGACGAATGTTTCGGAGCGCCGAAAAACAAACACACTACGGTTGCAAAATTCTCTCTCTGCTAAATATGTTCCTTAATGTATGTAAGCATGAAATATGAGTGTATGTAAGTACGTACGTATGATGAATACATATGTAAATATGTAAGATGAATATAAGTAAGAGGGTAAGTATTGGAAATAAGTGTATGTAAGTATAAAAAATAGGTGTATGTAAGTATGTATGATGAAAGTAATCATATAAGGCAAATGTAAGTAATAGGAATACACATAAGTACGTACAAAAATTATTAACGTTATATAATATAATCGAAATTTTAATTAAAATAACAATCTATATATTGTTTTAATTAGTTTAATATTTCTTAATATCATATACAATGGCTCATTAATGTATCTATTTTTTCTGATTTATTATTAAAAATATTATAAGAATGATTTAATTTTATTTGTTAACTTATATGTAAGCATTTAATAACTAGATTAGTTGCTTACACTTACGTTTATTTATTTATTTATTGTTTTTACTTTAGAAGAACATACCTATTTATTTATAAAATGCATATAATAAAATATTTTGTTAATTAATGCTTACGTAAAAAGCTTTCGTTTTCTTTTAAAAGCCTAGAAATCTAAAAAATCTATTAATTACAAATAACAAAAAGGTTTTAGACTCGTATAAAAATATAATGAAGATAATGATTTAATCCGGGCAGAAAAAAATTTTTTTTTTGTATTTTATTTATTTATTTATTTTAGAAGAACATACCTATTTACTTAAAAAATACATATAATTAAATATTTTGTTAATTAATGCTTTCGTAAAAAGCTTTTGCTTTCTTTTAAAAAACTAACAAATAAAAAAATATTTTACTTACAAATAACAAAAATGTTTTAGACTCGGAAGAAAACATAATGAAGATAATTTAGTGGTCATTTAATCCGGTCAGAAAATATATTCTACAAATAAAGCTAAAAAATGTAGCTGAATAAATAAAAATTATAACGAATGTATCTTTTTTAACGCAGGACTCAATTGATGTTTTTTTAATATAAATAATGAATCTTGTTTTATTCTTTTTAAAATGTAATCTTTTTAAATACATAGAAACTCTAAAAAAAGTACACTTATAATTCGCAGAATTTCTTACTAATCCTTACTAATATTATAAATCGGAAAGTGAGTTTGTTTGTTTGTTTGTTTGTTCCGCTTTCACGCCGTAACTACTGAACCGATTGCTTTGAAATTTTGCTGACGTAAAGTTAGAAGTCCGGATTAAATAATAGGGTAATTTTTATTTATTTTATTCAAATATTTTCCTTAATAATTCAAAATTTCATTATTTTTCATACAAAATCAATAGGCATTTTTCAGATAAAATTTAACCATTTTCCTTTCCTGTTGACAAGAAAATAAAAAATTTAAATAATAATTTTTCAGCGGCAATGAATTTTTAATAGCAAACTTCCACGCGAAAAACTATAATAAAATAATTTAAAAGAAAATAAATATGACGTCATGTTTGAAATAAAAATAAAAGGTGTATTTTTTATAATACATTTAACAAGGATATTTGTTTAGTTAATGGGATAGAAAAAGATTTATATTTTTAATAAAATGGTTCACTCATGAAAATGTGACGTCATAGTTGAAATAAAACAGGTACTTTATAGCAGTCGTTAAAAATACAAGGGGTATGAATATCGGTAGCTAATGGAGCGAGATAAATAATGACGTCATATTTAAAATGAATCAGAAATATTTTTTACTTATACTAATTAATAAGTTATAAGATACATACAAATGAATATTTTTATTCAAAACTCATAATTATAAATGGAAGAAATTTTTTGTGGGAAAAAGGTGGAAAATAAAATCACTGATAATATATTTTTGACTCGATTTTTTAACACTTTCGAACAAAGTTGAAAAGTTATTATGCTTTCGGTTTGTCTGTCTGTCTGGTCGCTTTCTAACTTTCGTAAATATACTCCGATTTCCATGAAATTTTTGGACGTTTTTAACGTTTACCTAGCACGAATACCTATTGAAAATAAAGTTTCTACCATGATTAGTTTATTTACAGGGATAGTCAAAAAATTTCCTTATATTACGGCATTATGGGGAAAAATCGTTTTAATTAAATTTAACGATGTTACAGCCTGTAGAACATATTCAAATTTATATGCATTTACAAAGTGCACTAAAATATGCATTTTGTAAAGTATGTAGTGAAAAGGGCACTTACTATTCATTTGCAGGGTCAGACAGAAGAATTCCATTGCATAGGAATAAAGGGAGGAACAGTTTCCGACATATTTTAATTATGGTAAACGATTTCATGTATAATCAAATTGATATATGTTGCTGAGGCTTAATGTAAGTTATTTCATGCATAATACGAAGTGCATAGCATTTACAGGGACACACAAAAGATTTCAAATATTATATATTCTATCCGAAGTACTGTATATCATGGATGATGACTGTTGCATGGATGAAATGCATTTTGAATTATGTTATGTGCTTTTAAGTTTCGCTAAATGTATGCATATTAAATGGAGAGTTTAAATGGTAATAGTATAAATAGTTAAATTTAGATATACAGGGTTACACAAAAGATCTCGGAAAGGTTACTGAATATGAGCGTAATTTACTTAAAGGTGGTTTTTTAATAAAATATGCATTTTTATTTTGAACTGCATTTAGTAAACTAAGAAATGTTTGTAGTATATATATAAAATGATAAACAGGGTCCCGCAAAGAACTGGATACAAGGTTGTCTTCGGATGATAATTTCTGAAAATGTAATTTAGGTAGTACTAATAAGAAATATTTTTGTTTGAAATAAATTTTAGAAAGATATTTTCGTGTATTAAAGGCACTTGGAAAACTACAGGGCTGAACAAAAGAATTCAAGAATGTTTCTATCTATTAGTATTAATCGCTGAAAGGAAAATTTTGACCAGCAAACAAATTAGCAAATAGGGATTATCAAAAGTTTTTTTACCATAAATTCGCGATAAAAAGTTAATTACACATGCTTTTCATCATCGAAATTTTTTGCTTGATTGATCAATTATTTCTTCTTTAAATGTTATGTGAACGAAGTCACGGGTAACTGCTAGTTTTATATAAAAAAATAACCACATCATTTTGAATATAATTGACTACGTGAAAAAAAAAACCTTTACTGTAATACCCTATTATGTTTTAGAAATATTTTTTTCTTTAGAAATTACTTATAATTTAATTTGTAAAATAAATAAATAAATATAATAATAATAAAAATAAAAAATAATAATAAAATAGATTTTATACCTATATTTCGGATTTATGAAGCGTCAGTACGTGTATCTTTTTTACAAAAAATATTTTAAAATTTTATAAAATAGAATTGCCAACAAGCAAAGGGTATAAATAAATATATATTAACCCTTTAACGTTCATTGCTTTCGCCACGAAACCACAAAATTTTAATTCCGATATGCACTGACACCGGTATTTTTATCTAAAAATATCCCTTTTATTATGTATGTGAAAAATCACGTTTTCTTATTTAGAAATATATTTGTTCTTAATCACCGGTGTCATTCATTTATTTCGACATCTTAGCAATGAAAATGCTTTGATCGTTAAAGGGTTAAAGGGGAGAGTTGACCATAGATTAGGCATGTATTCAGTCATTGTTGCTATTTTATTTTTTAAAGGATTTCAGAGTTTTATCAATAGATGCCAACTAAAGCTACTGGAATGCTCAAACATTTGTCTTTGTTCTATACAGGTAATCGAAATAGATGAGGAAAAATCAATTATGAAGCGTATTCGACCTAAATATTTAGATGGGAATTAATATTTTTAGATACACTTGGTAAGCTTTTTTCCGATCAAATATATCATAAAAATTACAGTAATTAGGTATTATGTATTAGGTAAATTGTAATAACAAGGTAGAACCCGTCGACTTTCGATGAATGAAATGCTTAGGTAGGAACCGTGTCATTGATTTATAGTAAACATACGAAATTACTTACAATAAAAAAGTGCTTTATATTGGTAAGACTAACTCTTAAGCAAATGATATTTAACCTAAAATAAATAAAATACTATAAAAATCTGTTGTAAAAATTATTAAAACTAAACTTTAATCGTAAATGTAAGTAGTAAAACATAATAAAGATCAGGTACTATGTTACAGTTATCAATAAAGGCTCGTATGTTGGGTATTCCAAAAGGAAAAACAGCAACATATATTCCACTTTGAGTCAATCATAGATTTTTTTTTCAGTGAAATCTATTCTCAGATTATTTTCATCATCTCAAAATTTACATATTTTATAATTTCTCATATCCATGTTCACCTTTTCAATGTTTTTAAAGAGAAAATGTATCATGTGCAAAATAATAAACTAAAAATCCTTTAATTTATAAATAAAAACGAAATAAAACTAAAATTCACCCGGTTTTATAACAGATGATATTTTTTTCGCATTGGACGTATTTTAATTTTTAAAAAATTTCCCTTTTTATTACAAAATTGCACCAAAAAGATATAGTAATCTCCGGCTTTTTTCCATTTACTTTTAATAGAAATGGAGTACTTCAGTTGCCACAATTAAAAAAATATATAAAAAACTACAAAAAATTAATATCTCAAAAATAAATTAAGATACAGATTTCAAACAAATCTATATTATAAAGGCCAAATGTATCTGTGCGTAACGCATACGTCATTTTGCGAATGGCAACTCTCTCCCATTCAATTTCGGGTTTGCAATTTTTGTTATTGCAAATTTTATAGTTTTAAACATCGCACATTTTAAATTTTTACACCGTCGTATAGAGAAAAAAATGTACTTTTGAATTCAATTTGTTTCAAAGCTGTATCTCAATTTATTTTTGAGATATTAATTTTTTTAGAGTTTTTAGTACCAATTTTGTCCATTGTGGCAACAGAATCAGTCCATTTTCTCTTTAAATTGAAAGAAAAAAAGAAATAGAAATAGAAATTAAAATGCGCAAAAATTTTCCATGCAATTTTTGTTATGCAATTTTCGGTACTGCAAATTTTACACTTATAAACATGATACATTTTAAATTTTTACACCGTCGTATAGAGAAAAAAATGTACTTTTAAATTCAATTTATTTCAAAGCTGTATCTCAATTTATTTTTGAGATATTAATTTTTTTATAGTTTTTTGTACCAATTTTGTCCATTGTGGCAACAGAATCACTCCATTTTCTCTAAAATTGAAAAGTAAAAAAATAGAAATTAAAATGCGTATACTATTTTTAAAATATCGTCTGTTATAAATCCGGGGAATTTCGGTTTTATTTCTTTTAATAAATTGGATTATTGAATTTTATAGTATTTTGTTAGTTTTAGGTTAAAATAATATTTGTTTAAGATTTAGACTGACCAATATAGGATGTATTTTTTACTGTAACTAATTTTGTAGATTTATTATATAAATCAATGAAACAGTTATTTCTTAAAGATTTCCTTTCGTCAAATTTCGACGGGTTCCACCTCGTTGCATTTAAAAGTGGATTTTTCCCCTTAGCGACGCACAGTGGGGCAAAAAGCCTTCAAAACTGGCAAAAAATCGAAAAAATGAAATTTTATTTTGAACTACCGACATACGTCACTTTAATAGAGCAGATGTCAGTACACATCTTCCTAGTATTAAAATTTGCGCAAAGTTATTTTGATCGTCACTAGAGAAAGAAGTTAAACTGCATATTGTGCTTTGATAATAAGTGAAAAAAAAATCAATAATTTTGTTTCAACATTCGTTTGTTAATTTCGCTATAATAATATAAAAATAATTTTTTTTGACTATGGAACCTTTAACTACAAGTATGTAACAATAATTCATTAACTTTCAATTTGTTTTAATACGATTTTTATAGATATACAGACGCTTAGAATCTATAGTGGTGAAATTTATAAAAAAAATTAACACTGTCTACAAACATCGTAGGTTTTAGTTATGAGTTAAGGCGAGTTAAGTGTTAATTATAATTTTTTCGACTAAGTATGAGTTTTAAAAGGACAAATATGCCAGAAAATCTTGCTCCTTTTTGCCACTTTTTTAATTGTATGGTCATTTTTATAGCTAATCATCCTTAAATTTTTGTTAGTGTACGGGTGTGCCAAACATGATTATAAATATTTTCTTTGTTAAATACGAATTTTAATGCATTGTTTATCACAAAACAATGTATTTAAATGAAACTGACTATCATAGAACGTTTTAACAAAAAACTTTTGAAAAGTAATGTGATTTTATAGTATAAGAGCTCCATAATCGGAGAAACTACGAACAAGTAGTTTAAATGAAAAGAAGATTAAATGTTTAAAAGTTTAAGATAAATTCCGATGAGCAAAAGCCTGGCGAAACAAGGGAAATGCTTTAGAATTAACAAAGAGTGGCTTAACAAATCGCTTTCATTTCCTCGATTTGAAAAACAAACAGAAGCGTCAATGAAAAGCAAACGTGCCCATCTTCATATTCCGTCTGAATTTGTTCTGGGCGATCAAAAATACCAAGAGTAAAACGGTTATACAATTCTAGTTCTACATATTCGTTAGTGTACGTGACATGTATGAGTTTAAGATCTGAAAAACAGGAAAACAAAAAGTGTGTGTTAGCACTAAAACAACAGAAACAGTTTTTTTTCTGCTGTCTTTATAGTAATACGTACATTTTGCCTGAGAAAGGTTGATCCAATCCTTCAAAACGAGTCGCTAATATTCATTATAAGGTTTGCTTGAGAATAATTAAAATTACTAATTATGTTTACATTTTTTAATGCGATATTATGGATGATTTATAAATATCTAATTAGTATAAAACTATGTTAAATTCTTGTTTTTAACTCATTTTTCTACAAAAAATATTGAAAAAGGTTTGTAAATTAATTAATAAATTACTATTTGGCTTATGTAAAAGTTTAAAATTTTACTACTTTTCTTCTACAAAAGAATCCGTGATGTGCTTTTTTTGTTCAAAGTAATTTTTATTTTTTGCCAACTTTGGAGGCTTCCTGCCCCACTGTGCGACGGTGCAAAAATTAAAATTGTGCGATATTAGAAGTTAAAAAAAATTGTAGTATAAAAATTGCGAAACCTGAATTTCGTTTCAAATTTCAAAAAGACGCCATTCGCAAAATGACGTATGCGTTACGCACAGATACGTTTAGCCTTTATAATATAGATAGCTTTTAATTAATTCAGAAAAATTGAGCTTTCGTTCCAGGCATAATTTATTATACAGTGATTTAGGCTCAACATAACAATGTGGTATTCTTTAGAAAAGGATTGTGTGGGGAGGCTTAATCGACTCAATGTGAAGGAGGGTTGAATTCCTGAAATACTGTTGTTGCTCTAAAATAGAAAGTTTAACCCTTTAACGATCATAGCATTTTTATTGCTAAGATGTCGAAATAAATTAATGACACCGGTAATTAAGAACAAATATATTTCTAAATAAGAAAACATGATTTATCACATACAAAATAAAAGTGATATTTCTAGATAAAAATACCGGTGTCAGTGTTGCGTATCGGAATTAAAATTTTGTGGTTTCGTATCGAAACCAATGAACGTTAAAGGGTTAAGTCACTAAACAAACAGTCTGTAATAAGTCTTGAACATAATTAACCCTTTAACGTTCATTGGTTTCGCCACGAAACCACAAAATTTTAATTCCGATACGCAACACTGACACCGGTATTTTTATCTAGAAATATACCTTTTATTTTGTACGTGGAAAATCATGTTTTCTTATTTAGAAATATATTTGTTCTTTATTACCGGTGTCAATCATTTATTTCGACATCTTAGCAATGAAAATGCTATGATCGTTAAAGGGTTAACCCACTAGTGCCTAGCGTCCCTTTTTAGGGACGATTATGAAAAAGACAATAAAGCACTTTTCACACTAGTAAATAGAAAGATAAATAAGCACTATTTTTCACGAGACAAATTCCTCAATAAATTAAGATAAAAGTTATTCGTCTTTTAACCCTTTCCGTCACACTGTGCCCGGTCTGGGTAACCTAATTTTAATTCGAAACTTGCAATCGACACCAGTAATATTTTAGTAAAATTTTGCTTTTACAATAAAAGCTTAAATTAAGGGTTTCAACATATCAAAAAAATTCGTTTGTGAATTCTGGGGTCGGTCGACGATTTCTCATTTTACTAGGAGATTTTGCCCGTGCCGTAAAGGGTTAAAAGTAGTGGGAAATCCAAAATTTCATTTTTAATAAAGAAAATAATTTAGGCGTTAATGGGTTAAGAAGAAAATGGATTCGAAGTTTTATCAAAATCGGTCGGGCAGTTTCCAAATTAATGGCGTCTTAAATCTCGCATATTTGCATCAATTGCACCCTATTTTGTCTTCCCTTAATCTTACACAAGATCTCGGACAGCATCTGTTCAGGTTTACATTTATTTTCATTGAAATATTGTCAAAACCTCTGTGTAAAGCTTAAGTGTTTATGCGGCAATAAAAGAACATGGCGTTCTTCGAAAAACTTTTGAAACGTATGAAGACAAATTTCGTCAAGTTGAATACAATGAAATGAAATCAAACTACGTGACAACTAGTATGGCAGGTTGAGAGTCACAAAAAGTGGGACAAGGAGACAAAAAATGCAAGGCAGTTTCAAATTCCGGACATATTAAAATATAAAACTCTTTGTAAAAGGAACCTTTTCCTAATGGATTACCCTTTTCAATGTTCACATTTCATTTTCTTTGTTGTATATATCTGCTTAAATCAAGATATTTTTAAAAGGGAATTTTTCTCCCTTAACTTGAGATTCCATCTAATAAAGTTTCTCTTAGCATCCTAAATTTAAAAATATATTTTTTAAGTAATAATTAAAGTATGTAGCATAAGCTTATTCTGTTTTTTCAATTGCTTTTATTTATTAGCATACATTTTAACCCCTTGCGGCGCCGGTGGTTTCAAAGATATACCACTTGATTTTAATTCCCAAAATCCACAATGGCACCGAAATTTTGTTTAAAAATATTACTGTTTATTGAGTGCGCGAAATATAGCGTTTTCTTATTTGGAAATAAAGTTGTTTTCAAATTCCGGTGTCAGTCATTAATTTCAACACTTAAGCAATGAAATTGCCCTGCGCCGCAAAGGGTTAAAATAAAACAAAGTGGGACAAGTGTAACAACTCTTCCCCATGTGGGGAGCCTTGACTATTTTTTCTCATGATTAAAATCAATCACTTTTCAAATCTCTTATATGTTACAGTTTTCTTTTGATAAGTGATTGTAAAACGAATAAAATGATATGTAAAAGTTCATTCTAGATTCAATATATATAAAAAATCATTTTTAAAAAGTAAGTCAAACTTCCTTAGTCACCCTGATGTATATACAACGACATGACCGAAAAATTCGAAGCTGAAAAATATGACGATGATATAAGGATTACGGAGTATTTTTTCATCTTTATTTTAAATGGATGAGATATATTAGTTTGAATTTGTAATCTCAGTCACAATTTTAAAAATCTGATATTTGCCTGCGAAAGCACTCGTATACACTACATGGCTATTGATGAACGTCCACTTGCGATTTTAGACATTTTATGAAATATCTGGAAAAATTCATGAGGAACCCTGAAACTCTCAATATATAAATATATTAATACAAACCATACATCCCCGAGAAGAATTTTTTCTTGAAACTCCATAGGGGAACGTCAACAAATTAAAAAAAAGAATGAAAATCTTTTGGATAACCCTGTCTAAACTAATGTAGCGAAGGCGCCAAACTGTAGATTATGATTAAATAGGTTATTGTAATTAACTGTGTTAACTTGTATATCGATAGGATGTATACCCGTAGAAAAATTAAGGTTTTTATAAAAACAGTCCCAAATTTTTCCAAGATTTTTGCTTATAATTTGCAGAGTTCTTAATATAAAATAATATTCAACAACATTTAAACAAACAACATTGCGCACAATATCCTGTAATCAGAATTAAAATATAATAAAAAAGTGTATGAAAAAATGAGTAGGTTTACTAAATAATATTTCACTGCGCATGCGTCAAAGATTCATTACCATATTACGTTAGCTAAATGTATAAAGCAACTTTTGTGAAAGTCTCACAATCATAGCTTGAAAATTCTGAAAGTGATCGTCTATAGAATAAACACAAAATCTGTTATTCCCAAAATGAAGCAAAAAAATGAGGGGTTTTATCCGAATGTAGTAGTTTGTCCCATATTGATACTAATCAATGAATATATGGATACAACCCCTCTTATTTTTGCTTCATTTTGGAAATAACGGATTTTCAACTTATTCTATTGACGATTATTTTCAGAATTTTCAAGCTATGATTTTGAGACTTTCACAAAAGTTGCTTCTAGACAATTAGCTAATTCACAAAAGTTGCTCTAGACAATTAGCTAATTCACAAAAGTTGCTCTAGACAATTAGCTAATTCAAAAAAGTTGCTCTATACAATTAGCTAACTTAACCCTTTAACGTTCAAAGCATTTTCATTGCTTAGATGTTGAAATAAAGAATTGACACCGGTAATTGCGACCAAATATATTTGTAAATAAGAAAAAGTGGTTTTTCACATACTTAAGAAAATGGATATTTTTTAATTAAAATTTCGGTGTCGTTGTTGCATGTCGGAATAAAAATTTTGTGGTTTCGTGGAGAAACCAATGAACGTTCAAGGGTTAATATGTAAATGAAGTTTTCATATCGTTGAAGCGTGCGCAGTAAAAAATTATTTAATAAACCTAAACATTTTTCACACACTTTCTATTATTTTTTTTAATTCTGATTACGGGATATTGTGTGCAATGTTGTTTGTCATATTGTCAGGAAATAATATTATTTTATATATTAACTATGCTAATTATAAGCAAAAATATATGAAAAATTTTAAACTGTTTTTATAAAAACTTACTTTTTCTACGAGTATACATGCTATCGACATAAAAATGAACACCGTTTATTACAATAAGCCACTTAATCATAATCTGAGCGCTATATTAATTTGAGCGCTTTTGCTACATTAGTTTTGACAGGGTTATCAAAAATATATTCATTGTTTTTTAATTTATTGACGGTCCCTTATGGAGTTTCGGGAGAAAAATCTTCACAGAAATGTATGATTTGTACTATTATCTTTATACACTTAGAGTTTCAGGATAATTCCTCATGTATTTTTATAGATATTAAACAAAATATCTAAACTCGCAAGTGGACGTTCATCAATGGTAATGTAGTATATATCAAGTTAGTGAGCATGTGTGTAAGAATGACTAAGATCTCTACCGAGTTCATTGGTTAACTCCCACCATCGTGTTTTTTTTAAATACGGCGCACATCAAGATATCGTCAATTTGGCAACTAAATACATATAACTATAAACAGAACTATCTTGCATAAAGTTGACTAATTTTGCGAAATTTCATTAATATTCAGTATTGACAAATCTAGTATTGAATCTTCAATAATCGGGTTCCAATAATTTTAGTTTCTTGTGTTTGAATAATGTAATCTGGCTTTTAAAAAATAAGGAATATGAAATCTATCTCTTTCCCACGCCACTGGCCGGAAGGACTTTTTCAGATAAAGTTTAACCCTTTCCGTCACGGGCAAAATCTGTACTAAAATGAAAAATTATCGCCTGACACCGGGATTCACAAATGAATTTTTTAAATATTTTGAATTCCGTAATTTAAGCTTTTATTATAAAAGCAAAATTTTTACTAAAATATTACTGTTGCCGTTTGCAAGTTTAGAATTAAAATTAGATATCCCAGACCGGGCACAGTGTGCGGGAAAGGGTTAAACAAAAATAGCTTCCAAATCCTTGTATTAAAATAAAATGCTTAACCCTTAAATGCATAGGATAGAACGCATTCCAAAAAATTCGCAATTCAAAGAATCAGAATTCATACCAGAAAAATCTAAACTGTAAATTTTTCTTTATTTAATTACTAATGATCTGTCATTAAGTAAAGTAAAAATTGCTCTTTTAAATTTCTGGTGAGAATACGGAATATTTGAACAAACCCCCCAATAAATCGGGAACACTTAAGGTATCGAAAATGATACAATATGCATTTAACCCCTTGAAGGGCGGTGGTATAAAATATATACCACCTAATTTTAATTGCGTAACTCCACATTGACACCAGCATTTTGAAATGAAAACGTTAATTTTATCAAGTATGTGAAGAAAAACTTTTATCTATTTCCAAGTAAATTCCTTTTCAAATTCTGGTGTCGATCAAACATTTCAGCATTTTACAATCAGAAGTGCTTTGCCCCTCAAAGGGTTAAGGGTTAAATGAAAACACATTTTTCCTTTTTATATTCATTTGAAGAATTTGTTAAATGTTAAAATTTTGAAGCTTTTTTAAATGACTGTCATTTTGGAACAAGATCGTGGATGAAGCTGTCCAAGGAATTTGAACGAGACATAGACATGTATTATTCACACACGTAGTCTACTTCAAGTCTGTTTATAAATATGAGAGTTATAGCATGACAATTATCAGATTGTTTCAAATTGTCGGCACTAGTAGGAATTCAAACTGCCACATTCTAGCATTCTTCAGAGATAAAGACTAATAAAAAAATGCTGAGGAATAATTATTTGAAGATCAGATGCTTAAATAAAACATAAATTTTAATTTTTAATTTATTTGAACCATCTTTTAAATTTCAAAATTTTGAAAAAAATAATAAATGGCTGCCATTTTGAAAAAGACGACAGATGAAGCTGGCTAATGAACTTTGTCGAGAGATATACATGTACTATATACATGCTTAATCTCATTCAAATCGGTTTGTCAATACGAGGTTCACAATATGCAAAAATCATATATATGTTACAGGCCAAACCCGATTTTAGGCCAAACTAGATTAGCCTAGGCCAAACTAGTCTATCCTAACGCCCATCGGATAAACTAGTTTTTCCTAGGCCAAACTAGTCTATCCTAACGCCCATCGGATAAACTAATTTTTCCTAGGCCAAACTAGTCTATCCGAAAGCCCATCGGATAAACTAGTTTTTCCTAGGCCAAACTAGTCTATCCGAACGCCCATCGGATAAACTAGATTTTCCTAGGCCAAACTAGTTTGGCCGAACGGTCATTAGGATAAACTAGTTTAGCCTGCTATTCATTGGTTTGAACTAGTTTAGCCTAGGCCGAACTAGATTGTCCTAGGCCAATTCAATTTGGCGTGATATTTTTTTAATCTAAAGACCGCCACGGCGCCAAATTTCTAATTTTGATCTATTTTATCCTAGGCCGATGCAGTTTGACGCGATTTTAGCTCACAGACTATCAAAGCCTGAGAGCTAATGTGCTCGCAAATTCTGTGTATGTGTATGTACCATTTTCGTACGTATGGCCGTATGTACGTACGTATGTATGTACGTGTGTACATAATGCGATAACTCCTGATAGAAATATCCAATTTGCTTCAAATTTTGGACATAGATTTATCCTGATAATGAACTTTCCTGTTTAGTTTCAGGGGTTCATTGAATAAGAATAAGGGGGGGGGAAAGGCTAATCCGCACCCCCCACACACACACACCTCCTTAATTTAGTTAAGTCAGTTTTCCATGCAAAATGATCAAATTTTATTAAAATTTTAGGTATAATATCATTTTGATAAGGTACATCCATGATCAGTTGTGGTTGTTCATTGTTTACGTATAAAGAAAGGAGCAATGGGAGGTAACACTCTTAATTTATGTAAACAGGTTTTTCACAGAGAATTTACCGATTTATTTCAAATTTTGGATGTCTCTTCCTTCTGATAAGGTGTTTACCTGATTAATTTGGGAGGTTCTGAGATATAAACGTAGAACGGATTTTTTTTTTTTTTTTTTTTTTTTCAATCGGATAGAGACTTTCGGTTTTATGAAAAGATTTTTAATTCGTAACAGATATTGGTTTTTGCACACATCACTTCAGGCGAAATTGTTCATATTAAGAAACTAAATATCCGAATCCTTTTAAAAATAAGAAAAAGCTTAAATAAAGCATGACACTTGAAATTTAGGATGGAGGGGGGGAGGGGGTAGAGTAAGAGGACGCTAGATTATTTTTTTTTTAATCTCAGCACTTTTTAAGGTTTTAGCTGATAATTAAATATTACCATTATTTGGAACTTTTAGAAACATAATAAAACATGATGTTAAATATTTAAGAAAAAAGATGCCGCGTCAAATACCACTATTTTCTATTAGTGATTTTTGTAAAAATGTTAAATTCTTGTTGGAACTGTTTGAAACTTTGTGATAGTTTATAACACATGATAAAAATTGTAAAAAAAGTCCCATTACGAAAGGGAAAGAGGGGGGGGGGCGAAGAAAATCAGGAAATATAACGGAAATTCTAGGTTGATCTAGTTGAAACTTTAAGATAGTTTATGACATATGATATAAATTTATAAAAATATGTTCCGCGTTTAATGCCACTATTGACGAATAGTGATTTTTGAACGATTTACATGAAAATGTAATCAGAATCAATTTATACCAGGGACTATCTGAATATAAATTTATATTAAATTCCGTTCATTAGTTCTTGAGATACAGCTATTGTAAAAATTGTTAAAAATGCAGCATAGCATAGCCATGGTGAGTGATTTACTTCAAAATAGAAACAACACCAACTCATCTCATGGACGAACTGAATCTGATGTTTGATGGAAATTCGTGTATTAGTTAAGATAACGCTAATGCGTAAATCATAAAAAATGCAAAACGCAGCTCCACTTGATGAGCGATTTACACCAAAAACTAATCAGCATCAATTTAGATCAGAGACTACCTGAATGTAAATTTTTATTAAATTTCGTGCATTAGTTCTTCAGCCGCATCAATACAACTTGCGACAGCGGATAGCAGGTGTGCTGCACACGTACTGCCGAATGCCCTCTTTCTTTTCGAATGAACTTCGAAGCGAACGAAATTCAAATCGTAGCAAGCGTTCTGAGTACGCAGCGCCGAATGTAATCCTCCTTTTCGAAAGAGCCTCGAAGCGAACGAATTTCTAACCATAACCCCACTGCCTAGGCCAGTCAGTTAGCGGGCGAAGCCAGCAAGTTTTAACTAAGCCATGTTATATTAGTTTCTCATTCCAACACCAAGGAGTGCACTCTATTATTAACAAAACTGTATCTGAATGAAACTCCGTTAAACAACCTAATAGTAGATATGTTACTTGAGGTCGCGGTGCTTTAAAAGCTAGAATTTCCGTTATATTTCGCGATGTTGTTCGCATCCACACCCTCTTTCACGCCGAAATGTGACTTTTTTTAATATAAATTTATATCAAATGCCATAAATTGTGAAGTACAGTTTATGAAACTGTAAGTTTCATAAACTGTAAGTTTCAAAATGTTCCAACAAGAATATAACATTTTTACAAAAATTACTATTAGGAAATAGTGGTATTTCGATGCGGAATCTTTTTTCTTAAATATTTATCATCATGTTTTTTTCTCTTCGAGGTTCATTCGCTTCAACATACGCCCGTTTCGAGATTTTATATAAAACAAAGAGCCCGATAGCGGGCGAAGCCGGCTTATTTGAACTAAATCGCATCCAAATTCCAAATTCCAATACTTGGGTGCTTGTTTTATATTAATTCCACATTAGTCCGTTATATTAGTCGCTATATATTAGTCCGACATACGTACGTACATAAGTATGTACATACGTACGTACATACATACATGGTTACATACACACACAGAGAATCTACGAGCACCTTAGCTCTCTGGCTTTGATAGTATGTGAGCTAAAAGCGAGTCAAATTGCATCGGCCTAGGATAAATTAGATCAAAACTAGAAAGTTGGCGCCGTGGCGATCTTTAGATTTAATAAAATCACGCCAAATTGAATTGGCCTAGTACAATCTAGTTCGGCCTAGGATAAACTAGTTCAAACCAATGAATAGCAGGCTAAACTAGTTCATCCTAATGACCGTTCGGCCAAACTAGTTTGGCCTAGGAAAATCTAGTTTATCCGATGGGCGTTCGGATAGACTAGTTTGGCCTAGGAAAAACTAGTTTATCCGATGGGCGTTCGGATAGACTAGTTTGGCCTAGGAAAAACTAGTTTATCCTATGAGCATTAGGATAGACTAGTTTGGCCTAGGAAAAACTAGTCTATCCCATGGGGATTAGGATAGACTAGTTTGGACTAGGCCAATCTAGTTTGGCCTAAAATCGGGTTTGGCCTGTAACATATATATATATATCCAGAAGGTTGCAATAAGTAGCTGTTAACTTTTGGAATGGAAATTACCTAAAAAACACACAACTTACTCAAAAAACGTTCAGAGCCGTTTAAACCAAAAATTACTCTAAGAGACCAATTATAATATAAATCGCCAATTTTTGGAGTAATCCGTTTTTCGACCTTCGATTCTTTTAATGATATTCTTTCTCTTTTTTTATAATTAGATTTTTTCCTAAATAATTATAACGATATCTACCGTTAAAAAAAGTCCAGTTTTAAATGTTAACTTTAGAATAAAAAGTTTTCCTTTACTAAGAGGTAAAAAAAAATAATAATAATTTTGGACAATTTTTTATACGGATTATTCAAGGCGTTTGAGCTAATGTTTTCTATCTATAAATCTATAATTATACTACTTAAATTATATAAAAAGTCACTTAACATACATTAGTAAAACGTTATCAAAAGGTTTTATTGCATTTTCAAAGTAAAACTATTTATTCATTTAAGAAATTTGTGTAAAACATAAAATAGAAATATGATTATTAAAAAAATAAAATAAAAATAAAACCTTGTTAAATGTAAAAAGGTTTTTAATCCGAAAAAAGTTGTGTTTAGCATGAAAAAATCCAAGGAAAAAAATAATTTATAAATTCCTAATTTTATTAAATAAGCTTTTGACATAAAGGAGGAAATATTTTAAAAAATAGAAAGGAAAAACAAAATAAAAAAGACTTTCACACTATTAAAATTTACTATAAATGTAACCGTAGAATAAAAATGCAGTTTGTACTTGTAAAGTGCATAATCTATTGATTTCTCTATAAGTATTTATTCAAAGTTATTGAAACATACAGAATTCAGGAAATGTTAATGTTTCATGAATTTATTACTGTTGCTATTAACCCCTTGAGCTCTGGTGTTAGAATTTTCTACCACATAATTTTAATTCCGAAATGTCACAATGGCACCATAAAATTCGACCAAATTTATTTGAAAAAAGTTTATTGAATTTTTCCGCGTTTATCGTTAACCGGTTTTTTTCTTTGCAAAATACTGGTGCCAATGTGACATCTGGAATTTTGAAGAAATTTACACCTCAGAGCTCAAAGAGTTAACAAAACAACAAAAGAAAAAAATAATACATTCCAGATGATTTAGAGCAGAAATCTACCACAAAATTTTAATATATAAACATGGTAGAGAAGTTTCAATCTATTTAGACAGAGTTCACACACTCCTTATATTTTTTAAGGACTTTCGCACCACTATTAATGATAAGAAAATTTATATTTAATTTCAAAGAAAAAGAACGCCCAACCACCACGTTTACTCTCAAATTCCGCAAGGTTTTTCTCCTGTGAAGTCCTTTGAAAATACGTAGAACCCCGATAATCCGGATCGGTTTTTGCACTTTTTTTTCAACTTTCAGAAGCGATTGGCGAAAAAGTTTTTGTTTTATTATTCAGAATACGACGATGCAACAAGTTAATGTTAAAGAAATTAGCCAATCGCTTCTCAAACTTGAAAAAAAAAGCGAAAAACCCGATCCGGATTATCGGGGTTCTCTGTTAAATTTTTTTGGTACAGTTGTGCGAACTCTGTTGGAACACGGTGACTCCAATGGATATATTTTTAATTTAGAATATAATATAAATGCTCTGATATACATAGCATAGGTAATAAAATGTTGTGAAGAAAGTGAAACCTAGTTCTTCTTTCTTTTTTAAGTATATTTGTGTTTAGAGAATCCAGAGAGTACATAATAACTCCATTTAGAGAGTACATAATTGAAAATTTAAACAAAAATATTAATAAAGTCGTTGAATATTCTATTTTATATATTAAAAAGTTCGATTGAAATCAAATGATAAGGGTGATTGTAGAATACGGAAATACGAGGAAATTTCAAAGAGTTCAATTCTCACTCATCAAACTTTTTTTTAACTAATTTTAGTGAGCAATTCCAATTCCGCTGATAACATCACCGATAGCATTTGGAATTTTAATTACTTTCTTTGTTAGGGTTTCGTTCATCTGACGATATTCCATTCGTCTCACTCTTCTATTTGTCTGTACGTCACAGAGTTCCACACAAAAACTGTATAAGTCAGAGGCATTAAATTTTGTGTACTTCCAGATGAACAGCTCGTATCACACGACAAATCATAAAAGTCTATTATGTTAATTAAATAAATTTTTCCAGTGTCATCCTTTCAGTTTTGCGATTTAAATTTTAAAATAGAACATTAATTTCAACGTTATTCGTGTAGAGATCATAGCTTGGACTTAAAGCAACTCGTTGAAGATCCTTATTTCGAACCCTAGTTATTAAATAAAGCTTACTTAACACATATCGGAATGACCTCATATATCATTCTACAGAAACTAAAAAAATTACTTTAACAGAAATATCATCTTAAGTCCTTCAATGGTGTGTTCAATACCCCTTTAACCCTTTAACACTAGAACGCTGGGAAGGTGTCAATTCGACACCGGTCACTTGACTAATTGTCGATTCGAACCAGAAAAATCGTAAAGAAAGAAATTATATATGAGTTGCAATGAAATGAGCTAAACAAATAAAGTAAATATTTTTGAATTATTTTTCTGGTTTTAACTATGTTTTATAAAACTTGATTAAAATTTCCCGGCGTTCTAGTGTTAACGATCAAAGCATTTTCATTGCTAAGATGTCAAAATAAATGAATGACACCGGTAATTAAGAACAAATATATTTCTAAGTAAGAAAACGTGATTTTTCACATACATGATAAAAGGGATATTTTTAGATAAAAATACCGGTGTCAGTGTTGCATATCGGAATTAAAATGTTGTGGTTTAGTGGCGAAACCAATGAACGTTAAAGGGTTAACCCCTTAAAGGGCGGTGATGCCGCCACGGCATCACCTAATTTTAATTCCTGAATGTCCTATTGGCAACCGATTTTTTTAAAAGAGAATTTCACCTTTATTAAATGAGCGAAAATACACTTTTACTAGTTTACAAATAAACTTTCTTGTGGATACTAGTGTCAATGAATTACTTCAACATTTTGTGAAGACATGTACCTTGCCCCTGAAAGGGTTAAGGGGTGTTCCATTCCTTAGGTGGCTCAATTTTGGCCCACCTAATTTTAATTCCTAAATGGCACATTAACACCAGAATATAGGATCGAAAATTTTTCTTTTTCTGAAGAATGTGAATCAAAGTTTTTGATCTTTGTAAAATAAATTAGTTTATAAATTCCAGTGTCATTTACTCTTTTCGGCATCTTACAAATAGAAGTACCTTGTCCCTAAAAGGTTGTTCTTCGTTCAAAATAGAAAGCTCAACTTCGAACAAAACGATTACAATCGAACACTAGATCGAATCTACAAGTCGTAAATTTTGCTTTAACACTTTCCGGCACGGACAAATTTTGATCATAAAATGAGAAATTACTGACTGACATAGGAATTTAGTAACGACGTTTTTAGAAATTATGGTCTCTTTAACTTAAGCTTTCATGGTAAATACAAATTTTTATTAAAATACAATTTTTATTGTTTTTATACAATTTTTTGTTGTTTTTAGTGTTCATTGGAAATTTGGAATTAAAATTAGGTTTACCCAGAATGGCATAATTGTGCTGTAAAGGGTTAAGTCAACACGTATCTTCAATTGCAGAAGGGAATTCAAGGATCCGCGAGGATTTGTTCAAAACCAATTGTTCCAACAATGGAGTCATGAATAAAGAGGAGGAGACATTTAGTGTGTTACCTATCAGTTGCGAATGAAGTAACTGAGGTGGTTGTCACAAGATGGATTCTGTATAGTTTAATATAATGCATAGTTGTTGGTTACCGCCGGGGAATACTCCCACCAATAAATATGAATACAAAAATTCTTCTATTTTAAGGGCTTTATTTTTGGGGTAATCTTCTGACAAATATGGTAAAAAAAATCTATTTCTTTTTACTGGTGTCAGTTGCACAGGTATTTTAATGCTTTCACTGACATTGATCTTTGTTGTCTTTGTTGTCACAATATGGTGGAACTACTGCCGCTAAAGTAAACTGTTACCAGCAAAAACAAATTCCAGTTTTTTTCAATATTTTTGACTTAAATTTTCAATAAATGAGGCGCCTTAAATAAAAAAGAAAATATTAACATAAATTTACTGGTGGGTGTTTGGTCCGGCGTAATCGAATTCTGCGAAACCGGTTACAGTTGTAGCTTCACTATTTTAAGGATATGTCAGTTCCCCTTTCTTAGTAGTTCCATGGTTCCAACTTCTATCGTACTATCAATGGCTACTGCACAACCACAGTTTATTAAGCAATATGTCATCCTGAAAACAGAATGGTATGCAGTTTTCCGTAGACCAGGGGTGCACAACCTTTGGCCCGCGGGCCACAACTATACCACTATTTTTATGCAGAATAATTTTCCTTATAGTAATGACAGAAACTTTACTATTAAAGGAAAGAAACTACACTTTACAAATATTCTGGTGTCAACCGATTTTCTGGTAAAAAGGTTGTGCATCCCTGCCGTAGACGCATTAGGCATTCTGAGAAACTTGACCTTCAAACACCGTTGAAAATTACTGAAACTTGATGAAAACATTCGACACCAGAATTTTTATTTAATGCTATTTTACCTATTTATTTAACTTAGTACATAAAAAAAATTGGTACAAATTGAATAAAATGTACGATAGAAATTTGTTTATTCGACCCATTCAGAGTAGGAAGGTTAAACAAAAGGCAAAAGTCTCATCCATATACATATGTGAGAATTCAGTTAACAAAGTCGCATTTAAAATCTAACGAATAATTTTTCCAATAGATACTAACTAGTGAACTGAAAAAGTGTAAGTCACCGATTTTGACGAAAGTGGTATCGTTGGAAATATCTCATCCAGAGCAGTAAAAAACTCAATGGAACTACCCGTCACAAATGAGCCGTTTTCGATATATCCGACAATTTATGACACGTAGCTAGTGCACACTTAGTAGGGGACCGCAAAAAATTTATTCTCGGTTTTAACGAAAGTGGTATTGTTGAAAAGATATCATCGTGATGATTAAAAAACTCAAAGGAATCACCCGTCGGAAATGAGACGTTTTCGAGATATCCGACAATTTGTGTCACATTACTAATGTACACTGCTGGAAAACTGCATTAAGTGACAAATTATTGGATATATCGAAAACGGCTCATTTCAGATGGTTACTTTCATTGAGTTTTTTACTTCACACAATGATATCTTTGCAACAACACCATTTCCATCAAAATCGAGAAAGCAATTTTTTGCGGTCCCCGATAAAGTGTGCATTAGAACAGTATGCACTAGCTACATGACATAAATTAACGGATATCTCGAAAACGGCTCATTTCCGACGGGTAGTTCTATTGAGTTTTTCTCCCTCATGATGATAACTTTTTAACGATACCACTTTCGTTAAAATCGAGACTAAAATTTTTGCTTTCCTTTATTATGTATATATGCACTAATTACCAGACATAAATTGAGGATATCTCGAAAACGGCTCATTTGCGACGGGTAGTTCCATTTAGTTTTTTACTGTTCTCGATGAGAGATTTCCAACGATACTACTTTCGTCAAAATCGGTGACTTACACTTCTTGCAGTTCCCTAGTAAGTATTACCTAGGCAGTCTGTCAAAATGTTCAAAACAATAATTTTGGTTTGGCTTTGTGTTCTGGATCTTTATATTCTGGAGAGACTAGATGGATAATGATCCCCACTTTATCTTAATTACTGTTTATCTTCAATTGTATTAGCACATGCTGCGCCAAAAATGACTGATTTTAACCAATAATGCTTAAAAATGTTCTTTAATTAACCCTTTAACGATCAAAGCATTTTCATTGCTAAGATGTCGAAATAAATTAATGACACCGGTAATTAAGGGCAAATATATTTCTAAATAAGAAAACGTGATTTTTCACATACATAATAAAAAGGATATTTCTGGATAAAAATACCGGTGTAAGTGTTGCATATCGGAATTAAAATTTTGTGGTTTCGTGGCGAAACCAATGAACGTTAAAGGGTTAAATCTCAGCAGTTGTATTATCAAATAACGCGAAAAAACTTTAAAAATTTAGTGGTACCAATCGGTAATTTCTGGCGCAGCGCTTGCATCCCTGTTAACCCTTTGCGGCGCAGGACTAATAAGTGTTGAAATTTATGATTGACACCGGAATTTGAAAACAATTTTATTTGTAAATAAGAAAACGCTATATCTCCCGCATTCAATAAACCGTAATTTTTTTAAACGAAATTCCGGTGTCAATGTGGCGTTTGGGAATTAAAATTAAGTGGTATATCTATGAAACCACTGCGCCGCAAAGGGTTACGCAAGAATAAATACTCGCTACAACAATGATATTTCCACTATCTCAGTACTTTTATGATAAATTTCGTTTATTAGAAGATTGAAAAGAAAAAAAATTCTGTTGCAAATAAAAGTAATTGAAACATTATTTTAATTGCACTGATATTATTTAATCAAATAAATAATCGAAAAAAGCTATTAGTTTTAATGCACTATAAAAACAAGATGAAATAATTGTTAACCAATATTAGTTAGGCTTAAAAAATAATATATTCGCATAAAAAAGTAAAAGTCATTGCATTTTGCAAATTTCAGACTAAGCTTTTTTTAACCATTATTTAAAAACAAAATTCTCCACGCTAATTTAATTTGTACTACCTTATAAACAATGCACTTAAAAATTTATATACCTCGTTGAAAGCTATTTCTTCTTTCAATTAAAAACCTTTTATTGTATTTTTTTTAATTGTTTTCTTTTTTCTGAATTATAGTTTTTATAAATGATCTTAAATGAATAATTATTATTAGAGAATTAAAAAAAAGTTTTTTTGTGCAATTAATGATATAACTAAATGATAGTTTATATTACATCGTTCAAACATTTATCATGCATACCTAAAAACATAAGTCTTACATACTTATATATCTTATATTATTATTTCTACATAGTTACGTACAGCTATCTTACATGTTAACATGCATTCATCTTACACAGTTAGATAAATATATTTTATAGGGATGAGATTTCCGCTTTTTTGCACACCAGTATAATCTTAGAGAAAACGTTCATCTCTTAAATCGCAAAAATGTTCCGATTAAATAATATAGCATTTTCTCTAAAATTTTACTGGTGTTCAAAAAAGCGGAAATCTCATCCCTGATTTTACCTATATGTATGTAACTGTGTAGCTGTCCCAGCTACATATTTTATCTATGTAGCTACATTAATCTTACATATTTACATCAATTTATATTACATATTTACATACATTCAGCTTATTAAACTTACATCGTAGACCAATCTTAGTTTTTTTTATTAACCATATATACATGCAATTCGTATATGCAACAAACTCCGTGTATATAATATTTGTAGTAATCCTTTTATTATTTCAATAAATAAAAAAATAGTGATCATATAATTCTGATTACAACAGACATGTCACATACTGATGCAAGCATATTTCTAATTTAGGCAGAATACCCCATGCATTTGTGTTAACCCCTTGCGGCGCGGTGGTATATCTTTGAAACCACTAAATTTTAATTCCCAAACGCCACATTGGCACTGTAATTTTGGTTTAAAAAATTAAGGTTGATTAAATGCTTGATATACAGCTTTTTTCTTATTTACAAATAAAGTTGCTTTCAAATTCCGGTGTCAGTCATTAATTTCAACACTTAGGAAATGAATTTGCCCTGCGCCGCAAAGGGTTAACGATATACTAGTCCCGTCAAAATGGACATTTAACCTAGGAAAAATTAGCGAAGAGCTGAAAATTTGCAAAAACGTTTAGAATATCATTCTAAATGAAATCCCAAAAATCTTAATCAATCTGGCTGGAGCAAAAAATTTAATTCAAGGTCAAAAGTCAAAGATACAAAAAAATTGTTTTTTCAGATATCTGTTAAATAGCAAGTTTTATCGTAAACATAGTTATAATATAAATTTAAGGTTATTATAAAAAATGAAATTTTCTACAAAAAAGTCTTTAAACTTTTAAGAGGCGACTTCATTCAAACGAAAAGACCCGTTCATTAATACTAATGCTATGAAAAAAAATATATAAAGATGTCTTGGTTGCATTTTAATATTATTAAAGGATTTTTTTTTTTTTTTCAATGGATAGCTGAAATCGATTTGTATGCAAGCCATTTTATACTTTTTTGATTTTGTTACAGGTATTTTTTACGTATACGCTTTCATTTTCGGAACCGGTTTGGAAAGCGAAAGCACTCTCCTAAAAAATATCTGCAACCAAAATCGGAAAAATAAAAAACGGCCTGAATTCAGATCCATCTCAGGAATCCAATGGAAAAAATCATTTAAAAACACTGAAATGCAACCGAGATATCTTTATAAATTTCTTCCATAGGATTAGCATTAGCGAACAGATCTTTTGATTAGATTGTAATAGCCTCTTAATAAATTTATCTTACTTGTTAATTATTCATCTGCGAATTATGTTTCTTGTTTTATTTCCATCTTCTACTTCCTCTGTCTGCTAAGTTCCTGTCCATAGCTCTGAAAAATCCGATGGATCTGGTATTTCTTCACTGATGTCAGAAGCATCATTATCTGTTGTATTTGTGGCAACATTTAAACAAAATTGGCCCTGACAATTGTTATATACTGGTGAACAAAACAAACCAAGTTTTTTTCACCCATAATTTAAATTACAATCCTTTGTGTAGTAACAAAAAATTGTATGGAACGATATTCACGGTGCAAGCGAGAGTAGAGTTTTAATTGGCTCCAAATCGTTATTGTTCAATACCCATGCCCATTTTTCAGGGTCAAGTTTATTGCCTAACCATATTTGGACTTGAAAATAAACTCGGTACAAATTTTGGAGAGCAGCACTAGATGATAGTGGAAGAAATTATACCCGAACAACTTTGTTGTGCAGTGTACTCTTCGCAAAACTTAGATATTTATTGCTAATTTTAGAATCAATGTTTTTAGGAGCTCTGTACATCGCAAGTAGTAAACAAATTCCATTAGCAATAATGATATCCGGAGAAGAGTCGATTTTCTTAAATGTTTCAGCTTAGCAAATTAAGTCATTACTTTTCTCAAATAACTTGAATATTTGAATTTTACCTTTTCTGAAGAGAGCTGGCACCTAAAAATAATCTATGATCTCTACACTTTGGATATAATTCTAAACTTTGCGATGAATACATTTTCGTTTCTATCGAACTTTTCCCGGTTTCAAGAAGTAAACTATTTTATCATTAGGCGTTCGTGCAGTTTATATGATTAACAAATAACATCTTGCCCAACAACAATAGTTGTACCTGTACTTGACTGTTCTATAGTTGTTTCAACTATAAGGAAGTCACCCTCGTTAAAAGCCTGTTTAACAGAAATACCATCAGCATTTAATTTTTCGCATAACATTGAAGTAAACCGAATCTTTTTATGAGTATTAGAAAGGAATTGTTTTTTGGTTTCTCGGAAGAGCCATAAATCGATCAAAAAGTACATCAGCAGAAGAAGCTATTTTGTAGCGATGTTGTTCTACCGCTTTCATATTTTTTTATAATCATAACCAGCAAATATTATAATAACGTTGTGACCATAATGATTATGTACATATCAAATGAACATAATATCAAATCAATCATTATTTTCTGAACCTGAGGAGATGGGTTATTTAAGAAACCCGGACATCCACTTTTATCTCCAGCTGCAGGCTTCAAGAAAGAACAAGAGCAATCAAGATTATACTTAGCTTCAACAGCAACTAAATCGTATTAACACTAGAACGCCTGAAAGGTGTCAATTCGACACCGATCACTGGACTAATAGTCGATTCGAGCCAGAAAAATCTTGAAGAAATAAATTATATATGAGTTGCGATGAAATGAGCGAAACAAATAAATTAAAAACTTTCACAATTTTTTTCTGGTTATATATATATTTTTATAAAACTTATGTAAAATTTCCCGGTGTTCTAGTGTTAACATTCTACATATGGGCAATTCCATGAGAACTTGTTTGTCTGTTACGTACTACGATTTTTTAAATACCAGTATTTTAAAGCGAGAAAATGCGACTTAGTTTATCGAAGATATACCGTCAATTGAATAAGGCGAAACAAACTTTTTGAAAATAACGGTGGCCAACAAGCATTAGCGATTTTCAGTTGCGTAACAGACAAACAAGTTCGTATGGAAATGCCCATATACAAGAAAAGTCTTTTCAAAATTATTCGAATGTTTTTTTGCTACCTCATCGATAGTATCTTTAAAGGAACTTGTTACAAGTCGATATATTACGCGCCGACGATCCTTCGGTTTTTTCTTTTCATTTTCTTCATTCGCTTTATTTCTACAAAATAAAATTTTGTACAAAAATTTCGACAAAATTTCTTAAAGCAAAATGTTGGCTCATCTAATCGCGCCCTAGTCCAAGGTAGGATGATGGACATAGAAATACATGCTTCTGCTACATCGCGTTCTCCTTCAGGTTCTGCAATATTACTCTTTAGAGTGTACACTTTATGACATTGAACATGAACTGTAATAGATTGCTTATTTTCAAAATACTGAACATTCGCATCATTTCTCTCTATACTACTATCAATTAATGCCTTCATACTACATTCAATGACAACAATTGGACTTTAAGCTAGTAGTTTATTACAAATGAAGCAAATTTCCGACATTTCAAAGAGCGTATACAAACTAATGTTTCGATATTTTTATTTAAACAAAATAGAATAATATCCTCACTAACGAACTGGAAGATAAAAATATGCAATTAATCCCGAAAGAAAATTACATTTCCAAAAAGGAACCATTTGACCACGGGACGGCGCGCGCTTCTATTGCTCAGTGGGATGAGAGGGGGGGAGGTTGATCACAGCTTACCTCGGGTGTATTGGATAATGTACGCCCGTACCTCACATTATTCTATTTAATTTTAGTATATCTACTTATATCAATTCCATTCAACAGTTAACAACATGAATTACTTTCAAGAAAATGTAGATATACAAAATATGATAATTTTTGAAATTTTTAATTTTTAAAATTTTTGAAATTGCAACGAAGGAGGTGGTACGAAGGTGTGTGTAAAGACCATTTTTGTATAAAATCCTAAAATATTCAATTTTTATGACAATTATTTTTAGGATAAACCTCACCGTTTACCAGATAACAGAAAAAAACTAATTATATTATATTTGACTTTTGACCTTGAATAAAATTTTTTGCTCCAGTCAGATTGACTAAGATTTTTGGTATTTCATTTGAAATAATGTTCTAAACGTCTACACAATTTCCCAGCTCTTCGCTAATTTTTTCCTAGGTTTCGATTATTTTTTGTCTATTTTGACTGGACTATACTAGCATGACACAATTTAGGATTGATGTTTTTGAACTAAATATGACAACGTTCCAGAGACGTTCCAGAGATTTTCGTCAATTGCCATAACAGCTGTTCTACATGGGTAAGAAAATCTAGCGAAAACTCACTCCAAGCTCTCCAAGATACTTGGCGAGTCATTACCACAATCGTCTTGAATTTTTTTCTTTCTTTCTTTCTTTTTTTTTTTTTTACTGATTAATTGCCACGCTCTTTACATAGGCATCCAAATTTCACAACAGCAAAAAATTAAAAAGAGTAATTAACCCCTTCGCCACGGGAGCCTTTTACGAAATTTTTAATTTTTTGTCACGGGTTTTTAAAAACAGAAATTTGTTCCTTGTTAAATCGAGAAAATGCTAAGATTGAATAAGGCAAATTTTACAGTAAAATTTTACTGGTGGTGAAAAAACAGGATTCTTAAGCCGTTTTGCGGCACATATACGTGTCGCTCATACCCAAGGGGTTAAATGGGTACGGGACACATTTTACTGGGATGAGATTTCCGCTTTTTTGAACACCAGTAAGATTTTAGTTAAAATGCTATATTATTTAATCGAAACATTTTTGCCATTTAATAGACCAACATTTTTTACAAAGATTACATTAAATGTGGAAAAAAGCGAAATTTTAATCCCTAATTTTAAAATAATTTTTATTTCTTGTATTAATATTTTATTTTTATTTTTTATATTTTTTTTGTGATGGTAAATCATATAATTAATAAACATGGTCACACAACAAAACTTATCATGATTTTTTTTTAATTTAAAATTTATTTAAAAAATGGGTGAATTAAAATCGGTATAACTTGCATTATATATTATTTGCATATATTATTTGCAGAATAACATTTTTTCATCTTACTAATAAACAAAAATATGTACGCTTTAAATATGCAACAGCATTTTTATTGAAAAAGTAAAATATTTAAAGTAAACATTATAAAAAAAATAATATAACTTAAAAATAAATAAATAAATAAATAAAAACATATTTTTAAAATCATTATTTTTTTCTTTCTTTTTTTTTTTCGTTGAATCAAAATTAAAGTAAAACAATTGAAAAATACATGTTCCAAATTTGAACCCCTTCGTAAATATTCCGTGAATTAAAACACTTTAAATAGGGGAAATTGCGAAAAAATATTATGAAGAACCCATTATTTTCAAAAAAGTCGTTTTGAAGCAAGATATTTCAAAAGAAACCAAAGCATAAAAATTAAGATTTTCTATTCAAATTAAGATAGAAACATGATTTAAACGTGAAACACGATGAAAAATTAACGCAGTATTTATTATTTTTTTAATTAAAGGTTTTTTAGTCCCTGAATTTTTTAAGGAAATCTTTATTATCTTTTTGTGACTCAGAAAAAACTCATATATCGGGATAAGCAAGATAATGACGTACTATGTAACTGGATACTATTGTAATCAAACATAATCTAATGAAGTAAGCATATTTTTAAAAAAATTAATACAAGAATTAAAAAAAAAATAATTCAAAACTGCAACACAATAACTAAATTTTTCAAATTCGTAAAATAGATCCTCATGCTCGCATATTTGAAACTTTTTACCAGACTAAAATTTTACCTTGACAAACAAATTAACTCTTAATGACCGTTAATGAAGGTGCAAAAACATTGTCACTTTAAAAATTTATGACTTTGCAAATTTGTTTTAATTAGTTCTATTTCCTCACGAAAGTTGAAATACTTTTAAATAAAATTTGATGAAATTTCATAATTTCAAAGTCATTTTTTTTCCATTCTAAGCATTTAATGAGTTGGTAAAATCATTTTTGCCAACGCATTAATTAGCATAAGTTTCTAGATTTTTGAGTTAGAGTAATTGAGAGAAAATTTTTCCGTTTACTAGAAATAATATAAACTTTTCTATAAATAATTTTTAAACCTAACGATATTTATTGAATGTACATTTTGTAATTCTTTGATTTACAAGTTAATTCTTCATTTTAAAGCTGCTATTTTTCAGGCAAATAAAATATTTCTATTATTTTCATTAATTTTTAGCAGTGAAATTGCACTTGAAATTGTTGAATATTTAATAAGTGATTTATTAAATTGCTAGCTAAATGTAGAACCAACAGCGTGAAAAAACAGTGAGTCATAAATCACTTATTAGATATTTAGTCATTTCAAGAGTAATTTTACTGCTGGGCAATTCCATGAGAACTTGTTTGTCTGTTACGTACTACGATTTTTTAAATACCAGTATTTTAAAGCGAGAAAATGCGACTTAGTTTATCGAAGATATACCGTCAATTGAATAAGGCGAAACAAACTTTTTGAAAATAACGGTGGCCAACAAGCATTAGCGATTTTCAGTTGCGTAACAGACAAACAAGTTCGTATGGAAATGCCCTGCTGAAAATTAATTAAAATAATAAATGTGTTCACCAATGCTGGGTTCATTTATGTAAAATAGTGCCAGTAAAAATAATTTTAATAAAAAAATAAATGTAATTTGATAAATTAATTCTTAAAAACTACTAACGAAAGTGTAAAAACATTGTCACTTTTAGAATTTTATGTGACTCGGCAAAGTTGTTTTAATTAGTTCTCCTATTTCATCATTGAACTCAAAGTACTTTCAAATAAAATTGGATGAAATTTCATAATTGGAAAGACATTTTTTTCTCTTCTAAACATTTAACGAGTTCTTAAAATTATTTTTGCCACTGCATTAATTAGCATGAGTTTCCAAATTTCTGATTTAGGATAATGAAAAGATAATTTTTTCTGTTTACTACGAAAGAGAAAACCCTTTGCTTTTCAAAGTAATGTCATATATTTATGAATGTTTGTTAGTGAAAATTCCAGAGTAAAAGGTCCTTATTTCATAAATAAAAAATTAAATGAAGCATTTTAGATTTCAAAAGACTATGTCGCTCAACCTTGTTTTATAATGATAGAGCTTTCTCATTATATGAAATGTTATAGAAATGATATAAACTTTCCTAGAAATAACTATTCAACCCTGCTAATATACTGGGTGTCTCGAAAATGACTGATGGATTTTAAAATTCAATAACTTGCAAACGGTGACAGCTATTTAAAAAAAATTTGCAGGAGGGTTATGTATAATGTCAGGAGTTTTTTTACCGTAATTTTTCATTTTATTTCGCATCTCAAACAATAGGTGGGGCTGACGGCAATTGAAGGAAAGGTGATCAGTGCTGAGTGAAGCGTCGACCTGGCCTTCAATCGCCGTCAGCGCCGCCTATTGTTTGAGATGCGAACTAAAATAAAAAATTACTGTAAAAATACTCCTGACATTATACATAACCCTCCTGCAAAAAATTTTTAAATAGCTGTCACCGTTTGCAAGTTATTGAATTTTAAAATCCACCAATCATTTTTGGGACACCCGGTACATTTAATGGGAATTTTATAATTTTTTTAAGTTCATTTTTAATTTTTAAGTTGCTGTTGATCAAGCAAATAAAATATTTTTAGAGGACTGGAGATTCGATAAACTCGACTACAAATTCGATAAATAAATTAATTTTTAATAACTACTAAAGAAGGTGAAAGAACGTTGTCACTTTTAGAATATTACATTACTTTGCAAATTTGCTTTAATTAGATCTCCTATTTCAACCCTAAACTCAAAATAATTTTAGTAAAAAGATGATGAAATGTTTATGCTAAGCTAAAACATTCATAATTGAAAAGTTATTTTTTCCCTTCAAATCACTTAATGAGTTCTTAAAAACATTCTTGCTAATGCTTTAATTAGCATAAATTTCCAGGTTTTTGATTTAGAGTAATGAAAAGATAATTTTTCCGTTTTCTACGAAAGAGACAATCCTTTGTTTTTCAAAGTAAATTCATATTCTTATGAATATTCGTTAATGAGAATTCCTAATTAAAAATTCCGCGCATTTTAAATAAATTTACTTTTTATTAAAAAAATACTGGTTCTGATACTAATACCTGGAAATTAATAATATCTGTACGAACAATGATAAAAGCATGGTACAATTTGACTTTCTTGACTTAAATATGACAACGCAATTTCAAGAAATTTGCGCCACTCGCCAAGTCAGCTCTAAAACACCAAACAAGAAAATCCAGGTTGAATTGGCTTGCAAATAATCAAAGAACCTCCAAGATGGTTGGTGATTAGTTCCCAAAATAGTCTTCAAAAAGTAATAACTTTATACATATGTTACAATAGTTACAAAAGTTATTACTTTATAGATATTACGCTACTTACATATGTTACCCTTTTCTTATGTAGGCAACCAAATTTTAGAACAGCAAAAAATTAAAAAGTATAATTAAGCAAAACTTTATTGATCTATTCCATGAAAAGTTATCATGTCTGTCACACAGCTAAAAATCGCTATGCTTGTTCGCCACCGTTATTTTCGATAAGTTTCCTTCTCCATATTCAACTGATGAAATATATCCGTTAAAATAAGTCACATTTTTCCGTTCTAAAATATTGGTAGCTAAAAATCGTTGCATGTGATATACGTGATAAATTTGCATGGAATTAGCCTATTAACTTTTCAAAACTGAGAAAAATTATCATATATTGGGATAAACAAGATAATGTGATACCATAAAACCTGATATGCAATAATAAAACATAATCTATACTATAATTTCAACACAATTAAACTGATTGGTAAAGTTATCATGCGAATTAAATATTTTCCAACTGTGCGAAAAATTGCCCGAACCCGGATCTAAACCCATATACTTGGCTTACAAGGTCAATGCTTTACTTGTTAAGCTAACTGGGCGACAATCGGCTGGGAATTTTCGCTCAGATTACCTTATTGGTCTTAAACATATGGTCTGTCATTTAGACAGCTCGGCAGAATAATCCGCAGATAATGAAACTCAATATGACGATGGATACGTAGGTATACTATTATTTTAACACAATCAAACTGATTGGTAAAGTTTCCATACGAATTGAATATTTTCGGGGAGCGAAAAACCCCAGCCGGTTGTCGCCCAGTTAGCTTAACAGGTAAAGCATTGGCCTTGTAAACCAAGTATCTGGGTTCGATTCCCGCCTTGGGAAATTTTTCGCTCAGTTGGAAAATATTCAGTCCGTATGAAAACAAAATCTAATCGACTAAACATTTCTTTAAAAATGAATACGATAAATCAAAAGTAATAACTGCCTTCTAATAATTAAATATTCCAAATTCGACATCCTCATACACACATATTTTTTTAAAAATTACAAAACAAAAATATTACCTTGATAAACAAATTCATTCGTAATTACTTCTAACGAAGGTACAAAAACATTGCAACAGAAAATTTTACACGACTTTGCAAATTTGTTTTAATTAATTCTTCTATTTCATCACTGAACTCAAAATGCATTCAAATAAAATTTGATGAAAATTCGTAATTGCAAAGATATTTTTTCTCCTCTAAACATTTAAAGATTTCTTAAAATCATTTTTGCCAGAGCATTAATTAGCAGGAATTTCCAGATTTTTGATTTCAAGTAATGAAAAGACAATTTTTCGTCTACCACGAAAGAGAAAATCCTTTGTTTTTAAAAGTAATTTCATATATTTATGAATGTTTGTTAATTAGCTTTTTAAGTTAAAAGATCCTTAATTAAAAAATAAAAATTTGAAGCATTTTATGTTTTAAAGACTTGTTTTAACATGAAATGTTATAGGAATGATATAAACTTTCTATAAATAACTTTTTAATCCTGATAATATTCATTGAATGGGCGCATCTTGTAATTTTTTTTATGAGGAGTTTTTTCTGCATTATTTAGCAGCTATTTTTCAGGCAAATAAAATATTTTTTGAGAATCACAATTACCAGAAAAAAAATATAAATTTAATAAATTAATTAATTTTTAATAACTAATAATGAACATGCAAAAGCATTGTAATTTTCAAAATTTTATATGACTTTGGAAATTCGTTTTAAATAGTTCTGCTATTTCATCAATGAACTTAAAATACTTTCAAATAAAATTTGATGAAATTTTTAAAAAAATAAACTGAAATCAAATACTTAAATTTTATCAATTCTTAAAATAAATCCTCATGTCCATATATTTATAAAACTGTTTGAGACTGAAGTATTACTTTGATAAATGAATTAATTCTAAATAACTACTAATGAAAGAGCAAAAACATTGCCATTTTTAGAATTTTACATGCCGTTGCAAAGTTGTCTTAACTTGTTCTCCTATTTCATCACTGAACTCAAAATACTTTCAAACAAAATTCGATGAAATTTCATTATTGCTAAGACATTTTTTTTCTCTTCTAAACATTTAACGAGTTCTTAAAATCATTTTTGCCAGTGCTTTAATTAACCGCAGTTTCCAGATTTTTGATTTCGATTAATGAAGATATATTTTTTTTGCATACCACGAAAGAGAAAATCCTTTGTTTTTCAAAGTAATTTCATATATTTATGAATGTTTGTTAATTAGCTTTTTAAGTTAAAAGATCCTTTATTAAAAAGTAAAAATTTAAATGAAGCAATTTATATTTTAAAACCTATGTCGCTGAATCTTGTTTATCATGATAGCGTTTTCTCATTAAAAAAAGTTATAAACTTTTCAAACATACCTTATTAGCAATCCCTTTTTCTCAATAAATAAAAAATAGTGATTATACAGTACCTTATATATTTCTGATTCCAAAATACATGACAGATACAGGTGCGAACGTATGTCTGTTTTAGGTAGAATACTCTCTCTGTAGATATTAACGACATACAAGCATGAGTTAACTTAAGATTGGCGTTTTTGTCTTCAACATGAGAACGCAAATTTAAGAAATTTGCGTCACACTATAAGACAGTTTTAATACACGAATTAAAAAAAATCCAGATAATATTGACTTAAAAATAAGCACATGGTCTTAAAGATGTTGGTGATACGTTTCCAAAATCTTACTGAAAAAAATTTATTGCTCATATGTCCTTTTAAAAATAAACTGCCAGCCTAATAATAAAATTTTCCAAATTCGTAAAATACCTCCTCATACTCACATTTTAACCCATTCGTGCCCAGCATCTTTTGCGTACATTTTATTTGGTTGGCACCACTATTTTTAAAAGATTTAAGTTTAGTTCATTAATCACGAAAATGCATCATTTAAATAAAATAATTATTGCTTTCCTTTTTTACCGGTGTCAAAAACAGTGCTGAATGCAACTTTTAAAACGTCCCTAAAAAGGGACGCTAGGCACTAGTGGGTTAAAAATAAGTACTAGACAAAAACATTACTTTAATAAGTAAATTAATTTTTAAAATCTACTAATCAAGGTGTAAAAACATTGTCACTTTTAGAATTTTATATGACTTTGCAGAGTTGTTTTAATTAGATCTCCTATTTCATCAATTCAAAATACTTTCAAATAAAATTTGATGAAATTTCATAATTGCAAATATATTTTTTATCTTCTAAGCATTTAACGAGTTCTTATAATCATTTTTGCCATTGCATTAATTAGATTGAGTTTCCAGATTTTTGATTTCGAGTAGCGAAGGGATAATTTTTCCGTTTACTGCGAAAGAGTAAATCCTTTGCTTTTCAAAGTAATTTCATATATTTACGAGTGTTTGCAAATCAGAATTCATAATTAAAAGGTCCTTATTTTTAAAGTAAAAATTTTAATGAATCATTTTATAATTTATAGACTATTTTTCTCAATCATGTTTTATAATTACAGATTTTTCTCATTAAATGAGATGTTATAGAAATGATATAAACTTTCCAAGCATTCTTTCGTAGCAATCCTTCTTTTTTTTCAATAAAGAAAAAAATATTGATCATATAAAACATTTTACAAGTCTGATTACGAGAGATACTGATACGACCATATTTCTGTTTTAGAGAAACTAATGCGAATATATTTCTGATTGGGGTATAATATTCTATACATATATATGAACGACATACAAGCATGACACAACTTAAGATTGACGTTTTTGATTTCAATATGACAATGCACACTTAAGAAGTTTGCGTTACTCTAAAAAGCAGCTCTAATACTTGAGTAAAAAAAATCAAGAATATATTGGCTTGGGAATAATCACAGGGTCTCGAAAGTGCTTGGTGATTCGTTTCCAAAATTCTCTCAAAAATTATTTTTCTCATATGTTGACAGCTTTTATATAGGCACCCAAATTTTAGAACAACAACAAAATAAAAAATATAATTAAAGAAAATGTTATTATCTTTTTGAAACTCAGAAAAACAATGATATATTGGAATCATAAAGATAATGAGATACTATGTAACCGGATACTACTATAATCAAACATAATCTAAACAATTCTTTAAAAAAGAATAAGAGTAATTGTTATAAAAAGTAACTGCCACCTGATAATTAAATTTTCAATATTCATAAAATGCATCCTCATACACACATATTTTTTTAAAGAAATTGCTATAATAAAATATTGCCTTGATAAATACATTATTCTTAATAACTACTAATGAAGGTGTAAAAACATTGTCAAATGTACGATTTTATATTACTTTTCAAATTTGATTAATTAGATCTCCTATTTAATTACCGAACTGAAACTATATTCAAATAAAATTGGATGAAATATCATAATTGCAAAGCCATTTTTTTCTCTTCTAAATATTTAACAAGTTCTTAACATATTAATGCCCAAGTTATTTTCTTCATGAAAAATGAAGTTTTGGGTTTCCCACCACTTTAAAAGAATAAATTTTATCTTAATTTATTGAAGAATTTGTCTCGTGAAACATAATGTTTATGCATCTTCCTATTTACTGGTGTGAAAATTGCTTTCTAGCCATTTTTATAATCGTCCCTAAAAAGGGACGCTTGGCACTAATGGGTTAAAATCATTTTTGCCACTGCATTAATTACCTTGAGTTTCCAGATTTTTCATTTCGAGTAACGAAGAGATAAATTTACCGTTTTCTGCGAAAGAGTAAATTCTTTGTTTTTCAAAGTAATTTCGTATATTTATGACTATTTGTTAATGAGAATTCCAAATTAAAATGTCCTTAATTCAAAAGTGAAAATTTATGATGTGATGTCTACATGAAGCACGTTGAAATTAAGGCTCTCTTTTGAAATTTAAATTGCAAAAATGAATGAATGACATTGAAAACATTAATTTTACTAAAATAAAAGGCGTTTTCAAGAGTTTATCATTTGCCTCGTGTTACAAAAGATATTCAACTGTAAGTACGCAAAATTTGAAATCGCTGACTTATACCTTCTTTGTGCACGGATTCCGTGACGGACGGACAGACAGAGGAATAAAACGAATAGGGTTTCATGAAATGAAAGAAATCCTAAAATTGTGCTGCCAAAATTACAATTTCCTTATTGGACTTGTTTTTTATGTCACCGAATAACCTGGGTGTATTTTTTACCTTATGTGGGTATCTATGTCACATTTATTCATATTGAACGCATGAAAAACTATTTTTCTGCGACAAGTATAGCATTAAAGTATACCAGTTAGTAATATTAAATAATAATACATCGATTGACTAAATGGCTTTTTTAAGTACTAATAGAAATGAAAATTATAATAACATTTTCTGTTATTCTGTTTTTTGTTTATAAAAATTATCTTATACATACAGCACTTATATGCTTTAATATCCAAAGAATACAACATTAATATGCTTTAATCTATTTTTTAATGAAAAAAAAAACTTAATGTGCTCGCTTTTCACCCTGTTTAACAAAAGAGCTCCAAACATCTATTTTTTGAATTTATAATTAATTACAAAACATAAAAGACTTTCTGCTTCATTAAATATTAGTTAGTAAAAAATTAAAGTTCATATTGTTTACCCGGTTAATTTTTCGAAAGCCTTTTTAAAAGAAATTGAACATTAAGAAGTAATTAGTGTATTTTTTTCCTTCACAAAAAAGCGCCACTTATCTCAATTTAGAATATAAATATAACCATTTTTCTTTCTCAGAAATAAAAGATTTATATATTTTTTGTTTGTTCTTCAAGCTGTGTATTTAAAAAATATTACAAATCAATTTAAAAACAGAAAATAAAGATATAGAAGGGATATAATGCATTTATATACCGGGTGTCCCAAAAATGACTGATGGATTTTAAAATTCAATAACTTGCAAACGGTGACAGCTATTTAAAAAATTTTTGCAGGAGGGTTATGTATAATGTCAGGAGATTTTTTTTACCGTAATTTTTTATTTTAATTCGCATTTCAAACAATAGGTGGCGCTGACGGCGATTGAGGTGCAGGTCGACGCTTCACTCAACACTGATCACCTGGCTTTCAATCGCCGTCAGCGCCACCTATTGTTTTAGATGCGAACTAAAATAAAAAATTACGGTAAAAAACTCCTGACATTATACATAACCCTCCTGCAAAAATTTTTTAAATAGCTGTCACCGCTTGCAAGTTATTGAATTTAAAAATCCATCAGTCATTTTTGGGACACCCGGTGCATACATATTTTATTAGAAATAAGTATAAAATAAATTCTGACAGTCGAGCTTCTGGTCTAGATTTAGACTCCCGATTGGCAAGATTCACTCAGCCTGAATTCCCTGCGCGGTTCATAAAATAATTATCAAGCTTGCTTGGTAACTCAATGCCGACAGTCTCGATGCTGATCACTTTGCCGGGAAGTATCCTGCTTAGCATCTAAGGAAACAGGGCCAAGAAAACAGAGATAAGCAGAATTTAATTTAGTAGAAAATATTTACTAAACAAAAGTTTCTGGGTCACCAGTAAGAAACAGCGATAAAAAATATTTAATATTGGTAGTGAATAACTCTCTCTATGATCGTGAATAACTCTCTATGTTCCCCTGGGTTACCATGGACAATAATTCTCTTTCAAAAAAATAATTGGATTGTGGACATAGAAAAATATACTTACTTATTTTTCTACAAAAATTATCATTTAAAAATTCGTTTAGATGCAGTGTTGAATTCAAGGAATGTATCCAACGGGATATCACTTTCCCCAGGAGCAATGAGAAGTCTCTCCATGAAGATTCGAAATTTTATGTTTAACCCCCTCAGAGGCGCCCTTAGCAATCTGCAAACGGTTAATTTTAATGCTCAATTTGCCAATTCGTACCAATGATTTTTCGTACAATTTGATCTCATAATATACGTGAAGAAACGGTTTTGATTATTTCCAACTAAATTTGTTCGTAAATTGCACATTTTTATAAATTAAACATTTTTGGAGCTCAAATTTCTTGCCCCTGAAAGGGTTAAAATTCCCAAAAAGTTCACTCTTCCCCACCCTCAGGGAACAAAGAAATTATTCACGTAAAAACTTTCAGATGAGCTTTTTAGATATAGATTTTAGAATGTTTCTTCATATTGTGTAAGTAATTTAAAATATAGTTGTTAAGCATCTTTAAATACTTTGTGACGAATATATAATAGTGTAATACCACCACTGTGGAAGAAATAAATTTTATTAACTTCTGCAGTATTGATACAAATATTACACGAGACACAAAAAACTGTTTAAAATGAGTGTAAAATATACCAAAGGCACATTACTCTATAAATCTATATTTATGATATACAGGGGTTGGACAAAAATATGGAAACACCTTAAAAAAAACACGTTTCCTTGTCTAGTATTGTGTACGGTACCCGTTGTTATTCAAAACACCTTGCAGTCTTCTCAGAATGGATAAATACAGTTTCTGTATGTTTGCCAAGGGAATAGTGTATCATTATTCCTGCAAAACGGTGGCAAGTTCAGATAACGATGTTGGTGGTGGATAGCGAGAACGCACTTTCCGCTCCAATGTAGACCACAAAGGCTCGATAACATTCAAGTCTGATGACTTTGGTGGCCTGGGGAGATGCGAAAATTCATCCTCGTGCTCAGAAAACCAATCCTGGATAATGTGAGCTGTGTGAACGGGGACGTTGTCGTCTTGGAAGATACCATCATCATTGGGGAACAAAGCTTGTACCTTTGGATGGACTTATCAGCCAAAATGTTCACATAAGTCTGAGCAGTAATACGCCCTTACAGAGTTATCATGGGGCCAGAAAAAAACCACGATATGGCTGCCCAAACCATCACCGAACCCCCGCCATGTTTCACTCTTGGCAACAAGCAGTCTGTATTATAGGCTTGAGATGGCGTTCTCCAGACGTAAACTCGGTCAGAAGTGGGAACAATGTGAAAGAAGACTCATCAGACCATATTACTCTCTTCCACTGCTCTATAGTCCAGGCTTTATGACTTAAACACCACTTTTTCCTGTTGCAGGCATTAGCATTACTGATGGATGGCTTTCAATTGCAACACGGCCATCAATTCCCTATTTATGAAGCTCCCTTCTAATTGTTTTGGTTCTCACAGGATTTGGTAACACGACATTCATTTCAGCAGTAACTTTTGCAGCTGTGAACTGCTTATTTTCGCGATAATCCTACTTAATGATCATCTGTCACGATCACTCAGCACACACTTTCGTCTGCGCTGTGATTTAGCGGATGATGTTTTTTCCGCATTTCAAATATGCGGAATAAATCTTCGACATAGTACCTCTTGAAACACTAAAAACCTCGGCTACCTTGCTTACGGAAGCACCCACCATACGCGCGCCAACAATTTGTCCACGTTCGAAGCCTGTTAACTCTGACATAATGCAATGATAATCTCACATAACAGTGCTCCAACAACGACTGAACGGTGCAGCGATTTTACGAAGTTGTATAGGTGGCGTCAGTAGGCGAAAACTCCAGTGCCATCAACATAGTTCATTATAATCAATCTCTCTTTTCAAACATGCATTTCAAAAGGTGTTTCCATATTTTTGTCCAACCCCTGTACAGGTATGAGTTAAAAAGTCTAGAATAAATTTAAAAACATTTAAATAAATTTAAAGAATTAGTGTCTTATGCAGGCGAAATCAGAACGGAAGAGGATATGTTTTTTTAATTACTTTGGGACATGTGTATTTTATAGAATTTTTAATCTTTTATCACCATTTTTCTAAAGAAGAAATTTTTGCCTCACATGAATCGCAAAATTGTTCAGATTAAATACGACAAAAGTTGAAATAAATATTTATTGGTGAAAATAATCAAGGGTTTTGAGAACTCTAAGCGAGACATATTCCGGTCAGTCGACCCCCAAGAGTGGAAAGTGTAAAAGTGTAGTGGGTAAATTTTGAGTTAAATTTTCACTTCTAAACAGGCTTTAACACTAGAAAGAAATAACTTTTTACACAACTTTTATAAAAAAACTATTTAACACCAGAATTTTCATTTAAAAATGTTTAAATTACTTAATTAGTTCATTGTTTCGTCATTTCCTTTAAACATATTTTCGAAGCAAATTTATGATTCGAACCGAAATATATTCCCTTAGTTGGGGCCAAATTGGCCACTCGCCTTCTTTCTAGTGTTAAAGGAAAAAAACCATAAACAAAATGTTCGTGTATTAAAACAAAACTAAAAATGCATTATAACTAATTTTAAACACAGTCCTCGACCAATTATTTTCAATCTGCTATAAGCAAGATTTATTATGCATATTGAAAGAGATACTCCAATCTCTTAGCCAGTCCGATTACTCATGAAGAACTAACAGTTTCATTAGTCTTAGGTAATCAGCTATGAACGCACATGATTACCAATTATGAAAAGGATTTACAAAAATCGCCAAATCAAGGAAAACTAAAGAACAATGTACAACAGCTAATTATCATAAACTTTGACAATACCTGTTACTACCAAATTTTAAGAGATCCTTTCACAATTTTCTGAAAGTTAAAATAAAATAGAATAGGTTTTTTATTCTATCATAAATCTTAGTTGCGAAAAAAGAAAAATAATCCACGATTAGAATACTTACATAAAAAACTTAGACATGATTTGTTAAAAGATTATAAACATACTTTTAGAGTTCTCTTAACTAAATGAAGTAATATATTTATGCTTGAAAATCATGTTTATACACTCCTGTTTCAAAATTATTCACATTTAATCATTACCGTGTTTATGCACGTTGTTCTATTTATAATAATTCATACTGAAATGCACGAATACGCAATAAGATAATGCTGGTAACTGGATTAAACTCATGTGTTATTCTACATGATGAACATGATTTAGGATTATCGCGTCCTTCACATCATAACTAATGTATAATAGGCATGCATTAAAACATGAAAATGTATTATTCATACTCTAAATACTTATAATATTATAAGAAGGGGGGAGGATTGTACTTTGTGCTTATATATAACTAAATAAATAAACAACGTTGAAGAGCACAAATATTATAAAATAAAAGATGTTAAAAGCTGTATGCTTTTAACATCATTTATTTTATAATATTTGTGCTCTTTAACGTTGTTTATTTATTTAGTGATAATATTATATTGTTTATTCTAATTTCTAAGGAAGTTATATACTGTGTAGAACTACTACTATTAGATTTGTGATTTATTTTTAAAATAAGTGAATCATAATATATTAACAATGTTTATAGGTATTTTTTCTATTATTTTTTGAAAGACGTATTTAGCGGAAAAATAAATTAACAACTTAACTTATCAATATTTTTGAATAAAACTTTCAAATAATTTTTAATTTTTCATGTCTTTTATAGAATTTTTAAATTTTTACCACCAATTTTTCAAAACAGATTTTTTTGTTCAAATAAATCGAAAAAATATTCGGATTAAGTAATTCAAAATTCATAATAAAAATTTACTGGTGAGGATAATAAATAATGATTGGAATATGGATGACCGTACGTGGTACAGGCAAATCAAGACTCGTCAACGTGTTTTTCCCAAAAACACGTTAACGGAATGACGTACTGGCAAATCAGGGAAGCGCTAAAGAAATCCAATTAGTTAAAAATATATCAGGGACTCAAAAACAGAGTATACAAACCCGATTTTGCTCAGGGGTTGATCGATAAGGAAAAACATGAAAACAGAGCTCTCGCTTCGAGTCCATATAGAAACAGAAGTATTCAATGTAATTAATTTAAACTTTCTGATATTTTAATGCTTTATTTGTAGTCTTATAAAATTATAAAATGGAGTACAGTAGAACCCCGTAAATTCGGACCCCGTTAATCCGGATCGGTTTGGTCTTTTTTTTTCAAGTTTGAGAAGCGATTGGCTGATTTCCATAACATTAATTTGTTTCATCGTCGTATTCTGAATAAAAAAAAAAACTTTTTCTGATATCTTTTCGGAAGAATTAAGCAAAGTAAACATTTTTACTTTCTGTAAATATTCAATAAGTTTAACATAAGGATGATTTTCCGTAAGTATGTTTTATTTTATTTCATTTTTTTTCATTCTCCGGATTATCCGGATTTTCGATAATCCGGATAATCTATCCGGATCTTCATATTTGATTGCAAGATACACTCAGTTAAATGAGTTATATTTTAGACAGAAAAATATACCTCACTAGATTTGAATAACTACAGTATCTTTTATTTTAGTTATATTAGTTGATATTGAAAGTTGTGTTATGTGATGATCGCAATAAATATCTTTTCATAAATCTGACAAGGAAGGTCTCCATACGGGCATACTCAGAAAAATCTGAAAAAATTACAGAATGTTCTTCTCATATAGTTATATATGTTTATAAAAAAAATTTCGGCGGAATCTCCTTATAATGTCCGTAAAAAAATAATAAAAAATTCGTTTATTTGGCGATTTATCTCCGGTTGGCGAAAAAACGAAATTTTGAAAAATACGCTTTTACGCTTCGAATACTTTTTAAAGAAAAAACTTTCTATTTTCAATTTATTTAAATAAGTTTAGTTTAACCTTCCGTCTACCAGACAAAACACCCATTTATCTACGGCAACACCTAATTTTAATTCCAAACTTGCAAATGGCACCAGTAATATTTTAATATAATTTTGCTTTTACAATGAAAGCTTAAATTAAGGAATTCGTAATATCTAGACAAATCCTTTATAAATTCCGGTGTCAATCGACAATTTCTCATTTTACCATTGACACCAGAAATATTGCTGTCGGGTCCAATGGACCCGTCTGGTAGACGGAAGGTTAAGTAACTTTAGTTTTGCATTTTTACTTTACTTTAACTGTAATTTTGTCATATACGTTTATATGTGCTTATAACAAAATGAAATTAATATATTTTATCATTTAAAACACAATTTAAATTGATTAAAATTGTTCCAAATTGAAAAATTCACTGTTAAAAATCTGCTGCATTTTGTTGCAACGCACACTCTTACTTCTATAGAAAACGGTTACTTGGCCGTGACATGGAGCTTTCTCATTGGTTGGAATAGAGATATTATATACAAGTGGTGGAGTGCGTTGCAACAAAATGCAGCAGATTTTTAACAGTGTATGACACGGTCAATTCACAGTGCTATGGAGCATTCTCATTGGCCAGAAGAGAGATATTCTATAAAAGTAGTGGAGTGACGTTGCAGTAAATGCTGCAGATTTTTAACAGTGAAGTCAATTAAAATCAATTTTCAGATTCGTTAAAATCGTCTGCTTTTGGCGAGGAAATGCCCTGCTCGCCAAATCCCGCGTCGCTTTCAGCTTTTCACGCCAATTATTCCAAACTATTTTATTTTTTTACATATCTAACAATGTAATTCCGCCGCTAATTTTCACTGATCCTTTATTACCTACATGAGTAGTTTAATTCATATTTTTTTCAAAAAATTCTGAGTATGCCCCCAATGGAGACCTTCCTTGTCAGCATCTATTTACCTTATTTTATTAAGAGTTTTCTGGTTCGCACTGACATCTCTCCATATGATACGGGTCAAAATGACCCGTCGCCGCGGTTCTAGTGTTAAAGACAATTGATGTTAAATTGGAACATCAATAACAATTGACTAAATTGAAATAGGAAACTTCTGTTTGTTGCATTCTGGCCTTTGAACTCTCATTTCAATAACTGTTTAAAAAATAGAGTACGATTTTCTTTAACCCTTTCAGGGGCGGTGTTCGCAGTCTGCAAACACTTAATATTACTGTTCCAATTTCGAACTGGCACCAGTATAATTTTAGTACGATTTCGATTTTATAATATTCGGGAAAAACAACTCTTGATTATTTTCAAATAAATCTGTTCTTAAATTGTGGTGTGAATCAATTATTTGAACATTTTCGGAGCAGAAATACCTTGCCCCTGAAAGGGTTAAATGTATAATTAATCAATATTGTTTGTTTTTCGAAAAAAGTGCTTTATCTCTATAACGCAGCAAATAATAAGAAAATCACCTATATTTGTTTACCTGAAATGAAAACAGCATATTTTCAGGTCGTCTGTGTATTTAGTTTATTTTTTTTTAAATTTTGTCACTTATACCCCTTGAATTCTGGGATCCTCATATGTCATCTGTTTACAGACTTGGTTTACTGTGACAATGCATTAAACAGATTTTATTCACCTTTTAAATGGATTATCTCATTTTTTTTAATTAACTTTGTCTACTTTGATGCGAGCCTCTCATTATGTCATTATTCTTCCTTTCTAAATTAACCCATTAGTGCCTGAATTATTTTCTTCGCTAAAATTCGAATTTTCCATTTTCCCACCACTTTTAAAGCAAAAATAACTTTTACCTTAATTAATCGAGGATTTCGTCTCGAGAAAGAAAGTATTTATTTATCCTTCTTTTTACTGGTGTGAAAGGCGCTAACTTGAATTTTTTTAAACTGTCCCAAAAATGGGACGCCAGGCACAAATGGGTTAAAAAGCATAATTATTCTAAATTGTTGATTTAAATTGCTTCAATGTTTATCTTATCATATCTATATTAACCCTTTAACGATCAAAGTATTTTCATTGCTAAGATATCGAAATAAATAAATGACACCGGTAATTAAGAACAAATATATTTCTAAATAAGAAAACGTGATTTTTCACATACATAATAAAAGGGATATTTCTAGATAAAAATACCGGTGTCAGTGTTGCATATCGGAATTAAAATTTTGTGGTTTCGTGGCGAAACCAATGAACGTTAAAGGGTTAATGTAATTTTTTAAATAGTACATAAAATAATGCCGGTTTTTAAAGGTTTTTTCCCCTTCCTAAACAGCTCAACTCCTCTCTAAAGAAATGTTTAAGTTTAAGCTCCGCTTTTACTTGCGTGAAAATAAGTTTTGTATGTTCTTTTTGAAGGTGCATATATAAACCCATGGTTCAGGATGAGTAAATAATTAACCCATTCGTGCCCAGCATCTTTTGCATAAATTTTATTTGATTGGCACCACTATTTTTAGAAGATTTAAGTTTAGTTCATTAATCACGAAAATGCGTCATTTAAATAAAATAATTATTGCTTTTCTTTTTTACCGGTGTCAAAAACAGTGCTGAATGTACCTTTTGAAGCGTCCCTAAAAAGGGACGCTAGGCACTAATGGGTTAAAAGAATAGGACAGATGAAAATTGAAAAGAATATACACAAAAATGAACAAATATAAATTTAATCTTTCACTTTTACATCATGGTTTTTTAATTTTGTGAACAAATTAAAAAACAAAACATTTATTCACATGGGATAGACATTAAGTACATGCAGCTCCATGTAAACACAATAATGGTAAGTACGAACAATAGTCAACGGCACAATGAAATACAATACAAACAAATTTGCACGTTTTCACATGTACTTTTAGCACGTAACACAACGAAAGTTATCTTTCGAGTTGTAAATATGACAAATAACAGCTGTACATTTTGTTCTAATGGCATATTTAACAAGGCTTATACCTTTTGTTAAAAATACAAACTGTTTGACATAACTTTGACAAATTGTTTGACGTTTTGTCATGTAATAGTGATTAAATTAATGACAGTAAATTTATTAATTGTAATAAACAAAATGCATAAATTCATCTTATTTAAGAATCTAAGGTGTTCTGGTGTAATAACGCCAGGCGGGGTAATAACGCCAAGTACTAATATTATGCGTAATTATGAAATAATCTGGTAAATGACACCCTTGTGCTCTGGGCAGAAGGGTTTTGAGTCATATAAATCGCAAAAAAGCTTAAAATTAATTTGTTCTATTTGTAGGTCTTCTTGCTTTTATAAGCCTCTAAAATTTGCGAGATACGTTTTGTGATGTAAACACTACTTATTTTATCCGGAAATACTTTGCTTATTACATAAATTTGTATTGCGTTTCATGTACTTTCAAAATGTTGTAGATGATTTTGTATATCTTCTCGAGATAATTTGTAGTTTAAAATGTTCTGCGCGATAAGTACACTGGGATAATAACGCCAATCCTTGATAATAATACCCCGGTTGATTCCCAACAGTAGACGAACTACATCCTAAATACTGATTCAAATAAACACAATTAAAACCGTGCAATGTTGCTAATAATTCTATTTAAACGGTCTTTTTTAACCCTTTCATTCCCATGGTAGAATACGTCCTGGAAATTCCGTAAGTCAGAGAATGTGAATTTCTACCAGAAATTTTTAAATGGTAATTTTCGCTTTATTTAAATATGGAATATCTGGTATTAGAAAAAGATGAATTTCTGTTTTCATTTTCTGGTAGGAATTTGGCATATCCGAATTAAATATAGAAAGAAAAATTAATAATGCCATGATGCCAACTGGACTCACATGGAATGAAAGGGTTAAGCCAAAAGTAGCTTAGAATCTGATATTCTTTTTTTCTCCTCTCCCCCCCCCCCCCCACCACACCACACCTTTATTTTTCTTACACTTTCACAAAAAATTGAACAGTTTCAATAGCATAGAATGCAGTTTGTCAATTTCTAGAGCTTCCTACTTTTAGAATTGGGCAATCTACATGCCATTATTCTATCTTATTTTATAGTTTTGTTTGCATGGCGTTATTACCCATATAGGTGGGTAATAACGCCAAATAGCATTGGTCCAGAAATCAAGCCATTACATTTTATGAATACATATCTGTTAAATTATTTTTTTATATAGATAGTCAATGATTTGCTGTATCAAATCCTATATTTGTTTGAAAAATTCAATCTAAAACTAAGCCGTGAAAATTGGTAGAACCTTAACGTGGCGTTATTACCCCAGGATACCTTATATCAAGAATCTTATTTAAGATTTAAAATTTAAATAGCAGAAATTGTAATCCCCACGCTTATCCGTTGAATTTGTATATTTTTATGCTATTAACTAATGTATTATAATATATGTATATATATTTTAATTATACTATTTGTTTATAAAAAAAAAGATGAAGAATTAATATTAATAAAGTGATTTATTGTTTAGTTATACATTTGTTTTCTCGACGAAGAAAAATAATAATTTATTGAGCTTTACCTTAAATTATTGCACTATAATATTACATATTTTTTTTACATTATACATTATATGTGCAGTATTGCACATATAATCAATATAATGCTAAAGTATAAAATACTAAGCCACAATAAAAAAATAATAAATAAATAAATAAATATTAAAAATAGTAAGCAAAAATAATAATAGTAGCAAGAACGACTAACGCATGTTTGATCATTAAAAAACATATTTCGACACCCATCCTCCATTCTATTTTATTTTATGTTGATTGAATTTATGTCTTTATGTGTATATTAAAATCTTTATCAAACGACATTTTAATGTAAAATATTTTTTTTACTACAATATTTAAAATAATTATCTATTTTTAAAAAAATTTGGAAAACAAACAAAACAATAAAGTAAGAAAGAGAGAAAGAAAAATTGGCAGATTTGTGATGACGAAAATATTTATCAGTAATCAATAACGTACTGATTCGAATTTTTTTTTTAATTAAAAAAAAAAACAATTTTAAACATATAAACCACATATTGCATTTATTTAAGCCTTTTGATTATTTTAAAATTGAATTCTTATACATTAATCCAACATCAAATTCATTTACATTGTTGGAAAATAACGTTAAGTTGAACATAATATGACAGTTTTATTAAGTACAAGCCTTTTAAATATTATACATCAGATAATATAAAATTGCATAGTTTGCACAATCATCAATCTCTTCAGGTTCTTCTAATCTTATTCAATAATGTTAATGTTCTTGCGAATAAACATAATTTTATACTTAAAATATCAAAATCAGCATGTACCTATGTAAATATTTGTACAATTTCTGGTATAACGATCATTTTCACAGATAAAAATACTTTGCTTTGTAGAAAAAGTCTTCAAGCCTCTAATGCCCATAGTAGAATAAGTTCCAATACTTGCGTAATTCAGAGAATAGGAATTCACCCTCATATAGCATCTATGGTCACAGTGACGTCACTGTGAGTCACTTTGGTCACATAACATTTGTGACCAAAATGCCAACACTCAGTGACGTCACATTGTGACTGAGATGTGACTTTATTAAAAATTTTTAGAAAGTTATAAATATCCTTCAAAACATGTTATTTAGTTTAAAAAACATGTTTCTGGCAATTTAAATATCATTGCTTTTGTCACAATTTTGTCACAATGTTAATGTCAAATTAGTCACAAATGACACATTTTTCACAAATGTCCCTCATAGCATGCACGTTCACAGTGACGTCACAATGACGTCACTGTGAGTCACTTTGGTCACATCACATCTGTGACGAAAATGCCACCACTCAGTGACGTCACAATGTGGCTAAGATATGACTTTCTAAAAAAATTTTCACAGTTCGTCACAATGTTAATGTCAAAGTAGTCACAAATGACACACTTTTCACAAATTGGTCACATTGTGACGTCGCAAAGTGGTCACAATGTGACGTCACAATAAAGCTCTAAAACGGCCATAACGACTTCACATTTTAGTCACTGTGACTTCACATCGACGTCACGTGACGTCACATCGACAATCGATGGTCACAAAGTCACAATGTGACTTCACAACAACGTTGCAGTGACGTCACCATGTCTTACGGGTGGTCACAAAGTCACAATGTGACTTCACAACGACGTTGCAGTGACGTCACCATGTCTTACGGGGTGTCACAAAAGAGCTCTAAAACGGCCATAACGACTTCACATTTTAGTCACTGTGACTTCACATCGACGTCACGTGACGTCACATCGACAATCGATGGTCACAAAGTCACAATGTGACTTCACAACAACGTCGCAGTGACTTCACCATGCCATACGGGCAGTACACAATTGTGTAATACAGGCTCGTCTTTAACAACTTAACTGAACAAAAAATTTGAAAAAAATATTTCAAATAATGTCTATTTTTTTTCATATCATTTACAGAATTTTTTATCTTTTATCTACTACGAGGTGGAACCCGTCGAAATTCGACGTAAGAAAATATTTAATAAGATACTGTTTCATTTATTCATAATAAATCTACAAAATTAGTTACAGTAAAAAATACATCTTATATTGGTCAGTCTAACTCTCAAACAAATATTATTTAAAGCTAAAATAAAAAAATATATATACTTTTTCTATAAAACTCTGTTGTCCAAATTATTAAAATTAAACTTTAATCGCATATGTAAAAATATAATAATAAAACAAAATACAATAAAGATCAGTATTGAGATGAAGTTATCAATTTGGTATAAATGCGCATGAAAAAAAAAATCAATTTGACACAATCGTAGAATTTCACGTGAAATCAAAACCTGTTATAATTTTCATATTCTCAAACTTTACATGCGCACATTTCAATTTTTATCAATTTTAAGAAAAAATGGCGTATTTCTGTTGCCACAATTATAAAATTCGTACTAAAAACTATAAAAAAATTAATGTGTCAAGAATAAATTGAGATAGAGTTTTCAAACCAATTGCTTTTAAAAAGTACATATTTTTCTCCATACGATAGTATAACAATTGAAAATGTGCGATGTTTAGAAGTATAAAATTTGCAATACCGAAAATCGCAAAACGGAATTGCATGTGAAAATCTTGCCATTCGCTAAATGACGTATGCGTTACGCACAGATACGTTTGGCCTTTATAACATAGATTTTTCAATACAAAAATTTTTGCCTAACGGAATCAGAAAAAAAATGCTGGAATTAAATAAAAAACTATATAATAAATTTTTACTGGTGTGAATAATAAATTATAATTTGAGTATGGTTGCCTGCACTGCACATGGTAAAGGCAAATCACAATTGGTAAAACAAGAAAGTAGTTCAATCACACACACAAAAAAAGTGCCTTTGCTTAGGATTATTCACACAGGTCACATCAGGTCTTAAAGGGTTAAATTAAGAAAAAAAATCTACTTATAATTTCTGGTCTGAATTTGGAATTTGTGAATAAAAATTTCGGTACTTCCATGTTATCCCGTCGACCAAAAAAATTATCGCCAAACTATAAGATTAAATGCCAATAATGGATGATCGTGAATGTCACATTCAATTCATGCGTTTAAAATGTCATTAAGTGATTTTTATTTCGACTTTTTATTAATATTTTTATTAGTATTCTACTAAGTATTTGTTTACTCGTTATTTAAAATAAATATTATGTCAGTATGTATAATTTGGCTATTAGTTTGGCGATTTGTATAATTTGGCGAAATTGGTCGACGGGATAACAGAGTAGTACCAAAACATCTACTAAAACGGAAAAATTGATGGTAACATAAATCTCCCATGGGTATTAGAAGTTAAATTTTAGTAAGATTTCTTGCATAATGTGTATCATTAGACTGACGAATCAAATATTAGCTGCCTTAGAGGTTTTTGCATATTGTAAATGCGTTCAATATAAAAAAAATATATACATTTGTAAAACTTCCTGTAAAACAAGAGATATCTCTAATTTACATATTACATAGCATTCATTTGTTTCATTGTTTAATATGATTAGATATCTTTAAAAGGAAAAATTATGGATTCTGTGATTGAAATTATCTGTAGTATAACGTACATGGAAAAATAAGACTTAATTAACATATAATATAACAACATGACAAAAAATATAACTATAATAAAAATAATTTAAGAACATTATAACAAATGATAACAAGAAATTAGCTGTAGTAGTAGGTGTAAATAAGCAATAATAAATATGTAAGCGCTTTAAGAATTCTTGAATTTCCAGGGGAAATATCTTCTAACAAAGTCTTCAGAAATATTTTAAAATCTATTTTTATTAAAACTTAAATTTTAGTTTAACGTTTTATAACCTGAACATACTGAAAAAATTCATTTGTACTTCACTGTGTATTTCACTGTATATGCTGTCTTTAATCACTTTTTGATACCTGAATACCAATTTGTAAAAAGGGAAAAATCATATAGCGCTTTAGGGATAATATACAAATTATGAAAGAAAACAATCATTGATCTAAAGCTAAAAGCATTTATAATTTCAATTGTGATTATCACTCACCAACTTTGTTAAATTCTTTTAAGAATAAAAATATACTGGAATTACATGCGAACATATTACTGTATGTGGCACATTATACTTATATAATTTTTTGTAGTATACAAATTTAAATTTTGTATTTTTTCAAATTTAATTTCCTGAAAATTTTAATCGGTTTCATAAACTTCTGTGCATTTATCATGTAACTTTGTAATTTATAATATACGTCTATTATAAATATTTCAGGAATGAAAGCCCAGCTTAATATGTTTTGGCACATCCTATGCATTGCATTGTTAAAAAATTGACTCTATACATCGTGTAATGTGTTTCATTATTTTCCTGTAAAAAGCATAAAAATTTATTTTCATACATGCATACTTTTTACAGTGCTAAATTCAACTCACAAACAGATTAGTAAGTGTTATTTTCACTATCGAAAAATATCCTAACAGTATGTCCGAATTCTCTGTAAAAATGAATTTAAATGTTTACCAATTTTTTTAATTAAAAGTTTTTATTAATAACGCGTGCTCTGTGATAGAATATCTCTATTCTGACCAATGAGAATGCTACATAATATATTCAAATAATTGTTTTATGTAAAAAAGATGGAATGACTATGAAAGAAAAGTAGTTTAAGATTTTTAATAGTGTATTTCATATTTGTTTAAAAATGCACTTTGTCTGCTACGGCTGTGAACTGTTAAATAATTTTTAAATACATGATAAGATAATCAGCTTTGACTAAATGATATAATTTGAATTTAAGTCATACTGATAACTTTTCGAGTAAAATCATGGCCTTATAAATAAAGTAAAAATAGATTTTAAAATATTAAAACCGCCATGTTCTGTCCAAAACTTTTGAGCAAATTACAAATCCTAAATTTTATGTTCAACATAGTTCACAAGTTCACGCTTATAACACCTAGGAAGACATAAATTTAACAACATTTATAATAAGACACATTCACACCAGATTCTATAAAATAAGCACATTGCACCACATTTTGGAAAGAAAAATATCCATCATATATTATGTAATGAGAAAAATAAAATATATGGCACGTAATTATGTATTCATATTTATAAGATACTTTAGTTGTGTCATAATTTTGTCTTTTCTTGGCTACAAGCATTTTCTATTTTCTAAAAATAAACAGGTTTCAACAACAATAATAATAATAAATCATTATGTATTTAAAGTATTCGATAATAATAAAATATAACAAAAATTACTTAAATAGACATTACTTTATTGTCTGATATACTTTTAAATAAAAACAAGTTTATAAAGATAATTTATAATTTATAGTATAATAACATAAAGTAAGTTATAAAAAATATATTTGAAGTATTTAAATATTAAAATATAAAATTACATTTTTGTTATTTTTTAGGAATGAATACTTCATAAAATTATAGTAAATAGCATATTCTAAGGCAGGGACAGTGAACCTATGGCACGCGTGCCGCTATTGGCACACGAAAGAATAATTTTGGCACCGTATTACTATGCATCTAAATCACACAAAATCGCGATTGATCTTTTCTAATTTCGATTAAATGGATATTGAAAAAAAAAATAAAATAACTGCGGCATATAGTATTATTCTGAAATAATTACGGTCTCAAAATTTTTTCAAAGAAAGTAGATATTTTAAAACTATCGATAAGAAATGGTTAATAGACATTACTAAATTCCGATGATAAATTTATGGAAATTTTGCATTCAATTCAGAGCTATTCAAAAAAAGTGCAATTGCTATTATAACAGTTTTTTCTTATCTATGTTTTTGAGTCACTGTTTTCACAAAAGAATAATATCAAAACTCAAACCGAAAGCACTTATCAGATAAATCCGGTTCAGTTTTCATTAAAATTAATCTGATATTAAGATGCAACAACAGATTTTAAATTGCTTCATAATCGCATTAATTATTTGTTTTCTTTAAATATATTTTTCACATAAATATTGCAGTGTAATGCTTACATGTATGTTTCTCATATTTTTAAAATCTAAATAGAAAAATTTAGGTAAATTTAAGCCATTATTTTTCCACCTATTATTTTTTTGGCACATTCTGGTTACGAAAAATATTTTGTGGTCAAACTTGGCACGCGTCAACAAAAAGGTTGGCCGACCCTGTTCTAAGGTATACTAATTTAAGATATGTAAAAATACTTTTTGCTAAAAATCGCATATAAAGATTTTTTCAATTAGAATATTTATAACACTGTAAACATTTATAATTACCATTAATAATCTTTTTTAAATCACTTTTAAAAGATTTGTCTGATTAATTACCAGCTGATTTAAAATCAATCAGCTTTTACCTTTTGGAAGAAAATGAATTTTCATCGCATACATGTATATTTATTTTAAAATTTACAAAATTATCAAGTATGCGCACATATCCCTATGAACACTAAACAACGTTATGCAAGTCTAACTGTTTTTAAAATCTATAACATATGAATAGAAAATAAAACAAAATTTGTATTTTGTAGAAGAATAAAAACAATCACTTTAACAATAGTTTAGCTGCTCATAAGAACATATTGCATAATTGTACGTAAAAACGAAAAAAAAATATTTTGTTAAATAAAATTTCCTTTCACACCATAAAATTTAAATAGGAAAAAAAATGACTTTATATCTAAACCTATAGTTAAATAACTGTGATATGTTTGAAGAAAATGGCACAAAAATTCTTAAAATGTTACATTTAAAATCATGGTATCTGGTGTGAAAATGTCAAACACATTTAAACAAGACTCTCTTCTTTCACGGGTTCATGAGTAATCCGATTCAAAGGACTATTATTCATCCTTTTAAAATCGGATTCATGAGTCTTATTCCCTAGCAGCCCTGTGAAGAATTCTTTCAGAGAGCTGCGAGAATTCTTAGGTAGAATAATTTCATCACACGATCTCCATTTTTTGGAAGGCAATTTCAACATTGGGGGTTTAAGAAAGTTCGACTTCTCGTTCTCATTTGGCATTACATCGACTTTTAAGTCTTTGGTATTACTCAATAGTGGCCTGAGAGACTCATCAATGTTTATCATCCCGTTTTTATTTCGGGTGCCGTTTGAGTCAGACCTACCACAACTCCTGCAGTTTCGATCAATATTCCCTGCCATACACTGTTCGCAATCTTCTGAATCAATGCTTTCGAGTTTCGGCCTCCTTTTCTTGATGTTTGACGTTGGAAGTAGCTGTAAATCGACCGCTGACGAATCCATATTGTGCAGTTCTCCACAGCTGATCGCGGAACTACCAAAAAAAGTGTTAGCTTCTGCGTCTTGTACTTTTAAGAGTTTGTTGGATTCTCCTCGCCCAATGTGGGGACTGAGACGCCTTGGTGATCTAGGACTGTCTTGCGAAGACAGTCTTAAGAAAACTGGTACACCGGGAGAGGAAGGTGGCTCCTCGAAATTGTTTGCAAACGAGCTGTTTCGTCGACTGGCGAGTGATCCTCTGCGTCCAGCATCGCTTAATTTAGGACTTCTCGTTTTCCTGTTATCTTCCCTGTGAATGTTGAACAAGGGTTGGGGAATCAAGGACTCAAATGCCGTATTCATTCGCTTTTTGGGTTCTCTGGAATGTCCTAACAGCCAGTATGTTCTCATTTCTCCTTTACCCTGAGTGGAAATAAGAAAAATTCGAGAGTCAATATAACTGAAAGAAATTAGTTGAATAAGATTTTGCATACAGAATAAAATTATTGAATACCGAAAAAAAAGTACATTTAACATATTTTAATTGAATGATAGTAAATGTAAAATATTTAATTATAACTTCTTTTTTTAGAAGAAAAAAAAATGAAATTCGCCAAATAATACTTTGAATTATTCGCAAATTTAACGCATTAAACGCAATAAACGCTTTTAATTACTGGACTTTTTTAATAAATTTTAAATTTAAATATTAAGAAGTTTTATTATGTGATTTTCTTTAAAAAAAATTAAGGGTTGGCCATCATAAAAAAATCAAAATTTTAACTCAATAAATACAAATGATGTCGAAATGTGTCCCGGACCCCTCCCCCCCACACACACAGAGAGAAAAAAAAATCATGTGCTAAATACCCTCTGTCCATAAGACCACTTGCGATTGAAAAAGCTCAGACCTCAAAGAGTTACTTTAAAGACGTAAAGAGTATAGCCGGGTTTCTTAGTAAAATATTCCCTTGAGTCAACCACATCGAGTCCTATATGGATCGATAGCCCAAAAAAAGAAATTCCTTCCTTCCGAGTTTTAAGTTTGTATCTCAAGACCACGGGGAATAATGACCATAAATGCCTGTTTTGTAAAAGAGCGCATAGTGACGAAACTACTCGGCAGATTTCAACGAAAACAATAACGGATGTAAAAAACCACCATACGAATGTTTGACAATTTTTCCAGATTTTTTTAAACAAAATAACAAGTTTTCTAACATTTTTACTGTTTTTAAATGTAGATTTTAATTAAAAATAAACTGAAATTTATGAGTGACCACCTTAATTTTTTTGCATGAAATACTATGAGACATGATGCATATTCACTATCAATTTCAACTTTCTACGTATGGTGCATCATATTAAAAAAAGGGCAAAATCATATTTCGGCGAAAATGTGGGGCGTGTCTCGGACAAATTTTACGCCTTCTTTTAAAAATACCGTGTGAATTAATATGTAAGATTTGAAAAGAAGGCGTGAAATTTGTCCGAGACATGCCCCACATTGCCAAAAGACACCTGACACCAGAATTTGAGAACATCTTTATGTAAATAAGAAAAAAGCTACATTTCATGCATTCAATGAAGCGTAATTTTTTTAAACCAAATTACGGTGCCAATGTGGCGTTTGGAAATTAAAATTAAATGGTTTCATAGGCATACCACCACGCCGCAAAGGGTTAAGTGGCACATACACCGATGGCTCGTCCCAAAAGTGTTATTAAAATAGTATAACCTAAATAATAAAAAAATAAAATATCTTCTTGTAACGCCATCAAAAAGCTTCAAATGCACTAGGTCTTTCGAAAGAACTAAGTCTTTATTCGTCAGGAACAAAAAGACGTGCTTCTACTATAAAAGCAGGAGCAAAACTGAAATGAAAGTGACGGAAAAGGAACAAAGTTGAAGAAACATTTATATTGTTTATTTTCCAATTTGAATATCTAATTCCCTTAGTACCCTATGTTCTTCTGTTTGGAATATGCTCTTCTGCAATTGGAAGTTGTTTTATACTTTCTTATTGACTGCTGTATTTTTTATTGACTGTTTATTCGCCTTGGTAGCCCACCCCACCCCCCTTTTTATTTCAGTCCTGTTGCAGCTGTCATATTAGAAGAATGTCTTCTTTGCACTTGAAAAACAAAGACTAAGTTCTATCGAAAAGTCTAGCGCACCTTAAACTTTTTGAATTTGCTTTAATATTTCTTAGTCCTTACTATCGCCATTAATGTTTAGATAATTAAAATGTACTGTCATTTACTAAAATTAAGTTAATACTACATGAAAATTCACTAATTTAAAAATTCTAATGCAAATAAAGTTCTAATTAGAAAGAAGTTATAAATTTCCAAAATATGTGAATAAATATTTAAAGATTTATCAAAAGAAGGTTAAAGTTAATAAATTGATAATCTAAAGCTATATAAATTTATATTTTGATAATGGATTAAGTCATTAACCCCTCAACTAATTTGCCCGAACGCCGTTCGGGCAAGACAAACTTGTTTAACACTAGAACGCCGGGAAGGTGTCAATTTGACACCGAACACTGGACTAATTGCCAATTCGAACCAGAAAAATCTTCAAGAAATAAGTCATATATCAGTTGCAATGATATGAGTTAAACAAATAAACTCAATAAATTCAAAATATTTTTCTGGTTTTAAAAGTATTTTATAAAAGTTGCGTTAAAATGGCCGGCGTTCTAGTGTTAATTCATCATTAAATTACACAAATCGATACTTAAAAGGTATTGCAAAAATATAGATATTATTTATTTATTGTACCTGAGATATTTCGAATGTCCACGCATTCATTTTCAAAGGAATATAAAAGAAGAATTATCATCTTTTATATTCCTTTGATTTTTCTTTTATATTCGTATTGATTAGAAATTGAAAACATAAAAAAGGAAAAAAATCAGTGATCACTCTTCTGATTTTTTGACTCGGAAAAATTTAATAGAAATATTTGCCTTATTTAATCAGCGCATTACGGTGATTTGAAAAAGTAAAATTTGCTGTAAAATTTTTCCGGGCCGAAAAAGCGGAAGATGTTGGCAGCTATGATATTGTACCAGAGTGTGGGAATATAATATGAAAAGACGTCATTGTAAACAGTATATTTGTTAAGCAAAATTTCGAGGGTTTCACGGATAATGGAGGAGTAATGGTTGTATTTGGATGGATTATAATTGAGTATTTTTTATGTTTTCTATTTCTAATCAATTATCTTCTTTTATATTCCTTTGAAAATGAATGTGTGGGCATTCGAATAATCTCAGGTATAATAAATAAATAATATCTATATTTTTGCAACACCTTTCAACACCTACTTGTATAATTTGATTTAATAACAAGGTGTAAATTTCCATCAAAGGCACTAGTATTAATACAGGGGTTTTCACTCATTAATTCATCATTTAAAGCTTTTTGACACCACAACTTTTTTTAAAAAAATAATTTCATACTGTTTAAACGCGGACATGTTAAGACTGAATATTATGAATATTCCATTTAAAAAATTCTGGTGACAATCCGTTATTTTCAATTTACTGAACGGAAAATAGTGCCAGTTAACCCTTTAACGATCAAAGCATTTTCATTGCTAAGATGTCGAAATAAATGAATGATACCGGTAATTAAGAACAAATATATTTCTAAATAAGAATACGTGATTTTTCATATACATAATAAAAGGGTCATTGGTCGCCTACTTGAATTTCATTGGCTGACCAAGTTGTTCACAGTATCCCCTTGCTTTTTCTATGGATTTCTTTGCATTTTTTTAATTTAATGATAATTTTATTATTTTTTATCAGTTATTTTTACAAAATTTATTAAATTTTTATATTTTTTTGTTTTTTTTTCGATTTTTTCCTAAAATTTTTTAGGATCTTATCTATTTTAGATTAAAAAAAAAAATGTATGGCCCTGGCCTTTCGAAACCGCTTTACCCCATGACTCATTTGACCATCCCAATGCACCGGAATTTCTTGAAATTCCACCTTTTCTTGCTTTAACATCTATGCAATCGGATATTCGACTCATCGACATCGATGGAAGGTAAACTGAAGCAAAACGACTCCAGTAGGCACTTCTATTCCACTGCATTGGTTCATTGGTTCATAATAAAAGGGATATTTTTAGATAAAAATACCGGTGTTAGTGTTGCGTATCGGAATTAAAATTTTGTGGTTTCGTGGCGAAACCAATGAACGTTAACACTAGAACCGCGGCGACGGGTCATTTTGACCCGTATCATATGGAGAGGTGACGATTCGAACCAGAAAGCTCTTAATGAAATAAGTTAAATATAATCTCAGCAAATATATTTTCAATAAATAATTTAAACAGTTTTATATTAAAATTCCGGTGAGAAATATTTTTATAAAACTTGAATGATTTTTCCCGCGGTTCTAGTGTTAAAGGGTTAAGGGGTTAAAATTAAAATTTTCCACTTACTTTCATTTTGACTAATCCCCTGTCACTCGTAACATATCCTCCTAACTTATCCAAATACTCTTTACATTGTGGACTGATATGGATTTTCAATGCTGTAAATATTAAAATTACAAATAATCAATAATCATTAAAAACTTTTTTTTTCAAGAATAATACTAAATAAATTTTAAGATTCTACATGACGCAGAATATTATAAATTTAAAAATATCGTTATAAACACTAGAATATCCAAGCTTTCTGAAAACTAGTTTATGTAGCTTTTAGCATACTGTCCTCAAGTCAAACAGTAATGGAAACTTGCTCAATTATATAGGCATGAAGTGGATTCAATTGAGAATTTTATTAACTAATAGGAGAACAGGAAAATACGGGAACCAGCCAATAGAATAATGGTATATATATAATGCAGCCAATAGAGTGACAATGATGGTAGTAATTAAGAAAAAAAAAGGATTTTACGTAATATTTTCATCAACCCAATAAAAGGGAAATAGGGAATTCACCATTAACAATGTATTTTAATGATTTTTATAGATATTGTTCTTTAAGAATTTCATATTGTAAAAAATTTTTCATAAGTTCATAGACTGTAGAATCGAAATATTTGTAAGAACTCTCTCAATATATTGATAAATAAATAATGCCTCTGGAAGTTTTATGGTATTTTTATTTCGAACTAAAATTGTGATGATTTGGGTGAGGTTACTAATAAATAAATATATATAAAATAATTAATTATTTTATGCTTTAAAAATTTAATTCTTTAATTAATAGAAGTCATAATACAATTTATATTTTACGATTTTTTTTTTCGTTTTACATAAACAAAAAAATATAAAAAATAAAATACAAATAAAAAAAAGAATTTTCTGAAAAACTAGAAAAAAATGGATGATATACGATATAATATATTTTATTACATTATAAACGAATCAAATGTAATAAAATTTTTCTTGTTTGTACAGATGAATTAACTATCCATATTTTTCACGTATCTTTGAAATAAAAAGTTATTTAAAATGTGACCAAATTGACTTAATTAAATTTGAAATATAATAAAATAGTTTAGCAGTTTTTTAACAACATTTACATTTTTACTTGTTAATTGTAAGTTAACAAAAGAAGACTTCGAAAAATTTGCATTGAGTCCAACAACATCCTCGTATATATTTGGAATATAACGTCTGGTATATAACCACCAATCCGTGCTAGTTGAATTGTAATATGTTACTGGGTGCCATACAATTGACTGCTGGATAATCCTAATTCTACTGTAAAGTTCAAAGTGCTTCTAAATTAACTAAACAAAATCGCTAAACACAAAAAATTCTAAAAGCAAAATCGCTCAAAAATCAAGATAAATTACTTTTTTTTTTTACATAAAATACATAAATCAATATTTTCTATTTTCAATTGAAATTTATTTTGTACTATTTAAGCAAAATATTTAAAAGCATAAAAAAATGTATTTACGTTCGCCATTGGATTCCATTCTTGAAGCAGTATTAACAGTATCACCAAATAAGCAATATCGGGGCATTGTCAAACCAACAACACCAGCACAGACAGGACCTGTAGTAAAATAACATTTACGAATATTAAAATTTTATCAATCATATGGGATTAAATTTACTATGCAATAGTCTTTTATGTTACGGTATAATTTTGTGAAGAATTACACTATTGTTTTTTTTTCTCTCTCCCATTTTAATAAAGTTATAATATTCAAAAAGACAAAATAAATGATTTAGGGCAGGGGTGCACAACCTTTTGCCCGCGAGCCACAATAGTACCACAATTGTTATGCAGAATAATTTTGCTTATAGTAATGACAGAAACTTTGCTCTTAAAGAAAAGAAACAACACTTTTCAAATATTCCGGTGGCAAACGATTTTCTGGTAAAAAGGTTGTGCATCACTGATTTAGGGCTCCCACAGACGACTATTTTTTTAAATTCAGGTTGGCCCCAGTTTCTCTAAATAGAAATCCTTAATAAGTAATTTGACAACATTTGCAAGACAAATGTACTTCAAAGTTTTTAAAAGATAAATATTTGTGCATTAGAAAACAAAAATCGTCATATGTGGCATCCCTGTGATATTGTAACTTAACCCTTTCCGGCACACTGTGCTCGGTCTGGGATACCTAATTTTAATTCCAAACTTGCAAACGGCACCAGTAATATTTTACTAAAATTTTGCTGTTACAATAGAACCCTATATTAAGGATTTCAAAATATCTAAAAAATTCGTTTGTGAATTCCGGTGTCAGTCGATAATTTCACATTTTAATAACAGATTTTGTCCGTGCCGGAAAGCAACATTCGTCCAAAACATTCTACAAAGCGAGCATTATAACCGGATAGTGATAAAGGGTCATTGTTTTAATTGTTTATTGAATACATCTATATGAAAGAAAAATATTTAATTTTTTTATGAAGGGATAGAAAAATAGGAGGATGCAATATTTAAAACAATCCACATAATTCCATAAATTTCTCTAACACAAACAAAAAGCTATTGTATTTGACATTAATAATGCCGTAATTTCCGGCGTATAATCTGCAGATCAAACAATTCTTTTTCGACTCAGAAATTTTATTTAGTAACTGAAGTTCAATATTTCCCACAATCTAAAAAAGTTACTTTTTATTTTAAAAAGATTCTGGGTCAAAAAATAATTGTTTGATTGGCGGATTATACGCCAGAAATTACGGTACTAAATAAGGCATAAGAATTACTTTTCAAAAACTCATCTTAATTGGATATTCAACAGAATATAATTTTTCAAAAACTCTATAGGACTAGGGGATGCATCTTAACATGTAGTTTTAATCTTGAATTTTGATGCATACACAGTTTACAACCATCCACCGCCGCGAACTGATATATCCGTTCACTTAGCTAATGCTTCACTGCAATAGAAGCATTATTTAAATTAATGTAACTCTACAAATGGATACCAGTTTTGAAAATTGCATTTTCAGAAAATTATGCTGCTGGGCATTTCCATACGAACTTGTTTGTCTGTTACACAAAGTCTGTAAGTCCTTCATAAATTCCGGTGTCAATCGACAATTTCTCATTTTACCATTGACACCAGAAATATTGCTGTCGGGTCCAATGGACCCGTCTGGTAGACGGAAGGATAAACATATAATTAATCAATAAAAATAAATTTCTTACATAGAAATGTTGATGATAGCAGCGGAATGGTAATTGTTGAAAAGTAAGCATGGTATTTTTATCATTTTCTAATGTAATAAAAATTTTATTAATTTTTTATTAAAATGCATTTTATTCTTAAATGTTAAAACATAAGTTTATGAGAAATGTAGATCATTAATAAACCGGGGAGGGCGGCAGCACAGATCAATAACCTCATCGAATTCACAGGTGAAAATCCAGGATTTGTTAAATCTCGATTCACATATAACATCGCAATCGGTTTGCCAAGTCATATCTTGGTGGAAAAAACTCAAAAAACCGATTTTAGCGGTTGAAACATAAGTTTACCATTGTTTTTTTCTGGTAGCAAAAATATGAAAACATTGTGAACTGTGTCCAGGAAAACAATGGCAAACTTACAAGTCAACCATTAAAATCGGGTTATTAAGTATTTTCCAGCAAGATATGATTTGACCTCGATTGCGTTGCAATATGCGAATCGAGATTTAACTAATCTTAGATTTTCCTCCGTGAACTCAATGACATGATTGTATGTGCTGTCACCTCCCGGTATATGAGAGTCTTGGTAATACACTGGCCTCCAAAAGTTAAGGTACAACCTTTTTTGCGTCTAATTGGCAAATAAATGAATATAGAAACAACAGATTTGGAGAAAATGTGAGCTAAAACTGTTATTTATTAAAAGCAATATAGAAATATTTTTAAGTTAAATGTATAAATGAAATTTCAACAAAAAAGCACTCATGGGGGTAAATTCCATTCTTGGGGAAATTAGTACATCGCAGCATTACGCAGTAAAATGTGACAGAAACATTAAAAAACTGATTCCATTAAAGAATATGTCTACCCCGGACTTGAATGCATTGGCGGCATCGACTTTCCATGCTCTCAATTAAATTGTCGGACACCAAAATAGATAGCGCTGACCAGACCTGGATTAAGCCTTGTTACAGCTCATTTAATGACCTTGGAGGAGGACTAAAGACACGCAACCTATCTTCCAAGATAGCCCCAAAGTTGTTCTATCGGATTCAAGTCTTGAGAGTGAGCTGGCCATTCTATTTTCTCCAAACCGTGATCCTCAAGATAATCCCCAACAACCACAGCTCGATGTGGTCTCGCATTATCCTCCATTGGAATGAAACCTTTGCCATTTCCACCGGCATATGGACGCACATATGAATCAAGGATTTCATCCCGATATTTGGCACCAGTCAGAGTTTCTCCATGGAACAAATTGTGGTCAGTGCGGGTCAAGGTCAGTGTGGCCTCCGAGTGAGATCCCTTCCCAAACCATGATAACAACATATCTGTACTTGTGTGTTTCAACAGTGTTTGATTGATGGTATCGAATGCATTGTTTTCTCGAGATCAGAAGAGGTCCTGAATCGCTTTCCAGTGTGAATCTGGACTCGTCTGTGAAGAGTACAGAAGCCCACTGTTTGTCTCTTCTAGGAAACATGTTCTCTCGCCCAACATAAGCGGGCCTTTCTCAGTAGTCTTTTGAGGGGGACACGCACAACTGGTCTTCTTACATAGACACTTGCTTGTGAAGACGTCTTCGCAACGTAGTAGCGGAGATTCTTCTCCCTGATGCTACAAAGTGGTCTACAATGAGTTGCGCAAAGTAGTGCCTCTTTTCCTTCGGGCTGAAAGAGCTAGAAACCGGTCTTCTGCAGGTGTTGTAACACATGGGTGGCCTGGAGTATGTCTTCTAGACACAAAATCTTCGGATTCATACTGATCCCAGAGTCACTGGACTACTCTGCGAGATACATTGAGCCGTCTAGCAGTATCGGCCAGTGACAATCCCATTTCCAACCATCCTACCTCCCGCCACCTTAATGAATCGGGCAAACGACATCTTCTAGACATGTCTGGACTCTAATGTTTGTTGTGAACAAAACTGACAACAGTAGTTCAAATACAACAAAACTCACACGCGAAATTCCGAAAGCTTTGTAATTGCATATTTTTCTCTCTTTCACAAATACCTATTCTTTTCTATAAAATAAAAGTGTTAGCTGTAATTTTTACTTAAGTTTTTTTCAAGGCTTATTATTGTCATTCATATATAATATGAAGTTTAATCTGGTTGCCATTTTTTGTGAGCTTCAAAAAACATGTTGTACCTTAACTTTCTGAGGCCAGTTTATTTCATATACCCAACATTATACAGTACCGTGCACATTTTTCTATGTATTTTAACTTTAGATTTTCCCTGATACGTGTTTTACATTTCAATAAATTTTACCAGAGGCAATTGTAGTTATTTGTTATTATAGTTTAAAATGATTAAAAGATTAAAAATTTAAAACGCAATAATTTATATTTACCGATACGATTGCCTTTACTCATTTTAACCCATTAGTGCCTAGCGTCCCTTTTTGTGGACGACTATAAAAAAGGGCACTAAAGCACTTTTCACACCAGTAAATAGAAAGATAAATAAGCACAATCTTTCATGAGACAAATTCATTAATAAATTAAGATAAAAGTTATTCGACTATTAAAAGTGGTGGGAAACCAAGAATTTCAATTTTTAATGAAGAAAATAATTTGGCCATTAACGGGTTAAGAGTCTAATTAGGCTGATGTCTAATTTTAATGATGCTGCGACGAAAAGTTTCGTGAATTGACGATTTGTTTTAACTTTCACTTTTACGAACGTGATTTTACATCTGAATAATTTATGTATATACTGAGGCAATTGTACTTTTTCTTTATTGCAGGTTACAATAATGAAGTTATTAAAAATTTATGATACGGAGTAATCATAAATTGTTGAGTGCATTTCAAAATTCGATAAAATCAGAACAAATTATTGTACTAACCTGTTTAATATTTTATTTACAAGTATGTATTTTAAACAGTTTTATTACTTACCCGTCATACGTAGTACAGAGTAAAGCTTGCAATCTTTTTGAAAGAATAAAAAATATTTTTTTTCGGATTCAGACACTGAAGATTTTGAAAAACATTTTTAGAAAAAAATATTGCCGTCCGTCTGTTTGTCTGCCTGTCTATGTATCTGTAAAAAGCTCTATTTCCCGAACAAATTAAGATAGAGATTTGAAATTTGGTATGTACAGTCGAGTCTCTATATAACGAAATCACCCGTTCCAGTAAAAAATTCGTTATATAGAGAAAATTCGATGTACAGAGAATGAGTTAAAAATCGTACTTAATGCGTGAAATTTGAACAAATATTATTTTTGATCTTTTGAATTAATAATTTGAAATGTTTAAAAGTAAATATTAACCTAACATTTTATTTCTTAATTATTTAAGCTGTTTCAAAAAAGAGAACAGACATTTATTGGAAGGCTTAATGAAAATCAAATGAGGAAGACTTGCACTAACTTCAGACGAAGAAATCTGTGATTTTTTTGTTTTTTTGATTTTAAAATTGTTATACTAAAAAAAAAGCTTAAATTTTAGCAAGGAATGAAAAATTGTAGTTAACATTTTCCTCCATTTGAAAGCCTCTCTTATGTGCCTTTCATTGATTCCTCTCTTATATGTGCATCAATCCAATTGACCCTGTTTTGAGAAGGATGTGGAAAGGTGTGTGGGAGATGGGATGAATTCGTTGGATTTAAAGAACAAGGAGCGAAGTAATATTTAAAAAACTGAGCACTGACGATAAATCAAAAATAAGTGATGGAAAATTGAATCCATATGATTTCGAAGCCTTTTAAAACTGACTAAATTAAGGCCAATTTATGAAAAAATTAGTCATATGGAGATTGATATTTCGCTATACAGATACTGTTTTTAATGTAATCATGCAAAAAGGGAACCGTTCCTTCAAAAAATTCGTTATATAGAGAAATTCGTTGTATGGAGTTTCGTTATAGAGAGACTCGACGATACTTAGTGTGTAAGAATAAAAAGAAGTTTATTTAATTTAATTTCAGTAACCTTGATTATCCGGAACTATTCTTTTCTTACTCGTGAATTATTTGCTTTAATAAAAGGTATGTAAAATTCACAAAACGGGGAAGTGATTAACAATGATACCCAATTGTAGTGGTGCACCATGTTGCTAGAAATAAACGTGTGGCTTAAAAACAAATCTCTTTGACTTACTTTAAATCGCTTTTGCATTTGAACAACAATAGCACTTGCTACATTTACCGTTATTTCCGGCTTATAATCCGCAGATCAAACAATTCTTTTTTGACCCAGAAATTTTATTTAGTAATTGAAGTCTAATACAGTGAAACTTCCAAATAATTGACACCCATGGGATCGGAACTTTTGTCCCTTAACTTACGGTATCCCTTATTAGGAGCTTTAATCGTTATTTTTAATTAATCGTTCAGAAGGATATAAAAACATTAAAAGATTTAAGGCAACGTTTAAGTATGCCCGCAGTATATAAATTACGTTAATCAGACACAAAAGAAATAGAGAATTAATAAATTAAAGTTTAGAATTGATTACTAAATCATTAAATTATTTATACAATTAAAGATTTTAATTTAATATGCAAATTATGTACGTGCAAAAAGTATAAAAGCATTTAAAGAATTTTACTTGAAGTAATCAATCAAAAGTAATTGCTTTGCAAATTTCAATTTTAAACTATAAGCCTTTCAAGTGTTCATATACCATACTTATAAATTTTAATTCTTCATTATCAGCAGTGTTTAAAAAGCATTTTACTGCTTTGCGTATTTTTTTTTTTTTTGGCAATAAATCTCTTAACTGCTATGCTTAGCTAGCAGAAAGTATTTTGACACTTTTTTAATGGAAAGGAATTGGAATGCCTGACTATGGCACCGAATTAGAATCAAACTGTTTTTCAATTTTTTGATAAATAAATTATCTATTGAGATATAAGCGATTTTGAACATGTTCTTTTTTTGTGTGGAATTCGGTTTAAAACGCCCTCGTTGACAATATTTTTTGTAAGATATATTGCGTTTTCAAAAAAAAAAAAAAAAAAAAAAGATAAAACAGTTTGATTACATAGCTAATTTCAGGCATTTCAAATAAAAATTAATTAAAACTTATGTCATAAAAGTTGCCCTTTTGGATCTAAAAACAGCCTAAACGTAAAGTTCTTTATTTTATAATTTTATTCTCCCCTTTCAGAATCTTCCTCACATTTTCAGCATTACTTTCAATAGAGATAAACGCACTGATGTCAAAACAGATTTGTGAGTAAATAAATGCTCGTCAATTGTGTCGTACGCCTCTATATCTACAAGACTGTGTCTGTTTGATAAGTTCATATTTTCATTTTCAGCAGAGACTACTTCACTATCTGAAATGCAAAAACCTATCCTTTTGACCTCATTTTCAACTGTCCCCTATTCAGAGGTAAATACATTACCATGGCTGCCAACTTCTACGCCTATTTACAATCAAATAAACATATTAGAAACAGAAATTTTAGTAAATTATTAAGAATACCTATTGTAATGCATAACACTGAATATATTTGTTATACATTTTACTAAAACTTTTTTGTGGTTTCAATCATGTTTATAAGATTTAAATAGGCGTAGAAGTTGGCAGCTCTGCATTACACATCCTATACCAACGGACTGGTACCAGAAGTTTTGTCTGTTAAATAGAGGTGTCCCTCATTCGGAGTGTCTCTTATTTGGAGGTTTCACTGTATTTATCATGATCTAAAGAGTTACGTTTTATTTATTAAAAAAAAATCTGGGTCGAAAAATAATTGTTTGAACGGCGGATTATACGCCGGAAATTACGGTAGTTGCTTTTGTTTTATAGATCTTTAAAATGTATTCATTAATTCATGCTCAACTTATATAATAATAAATATTTATCAAGTTTAACCCCTTGGGGACGAGCGACACGTATACGTGCCGCAAAAAGGCTTAAAAAACCATGTTTATCCCCATCAGTAAAATTTTAATGTAAAATCTACCTTGTTTAATTGCAGTATTTTCTCGATTTAATAAGGCATAAATTTCTGTTTTTAAAAAACGGTGACAAAGCTTTAAAAATTTTGTAAAAGTCTTCCGACCCGAAGGGGTTAACCTCTCGGGGACGAGCGACAGGTACACGTGCCTCAAAAAAAAGGCTTAAGAATCTTTCTTTACACCCACCAGTAAAATTATACTGTAAAAGTTGCCTTATTTTATCGGAGCATTTTAGCGATTTTATAAATTACAAATTTATATATTTTTTAAAACGGGTGACAAAACAATAAATCTATCGTAAAAGGTTTCGGTCGCGAAGGGGTTAAAAGTCTATACTTTGCTTTTGAATCTAATAAGGTTTTTGCCTTTAATTATGGTGATGGAGATTACAAGTTATTACACTTCTTAATTGTATTGTAAATTTAGATTTTCACTTATATACGTATATTACATCAGATTAATTTGTCTTTTAGCTGAATAAGTTATATTTATTTGTTACTCCAAGTTGAAATTACGAAATATATAAAAAATTAGAATACAATAAAAAAATATTTACCCGTATGGATGCCTATTCTCAATTTAAGGGTCTGATTAGGCTTGTGTCTAATTTTAATGGTGGTAATGGAATCTAAAAGCTCCAAAGCCATTGATGCAATTTCAGCTGCATGGTTATCTTCATTTCTAATAGGAAGTCCGCTTACAACCATGTATGCATCACCAATTGTTTCTACTTTGTATACATCATAATGACTAATTATAGCGTCGAATACAGTGTAAAGATCATTCAGGAATGTTACAACCTGGAAAAAAAAAAAAGAAAAATATTATAAGTTTGAATCATTACAGTTGATTCAATATACAGCTTCTGAATATGAAAAAAAATTATTCTTTTTTTATACTTTATAGTTATGTATGCAATAAATCATGCAATAAGTAAAATGTGTATAACGAAGTACGTCTCATATCAAATTGTATTTGCAAATATGTAACAAAATAACACCTTGTATTAACCCTTTCCGGCACGGGAAAAATCTGTAAGTGAAATGAGAAATTATCGACTGACACTGGAATTCACTAATGAATTTTTTCATATATTGAATTCCTTAATTTAAGCTTTTATTATAAAAGCAAAATTTTATGAAAATATTACTGGTGCCATTTCCAAGTTTGGAATTAAAATTAGGTATCCCAGACCAGGCACAGTGTGCCGGAAAGGGTTAATGCATTTTTTCTGATTGCTAAAAAAGTGTAAGTAAGATTTTAAAAAGAGAAAAATAGTTTTATTTAACTGTTATCAAGTTTCAACTCATTACCGAGTGATTTTCAAAATAAATAAAAAAATTATATTCCAAAGTTGCATGGTCTATGGTGCATTGAACTGAAACGCCATCATTCAGTCATTCGTGAGACGCACATTATTTCTTTTACTTAACTTGGATTTTTATTTCTGTTATTTGAAGCCATTGAAGAACTCGCGCCACAGTTTTGGTAGGTTGAATGATTTTGTGTGGCTACTATGAAAATTTTATGTGTCAAAAACAAAATATCTATACAAACGTCAATGAGATTAAAATATTTTTTCCCTCCAAACAATATTATCCATCCATTATAAGAAAAACAATAGAGATTCTAACATGAAGATAGCTGAAACAGGTGCAAAAAAATAATTTGTTAAAAATTTTAAGCTTAAAAAGTCTATTTTTCAAAAACAGTTTATAAGATTTTCTCAGATAAATTAGATCACAGAAATAGCAAGTAGATCTGTAAAGTAGAACTATTTTGCTTTCATTACAGGCATAAAGTTTGTATTATAAATTATAGTAAATTAATTGTACAGCAAATTAGAATAAACTTAACCATATCCTTTAAAATGTGATATGAGAAGAGGCTTGACACAATCAATGTGGGGAGAACTGACCAGATATTCAAAGCGCTTTAATTATCATTATTACTTGTTTATTTATTTGCAAATACTTTTATTACACACTTTAAGGAATGAACGGTTGATGATTATGTTACTACAATGGTATACATTTATTCTGTAAAACTACAAGATATTGGAGGGATTGATTTAAAGGAAGATGTTTCAAATTGACTAAATGAGGATGAAAATAATTGCAATAGAAACAAGAGAAAATTCAATGAAATATACATTGAAAAGTTTGTAGGTACTTTTATTTCATTTAAACAGTACTAAAAGAGGTAAATAAAAGGACTGCAAGAGCATAAAAACTATGAAAACAAAAGCCTTAAGAAACGTTAGGCATTCATCAAGCTTCCAAAGAATATAACATTGATCGGAACTTTCTTAGAAATATAGCTAGGCAAATTTCGCCATTAAGAAAACAATGAGATGCAGCCAAACAATGTAGAAACTAGTGTTTCTAAGTCGAGTGAAATAATAAAAAACGGAATTATTCGTCGGTGGCTTTGATTCTGTCTGCGCCTGTTTCTTTACGCATCACTGATTCTTAAATATTTTAACCCGTTGGGGACGAGCGACACGTATACGAGCCGCATATAGGCTTAAGAATCCTTGTTTGTTCCCACCGGTAAAATTATACTGTAAAATTTGGATTATTCGATCGGAGCATTTTCTCTATTTAATACTGGAACGCCGGGATTTTTATCGCAACTTTTATAAAATATACTTAAAACCAGAAAAATAATCAGAAATTATTTATTTTATTTGTTTAAGGCATATCATTGCAAGTGATATATAACTTATTTTTCGAAGATTTTTCTGGTTCGAATCGACAATTAGTCCAGTGATCGGTGTCGAATTGACACCTCCCTGGCGTTCTAGTGTTAAGAAGGAACATATTTCTGTTTTTTAAAACCGGTGACAAAATAATTAAAAATTGCGTAAAATGCGCCCGTCGCGAAGGGGTTAATAATAATTAAATCCCGTAACGCAAAATTATTCTGCCTTTTTGAAAGCTGATTTCATTTTCCTTCCTAAACATTACAAAATAAAATAAAGTTCGTCAAGTGTCCCACATGTGGAGAGCCTTGGCACATTACTTTCTTCTGTTTAAAATCAATCATTTTTCGAGTTTATTATACAGTATACTTATGTTCCAATTTTATTTCGATAACTGATTATATGATGAATAAAATTATATGTGAAATATCATTCTAGATTCAGTATTAAAATAATAATAATAGTTTTGTAAAAAAGTGTTAGCCATTCCCAGACTCCGCTATACACACACACACACATATATATATATATAAACAGTAATTGTAAAATAATAAAACATGAAATAAAATGAATTAAAAATACTATATTTAAAAACATTTCATATTTATTTACTTAGAAGGTGTCACAAATAAAAATTAAATTAAAGAGTTGACATGTTTCGGTTCATTAATAAGAACCGTATTCATAACATATAAAAACCAGTAGAAAAATTAAATGACACTGGATATAAATATAATTTAAAAATCAAAACAAAACATTGCGCCCGCTATGATCGTGAATATAGCCATTGCCAACGCGGCATATAAATATAATAAATTTTGACCAAATATTAAATTTAAAATGTATAAAATTAAAATTAAAAAAGTAGAAAAACTAAATGACTCTGGATATAAAGGTAATTTAAAACCCCCAAAACATAAAATATTGCGCCCTCTATGATCGTGAATAGCCAATGCCATCGCAGTTTCTCCTATTAGACTCATCCTTTAAATATTTATTAAGTAATTCTAACCACAAACTCGGAATGTCATAAGAATAAGAATCATTACAAACTCTATCCCTCCTAGAATATATCTCTATGGATTCACGGATGATTAATTTTCGGAATAAACTGGAAATGAACACTAATCTACTATCTTTAAAACAAAATTTTTTTTTCCTTTATTTTTTTACTTAAAAAATTTTTCACTTTTTATAAGAAAATTGCAACAAAAAGGTACAGTAAACTTCGGCTTCCCCCCCCCCCCTTACATCTAATAGAAACTGAATATTTTCCTTGCCACAATAACAAAAATAGTACTAGAAACTACGAAAAAATTACTCATTAATACCTGAAAAATAAATTAAGGTACAGTTTTCAAATAAATTGCATTTAGAAGTGTATTTTTTCCTTTAAAAAACGATGTAAAATTGAAAATATGCGATGTTTAGAAGTTTAAAAATTTGTATTGGGTGCCCCTATGGGTTCTCCTATTTCGGGTTTTTTAGCTGAGTTTAAAATGAGGCCTTTTGAAGAGAATATTTTCGCAAAGTTCGAGAAAGTTCCTAAATTTTGGAAGAGGTATGTTGACGATGTGTTTTTAATTTGGGAGGGGGGAGTTGAGTCTTTCATTGTTTTTTGTAGATGAAGTTAATAAACTGGATAGGAATATTCAATTTGCGTTTGAATTGGAAAATGATCGTGCTATTTCATTTTTAGACGTGTGGCTTATTAGAGAGGGTTCTATGTTAAAAAGGAAAGTTTACAGGAAAGATATAGCTAGTCAGCATATTATTCCATTTTCTGCGTATTCACCCTTTGGGTATAAGTTTTCTACATTCCGGTTCATGGTTAATCGTGCGTTTATTATTTGTTCTGATGAATTTTTGTATGAAGAGTTGAATTATATTTTTAATATTGCTAAGTTGAATGGTTACAATAAGGATAAAATTAATAAATTGGTTAAAAATTATAGGGATAAAAATAATTCTCAGGTTAATTGTAATTTGGTTGATAATGCCTATGAGAAGGGGGAAGAGATTGGGGTTAAAAGACTATCGTTTCCTTATATAAAGGGTAATTTTGAGAGGCTTAAAGCTAAATTAAAAAAGTTTAAAATAGAATTAATTGCTAAGCCACCTCCTAAGTTAAAACATCTTCTATACAGAGCTTTTGATCCGGTTCCACAAGATGATCTAGCAGGGGTATATGAAATTCCATATGAGAATGAAGAGGGGGATATTAATTTTTATATCGGTATGACAGGTAGAAAGTTTGGGGTTAGAAAGAAAGAGCATGAATGTGACATAAAATTTGGTAGGGATAAGACTGCGTTATCAAGATTGTTTTTAAAGAGAGGGGTTAAAATTTGTTTTAAAGATAGTAGATTAGTGTTCATTTCCAGTTTATTCCGAAAATTAATCATCCGTGAATCCATAGAGATATATTCTAGGAGGGATAGAGTTTGTAATGATTCTTATCCTTATGACATTCCGAGTTTGTGGTTAGAATTACTTAATAAATATTTAAAGGATGAGTCTAATAGGAGGAACTGCGATGGCATTGGCTATTCACGATCATAGAGGGCGCAATATTTTATGTTTTGGGGGTTTTAAATTACCTTTATATCCAGAGTCATTTAGTTTTTCTACTTTTTTAATTTTTTTTAATTTTAATTTTATACATTTTAAATTTAATATTTGGTCAAAATTTATTATATTTATATGCCGCGTTGGCAATGGCTATATTCACGATCATAGCGGGCGCAATGTTTTGTTTTGATTTTTAAATTATATTTATATCCAGTGTCATTTAATTTTTCTACTGGTTTTTATATGTTATGAATACGGTTCTTATTAATGAACCGAAACATGTCAACTCTTTAATTTAATTTTTATTTGTGACACCTTCTAAGTAAATAAATATGAAATGTTTTTATACGTGAATGAAAAAAAAAAAAAAAAAAAAAAAAAAGGTGAAGTGATTTTGTTTTAGTTTTTGAAAAAACGAAAGCTAACAACAGTTTTAACATTGACTATATTTAAGGCATGAGATTTCCGCTTTTTTGCACACCAGTAAAATCTTAGAGAAAATGCTATATTATTTAATCAGAGCCTTTTTGTGATTTAAACCCTTGAGGGGCGGTGGTTTCATACATGTACCACTTAATTTTAATTCCCAAACGCCACATTTGCACTGGATTTTTGTTAAAGAAAATTACGGTTTATTGAATGCGTGAAGTATAGCGTTTTCTTATTTACAAATAAATTTGTTTTCAAATTCCGGTGTCAGTTATTAATTTCAATACTTAAGCAATGAATTTGTCCTTCCCAGCAAAGGGTTAACCCTTTAACGTTCATTGGTTTCGCCACGAAACCACAAAATTTTAATTCCGATATGCAACACTGACACCGGTATTTTTATCTAAAAATATCCCTTTTATTATGTATGTGAAAAATCACGTTTTCTTATTTAGAAATATATTTGTTCTGAATTACCGGTGTCATTTATTTATTTCGACATCTTTGCAATGAAAATGCTTTGTTCGTTAAAGGGTTAAGAGAACCACGTTTTCTCTAAGATTATACCGGTGTCCAAAAAAGCGGAAATCTCATCCCTGATATTTAAATATTGCAGAACAATAGTAGATTCATTAGACCCCATATGCATATACATATATGTTTATACAGCATTAAATTCAATACCCAGTTACCACATTGAAAGATGGAAAAATAAATTAAAATGGATATAATTGAAATTTGTAGAGTCAAAGCAGTATCTTCAGACCCACAAATATCTTGGAATTACAAATAAAGTGTGTGGTTTCATCTCTGCGTTATTCATGAAAAAGAAAAATATTTTCAAATTTTGGGCGATCCACACGCACCAAATGAAAAGAAATTTGAGAAAAATATCCAAATTAATCATAATACCATGACTAAACTTTACTAGACACTTACCATTTAAGTTATGTCTAAAATGATGTAGCAAAAAATTGGTTATAATGATTATAAATTAATTAAATGCATTATATACTATTGAAAGATGCCTTAAGTATATACTCTCAGTAGTTATATAAGTAAAATTTAAATTGTTTATTTAATGAAAAGCATTATTAAAATTAAAAATAAATTGGTGTATTATATATTAAAAATATGTAAAATTTAATATTAAAATTAATAAAATTGGGTAAATCATTATAATATGATCTCCATAAGTAATTACACCATATTATAGAATTGCAATGATTAAATCATTCTTATATATATCATAATTACTTAATAAATAAATAATAATAATGATAATTAATTGTTAACTAATATCGTAATATTTAGATATTTAAAATGTAAAAAGGAAAAAATAATAAAAATAAAAATGTGAATTAATTTTATTTAATGTTACACTATATATATATATATATATATATATATATATATATATATATATATATATATATATATATATATATATATATATATATATATTTGGCTGATTATTCTGAATATCATATTCAACTTTAAAATATGATTTAGAAAAAACATTCAATGAAATTTAAATCATATAAATAATATTCATTCTATAAAATATAACTTTCTTGTAAAAATTATATGAACACATTGTAATTTAAAAGTTATTGTTTTTCTGAATAACAAATTGTATAATAAATAATATAATGCTTTTATATAGCATTACATATAAATATTTTAATAAATCTAAATTATTGCTTGAAGCTATGACGTTAGTTGTTTTGATATCATATTAAATATATTTAAATATTTATTTAAAGTTTTAATTTTCTAAATGCGTTTTACTGTTCTTTGAAGTAAATAAGCTGTTTTAAAATATGTATGCATCATTTAGTGGATGGTAGCTTATTGACGAATTTATTTTTGTAAGAAAAATGAATTAATAATTGATTGAAAAACAAACAGAAGCATTGAAAATAATTTGCTTGAAAATGAAAATACTTTATAAAACATCACATAAAAGGAGTGATTTAAATATTGATAATTTTTTTAATACTCTCAAAACAGCTTCAAAGCATTTTCAAAAATTTATAAATAAGTAATTAGTACAAAAGAAGAACATAAAACATAAAAAAATACTTCACTTACAAAACAACAACAACAACATTAACAACAACAACAACAAAAAAGGCGTTTGAAACATATAACTTACTTTTCCTAAATATTTTCAGGCTAGCTCCAGGGAATTAATTTCGAATAAATGTTTAAACCATTAAATATTTTTATACACAAATTTCTATTTTCTATTGTCGAAAGTCACTTTTGTAATGTATGTTCTATTAATAAATGTTTTTAACTTCATTTTATTTAAATTAGTATAATATATTAACTTATTTCCATTAAGGACTCTAAAAAATTTTTAAAGGCGGATAAAATAAGAAAAAACTCATATTTATTATTTAATGTCTCAAAATGTATGTAGTTTAAAAACAATATTTTGATTGTTATAAAATTTTTTAAAATGTATTTAACCTGAGAAAACGCGCGCTTATGCAGGGTATGAAAGGTTTTAATTTTGTCACCAATAAAAAGCAAATAATAATCGTCAATTTATTTAGACCAGGACGATACATAAACCCTTCGCGAAGGGAGCCTTTTACGAAATTTTTAATGTTTTGTCACCAGTTTAATAAAACAAAAAATTGTTCCTTCTTAAATCGAGAAAATTTTCCGATTAAATAAGGCAAAATTTAGAGTATAATTTTACTGGTGGGGTTAACAAGTATTCTTAAGTCTTTATGTGGTACGTATACGTGTCGCTCGTCCCCAAGGGGGTTAAGAATTCTGAGATAAAATAAATTCATGATTACTTAAAACAATTGTAGGTTACAATTGTAAAAACCATTTGCACTCTGGGTCTTCAGACCGGCGCGTGTCCTCCCGAGTTAAAAAGTTACAAGATGCAAAATTAGAATTTATAGGGAGCTCCAAACTGTCAGACATTTGTCGAGCAGAAAAATGTTAATGATATACTTATAAAACCAAAAAAATCTCCCCTCGCCCCTCAAAGAAAAATTAAAATAAAATAAAATAAAAATGACAATCATGGTATTTTAATAAAATGACGTATTATAACGTAAACCCCTTGGGAGCGAACGATCAGTATACGTGCCGAAGAAGGTGCTATTCTCACCGGTGAATTTGTATGGTATTTTTTTAATCCGAGCAATTTCGTGATTTCCTTTCCTTTCCGGCACACTGTGCCCGTTCTGGGATACCTATTTTTAATTCTAAACTTGTAACCGGCACCAATAATGTATTAGTAAAATCTTGCTTTTACAATAAAAGCTTAAATCAAGGAATACAAAATATCTAAAAAATTCGTTTATGAATTCCAGTGTCATTCGATAATTTCTCATTTTACTAACAGATTTTGTCCGTGCCGGAAAGGGTTTAACTAGGCAAAATTTTCTGCTTTAAACCTTTAACGATCAAAGCATTTTCATTGCTAAGATGTCGAAATAAATGAATGACACCGGTAATTAAGAACAAATATATTTCTAAATAAGAAAACGTGATTTTTCACATACATAATAAAAGGGATATTTTTAGATAAAAATAACGGTGTCAGTGTTGCGTATCGGAATTAAAATTTTGTGGTTTCGTGGCGAGACCAATGAACGTTAAAGGGTTAAATAAAAGTTGAAAATCTATATTATAAAGGCCAAACGTATCTGTGCGTAACGCATACGTCATTTTGCGAATGGCAACACTTTCCCATGCAATTCGGTTTTGTACTTTTTGCTACTGCAATTTTTATACATCTAAACATCGCGCATTCTCAATTTTTACATCGGCGTTTAAAGAAAAAAAAATGTACTTTTAAATGCAATTTGTTTGAAAGCTGTATCTCAATTTATTTTTGAGATATTAATTTTTTTACAGTTTTTGTGCGAATTTTGTAATTGTGGCAACAGAAATGCTCCACTTTCTTAAAAAAAAGAAAAAAAAATTAAATAAATAAAATTTCGCATGTAACTTTTGAGAAGATAAAAATGATGACGGGTTTAAATTTCACGTGAAATTTTATAAAAGTGTCAATTTGATTTTTTTTTTAATTTTTACCAAGCATAAGATCTTTGATATCTTCATCATAATAACTTATCTTTATCATGTTTTACTTATTACATGTGCGATTAAAGTTTAATTTTAATAATTTGGACAACTGACTTTTATAGAAATTAATTTGTTAATTTTAGTTTAAAATAATATTTCTTTTAGAGTTAAACTGACCAATACAAGATGCATTTTTTACTGTAGCTAATTTTGTACGTTGTTATAAATCAATGAAAGAGTTTTTTCTAAAACATTTTATTTCGTCGAAGTTCGACGGGTTCCACCTCGTATATTAAAAAAAATATTTAAAAGAAATTGGTCCCGAATGGGTTCATGAGAGACAGAAAGAAAGGAAAAAGAAGCCGGATGAGAAGGACGCCCTGACGGCAACAGTTTAACACCTTCGGGACGGGAGTCTTTTATGAAATTTTTAATGTTTTGTCACCTGTTTAACCCTTTCCGGCACGGGCAAAATCTGTAGTAAACTGAGAAATTATCGACTGACACCGGAATTCACAAGCGAATTTTTTAGATATTTTGAAATCCTTATATTAAGCGTTTATTGTACAAGTAAAATTTCACTAAAATATTACTGGTGCCGTTTGCATGTTTTGAATTAAAATTAGGTATCCCAGACCGGGCACAGTGTGCCGGACAGGGTTAAAACAGAACTTTGTGCCTTATTAAATCGAGAAAATGCTAGGATTCAGTAAGGCAAATTTAACAGTAAAGTTTTGCTGGTGGCGGTAAAGAAGGATTCTTAAGCCTTTTTGCGGCACATATACGTGTCGCTCGTCCCCAAGGCCCAAGGGTTTAAAGTACAATGTCCAATGTATTTTATGTTTAAAACACGCTGTCTTACCTGAATAATGTACTTATGATAAAAGAAAAATTTACGCCAAAATTTATCATTAAATGGAGAGTTACAGTGTAATGATGTACTAATCAAAAAACTAATTAAAACTAATCAAATTTTTAAATTCCAAAACTTGTGTACATGTTTATAACTCCTAAAATATGCAGCACAGCAACACCACCGGTTGTTTGATTCAAACCAAAATCTAAACAGCAATAATTAATGTCAACTTCTAACTAAATCTGAAGTCTGATGAAATCCGTCCATTACTTTCTGAAAGAGAGCTACTACAAAAATCTTTTTTAAAATGCAGCATAACAGCGCCACCTGCTGAGTGATATACACTAAAATCAACCAGGATTATTTTTTATCAGGTACTAACTGAATCTAAACTTTGATGAAAATCCATGTATTATTTCGTAAGATACAGCTATTTTGAAAACTTGAAACATGCAGCGCCAATTGTAGGTAGATTTATACCAAAAATTAAACACCAATCTATATCAAGGACTAGCTGAATTCGATGAAAATTCGTGCATTAGTTATTGGGATAGATATTGCTAGATTCATGAAGAATGCAACTTGGCAGCGCCACCTGTTGAGTGATTTGTACCAAAAGTGAATGGCATCAAACTTTACTAAGAAATAATTAAATCTACAGTTTTATGAAAATCCGTGCGTTGATTCTTTAGATAGAGCTATTGCAGGAATTGTGAATAAGATAGCATAGAAGCGCCATCTATTGAGCGATATACACCAAAAGCTAATCAGCTTTAGTTTATATCAACCACTAACTGAATATAAAGTTTTATGAAGTTATGTGTATTAGTTCTTGAGACAGAGCACCCACAATATGTTTGCCACATATATAGTGGCAGTCAGACTCACAGACAGACAGTTTCTAAAAACCATCAAGTCATGTTCAAGATTTTCTAAAACGTATAAATCCATCAGAAACTGAAAGTAGAATTATTTTTACCAACACAATTCTTTTTTTTAAGATAGAAGAACGCAATGTGAAGCAAATAACTAAATAATTTATAAGTAGTTATTTGTACAATCATAAGAAGATTTATTTAATCGTAAATATAAATATTTAAATTATAAAAATAATTACCATCACAGGCATAATAAATCTTTGTAAATATTATTTCTATTATCTTCATGGAAGTTCTTATAAATATTTGATGATTCTAATTTGCGAACGTGTATTTACCGCGTTCGAAAATGAATAAGTAATGAGCAAAAAATAAAATAAGCCTCATCAAGGAAATATTTTGTTTCTATCGAATATATTTTTGCAAAAAATGTGAATGAATAATTGGCTGAATTATAAATAAAAGAATTCCAAGTATTTTACTAATAAACAAACTAAACCTTTGAAAGAAAATCCGAAATATTTCAAACGATTTTCATAACAAACTCAGTTTTTTTATTTATTTATTTTTTTCAATAAATGATAAAACAAATAACGAATTGACGGGATTATGAATAAAAGGTTCGCAAATATTTTACTAATAAATATTATTTTAAATATACGGGATGTTTTGAGAAATTTTACAATAAATTGGGATGCATTATTCAGTAAAATTTAAATGTATTAGGTAAAATTTATAAAATACGACTTTTCTTCACTTATTAATTGCTATGTTTCTTACAACAAATTAATGTTAAATTGTGTTTTCGTAGTTACTCTTTAGCTAAGAGGCTATCAAAGCCTAAAAGCTAATGTGCCCGAATGTTTTTTGTGTATGTACGTAACACACTAACGCTTGATAGAATTAAGATTTGATTCAAATTTAGTAAATCTCTTCTTTTTGATAAGACCCTTCCCTGATTAGTTTCATATTAGTTTCAGTATTCGAAACATATTAAGCGATTGAAGTGATCATATTGGCAAGAAATAATATTGGGTCGTTCGGAAATCCATGTGCGTTAGGGAAAATCAATTTCTACCGGAAAATTCTGCTCATTAATTACTAAAACTTAGATATTGGAAAGGATATCTAATAATTAAATGATAGAATTTTTCAGTACGAATTAATTTTCCCAAACGCACACAACTTTCAGAACAACCCAATACATTAAAGAATATATGCCCAAATGTGATTGGGCTCTTGCGATTTTATACGTTTTACTAAATATCTTGACAAATGCATAAGGAATTATTCCGAAACAGCAAGAGAGTAAAAACAATAGTACATGTCATACATATCCGCGAACTTTTTCCCCCCTAAATCCTATAGGGGACCGTCAACAAATTGAAAAAGAAAGAAGATATTTTCAATAACACTGTCAAAACTAATGTAGCAAAAGAGTTCAAACTCTAGATTATGATTAAGTGGCTTATTTTAATAAGCTGTGTTCATTTTTATGGGGATATCATGTTTACACGAAAAGATATTAAAGATTATTTTTTAAAGTCCCAAATTTTGCCAAACTCTTTGCTTATAATTTGCAGAGTTCTTATTATAAAAAAAGTTCTTTTTGGAAAATGAGACAAAAAACATTGTACTCAAGACCTGTAATGAGAATTAAAAATGAATAAAAATTGGATGAAAAAATGTGCAGGTTTACTAAGTAATGTTTTACTGAGCCTGTATGAAATCTATCAAAAAATAACTTGCATAATGTGTTGACATAATGTATAGAGAAACTTTTATGAAAGTCTGAAAAACATATCTTGAAAAATTTTAAAATGTTCGTCGATAGCATAAGCTCAAAAATCCGTTATTCCCAAAATGAAGGGAAAAGATGGAGTGTTGTTTCCACATATCCATTGATTAGTTTCAATACAGCATACACAATGTAGTCCGTACTACTATATTTGGTAACAGCCCCTCATTTTTATGCTTCGTTTGGAGAACAACAGATTTTGAGCTTAATGTATAGATGATAATTTTCAGATTTATAAGCTAGGTTTTTGAGACTTATCAAAAGTTTCTCTGTACATTTAGCAAACAAATTATGCAAATTATATTTTGATTGCTTTCACACATGCACTGTGAAACAAACAGTTGGAGAAAGGTTTATTTTATGCAAAAGTACAAATTTATTTCATTAAAAAGTTTAGTTGCGGCTTTTTTTAATGAAGTTGGTAATGATTTATATAATTGTTGATTCAATTATCATATTATACTAAAAAAAATCACTATTTCTATAAGATTATACAGCAATTTTGAACTGTGTGCACATGTGCCAACAACTCTTCTGGATGGACTCGTACTTGTAAAGCATTCACAGACTGCGCTTTAGCCGAAATTAGCTCAAGGCAAAAGGTTCTTGCACAACCACTGAACATCAACAAGAATTCAGAGACAACCCTGTTTAGATATTCGCGGATAGACTAACTCATAGATTAACATACAAGATTTGACATTTACGGCAAAATCTGTAACAGCAACAGTACTGGCGTCCTGACAGAAGCACAATGAGGCAAAAAGCATCCAAATCTGGCAAAAAATCGAAAAAATGAAATTTTATTTTGAACAACCGGCATACGTCACTTTAATAGAGCAGATGTCAGTACACATTTGCCTAATATTAAAATTTGCACAGAGTTATTTTGGTCGTCACTGAAGAAGGGAGTTAAACTGCATATTGTACTTTCTTATAAATGAAAAAAAAATCAATAATTTTGTTTCAACATTAGTTTGTTAATTTCGCTGTAATAATTAAAAAATAATTTTTTTGACTATGAAACCTTTAACTATAAGTATGTAACAATAATTCATTAACTTTCAATTTCTTTTTATACGATTTTTATAGATATACAGATACTTAGAATATAGAGTTGTGAAATTTATTAAAAAAAAATAACAGTGTCTACAGACATTGAAGGTTTTAGTTATGAATTAAAGTGAATTAAGTGTCACCTATAATTTTTTCTACTAAGTTTAAGTTTTAGAAGGTTAAATATGTCAGAAAATCTTGCTAATTTTTGCTACTTTTTTTAATTGTATGGCCATTTTTATAATTAATCATCTTTATATTTTTTGTTAGTGTACGAGTGTGCCAAATATGAATATTTACTGTTTCTTCGTTAAAAACGAACTTAAATGCACTATTTATTACAAAATAATGTATTTAAATGAAACTGACTACCATGAATCGTTTTAACAAAAAAATTTTTGAAAAGTAATATTATTATTATTTTTTTTGGTATAAGAGCTTCATAATTGGAGAAACTACGAACAAGTAGTTTAAATGAAAATAAAATTAAATGTTTTAAATTTTAATATAAATTCCGATGGCCAAATGCCTGGCAAAACAAGGGAATTAGAATTAATTAAGAAAATTAAATTTAATTAATTAATTTAGAATTAATTAAGAATGGCTTGGCAAATCGCTTTCATTTCCACGATTTGAAAAGCAAACAGAAGTGTCAATGAAAAGCAAACGTGTTCGACTTCATATTCCGTCTGATTTTGTTCTGGACGATCAAAAAGATCAAGAGCAAAACGGTTACACGATTCTAATTCTACATCTTCATTAGTGTACATGACATGTATGGGTTTAAGATCTGAAAGACAGGAAAAGAAAAAAAAAGCGTGTGTTAGCATTGAGACATCAAAAACAGTTTTGCTTCTGCTGTCTATATAATAATGAGTGCATTTTGCCTGAGAAAGGTTGATTCATTCCTTCAAAACGAGTCGCTAATATTCACTTTAAGGTTTGCTTAAGGATCATTAAAATTATTAATTATCTTTAATTTTTTTTTTGAAATTTTTAAATGTAATCTTATGGATGATTTATAAATATTTAATTTGTTTAAAACTATCTTAAATTCTTGTTTTCACCTCATTTTTCTACAAAAAATATTGTAAAAGGTTCGTAAATTAATTAATAAATTACTCTAGAGCTTATGTAAAAGTTTAAAGTTTTACTACTTTTAGTCTGCAAAAGAATTCATGATATACATTTTTTGTTCAAAGTAAATTTTATTTTTTACAAACTTTGGAGGCTTCCTGCCCCACTGAGCGACGAGGGAGAAAAAATTACTAATCTCCGAAATTTACCTATGCTCAAGATATATGTTTGCGTTCTATGTTTACAATATCTATTCTTTCTTAACATGAAGTGGAGGCCGACGATATTATGTTTATGCTCTTACAAATATTGCACTTGTTAAAATTAAGTTGTAAGACACTGAAAAAAAGAATTTTTTTACATATTTGTGTCATTGTTACGAGTTTTTGATTTATAACTACAAAAGTGAGAAAGCAGGGTTGTCACAGGCAAAAACTTTTATATTTTGTTGTCACCAGTATTTTTCTGATATAAATGTTGAAATTTATTTCTTCTGAAAATGTTGTGAAAGTATGTATTAATAATCTCTCTTTTGAGAAAGTGATGCCAGTAAGAATTAAAAAACAGTCGCCTGTGGCAATCCTGAAGAAGAAAGAAATATTAATGCGGTTTCTTTAGTCAAAATATCTGAAGACTACAAGTTAGAATTGAAATTCCTCTTTAATATTAATTGAAGAAAGAAATATATTATCTTAGATTTAAGTTAAAATGCTTAAAGCATACATAAACATTCAATAAGACTTTTATAATAACATGATTTTTGTATAAAAAATAAATTGCTCTGGATTATTTTCTTTTTATTGAAATGCTTTATTTATTTAGAAGTTGAGAGAAACGTGGTAGAAATGCAGACTCTATAGAAAATTCTCTTCATTTCGTAGGCGATGTTGTCATAGCAACAGAAGAGTGATTCAGAATGCAATGACATTTACAAGCATTGAAGCATTGACGGAAATGCATGTTAAATATTCTGTGTAATATGTTAATAAACATGTTATCTGGAAAGTTTTACATTAAGATGGGAAAATAAATAATATTTATTGTGTGTTTGGATATTGGTTGAGGTACATTTCTTACGCAGTATTCAATAACACATACGATGATCGTTTTAGTTTCGAATTTTTCTTTTCCTTATTATTTCCATTAACTTTAGAAGCTATTAAAATTATTTTATGGGCATATATTAATTTAAATTTTAATTCCTTTCTTATAGAAGTAATTTTCATTTGTTGGCGGAATATTTTATGTAAAATATCACACTTATTTCGCTACAAAGTTTTGTTGCAGCTTAGTTAATGTATTTGGTAAAGATTTGTTTAAATAATTGGGATTCAATTATTGGAATTAAGTCATAAAACAAAGAATTATACTTTTTAGTATCATTGATAAAAGGTTTTGTTTTGTAACTAGAAAACTAAAGAAAAAAATATTATGCGTTTTCTTTAGTCAAAAAAAAAATCTTTATACAACAATTTGGATTTTAAATCCCTCTTCAATATTAACTAATATATATATATATATATATATATATATATATATATATATATATATATATATATATATATATATATATATATATATATACCGGGTGTCCCAAAAATGATTGATGGATTTTAAAATTCAATAACTTGTAAACGGTGACAGCTATTTAGAAAATTTTTGCAGGAGGATTATATATATGTCAAGAGTTTTTTTACCGTAATTTTTTATTTTAGTTCGAATTTCAAACAACAGGTGGCGCTGACGGCGACTGAAGGCCAGGTCGACGCTTCACTCAACACCGATCACCTGGCCTTCAATCGCCGTCAGCGCTACCTATTGTTTAAAATTCGAACTAAAATAAAAAAATTACGAAAAAAAAAAGCTCCTGACATTATACATAACCCTCCAGTAAAAAATATTTAAATAGCTGCCACCGTTTGCAAGTTATTGAATTTTAAAATCCATCAGTCATTTTTGGGACACCCGGTATATATATATATTATCTCAGCCTTAAGTTAAAACGCTTGAAGCGTACATAATGAAATCAATAGGACTTTTATAAAGCATGATTTGTGTATGAAAAAAAACTGCTCTGGATTATTTTCATTTCTTTTAAGATGCTTTATTTATTTAGAAGTTGAGAGAAATGTGATAGAAATGCAGACTCTATAGAAAATTCTCTTTCATTTCGTAGGCTAGGTCGTCATAGCAACAGTGTGATTCAGAATGCAATGACATTTACAAGCATTGAAGATGACGGAAATGCATGTTAAATATTCTATTATATGGAAAGGTTTACATTAAGATGGGAAAATAAATAATATTTATTTTGTATTTAAACATTTCTCGAAGTACGCAATTCTTTTGTAATGTTCAAAAATACATAAGATTATCGTGTCTCAATTTAAAGCTTTATTTTTCTTATTATTACATTTCACTTCAGAAGTATTACATTTGTTTTATAAACGAATACTAAGTTAAATTCTAATTCCTTACTTATAGAAGTAAATTTGTTTGCAAAAGCTGGCAGAATATTTTATGTAAAATTACATAATTATTTCGTTACAAAGTGTTCTTGCAGCTTTGATAATGTACTTGGTAATAATTTATTTAATTGATTGCTGATTCACTTATTTAATTAAAATGTAATACAAAGAATTATATATTTTTATGTATTTGTGTCATTATTACAAGATTTTGCTTTCTAACAACAAAACTGAAGAAAAAAGAAATTATAAATTCATCGTCTTTCGTAAAAGAAAAAAAAACTTTATATTACAAGTTACAATCTAAATTCCTCTTCAACATTAATTGAAATATATATATATACCGGGTATCCCAAAAATGACTGATGGATTTTAAAATTCAATGAATTGCAAACGGTGACAGCTATTTAAAAAATTTTTGCAGGAGGGTTAAGTATGATGTCAGGAGTTTTTTTACCGTAATTTTTTATTTTAGTTCGCATCTCAAACAATAGATGGCGCTCACGGCGATTGAAGGCCAGGTGATCAGTGCTGAGTGAAGCGTCGACCTGGCCTTCAATCGCCGTCAGCGCCACCTGTTGTTTGAGATGCAAACTAAAATAAAAAATTACGTTAAAAAAAAACTCCTGACATCATACATAACCCTCCTGCAAAATTTTTTTAAATAGCTGTCACCGTTTGCAAGTTATTGAATTTTAAAATCCATCAGTCATTTTTGGGACACCCGGTATATATCTATTGTTTGAGCCTTAAGTTAAATTGCTTAAAACACACGTAATACAATCAATAAGATTTGATTTGTGTATGAAAAAAACTGCTCCGGATTTTTTTCATTTCTTTTGAAATGCTTTATTTATTTAGAAGTACAGAAAAAAGGGACAGAAATGCAGACTCTATAGAAAGTTCTCTTTCATTTCATAGGCTAGATCGTCATAGCAACAGATTGATTCAGAATGCAATGACATCTACAAGCATTGAAGATGACGGAAATGCATGTTAAACGTTCCATTATCTAAAAAATTTTACATTAAGATGGGAAGATAACTAATATTTATTGTGCGTTTGAGTGAGCTCGAGGTACATATTTCTTCCACAATGTTCAATAAGACATATGATGATCGTGTTTAGTTTCAAATCTTTATTTTTCTTATTATTTCATTTCACATCAGAAGTATTACATTTGTTTTATAGGCCTATATTAAATAAAATATTTAATTTTTTACTTATGGAAGTACGTTTCATAAGTTGGCGGAATGTAAAATTACGCATGTATTTCGTTATAAAGTTTTGTTGCGACTTAGTTAATGTAATTGGTAAAAAAAATTAAATAACTATTGATTCACTTATTGGAATTAAATTGTAAAATAAAGAATTACATATTTTTACGTATTTGTGTCATTGACACAAGATTTTGTTTTGTAAACTGAAAAGTAAAGAAAAAAATATTAATGCGTTTTCTTTAGTCAAAAAAATCTCTATACAACAAGTTAGAATTTAAATACCTCTTCAACATTAATTGAAAATATATATATATATATATATTATCTGAGCCTTAAGTTAAAACGCTTAAAGCGTAGATAGTGCATTGAAATGCAGATTCTATAGAAAATTCTCTTTCACCTTGAAGGCTATGTCGTCATAGCAACAGAGTGATTCAGAATGCGATGACATTTACAAGCATTTAGGATGACGAAAATGCAAGTTAAATATTCTATTATCTAGAAAGTTTTGCATTAAGATGAAAAAATAAATAATATTTATCGTGTGTTTGAGTTTTGCTCGAGGATATATTTCTTCCACAATATTCATTAAGACATATGGTTATTTTGTTTGGTTTCAATTTTTATTATTTTTTTATTATTTTTCATTTTACTTAAGAAGTATTAAATTTGTTTTATAGGTATATATTAAGCTAAATATTAATGCTTTACTTATCGAAGTAATTTTCATAAGTTGGCGGAATATTTTATATAAAATTAAACATGAATTTCGTTACAAAGTTTTGTAGATGCTAAGTTAATGTAATTTGTAATAATTTATTTAATTAACTGTTGATTTATTTTTTGGAATTAAATTGTAAAACAGAGAATTATATATTTTAACGCATTTGTGTCACTGATACAAGATTTTGTTTTGTAACTAGAAAACTAAAAAATATATTAATACTTTTTCTTTAGCAAAAAAAAAAAAAAAAAAAAAAAAAAATCTTTATACGACAAGTTGGAATTTCAATCCCTCTTCTACATTAACCCTTTGCGGGGCGCTGGTTTCATAGATATACCACTTAATTTTAATTCCCAAACGCCACATTGGCACCAGAATTTTGTTAAAGAAAATTACGGTTTATTGAATGCATGAAACATAGCGTTTTCATATTTACAAATAAAGTTGCTTTCAAATGCCGGTGTCAGTCATTTATTTCAATACTTAAGCAATGAATTTGCCCTGCCCTGCAAAGGGTTAACTGAAATAAACATGTATGCAGAGCTGCCAACTTCTACGCCTTTTTAAATCATATTAACATGCTTGGAACCACAAAATTTTTAGAGTGAAATGTATGTTAAATACATTTAATGTTATGTATTACATTACATATTGTTAATCATTAAGTAAAATTTCTGATTCCAATATATTTATCTGACTTGAAATAGGCGTAGTAGTTGGCAGCCATGTGTATGTATTGTCTGAGCCTCAAGTTAAAATGTTTACAGCATACATAATACAATCAATAAGACTTTTATAAAACATGATTTGTGTATGAAAAGAAATTGCTCTGGATTATTTTCATTTCTTTTGAAATGCTTTATTTATTTAGAAGTGATAGAAATGCAGACTCTATAGAAAATTCTCTTTCATTTCGTAGGCTAAGTCGTCATAGCAACAGAGTGATTCAGAATGCAATAACATTTACAAGCATTGAAGATGACGGAAATGCATGTTAAATATTCTATTTTCTGGAAAGTTTTACATCAAGATGGGAAAATAAATAATATTTTTGGTGTGTTTTAGTATTGCTCGAAGCACATATTTCTTCCACAATGTTCAATAAGACATATGATGATTGAGTTCAGTTTCAAATCTGTATTTCTCTTTTTATTTTATTTTACTTCGGAAGCTATTAACACTAGAATCGCCGGCTATTTTATTCAAGTTTTATAAAAAGTGTTTGACACCAGAATTTTTATTTAAAACTATGTAACTTTTTTAATGAGAATATTTTTGTGCTGCATATATTTAACAAATCTTATCAAGAAATTTCTGGTTCAAATTTGCTGTTTTCAATTTGGCAGGGGTGATAATGACCCCTAATGGCGGTTCTAGTGTTAAATTTTTTATGGGCATATATTAAGTTAAATTTTAATTCCTTACTGATAGAAGTAATTTTATATCCCAATGATTAACTTACAAAAAGAGGGCCAAGCTTGGTAGTTGCAAATTTTCACTATTTAATTATATGTTGTAGGGTAGAGGCCTTTTAGTTTCAGTTTTAAAGAATTTAGACAATGGGCCTTAGTTATTGAGAAACAAGGAAAGGATTCCAATATTATAATAAAATTTTAGCTGCTTTAAAAAAATTTGTGCTTGTTAAAATTAAGTTGTAAAACAAATATATATATATATATATATATTTGTATACATTTACGTATTTGTGTCATTGTTAAAAGCTATTTTTCAGAAACTGCAAAACTGAAGAGAATAAAATACTCTATAATACTTTTTTTTAGTCAAAGAAATCTTTATACTAAAAATTCTAATTTAAATTCCTTTTAATTATTAATTGAAAGAAAAATACTATCTGAGAATTAAGTTAAAACGTTTAAAGCGCACACAATGCAATCAATAAGGCTTTTATAAAGCATGATTTGTGTATGAAAAAAACTACTCTGGATTACTTGCATTTCTTTTGAAATGCTTTATTTATTTAGAAGTTGAGAGAAACGTGATAGAAAGGCAGACACTATAGAAAATTCTCTTTCACTTTGAAGGCTATGTCGTCATAGCGACAGAGTGATTCAGAATGCGATGACATTTACAAGCATTTAGGATGACGAAAATGCAAGTTAAATATTCTATTATCTAGAAAGTTTTACATTAAGATGGAAAAATAAATAATATTTATCGTGTGTTTGAGTTTAGCTCGAGGATATATTTCTTCCACAATATTCAATAAGACATATGATGATTTTGTTTAGTTTCAATTTTTATTATTTTTTTATAATTATTTCATTTTACTCAAGAAGTATTAAATTTGTTTTATAGGTATATGTTGAGCTAAATATTAATGCTTTATTTATCGAAGTAATTTTCATTAGTTGCCGGAATATTTTATATAAAATTAAACATGAATTTCTTTACAAAGTTTTGTAGCTGCTTAGTTACTGTAATTGGTGATAATTTATTTAATAAACTGTTGATTCACTTTTTGGAATTAAATTGTAAAAGAGAGTATTATATATTTTTACGCATTTGTGTCACTGATACAAGATTTTGTTTTGTAACTAGAAAACTAAAAAATATATTAATGCTTTTTCTTTAGTAAAAAAAAATCTTTTAAAGACAAGTTGGAATTTCAATCCCTCTTATACATTAACTGAAATATATATATGTTACAGGCCAAACCCGATTTTAGGCCAAACTAGATTGGCCTAGGCCAAACTAGTCTATCCTAACGCCCATCGGATAAACTAGTTTTTCCTAGGCCAAACTAGTCTAGCCTAACGCTCATCGGATAAACTAGTTTTTCCTAGGCCAAACTAGTCTATCCGAATGCCCATCGGATAAACTAGTTTTTCCTAGGCCAAACTAGTCTATCCGAACGCCCATCGGATAGACTAGATTTTCCTAGGCCAAACTAGTTTGGCCGGACGGTCATTAGGATAAACTAGTTTAGCCTGCAATTCATTGGTTTGAATTAGTTTATCCTAGGCCGAACTAGATTGTCCTAGGCCAATTCAATTTGGCGTGTTTTTTTTTTAATCTGCAGACCGCCACGGCGCCAACTTTTTAGTTTTGATCTAATTTAGTCTAGGCCAATGCAGTTTGAGGCGATTTTAGCTCATAGACTATCAAAGTATGAGAGCTAATGTGCTCGCAGATTCTGTGTGCGTGTATGTAACCATGTACGTATGTATGTACGTATGCACGTACGTATGTACGTACGTATGTATGTACGTATGCACGTACGTATGTATGTACGTATGTACATAATGCGATAACTCCTGATAGAAACATCCAATTTGCTTCAAATTTTGGACATAGATTTACCCTGATAACGAACTTTCCTGGTTAGTTTCAGAGGTTCATTCGATAAGAATAAGGGAAGGGGAACAAAAGACTAATCCGCACCGCTCCTCCTTAATTTAGTTAAGTCAGTTTTCCATGCAAAAGTATCAGATTTTATTAAAATTTTAGGTACAATATCATTTTGATAAGGTACATTCATGATTAGTTGTGGGTGTTCATTGTTTACATATAAAGAAAGGAGGAATGGGGGGGGGTGGCACTCTTAATTTATGTAAATAGGTTTTTCACGGATAATTTACCGATTTGTTTCAAATTTTGGATGTAAGTTTCTTCTGATAAGGCGTTTACCTGATTAATTTTGGGGGTTCTGAGTTTAAATATAAAGATAGAGCGGATTATATTTTCAATCGGATAGAAACTTTTGGTTTTATGAAAAGATCTTTAATTCGTAACAGATATTGGTTTTCACACACATCACTTCACGCGATATTGTTCATATTAAAAAAGTAAATATCCGAATCCTTTTAAAAATAAGAAAAAGCTTAAATAAAGCACGATACTTGAAATTTAGGATGAGAGGTGGAGTAGAGTAAGGACTCGCTAGATTTTTTTTTAAAGCTCAGCGTTTTTTAAAGTTTTAGCTGCTAATTAAATATTACCATTTTTTGAAACTTTTAGAAACATAATAAAACACGATGTTAAATATTTAAGAAAAAAGATGCCGCGTTAAATACCACTATTTTCTATTAGTAATTTTTCTAAAAATGTTAAATTCTTGTTGGAATTGTTTGAAACTTTGTGATAGTTTATAACACATGATAAAAAATTGTAAGAAAAAGTCCCATTACGAAAGGGAAAGGGGGGGGGGGTAAACAAAATCAGGAAATATAACGGAAATTCTAGATTGATCTATTTGAAACTTTAAGATAGTTTACGACACATGATATAAATTTATAAAAATATATTTCGCATTTAATGCCACTATTGACGAATAGTGATTTTTGCAAAAATCTTAAATTCTTGTTTTGAAGCACCGCGACATCGAGTAACATATCTACACATAGATTCTTTAACGGAGATTTCTTCAGATACAGTTTTGTTGGTAATAGGGTGCGCCCCCTGGTGATGGAATGTGGAACTAATGCGAGCACCCTGGTGTTGGAATTTGGAACTAATACAACGCGATTTAGTTATGGACGAATGTTGAATCGAAGAGAAAGAAACATGATGATAAATATTTAAGAAAAAGGATTCCGCATCGAAATACCACTATTTTCTAATAGCAATTTTTGTAAAAATGTTAAATTTTTGCCGGAACGTTTTGAAAAATCCGTAACAACGTCTTTCAAATTCTAATTCAATCTGAAATTTAATGAAAATCTGTGTATTAGTACTATTTGAGATAGAATTATCGCAGAAATCATAAAAAAAAACTTGATAGAAGCTCTACCTATTGAGCCATTTACTCTAAAAACAAAAGAATATTAATTTATATCAGGGACTAACTGAATTTGAAGTTTGATGAAAATCCGTGCATTTCTTTTTGAGATAGAACTATTGCGATAATGATGAATAATGCCACATAGCAGCGCCACCTGTTGCACGATTTACTCCAAAAACTAAAATTACTTTTGTACTTTTTTATATCAAGGACTAACAGAATCTTGAGTTTGATGACAATTCATGCCTTAGATCCTGAGATAGAGCTATTGCAATAATCACGAATAATACCGTATAGCGGCGCCACCTTTCAAGAGATTTACTCCAAAAACTACAGAATACTAATTTATATCAGGGACTTACAGAATCTAAAGTTTGATGAAAATTCGTGCATTAATTCTTGCGACAGAGCTATTTCAGGAATCGGGAAAATTGAGCACAACAGCGCCACCTATTGAACAATTAACATGAAAACGTAAAAAGAATTAGTTCATATCACGGATTTACTGATTCCGGAAGTTTGATTAAAATTCGTAAATTAGTTATTGAAATAGTGTTGAAGCAAATCAGTAAAAATGCACTTTAGAAGCGCCATCTGTTGAACTATTTACATGAAAAAGTAATCAGCATCGATTTATATCAGGGACTATCTGAATATAAATTTTTATTAAATTCCGTTCATTAGTTCTTGAGATACAGCTATTGTGAAAATTGTGAAAAATGTAGCATATCATAGCCATGTTGAGTGATTTATTTCAAAATAGAAACAACACCAACTCATGTCATTTACGAACTGAATCTAAAGTTTGATGGAAATTTGATGGTATTAGTTATTAAGATAAAGCTGATGCGTAAATCGTAAAAAAATGCAAAACAGCAGCTTCACCTGATGAGTGATTTACACCAAAAACTAATCAGCATCATTTTAGATCAGAGACTACCTGAATATAAATTTTTAATAAATTTCGTTCATTAGTTCTTCAGTCGCGTCCCCACAGCCTGAGGTAGCGTATAGCAGATGTGCTGCACGCGTACTGCCGAATACCCTCTTCCTTTCCGAACGAACTTCGAAGCGAACAAAATTTAAATCGTAGCAAGCGTGCTGAGCACGCACCGCCGAATGTAACCCTCCTTTTCGAAAGAACCTCGAAGCGAACGAAATTCGAACTATATCCCCGCTGTCCACTCCAGTCCGATAGCGGGCGAAGCCAGCAAGTTTTAACTAAGCCACGTTATATTAGTTCCTAATTACAACACCAGGGAGCGTACTCTATTATTAACAAAACTGTATCTGAATGAAACTCCGTTAAACAACCTATTAGTAGATATGTTACTTGAGGTTGCGGTGCTTTAAAACATAGAATTTCCGTTATATTTCCTGATTTTGTTCGCAACCATATCCTCTTTCACGCTGAAATGTAACTTTTTTTTATAAATTTATATCATATGCCATAAACTATCACAAAGTTTCAAAAAGTTCCAGCAAGAATATAACATTTTTACAAAAATTACTATTAGAAAATAGTGGTATTTCGATGCAGAATCCTTTTTCTTAAATATTTATCATCATGTTTTTTTTCTCTTCGAGGTTCGTCCGCTTCAACATACGTCCGTTTCAAGATTTTATATAAAAGAAGGGGCCCGATAGCGGGCGAAGCCGGCTGGTTTGAACTAAATCGCGTCCAAATTCCAACACCAGAGTGTCGCGTTATATTAGTTACACATTAGTCCGTTATATTAGTCGCGTTATATTAGTCCTACATACGTACGTACATAAGTATGTACATACGTACGTACATACGTACATACATACATACATACATGGTTACATACACACACACAGAATCTGCGAGCACATGAGCTCTCAGGCTTTGATAGTCTGTGAGCTAAAACCGCGTCAAATTGCATCGGTCCAGGCTAAATTAGATCAAAACTAGAAAGTTGGCGCCGTGGCGGTCTTTAGATTCAATAAAATCACGCCAAATTGAATTGGCCTAGGACAATCTAGTTCGGCCTAGGATAAACTAGTTCAAACCAATGAATAGCAGGCTAAACTAGTTCATCCTAATAACCGTTCGGCCAAACTAGTTTGGCCTAGGAAAATCTAGTTTATCCGATGGGCGTTCGGATAGACTAGTTTGGCCTAGGAAAAACTAGTTTATCCGATGGGCGTTCGGATAGACTAGTTTGGCCTAGGAAAAACTAGTTTATCCTACGGGCGTTAGGATAGACTAGTTTGGCCTAGGAAAAACTAGTTTATCCGATGGGCGTTAGGATAGACTAGTTTGGACTAGGCCAATCTAGTTTGGCCTAAAATCGGGTTTGGCCTGTAACATATATATGTATTGTCTGAGCCTCAAGTTAAAATGTTTAAAGCATACATAATACAATCAATAAGACTTTTATAAAACATGATTTGTGTATGAAAAGAAATTGCTCTGGATTATTTTCATTTCTTTTGAAATGCTTTATTTATTTAGAAGTGATAGAAATGCAGACTCTATAGAAAATTCTCTTTCATTTCGTAGGCTAAGTCGTCATAGCAACAGAGTGATTCAGAATGCAATAACATTTACAAGCATTGAAGATGACGGAAATGCATGTTAAATATTCTATTTTCTGGAAAGTTTTACATTAAGATGGGAAAATAAATAATATTTATAGTGTGTTTTAGTATTGCTCGAAGCACAATGTTCAATAAAACATATGATGATTGAGTTCAGTTTCAAATCTGTATTTCTCTTTTTATTTTATTTTACTTCGGAAGCTATTAACACTAGAACCGCCGGCTATTTTATTCAAGTTTTATAAAAAGTGTTTGACACCAGAATTTTTATTTAAAGCTATGTAACTTTCTTAATTAGAATATTTTTGTGCTGCATATATTTAACAAATCTTATCAAGAAATTTCTGGTTCAAATTGGCTGTTTTCAATTTGGCAGGGGTCATAATTACCCCTAATGGCGGTTCTAGTGTTAATTTTTTTATGGGCATATATTAAGTTACATTTTAATTCTTTACTAGGGATGAGATTTCCGTTTTTTTGCACACCAGTAAAAACTTAGAGAACATGCTATTTTTTTAAATCGGCACATTTTCGAGATTTCAAAGAACAGCATTCTCTCTAAGATTATATAGATCATCCCTATCCCTCTCCTTACTTATAGAAGTAATTTTATATCCCAATGATTAACATACAAAAAGAGGGCCAAGCTTGGTAGTTGCAAATTTTCAGTATTTAATTATATGTTGTAGGGTAGAGGCCTTTTAGTTTCAGTTTTAAAGAATTTAGACAACGGGCCTTAGTTATTGAGAAACAAGGAAAGCATTCCAATATTATAATAAAACTTTAGCTGCTTTAAAAAAATTTGTGCTTGTTAAAATTAAGTTGTAAAACAAATATATATATATATATATTTGTATACATTAACGTATTTGTGTCATTATTAAAAGCTATTTTTCAGAAACTTCAAAACTGAAGAGAATAAAATACTCTATAATACTTTTTTTTAGTCAAAGAAATCTTTATACTAAAAATTCTAATTTAAATTCCGTTTAATTATTAATTGAAAGAAAAATACTATCTGAGAATTAAGTTAAAACTTTTAAAGCGCACACAATGCAATCAATAAGGCTTTTATAAAACATGATTTGTGTATGAAAAAAAAAACTACTCTGGATTACTTGCATTTCTTTTGAAATGCTTTATTTATTTAGAAGTTGAGAGAAACGTGATAGAAAGGCAGACTCTATAGAAAATTCTCTTTCACTTTGAAGGCTATGTCGTCATAGCGACAGAGTGATTCAGAATGCGATATCATTTACAAGCATTTAGGATGACAAAAATGCAAGTTAAATATTCTATTTTCTAAAAAGTTTTACATTAAGATGGAAAAATAAATAATATTTATCGTGTGTTTGAGTTTTGCTCGAGGATATAATTCTTCCACAATATTCAAAATGACATATGATGATTTTGTTTAGTTTCAATTTTTATTATTTTTTTATTATTATGTCATTTTACTTAAGAAGTATGAAATTTGTTTTATAGGTATATATTAACCCATTAACGCCCTAATTATTTTCTTCGCTAAAATTTAAATTTTGTATTTCCCACCACTTTTAAAATCAAATTAACTTTTATCTAAATTTATGGAGGATTCTGTCTCGTGAAAGAAGGCATGTATTTATCTTCCTCTTTACTGGTGGGAAAACCGCTTTCTTGCTGGTTTTGTAACCGTCCTCAAAAGAGGACGCTGGGCGTTAATGGGTTAAGCTAAATATTAATGCTTTACTTATCGAAGTAATTTTCAAAAGTTTGCGAAATATTTTATGTGAAAGTAAGCATGTAATTCGTTAGAAAGTTTTCTTGCAGCTTAGTTAATGTGATTGGTAATAATTTATTTAAACAACTTGATTCATTTATTGGAATTAAATTGTAAAACAAAGAATTATATATTTTTGCGTATTTGTGTCACTGATTTAAGCTTTTGTTTGTTTAACTAGGAAACTAAAGAAAAAAATATTAATGCATTTTCTTCAGTCAAAAAAAAAAAAATCTTTATACAAATTAGGATTTAAATCCCTCTTCAAAATTAATTGAAATTATATACATAAATTATCTGAGCTTTAAGTTAAATCGCTTAAAGCATACATAATACAATCAATAACAGTTTTTCAAAACATGATTTCCGTATGAAAAAAAAACTGCTCTGGATTATTTTCTTTTTATTGAAATGCTTTATTTATTTAGAAGTTGAGAGAAACGTGATAGAAATGCACACTGTATAGAAAATTCTCTTTCATTTCGTAGGCTAGGTCGTCATAGCAACAGAGTGATTCTGAATGCAAAGACATTTACAAGCATAGAAGATGAGGGAAATGCATGCTAAATATTCTATTATGTGGAAAGTTTTACTTTAAGATGGTAAAATAAATAATATTTTTTCTGTGTTTGAGTTTTCTCGGGGTAAATATTTCTTCCACAATGTGCAATAAGACATATGATGATCGAGTTTGGTTTTAAATTTTTATTTTTTTATTTTTTCATTTTATTTTAGAAGCTATTAAAATTGTTTTAAAGGCATACATTAAGTGTAATTTTAATTTCTTACGTGTACAAGCAATTTTTACTACTTCACAGAATATTTTATGCAAAATTACACATGTATTTGGTTAAAAAGTTTTCTTGCGTCTTAGTTGATGTAGTTGGTGAAAATGTGTTTAAATAATTGTTAATTCAGTTGAAATTAAGTCATAAAACAAAGAATTTTATATTTTTACGTATTGGTGTCACTGTTATGAACTCTTGGTTTGTTACTTCAGAACTGAATAACAGAAATTATTAATGTGTTTTCTTTAGTCAAAAATAATCTTTATCCTACAAGTTGGAATTTAAACTTCTCTTGAACATTAATTGAAAAAAAAAATATATTATCTGAGCCTTAAGTTGAAATGCTTAAAACGTACATAATACAAAAAGACATGATTAATACAATATTAATACATAAATACAATTAATACAATTAATACATAATACAATAAAACATAATCTGTGTATGAAAAAAATGCTCTGGATTATTTTAATTTCTTTTGAAATGTTTAGTTACTTAGAAGTTGAGAGAAACGTGGTACAAATGCAGACTCTGTAGAAAATTCTCTTTCATTTCGTAGTCTAGGTCGTCATAGCAACAGAGTGATTCTGAATGGAATGACATTTACAGGAATTGAAGATGACGGAAATGCATGTTAAATATTCTATTATCTGGAATGTTTTACATTAAGATGGGAAAATAAATAATATTTATTGTGTATATTTATTGTGTAATATTTATTGCTCAAGGTGTATATTTCTTCCACAATGTTCAATAAGACATATGATGATAGTGTTTAGTTTCAAATCAATTTTTTTTTTATTTCATTTTACTTGAAAGCAATTGAAATTGTTATATGAGCGTACTATGTTAAATTTTAATTGCTTGTTTATAGAAGTAATTTTCTTTCCCCAACGATTATCTTATAACAAATCGGCCAAATGTGGTAGTTACAAATTTTCATTATTTAATTATATGTTGTTGGGCACAGACCCTATGTCTCCTGTTCATCAAATCTACACAACGCTCCTTAGTTATTTAGAAACAGGGGAAGGAGTCCAATATTAAAAATAAAACTTTATCTGCTTTAAAAAATTTTTACTTGTTGAAATCAAGTTGTAAAACAAAAGAAAAAAAAATATATTGTTTTACGTATTTATGTTTTTTTTTTTTTTTTTTTTTTTTTTTTTTTTTTTTTTTTTTTTGTAAGTACAAACTGGAGACGAAAAAATATCAATGGCTTTTCTTTAGTGAAAAAATTCTTTATACTACAAGTTCGAATTTAAATTCCTCTTCATTATGATTTTAAAAAATCTATCATCTGAACCTTAAGTTAAAATGCTTAAAGCACATATAATACAATCAATAAGACTTGATTTCTGTATGAAAAAACTGCTCTGGATTATTTTCATTTCTTTTGAAATGCTTTATTTATTTAAAAGTTGAGAGAAACGTGATAGTAATGCAGACTCTATAGAAAATTCTCTTTCATTTCATAAGCTAGGTCGTCATAGCAACAGAAAGATTCAGAATGCAATGACATTTACAAGCATTGAAGATGACGGAAATTCATGTTAAATATTTTATTACCGGGAAAGTTTTATACTAAGATGGGAAAATAAATAATATTTATTGTGTGTTTGAGTATTGATCGAGGTACGCATTTCTTCTACCGTGTTCAGTAAGACATATGATGATTGTGTTAAATTCAAAGCGTTATTTTACTTATTTCATTCTACTTAAGAAGCTACTGAAACTGTTTTATGGGCAAAAATTTCGTCGTTTGGAAATTCGTGTCCAATTGGAAAAATCAATTCGTACCGGAAAGTTCTGCTCATTAATTATTTAAAATTAGGTATCGGAAGTAATATGTTACAGTTAAATGATAGAATTTTTCGGTACGAATTAATTTTCCCAAACGGACAGATCTTTCCGAGCGACTCAATATTAAGCTGGATTTTTATTGCTTACTTATTCAAGGGCATTTCCATGCGAACTTGTTTGTCTGTTACGTGCAACGATTTTTTAAATACCAGTATTTTAAAGCGAGAAAAAGCGACTTAGTTTACGAAGATATATCGTTAATTGAATAAGGCGAAACAAACTTTTCGAAAATAACGGTGGCCAACAAGCATTAGCGATTTTCAGTTGTGTAACAGACAAACAAGTTCGTATGGAAATGCCCTCAAGTAATTTTCTTTTCCGAACGATTTTCTTACAAAGAAGCTGGAAAATGCAAATGAGGCGTAGCAAATGAGGTGCGTTCGTACGATAATGAAGTTTTAAAAATATTACTTTCATATATCAATCTCATAAAATTGTAAATAGTTAATTACAATTAAAATGCGCAACAAACAATGTTCTCTCTATACTCATTATGTAATGGAATACTTTTGTGTGGCCTTGTAAATCAATAACAAAAGTTCTTTGCACAACAGATTATGCAAAATCTATACTATAATAAGTACTTTATGATGCATATCAATATTATTATATTCGAATGAGTGTAATATTATAAAAATGCATTTGAAACTTTTTTTTCCATTGACTGTCATGTAACGGAGTACTTCTGATTGTCCCTGTATTTTATCTATGCATCTTATTTTCAAAAAAATTGAAATGACTTGACAAAATTATGTAATAAGTATGTAATTTAAATTTCAAACGATTAAAATGCATTTGCAACATTTTTCCTCATTGACCGTAATGTAACGGAATAATTTTGATCGTCCCTGTAATTGATCTATCCATCCGATTCTCATAAAATTTGAAATGACTCGACAAAATTATGTGATAATTATATATTTCAAATTTCAAAAGTTTCGGTTTGATAGTTTTTGCGTTGTTATATGCGGACAGACAGACAGACAGATGGACAGACAGATGGACGGACGGACGGACTGAACGACAAATATAGGTGCTACGTATTTACATAATTACGAACGCACCTAAAAAGTGGGCCAAGCTTAGTAGTCACAGATTTGCAATATATAATTATATGTTGTAGGATATAGACCCTGACTCTCAGGTCAAAAGGATTTATACAACACTCCTTAGTTCTTGAGAAACAGGGGAAAAGGTCCAGTACAGTAAAACCTCTAAATAACGGACACCTCGGGAACCCAGAAATTGTCCGCTATTCGGAGGTGTCAGCTATTGGGAAATCTTCAGAGGTGCAAAAATCTCTAAGAAATGCTTAATGTTTCATTATTGTTTCGTAATTGAGTTTTATGTGTCCTAAAACCTCCTATTATATGATTAATCAAAAATTTTAATTATTTTTTAAGTATTAAAACTGAAATAAAATTCTGCAAACTTTTATCCGTTGTTTATAACATTCTTATGAAAAAAAATCGGTTGCAAAACTTACTTTTACTTCTGCATGCTATTACATGTCATTTATTTTTCAATGTGACGTTATCGCATATGATAGAATTGCAGACGGGGAGAGAGGATTACACTTTTTGACCATTCAAAGCATAAAATCTGAAAATTTTCCGGGGGAACATTCCATAGCTTTAGAAGATGTCCTTCCCGAGCAACTCCCTGAATTCAACACTGAAATGAGGAGAGAGGGATTTTTTACAGCCCACCTCCTACATTTATCTATGATCATAAAATTTGCGATACATTATCCTGATAAATTTTTAGAGGCTTTTTCACTTTTTTTTCCAATTTTTTTTTCTTGTAAAAAATACTTTTTTATTCTTTATCGCCAAAAAAAAAGTGTCCGCTATTCGGAGTGTCCGTTATTTAGAGGTTAAACATACAAAAATTTAAGTTTTGGGAGTGGGGATTGGAAAACTGTCCGTTAAATAGAAGTGTCCGCTATTCGGGAGTGTCCGTTATGGAGGCTTTACTGTATTACAATAAATCTTGAATACATGCTTTGTAACAAGAGGACTACGTTGGTCTTTGATGTGACGTTTGTTCGTTGTTCCTTGCACGACCTTCGGTTCGATTAATTTTCCCCATTTCTTATTTTGATAATATACGTGTAATAATTTTTTTTTTTTAATCTCAATTAAAAATTTTAATGTTGCCCATTATGTATAGCATTAATGTGCTTAAAACTTTAATTCTGCATTTTTAAATTATTATTTCTCATCATTTAAAGAGAATTTTTGAAAATGGATCTTTTATTGATTAATAAACTTTGTAAAATGATTATAAAATGTGTTGTGGCACCATCAAGTTATGAACGTACATATTGAAATAAAATAAATATATTCAGAAAGAAGATAGACTGAAAAGGAAAATAACTCAAAGCGCAAACTTACGTATTACAAATTTAATTTACATAAAAAGGTTATAATTTAATTCATATTGTAAATATTTATAAACTTTTGCTTGTTACTTTGAAAACAGGTAAATATTATCATCGTATTGTCCCTTGTTAAGGCAGTACATAAATGATAATTCTTTAAAATCGCAAATAGATAAAAATGCTCAATATCATTGCATTGATAAAGAATAATTGAAATACATTTTAAAAGTGACTTTAAAAAATTAACAGATTTACGATGTTTTGTACGAAATTAATTTACAAATAAAATAATAAAGAGGTTAAAATTATAAATCCTATACACTATTATATTTTTTAACTAACAATGGGAATATTAAATTATAATTAAAAATGTATTTATAAAACAAAAAAAAAAAAAAATGGAAAAAACGATTGATGCGTATTCCCATATCAAACCCGAGTCAAAGGAACAACGGGAAAATGCCGTACTAACGGAGCTACGATCAAAGTAGACCTCTCGTTACAAAGTAAGTACGCAGGTTATGCTATATTTTTAGACCGCCCCTGTTTCTCAATATCGATGGAGTGCTGTATAAAATCCGTTGATTCTAGGGCTAAGGGGTCTATAATCGAAAACATATAGCAAATTATTAAAATCTGTGATTACCACGATTGGCCCTGTTTTTGTTAATGTAAGGTGTTAAATATATCGCAACTCAATAATTATGGAGATGTTCTTAGTGCAATAGATAGAAATGTAAAAGTAACAATGTTAGAAACACCAATTATATTAACCTCCTCAGTCCTGATGTCGCCTGGAGGCGACACTAAAAATCCCCCTTTAAATTAATTTAATTTCTTCTAGAATTGTTAAAATTACATCTAGACTTTTTTAATAGACGCGTGCACGTTAGAAGTATCGATATACAAATTAACGCATGTTTGGAGATGCTTTATAGGCTAGTTCCGTGGGTTTTGTAGTGTAAGTCACATTATCTTATAATTGCTATGCTTGTTTGTCACCGTTATTTTCGAAAAGTCTGCTTGGCCTTATTCAATTAATGAGAATGTGCCGATAAAATAAGTCACATTATCTCGTACTAAAATACTGGTAGCCAAAAATCGTAGCCTGTGACTTACACTACAAGTACTCATGGAAATAGCCTATAATAATTTTAAACTGGTTTTTGTAGTGCCACGTAAAATTTATCTCAGGACTGAAGAGGTTAACCCTTTCCGGCATACTGTGCCCAGTCTGGGATACCTAAATTTAATTCCAAACTTGCAATCGCCACCAATAATATTTTAATAAAATTTTGCTTTAGTAATAAAAGATTAAATTAAGGAATTCAAAATATTTAAAAAATTCGTTTGTGAATTCCGGTGCCATTCGATAATTTCTCATTTTACGCGTGATTTTGCCCGTGCCGGAAAGGGTTAAACTAAATAACGGCATATAGCTTACCGTCCTTGGGTCTAAAGGCCACTGAATATTATACATTTATCGTTCTGTCTGATGTTCTTTTTTCTCTTCCTCCCCTCTGTCTTCCTTTCGTTTCTAGGCTTATTGTATCGATTGAATTGTACATCATGCTCGCACGGTTTTCGGAGGTTTAAACGGCTTAACTATAATTGGAAAATTAAACATTTGTGTACAATTGTGTAAAATTTGTTTTGTGGTGCTTATAATAGCCCATAAGACAGAAAATACACTAAATGCGAAGTGCAATCCGTTTTTTCGAATGCAGAAAACATCCGTCCAAGTGAAATTCATCACAGAATTACTAAAGTATGCGGCACTTCAACAACGAGTGAAGTGCCTGTGTAAGGCATTGAGTTCGAAACTTCAAAAAGGGAAGACACATTCTTCGAAAGTTTAAGGGGGCTGGGGGTGGACCATCCTCCTTACTGCTTCGACTTGGCTCCAAGTGACTATCATTTCATCACGAAATTCAAGGGTTTCTTTTCTTATAAGTGAACGGATATTACTTCCTGGACTATCCTCGTGTAATGTAAACTACAATATAAAACTGTCCGTATTTACACCAAAATGTTTACAATAAGCTATTACATAAACAAAACAAAGAAATCTAGTAAATGAATTAGAACTTACTTCCATTGGTGTGCTTGAGGCCGACATTTCAGTGAAACCTACAATATCGCTAAAATAAATTGTCACTGCATCAAATGATTCTGGAATAACAGCTTCGCCTCGCATCAACTGAGCTGCTACCGACCTGAAAATCCACATTGACTTATTAAATAAACAATTGCACTTTATCGTATCAGTATATTCATTTATCCATTTAAATATAGGCATACAAATACATTCATATATAACGAATAACCTCTTTTATCAGCCTCTAATAATTTAATCAAACACGTAATCACCAACATTGATAACGGCCAATTAATGACTTGCATGGAATTATAGCTATTAGGAGGGTGATGAAGATTATCTTATAGCCTACTAAACTCTATCAAAGCCTCTAAGGGCTTAAATGGTCATTAGATACCACGTGTGAATGGGAAAGTTAATATACTTATATAAAGTTTGAAACATAATACAAAAATTATATTTACAGATAATAAAATGTTACAATACATAGGATTACAGACAATATTACTGCTTGCTAAATTATGTATCAATTTATATTAAGGTGCATGTGATTGGTATGATTTAATAGCAAAACATATTTTAATGTTTATTTTTAGTGATGCACCAAATAGTGATTTTGGCTGAATGCTGACTACCGAATATTCTACTAGCTAGTAATTACTATTCAGCCGAATACCGAATATTCGGATGACCGAATACATTTTTTATTTCAAGAAAGAAACACAATATTTAATAAAACAAACTTAACTTTTGATAAACATGAGTTTTTTATAAGTACATTTTATATAGAAAAAAATGTTTTAATTATTTAAGAAGGATAATTATGAGACTTTTAATTAATAAAATTTTAAATTCCGTCGTTTCTTCAATAAATTAAAAAAATAAATGAAAAAAAAAACCAGTGAAAAAAAGAAAGAAAAACTTTGCAGGGTCATGTAGTATTTGTTTATCAAAATGCCACTAACATTAAAAATATATAACACAATCTATCCAAATAACAGCAGCTCAACAAGAATAACTTTTGAACTCCTTTTGATTTAATAAGAAAGTTTTCTAGTGCATCCTACATCAGTATCTAGAGTGGGTGATCATTTTCAGAGATGGCAAACTTCAAGTTGTTTCTAAAATCTTGCAATAAACTTCCAATGGGGATAATATATCAATATGAACATTTTTAATAAGAAAAAATATCTCAAATTATTTACTCTATCAAAACTACATTTTTTCAATATGTTATGTGTGAAACAAGTCAAAACTGAATTTTTACTCGTAATTTTATCAATAATGAAAATATTTTAATTAGATTTGTTTCATATTATCTTTCTTTGTATTAACCCTTTCAGGGGCAAGACATTTGTGCTAAAAAAATTTTCAATTACTATTTAATTCCCACCACAATTTATGAACAAATTTAGTTGAAATCAATCAAAGCAGTTTTTGCACGCATATTATGACATCAAAATTGTAGTAAAAATTATTGGTGCCAGTTGGCAGTTTAAGGATTAAATTGCTTTTAACCCTTATTAACCCTTTAACGTTCATTGGTTTCCCTGCGAAACCACAAATTTTCAATTCCGATATGCAACAACGACACCGGAATTTTAATAAAGAAAAATTCTTTTTATTTTACATGTGAAAAATCACTTTTTCTTATTTACAAAAATATTTGTACGCAGTTACCGGTGTCAATCATTTATTTCAATATCTTAGCAATTAAAATGCTCTGAACGTTAAAGGGTTAATAAATGCGTTTATACCTCAAGCATCGATACATAGACATTTTAAACCTTTGGACATGTTTCATAATAATTTTATACAACTTTTGGTGATCTCTCATAATATATGTTATTAGAACCGAGGAGGTTAACCCCTTGAAAGGCGCCGTTTGCAATCTGCAAACGGTTAATTTTAACAAGTTCACTGGCGACGAGTATGGGTAAGCTATGCTTTAACTTCCGACTTATCTCGGGGCAGACGGTGAAGTATTTAAAAAAATCTGGGAAGACTTAACACTAGAACCGCGGTTTTATAAAAATAATTCACATCAGAATTTGTATTTAAGTCTATTTAACTTATTTATTTTAAATAATTTTTGCGCAGTTCATATGTAAATCCTTTTAAGAAGACTAATCTGGTTCGAATCGACATCTTTTCACTGAGTACGGGTCGAAATGACCCGTCTCCGAGGTTCTAGTGTTAAATAAACCTCAATGCGATATTAGGACTGAGGAGGTTAAATGTGATGATATCATTGAAAATGATTGAATTTTTGTCACTGCATAGTATAAATACTATCATCTGGATTCTGAATAAAGGAATGTCTAGAAGACCAGCTCATATTTATTTAGCTATGAATCGTGACATTTTTCAGCATTTCTCATTATATTATATTTCACAGTAATCAAGCAAATTTGTTGAAAATATAGTTATGACATTCTCCACTATTGTTAAAGTCATAAATAAGAATTCAAGATATGTCAATATGAACATTTTTTTAAACAAAAAACAATATCTGAAATTATTTATTTCGTCAAGACATTTATTCAAATATGTTAGATGTGAAACGAGATAATAATGAATTTTTATTCACATTTTAATCAATAATGAAAATATTTCAATTAGATTTGTTTCATAGGTTTTTTTTTTTTTTTTTTTTTTTTTTTTTTTGTATTAAACTTAATGATATCATTGAAAATGACTGAATTTTGGTAACTGATACAGTTTAAATACTAGCAACTGGATTCTAAATGAAGGAATGTCTAGCACTCTAGCTCATATTTCTTTAGCTATGAATGGTGATATTTTCCAGTACTTCTCATACCATAATTCACAGAAAAAAAAATACCGTAATTTCCGGTGTATAATCCGCAGATATAACAATTCTTTTTCGACACAGAAATTTTATTTAGTATATGAAGTCAAATATTTACTGCGATCTAAAAAGTTATATTTTATTTAAAAAAATTCTTTATGACTAAACTGTGACTAAACTATGTAAACTATGACTTATGACTCAAAGTTTGATGCCTCAGATTTACTAGTTATTATAGAATGTATTATAGCTACACATATATTGCTTATTTTGAAAATATATTAATACTGCCAGACTCGCCGGGCGTTACCCTAATCTTCAATATACCTCATTTCTATGTTGAATAATTTTATATATTAACCCATAGCTGCCAACTCTTCCGATTTTCTGGCCCGGAAAAATTTAATAGAAATTTTTGACTTATTTAATCAGCAGAGTACGGAGATTTGAAATGGTAAAATTTTCTGTAAAATTTTTCCGGGCTGAAAAAGCGAAATACGTTGGCAGCTATGTATTAACCCCTTAGAGACGAGCGATAAGTATACGTGGTGTAAAAAAGGTTTAAGAATCATTGTTTATTTCACCAGTAAAATTTTACTGTAAAATTTGCCTTATTCAATCGGGGCATCTTCGCGATTTAATAAGCCAGACATTTCTGTTTTTAAAAACCGGTGACAAAACATTAAAAATTTAGTAAAAAGCGAAGGGGTTAATCGCAAATCTTTCAAAATGCCCTTAACCCTTTGAGGGGCAAGCAATTGCGTTCGTGTAATTCTGAACTCCCACCGGAAATTTGTAAAAAAGTTATATCAAAAAGAGGATACGCATTTTCACGACTGTTTTCCGCCAAAGTTAGAAAAGGGAAATTTATTGACATTTTTCTGGTGTAAATCTTCATCAATCGTAGGTGGTATATAATATATACCACCGCCCCTCAAGGGGTTAACCCTTTATGTACCGCATTATGAATTCATGAAAATTTTACATTATAAAGCATTTTACGTAAATTGTTTAAAATAAATTAAAAGATTTACATAATCATTAAATAAATATTTGAAGGATTTTAGAAGGATTGAACTATTTAGAAGGATTAATTAAATTTAAATTTACAAGGATTTTGTGCAATAATTATAAACCCTCTGAAATTATTTATTTTAAATTCTTTTCTTAATATTTTGTAGAATTATAAAATGTAAGAATATGACGTTCTTACAGTATAAATGTAGAAATATTTTAGAATTGAAAAATTCCTATCCTTCTCCCTCAGCACCAAGAAAGCTGAAATCATGCAAAGGCAAAAGAAATCATCCTTTTAAAAATATTTTTGTTTTGTATAACCAATATTGCTCTTGGAACAAAATAAAGTAATATATTTGTAACTCATTCTCAACAGTATTACAACTAATTGACGTACTAAAAGAATTTTATAATAATTAATTTTTATGGTACGTATAAGTACCGTCGGTAGGTAAAGGGTTATTGCTGGTATCTCGAATGATTTCAGTAGTGTATACCCCCGCAATTTTGTAGGATTTTTTATTTTCAAACGAAAATGCATCCTAACAAAACTAGAGCAGGATCCCTATTGTCTTGAGCAACGTACAGTGGGTGGGCTATATATGCTTACACAGAGTACGGAATAGAGAATCAACTTTCATACACTGCAATGGCAACTTGTTTAACATGGGATTATGCATAGACAGTAGCGATACGAGCGTATGACTCTGAAACTACGATCATAACATAAGAGAGGTTGCTAATTCGGTGAAACATCGCTTTTTTGACGACAAATGATATAGGAAAAAAGAAAAAAAATACAGCGACGACTTGCTGCTTCTTGTTTTGAAATTTATGAAAGAATTATTTTAATATGAAATAACTTTGACGTATTCGTCTTGCAAACAATGCATGTATCTCTTTTTAACATAACGACCTAATAATTTAAACTTGAAAATTCAAGAACAATAACAGTAATAATTAGGAATCAATATAAGCGCGGAAATCTATGATCAAATAGCATAAGCACGTGTGCAAAGATAATCAAATCAGCATTCAGCAAGAAGTGCCAAGCCAGAATATGGTTACAGTTAAACAAAAATCACGAGGATAAAAATCGCCAACGCGATGGTTTAGTTTTTAAGTGATCCACTGAGGGCGTTCTTTTCAAGCCGAGTTGAGGCTCTGTCTGTACTCTGTGTATGCTTATTTCCAGCTTCTACGCACAAGGATCGGATTTTGCTTTGCAGAGGCATATCTTGAACAATTTAAAATTTTAATATCTGACTTAATATAAAATTATCGGTTTAAAGCTAATGAAAGTAAAACAACTTAATTAATTACAGATGAATCTACAGATGTTCTTAGACAAAACAACTAAAAATGAGAAATTCAACGCATTTTTTAAAAAAGCTTTATGGTATTTTTTCGTTAAAAAATAACTATAAACACATATAATACAGCATATCTTCATTTATTTTATACAAAATGTTGAAAGCAACTCATTTTTATACAGAAAATATTTTAACATAAAAAATCTTAAAATAGATTTAAATATATTTATTAAAAATGCAAATGTTACCGTATAAATATATAGTACTTTATGCAGGAAAATTTTACTAAAAATAAGTACTTCAAGAAAAATCATTTTTTCAGTAAAATGTCAATTTTTTTCTTTATAAACAAGACATATCTTTCTAAAAATTACGTTGTCATAAAAGCATATTCTCCATCTGCATATTTTATTGTTGAAGAAAAATGTTAGAATAAAATTGTAAGTGTTTTTGTTAAGAATATTTCTTAAAAGAAAATGGACTAAATTCATATAGCACAAATGTAAAGAAATGCTTTTCACGCACAATTCGTTGTAAAATGAGACTGGAAATAATAATGCTGTATCGTTACTAAAATTAAATTATGTTTTTCTGTATAGAAATTTTCTAAAAAAAAAAAAAAAAAAAAAAAAAAATAAAAAATAAATAAAATACGCATAATGCCTTTTTTGAATATATTGAAAAGAAACTTTTTATATTGTGACGGCGATCGTATGGAAGAAAATGGAGCTTTTTAAATTTCGTTAATGTGGTTCTGTCACATTAGGATTAGCTTTAAAGTTTATACGGAACTTTTTTTGACTACCGAAATATTTGTTCTGATAAAAGGTATGTAAAATTTTTTGAAATTGTTTATTTTTAAAAGCGATTAGAAAAGGCAATAAAAAATCCAAATTTTGCTTAACCCTTTAACCCATTCCGGCACGGGCAAAATCTGTACTAAAATGAGAAATTGTCGACTGACACCGGAATTCACAAACGAATTTTTTAAATATTTTGAATTCCTTAATTTTAGCTTTTATTGTGAAAGGAAAATTTTACTAAAATATTACTGGTGCCGGTTACAACTTTGGAATTAAAATCAGGTATCCCAGACCGGGCACAGTGTGCCGGAAAGAGTTAACTTTCAGTGGTTTCTCTACGAAACCACAAAATTTTAATTCCAATATGCAACAACGACACCGGAATTTTAATTTTAAAAAATCCATTTTATTGTGTATGTGAGAAACCACTTTTTCTTATTTAAAGATATATTTGTTCGCAATTTCCAGTGTCAATCATTTATTTCAATATCTTAGTAATGAAAATGTTTTGACCGTTAAAGAATGAAGTCGATCGGAAAATTAGTTGCCAATATATTTGTAATTCCGTGTAATTTTTCATGACACTATTTTCCATTCCAATTTTAATCCAAAGATGAAAATTAAATTGAAAATGAGACGCTTAATTCGACGCAGTACTGTTAGATAATATGATAATAATTTTTTGAGTTAAAGATGTTTCTTTTACGCATTTTAATAATAAAGCGTTTAATGTTTATGACGTCATCCAGCCACAAATTTTAAATACTCTAATATTTTATATTATGCATACCCATGCTGGGTCACTATTATGATAACCTCTACATACTTTCGAGCCTCCCGCTTTTTTATTAATGAATACACGCTCTTTCAACCAGAAAATTTATTAAATTAAATTTTTTAGGTTTCTATGTAGTAGTTATTTGAAATCAGGATGATTTCATTTAATGAATAAAATTTCTGGTGGAAAATATGTTTTGTTGAATAAAAAAAAAGCGGGAGGTTGGCAAGTATGCCTCTAACATCTAATTTTAAATTCATTTCATTTAAAAGAAAAATATTTCATTCAATTCAATTTATTTATATTTGTAATTGCGAAAAACCTCCTATCAAATGACTATTAGTTGTAATCAAATTTTTACAAATTTTACTTTTTGCTGTGGCATTATTGTTATTATTATTGTTATGTATGATGGCCTATTATCTGCACGTTGGATATAGGCCTAAGTTGGAGTGCCTTCTGCGGAGATCTTTCTAAGGGAACCTAACCCGTATTTGCGCAAAGAAATAAAAGCTGTGACAATAGAAATTCAAGGTTCTCACACCCCTTGTAATTTCCAAGGACTCTGGCACCACTATTACATTTAATTTTTAAACCACAACATTCGCAATCCCCAACTTCATTCACAGATTTTACGGTATTTTTCAGCAGTGAAACATTTCGAAAATATTCTTAAAATTTAATGGTAGAACTGTGCGAACCGTGTAAATATATCTGAATATATTCTTTTTACAAAAAGCATTTTATAACTTATTTATATTATTTACGTTTTTTTACGCTTATCTCAGTGAAAGCGTGTGTTAGAAATGGAAGGTAAAGATAACGTAATTTTATGATATATTTCACAATCTTTATACATTTTTTGCATTAAATGTTGAAGGCAACAGATCTTTATAAAGAAAATATTTGAACACAAGCGTCGTAAAATATATTTATTCAAAACACAAATATTATTGTACGAAATGCGATGGCATAAGTTTTTAATAAAAATGATTTTTTCAGTAACTATCTAATCTCTTATTTACATATAAAACACATTTTTTCCAAAATATTATATTTTCATAAAATCATATATTCTACTTCATATGTTAAGGTTACAGAAAATTGTAAGAATAAAATCTTAAGATATTATGTTAAAAACAATTCTGAAAAGAAAAGAGTCGTGATGCATTACAATTTAAAATAAAACTTATGAAGGGTAAGACTTTTTGATAGACGACAGAGTTTATCATTTTGTTTCGCTGGTTGAATAAAAATATTTTTTCATTATAGAAACATGAAAAAATCTTTATACATTTTACATTTAAAAAGAAATTGTTTTCATTGCGATGTAGCACTGATAGTCAAAATAGATTTTTCATGACAATTTATTTCATTCCAATTTCAACTTAAAGATAAAATTTAAATTGAAAATGAAACGCTTAACCCGACACAGTAAACTGTTAGTTAATATGATCGTCGTTTTTCTGAGTCATAAACATGTTTCTTATATACAATTCAATAATAAAGCATTTAAAGTTTATGACGTCATCGAGCTATCAATTTAAACACTGTATTTTTTAAAATTATGTATATCTATAATGAATAAGTATTACTGTGACCTCTAACGACTAGTATTAAATTCATTTCCTTTAACCCGTTAATTGATATGCCTGTACGCCGTTCGGGTAAGCCGAATTTGCTTAATTCGTCATTTAAAGCTTTTTGACACCACTATTTTTTTTTTAAATAATTTCATACTTTTTACAGGTACCACTGTTTAGACTAAATGTTACGAATATTTCATTTAAATAATAGTGGTGTGAGTCCGTTATTTTCAATTTATTGAACGGAAAAGAAATAACCAGTTAAGAAGATAAAAGAAAATATTTTTTTTATTTCATTTATTTATATTAAGAATTGCGAAAAGCTTCCTATCAAATGGCTACTAATTGTTATTAAGTATTTGTAAATTTTATCTTTACTGTGACAATAATATTGTTATTATTATTGTTATGTATGATGGCCGATTATCTTCACGAGACATATAGACCTAAGGTAGATGCCTTCCGTGGAGATATTTCTAAGAGAACCTAACCCGTATTTACGCAAAGAAATTCAATCTGTGACAATAATAAATATATCTTAATATAATTTTTATACAAAAAGCATTTTATAAATTATTTATTTTATTTACCTTACTTTATGCTTATCTCAGTGAAAGCGTTTATTGGAAATGCAATGTAAAGATAACGTAATATTATGATATATTTCACAATCTTAGTGCATTTTTTAATTAAATGCTGAAAGCAACGGATCTTTAGAAAGAAAATATTTGAACACAAGCGTCGTAAACTAAATTTCTTCAAAATACAAATATTATTGTATGAAATACGATGTTTCGTGCATAAGTTTTTAATATAAATAATTTTTTCAGTAAATATCTAAACACTTATTTACATATAAAACACAATCTTTCCAAAATATTATATTTTCATAAAATCATACATTCTACCTCATATGTTAAGGTTACAGAAAATTATAAGAAAAAAAACTTAAGATATTATGTTGAAAACAATTCTGAAAAGAAAAGAGTCGTGATGCATTTATAATATAAAGTAAAACTTATGAAGCATAAACATTTTTGTCATAAGACGGAGTAGAAAAATTTTGCTTTGCTATTGAAGTAAAATTATTTATTATTATAGAAATTTTAAAATATACATATGCATTTTACACTTAAAAAGAAATTGTTTTCTTTGTGATGTAGCATTTATAGGAAAATATGCAAACAGGAAAATAGATTTTTCATGACACTGTATTTCATTCCAATTTCAATTTAAAGGTAAAATATAAATTGAAAATAAAACGATTAATCTGAAAGAGTAAACTGTTAGTTAATATGATCGTCATTTTTTTCTGAGTCATAAACAACTTTCTTATACACAATTCAATAATAAATCAGTTGAAGTTTATGACGTCATCAAGCTATCAGTTTAAACGTTGTAATATTTTATATTATGCATATACATGATGAATAAGCACAGTAAAACCTCTAAATAACGGACACCTCGGGAACGCAGAAATTGTCCGCTATTCGGAGGTGTCAGCTTTTGGGAAAACATCAGAGATACAAAAATTGCCAAGAAATGCTTAGTATCTCATTAATTGACATTTATATGTTCTAAAACCTCTATTATATGATTAATGAGAAATTAAAAATTTTTTTAAGCAATAAAACTTAAATAAAATTATTCACACCTTAAACTGCTATTTATTATATTCTTATTAAAAATAAATAAATAAATCTTTTACAAAAGTCTACTTTTGCTTGCGATTACGTGTAATTTGTTTTTCAATGTGAAGTTATTGATCATTATAGAATTCCGAGCGGGGAAAGGGATTACACTTTTTGATCATTAAAAACATAAAATCTTCCGGGGGGACTTTGATATTTGTTCAAAGTTTGTTTGATAGAATGTTCCCCCCACCATTGATCCCTCCCACGCAACTCCCAGAATTCAACAATGAACGTGAAGGAGAAATTTTCTCAGCCCACCCTCTACATTTATCTGTGATCACAAAATTTGTGACACATTGCCCTGATAAATTTAGAGACCTTTTTACTTTTTTTAATTTTTTTTCTTGTTAAAAAATACTTTTTCATCCTTTATCGTCGAAAATAGTGTCCGCTATTTAGAATGTCCGTTATTCGGAGGTTAAACATACAAAAATTTAGGTTTTAGGAGTGGGGATTGGAGAACTGTCCGTTAAATAGAGGTGTCCGCTATTTGGGAGTGTCCGTTATGGAGGTTTTACTGTATTATAGTGACCTCTAATAACTAGCATTAAATTCATTTCATCTAAAGGAAAAAATATTTTTTTTTCATTTATTTATATTAGTGGTTGCGAAAAGCTTCCTATCAAATGACTATTAGTTATTATCAAGTTTTTGCAAATTTTATTTTTACTGTTACAATAACAGTGTTATCATTACTGTTATGTATGACGGCTGATTATCTGCAAGAGGGATATAGACCCAAGGGTGTGTGTCTTCCATGGTTCCATAGGGGGGGGGGGGTGTCCTAAGGGAACCTAACCCGTATTTACGCAAAGAAACCCAAGCTGTGATAATAATAAATATATCTGAATATAATTTTTATACAAAAAGCATTTTATAAATTATTTATATTATTTACGTTACTTTATGCTTATATCAGTGAATGCGTGTGTTGTAAATGGAATGTAAAGATAACGGAATTTTATGAGACCTTTCACAATCTTTATGCATTTTTGCATTAAACGTTGAAAAAAACGGATCTTTATAAAGAAAATATTTGAACACAAGCGTTGTAAATTAAATTTCTTCAAAATACAAATATTATTGTATGAAATACGATGTTTCATGCATAAGGTTTTTATAAAAATGATATTTTATTCAGTAAATATCTAAACAGTTATTTACATATAAAGCACATTTTTCTAAAATATTATATTTTCATAAAATCATACATTCTACCTCATACGATGAGGTTCCAGAAAATTGTAAGAATAAAAAATTAAGATATTATTTTAAAAGCAATTCTGAAAAGAAAAGAGTCGTGATAGATTTATAATACAAAGTAAAGCTTATGAAGCATAACACTTTTGCTATAAGACGGAGTAGAAAAATTTTGATTTGCAATTGAAATAAAATTATTTTTTATTACAGAAATGCAAAAATATACATATGCATTTTACATTTTAAAAGAAATTTCTTTCATTGCGATGTTGCATCTATAAGAAAATATAAAATTTTTGTTTACTTGTAATGCGTTTTTTTTTTTTTTTTTTTTTTTTTTTTTCAATTTCTTTTGATTAATGTAGGAACATTTTTCTATAGTTGAGTTAGCCCGCTAATAATTGTATCAAATAAATGTTGTGCTGCGTGATTTTTTTTAACTCTAGAATTTCATTTTAACCTCATTTTTACTCTAGAATGGCCATGAACCATCATTTAGATTGCTACCATATGTACATATTTCGATTCAAACCTCAAATGTTATTATCAAATTAAGTTATACAAAGCGAAAAAAAACTTTATATAAAAAATTGATATTTTTTAAAAACAAAATTCCGGTGTGAAGTATTTTAATAAAATTTGAGTAAAATTAAAATTCCAGCCCTTGCTAGAGTTAAGTTTCAGAAGTAAATTAACTCCTTAACTGGTTATTTCTTTTCCGTTCAATAAATTGAAAAATGCGGATTCACACCACTATCATTTAAATAAAGTATTCGTAATATTTAGTCTAAACATTTCCACCTTTAAATAGTATGAAATTATTTTTATAAAAAATAATGGTGTCAAAAAGCTTTAAATGATGAATTAAGCAAATTCGTCTTGCCCCGAACGACGTACGGGCAAATCAATTAACCCGGGAGAACGCGCGCTATTCAAGGTATGAATGATTTTATCTTTGCCACCAATAAAATCCAATTATAACAATCACTTTATTAAGACAAACACAATTCTTAGAAATTTTGCGGTAAAATAAGTTGAAGATTACTTAAAAAAAATAGTGGTTACAATTGTAAAAACCATACGCACTCCGGGTCTTTTAGGCAATGCGCGCGACCTCGCGGGTTAAGGAGTTAACAGGTTTACTACACCTCTTAATAAGTGTCTTATTTCGGGCAAAAATAAAGACTATTTAAATGAAATAGCAGCAAAATCATAAATAAATATATTTTTATTACCATTGTCCCATTGTTTCTTCAAGCAAAAGAATTCCATCGAAAATCTAAAAATTAATCTTTAAATTATCATCTTTCGGTAGTGATTAACAATGATTCTTCTAAAACTATTAATTGAAATAAACAAGATGGATATGGATTAATTTAGCTTATCGTAATTGCATCCAACTACTCAAAATCTATGTCTTCTTGTACAGAAAACAGTTGACAACAATGTGACAACAGGTGAACTAACATTCAAATAACAATATTGTGTGTAGAACCACGTATAAAATTCGTTTCTGCCTGAAATAACGCAGTATTTAATGTATTCTATCAACTACTGGCGGGATAATAGCTGTAAATAGTTCATTTACAAGGACACTCAAAATAATCCCATTACATGCGTTTACACTATTTCAAATGTGTATAAACTGGTGTAAATCACTGAATTTCACTACAAAATCCTTCCGACAGAATAGGACATTCATAGCATCCCGTAAAGCATAATGACGTCACTGCAACGTCGTTGTGAAGTCACATTGAGACTTTGTGACCACCGATTGTCGATGTGACGTCACAGTGACTAAAATGTGAAGTTATGGTCGTTTTAGAGCTCTTTTGTGACGTTTCACAAAGTGGTCACAATGTGACATGTTTGTGAAAAATGTGTCATTTGTGACTAATTTGACATTAACACTGTGACGAAACTATGACAAAAGCGACGATACATAAATTGCCAGAAACATGTTTTTTAAAGTAAATAACATGTTTTGAAGGATATTTATAAATTTCTAAAGATTTTTAAGAAAGTCACATCTCAGTCACAATGTGACGTCACTGAGTGGTGGCATTTTAGTCACAGATGAGATGTGACCAAAGTGAATCACAGTGACGTCACTGTGACCATGCATGCAATTAGGGATTTGTCTTTTATTTACAGAGATACATAAAAGAAATCTCTTACAGTACCATGGTTCGCACAGCACTACCACTAAATTCTTAGAATATTTTTAATCAGTTTTACTGCAGAAAAATATCGTAAAATCCGTGAATGAAGGTGGGGATTGCGAATGTTGTGGTTTAAAAATTAAATGTAAATTTTCTTATTTTTAATAGTGGTGCCAGAGTCCTTGAAAATTCCAAGGAGTGTGCGAACCTTGAGTACAGTTGTGAGGGAGTGACCTTTGTCATAAAGGCACTCTAGTATTTCTGAGATCGTGACGTCAATAATTTAACATGTGTAAGCGTAAAAGCGACATCTATCCTCTCTTTTACTTTAACTTTCTAGAGTATGTGTGTCTCTTTCGGATTCTGCAGTTAGCTCGCGGTTATTAGTAATATGTTAATGTGAAGTATCTCAGTTTGCAGCATATAAAAGCTTGGAGTTTGAGTGTCTCTGGCATTAGCCAGTGAGAGAGTGTCTCTGGCATTAGCCAGCGAGAGAGTGTCTCTGGCATTAGCCAGCGAGTGAGTATCTCTGGCATTAGCCAGCGAGAGAGGATTTCTGGCATTAGTTAGCGAAGTGAATCACTGGCGATTAGCCAGCCGAGCGTTCTCGATATATTAGTCAGCAAAGTGCTAGCAGATTGAAAGTAGCAGTTAGCCTCCAGTGAGTTGTAAAGAAGTTTCTGTATTCGACTTGAGAGTTGGCCGTAGTAAGAAGCTTCATAGTAATTACATTTTGATTACTTGAAAGTGAATAAAGAATTACACACAGCTACGGGCTGTCTAATTAAGCTTTATCTAGCAGCTTAGCCGAAAGATAGTTGAGAAGTAATAGAAGGTGCCACGATTGAGCTTGTCCGGAGCCTGTGAGTATGCGTTTAGTTTTTCATAGTATTCTCAGTTGTACAAAAATTGAGACTTGCTCCACTTCCCTTGAGCCCTTAAACTGTGTTTTTTTTATCTTAATTACTGAGTATATCTGCATTTAACTCCCACCACGACCAACCAAACGTTACAAATGACACCCAACGTGTGTTTACCGTTACAAATGGCGCCCAACGAAATGTCGGACATTGTGAGATTGTGCCACTTGTTTATTTCACTGGTGAGGGTGACATTAGTGAATTTTTAGTCAAACTAGATGCTTATATCCTGTTTAAAAATATACCTGAGAAAAATAGATACGTAGTGCTTAAATGCTCATTGAAGGGCGAAGCACTTTTGTGGTTAGAGAATATAGGAAAATTTGTGATTAATGATGAAGCGAAAAGATTTGAACAGACTGTGATTGAGTTAAAAAAGGCATTTCCTCCCGTTAAAGATAAAAGTATTTTGAGAAAAGAATTCTATTGCAATAAGCAGAATATTTATGAGTCAGCGTCAAAATTTTATCTACGTAAGCTTGAACTAAAAAATAAATTGGATTTAGATATCACATTTGAGGAATTGTTGGACATTGTTTTTCCTCTTTTTAAACCGAATATACAGGACTTTATTGAAGTTAGAGCACCGAAGAATTTTTGAGAAATGCACCAGATATTATCGAAGTATGAGACTCGGCATAGCTCGGATCAACGGGATTCGCGTAGCCCTCGTCAGTGACCTGTCACGGATAGTAATTTGAGAAATGAGGGGGAACGTAATTTTTTGAGAGGGGGACAGCGATTTCCGGATAATAATTTGCGTAATAGAAATGATGGATTTGGTCGTAATATGTCGAATACGAGTAATGGTAATAGGAATTGTGGTGGTGCTAATAATTTTAGAAGTGGTGATAGGCATATGTATGGAAATAGACAAAATAGTGGTTATGAACGGAGAGGGGGAGTACGGGACAAGAATGTTTCTTCGCAAGTAAGGCGATTAACTTCGGATGAGAATTTTGAAGGTAGATCAATGCAAAAGAGATGTGTTCAGAGGTCGGAAAAGTCTTCGGTGACATTAAATAAAGTTGCTATTAATCCGGTTGAGTTACCTGAGGTGTTAATTGTTTTAGATGGTATTGTAGTTAAAAGTGTCTTCGATACAGGGGCAGATAAGTCGTTCATTTCTTTTGATTGTTATCGGAAATATTTTTCGAATAAGAAGTTAAAAAGGTCAAGTCTGGTGGTTCAGTCGGCACAGGGAATAGCTTGTGATAATAAAGGTTCAGTAGAGTTGGAAGTTGAAATTCGTTCGGTTAAGACGTGTTGGGAGTTTTGTGTGTTAGATGGATTAACAGTGCATTGTATAGTTGGTGTGGATTATATGAAGGATAGACGAATTAGTTTGGATTTCTTTAAAAAGTCGTTGATCGTGAATAATGATGAGAATGTGAGTAAGAAAGAGCCTTTTTCAGTGTCAGTTGATTTGGAGGAATCGGGGTTAAGTGAAATCGAGAAGGAGGAATTTAATAAGTTTTTGAATGAGTTTGGAGAGGTTTTTTCTGATAAACCGGGTTTAACGCATGTTGCGTGGCATGAGATTGATACTGGTTTAAAAGTACCTGTTGCTAGTAAACCATATCGTTATGATAAAGTTAAACAAGGTATAATTGATTATCATATTCAAAAAATGCTAGCGGACGATATTATAATGCCAATTGAGTCCATTTTTGCATCGCCAGTAGTGTTATGTCGTAAAAATAATGGGAAAAGTTTAGATAATCCAGAGGCATATAGGTTTGCAGTAGATTATAGAAAGTTGAATGCGATAACGCAATACCCTCAGTATCCTATTCCAGTTATTATGACATTTTGGCTAATATAACGAGTACGAGTTATATGTCAACGTTAGATCTTACGTCAGGTTATTTTCAGATCGCAATGAAGCCGGAGGACATACCTAAAACTGCGTTTATTACTCGGGACGGTTGTTTCGCTTTTAAGAGAATGAGTTTTGGTTTATCGGGGGCGCCGGCAACGTTCCAGAAGGCCATGAATAATATCCTTAAACCTTTGCTTGATAAGGGTGTGCTGGTCTACCTGGACGATATAATTATAATGGCAGCTACTTTTCAAGAGCATTTAAGATTATTGAGGGAAGTTTTTACGTTGTTAAGAGATGCTGGGTTAACAGTTAAGTTGGAAAAGTGTAAATTTTTGAGAAAAGAGATAAAGTATTTAGGAGTTAAAATTACGCGTGAAGGTATTAATATAGATAATGAGAAAATTGAGGCAATTACGTCAATGAGTCCCCCCAAAAATATTAAGGAAGTGGCGACATTTTTAGGGATGGTGGCTTGGTTCGCCAAGTTCATTCCACGTTTTTCAGAGTTATGTGAATCGTTGTATAATTTAAAAAGGAAAAGGGTGAAGTTTGTATGGTCATCGGCGTTTCAGAAATCGTTTGAATTATTAAAAGAGGCAGTAGTTTCCCCTCCTGTTTTGGCTCACCCCGATTATTCGTCTCAGTTTGAAGTGTATTGCGATGCGAGTGCAGTGGGGGTTGGAGCTATGTTAGTACAGAAAGGTCGACCTATAGCGTTTGCGTCCAGAATTTTAAATGCAGCGGGAAGGAATTATTCGATTACGGAAAGGGAGTGTCTTGCAGTAATTTGGGCTTTGAATAAATTTCGTTGTTTTTTCACTAATTTACCGGTTAAAGTCATTACGGATCATTCAGCTTTGACAAAGTTAACTAATGGAAAGGGTTTGTCTTCTCGTATGGTTTGGTGGTGTTTGAGGTTAGCAGAATATGTGATTATAGAACATAGGGCTGGCAAGGAGAATGCGGTAGCGGACGCTTTGTCACGAAAGCCGCATGGTGGTTTAGAGGTCACGGAGGAAGTTAAGTGTTGTGCATTGCCTTCGTTGGTGTTAAGGTCACATGAGCAGTTAATAAGGGAACAGAAGGAAGATGAGGAGTTTGGTAGTTTGTATCGTTATTTGGAAAATCCTGATGATGTCCCGAGCGCAGATGTGCCTATGTTTGAGAAATGGTCCCAATCTTTTAAGCTTATCGATGGTCTTCTTTTTTATTCTAAAATTGTAAATTCACGGGGTGAATTAAGAGTTTTTATTCCGGCTAGTCTTCGTAAGGCCATCTTGAAAGAATTTCATGATAATCCATTAGCAGGTCACTTAGGAATCAGGAAAACTTACGCTCGAATTTGTGAATCCTGCTACTTCCCTAAAATGCGGGAAGCAGTGCACGCTTATGTCTCCAGCTGTAGCACATGCCAAAGTTATAATTATAAAAATGTAAGTCCAGCTAGCAAATTAATTCCTATTAAAGTAAATTTTGCTAATGAATGTGTAGGTGTAGATTTAATCGGTCCTTATCAATTGTCTAATCCTAAAAGATATAGATTTGTACTAGTTATAGTTGATTATTTTAGTAAATGGGTAGAGTTAGTCCCACTCAGGAAGGCTTCTGCACCTGCAGTTGCCGATGCATTTTTTGAACATTATATTTCTAAATATGGTGCACCAATTAGGGTAGTTAGCGATCATGGCCCTTGTTTTATTTCGGATATATTTAAGGCTCAGTGTGAGAAGCTGGAGATCGATCATTCTTTTACTGTTCCGTATCGTCCTCAGTCTAATATGGCTGAACGTGTAAATCGTACATTCATTCAAATGATTTCTTCTTATGTTGGTTCTCATCATGCAAATTGGGACCAGTTTCTTCAGCATTTTGCGTATGCACTTCGTACGGCAGTTCATGAGTCGACGGGGAAAACACCGGCGGAATTATTTTTGGGTAGAAAAGTCATTACTCCATTCCAAAGGCTAGTTATGATGTCAGATGCGGAAAGTCAGTACATGTGCCAGGATATTGAGAGGTTGGTTAAGGAAACTCAAGTTCAGATGGGAAAAGCGCAAGAAAAGCAAGCTCAGTATTATAATATGCGTAGAAGGGAGTTAGAAGTGAAAGTTGGAGATTTTGTGTTAGTAGAAAAACATTGGTTAAGTTCAAGTCGTCAAAAGAGAGTAGCTAAGTTTAGTCCGAAGTTTGTAGGTCCGTTTGAGGTTTTGGAAGTTCGAAATAATAATTTGATTGTTAATGTCAATGGTGAAAGAATGACGGTTAATCTGGATCAGGTTAGAGTTTATAAGTTTAGAGAAAATGGTAGTGAAGATTCTCATGTGTTGAGTGGTGTTTCGCGAAATTCTCGATCCAATGAGTGTCCCGAGTCCAGCACTTCTTCATCTAATTCTTTTCATCAGTATGCAGAAAGAAAATCTAGTGGAACAGCTCCAAAAACTGTTATTGAAAGTACAAAGCCTAGCAATCCGAGAGCAAAGTATGATAATAAAAATAAGAGAGCTGTGTCAAATACATCAAACTGTGTGTGCCATAAAAGACAAAAGATTATAAACTGTCCCGTTCCTCCTCTTATTAGACAGCAACCTTACAAACATAAATTATCTAATAGTTCACCATCTTCAGTGATTAATCCTCGAAAGAAATTTCGTATAGACACTCGTCAAACTCTTAAAAGAACTTTAAATTCCGAATTTTTGCCCAATAAGAAACAGCATAGATCCGGAAAGAAACGTGACCTTGGATCTTCAGTAACTTCGGGTGCATCTAGAAAGAGGAGACAACACTCAGATTATCGGCATCAGCAGTGTAAATCTCGCCATGGAGTGACCCCAGCGAGCCGGCCAGAGCAGAGTCGTCGAGCGGAACCTACAAGTATCCCACGGCATCCAATCTTAACCAGGCTGCAGGCACGACAGTCAACTGTGGCGTCACCGTACAGTTCTGATGACGAAAGATCCTTCGTACAAGGTTTCTGGGACAAGAGGAGAAAGCCATCCTGTAGTATGAAGCCGGCTAGCAGCGAATCATCTCTATGATTGGGTGATAATGTTCTTTACTAAATTTCTATTAGAGAGCATATATGTGGTAGCAATGTGAAGGAATAGAAAGCAGAGAGACTGTTTTGTATTTTTGGCCATTTTTTGGAACTTTTTGACGGACTCACGATTAGTGCTTAGTTGTGTTCCAAATTTGTTTGCAAAATTGTTAGTTTTATGTATGTTTGAGATTTTGGTCTTAACTGCTTTTAAAAATTCTGGATCTATTGTTAAATTGTTATGTTATCTGTTAAAAATGTTATTATATTGTTATACTGTTCATGTGTTATAAAATGTATGTTAATGTATGTTTAAATTTTCAGAAAGTACAGATAGTAATTTGGGTTATTTTGTACACGCGCCGCGGTTCAGACAGGCACGTGTTTTGCGGTCAAGAAGTCCTTGACACGCGTTTCTATCTCTTATACTAACATTTAATGAATTAACTTTCTCCTTATCGTTCGTGTTTTATGTGTTGCGTTTGTACTTTAGTTGGGAATGGTTTCCGCAAGTTGCGAAGTTTTAAGCTGCATTTGAATTTGAAATTGTATTGCATTAAAATTGAATGTTAATGTGATTTTCTTGAAGGGAAGTATACCTGTGTTATGTATTGATTCTGCTATTTTTCTTTTAGTTAATACAGATGAAGAGTTACTTGATGACGTCATTTTGTAAATTTTTGATTTTTTTTATTGTTGCATAAGCACAGCTATGTGACGCTGTACGTATGTGCCCCAATTATTGTGAAAGTGGAGTTAAGTTCTGAAGAATTTCGGGAGTTAGTTCATTGGCCAATGGGTATGTAGGTATTACGTAGTAGCAGAGTTATTTTAGTTCTAGATTTTAGTTCTAGTAGTATTTCTAGATGAGTGCGGAATTTTGGTGAAGAAAATTTTTGCGCATTGGGTTTTTTGCAAATTCTAATGATGGGAAAGTTTTATGGAGAAATTTTTTGTAAAGTTACGGTTGTATTTCAATACTGAGGAAAATTTCGGAAGTTTGGTGTTTTGAGGAATTTTAGCACTCCCAGTGGAGTGGGTTGTTTTGAAAGAAGAAGTAATTAGTTTTGAAAGTTTTACGAGTTCTGGAAGTTTTACGGAGGCTATTTTTAAGATAGAAGGATGATTGGATTGAATATGTGAATATTTGAGGCAAACTGAGGTTTTTTGGTTGTGATGGGTTAAAGTTAATATTTTAAAAGTTATGTTTCGGCGCTAAATTTCACCCATCACTGTGTTTTTTTTTACGGTTTGAAATTTATAACAAGAAAAAGTCCTGGGCATACGTTTGACCCAGTCCTTTTTCTCTGTGGAATCCGAGGGGGGGTTGTGACGGAGTGACCTTTTTCATAAAGGCACTCTAGTATTTCTGAGATCGTGATGTCAATAATTTAACATGTGTAAGCGTAAAAGCGACATCTATCCTCTCTTTTACTTTAACTTTCTAGAGTATGTGTGTCTCTTTCGGATTCTGCAGTTAGCTCGCGGTTATTAGTAATATGTTAATGTGAAGTATCTCAGTTTGCAGCATATAAAAGCTTGGAGTTTGAGTGTCTCTGGCATTAGCCAGCGAGAGAGTGTCTCTGGCATTAGCTAGCGAGAGAGTGTCTCTGGCATTAGCCAGCGAGTGAGTATCTCTGGCATTAGCCAGCGAGAGAGGATTTCTGGCATTAGTTAGCGAAATGAATCACTGGCGATTAGCCAGCCGAGCGTTCTGGATATATTAGTCAGCGAAGTGCTAGCAGATTGAAAGTAGCAGTTAGCCTCCAGTGAGTTGTAAAGAAGTTTCTGTATTCGACTTGAGAGTTGGCCGTAGTAAGAAGTTTCATAGTAATTATATTTTGATTATTTGAAAGTGAATAAAGAATTACACACAGCCACGGGCTGTCTAATTAAGCTTTATCTAGCAGCTTAGCCGAAAGATAGTTAAGAAGTAATAGAAGGTGCCACGATTGAGCTAGTCCGGAGCCTGTGAGTATGCGCTTAGTTTTTCATAGTATTCTCAGTTGTACAAAAATTAAGACTTGCTCCACTTCCCTTGAGCCCTTATCATTTTAATAAACTGTGTTTTTTTTATCTTAATTACTGAGTATGTCTGCATTTAACTCCCACCACGACCTACCAAACGTTACAGATGACACCCAACGTGTGTTTACCGTTACACAGTCCTTGAGCATTAATTGTAGAAGTGTGTTTTAAAAATCGGCATGTGCTTTTAAAGTTCGCCACTTTTTGTCTTTTGCATAATACTCGTTGTATATAAATTCTACACCTCATGTACAGGACCGTACAAAATATTTCAAGTACTATTATATTTCATGGCTGAAGGGGAATTTTCAACTGAAGTCTATGTATTTCTTAATTGAACTAAATTTTGTCATGCATGAAGTTAAAATAGGCAAATTTATATATTTTATGCACGGTGTTTAAAAAATTCGAAAAACATTCTAATTATTGATGAGGGAACAGCTGAAATAGGGCTTTCAGATAAGTTATGTGTTACCATATGGTTGAATTAGACATAATATTTTAACTTATTTAAACGGTGCAGTTTATTCTGTTTGTGTTGAAAAGTGTTTTATAATCCATGCTTGGTGCATGAATTTTTCTTTCTTGTTTAACATAATCTTCATATCCGTACTGCTTATGTTGCATATCTTTTATTGCATATTTTTAAGAGCAGTTTTACATGATATTTGCATTTTGAACACATGGATAAATAATATAAAATATCCATGTATCACAAAATAAATAATTGAAATCGTTAAGAATTGTTTCATTTGTGAACAAAAAAATACAATTTGTTTTTAAATTTTCCTCGCAAACTTCATTATTTCAGCTATGAAAACACTCTTTTAAGCAACCTGTGGGAATTTTTAGTTACTATGGCAATTTTTATTCAAATAGTGAATCTTATTGATCAAATCTGGGATTGCATTAGATAAACTCCCTGGAATGAAATAATTTTTTAGCTGACTCTTAATTTTTTTACAAACAGACTTAAAACTTTATATATATTTAATTTCGAATTATTTTATTCCCCAAAAGAGCTTTCATTAAAATTTTCAGGATTTTTATAATGTTTTTTATTACATTTCTTTCTTTTAAAAGATTATATTTAACAAATCTTCGTTGAAAGAATTCATTCTTAAGGCTGCATTCGAAAAAAATACTTTTATACTTTCAAAAGCTCAAATTTTTTAACACATTTTCAGATTCATTTTTATAAGTAGAAACATGAAACTTGCTGAGGTTATTTTTGAAGGTATGTATAAGGTGCCGTGAGATGTCATTTTTCGCTCAGTTCATTAGAATTTGATTTATGAACATTTACTTTCTCAATATGACCCTTTTGTTTTCGTTCCCAGATCTCCCGATTCGGAAAAATTGGTTCAAAAAGCCAACTTTGATTGCATTTTTTTGCAATATTTTCTGCATTTATCAAAAAATCGATAATTACGGCACCTTATGTACTTTCTCAATGAGACAACTTGCCAGTTTGATGCATTTGAGAACAAAAATAAATTAAAAAATAAATCGGAAAATCAGCAATTTGAATCGAAATACACCCTTATCCCTTTAACGATTGTAGCATTTTCATTGCTAAGTTGGCGAAATAAATGAATGACACCGGTAATTAAGAACAAATATATTTCTAAATAAGAAAACGGGATTTTTCACATACAAAATAAAAGGGATATTTTTAGATTAAAATACCGGTGTCAGTGCTGCGTATCGGAATTAAAATTTTGTGGTTTCGTGTCGAAACCAATGAACGTTAAAGGGTTAAAGCATAGGTGATTAACAATGTTACTGAGGTTCACAGCAAGTTACTTCCTTTATATAGCAGAGCCCAAATTATCCGAACCGGTAGGGACCGAGGCTGATCCGATAGTGATGAGTTTTATATAACTTCCTTTCACACTTTTACGAAACTTAGGACAGACAATTGTGGTAATGAACCTATGAATGTTTTTAGGTGCGTTCGTAATTATGTAAATACGTAGCACCTATTGTTGTCGCTCAGTCCGTCCGTCTGTCCGTCCGCATATAACAATGCAAAAATTATCCAACCGAATCGTTTGAAATTTAAAATATATAATTATTACATAATTTTGTCGAGTCATTTCAAATTTTATGAAAATCGGATACATAGATCAATTATAGGGACAATCAAAAGGATTCCGTTACATTACGTCAATGGGAAAAAAAAAAGTTTCAAATACATTTTAATCGTTTGAAATTTAAAAAGTTTAATTATTACATAATTTTGTCGAGTCATTTCAAGTTTTATGAAAATCGGATACATAGATCAATTACAGGGACAATCAAAAATATTCCGTTACACTACGATCAATGGGAAAAAAGTTTCAAATGCATTTTAATGGTGTTACACTCATTTTAACAGAAAATAATTGACATGAATCTATGATGTATGTACTAAAATCTACATTCTGTACAATCTGGGACGCAGAGAATATTTATTATTAAATTACAGGGCCACACAAATGTATTCCACTAAATAATGTTATACGGAGAAACATTGTTTGGGGCGTGTTTTAATTATATTAAACTACTTCATATTTTATGAATAAGATATACGTTAATGAAGTATAATAAAAATTACTCCCTGCATATTTACAGGAACACAAAGATTTCAACCACTGGACTTTATCTAAAGTACGCTCTACTATATCAGCGAGATCTGAATATTTTAAAACTTATAGTACGAACGCACCTCATTTGCTACGCTTCACGTGCAATTTCCAACTTGTTGCATATTGCATATGACATGTTTAGAAATTTGGAAGTTAATTGGACAATCCGGTTAAATAACATCCGAATAATCGACTCTCTACTAAAATAAAGCTAATAGTATTTGCTGGGTTCCATAAAATATTTCGGCAACTATACTGTATCCAAAGTACTACATAGTATTGCACCAAGATCTTAATATTTCATAAATATATATAGGACAGTTGCACCATAAAATTTAACTAATAATAACACATTGCTCAGTGGTGCACAAAACAGGAATTTTAATATACATTTGTACATATTAAAATAAAATAAAAAAAAATTAAAAATATAAAAATCTAATTTAAAATATTATATATATATAATTATTTTAATTTATTATTCATTTTAATTTTTTAATTTTATTTATTTTACATATAATTATTTTAATTTAAAAATCTTAAAAATTTTTATGTCCTTGCAATATTTTATTTTTTACTCACGTGTAATTGGCAACATTTTTTAAAATTTTAATTAATTTAGTTTTTAATTTAGTAGAAATATTATCTCTCGTACAAGATGCAAACGTAGTCCTTCCATTTCATATTTTCCTGAAGACGCCCGCAGAAGACGGCGCGAAACGTTGAAAGTTTTTTTTATTTTAATATGTACTAATGTATATTAAAATTCCTGTTTTGTGCACCACTGAGCAATGTGTTATTATTAATTTTAATATTTTTTAACCTTTTCTCGTGCTGGTGAATTCTATTCGTAAAATGAGAAATAATTGACTGAACCCGGAATATACAAGAGATTTTTTGGATATTAAAAGCTCCTTAATAAAGACTTTCACTGTAAAAGGACAATTTTACTATAATATTCCAGGTTAATTTCAGAAACACGATTATAAAATCGGTAAATTAATTATAGATGTAAATTTTTCCATTTTTCAATATTGGGTGAAAAAAGTCCGGGCCAGGATTCGAACCAGGGATGTATTGGCTGAAGCCGCCAATGCTCTACCAACTGAGCTATCCCGGACACGAACACTGGAAGACTACTTCACCCAATTAACCTCAACGATCACTTTATCTGGTCTGATACTCTGGATCAGTTCAACAGAATAAATCGAAAGTCAATATATGGATAGCCAATACATCCCTGGTTCGAATCCTGGCACGGACTGTTTTCACCCAATATTGAAAAGTGGAAAAATTTACATCTATAATATTCCAGGTCCCATTTGCTAGTTTCAAGTTGGGTGTAGTAGTTTGGTCTAGTTTTAGGTCATGTTTGAAATTAGATCGGTACCTTTTAAGAAAGCATTTTGTCATTTTTCGGTACACGCAAGAAAGTATGCTACACCAGTTTATCCCTTTCAGGGGCGGTGTTTGCAGTCTGCAAACACATAATATTACTGTTCCAATTTCGAACTGGCACCAGTAAAATTTTAGTACAATTTGGATTTTATAATATTCACGAAAAACAGCTCTTGATTATTTTCAAATAAATCTGTTTTTAAATTGTGGTGTGAATCAATTATTTGAACATTTTCGGAGCAGAAATACCTTGCCCCTGAAAGGGTTAAAAAAAAGTTTAGAATTTTGTCTTCAAAAAAGATGCATTTTCAATAAAAACTGTATATTTTTCAATATTGAAAACGTATACACTTTCAGGCAAATTATCTGCATTTTATGCATACAAATATGTGCATATTTTATGTCTTCAAAAACTGTGACCATTTTTTTAGCACAAAATAAGTGCATATTCGATTTTTGCAAAATATGTATAATATATTTGATTTAAATAAGTGCATATTCGATTTTGTAAAAATTGTGTGTTTTAAGAAAAAAAGTCTGTAGAATAAAATATAAAATCTCTGAAATACAGACATTTTGAATGTATAGATGATGAGTGTAGAAAAATAGAAGAGTTCCCTAATTAAATGTGCCTCTTATTCAGGAGATTTTGTTATAGAGGTTTTACTGCTTAATGCAATTTTGCATGATATGAAAAATAAATCATATTTCTTTTTAAAGTAACTTCTAGGAATGTTCATTCCTGTGATAGACTTAATTTCTATGGGAGGCTACTAAAGAGACAGTCTCGAGGATAGTTCATTTCCTATTTTCTATGACTTTTAACCCCTTGGTATATTTATAAAATCACTCAATTTTACTTTCCAAACGCTGCATTCGCACCGGAATTTTAATTAAAAAAATTTCAGTTTATTGTATTAATGCAAAATAGCCTTTTTCTTAGTTACAAATAAAATTGTACTTAAATTCCGGTACCAATCATCAATTTCAGCTATTAAGTAACGAAATTGCTTTGCGCGGCAAAGGATTAAAAGGTTTTTTTTAACTTATTGGAAGAGCTTATTGCATATAATCTTATGAGGACATATCATATTTCCCCACATTTAAAAAAGGTGCATTGTTTTTAATAACACTTACTTTGGTAACATCCTATGCAAAAGAGCTTCAGTTTTCTTTTTTTCTTCAACAAGGGCCATAGTTCTCTCGTCGACAAGTTCCTCCAGATTGTAAGCATACTTCTCCATCATTGCCATCATATTATCCATGATGTTCGATTTCCTAAATATTAAAAGAAGAAAGAAAACCCGAGCGTTATAAAATGATTGTGAGATACATTTTATCTTATTTCATGACTAAGTTAGCCTCTTGCGGCGCACTGGTATGGCTAAGAAACCACTTAATTTTAATTACCGAACGGCACATTGGTACCATAAATTTTCTAAAAAAAAATACGTTTTATTGATTGCGTGAAATATAGCTTTGTATTAACAGATAAAGTTGTTTTCAAATTCCGGTGTCAATCATTAATTTCAATACTTAACCCTTTAACGTTCATTGGTTTCGCCACGAAACCACAAAATTTTAATTCCGATATGCAACACTGACACCGGTATTTTTATCTAAAAATATCCCTTTTATTATGAATGCGAAAAAGCACGTTTTCTTATTAAGAAATATATTTGTTCTTAATTACCGGTGTCATTCATTTATTTCGACATCTTAGCAATGAAAATGCTTTGATCGTTAAAGGGTTAAGCGATGAATTTGCTCTGCGCCGCAAAGGATTAAATTGTAAAACTACTCAGTTGTTATAATCCCTTGAGGGGAAACCAAAAATGTCTGTGTAATATTTCATTCTCACCGGAATAACCCAAAAATTTTATTTTTAAATATGAAAATTCAAATTTTCAGCATTTTGCCTCTAAAGTTAAAAGTATTAAACTTCGTTAAAAGTTTGTGGTCAGCTGACGAAACACCTGGGATAAAATATATTCCACCGCCTCTCAAGGGGTTGAGGATGTTGCAGATATTTGTCAAATAATACATTCGCGTCATTTTATTATTAATGCGATCAATGCGTCATTTCATGTCACGTGCAGGACAATGTTTCTACATATTTCTCCTATTTTAAAAATGTTATCATATTCACATATTAAAACAACTATGCCAATATGGAAATCAGGATTATTTTTCTTATTTTTAATCGTTAGATTATCTGTTAACAACTTATAAGTCAATATATACAACCGTAATTTCCCGTGTATTCGCCGTGGCTTAGTAAAATCTTTTTCAAACCAGAAAATTTATTGAAAAAAAGAAGCCAACTGCGCGCTAAGCTTTACTAACCATTCTTTTTACTAATTATTTATTATTAACAATGGAAAACTTTCTAAAGTTTAGGGGTTTTAAAAGTAGAGATTTTTAAACCTATTAAAATTTCATTCAATATCAAGTGTGCAACAGCTTTCCTAATCTTTGTGGAACAGCCCTTGTAACAATGCTATTGTGCAGCATAGGAAAAAAATTATAAACTACTTGAAAATATACACTCATTTCCAAAAGTTAAGCACGAAAATGTAAAATTAAAAAAAATCAACAAATACTGCTTTGATTAACACAAAATTCGGCAGGAAAGTAGAATATATATTTATGCATAAAACAAAATCAATAATTATATACAGAAATGAAAATAATATTAAATTTTAATAAGTTATCGGATAATGATATGATGGAGACTTAGAGTTATGTATAAAGTGATAATAAACAGCATAAAATGATAAAAAGACATTAATAGGGTATGTGATCCCCTCTCATTTGTGTACAAAGTTTACACCTTGTGACCATGCTTTCAATTAGGTGGTCAACCACCGCAGAATTGAGCAATCGCCATTCTTCTTTTAGAGTAGTTTCCAGCTCAATAAGAGTGGCTGAAGGTGGAAAACGTAACCAAACAGCACGGCCGAGAGCATCCCAAAGATTTTCAATGGGTTTAAGGTCGGGCGAATATGCTGGCCACGCCATGCGTGCAATCCCTTCACTCTCCAGGTAGTCATCGACGATGCCAGCTCTATGGAGACGTGCGTTATCGTCCATTAAAACAAAAGTAGGGCCAAATGCGGAAGCGTAGAATCTCAAAATTGGTTCTAGGACTTCATCTCGATACCGGACAGCCGTCACAGAACCCAGTTTAAAGATGTACAAGTTGGTGCGGTATCCCAATGAAATCCCTGCCCACACCATAATGCTTCCGCCTCGGAATGCGTGATGTTCGGTGATGTTTTGAGGCTGACTGCGTGTTCCTTGTTCACACCATATTCTTATACGCTTGTCATCTGGCTGCAGAGCAAATCTTGACTCATCAGTAAACATGACATTGCCCCAGTTAGACACAGTCCAATTGACATGCTCCCGCCACCAATTTAATCGTGCCCCTCTTGATTGACGGATAGAGGAACACAAACTCGAGGTACCCGGGCATACAGTCTACTCATATGTAATCTTCGGCGTTGCAGATATCGCCTTACCAATGGACGCTGTAACCATAGATGCCACACGTGTGGAGGTCGCTCTGCGATTCCGCTTGGCTACAATAGCAATATATCGATCTTCTGTGGGGGTTGTAACCTTTGGTCAACCGACTAGGGGCTTTCTGACAACTATCTGTGTGGTTTTGAATTGTTTCCATAAGCGTAAAATTACAGAATGATGAACGCCGAAGAAAAGAGCAACATCTGTGATCGACTGTCCTGCTTCAATGCGCCCCACAACACGCCAGCGATCAGAATCTTCCATTCGTCTTCTGGAAGTCATAGAAGCACATATGTCTTTAAAACAAATTGTACGAAAGTTTTAAACACTTTCTATTAGCACTTACAATCAACTTCTATAACCCTTTATAAAACTGGCTTTTTATGAGACTGCCCTTTTTGCATATTTCTTGACATGAAAGTGCGATTGACTGTTACCTAACATATTTGCATACTTCCATCTACCTCTGCAGCGATTTGCATCCTCATAAATCCTGATTGGCTTCAGGAATTTAGCATTTTACTCTCCGTGCTTAACTTTTGGAAGTGAGTATAATTAAAAAACAAAAGATGAAACATTTATGAAATTTCATACAAATATATATTATATGCGACAAGGAAGCGAAGAAATTTTTTTTATAACTATATTAATAAAAGGTTAATAAATTTAGCAAAATTTTCTGTATAAAGAAAGTTAGGAACAATTATAAAGTCGTTATATGTGTTTCATCAATAATCGATGAGAAGCCATTTTTTTCGATGACTTTGACTAGTCTCTTGTTCATTGAATTATCAAACCACACAAAGTACTTGCATCAGCATTGTTTCAGCGTTTTTAATAACATTCATTAAATCTAAGTATGAATTGAATTGTTGTCTAATTTTGTAAACATTTCGGACTTACGTTCCCCCAAAAAATTCTATTACTATATTCAGATCGGGGATACGAGCTGGCCATTGAAGGATATTTCACCTGATTAGCTTCCAGACAAAATTTTCGTTGACTTCGAAACATTCGAAAAAGCTTGTCCTGCTGAATATCCACTTTCCTATAGTTATAAGAGCAATGGGTATCTTGACACATAACTGAATTAATTTTGTTATGCATGAAAAAAAATTGAGAGGTTCCACAGGCAGCAATGTAGCCCAAACCATTACAGAGTCACCTCCAAATTGACGCTTAAAAAAAAAAAATGTTGAGGTTCGTGTTATGAATCATGCCAAAAATATCCATTGCAGCCGAGTGCATCAAAATTAAATTTGTTTCCATCGTACTAGATTCTGGACTTCAGACTTTGTACTGTGTCAGTTTTATTTTCATACATTATGCGGTATATATTTAAAATAAAAGTATTATGTAATTTACAAGAACATTTATCCATATTTAATTACCTAAAAATGAGTAAATATCATCAACCCACACCTATAATCAAAGTGTTTTTATAATTTTTTGAAAGTAGTTATTTTTGCTATTTAATTTATAAAGCATGATAAAGAATAATAAATAAGAACAAAGAAAAGGGGAAAAAAGAAGGGAAAAAAAGGGAACAAAGGAAAAAAGTTTCCCTTGCTCACATTTTTGAACATTTTAAAATGTAGATAGGGAACTTACATTCCTTCTTTCATGTTTCTTAGCCTTGTCTTCAGTTGTGTAAAATCTGGCCTGTTTTCAGGTTTTTCGTGCCACGCCTCTTTCATTGCATTTACAATATAATCCTGACACTGGACATCGCAAAGGGGCGGTCTGAATGCATCCTTGTCTTCAACTGGAATTTCTTTCACGTTGTCAACAATTTCTGAGACAAAAAATATACAGAATAAATTTTCATCCTTGAAATGAAAATACATATATATTTATGTATGAGTATATATACACTATATGACCAAAAGTTACCAGCCACTAGCGAATTTTGATGTTTTGTTAAATATCTAGGAAAAAATATAAGGAATTATCCTGGAACTACAGGTGTGTAAATAGAATAGTACAGGTCATATATTTCCGTGAAGATTTTTTCCCGAAATCCTATAGGGAATCGTCAATAAATTAAAACAGAATGATTATGTTTTGAATAACCCTGTCAAAAGTAATATAGCAAAAGCGTTAAAACCGTAGATTATGATTAAGTGACTTATTGTAATAAATTGTGTTTATTTTTAGGAGTATAGCATGTATACACGTAAAAAAATGTTTTCATAAAAATAGCCTAAAATTTTTAACGGTTAATTAGGATTTCTATTGTGCTTTCCTGAACCCGAAAGTATGAAAACATGAAGGATTGGGAGCAGGACAACATAATGGTAAACCTAGGAGTCAACCACTAATATCAGATTTTCAGATGTTTTCCACCAAGATATGATTTGGCAGACCGATTGCGTTTTAATATAGAGATCGAAATTTAATTAATACTCGAAACTCTTCCGTAAATTTGATGAGGTGATTCTCTGTGCTGCTGCCTCTGGGATTACATGTATTTAATTAATTTTTAGTTGTATGCCTGATGAACTATAATATATATATATATATATATATATTAATTTTTAAAACTTCTTCTTTTTCTGTGCCCTTGTTAATGAAATATATCAGCAATATACTTGATAAATCCGAAATATTTTTAGATTAATACACCGTAGAAATCAAGTAGAAATCGGTTCAATATTTTGAGCTATAAGAATGTCAAATTTTGCAAAAATTTTCTTTTTTTTGTTGCGGCCCTGTGCAGGGATTGTAGGAATTACATATTTGTAGAAATCTTTGCGCTCGTTAAATTAAAACAATTTCAAAATAATGTTAAATCTCTGGTAACAATCTATTAAAATTTATCGTTTGCATTTAAATATTTGATTTTAGACCGGGAGGCGGTAGCACAGATAATCAACTCATCGAGTTCACGGTTGAAATTCTAGAAATAGTTAAAACGCAATTCGCATATTAAAACGCATCCGATCTTCTAAGTCATATCTTGGTGGAAAATATTAAAAAAAAAAAAAAATAGTGGTTGAGTAGAAGCATGTAAACACAATGGTATCCCTACGATTCAACCGCTAAAATCGGTTTTTCAGGTGTTTTCAGTCAAGATATGACTTAGCAGAATGATTGTGTTTTAATATATGAACTGAGTTTTAAGTAATTCTGGAATTCCAGACGTGGACTCAATAAGGTGGTTGTCTGTGCTGCCGCCTAGCAATCATTTTGTTTCTCATTGTATATTTTAGATTTTTTTTTTATGACTTTCGAGAACAGTTCCGACATATGAAATGAACACATAGAAAACATGTGCAACCAAAACTCAAAAGAAAAACGTGGTCAGAGATTATTCATACCTATCGTGTGAATGAAAATAAAAAATAAAAATAACATTTCAATATAATACAAATGACAAAGCCACAGGTTTAATATTAAATTTAACACTAGAACCGCCGGATATTTTACTCAAGTTTTTAAAAAAGTGTTTCTCACCAGAATTTTTAATTTTAAACTATTTAACTTATTTAATTAGTCTATTTTTCTGCTGCATTCATTTCACATATCTTCTGAAGAAAATTCTGGTTCGAATCGACAATTATCAATCTCACTGGGGTCATTTTGACCCCTAATGGCGGTTCTAGTGTTAAAGTATTGTCGCGTGATTCCGAACATATCGTACTCAACAAGCAAACACATCACGTACGTTTGCAAGTTCAATACGCTGTCTAAACTGCAGAATTGTTTTGCAATTTGGAACTTTATCCAGATGGGCAATATTTGCATTACATTTTTAGCGATAAAAATATATAAATGCAGTTATTCTGTTCTTTTCGGTTTAAGGCGATTTCATTCTTTCAAAGATTTTCAGTTACTCGCTTTTTTAAAAACATTAAATTTCATTTTACAGAATGCTTTTTATAGAATTAACCATAACTTTATATTTTGCCCCTTCTTGGGCGATATTAATTTTTCCTCCTACAAACATATTTTATAGGTTTTGTCTTAGAAAAATCTAATGTTAAAGTTGGTATGTTTTTTCTGTGTTTTTTAAAATTATATTTTGGGGCTATTTTGTAACGTGATTAACTTATGGCAGCTTTGTGATATGTGTGCATCGCTGTCGCTATGTTTTAGACATCTGAATAATGGCGCCTTTCTTTTTTTGCCAAAAGACGAGATTAGTCTCAGTTTACCGAAGTCTTGTTTTATTTTATTTGCAAACAAGAGAAAGTCATAAAATAAGTTATATATAAGTAATACATAAGTTCCCTTTGAAGACCAACATCTATTGCACAAATTATGTTAGCTGTTGCAACTAATTTTAATTAACTTAAATAATTGCGAAAATGCTTTAATTAAAGTAAAGATATTTTAACTTTTTTCCCTCGTTGCAGGGAGCAAAAACGAATTCTACACGCAGCTAGAGGACCCGAATACGTTAATAGATATTAAGCCTTCAAATATTACGACAGCTTTTGTTAAAGCTTTTTGGTAATAAATGGGATTACGGTAGTAGTTAATATGTTTTACAAAACATAAACATTTCTTCTGTAAAATATTTCCGGTATTTCACAGAATATTATTTTTTATGACAATCGAACTAAATACTATGTAAATAATTTCAGCAACATACTATGTAATTACCAGGGCTCGAATCTACATGCCCGATATCAGTACTGTCAGATGGACTATTTTTTTTATTTATTTGTCATCACTTTATTAAAGTATAAAAATTTTTTCTGTGTAATATGCAATTAATTAAAATTAAATTTACCATTCTAAAAAATAATGCAAATCTGTATTTAAAAATGTAGCCATCTGATAACAATGATGTCTAATATGCAGATTTTTCAACCCGAGGTATGTACAAGCAAAGTACAAAAGCTGTTTGGAAACGAGAACCTTTATTAAGAGAGCTGATAAGTGTAGAGCCACTGTAATTATGGATAGATACATTTATGTTTCAAAATCTCCATAGCTTCTTGATAATGTAATATTTATACTGTTCTGAAGAAAGATCTAAAACCGCCCATCCAACGAACTTGATGATATGAAATGAACTTATAATACGAACTTAAAATGAACTTAATTATTTCCAAATTTGAAAATCTAAAAAAAAAAAAATCCCCCCCCCCCTATCTCGGCTACTAAATTGAAATGCTGCACAAGACTTGTCCCTCGTTTTTATGGATTACCAAAGCTTCATAAATCATCGATTCTACTCTGTCCAAGTACTGATTTTTTTAAACCGTTTTGAAATAATCTTTCTAGTTACTTATCTGCGCTTCATAAACCTCTTACATTAAACTCTAGGTACAGTCTGAATCCATCTTAAAAATTCCTTAATGGTTTACAGTTTTGTTTTTCCTAGAGGTGGCTTCTTTCGATGCTGTTTTGGGTAACTTCAGGTGAGGTTCTATTATAAAATTACCATCAGAGAACAATAATATCCTGTTTTGCATATTTATGATGGCGTAGCGGATTATATACAATTAATTAATGCACCAGTATGCCTTAAATACCACAAAATACACTGTGATAATCCAAAATTTTCACTTACATATTTCTCGAATAAAAAACAGTTACCTGTAAGCAGGGTTCACACAGTTCCACCACTAAATTTTAAGAATATTTTCAAAGTGTTTCACTGCAGAAAAATATCGTAAAATCTGTGAATGAAGGTGGCGATTACGAATGTTGTGGCTTAAAAATTACTAAATGTAAATTTTCTAGTTTTTAATAGTGGTGCCAGAGTCCTTGGAAATTCCAAGGAGTGTGCGAACCTTGCCTGTAAGTGAATTTCCTGTTTTCTTTAAATTCTATGTTATCTGAGGTAATTACGCCTTTAACGGATAAAGCAGTTTCATTTAATTTGTTGAAATAAATGAATGTCATCGGTAATTGTGAACAAATATATTTGTAAATAAGAAAGTGATTTTTCACATACATAATAAAATGGATTTTTTAAACTGAAAATTCCCGTGTCGTTGTTGCATATCGGAATTAAAACTTTCTGGTTTCGTAGAGAAACCAATGATCATTAAAAAGTTGAAAAGCCAAACCAATATTTACTGCTCCAGAAACCATTTCTTATTTGCAACAATTTGATTAAAAAGTATATAACGTCAAAAACTTTCATCTAATTGTTAGAGTTGCCAAGTCTCCGGCTTTTTGCGCGCCAGTATTATTTTAGAGAAACTCGTGTTGTTTTAAACCGTCAACATGTTTCAATTAATTAAAACATCATTTTTGTATAATAATATTGGTATCCAAAAAGACGGACACTTGGCAGCTCTGCATTGTGATTACTACTTATTTATTTATTCTATTTATTTTTGCAATACATAACAATGTATTCCTATAAATTTCCAGCGTTTAAATTATTGCATCAAACAATTTTAAAAATAGAAATTGTTCTAGCAAGAGAAATCGATATCACAGGTTACAAGGTTCGCACATTCCTTGGAATTTCCAAGGACTCTGGCCCCACTATTTAAAATCAGAAAAATTACATTTAATTTTTAAACCACAACATTCGGAAACGCCACCTTCTTTCACGGATCTTGCGATATTTCTCTGCAATGAAATACTTTGAAAATATTCTTAAATTTTAGTGGTAGAACTGTGCGAACCCTGGGTTAGTATTTATTAAACTTTCTTCACCATTCAATAAACCATTTTTAAAACTGTAATATTTACATAAATGTTGTCCAATGTGGAAATCCCAGAATTTTCTTCTTTCTCATAGAACTTAATACTTCAAGACTCGTATAACAGTGACAAAATTAAATGGTAATCTAGGTCGAATGTTAGGATTCTAGAGGTATAAAATTATATGCATTAGTCTTTAAAATTGGACTATTGGGGATATCGCGAAAAATGTCGCATAACTGCACCACCTGTGGGTCGATTTACACGAAAACATAATCAGCAAATAGTATTTATTAAAGCACGTCTGAATCTGAAGTTTGATTTTTTTTTTTAATCGTGTTTTAGTTCTTGAGATAGAGTTATTGCGGTAATCTAGAAAAAAATATAAGCACTATAGCAGCGCCATGTGATGGACGATTTACACCAAACATTTTATTAATAATAGTAATTTTAAATAAAAATATTTAAAATATTTTTGCTGGTAGATATGAATAAGGATATTAGATAAATATAATTTTCCATCCTATAACTTTTTTATGCGCCCTCGTCATAAGTAATTGCCCAACATGTAAATAATGAAGCATGTCCATTAGTTATCTTCAGTGAAAAAATTTCACAGTATTTCATACATACGCCCTCATAGCATGCATAGTCACAGTGACATCACAGTGACGTCACTGTGAGTCACTTTGGTCACATCACATCTGTGACGAAAATGCCACCACTCAATGACGTCACATTGTGACTAAGATGTGACTTTCTAAAAAAATTTCACAGTTCGTTACAATGTTAATGTCAAAGTAGTCACAAATGACACACTTTTCACAAATTGGTCACATTGTGACGTCACAAAGTGGTCACAATGTGACGTCACAAAAAAGCCCTAAAACGGCCATAACGACTTCACATTTTAGTCACTGTGACTTCACATCGACGTCACGTGACGTCACATCGACAATCGCTGGTCACAAAGTCACAATGTGACTTCACAACGACATTGCAGTGACGTCACCATGTCTTACGGGTACATACGCCCTCATAGCATGCATAGTCACAGTGACATCACAGTGACGTCACTGTGAGTCACTTTGGTCACATCACATCTGTGACCAAAATGACACCAATCAGTGACGTCACATTGTGACTGAGATGTGACTTTTTTAAAAATCTTGAGAAAATTATAAAAAAGTCTTCAAAACATGTTATTTACTTTAAAAAAACATGTTTCTGGCAAATATAAATATCCTTGCTTTTGACACAGTTTCGTCACAATGTTAATGTCAAATTAGTCACAAATAACACATTTTTCACAAATTTGTCACATTGTGACCACTTTGTGAAACGTTACAAAAGAGCTCTAAAACGGCCATAACGACTTCACATTTTAGTCACTGTGACTTCACATCGACGTCACGTGACGTCACATCGACAATCGATGGTCACAAAGTCACAATGTGACTTCACAACGACGTCGATGTGACGTCACCATGCCTTACGGGCGTGTTATTCGAGTCATTTAGTTTGTATTTCAAGCGATAAACTATGACGATTAAATGTAAGGATTTTGTTAAAAATCCACCCAATTTTCGAATTTTTAGAAGAAATAAAATTTTCGGGTAAAGCACTTCGATATTTTTGTTTAAATTTTAATTGCACACGTTTATTGTAAAAGCACCAAAGGATGACGTGTCGATCACTTAGATTTGATTTAGGGGGCTTTGTATTTTGCATTATAAATTAAAGTTCAAAATAAAAATCTTTCATTGCATATAAAAAGTGGAAAATAAAAATATTTTAAGATTAACTATTCACTGAAAATATTTGCTACAAAATGCGTACTAATTTTATATTTATGTTTTGAAAAATTCATATATTCACAGTTAAAATCTATTGCATATAAGCTATTCCACTGAAAAAAAAGCATTTATTTTATTAGCGATATTTATTTTTAAAACACCAAATAATTACAAATTGATAATTAAAGTTGATTTAAGAACTTTGTTTTTTTATTCAATTATTTCTTGAGAAAACTTTGTAATTGTGGTTACTTAACATTCAAATTCAAAAGATTTTTTAAATCAATATGTAACTTTAAAATATAAATTTCGAATTATAAATACTTTTTCTTTGCAAAAATATAAATATAATATCTTTACAAATCTCACAAACATGGTGAAGAATAGGGAAATAAAGAAAAGCAAATAATAATAATAATAATTATCTTCAGTTTATGTTAAGAATTACTTTTATATTTGTTTGTTAATGCAGAAAATCTATAAATATAAAAGTTTTTTTTTTTTTTTTGATGAATTTCATTTCTCTGAACAGCACTAGATGGCGATACGTGCACCTAAACTCTTTTGAAATTGGAAGATACATGAGTTGCTAAAAAGAGTGGCTAGTTTATTTACGTATTGATATTTTATTCATTTTTTAGGGAAATGTAGCACTAAATATCCTTGAAATTACTAAAAACAAATACAAGATAATTTTTATTTCCAATGGTTAAAAAAACCGCCCTTTTTTTTCGGAACTTGATTTATCTGTTACTAGCGTACTGCTTTAATGAACAATACTTTTATGAATAAAGCATGAATTATAAATTTATAATTAAAAAATTCGCCCCTTATTATTTTCAATTTAACAAAAGCGTAAAATTAACGTAATGTTTTAAGAACCATTGTAGTCGTTTATTAGACAATATTATTTATATCTTAACTGTAAGCCCCGCAGTGGCTGAGAGGTTCTACTCTTAAACTGGTAGACGGCAGGTGCTGAATACGAAATCAATCGAGGCCGTCGGCCTAACCGTTCGGAGTTTTCCGTGGTTTTATTCGAACCTTAAATTTCCTTTGCGTGAATTAGGTTAAGAGCCCTGCGGAGGGCATCCCTCGTGTTTATAAAACCGCATTTGTCACAAATAGTTGTTAATTGTGTTTCCTGGTCTGGATTCGGGTAAAAACATTTTGCTTGCTTCATAATTAAAATCGGTTTGATATTACTAATTATGAATTTACCTTTAATGATTGTCAGATATTTTTCTATTAAGTAAGGCAAGTATTTTAGTATGAAAAAATGGTGTTCAGCCTCTATTAGTAATTTATGTAGCGAAAAAAATATAACAGTTAAGGAGTTAAGAATAAAGCGTAAATTATAAAACTATACTTAAAAAAATATATCCCTTATCATTTTCAATTTAACCAAAGTAATTTTTTTAATATTTATAATTAAACATTTCCGTATGCAAGCAGGCACATAAAAGATTTTTGATAATTAATCGTCAAACTTATATATTTCCCTATTTATTCTCTGGTCGTTCTCGCTTAGAATTTAACAAGTTTAAAATTAATAATTCTTACCACATCTTTATCTTAATTGCTTTTGAGGCAAAGCTCTTCGAAGATTTAGGCCGAGTGAAATACATTTGGATCACAGCTAATTCCCAGAGATAATTAACAAAATTGTTTAAAATGGACTAATTATCTTAAATTCGTATTTTTTTTCTCATATTTTATTTTATCTCTTAAAATTTTTAGTAGCCTCTTATAAAGTGGAAGAAGAATAATGATTAATAATTTTTAAATCATTGTTGTTGTTTTGTAATCTAAAGTGGTATTTTAAAGAAATTTGAAAATAACTTTCATTATTATATAACTTTTACTAAGTTTATGTTAATAAAAATACGAGTGAAGGTTAAATTAAAAATAAATGCATTATACAAATTAGAGAAAGGTATATTCCAAGTAAATAATAAGCTAAAGGTAATGCCAGATATGTCAACATTGTATGAGGTTTTCATAAATTTCCTTTAACGAGAAAAATTATATAGGGCACTTTCCCTTCAAAATTCTTTTTCGAAAGCTGTCGTATATTTTTATCTTTTAAAATCTCCAAGCGCATTCTTTATTATCAGATTAACACTAGAACGCCGGGAAGGTGTCAATTTGACACCCATTACTGGACTAATTGTCGATTCAAACCAGAAAATTTTTCAAGAAATAAGTTATATATTGGTTGCAGTGAAATGAGCTAACCAAACATACTAAATAATTCCAAATTATTTTTCTTGTTTTAAAAACATTTTATAAAACTTGCATAAAAATTTCCGGCTTTCTAGTGTTAATTTGATAGTTATACTGTATATTCCCTTTACTAGTACTGCTATGGGTCCAAAAATTAAGCGAAAGCGGGTAGTCTCCCACCACCAAAATTCTAAAGTTTTCTTCCTTTAAAATTTAATAGCATTCTAGCAGCAATTTTACAGGAAATATTTAACAAAGGAAAATGAAATAAATTTTGTGGTGAAAAACTGCGTCCTGGCGCCTAGATTTTTGCACCCCTGAGTACTGCACAACCTTTTCCCCCCAGTAAGTTGTTTGCTACCTGATTATTTGAAAAATAATGCTTGACACAAATTTAACTAGAACAATTTACCTAATATTTATAATTTAGCATTTCCGTACGCAAGTAGGCACATAAAAGATTTTTGGTAATTAATCGGCAAACTTATATACTTCCCCATTTATTCTCTGGTCGTTCCTGCCTAGAATTAATCATTCTTACCACCTTTCCATCTTTATCTTAATTGCTTTTGCGGCAAAGCTCTTCAAAGATTTAGGCCGAGTAAAATACATTTTAATCACATCTAATTCCCAGCGATAATAAACAAAATGGTTAAAAATGGAATATTATCTTAAACTCACTTGATTTTAAGTAGCCTTTTATTAAGTGAAAGGAGAATAATGATTAGTAATTTTAAAATCTTTGTGATTGTTTTATAAACTAATCTAGTATTTTAATGAAAGTTTAAAAATAACTTTCATTATTATGTAACTTTGACTAAGCTTTTCATGATACAAATAAGATTGAAAGTTAAATTAAAAATAAATACATTATACAAATTAAAGAAAAATATATTCCAAATAAATAATAAGCTAAACTTAATGCCAAATATGACAAAAATGTACGAGGTTATCATAAATTTCCTTTAACGAGAAAATAAAATATGAGGCACTTCCCCTTCAAAATACTTTTTCGAAATATGCCGTATATTTCTATCTTTTAATCTCTCCAAGCACATTCTTCATTATCAATTATTATTATTTTTTAAATTTCTCTTATGATGTATGTCTTAGTATGTATGATGTATGACTTATATATATTATGTATCTCTTAGATGAACTAAATTTTGGAATGCACGTTGTTAGTAGATACAAATATCTATATCATAAACAGCGCTGCTAAAATTTTTGGCTAATTTTCCGATTGTAGATGAGAACAGCTAAATTCGGTTTTGAAATGAGTTATACATTTCCATGTGGTGAAATGGCAAGTAATATTTTAATTTTTTTAACTGGTGCAGTTTTCTTACATTATTCTGAATGTATTAGAAAGTGCTTCATAGTCTATGATTGACGCATGATTTTTTTCTTTCTTGTTAATTTATGAGGGAAAAAAGTAATTGTTAAGGGGCTAAAGAAAAAACGGTAAATTATAAAACTGTTGTTAAAAAAATATCCCTTATCATTTTAATGTAGCCAAAGTAATTTACGCAAATTTATGATTAAACATTTCCGTATGCAAGAAGGCACACAAAATATTTTTGATAATTAATCGTCAAACTTATATATTGTCCTATTTATTCTCTGGTCGTCCTTGCTTAGAACTTCACAAGTTTAGAATTAATCATTCTTTCCACATCTTTATCTTAATTGCTTTAGCGGCAAAGCTCTTCAAAGATTTAGGCCGAGTAAAATACATTTGGATAACAGCTAATTCGAAGAGATAACTAACAAAATTGTTTAAAATGGACTATTATCTTAAACGCACTTGATTTTTAGTAGCCTTTTATAAAGTGGAAGGAGAATAACGATTAACAATTTTTAAATCATTTTTATTGTTTTGTAATCTAATTTGGTATTTTAAAGAAAGTTGAAAATAACTTTCATTATTATGTAACTTTTACTAAGCTTAAGCTAATAAAAATATGAGGGAAGATTAAATTAAAAATAAATACATTATATAAACTAAAGAAAGGTATATTCTAAGTAAAAATAAGCTAAAGGTAATGCTAGACGTGTCAAAATTTTATAAGGTTTTCATATATTTCCTTTAATGAAAAATATATATATGGGGGCACTTTCCTTTCAAAATTCTTTTTCGAAAGCTGCCTTATATTTTTATCTTTTAAAATCTCCAAGCATATTCTCCATTATCAGATTCTTTTTAAATTTATACTGTATATCCCCTTTACTAGTACTGCCATGGGTACAAAAATCTAGGCGCCCGCGGGTTGTCTGCCACGACTAAATTTTAAAGTTTTCTTCGCTTAAAATTTAATAGCATTTTAGCAGGAATATTACGCGAAATATTTGGCGAAGGAAAACGAAATAAATTTTGTCTTCAAAAACTGCGTCCGAGCACCTACATTTTTGCATCCCTGAATACTGCACAACCTCCCCCCCCCCCCCCCCAGTAAGTTGTTTGTTACCAGAATATTTGAAAAGTAATGTTCGACACAAATTTAACTAAAGCAATTTACGTAATATTTATAATCAAACATTTCCATATGCAAGTAGGCACATAAAAGATTTTCGGTAATTAATCGTCAAACTTACATATTTCCTTATTTATTCTCTGGTCGTTCTTGTTTAGAATTTCACAAGTTTAGAATTAATCATTCTTACCACATCTTTATCTTAATTACTTTTGCGGCGAAGCTCTCCAAAGATTTAGGCCGAGTAAAACACATTTGGATCACAGCTAATTCCCTGAGATAATTAGCAAATTGTTTAAAATGGAGTATTATCTTAAACTCGCTTGATTTTCAGTAGCCTCTTATAAAGTGTAAGGAGAAGAATGATTAGTAATTTTAAAATCTTTGTGATTGTTTTATAAACTAATCTAGTATTTTAATGAAAGTTTAAAAATAACTTTCATTATTATGTAACTTTGACTAAACTTTTAATGATACAAATATGATTGAAAGTTAAATTAAAAATTAAAGTATTATAAACATTAGTGAAAAATATATATCCCCAGTTAACCCCTCGAACGGCGATGGAATAAAGTATATCCCACTTAATTTTAATTGCGAAACACCACACTGACACTAGAAAATATAAAATAAAAAAAACTAATTACAGTAGAACCCCGCTTATTCGGACCCCGTTAATTCGGATCTCCGGATAATCCGGATCGATTTGGTCAAATTTTTCTTTTAAGTTTGATATGCGATTGCCTAATTTCCATAACATTAACTTGTTTCATTATCGTTTTTTGAATAAAAAAACCTTTTTTCTGAAATTATTTCGGAAGAATTAAACAAAGTAAACATGTTTACTATCTGTAAATATTCAATAAGTTTAACATAAGTGTGATTTTCTGTTAGTATGTTATATTTTATTTCTTTTTTTCTAATTCTCCGTATAATCCGGATTGGGTCCGGTCCCAATTAATCCGAATTATCGGGGTTTTACTGTAATTTTAAAAACATTAAGATAAACTCTACCCAAATTGAGGTACATTTGTATTTAAATTCCGATGCCAGTCAATGATTTCAGCATTTTACGGATAGAAATAGATTGCCCGTGAAAGCTTAACCCTTTCCTGCACAGTGTGCGCAGTCCTGAACACCTAATTTTAACTCCAATTTTGCAAACGGCACCAACAACATTTTATTAAAATTTTGCTTTAACCCTTTCTTGCGCAGTGTTGCCGGGCCGGCAACTTCCAAGCCTGCAAACGGCACCAGTAAAATTTTAATGCAATTTTGTTTTTACAGTGAAAGCTTAAATCAAGGAATTCGTAATATCTAGACAAGTCCTTTATAAATTCCGGTGTCAGTCGACAATTTCTCATTTTACTAATAGAATTTGATTGCGCCGGAAAGGGTCAACAGTGAAAGCTTAAATTAAGGGATTCTTAATTTCTAAAATTATCGTTTGTGAATTCCGGTGGCGGTCGATAATTTCTCATTCTACTAACAGAATTTACCCGTGCCTGAAAGTGTTAAAGGTATTGCCAGATATGTCAAAATTGTTCAGGTATAAGGTTTTCATAAATTTCCTTTAACGAGTAAGAAAATATAAGACATTTTCCTTTCAAAATATTTTTTTTGAAAACTGCTGCATATTTCTATCTTATAAAATTTCCAAGGGCAATCCTCATTATCAGACTCTTTTGAAATTTATACTGCATATACCCTATGCTAGACAGGTGACTAGACCCTGGCCGTCCACATAACGCAAATCTTCTCTGATTAGCCCGTAAAACTGACCTTTTCTATAAAAGAAATCTAAGCAATTCTAGCCCGCGAGTAGTCGCGACTTTTTTCACAACGTCATTAGTCGCGCTCGGTCTTTTCGCCGCTGGCCCCCCGCATACCAAATATGTAAAATAAGAAATATTTTTCACCTAATATACGAAAATAACATTACAACGAAGATATAAATTTGCAGTTTTCTTAAATTTTATTCATGAGATCTGAAGTAATTGGAAAAAGTAAAAATGAACTCGCATTAGTGACTTTTACGTAGACTTTTTTGCCAATTTCAACTTTGTGTCTAAAAATCTACCTGAAAAAAAGCAGAGGTGTCCTGTTACTTCACTAAGGGGCTCGAGAAAGCTTCAAAGTCAGCTACATGGTAGATCTCCGCTGTATTTCTAATGTGATATATTTTAAAAGAAGATTAGTTATACGGGCGGCGAAAAGACCGACACGCGACTACTGACGGGCTAGCTCAATTAGCATGCTCTGTGGCAAAACAACTTTGCTCTCTTGGAATGTAGACAGGCGAGTAAACGCTCTCCGTCCACACAACGCAAGTCTTTTCTGATTGGACCTTAAGATAGCGCATTTCTATCAAAAAAGCACTAAGGAAGGAAATCTAAGCAATTCTAGCTCAATTTGCATGCGCTGTGGCAAAACAACTTTGCTCTCTTGGAATATAGACAGGCGAGTAAACCCTGACCGTCCACACAACGCAAGTCTTTTCTGTTTGGACCTTAAGATAGCTCATTTCTATCAAAAAAGCACTAAGGAAGGAAATCTAAGCAATTCTAGCTCAATTTGCATGCTCTGTGGCAAAACAACTTTGCTCTCTTGGAATATAGACAGGCGAGTAAACCCTGACCGTCCACACAACGCAAGTCTTTTCTGTTTGGACCTTAAGATAGCTCATTTCTATCAAAAAAGCACTAAGGAAGGAAATCTAAGCAATTCTAGCTCAATTTGCATGCTCTGTGGCAAAACAACTTTGCTCTCTTGGAATATAGACAGGCGAGTAAACCCTGACCGTCCACACAACGCAAGTCTTTTCTGTTTGGACCTTAAGATAGCTCATTTCTATCAAAAAAGCACTAAGGAAGGAAATCTAAGCAATTCTAGCTCAATTTGCATGCTCTGTGGCAAAACAACTTTGCTCTCTTGGAATATAGACAGGCGAGTAAACCCTGAGCGTCCACACAACGCAAGTCTTTTCTGTTTGGACCTTAAGATAGCTCATTTCTATCAAAAAAGCACTAAGGAAGGAAATCTAAGCAATTCTAGCTCAATTTGCATGCTCTGTGGCAAAACAACTTTGCTCTCTTGGAATATAGACAGGCGAGTAAACCCTGACCGTCCACACAACGCAAGTCTTTTCTGTTTGGACCTTAAGATAGCTCATTTCTATCATAAAGCACTAAGGAAGGAAATCTAAGTAATTCTAGCTCAATTTGCATGCTCTGTGGCAAAACAACTTTGCTCTCTTGGAATATAGACAGGCGAGTAAACCCTGGCCGTCCACACAACGCAAGTCTTTTCTGATTGGACCTTAAGATAGCGCATTTCTATCAAAAAAGCACTAAGGAAGGAAATCTAAGCAATTCTAGCTCAATTAGCATGCTCTGTGGCAAAACAACTTTGCTCTCTTGGAATATAGACAGGCGAGTAAACCCTGGCCGTCCACACAACGCAAGTCTTTTCTGATTGGACCTTAAGATAGCGCATTTCTATCAAAAAAGCACTAAGGAAGGAAATCTAAGCAATTCCAGCTCAATTTGCATGCGCTGTGGCAAAACAACTTTGCTCTCTTGCAACATTGGAACGTATTTGCTTACTTAATGCTGCGTGCTCTGTATTCAAAAACAGTTACTGAATAGAAATTGAAATTCGAAGTTAAAAGTTTTTACTGCAAATGCAATTTCATGTTTAGAAATTTCTTTAGTAGATATTACATGAAATAATGGATAGCGGAGATTAATTAATTTTCAATTATATTGGACTACAAAATGGGTAATAAACGTGTCGCTGAATTTGGGGACGCTTTGGTTCGGCTGTTTAAATTAAAGGCCTTCCTAAGTGCTTTTTTAATAGAAATGCACTATATTAAGGTCCAATCAGAAAAGATTTGCTTTGTGTGGACGGCCAGGGTTTAGTCGCCTGTCTATACTAGTACAGCACAACCTCCCCCCCTCCCCCCAGAAAGTTGTTTGTCACCAGAATATTTGAAAAGTAATGTTTGTTAAAAATTTTCTTTTCGCCTTTCTATTTTTTGTTTTAAGCTGTTTATTTATTTTTGCATATAATCTTAATTAAAAGCTAAAAAAGAAGAACACGAAAAGACCGTTAATTATGTTTACAGCTTTACTTTTTCGATCTCTTTTTTATATCAAAGAGATAGCAAAAATGTTTTCAATTAATATTTTTTGGATCACAATATATCGAAATTAGATATCTCTGTAATATTTCTTTTCCACCTTGGAAATATTAATTACCATTACTGATGCCGCTATTATTTTTTTGTGCAATATTCGCATAAAAAATAATACCATGTAAAGATGCATTTGTTCAAAAAATGTTTATAATGTTTCATGAATGTTTTTGTATGGTTCAGCAATAACAGCTATGTTTAACACTTTAACGATCATAGCATTTTCATTGCTAAGATGTCGAAATAAATGAATGATACCGGTTTTTAAGAACAAATATATTTTTAAATAAGAAACCGTGATTTTTCACATACAAAATAAAAGAGATATTTTTAGATAAAAATACCGGTGTCAGTGTTGCATATCGGACTTAAAATTTTGTGGTTTCGTGGCGAAACCAATGAACGTTAAAGGGTTAACTACATAATTGATCAATATTTTTGAAAAAGAAAAAAAAAATCAAATAATGCCTATTCTTTTGCATCTTCTACAGATATGTTTTTTTTTATCTTTTATCATCAATTTTGGTATTTTATTGGAATTTTTACCTAATTGAATAGGAAAAAATGTTCTGATTAAATAATACAAGATTTATAATAAAAATGTTCTGGTGAAAATAATAAATCATGATTGACAAAGACATACTGCTTGTATGACTTACGGGTAAATCAGGGAAGCCGTTAAAATAAAAACATAAAAGGAAAATAAATGAAGAAATCAATTTATAAATTTTAATATATAGTAGACGCCAAAAAATTTGCTATTTTTCCTCTTGTATAATCATTTTATTATTACTATTATTGACGCAATTATAATTCAATTTTGTTGTTTAACCCTTTCATGGGCAAGACATTTCAGCCCCAAGAACGTTCAAATAATCAAACATATGAGATCAAAATTGTACTAAAAATTATTGGTGCAATTGGCAATTTAAACATTAAAATTAACCGTTTGCAGACTGCAAACGGCGACCCTCAGGGGGTTAACCCTTTCCGGCACGGGTCAAATCTGTACTGTAATGAGAAATTATCGACTGACACCGGAATTCACAAACGAATTTTTTAGATATCTTGAAACCCCTAATTTAAGCTTTTATTGTAAAAGCAATATTCTACTAAAATAATATTGGTGCCGTTTGCAAGTTTGGAATAAAAATTAGGTATCCCAGACCGGGCACAGTGTGCCGGAAAGGGTTAAACCCTTCGGGACGAGCGACTTTTGCGGCATTTTTAATCTTTTATCGCCCTTTTTGTTTTTTTTAGCATAAAGTTTTGGCTAATAGAATTGTGATAGTACTCGGATTGGCTAGCCAAAATTTACATTTAAAATTTTTCTGGTGAGAAAAGTTGGAAATTCGGACGACCTTATGTGGCACGTATATCGGTCGCTCATCCCCAAGGGATTTAACAGCTGTTTTAATCTTTTTAGAGATTTAATACATATATTGCTAAACTGTTGCAAGGATTCTTTAAAATTCTTTAAAATATTTTTAATATAAACGATATAGTATTTATCAATATGTAAAAGAATAAATCCAAAATATTATAGTAGCATAATACATGACACATACTATTAAGACTAAAAAGTTTACCTTTAGGAGTCAGAGCTGTAGATCCAAATGGCCCTTGCCTTGCAATGATTTCATGCAGAATAATACCAAATGCATATACATCCCCTTTTTGAGAACCATACGGTGCCGCAGGTGGATGCCTCAAAAGTTCAGGAGCCTTCCAAAGTAAATCTAAAATTTACACAAATTAAATTACATTAAACTATAAATTGCTTCACTTGTCTGATTTATACTTATAATTGATTTATACTGGGATTTGATTTATACTGGACTGATTTATACTAGGATAATTGTACTTATTTCATCGAAAACTTTCCTGATTTTTACCACTTTTTCCAATTAGATTTAAAAAAAAAAAAAAAAAAAAAAAAAAACATAATTTTTTTACTCTTATTTATTGACATATCACTTTTTTTGCAAATTTGACAAAATTTTGCAAATAATAATAATAATAATAATTATTATTATTATAATTATACAAATTGTGCGAATATGAGTAAATCCCATAAATACTCTAATTTCTACGATAGACTATGTTCTAAAAATTTCGTAGTTCAGAAAATCTGAATTTTCATCGAAAAAAATCCTTAATAAATTTCGCTTTACATAAATAAGGGATGTCTATTATAAAATCAATACAAAAAACCCTGAACGGGTTAAAAGCTTGTGACGCAGCACTTTATCTTACATCTCTAAGAATTTTAAATTTGTGACTTAAAACTAATGATATCAAAATTTATGTGACGCTATGCTATTAATATATATATATATATATATATATATATATTAAAATTTATTCATTAATGCTTTATCATTTACATCTTTCATAATTTCGAAATATGAATCTTAAAAGTTATGATATCAAAATTTAAGTGACGCCTTGATGCGACTTTAAACGATGTTTTAAAATTCCATTTATTTATTTATTTATTATCTAAATACATTTACATATCTAAACAATATTTTTCATTTTCCAATACACTGTTAAATACATCACTTTCACTGAATATATATAATGCACTTAAATGTTTTATTTGAATAAATTGGCTTATCTTTTGTGCTACGCTATCCAAAATCAAAAGTAACATTTAAATAAATATTTTTGCACCATTGTATCTAAACTAAGTTAAATATATGCAAATAGATACAATGACGCAAAAATATTCATTTAAATGTTACTTTTGATTTTGGATAGCGTAGCACAAAAGATAAGCCAATTTATTCAAATAAAACATTTCAGTGCATTATATATATTCAGTGAAAGTGATGCATTTAACAGTGTATTGGAAAATGAAAAGTATTGTTTAGATATGTAAATGTATTTAGATAATAAATAAATGGAATTTTAAAACATCGTTTAAAGTCTCATCAAGGCGTCACTTAAATTTTGATATCATAACTTTTAAGATTCGTATTTCGGAATTATGAAAGATGTAAATGATAAAGCATTAATGAATAAATTTTAATATATATATACATATATTAATAGCATAGCGCCACATAAATTTTGATATCATTAGTTTTAAGTCCCAAATTTAAAATTCTTAGAGATGTAAGATAAAGTGCTGCGTCACAAGCTTTTAACCCGTTCAGGGTTTTTTGTATTGATATCATTGCTTTTTTTATGTTAATGATAAAAACAAAAAATTAAAGACTAATGCAAAAAATTCATATTCATGATTCATTCACCTTTAATTATCCCTCCCCCATCCACTTAAAAAAAAGATATTTCATATTTTATTAATGTGTACTGTACTACTTGATTTTGTTAAAAACAACTCTGTAGTAAAATACATTAGTAAAAGATAAGAAGGTAAGTAAAAGATAAGAAGGTAATGTACATTCAGCACCATACATCTCAGAAAGTGTTTTATAATCTATGCTGTATGTAATGTATCATTTCTCATTCTTGTTAACTATGTTTATTCTTTACACATGTTGATACATATACTGCAGATGGATTAAAATGATCAGGGATACAATATTCAGGATGTGCTGGAAAGTATTTCATAATCTATGCTGCATGCATGATTCTTGTTAATTATGTTTCAACCTATGTATAGGTTGATAATATTGCAGATTGATTAAGACTATATGCGTTACAATATTCAGAATATGCTGGAAATGTTTCATAATCTATGTTGCACACATGTTTTTCTTTCTTGTTAGTTATGATTTATTCTTTATATAGACTGGTAAAATTACTGCAAATAGATTAACCCATTCGTGCCCAGCATCTTTTGCGTAAATTTTATTTGGTTGGCACCACTATTTTTAGAAGATTTAAGTTTAGTTCATTAATCACGAAAATGCATCATTTAAATAAAATAATTATTGCTTTTCTTTTTTACCGGTGTCAAAAACAGTGCTGAATGCACCTTTTGAAACGTCCCTAAAAAGGGACGCTAGGCACTAATGGGTTAAAATGATAGGTTTACAATATTGAACATGTATAGGAAAGTGTTTCATAATCTACACTTATGCGTAATTTTTCATTCTTGTTAGTTTATTTATGTTTTGCTGTTTGCATAGGGTGGGAAGATTACTGTACAAAGATGAAAATTATAGGTTTAAAGTATTCAGAATGAATTGGAAAGTATCTAAACATGCTGTATGCAAAAATTTTTATTGTCGTTAATTATGCTTTGTTTTTTGCACAGAATGGTAAAATTCTTGTACATGAATGACAATAAGTTTACAGTATTCAGAATGAGTAGGAAAATGCATCATAATCGATGCAGTATGCATGATTCTTTGTTCTTGTTAGTTATGTTTTGTTCTTTGCACTGGGTGGAAAAATTACTGTATATGGATGAAAATAGTATTCAGAATATGTTGGAAGTTGCATCATATTCTATGTTGCACACATAACTTTTCGTTCTTGTTTTTTCTTTTTTTTTTCTTTACACTTTGATAAAATTATTGCAGATGGATGAAGGCATTTAATTAAATCAGGCTTATATTAAAATTGACAATATATATTCTAAATTAATCAATGTACCTGTCATTTGTACAAAAGAATGTCCTGATTGGTAATTGCCCCGGTGTAATTGATAATTACAATGTTCCCAGGGTAGTTACCGAGAATCAAAAATTTTTAATTAAGCAAACTTTAAATAATATTTTAATCAAAGCCTATATTTTATTGAATAGAAACATGGTGAATCATTAACCATGCTAAATTTGGTCACATCTATTGTAAACATTAAAAAGATATTTAGATGTTAGTGTTTTTTTTTATCAGGAATTACCCCGGTCCACCCTATAAGTTTCATACTTCAATTAGGAAAATGTTTAACTGACAAAGAAAGAAAATCAGGACTCTGTTATTTATTAAATATTTTCATTTCATATGAAACTTTCCATTCTTAGGCGACTTAACTTACAAAATAAAACTAATATATTTTTATTGAATATTTCAGTCACTAAGCATAAAACATGCAAAGTACATAAATTTAAACATTTCATGTTTTTTAGATTTAAATTTTTTTTAACATAATTTTGTGAAAAAAGCAGACAGCTATTAAAAAATATTCCGTGTTTGCTTAGGGTTTCTTGCAGTGCAATACATCAAAAGTTTTTTCTAGATTTTCACCATTGTATGTAATATTTTGACGACTTGAAAATTTTTTATTTTTTTCTCATATATCATGTAAAATAACATTTATCCATTAAGAACCGCATTTGATTTACTAAAGAGCTATAAATACAAATTCCAATTGAAATCTACCCTAAACCCGAAAAATTTAAACCAGATTCAATTGGAATTTTCAGGTGGCATTTCAAAATATATTATTTTGTCACAGGTAAAAAGGTTCTAATTAAAAGTTTTTTTTTTTTTTTTTTTTTTTTTGTGGTTTTTTTCAATTGGGTTAAGTATAGATTTCAATAGGAATTTTCAGGTTCTGGGTAGTGCATGTTGACAGAAATTAATTCGTCTTTCTTAAACAGATTAATGTTTACACTGATTTTTATTTCAGTTCAAATTGGGTTCTTGTCAATGTGTATCAGCAGAAATTATTTTTCCTTTTTCGGATCAAGTTAAGATTCCGTAGAATTTTTTTTTTTTTTTTTTTTTTTTTTTTTTTTTTTTTTGGGGGGGGGGGGGGTGTTGGAGTGAGTTCAATTCAAATATAATTTTCAAGTTCTGGTCAGACTGCATTTCCGCAGAAAATATTTTGTTCTGTGCAGGGATTGGATTTAAAATAAGACTTCAATTGTAATTTACAACTTCTAGTCTGTCCGTATCAATGAAAATTACATTTTCTTTCTCGTTTCAGGATATGGTTGGATAGATTTTTTTTAAGGTTCAAATTTGGTAATGGGTCGACTTGAAATGAAATTTTTAAGTTCTTGTTGAGTTACTTTTCAATCTATAATATTTTGTCGCAAATAGATTGACTACTGGAGGGTTTTTTTTTTTTTTTTTTTTTAGTGTTTGGATTGTGTTTAGAATAGACTTCAATTGGAAATTTCCGGTTCTGGTCAATGTATGTCAAAGGAAATTATTTTGTCTTTCTTGGACAAATTTATGTTTCCATTAATTTTTTTTTTTTTTTTTTTTTTTTTTGGTTTAGATTGATCTTCAGGTAAACTTACAGGTTTTTGTCGGTGCTTATTGGCAGAAATTATTTTTTCAATTTTGGATCAGGTTGCAGTGTGATGGGATTTTTATTTTATTTTATTTTATTTTATTTTATTTATTTATTTTTTTTTTTTTTTTGTTTCGATTTGGGTTTAATTCAAATAGAATTTTTAGGTTCTGGCCAGGTTGCTTTTCCATGAAAAAAATATTCTGTAGTACAGATACTGGATTACAATTCCTATGGTTTTTTTGGTGGGAGGGGGAGGGGGGGAGTTTGTATCGGGTTTAAGATTTTATTAAAATTTCCATGCTCTAGTCTGTACGTATTTACATAATTTTTTTTTCTAAAAATCTTGATATGGTTGGATAATTGTTTTTTTTTTTTTTTCGGGTTTGAATCTCGATTCAGTTTGACTTGAATTGGAATTTTCAGGTTCTTTTCGAGTCGCATTTCAAGTACTAGTTTTCAATTCTGGTCAGTGGATGGGGACGGAAATTATTTTGTCTTTCTTGAACAGATTTATATTTGCTAATTTTTTTATTTTACTTTTTTTTTTGGGGGGGGGATTGGATTGGGTTTCAGGTTAAGAGTTCGGATCGGGTTTGAGATAGACTTCTATTGGAATTTCCATGATCTGGTCAGTACATATCGACATAAATTGTTCTTTTTTTTTTTTTTTTTTTTTTTTTTTTTTTTTTTTTTTTTTCTAAAATCTTGATTTGATTGGATTTTTTTTTTTTTTTTGGGGGGGGGGGGGTATTGAATCTGGTTTCGGATTGACTTCAAATGGAATTTTCAGGTTCTTGGGGATTTCAATAGGAATTTTTCGATTCTGGTCAATGTATGTCAATGGAAATTATTTTGTCTTTCTTGGACAAATTTATCATTCCATTAAATTTTTGTTGGTTTAGAATGGGTTTCAGGATAACTTGTAGGTTCTTGTTGGCATACTTGTATAAAACCAAAAACTTTCTGCAAATTAATTTAATGTTGGGTGTAATTCGCATTTTTTGTGGAATTCATGGTCATCATTCATGTTTTTTATGCGATTTATGAATGTAAATTGCATTTTTGAGCAATTTATGGACATAATTTGCAATTTTTATGCGATTAATGAATGTAATTTACATTTTACATGATTTATGGACGTAATTTGCTATTTTTGTGCAATTCATAGACATAATTTGCGTTTTTTCAGCTTTCTGTCGACGAAATTTGTGTTTTTTGATCGATTTATTGACGTTATTTGTGTTTTTATAGGATTTATGAATGTAATTCGCTTTTTTTACACAACTCTTGGACGTAATTCGCATTTTTTGCAATTTATGAATGTTATTCGTGTTTTTTTTTGCACGATTCATGGAAGTGATTTGCATTTTTTGAGCGATTTATGAACATAATTCATATTTTTATGCAATTCATGGACGTAATTTGCATTTTTTGAGAGATTCATGAATGTAATTCGCGTTTTTTATGCAAATCATGAATGCAAAACGCTATTCTCTATTTTTATGCTATTTATAGACGTAATTTGCATTTTAGCTTTCTGCTGCCAAAATTCGTATTTTTTGAGCGATTTATGAACATAATTCCCGTTTTACTACACAAATCATAGACGTAATTTGCATTTTTCATGTAATTTATGAACATAATTCTCACTTTTTTACACAATTCATGGACGTAATTCACGTTTTGAGCGATTTGTGTACGTAATTCGCATTTTTTATGCAATTCGCTTTTTTTGAGCGATTCATGGACATAATTCGCGATTTTTATGACATTAATGAATGTAATTTACATTTTACATGATTTATGGACATAATTTGCTATATTTATGCGATTCGTAGACATAATTTGCATTTTTTAAACTTTTTGTCGACGAAATTAGCGTTTTTTGATTGATTTATTGACATTATTTGTGTTTTTATAGTATTTATGAATGTAATTTGCATTTTTAACCAATTCTTGGACGTTATTCGCATTTTTTGTAATTTATGAACGTTATTAGTGTTTTTTTGCACGATTCATGGATGTGATTCGCATTTTTTGAGTGATTTATGAATGTAATTCACGTTTTTATGCGATACATGGACGTAATTTGTGTTTTTTTAGCGATTCATTAATGTAATTTGCGTTTTTTATGCAATTCATGAATGCAAAACACTATTCGCTATTTTTATGCAATTTATAGACGCAATTTGCGTTTCAGCTTTCTGCTGACAAAATTCGTGTTTTTTGAGCGATTTATGAACATAATTCCTGTTTTACTACACGATTCATAGACATAATTTGTGTTTTTCATACAATTTCTGATCGTAATTCTCACTTTTTTAAACAATTCATGAACGTAATTCACGTTTTGAGCGATTTGTGGACCCAATTCGAGTTTTTTATGCGATTCTTGGACATAATTCGCGATTTTTATGCGATTAATGAATGTAATTTACATTTTACATGATTTATGGATGTAATTTGCTATATTTATGCGATTTGTAGACATAATTTGCATTTCTTGAGCTTTCTGTCGACGAAATTTGCGTTTTTTGATCGATTTATTGACGCTATTTGTGTTTTTATAGTATTTATGAATGTAATTCGCTTTTTTTACCAATTGTTGGACATAATTTACATTTTTTGTAATTTATGAATGTTATTAGTGTTTTTTTTGCACGATTCATGGAAGTGATTCGCATTTTTTGAGTGATTTATGAACGTAATTTGCGTTTCAGCTTTCTGCTGCCAAAATTCGTGTTTTTTTGAGCGATTTATGAACATAATTCCCGTTTTACTACACGATTCAAAGACATAATTTGTGTTTTTCATACAATTTCTGAACGTAATTCTCACTTTTTTAAACAATTCATGGACGTAATTCAGTTTGAGCGATTTGTTAACCCAATTCACGTTTTTTTATGAAATTCGCTTTTTTGAGCGATTCATGGACATAATTCGCGATTTTTTTGTGATTAATGAATGTAATTTACATTTTACATGATTTATGTACGTAATTTGCTATATTTATGCGATTCATAGGCATAATTTGCATTTTTGAGCTTTCTATCGATGAAATTTGCATTTTTTGATCGATTTATTGACGTTAATTGTGTTTTTATAGGATTTATGAATGTAATTCTCTTTTTTTTTTACCAACTCTTGGACGCAATTCGCATTTTTTGCAATTTATGAATGTTATTCGTGTTTTTTTGCACGATTCATGGAAGTGATTCGCATTTATTAAGTGATTTATGAACATGATTCACATTTTTATGGAATTCATGGATGTAATTTGCATTTTTTGAGCGATTCATGAATGTAATTCGTGTTTTTTATGCAAATCATGAATGCAAAACGCTATTCCCTATTTTTATGTGATTTATAGACGTAATTTGCATTTTAGCTTTCTGCTGCCAAAATTCGTATTTTTTGAGCGATTTATGAACATAATTCCCGTTTTACTACACAATTCATAGACGTAATTTGGATTTTTCATACAATTTATGAACGTATTTCTCACTTTTTTACACAATTCATGGACGTAATTCACATTTTGAGCGATTTGTGGACGTAATTCGCATTTTTTGCAATTCGCTTTTTTTTGAGTTATTCATGGACATAATTCGCGATTTTTATGCGATTAATGAATGTAATTTACATTTTACATGATTTATGGACATAATTTGCTATATTTATTCGATTCGTAGACATAATTTGCATTTTTTGAGCTTTTTGTCAACGAAATTAGCTTTTTTTGATCGGTTTATTGACGTTATTTTTGTTTTTATAGGATTTATGAATGTAATTCGCTTTTTTTTACCAATTCTTGGACGTAATTCGCATTTTTTGCAATTTATGAACGTTATTCGTGTTTTTTGCACAATTCATGGAAGTGATTCGCATTTTTTGAGTGATTTATGAATGTAATTCGCGTTTTTTATGCAATTCATTAATGCAAAACACTATTCGCTATTTTTATGCGATTTATAGGCGTAATTTGCGTTTCAGCTTTCTGCTGCCAAAATTCGTGTTTTTTAAGCGATTTATGAACATAATTCCTGTTTTACTACACGATTCATAGACATAATTTGTGTTTTTCATACAATTTTTGAACGTAATTCTCACTTTTTTAAACAATTCATGGACGTAATTCACGTCTTGAGTAATTTGTGGACCCAATTCGCGTTTTTTATGCGATTCATGGACATAATTCGCGATTTTTATGCGATTAATGAATGTAATTTACATTTTACATGATTTATGGATGTAATTTGCTATATTTATGCGATTTGTAGACATAATTTGCATTTTTTGAGCTTTCTGTCGACGAAATTTGCGTTTTTTAATCGATTTATTGACGTTATTTGTGTTTTTGTAGGATTTATGAATGTAATTTACTTTTTTTACCAACTGTTGGACGTAATCTGCATTTTTTGTAATTTATGAATGTTATTAGTGTTTTTTTGCACGATTCAGAAAAGTGATTCGCATTTTTTGAGTGATGTATGAGCGTAATTTGCGTTTCAGCTTTCTGCTGCCAAAATTCGTGTTTTTTGAGCGATTTATGAACATAATTTCCGTTTTACTACACGATTCATAGACATAATTTGTGTTTTTTGATACAATTTCTGAACGTAATTCTCACTTTTTTAAACAATTCATGGACGTAATTCACGTTTTGAGCGATTTTTGGACCCAATTCAAGTTTTTTATGCAATTCGCTTTTTTGAGCGATTCATGGACATAATTCGCCATTTTTATGCGATTAATGAATGTAATTTACATTTTACATGATTTATGGACGTAATTTGCTATATTTATGCGATTCATAGATATTAATTTGCATTTTTTTAAGCTTTCTATCGACGAAATTTGCGTTTTTTGATCGGTTTATTGACGTTATTTTTGTTTTTATAGGATTTATGTATGTAATTCGCTTTTTTTACCAATTCTTGGACGTAATTCGCATTTTTTGCAATTTATGAACGTTATTCGTGTTTTTTGCACAATTCATGGAAGTGATTCGCATTTTTTGAGTGATTTATGAATGTAATTCACGTTTTTATGGAATTCATGGATGTAATTTGCGTTTTTTGAGTGATTCATGAACGTAATTCACATTTTTTATGCAATTCATGAATGCAATTCGCTATTTTTATGCGTTTTATAGAGGTAATTTCTGTTTCAGCTTTCTGCCGCCAAAATTCGTGTTTTTTGAGCGATTTATGAACGTAATTCATGATTTACTACACGATTCATAGACGTAATTTGCGTTTTTCATACAATTTATGAATATAATTCTCGCTTTTTTACATGATTCATGGACATAATTCACATTTTAAGCAATTTGTGGACATAATTCCTATTTTTCATACGATTCATGCATGTAATTCACATTTTTTATGCGATTCATGTATGGAATTCGTATTTTTTATGCGATTCATGGATTGAATTAACGTTTTTATTGTGGTCTTCGGACGAAATTCACGTTTTTCGGGTGGTATTTTGTTGAAATGTTGGGTTTTTTTACTTGATTCTTTGTTGAGATACACTTTTTTATGCAATTCTTTGTCGAAATAAATAAATAAAAATTGTTTCTTCATAAAATTTTCTGCACATGGCGTGCGTCTATATTATACAACTCTGCTTGTCAGTGTGTATTGTCAGATTTTTTTTTTTTTTTTTTTTTTTTTTTTTTTTTTTCAGATTGAATTAAGGCTTGATAGAATATTTCTTAGGGTTTGGATGATGTTCAACTCAAATTGAATTTAAACAATTACATTTTAGAAATGACAAAACTAAAAAATGTAATTATTTATCGCCCATTATTAGCTGTTAGTATTTTAAAATATTTATTTGTTAGTGTGTTAGCAACTTTACATTATTTGAATTAAAAATTTTTAATTAAAAATTTTTAATTTCTTGTATTAAATTGAATCTTATAAACATGTTTTCTTCTCTGGTATGTTATGCAATTTATTTAAATAATGGATTCAAAGTTATTTGAGGATTTTGTGTTCATCAGTAGAAACAAGGCCTGTTTTTTTTTTTTTTTTTTTTTTTTTGATAAAAAAATCCTTAATTATTAAACATTTTTGTAAAAGAATGTTAGAAAGAAATACTTCAATTTTGAGACAATGAATATGAAATTAAAACATCTATAGAAAAAAAAGGGGTAAATTTATATTTTATGAAACTCATTATGAAAGTTATTTCTGTTTAAACCAATGTTATCGTGAATATTTGGTTAAGAATTATTTGCTTAACCAGATTTAAGTGCTTGTAAATTCTAACATTATAAAAATAGATTAAGATTTTCCATTTTAGATGTCCAATTTATAAATGCAGTTTATTAATAATGCTATGTTTTAAGCTGTAAAGCTAATGCTTTTATATTTTGATTATTGATTTCAATAACGTATTATTAACTATTATAATACTTTTGTATTCGGTTTGTGATCTGAGACAAAATTTTTCACGCTTGGATTTAAATCATCAGACTCTTAGGAAGAAAAAAAAAATTATATTTTGAACAGCATCTAATGCAGACTACAATGATGCGCTGTAGTACCTCCGTGGCAACTGCTAAATAACATTTTAAAATATAAACATGGAATTTCGAAATTATTAATGAAATAATAGGATGCATGAAACATGTTAAAGCTACAGTGACTATTGGATAATGAGAGCTGGGTGCATGTCAAATTACTGGATGCAACAAACTTATGCAATGGTCTCTAAAACACATGAAATTTCTCAAAGCCGCAGTCAATAACAAATGTATGAGCTCTATGCCCATATGAAAACAAACAACAAAAATTAATAGATGCAGCAAACTATGCGGTAAAATGCAGATTCCCAATATCTGGAAGAAATGAGTGATACCTGAACTAAAGAAATCCAGTGACAATATTGTGAAACAAATACATTAAAACAATAACGTTTATATTAGAAAAAAAAGGGCCTAAAACTCTCACTCGCTAAAATAAAACTCGTTAAAGCAGTCCAACTACTGCATGTATAGCACTTAGAGCACATGAAAACAAAACAAAAACAAAACACTCAGGCTGCAGCAAAATTGCTGTGCAACAATCCGTAAAATACACAAAATTAATTAAAAATGCAATCACTAATGCATGTTGTACAAGCACTGTGTGTACATGAAGAAAAAAAACAATGAGTGCAACTAATTTGTTTTTAAATCTCTGAACTCTTTATAGCCACAGTCACTAATGCATGTAAGAACAAATTAACTTCATTACTTTCTTTTGAATTATCAAAATACTGCTGTAATTTGTTGATAAATACTAGTTTGTTCACAATTTCCAATAATAAGTGCACTTACTTATTTTAAAAATTGTTTAAAACCTGGATTTACTGGCCATTAAGCTAAGCTAAAAAGGCACAGTTTCAAAAAGAAAATTAATAGCGACAAAAATGCATAAGAAAAAGTAATAAATGCATTTTGAATAACATATTCAAGCAATTTTAATCTAAAAATTAACATCCTGGGTTATTAATCACAGAAAATAATAAATGAAATAAAAAAGCACAATTTTTACAACACTTAAAACTTAGTATTGTTAATTAATTCATATAATTATTGTTAATTAATTCATATAATAAGGACATCTATAAGCTTAAGAACAATCTATTTTGAGAATTTTAGAATTTACAAGCACTTGGTTAAACTGTTGGTCAATTATAAATATAGTTTGTTTACCAAAATTTAGCAATAGTTTACACATTCTGTGATAGTTTATGTTGGTTTGAAATCAAATCAACATGCTAACTAATGTATACATCACTTATACTTTTTAAATAATACTTTAATAATGAGTGTCAAAAAATATTTATTTACCTTTCTTTTTCATTATAGATGGTTTAGCCTCACGTTCGTCTCCTGGAATTGAATATTTCATGCCAACATACAGCACGAATCAATTTGTTTTGATTCGTGTACTTTGATTCACCATATTATTTTATACAAAAAAGGGGGCCTTGTTTCTCCATAACACAATACCTATATTCACAGTAAACTTTAAAACCATTATTTCGCAAATTACACAACATACATGCTAAAAACAACAAGTGCCAAGTACAAAGCTTACCGCCAGCGAATTCGATTACGATTCAAAACAAAACTATCTAAACGCGTATGAATACATGGAATTCTAAAGCAAATTATTAAAAATAATTTTTGTTTGTAAACTTAAAAAAAAAATCATAAGTCAAAAGTCAAAAGTATATTGAATATGTATAATTAAAAAATATTTTCCTATTTTAAAAAAGGTTTCAAAATATTTTTTCCACAAAATGCAAAAATATCCAATGTAAGAGACGTAATATTTTCTGCTTTACGAAAAATAAAGGCAATATAAATAAAAATTTGATTTAGTATATATTTATTGAATGTTTTAAAGCACATTATAAGATGTTTTTGTAGTTTAAAAAACATTTATTGCTTCGAAGCGGTTGTTTTAACTGTGACCATAACTACATAAGCCTTATCGCATCGTCTTTGTCTGCTAACCCATAGAATAACATGTAATCCGCGAGCTAATATAGTCCAATTTTCCAAGACCAATACATAACAAACAAGAGTTTTCCTAGAAACTAGGCAAGTCTTATTCACTCTATCCTAAAGAGATTCATATTATATATAAGTTTTAATAAAATCTCCCAGGCCGTTTTCTAGATCTCATTATCAGAAACAAACACCATCGATTTCGGTTTAAAAATGGTTATCGAGATCTAAAAATATACTGCACGTAGAAATGTAAAAAAATTAGGATAGGATTAGACTGGGAATATAAGACTATATTAAAAAAATTGGACCATTCTGACCAATATTTGCTGAGTTATTAGATGGCGGCTTTTCTGGTTTCCTTTGATGTTGAGTTAGCTGTATATATGAAGTTCCGCATCTACCTTACGTGGATACCTTATGACGATGGTAGGCTTAAAGCTGCATCACTTGAAGGCTGCCGCCTTCTATGATAAAACAAATAGAGCTATTTTTAATTCCACTGTTTGAGTTTCGAACATGCGATTTAACACTAGAACGCCCGGATGGAGTCGATTCGACTCCAATCATGTAACTAAATTTCAATTCGAACCAGAAAAATTTTCTTGAAATAATTTAAATCTAATCCACGCAAATTTACGTTAAATAAATCAATTAAATAATTTTGAATAAAAATTCTGGTGAGAAATATTATTTTCAAACTTGAGTAGAATTTCCGGGCGTTCTAGTGTTAAAAAAATCCTAGAGTCAGATCTGTAGTTCTATTGTAGTCTAACACTGTTTGTAATTGTTTATATTGTAAAAAATAGAGCTGCAGAATAATTCTTTTTTGTTTTTGACATATATCAAGTTAAAATTGGTGAAATCATTGTAACAAAGATGATCCTCTAGATCAGCGATCTATGGGTCGCGACCCACTGGTGGGCCGCGGCAGTTGTTTGGGTGGGTCGCGGAACAATCGAGGTTTGTCATCAAGATATATTTCTTTTATTTCATCTGTTTAAAAAGATATGACAATTTCAAGAGAAAATAATGTTTCAAGGGAAATTCCTTAGAGAAGAATAAGGGAGAATTTCCTTCTAGATTAATATACGAACAGAATATCCAGAAATATGTTAATCAGCTTTGAGGTCCTTGATGAAATTCACTTCGTGCTTATGAGAACTTGCTTTTCCTACTTTGCTGTTTTTGAAAGACAAGTTCTGAGAACAAACTGAGAGTTAATATATGTTCCCACATTGGTAAACATCAATAATACCAGAAATCTCATTGATTATAAAGTTTTGTTTTCATAATACTTAAACGTATTTTTAACCATCTTTGTAGTTTGTGTATTGTTTTAATTACTATTCCCTTACACGCATTGTGCTTACCGATTCTTGCTTTTGTTGATAATGTATCTTCCGTACAAAAATTGTGTTTTTCGTAGAGTAGGATAGCCAAGTGTCTAGAGATCGTACAAAAATCTCTATACAACATTAACTTGGATGGGTCGCGGTCTTTTTTTTTAACTGAAAGGTGGGTCGAGAAAATTTTATTCACAAAAAGATGGGTCGCGTACCAAGAAAGTTTGGGAATGCTGCTCTAGATATTTGAAATACTGAGACGTACAAAGTACATATTAAATACATTGAAAATACTATGCCATATTCCTGGATTCCATAAATTAACCCATTAGTGCCTGAATTATTTTCTTCGCTAAAATTCGAATTTTCCATTTTCCCACCACTTTTAAAGCAAAAATAACTTTTACCTTAATTAATCGAGGATTTCGTCTCGAGAGAGAAACTATTTATTTATCCTTCTTTTTACTGGTGTGCAAGGCGCTAACTTGAATTTTTTGAAACTGTCCCAAAAATGGGACGCCAGGCACAAATGTGTTAACAAGTAAAACTGAACATTGCCGGGAATTTAAACTGCTATATTGAAACATGTTTTCTTTAACCCTTTCCGGCACGGGCAAAATCTGTAGAAAAATGAGATATTATCGACTGATACCGGAATTCACCAACGAGTTTTTTAGATAGTTTAAATTCCTTAATTTAAACTATTATTGTAAAAGAAAAATTTGACTAACATATTATTGGTGCCGTTTGCAAGTTTGGAATTAAAATTAGGTATCCCAGACTGGGCACAGTGTGGCGGAAAGGGTTAAACAAAATTTAAATGCTAGATCTAAAAGTAAATAAAATTGTAAAAAAATATTTTCGAATAAAATTGTCATTATCCTGGCATACATATGCCAAGGAATGACATATAATTATATAAAAACTAAATTTGCATTTAAATTCTCCAAAATTTAGCAATTTTACATGGAAAATCATTTATCCTCTAATAGAAAATATATTTATCTCTTGAAATTTTGAATTGTTTTCAATAGATACTTTCAATAGATTAAAAGATAATCAGATGATTAAAATCTGTCATTTTTGATATTCACCCGTATTCTACTATGATCATTAGAAAGTAAACAATATTAAACACAACTTCACGAACATTTACATAATTCGACTATAATCTAAAAAAATATAAAAATATATGACGGAATGAAAATTTCGCCTTGTTTTTAATACAAAATATATAATATGAACTTTAAAATGTTCAGGTTTACTTAAAAGTTGATTGAAATAATCAAATAGGGATGTTAATTGTTAATTTTATTTATAAACATCTTAGTACTTTCGAGACGTTATTCAGGCTCTTCCTCAAAGACTATTTTCTTTATTTATACAAATACAGGATTCCGTTTTGAAAGTGAACAAGACTCGTGGCCTGAAGATTAGAAAAATTCTACTAATTCAGTCTTTAAGAGCACACGCTAGTCACACAGTAATAGCCGAACACTAATGATAAGTCTGTGGGCGCAATCTTTTCAAATATCTCGCATTATTTTCAATATTTTTAAATGATTTTTTTTTACAGGATAGCTGAGGACGATCCATAACCAGCCTGGGTTTTATTTTTTCAATTTTGGTTTTAGATAAAAAAAAAAATACTTTAATTTTCAAAACCGGTTCTGAAACTGAAACTATCATAATATAAAAAATATATAACCAAAATCGAAAAAGTAAAAACTAAGCCGGGTTGTGGATCGTCCTTAACTATCCTATGCAAAAAAAAAAAAAATCACGTAAAAATATTTAAATTTGAACGAGATATTTTAAAAGAACGCCCCCATAGATTTTACATTAGCGTTCGGCTTTTACCGTGTGACTAGTGTACGCTCTAAAGCCACGAGTCTCGTTCACGTTTAAAACGGAATCAGGGCTCCCATATGGTCCGGCAACTGAACATCAGAATTTTCTTAGAGAAATTTTCCTTTTAGATTTTTCTTGCAAACTGCCAAGAAACCGCCTTTGAAAGTCAATTCTAGCGCAAATTCTGTAGAAACTTACCATGAAATTTTCTGTTAAAAAAAAAAAATATTGATGTTCAGTTTGCGGACCATTTGGGAGCCCTGAATTATGTATTTGTATGAATCAAGAAAATATTCTCTGAGGAAGAACCTGATTAAAGGCTTGAAAGTACTAAGATGTTTTTAAATAAAATTAACTATTAATATCTATATGTGATTATTTTAATCGCCTTTTAAGTAAACCTGAGCATTTTAAAGTTCATATTATATTTTTCGTGTTCGACTATGATCTTTTTTTAACGTCTGATTTTATGTTTTTCATCTCATTTGTACATGCTCATTCCATTTATTCTCAGCAATTTTAATTCTGGAGAGGGTAAAACCAGAGGAGAAAATATTCCGTTATTTTAAATGTATATGTTACGGTCAAAACCCGAAATTGGCCGATTTGCGAACAGGCCAGATGCGATTGGCCAGTTCACAAAACAGATATAGACACACGGCTTAATCCTTTCTAACATACTTGAAAGTGTCTATGAATTCAAATACTAGCCGTCTGCCTGCCCGTGCTCTAACTGGAGTAAAGGCTCAGGTTAACTTGTAACTGTTATGTTATTTGGTTTATCAATATTTTTCGGCATTGAAAGGGAATTGTGTTATATTTTTGGGTAATTTACTGGAATACACAAAAATATTTCGTTGCAATATAATAAACGAGAATCGTATCTGCTGTGCATTTTAATCCATATACATTATCTTAGTTACAATAAAATTAGTACATATGCATTATTAAGATGGATGGCAAACAGTTATCTATTACAGTGTATGAAATATAATAATTCAAGATTTTTTACAGAGACACTGAAAAGTATTTCTTTACAAATAAGGGGAAGGTGAAAGAGTTCTGATGTTGGTCAAAGCTTCCAGGCCGAATTGGCCGGTCAAAACCCGAAATACGCTATTCATTTCATGTATTTCGGGTTTTGGCCAAAAAGCTTGACCAATTCGAATATTGGCGGGCCAATTCTAGAACTGGCCAGGCTCCGGGTTTTGGCCGTAACATATATAAATAAATAAAATGTGTACGTACTTCGATAATACTGATGATCAGCTACAGATCCTGTCTCAGCTGCAGAACGCAATTCATGAAGACTGAAGTCAGTCACTTGTAGCACCCATCGACTACTAACGACACAGTTTGACGATTTGAGATTACCATGGAATTTAATATCGCTCTCATGCAAAAAAATCATTCCCTGCAAAATTAAATACCCTTATAATTTTAACGAAACTCTCTTAAAACATCAGCAATAAAATAGCCCAAGTTGAGCCAAAATCCATTAACCCTTTAACGTTCATTGGTTTCGCCACGAAACCACAAAATTTTAATTCCGATACGCAACACTGACACGGGTATTTTTATCTAAAAATATCCCTTTTATTATGTATGTGAAAAATCACGTTTTCTTATTTAGAAATATATTTGTTCTTAATTACCGGTGTCATTCATTTATTTCGACATCTTAGCAATGAAAATGCTATGATCGTTAAAGGGTTAATCTCACGATTCGGAAGTTAGCTTCTCGAAAAGAATTGAAACAGTTCGAACGAACAATTTATTTTTAGGAAGTTTAAATCAAGACGAATAATTTAAATGAGCTAATTAAATGAAGAAGAGTAAAACGATTTAAAATTAACACATTCACGATCCAAAAAATTACAGCTCTTTCCTGAGAAGCCAAATTCACTCTTTCGTTTTATGAATTGAAGAAATATAAATTAATAAAGCAAATAATTAATTGAACACAAATAAAGTCAAAATACCTCTGTGATATTTTTCTGATGAAATTAAGTTTACTGCATTGCGACAAAAAAGAAAAAAAAAGAGAATACTTTTATTACATCAATAAAGTAATTCAGGTTTCTGGAAACGCAAAATTAAATTATTTTCTCCAATTTAATGGTATACATATATTTCTATTTAATAGTATACATATAATCATCATGAGAATAGAAATATTGCAAGTTTTCTCTCACAAACTCAACAACTCTATACAAATGTATGATGAATGCAAGGCATTGCACATTATCTAGAAAGTTTTAAAACGAATATAAATTCTAAAATTAGTAGGCTCTTGGCAAATACTACTTAGGCTGCAATTAAGAGATTACTGAATATAATTCCCTTTTAAGATCGTAGAAAGCAACGTACTAAAACCGGAATTAAATGCTTTTAACTTATGTGAATGTGTGATACTGACATCTTTCTTTTCAAAGAACTAAAGTTTAAATTGGATATTTATTATATTTATAAAACGGATTAGAATTTTATTATCTTATTATGCATAACGACACATTCTTACAAAATTGGTATTTTTTGAAACATTTTAATAACGTAACAATGCACTTTGAATAATCAGTTGTACTAATACATGAAGTTCTATTACAAATATCATTTTATTTAAAACACACAGAATGTACCAATATTACTTAAAAGCATTTTTTACAGATTGTTAATAAATCTGCAATGTAAAATACAAAACCATTAAAAAATAAGATAAGGAAAAAGGTTATGTTTAAGAAATAGACTTCCCTCTAATTTTTAAAAACTTGTATTTTTTTAATTTTGATAAAACCAACCTCCTTCTTTAAAAAAAGACATGTTACAATCTTAGAGATGCCACGTCTCCGGCTTTACGGACACCGTTATTTTAATACAGAAAATATTTCATTATTTAATTTGAACATTTGGGCGATTTAACAAAACAACATTTTTTGTAAAACATTAGCGGTGGAAAAAAGCCAGATATTTGGAAAGTCTACATCTTCTTCTGTTGTTGCAACAGTATAATTAAAAGCAAACCTACTTTTGTAACCCTAAAATGAAATGAAATGTAATTAAAGACAAAAGCTGGTTTATACCATCTTTTCGTACTGTTTAAAATGTTTTGTCTTCAATAACAGTTTGGTCTATATGCAGTTGTCACAATGCTTTTTTGTTTTAGATGAAACAAGTATGAAAAATTGTATTTCAAACGTACCCAAATAAATAATTTCCGTGATTTCCCGTAATACCCCGCATCTCAAACATCATTGTTTTGACCCAGAAAATTCTTTCAGTAATTTAAGATATTCCGCGATACAAAATGTTACATTTTATTTTTGAAAATTTGGGTGTCAAAACAGAATTATTTTATCTGCAGGTTATCTATGGAAATTACGGTGCTCTAGAACGTACAATGTATTGAAATAAATTTAGTTTTATATCATACAAATACCATAAATTAAACGTTTTCTAACACTTTCATTATTCATTTGAGCTATTCCAATACGAATTCTCTAAAACTTTCGGGATCTTTTATCTCGTAATATTATTACAATGTTCGATGATCGTTAAAATCAACTATTTATTTATTATCTTTCGTGTTCTATCTTTCTTCTAGTATCTCCAAGATTAACATTTCTGATTCGATGTATGATATTAATTTCTAATAATCAATTTTAATTTAATCCATTCATTTATTTTTTAAAATACAGCTATGCAATATTTTTTTTGTAATGGCTTTTTTTTTGGAAAAAAAAACAACAATATTTATTTGACTATTTATCTGAATGAGTCAGATACAAATTTAAAAGAATTGGGATAGTTTGAAAATTAACTGTAGAGTTTTTTCATTACACAGGGTTGCCATGCTACCGGGAATTTCCAGATCAAAAAATTCTTCTACACCAGTAATTTCTTACAGAAAAAGGCGAAAAATCGTGCGGTTTAAATAAGTATATGTGATTTTCTATAATAAATACTGGTATTTGGACTGGAAAATTCCGTTAAGCGTGTCAGCTCTGTTACAGCATGCACATTTATTAACTTCATTTGAACATTTTGGTAATTGTATTAACTACAGATCCCCTTGTAAAAAGATAAAATCTTGTTCGAATCACTTTGAAATACCTATTTAATAAAAAAAATATAATAAATTTCACATAAAGACTCTAAATAATAACTACACTTTTGAAATCTTACCTTTATGAGATCAAATACAAGAGACGCAATAAACATGTTATCAAGTTTCATATCGTCATTTTCTAGAATATCCTGCGAAAGAAAATATGCAACAATTTGCATTTAGCAATTAGTCTTAAATCTGATAATTACAAAAGCAAAGCAAAAGTTCTTATCTAAAATATATAAACATCTAACAACACTATCTTACAAAATGTTTTTTTTTTTTTTTTTTTTTTTTTTTTTTTTTTCAAATGTTTCTTGAATATGGATACATAGGCGTAAATCAGCGGTGCACAACCTTTGGCCCGCGGGACAAAAAGATACCACTATTTTCATGCAGAATAATTTTCCTTATAATAATAACGAAATCTTCGCTATTAAATAAAACAAACGAATATTTTCGAATATTCTGGTGGCAAGCTATTTTCTGGCAAAAAGGTTGTGCATCACTGGCGTAAATATCTCTTTATAAAATGGTAATACTTAGCTAGATTGCCGGGAAATGAATCAGTAATTTTATGTTTTTTGTGAAAGCTTTACTTAAGTTAAATGAACGGGAAAAACTATATTAACCCTTTGAGGGGGAAGAAATTGAGTTCGTGTAATTCTGAACTCCCACTGGAAATTTGTAAAAAAGTTCTATCAAAAAGAGGAAAAGCAATTTCACGGCTGTTTTCCACCAAAGTTGGAAAATTGAAATTTAATGACATTTTTCTAGTGTAAATCTTCATCAATCGTAGGTGTTATATAATATATACCACCGCCTCTCAAGGGGTTAAAAAACCCATACAATTACACCAACCAATAAAAACAATTAACCAATCTTCTCTTTCCATGATAGTGAATTTCTCAAGAATTTTTTTTAAAAAAAAACATTATAAAATAAAAAGAATTTTAAAAACTAATATTTATTCTTAATTTCAAAACTAATATTTATTCATAATTTCAAAATTAATATTATTCTTCAGTGATACCAATTCAGGATTTTATTTTGACATTTAAACAGCAATTTTCTGTATAGTTTTTTAAACACTTAGCTGATCAATATCGTTGAAAAAACTTTCAAATAATTCCTATAACTAGGGATGAGATTTCCGCGTTTTTTCACACCAGTATTATCTTAGATAAAATGTTGTTGAGTTAAATCAGAAAAATGTTCAGATTAAATGAAATAATATTTCGTCTAACAAAATACCGGTGTCCAAAAACGCGGAAATCTCATCGCTATATAACAGAAGTTTTTGCTTAGTTAAAATCGAAAAATACTCGGATCAAATAATACAAAATTTTCAATAAAACTTACTGAAGCTCAATAAATTATGATTGTCATACGGATGTCCGTATAGAGCAAATCTTGATTGGCAAAAACACGCTGCCCGTATGACGTACGGGCAAATCAGGAAAGCAGAAAAGGGACTAATTTTCTCAGGTTTTTAAAATCCACCCTCAACTAACAAAACATTTATATTTTCGCAGTTTTTCATTTTTATTAACATTTTACATTAAAAGATACCGTATTTACTCGTGTATAAGGCGCACTTTTTTTCCAAAAAATTAGGGCAAAACTCCTAGGTGCGCCTTATACACGGAATAATTTTTTACTGTTGGATGCAGTCGAACGGTATACATGGTTCGTACACTCCATGTATTTTGTAAGGACTCTGACACCACTATTAATGATAAGAAAATTTATATTTAATTTTTAAGAAACAGAATTCGTAAACACCACCTCGATTCGCTATTTTCGCATTATTTTTCTACAGTGAAATACATTGAAAATACTGTAAAAATTTAGTGGTAGAGTTGTGCGAACCCTGATATACATATGAGAAAAGAAATTATTCAAAGATATTAAAACTCGGAAAATATTACTTAATCGAAGTATTACTGCATATTTATTTCATTCCTTGCAGTTTTTTATTCAACAGAGCTAATGATATTATCTAAACGCTAATTAGCAATTTTCTTTACCGTCACTCATTCCTATTTCTCGTTATTCTCTTACAAAACGAAGTCTAAAAATGCATTTTCGTCTTGTTTTCTGGTCTGGTGTAATGTTTGTTTCCACTTTTTTGACTGAAATTCAATTGGTCGTTCTTCATTAGAGTATCAAATTTATGGTGCGCGTTATACACGAGACTTTAAGAAATCGCCATCTTTACTTGTAAAGTAGGAGTGCGCCTTATACACGCGTGCGCCCTATACACGAGTAAATACGGTGCACAATAAAAACATGTTCATGTTTTGTATTTACTCTTGCATAGCACACGATTATTTTTTTGTACAAAAATTTAGAGTTTAAAAAGATAGTGCGTATTACGTAATAAACACTGAGTCTTTCTAATAATTCTATAAAATAATATACAAAGATCACATTAAAATTTTTGAAATAAGGGTAAATGATGTATAAATCAATCATAAGAACACTTAGAAATGCTTAACCGTTTCCAGGATTTCCCGTACAAAATTCAAGAAAATTGAAGTGTAATATTTTTGTTGAAAATTAGTTTGTTGGTAGCTTCCACCTGCTTTTATGGTGATTACTTCGCTGGCAATGGAACACTAAGAGCCGGGTCTAATTTCAATTAGTCCGCCAAAATACGCGACAATGTTATGCACATGGTATAAGTAAATATTAGATTTGCACAGTTTATAAAATGACAAGAAACACATTAAGTATTAAAGACAGTATTAAAAATGCTGTTGCGACCCGAAAATGGGTACTGAATAACTGGGAATCCACCATCCCCAGTCTTAGTGAAGGGACCGTGACCGGTAAAAAAAGCTGTAGTAAAGGAAAGAAGTAATTGTATTAGCAATTAAAAAGGACAGATTTCTATAATGTTAAATTATGTAAAGTATATAAATTTTAAATGGTTGCTATTTCCTCAATATTGGACTTTTTTGGTAGGACTTTCGAAAGGCACATACGTAAATTAAAAGCTTTCGAACAAGCAATTACACGTCGGTGAATGTTTCCTGGTTCGGATTATAATTGAGTTGTTTGTCTTTTTTTTTTCTTCGCGAAAAAAAAAGTGACAAAACAGGGGTTCTGGATCTCCATAACTAATCGGTGGATCTGGATGATTTTTTGTAAAATTTGAGGTCTAGAGTAGGAAACTTCGTCTTTTCAATTTCGTCGCGATCCGATGATTGGGTCCAAAGTTATTAAGAGGCAAACTTTGGACTTTAACATTAGAGATGGGGCTGAGCTCTACTATACAGCACTATCGTGTTTTATGATAATGTTATGTATAGTTGCGAATGTAATGTTATTTTACTTCTGTATCGTTTTCGAGTCACAATGGTTATCATCGATTAACATTTTTCGTAAGACCGACATATTTTCTAAGTGTACAACTCAAAGAAATCTTCCTGTGCATTATCTATCCTTGAGAAAATTTCAACCTCTTCTAATGTCTATAAATCTCCTGAATGCAGTCGGTCGGATAGAGATCCATTTCTTTATGCTAACTGTGAAATTTAAAGACATTTACTTCTATTTATTCGCCCTTCAAAATACTTCCCGTGTCAACTCCATTTTCTCTTCTTTCCGAATTTAATGTACGCATATCGTGATTTTTGTGCACATCGTCTTCGTCTGACTGAAAATTTTCAGCGTTATCCTTATAAGGTATTTCAGCACTCTGTGACACGTTTTTCTGAATTAATAAAGCATTATAGTTTTCATATTCTTCTTTTTTTATTAACATAGTATTAAAAGTTAATTTATGGTAAAATCAAGATAATAATGATGACATTTTCATGTTAGAATTCATTACCTTTTTTTAACATCTTAATACAGGGTAATTCAAAATGAATATAGCGATTACAAACGGCTATAACTACTTAATCAAAAGAAATTTATCGATAAGAATTACGCAGAATGTAAACGGAAGTTCAAAATTTTGTTTATGCACTTTTTAATTGTCCTATTGTGATTCTCCTTGGTAACACGGACAAAATTTAACCCTTAAATGCTCAGGATAGAACGCATTCCAAATTATGCGCAGCTCAAAGAATCAGAATTCATACCAAAAAAAAATCTAAATAGTAAATTTTTCTTTATTTAATTACGAATACTACGTCATTAAGTAAAGTGAAAATTGCTCTTTTAAATTTCTGGTGAGAATACGGAATATGTGAATAAAACCCCCAATAAATCGGGGACACTTATAATATCGGATATGATACAATATGCATTTAAGGGTTAAAGATCCTTTTTAAATTCAAATATCAGATACCATTTGTTGCGTTGCTTGCCTTTTGGAGTATTCTATCTGTTAGAATTTCACAAGTGTCATTTCTGACATCAGTGTGGCGAAGATTTCACCAGTTGTACACTCAGGCACCTCCAAATTTTAACAACATACAAATGTAGTACCGGGTATTTGAACAAAAGGGATGATTTGATGTAATCCATGTGGCCAAGGGGAATCACATAGAATATTTATAAAATATGTAAACAGAATTTTGAAATTCCTTTTAAATTTTTATCCATAAATTCATTTTGAAATGCGGTACCGGATATTTGAACAAAAGGGATGATTTGACGTAATCCGTGTGGCCAAGGGAGAATCACATAGAATATTTATAAAGTATGTAAACAAAATTTTGAAATTCCTTTTAAATTTTTATCCATAAATTCATTTTGAAATGCGGTACCGGATATTTGAACAAAAGGGATGATTTGATGTAATCCGTGTGGCCAAGGGGAATCACATAGAATATTTATAAAGTATGTAAACAAAATTTTGAAATTCCTTTTAAATTTTTATCCATAAATTCATTTTGAAATGCGGTACCGGATATTTGAACAAAAGGGATGATTTGACGTAATCCGTGTGGCCAAGGGGAATCACATAGAATATTTAAAAAGTATGTAAACAAAATTTTGAAATTCCTTTTAAATTTTTATCCATAAATTCATTTTGAAATGCGGTACCGGATATTTGAACAAAAGGGATGATTTGATGTAATCCGCGTGGCCAAGGGGAATCACATAGAATATTTATAAAGTATGTAAACAAAATTTTGAAATTCCTTTTGAATTTTTATCCATAAATTCATTTTGATTAAATAGCTACAGAAGTTTGTAATCCTTATATTTTTTGAATTACCCTGTATACTTCTATACAGTCTTTTTATAATTATTGAGTATTTACATTACATTTTTTTTAAGTGGAATTGATACTGTATTTAAAACTGTTTTTAAATATTAACAACTTGCTTAACATTCTAACACTTATGCGATCGAAAGAAAACAGCAAGATTTCTTTGCATGTTTATACATTTATTCGTATCTGCGGTGAATATTAAGTCATCCAATTCGACACACGTTTGTTTTCTTTATAATTCCCGTGTGACATCACATGTACTTAGTTTTCTCTTCAAAGGCGGATAACGACGAATAGTCAGAAACATTCTTTCGTATTTTCTTTGCTTTCAGGATTTAATCTTATATGCTCAATATTTATCTTTATTCTTTCAACATATTCTTGCGATTAAAGGAAATACTAATCAGATTCTGAATTTATCATATTTAAAATTACCAGATAAATCAAAGAAATTAAAATATAGGAAAGAAATTAATTCTGTTAAACATATTAATCTCTTTCTCAAACATTTCTATATTATCTTAATTAAATTTCAATAATGTTTTCCAATATAAAACTAGTCGTTGAGGGCCACCGTAATACTTACCCATCTTATATATGCATACATAATATATGAAAATAAAACATTTGAAAACTATTTATAAAATGGATTACAATTCCAAAACAAAATATAAACGTGTATTTATATTTTTATTGTGCATAGTAATGCTGTATTAATGAGTTGCTGATGAATCTCTTTCGACAAATTATGCAACACGCCTAACTACTCAAGTAGTTCTGAATTGGGAAAAAAAAACATCCTTATAACTCCAAAAATAATAATCTTATTAAGTAACAGTTTATTGCGTCGGATTAAGCGTCTCATTACCAAATAAAATATATCTTTGAATTGAAATTTGAAAGAAATACAGGGTCATGAAAAATCGAAGAAAGTGGAAAACAGGATTACAGATAACTCGGCAACTAAGGATTCGATTAACTTTGTTCTTGATGCAAAATTTGTGATATTTTATTGCCTTTTACGATCACTCCTAAAAATAAAAAAAATTTCGAAAATTTTATATACCTTTCATCAGAACAAAATTTTCGAGTCCGAAAAAAATAGTTCCGGATAATCGAGGTTACTGATATTCAATAGGCTTCGTCCCATTCTTACATACTAAGTACATACAAAATTTCAAGTCTCTATCTCAATTCGTTCGGGAGGTAGAGCGCTTACAAACAGACAGACGGACGGACGGGCGGCAATTTTTTTTTTTTAAAAATATGTTTTTCGAAATCTCCAGTGTCGGAAACGTGTAAATCCGTCAAAATTTTTTTTTCGATTTTCAAAACGATTGCAAGACTTACCCTATACTACGCATGATGAGTAAGTAATATAGCACAGGATTTGTACAGATCACAAATTTTCCCAGGAGTGATTCTAGTATTTTTTTATTTCTTTCAGATAACAAAAATCTATATTAACCTTTTGATTACGGGCTATAACGACGACTATTTTAAAATTTATTCGAACCAAAATTTATAGACAAACTTCTTCGCTATAGATTTTTCTCAAAATTATTCTGGTACGTGCCTATGAAACAGAATAGCATTTAACCCTTTGCGGGGCGCTGGTTTCATAGATATACCACTTAATTTTAATTCCTAAACGCCACATTGGCACCAGAATTTTGTTAATGAAAATAACGGTTTATTGATTGCGTGAAACAGCGTTTTCTTATTTAAAAATAAAGTTGTTTTCAAATTCCGGTGTCAGTCATTTATTATAATACTTAAGCAATGAATTTGCTCTGCCCCGCAAAGGGTTAAAAAGTGGTGCTAATAAAATAAAGTAATAGTTTCTGGGACGATATCTGTCCCAACCCCGTAATCAAAGGGTTGAAAGCACGAACTTTCGTATTCTTTTAAGGAGTGATTTTCTATAAAAAATATTGGTACTAAAGAATTTTCTGAGTGCAAAATTGCATGAGTCGTACGAGCCCTGTAGGAATTTCAATAAAATCCTGCAAATGTAGAAATAGAACACAATTTGTATGAAATAATAGTATCATTACATGCAATTGCATGTTTTTCTATGAGAAAATTACAATGTGCTTTATTGCACAAATGACATCGGAATGCAATTTGTTATTTCAAAATGCAAACAGTGTTATTCTCTGTCTGATTGCTATTTTATATGTCTTCATGAAGTGACTCCCACATTTCAGTAATACCAAACTTTACATTACATAGGACTGGAGTAATACTACCTCTGACAATAAAGTTCGGTGAATAGTCCTGTAACATTAATGTAGATGAAATATAAACAAAAGTTACCATACCATACTTCGAAAGAGTTACCTCCCATGTCTACGCGCCTCTGAGATCTGCTATACATGTCCTGAGAAATTCGCAAGAAGTCTTCTTTTGGGATGGAGTTCAAAAGCTTCGTCACGTTTCATTTGATTTTGGCAATATGGTCAAATCTCTTTTAAAGAGAGTTTGGGTCGTGGAAATAGGAAGAAATCTGGAGGATTTAGATCTGGCGAGTATGGTGGATGCTCAATTTGCACCACCCCTCAGGAATTTCTTTCAGTGTATTGCAAAACTTAAAACCAAACTTTAAATTGATCCTTCGTTCGTTCATTTTCCTGTTCTCAGTTAAGAACCAACACATTGAACAAGCACTTAGTAAATCACGTCTTACACAGAACATAAATGACGCTCAACTAAACAACGGTGGGGGAAGATGGTCAACACTTGCCTCTATGCAGCTGCATCGTTTTGTTTCCCCAGTGTTGCCAGATCGGTCGTTCTGAATTCATTCACCGAACTTTTTTGTCAGAAGTAGTATGTTTATTCCGAATTATTTTACTGGGTTACAATACGAGGAATTTTGTGAAAATGGTGTATTCCCTGATTGGTTTGCATTCTACTTCAGGGATTTTTCAGAGACGATGACTAACATCATGCTTCTGAAATGAATATGTATAAATTCTTATTTTTTCTTCTTTCATCCTCCATAATAGTATGGAGGATGAAAGAAAGACATCACATTTTCAATACATAGCTTTGATGCCATTTTCATTACCTTGCTGTAAAACTTTTTGTGTGTGTGTGGAGGGGGGCCGTGGATAAGCGATTAAGGTACCACATCGCCAATCGCTTGCGAGAGTAGGAATTTGTGGGTCCGATTCCCGCTTGCTTCATTGCACATATTCTTTGTGTGAAGCTCCCGGTTGCTTTCCCCTGGTGTTGTAAAATTTCCTTTTCCTATCTAGTCCCTGTATATTGACAATGACTTATAAGCTGACCTTTATGTCAAGCACAAAATTCAGATGTAGTTATTCGATAAAATATATAAATAAATTTGCTTTTTGGAAGAGATGATTTAAATTGTCCAGGGCCATCGCTAAGACTTTTTATTGGTGGGGGAGAGGACCTTAAATTGCCAAGTCAAATTTTCATATTTTCCAACTTGTTTTATAATTTTGCTAAGTTAACGCACTTAGAAAATGTCATACAGATCTTATTCATAAAAAAAATAATAATATTCCCAATTAGAGTTGCAACTTTTGCAAATTCTATCAAAAATCGAAAATGTATTGCAGTTTTTATTAAAATTTTAATTAAATTTGACATAAATTTTTAAATTTGCCAAGTGTAACAACATTTGCGAATGTTTGGGTGGGGGAGGCTCCCCCCTGTCCCCCCCCCTTAGCGAGGCCCCTGAAATTGTCACCTTTTGCCTCGTTATTACAGCCTTTATCTTACATATTTTATTGTAATTACTTACAGTATTACTCAGGTGAGACTAAATTGTTTTTAGAAAAAAAAAGAGGATTGACTGAACTGATTCAGACGAGTAATATTTACCGCAGAACACGGAATCACAAACTACATATTCAGTCGTAAATAAAGTTTATTTCATCCTAAAATCGGATATCATGTCAGCAATAATTTTGCAAAAAACACAAATTTTGTAATAATTTTTTTTTCAATATGTAACTTTTTTTTTATTAAATCTGATAACATCACAAAACGTTCTGTTAAAAAAAAGGGTGCTGACGCAACCGATGATACCGTATAAATTGTTCAACACAGTCCAAAATGTGGAGTGTTAAATGTATGCTGCTGGCAGGTATAAAGAAAATTTCTACCACTGTTTTGGTGTTATAATATTTACAATAAAGGTGAACATGTCTATTAAAAGTTCCACTTTAATATGTTTCAAATTCCTGTAAGTTATTATCGTCAGCCAAAGTTGGGTTAGGATAGAACACCCTGTATTTTTAATTAAATGGATGGTTTGCGACCTTATGATCTATGGTAATTAATGCTTGCCTGGATGGGTACTGCAACTCCTCCCATTTTGTAGAAAAAACTTTTCATTCAAAACATTTCGCGCGTATCCGCCACACCTAAGATAAGTCGATTTCCCCCCAGAATTTGTTTTAAATAAAATGTGACTTACTTTTGCTTAGCATTTATCTTACTTTTACTAGAATTTTTTTTTTTTTTTTTTTGCAATAGAATTTCTAGTCTGAAAAAGGCTTAACCCTTTAACGTTCATTGGTTTCGCCACGAAACCACAAACTTTTAATTCCGATACGCAACACTGACACCGATATTTTTATCTAAAAGTATCCCTTTTATTTTGTATGTGAAAAATCACGTTTTCTTATTTAGAAATATATTTGTTCTTAATTACCGGTGTCATTCATTTATTTCGACATATTAGCAATGAAAATGCTATGATCGTTAAAGGGTTAAATGAGCCGCGAAATTACGGCGCGAAATTACGGTATATTTCTGTGTAGATAGATAGCATAAAACAAGGCTTCCAATACTCTGTATTTTTAACTAAATGGGGGGGGGGGGAGGGCGTTGCGACCTTATGTTCTATGGTAATTATTGCTCATCTGAAAGGTAGTATCACACTACCTATTTGGTAAAAACAATTTAGACTCACCCTGTGTATTTCTGTTCCGATAAATAGTATAGAACTAAGTTTTCAATATACAGAAGAATATGCTGTGGTGTATTAACAATGTAATGTATTTAAATAATCGGGACGATAATATTTAAATTTTGGGGGAAGACGGTGTGCAATAAGAGAATATGTTGTATAATAAGGAAAACTTTTTTTTTTTTTTATTTAAAATGAAAAACAAATCTCTTATAATTCAGGTGTAATTGAGGCAAGTACTTTGTTCTTCGTGATTTTTATGGAATCATATAGAATATTTAAAATTCGCTCTTCACTCTCAGAATCATGAAAGGCTTTTAACCCCTTGGGGACGAGCGGCACGTATACGTGCCGCAAAAAGGCTTAAGGAAACTTGTTTATTACCACCAGTAAAGTTTTACTGTAAAATTTGTATTATTAAATCGGAGCGTTTTCTGGCTTTAACAAGTTGGAAATTGCACGTGAAGCGTAGCAAATGATGTGCGTTCGTACGATAAAGAAGTTTTAAAAATATTCAGATCTTGGTGATATAGTAGAGCGTACTTCGGATACAGTATAGTAGTCGAAATCTTTGTGTTTCTGTAAATATGATGGAAGTAATTTTTATTACACCTCAGCAACGTATATCTTATTCATAAAATGTGAAATAGTTGAATATAATTAAAACACGCCCCAAACAATGTTTCCCCGTATAGCATTATGTAGTGGAATACTTTTGTGTGGCCCTGTAATTTAATAATAAAAATTCTTTGCATCACAGATTGTACAGAATGCATATTTTAGTATTTACTTCATAGATTCATGCCAATTCTATTATCTTCGAATAAGTGCAACATCATTAAAATGCATTTGAAACTTTTTTCCCATTGACCGAAATGTAATGGAATACTTTTGATTGTCCCTGTAAATGATCTATGTATCCGATTTTCATAACATTTGAAATGACTCGACAAAATTACGTAATAATTATAGGTTTTAAATGTCAAACGATTAAAATGCATTTGAAATTTTTTCCCCATTGACCGTAATGTAACGGAACCCTTTTGATTGTCCCTGTAATTGATCTATCAATCCGATTTTCATAAAATTTGAAATGACTCGGCAAAATTATGTTATAATTATGTATTTTAAATTCCAAACGATTCGGTTGGGTAGTTTTTGCGTTGTTATATGCGGACAGACAAACGGACAGACGGACAGACTGAGCGACAACAACAGGTGCTACGTATTTACATAATTACAAACGCAGATAAAAAGGCACAATTTTCTGTTTTTTAAAACCGGTAACAACATATTAAAAATTCCGTAAAAGGCCGCCTTCGCGAAAGCGCTAAGCAGTGTTGCCGGAGGAATGACAGTAACTTCCCAAGAACCCATAAACTGCTTGATTTCCAGTATGAGTTCACAATGTGAGAACTGCAAAGTATAAGAGAAGTTATATCCCTCATAAACCGAATGTTCGGTTCAATATTTAAGCTTCATTTTATAAATTCCGACGGTGATAATTCTTACGCACGATTATGCGTGCGTTTTATATTTCTACTGATTACATATTTTTATTGCGTTATATCAACCTATGTACATACAAGGTTCGCACACTCCTTGGAATTTCCAAGGACTCTGGCACCAGTATTAAAGATAAGAAAATTTACATTTAATTTTTAAACCACAACACTCACAATCCCTGCCTTCATTCGCAGATTTTAAGCTATTTGTCTGCTGTGAAGCACTTCGAAAATATTCTTAAAATTTAGTGGTAGAACTGTGAGAACCCTGTGTACGTACTTATTTTCGCTTAAATCTGTCAAGTAGTTTTCGGGATAATCAACCAAATATAAAAATTAAATTAATTTTCAACCTAAGTGTACATTGGATATATTAAGCATTTTCAGCTAGTTAACATTCAAAGCGATGCATCTTTTCTGCGGTTAAGATCGTTAATTGCATTTAAAAAGACTTTTTTTAATCTACTTTAGCGAGATTTAGTAAAATTGAAAGGTTTCTATACTTGTTGAATAATATTTTTTCTTCATACATATTTCTTCAATCTTCGAAAACAGACAAAACTATCCAATAAATAAATCACTTTATTTTAAATTTGAATGCCAAGTTATTAAAACTTTGCTTACTTAGATAACCTTTCTTCTACTTCTTTATAAGAAAACCAATTATTTGAAACACTGAAAAATCACATCTGTGTTCTACTTTTTTCCGATAATCTCAATAAAAGATTTATCGTAAAATAAAATTAAATTTTCTCTCAAACAAAATTTTCTTTTTTAGATTTTATCACTCTTTTTATTTCGAAAACTTTTCATAAAGTTTGTAAAAAAAAAAATATAGTTATAATATAAAACTCTTTTCCGCTGTTTAAATTTCCCCAGATTAAACTGAAAAAAAAAATTCTCGCCAAAAGATCCTTTTAAAAGAACCAAATGCCAAATTTTCCAGACATCTGAAACGTCTGGAAAAAATAAGGCAGTTGTTTTTTATCTATATTTGCGCAATTTTGTTTTTGCTAATAAATTCAGTTATGAAACTGAAAACAGCAATCTATTTTTTAAAAGGTCTTCTTTAAAGGGAAATCTTTAAAGTTTGAAATATGTTTTTAAATTTGTATTGCATGAATCGAATAGGATAAAAGTTTTTTAAAATCAATTGGATTTTTTAAATTACAAGATTTAAGTTGTTGTGTACATCTTATTTTCTCATATCATTTCTATTGACCTTGAGACAATCTGCATTTTTATATTATGATTAATTCCTTAATGGTCGAATTAAAATACGGTTTAAAAATTCAAATTCATTATTGCCATCACTTTTTTGAAAAAAAAAATATTCATCTTATTTAATGACAAATAAAATTATACCAGAATAAAACCAATTACAGTAAAACTCCGATAATTCGGATTAATCGGGACCAGACCCAATCCGGATAATCGAAAATCCGAATTATCGGGAGAATTAAAAAAATATATATATTTACAGAAAATCATCTTTTTATTAAACTTATTGAATATATACAGACAGTAAAAATGTTTACTTTGTAATAAAAAAGTTTGTAATTTTCTGCTGTGCCAGTTTTCTGTACATTTTGCGAGCCGCGCAGTTACGTTTTATAAATATAAATAACTTTCTGCAAGTGATATTGTAGAAGCAGAAAAAATAAAGCCCATGACCGGCACAAATGCCGTTCATGAAAATAAGCCCGAGCCCGGACCGTGCAGATCTCTACACCAGGGGTGCACAACCTTTGGCCCGCGGGCCACAATTATACCTCTATTTTTAGGCAGAATAATCTTCCTTATAGTCATGACAGAAACGTTACTATTAAAGAAAAGAAACTACACTTTTCAATTATTCTGGTGTCAACCGATTTTCAGGTAAAAAGGTTGTGCATCCCTACCTACACTGTAAAAAAAAATAATAAAAAAAAAATAGAAATGAAAAAAAAAATTGTTAAATTAATTTGCTAAAGAATTGCTGGCAGCAGTTGTTGCCGAAATTTAACTGATTTTCTATACGACGATGAAACAAGTTAATGTTATGGAAATTAGCCAATCACTTCTCAAACTTCAAAAATAAAATCACCAAACTGATCCGAATTATCCGGAGATCCGGATTAACGGGGTCCGAATTAGCGGGGTTCTACTGTACACTATTTTATAAAACTGGTGGGAATCAAATAATTCTGAATAAAAGTCGTAAAACTTGCAGCCCGTGAATGTCTCGGGCACTACAATTAAGTGGTTAACGCTCTCAGCTTAATTAAAACTGAAACATGCCTTTTTTTTTTTTTTTTTTTTTTTGTATAGTTTGTTACACCTTTCTTAAGTAATAGAAAAATTTTATTAAAATGAATCGAATAATAAAAAAAATTATGTATTCATAAATATTGAGAAACAAATTTAAACATTAAGTCTAAGCGTCGTAAAACGTAAATTATTTACCTTGTGTGAATTTTCATACATAACGTAAAACCGACAACCTTTTAACACACAAATACGTAAACACATGACCCAAATAATCACATGTATCCGTTTCGAGGATTCCTGAACACTTTTCTCATTTTTAGGGCGGGGGGGGGGGGGGAGTAAAATGGTTTCAAAAAACCAATTGGTTATCGGAATGAATTGAGTAAAAACACTTCTGTTGGTTTAGCAAGGCGCCTGGGATGATCGCCTTACGTCTCCGTCGCAAAACAAACAACAAACGTAGCAACAAACAATCAGTTGTAATGGATGGATGTTGGGGAATTCTGATTGGTGGGGGCAAGACCCGCCCGCATATTTCAGATGTGTATATTGCTGGGACGATTACTGTTTCTAAACCAATAGGAGACCGTCATTATCACGGTCAAGTACACGCCCACACAGTTTGATTGACAGGAACTCGTGGACAATTGATCGTGTGTGTTTATTATTTATTTGTACTCGGATTGTTTGAATTTGTACTCGGTAATTAAAAATTAAAGGTACGAAAGAATTTTTTTTTTTTTCAAAATGACTGAATTTTATTTACTTCAATTAGAAATTATACTTCCTCTGATCCTGAAATAAATAAATAAATAAATAAATAAAAATTAAAGTAAGAATTTTGCTTATACGGATATTTTCGCAGAATACTTTTTTTCCCATTTGTTTAATATATATATAAATCATTTTGGAACGATATTTAGAATATTAAAAGGGTTTGAAATATATTTTTTTAAATGTCTTATTTATTAATAAAGGACAGCCTCCAATAATTAAAAAAAAAAACACCAACGGGCTCTCGGCCCGCGATGGACTCGAACCCATATCCTCCGGTTTCAAGCTCGACGCTCTAACCATTCAGCCAGTGAGCTCACTTTCATCCGCAACAGATTATCGTTATAATTAGCACCGTCAATTGTCCACGAGTTCCTGTCAATCAAACTGTGTGGGCGTGTACTTGACCGTGATAATGACGCTCTCGTATTGGTTTAGAAACAGTAATCGTCCCAGCATTATACACATCTGAAATATGCGACCCGCCCAGATGAACTCCAGAGCATGTCATGTCGATCAGAACCACTGAGCTCCATATATAATACGGAGAGCCTACTCACCGATTCGTTTTCTGCCGGAACCGCATCACATTTTAACCCTTTGAAGGCCGGTGGTATAAAATATATACCACTTAATTTTAATTGCTGAAGGCCACATTGATACCAAAATTTGAAATAAAAATTTTAATTTCATGAAATAAGTGGAAAAAAAAAGCTTTTATCTATTTTAAAATAAATTTGTTTTTGAATTCTGGTGTCAAACAATCGTTTTATAATTTTAAGATCGTATGTGCTTTGCTCCTCAAAGGGTTAATGCACGCAAGTAATGGGTCCTCCATTTTTCTTACTATTACAAGCATTTCTTCAAACTTTTTCGTAAACTTCTTACTATTTTTGGTTATTTCTATATGCTTCTGATATTTTTATGAGCAATATTAAACAAATGTTTCATTACTTTTTGTTGAGTTTAACTAAAATTTCCTTTTTAACAAATATCAAATTAAAAATTTGTCATGAATTTAAGTAAAATAAATTTATTTTTAATAAAAGAATATGTATCGTTGAAAATTGTAGCAACTTCGTCATAATTGAAAAAAAAAAAAATCAATTTGAAAATATCTATCCCATAATATTCTATGGGAGGAAATCTATGTTTTGCCAAAGATTTTCATGGGAAAATCTTAATTTAAAATTTAAATGGCACGAGAATTTACGTCAAAATTTATTTGCAAATAATAAAAAGCTATATTATTCAATACATGATAAACATAAAATATTTATACTAGAATTCTGATGACATTATGCATACATACGAACATCATGTTAAGAGGTGTGTAACTATAACGCGATAATCCCCTTCGTAAAAAGGACATTTAATCAAGAACACTTTTAAACTTTTATTCCTTATGTATTCAAGATTGAACCTTTATACAAAAGACAGTTACATCTACACTGCAGCTGCTTTTTGCGGTTACAAAACTATTTTCTCCTGCATAGGAAATTGCCGCTCCCAGCAACTGAACTTTAGTCCTTATTCACTGACTCTAATCGTTGTTTTTTTTTTTAAGTTTCACTTCTCTGTTTTCCTTCTGACGGAAGAGAAGACTAATTTGATCTCTCTCCGTTTTATTTTTTAATCAAGAATCACAAATTAAATGCTTCGTTTTAACCACTAATGGAAGCAATTTATTAAGACTGTGTTTTAATTACTTCTACTAACTATACTTTATTTTACAGTAAGAAACAAGAGCAATAACGAAAGGGAACCTTTTTCCTATATGTGCGACCGTATCAAATTTTTAGCTAACGGATTCATACGGCGGACGTCTGTCACGCAACTGAAGCTACCCGGATTTATGCGTTGCCGCGCAAGGTAAGAAATAAGTTTATTATTCTTACCAAGCAGTTATATATGAAGAATGAAATTTTATATATATATTCTCAGATTATTTAAAAGATTATGCGGCTGAACTGGTCGCTAATGCTTTCATTGTTTCTAGAAGGTAAAAGAAATAACAAATGAATAAGAAAGTGAACAACAATTATTAAGACTTATATATTTTCATATTATTATAAATATTATAATAACTATTAACTGTTTATTACATCCGATTTGATTTAATTATATTTACATAAATAAAATGAGCCTTTTAAAGGAGGCAATAATCGAGAAATTGAATGCTAATAACTATGATACATGGAAATTTCGGGTAGAAAATTACCTTCAAAAAGAAGATTTGTTTGATATAATAATTAATGAACCACCCAATCCCAGAACGAATGATTTTATAAACAAAAATCGCAAAACCAAGGCGATAATAAACTTACTCATCGATGATGACCAAATCGTCCATACTAAAAATTTGGAAACAGCGAGAGAAGCATGGCTTGCTCTAAAAAATGCGCACGAACGCACTAATCTGTGCAGTAAATTATATCTCTTGCGTAAGTTGTATTCAACTAGACTTGCAGAAACGGGTAGCATGACTGAACATTTAAATAAAATTTATCAGTTGCGTGACAAGCTCACGGTTATCAGGGAGGCGATCGATGACCAACATCTCGCCGCCCTGTTACTCTGCTCTCTCCCTCCCAGCTATGATACCTTAATTTGTGCTATGGAGGTGAGAAATGACGAGGATTTAACTCCGAACTTTATTAGAGGAAAACTACTCGATGAATTCAATAAGCGCCAATATAACAGTGAAAACTCAACTCAACACTCCGCGTTTAAATTACAGAAAAACAATCCACAAAAACAGAATAAATTCTGCAGATATTGGAAGAAAAATTCGCATGAAATCGATCAGTGTTGGAAACTGAAAAATAAAAACAATTATCCCATACAAAATAACTTTGTAAACAAAAATTTTAGTTCACCTAATAGGTCGGCTGTATGCTCCCAAGACAACGTAAGCGCGAATACTTCTAAAACTAAAAATTTCAATAAGGATAGACACGCGGATAAAAACTTAACCTTTTTTGTTGGTACTAGCTCCAAAGATTTATGGGTTGTCGATTCGGGGTCATCAACACACATTTGTAATGATAAAAGTAAATTTCATGATTTTAATTATGCTACCTCAAATGTCACTGTTGCGAACGGTCAAGAATTACATTCTGACGGTTATGGATCTGTAAAATTAAATACTGTAATGTCAGACAATACGTGTAAAACCATTACATTAAAAAATGTTTTGTACGTGCCAGAAATAGAGACCAATTTAATTTCCATAAAACAAGCAACTGAGAATGGTTGCGTAGCTATATTTGAAAATAAATCGTGCAAAATTACTTATGATGGTATAACATATCTTGAGGGTTATGTAAATAACAATTTATATGAAAGTAAGGTAAAACCTAATCCGATACAAAATGTAAATATGACACATCACTGTGAAAAGAAAAACTGTCTGCATAAATGGCATGTAAGTTTAGGTCATAGAAATGTTAATCACATAAAGGAATTAGTTGACAAAGATATGGCATCAGGGATTCAAATTGATGATTGTAAACATAGTAATAATTGTGAAGTTTGCATAGCATCAAAACTCACAAATAGCCCTTATCCCAAAACCGCTAGTTTTAGAGCTACGAAAACGATCGAGCTGATCCATAGTGATTTTTGCGGGTCAATGCAAACAGCTATGGTTGGGGGAAAACATTACTTTCTAACTTTTATTGATGATTTTAGTCGCTTTACCGTGGTATATCTATTAAGTAATAAAGATGAGGTATTTTCAAAATTTAAAGAATATATAGCAATGACTGCCAACAAATTTGGCAGAAAGGTGCAGGCAATACGCTCCGATAACGGAGGAGAGTACTCGGGGAAAGAATTTGAAAACTATCTAAAAAATGAGGGAATTGATCATCAGTTCACCGTGCCGTACTCCTCACCTCAAAATGGAGTGGCGGAACGGAAAAACCGCACTTTAGTGGAGATGGGACGCTGTCTTCTTAAGGAAAGCGGTTTGCCTAATTCGTTTTGGGGGGAAGCCATCTGTACTGCGACGTACATCCAAAACAGGCTCCCAACTTCGTCTTGCGATCGAACTCCATATGAAATGTGGACTGGCCGTAAGCCAGATTTGTCTAACATCAAAACTTTTGGTTGCCGTGCATATGCATATATTCATAAATCTCGCAGGGGAAAGTTAGATGATACCGCACAAGAGGGCATATTTGTCGGATATGACAAAAGAAGTAAGGGATATAGGTTTTGCACGGACGGAAGGAAAATTGTTATAAGTCGTGCAGTAAAATTTTTAGAAGATGAAAATAATGATTTAATTAAAGATAACACGTCAAATGAAAACAATGACACACTAATTGATAAAACCTTGCAACCGACAATGCAATTAATTGAAAATGAAAGGGGTTGTACCGAAAATGATATTCATAATCAGGATGCGAATCCCAATACACCAGATTCCCCACAAAACCTACCCCGTAGGTCCAACAGATCAAACAGGGGGGTTCCCCCTGACAGATTTCCATTTTTAACATATGATATTCAAAATAAAGATCCACAGTGCTGGGATGATATAATGAAAATACAAAATCCAGCAGAAAGGCAAAAATGGATAAATGCTACATTAGATGAGATAAATTCACTCAAAGAAAACCGTACGTGGGAATTAGTAGAAGTTCTACCTGGGACAAAAGTCATTGGTAGCAAATGGGCTTTTAAGTCAAAATATAACAGTCAGGGTCAAATAGAAAAATACAAGGCGAGGTTAGTGTCTAAGGGTTTCTCACAGAAGTTTGGGGTTGATTATGATGAGACTTTCGCTCCCGTTGCGTCTCATTCAACCATAAGAAGCTTCTTAGCAATGGCCTTATACAAAAATTTAAATCTTAGACACCTCGATATAAAAACTGCCTTCTTACATGGGGAATTAAAGGAGGAAGTTTACATGCGTCAGCCTGAAGGGTATGAAGTCCCCGGATCCGAACACAAGGTTTGCAAACTCAAAAAGGCAATCTATGGGTTAAAGCAGGCAGCGAGAGTTTGGAACATAAAGATACATGACTCGTTATTAAAATTAGGGTTCAACCAAAGCTTAATTGACAAATGCCTGTATAAGAGAACCATAGATAACGAAACAATTTATTTAATTGTCTATGTCGATGATCTCCTCATTGCCGGGGAAGATCAAAACATTTGTAAACTAATATCACAATTGAGAAAAGAATACCCTGTCACAGACTTAGGCGATGCTAAGTATTATTTAGGCATAAACATTAATCGTCCAGACCAAAACACAATGACCCTAGATCAGATAAACAAAATTCATGAGTTAATAATTAAATTTGGTTTGGAAAATTCTAAACCAACCGATACACCTATGGAACCGGGTTATATTAAATTAAACGATGATGAAAATCTCCTACCGGATAATATAAACTATAGACAGGCGGTTGGCGCACTACTTTACATATCGACCGTTTCAAGGCCTGATATTTGCGCGGCCGTAAATATTCTATGTCGTAGAAATGAAAATCCCAGAGTAAAGGACTGGGAAGCTGTAAAGAGAACAATCAGATATTTAAAGACTACTATCGATCTAAAGTTAACATATACAAATTTAGAAGAACCTGTCTTGAGAGCATATGCCGATTCAGATTGGGCCAACGATCCGTATGATCATAAGTCCGTGTCTGGGAGTTTGTTTACATTGGGAACTAACCCAATTCTCTGGCAATCTAAAAGGTAGACGTGCCTGGCAATATCCTCTGCAGAGGCAGAGTATATTTCTGCTGCCAGTGCAGCACAGAAGATTAGATGGATAATAAGATTATTGAAAGAATTAGACCTTCAGCAAAAGTTGCCGATCACATTATTCGACGACAATCAGTCGGACATCAAGCTTGCTTCCACGGACAGATTCCATAACAAAAGCAAACATATAGCTTTGCGATGGAACCTGTTACGACACCTGGTCGAGGAGAAAACGATAAGACTGCAATACATCCAGTCTGAAGTGATGACCGCCGATCTTCTTACGAAACCACTCCCCAAGCTCAAATTTGTAATTCATCGAAAAAACATTTTAAATGCAAAATAAACACTTCGGGGCTTAAGGGGGGTGTTAAGATGTGTGTAACTACAACGCGATAATCCCCTTCGTAAAAAGGACATTTAATCAAGAACACTTTTAAACTTGTATTCCCTATGTATTCAAGATTGAACCTTTATACAAAAGACAGTTACATCTACACTGCAGCTGCTTTTTGCGGTTACAAAACTATTTTCTCCTGCATATGAAATTGCCGCTCCCAGCAACTGAACTTTAGTCCTTATTCACTGACTCTAATCGTTGTTTTTTTTTAAGTTTCACTTCTCTGTTTTCCTTCTGACGGAAGAGAAGACTAATTTGATCTCTCTCCGTTTTATTTTTTAATCAAGAATCACAAATTAAATGCTTCGTTTTAACCACTAATGGAAGCAATTTATTAAGACTGTGTTTTAATTACTTATACTAACTATACTTTATTTTGCAGTAAGAAACAAGAGCAATAACGAAAAGGGAACCTTTTTCTTATATGTGCGACCGTATCAAATTTTTAGCTAGCGGATTCATACGGCGGATGTCTGTCACGCAACTGAAGCTACCCGGATTTATGCGCTGCCGAGCAAGGTAAGAAATCAATTTATTATTCTTACCAAGCAGTTATATATGAAGAATGAAATTTTATATATATATTCTCATATTATTTAAAACATCAGTGCTGCCACAAGCGACTATTTTTATATTCTGTTTTCATCAGAAATTTTCTGATATAAATTTTGAAGTATCTTTTTTCGGCAAATGTTGTCAAAGCGTCCGTTAAGGTTTTCTGTTATCAGAAACAGGTGCCAATTAGAATTAAAAAACAGTCGCCTGTGGCAGCCTTGCAACCTCCTTCTTTTAGAAATCAAAGAATACTTTGAACCAAAAATTTATTTAGGGAACGATATCCAGTAGATTGCAAGTTCTAACAATATTTAATACAAGATACGTTTAATTAAAACAATTTTCCGCTTCAAAGTACGTTTAAACACTGGATATCGTTGTATAAAAAATTATTTAGAGAACGATATCCAAAAGATTTCAAGTTATAACAACATTTAATACAAGATACATTTAATTAAAACAATTTTCCGGTTTAAAGTACGTTTAAACACTGGATATCGTTGTATAAAAATTTATTTAGAGAGCGATATCCAATAGATTGCAAGTTATAACAACATTTAATACAAGATACATTTAATTAAAACAATTTTCCGGTTTAAAGTACGTTTAAGCACTGGATATGGTTCTATAAAAATTTATTTAGAGAACGAAATCCTGTAGATTGCAAGTTATAACAATATTTAATACAAGATACATTTAATTAAAACAATTTTCCGGTTCAAAGTACGTTTAAACACTGGATATCGTTCTATAAAAATTTATTTAGAGAACGATATCCAGTAAATTGCAAGTTATAACAACATATAATACAAGATACATTTAATTAAAACAATTTTCCGGTTTAAAGTACGTTTAACACTAGAACCGCGGCGGCGGGTCATTTTGACCCGTATCATACGGAGAGATGTCGATTTGAACCAGGAAACTTTTAATAAAATAAGCTAAATAAATACAGAACAAACACATTTTCAATAAATAACTTCAACAGTTTTGAATCAAAATTCCGGTGGGAAATATTTTTATAAAACTTGAATGAATTTTCCCGCGGTTCTAGTGTTAAGCACTGGATATCGTTCTATAAAAATTTATTTAGAGAACGATATCCAGTAGATTGCAAGTTATAACAATATTTAATACAAAATGCATTTAATTAAAACAATTTTCCGGTTCGAGGAATGTTTAAACACTAAGTCACAAAGGGTTAATCTCTTCCCTGAATTGCCCGTACATCATACGGGCAACGTGTTTTTGCCAACCATGATTTGACCATACCAAGTACGGGCATCCATATTCCGATCATGGTTTATTGTTCTCACCCATGTATATATATACAGGGGTGCAAAAATCTAGGCTCCAAAGGGTAGTCTCTCACCACTAAAATTTTAAAGTTTTTTCCCTCAAAATTTAATAGCATTCTAGCAGGAATTTTACACGAAATATTAGACGAAGAAAAACGAAATAAATTTTGTGGTGAGAAACTGCCTGCTGGCGCCTAGATTTTTGCACCCCTGTTTATAGATATATTGTAAATTTTGCATTGTTTAAGCCGAGCATTTTTCTGATTCAATTAGGCAAAAATTTCCGTTTCGAAAAACCGGTGATTATAGATTAAAAATTCTGTAAAAAGCATGAAAAAAAACAGACTTTATATGAAAGCTTTAAAATTATATATATTAATCCATTAGTGCCTAGCGTCCCTTTTTAGGGACGCTTCAAAAGGTGTATTCAGCACTGTTTTTGACACCGGTAAAAAAGAAAAGCAATAATTATTTTATTTAAATGATGCATTTTCGTGATTAATGAACTAATTTTAAATCTTCTAAAAATAGTGGTGCCAACCAAATAACATTTACGCAAAAGATGCTGGGAACGAATGGGTTAATCAGTTAAGTAGTTAAAATCATATTCAAGACTTGAACGATTTGTCTTTCTAATTCGACGAAACCCTGCATAAATATACATAAATACGTCCCCCCCCAATATGCGTATTGTAATCTCTTGGTTTGAATACTTTCGCTATAATATGCTTTTGTACGGCTTTTTAATTATAACAAGAAATACTTTTAAAGCATAAGATATTTTAATTCTTCAAGCATAAAATTTATTTACCGTTTAATATAATTATTTTTTTCAGTTTTACGAGCTTTATTAGAATAAGATTATAAACTTTGAAGCACTTAGTTTAATATGTGTGATATGATCAACACCTCTTTCAAGAATAATAAAATATTTTTCTTGTGTTCAAAATGTTCAGCAGTGTAAGTATATTAAAAACTTAGAATTTTTTAAGTCCTTGTTTTATTTAATTAATTTTGTATCACAATTATATTAAAAATGCCTTTAGAGATTAATAATACATTCCTTTAAACATCTAAATTGCTTTACGATACGGAGTTATTAACTTAATTTTTATTCATAAGAGAATTTTATTGCTTAAAAATAGCTTGGATTTTTATAATTTTTTTTAGTTTCTCTTTTATACTCGATTTTATCGAATCAGAGTGTATTTTTTAATTAATATTAAACAATACAACGCGGGTTACCCTTTTAACCTCTTAACCCTTTAACGTTCATTGGTTTCGCCACGAAACCACAAAATTTTAATTCCGATACGCAACACTGACACCGGTATTTTATCTAAAAATATCCCTTTTATTTTGTATGTGAAAAATCACGTTTTCTTATTTAGAAATATATTTCTTCTTAATTACCGGTGTCATTCATTTATTTCGACATCTTAGCGATGAAAATGCTATGATCGTTAAAGGGTTAACTGGTTTGTCCGTACGCCGTTCGGGCAAGACGAATTTGCTCAACACTAGAACGCCCGTAAGGTGTTAATTCGACACCGATCAATGGACTAACAGTTGATTCGAACCAGAAAAATATTCAAGAAATAAGTTATATATCAGTTGCAATGAAATGAGCTAAACAACAACAAAAAAAAATAATAACAAATTTCAAATTATTTTTCTGGTTTTTATATATTTTTAAAAACTTGTGTAAAATTTCCCGGCGTTCTAGTTTTAATTCGTCATTTAAAGCTTTTTGACACCACTATTTTTTTAATAATTTGTTACTATATCACGGCGGAAATGTTAAGACTAAATCTTACGAATGTTTTATTTAATCAATAGTGGTGTGAATCCGTTATTTTCAATTTATTGAACGAAAAAGAAATAACCAGTTAACACTATAACGCCGGGAAAGTGTCAGTTAGACACCGATTGCTGGATTAATTGTCGAATCGAACCAGAAAATTCTTCAAGAAATAAGTTATATATCAGTTGCAATGAAATTAGCTTAACAAGGCAACTAAATTATTTCAAAATATTTTTCTGGTTTCAAATATATTTTATAAAACTTGCATAAAATTTCCCGGCTTAACCCCCTTCGAGAATTAGGAAATTTTTAATGTTTTGTCACCGGTTTTTAAAAACAGAAATTTGAGCCTTCTTAAATGAAGAAATATCTCCGATTAAATATGGCAAATTTTACAATAAAATTTTACTGTGGCGATAAACAGGGATCCTTAAGCCTTTTTTGCGACACGTATACGTGTCGTTCGTCCCCAAGAAGTTAAAGATAGTCTACATAATGTTCAACAGAATTGTTTTCAACGGGTAGATTAAAATAATATGTAATTGAAAAGTCTAATAGGTTTTTTAAATTAACTTTTCAATTACCGTAATTTCGGGTGTATAAGCCGCGGATCAAACAATTCTTTTTGGACCCAGAAATCTTATTTAGTGATTGAAGACAAATATTTAAGGCGATCTAAAAAGTTATATTTGTTTCATAAAAAATTCTGGGTCGAAAAAGAATTGTTTGATCTGCGGCTTATACACCCGAAATTAGCAATTAAATTATGCCCGAAATTATAAAATACTGTATACGTGAATTTTTACATTGCTAACCAACAAGGCGAAAAATGCCCCAGCTAAGAGTCGTAATCAAAACCTTAGAATAACGCTTCAATAACATAAGGCTGATAGCTGAAACACTAGAGCATTGGATCGAAGTTCCAAGAATACGGTTCTAATTCTCGACTAGGACATTGTTTGTTTTGTTGGTTTTAACCCTTTCCGGCTCAATGTTACCGGTCTGGACACACCTAATTTTAATTCCAAACTTGCAACTGGCACCAGTAATATTTTAGTAAAATCTTGCTTTTACAATAAAAGATTAAATTAAGGAGTTATTGATTTCTTAAAAAGTCGTTTGTGAATTCCGGTGTCAGTCGTTGATTTCTCATTTTACTAACAGAATTTGTCTGCGCTGGAAAGGGTTAATAATATGAAAACATTGTGATGCCATTGATAAAAGTAAAAATTTACGTATTTCTTGCACCAAAATATTTATTATATTTAAGGAATTTCCAGTTGATATCAGCAAAACCAGTTTTGGTACTTGTCAGCTGTCGATCACGAAAAATTACAATATTTGGAATTTTTCCTATTTTAGTGTTTAAGTGTACAGTTTATTGCATACCTATTAAATTCATGCTTTACATTTATATTTAGTTATTTATGAAATTTTAACTTCGTTTTGCAAGTTAGTTACTGAATATTATACGGAAACAAACAAACACTGAATTATTTGAGTAATTTTCAGAGAAAATCCTTTTATTTTCAGCAATTAGGTGGTACTAAAATTTAATAATTTTTTTTTTATTTATTTAATAATAATAATATATTATTTAAAAATTATTCAGAATCCTATAAAAAAGTAACATAACACAGAGTCCAACTGCCCTCATAGCATGCATGGTCACAGTGACGTTACTGTGAATCACTTTGGTCACATCACATCTGTGACCAAAATGCCACCACTCAGTGACGTCACATTGTGACTGAGATTTGACTTTTTAATAAATCTTTAGAAAATTATAAAAAAGCCTTCAAAACATGTTATTTACTTTAAAAAACACGTTTCTGGCAATTTAAATATCGTTGCTTTTGTCACAGTTTCGTCACAATGTTAATGTCAAATTAGTCACAAATGACACATTTTTTACAAATTTGTCACATTGTGTCCACTTTGTGAAACGTCACAAAAGAGCTCTGAAACGGCCATAACGTCTTCATATTTTAGTCACTATGACTTCACATCGACGTCACGTGACGTCACATCAACAATCGATGGTCACAAAGTCACAATGTGACTTCACAACGACGTGGATGTGATGTCACCATGCCTTACGGGTGTACTTGAAAGGTTTGTTTTTCTGTTTGATGATTTAAAATTTCGAATATTGCGATCGTGTTAAGTTTAAATGCAGATAAACTTAATAAGCAAAAGGTAAACTTAATAGTCAGTCTTTTCATAGTCAATGGGATGCCAGTGTTTCTTAAGGAAATATGCTTTATTATAGAGGTTTTTTTTACATTGTTCTTTGACTTAGATGTAGTTTTATTTCATAGACTCACATTTTTTACTCACACTTTTTTGGAAATAGAGTCAAACTGTACTTCAAACGGGTATTTCCCATTCAAGAATGTAAAAATTCAAAATGTAGTAGCAAATATTCAAATCACATAAAGTCGCATGTTTTGTATATATATATATATATATATATATATATATATATATTTACATAAAGTCACATGTAATACATAGATTTTTTTTGTACATAGAATCAAACTGTACTTAAATTGGTTCTTATTTCAATTTGAGGAGATAAAAGTTCAAATTTTGGAAGTTTAAAAAAAATCAGCAAAAGAAAAAAATTATAATGGAGTTCCAATTCTTTTAACTTTGAAGTATCGAAAAATATTGCAATGTTAACAAATAGAAATGTAATTCTCAACAAAAATAGTTTTGTTATAAACAGCATGCATATGTGATAGCTATCAGCATAAAGATTTTTCAAATGAAATAAATGAGAAAAATTTATTTAACCCATTAGTGTTTAGCGACCCTCTTTAGGGACGATTATAAAAAAGGGCAATAAAGTACTTTTTCACACCAGTAAATAGAAAGATAAATAAGCACTATTTTTCACGAGACAAATTCCACAATAAATTAAGTTAAAAGTTATTCGTCTTTAAAAGTGGTGCGAAACCCAAAATTTAATTTTTAATGAAGAAAATAATTTGGGCATTAATGAGTTAATAAAAGGTGTCATGCTTTTGTCCGATAACTGTTTTATTTCATTAATTGTACAAAATTCCTTGTTACAAAAAATACGAACAAATGTTACTTTTACTGATTTTCTCTGATACCTTTCTGTATGTTTGCCGTTTGAATACCGCAAGATACGTTTATGATGTATAAAATAATATAAATATCAATCATTAACAAATTATATTAACTTTATATATATATATATATGTATAACTTGAAGAATCACTTTTCTAACGTTATCACATTCATTAAAATTGCAAGCACTGGCTACTCATAATAATATTGGGCTATTTTTGAGTGATATGTGGCATTCTGCAGTGAACAAGTTAACTATTAAATAAAAAAAATTAAACTGAGCAAAAAATTGAGATATCTCTTTACCGTGTAAAAATCAAATAGAAATAAACTCTGAAATTAAACATTGTAACAATAGACGGTATTGTGAATTTTCTTCCACTGCGAGTAATTATGATATTGAAAAAACATACATATATATTGTTACAGGAAAGTTTTTGTTAAAAAAAAATTAAAATTAATAAGTAGGTAAAATGTTAGACGCCAAGAAGAATTTTTAAGTCACCTGAGCAGCGAGACTCCAGGTGATTGTTGAGCGCTGTATATATCTCATGAAAATTTAGATAATTTGACTAGAAAAAGAAATAATAATAATGTATTAGCATAAATAGATTAAAAAAATATATAAAGCTTATGATTTTTTTATAGAAATTTAAATGTAATCTAAAAATAAATGCAATCTTTTTATATCATTTTCACATTTTACCAAAAATTTAAATTAATACTTGTGAAATTTTAATACATTGTGAACAAAAAGTTAAAATGTAAATTATTTTAATTGTACAAGTGTATATTAAAATTCTTGTTGTGTGCACCACTGAGCAATGTGTTGTATTTTAATAAATACATTCTTATTAGAAAAAGTTAAATGTTTCAACTTCGTCTAAAATTAAAATATCTGGTATTGTATTGCATTTCATATTCACAAGTTAATGGTGTTTTCATCGTTTACCCTAATATCTGAAACAAGAATTCTCAAACCTTCGGACTGACGTACCAGTAAAGAGAAATTAACACTTCCGCGTATCAGCAGGTTCAAATTTAAAGCTAGTACAGAAAAATCTATCTAAACGGTAATGTCAAAAGTAAAACATGAATGTGAAGAATAACACTATAAAAGTCTTGATTACGTCCACTAATAACTAAATCGTAATACTAATAATATAAATTCCACATAAAATTATAAAAATTTATATTATAAAAAAAACATTTTGCTTCTAAGACGTTGTATAATAACAAAAACATTTAAAATATATTAAAACATTTTTATTTACATGTTTCAACTCAAATTTTTATTCTCTATTAATTTTTTATTCAAATTCTCTATTAAGTTTTGAGTTGAAACATGTAAATAAAAATGTTTTAATATATTTTAAATGTTTTTGTTATTATACAACGTCTTAGAAGCAAAATGTTTTTTATAATGTAAATTCTTATATTTTTATGTAGAATTTTTATTATTAGTTTTACGAAAAGTAAAACATTTTCCCAGTCTTTTGTACTTTCATTGGAGCAGTTATTACTGCACGATTACATTATTAAACTGGTATTTAGTTATTCGAGTCAACATCTACTCATGGAGCGTAAATCCATTTATCAGAAGATTCTAATCGAAATTACATTAAAATAAGATAAAGCAAAACGCTGTCAAAACAGTACTATCAGGGAGTAGACGCTTCGGAGCTGGTGAACTCTTAAATAAGAAAGAGGAAGGGAAGGAGCATTATCCCTTTGAGCTCTGGTGTGTAAATTTCTTCAAATTTTTAAATGTCACATTGACACCAGTATTTTGCAAAGAAAAAAACCGGTTAACGATATACGCGAAAAAATGCATTAAACATTTTTCAAATAAATCTGGTAGAATTTTCTGGTGCCGTTGTGACATTTCGGAATTAAAATTATGTGATAGAAAATTCTACCATCAGAGTTCAAAGAGTTAAACCACTTTTATTTCAGGAAATGCATTTTTTCCCTTACGTACCTGTATCGGGTTTTCGCGTACCAGTAGAGAGATTTTTTTCAAATACCAGTTCTGGTACGCGTACTATAGTTTGTGAACACCTGATCTAAAAACAATTCCAAAGTGTTAAAAACACTCATAAAAAAACAAGAATATTTACCTGCAGACTTCCTTTTGAGCAATATTCTGTAACAATATGTATGCAGCTAGGATTGACACAAGCACCTATAAACTGATTTATGTTATCATGATGCATCTCTCGCATCTGAAATATATAAAAAAATATTATTGAATATTATTGAAATATACTTAAAAGATTCTAATTACAAAATAAAATGTGACAATTCCCACCATAAATTTTAACAAGATATAATGATGGTAATTTGATCGTACTGCATCATACATGGTTGCTTATCTTAAATGCATTTTTCATGAAATGGCTAGCAAATCCGCTAATTATGAATATTTGTTCAACTGACATTTACTCCAGTCCCTCACAATGACGCTTATAACAAGTGCGCGCGGAAAATTCCGTAGCATGCCGTGCAGGCTCATACTATTGGGTTGTTCGGAAAGTCCTTTCCGTTTGGGAAAATCAGTTCGTACTGGAAAATTCTGTTATTTAATTATAAGATATTGTTTCTGATATGTAATACTTAAATATTAATGGACAAAATTTTCTGGTACGAATTGATTTTCCCAAACGGAAAAGACTTTCCGAACAACCCAATATATCATTATTGTTTACTTTTAGCTTTAGATATGATTAGCTCTGACTGGCTAAATATATATATATATATATATATTCAAAATGAAAGATTTCTAGATGATATACGAAAAGACCACGAACATACATAGTAGGTATTTTTATATCTCAGAGAGTTCAAACTTAGCCTGCTTCACCGAAAACGGCAGCCCGAGTAATTAACTCTTTGAGGGCCAAAGCACTTCTGTTCTTAAAATGCTGAAATGATTTAGTGACACCAGAATTAAAAAAAAAATTATTTCAAAACAGAAACAGCTTTTCTTCATGTACTTCAAATAATTAAAAATTTCATCTGAAAAACCTAATGTTAATGTGTCATTTTGAAATAAAATTAAGTGGGATAGTTTTTTATCTCACAGCCGTTCAAAGAGTTAAGGGTGTATTCTTTAAACTGTTAAAAGAAATGATATCAAAATTCGAGTGCCGCATTTATGGGGCGTTAAAAGGTTTTGTTATAAAATTCAATTAAAAACATTTTTGGTCTATCTTTTAAATATATTTTCACATCCAAACAATATTTTTAATTTTCTAATAATTTTTCGATATTTACCTCAAAACACAATATGTGGAATTAATCTGCATGTTAAATCACGTAATTAAAAAATATAAAAACTTACAATCTTCATTTCTATTTTAGTTTTCCTGGAGATTTCTACAGTCTTTTTGCTGAAGTGCAATTGTTTCACTGCTACCACGGTTCCTTTGTAATTAGAGGTATGGGTGAATATTTGCTCAACCATTTTTGATTCTATAGAAACGTGACTACCTAGGCTCATCTATAAAAGGAAAGAAAAGAAAAGCAAGATTAGGATATTTATGAATAGGTCATAGTAACAAGAGCTGGGTGGATTCGATTACAGATCGTACAGAGAGTTTCGTTTAATATTTCTTTAAAAAACTTAATGACTGTAAAATCCAAAACTTAAATCATAAACTTAATAAATCATAAACTTTATAAATCAAAATTGTTAATTTATAACTATTAAATCCTTACATAAATAGCAGCGTCAATGCATTTAATTTTAAAATAATAAGAAAAATATTAAATAAAAAAATTTATGTATTTAAATTCTACAATTTCAGAAATTTAGTACTGGTATAAATAAAACATAAAAATTTTAAAGTCTAAAAATTGTTTAACTCTTTCAAGGGAAAGAGTTAAACAATTTTTTGGGAAATGATTCTTTTCAAAGGAAAAGTATTGTTTTCCTGTAATTTAAAATTCATACTGGAATTTTAAAAATAATTACTTCAAAAACCGGAAAATCAATTTTTCAAAATTTTTCTGCAAAAGTTTAAAAAGTAAAGTATAGTTTAAAGTTTTTGGTTTGAATCTTGATTAAAATTAGGTGGGATGTAATATCCCACTGTTTCTCAAAAGGCAAAAAAATATTTTAAATACTCAAAAAATTCAGTAAAAATCCATAATAAATGTTTGATTTTTCCAAGCATCCAAAAGATGACGCAAAAATAATTTTAACATTTACTATTGAAAAAAAAGCCTTTTAATTTCTGAATAATTTTTTTAATTAAAAATTATTGGAAAAAAAAATGGCTAGTTAAGGTCAGCAGTAAACATCAATAACAAAAAAAAGTTTTGGTTCAATATTCCTTTTCCAAATTTTCTGTTTTTTTAAAAAAAAAGTTTTAAAAACTATCGCAATGCAAAATAAATAAATAAATAAATAATTTAAAATGGCCTAAAAAGAAAGTTTTTAAAAAAAAAATTAAATCATTGAAAAAAAGTGTAACAATATTAAAAATCAAAATATTAAAGTTGTACCAGATATATTCGAGCCCAAAATCTTTTGTATGGAACACTTGGACAAAAGATTCACTATAAGATGGACACTCAGAGATATATGTTTATAGTGAGAATATGTTTTGAAATAAATAAAAGAACGAAATTCTTTAATTAAAATAATATAAGAATTTATCAAAAATTTCATATTTTGGGTTATGACAGGAATGGGGGGGAGGAGTATTCAGTTCTATGTAAAAAAAATAAAATAATGATCAAGTTCGTCAAAAAATCAAATCAATATTTTTCGAGTACGAGGCATTGACAGAAAATAACATAGACAGGGGTGCAAAAATCTAGGCGCCAGCAGGCAGTTTCTCACCACAAAATTTATTTCGTTTTTCTTCGTCTAATATTTCGTGTAAAATTCCTGCTAGAATGCTATTACATTTTGAGCGAAAAAAGCTTTAAAATTTTAGTGGTGAGAGACTACCCTCTGGCGCCTAGATTTTTGCACCCCTGAACATAGAGTAGCTGCTGTTGACACACATGGCTGGAATTCATGAATTAGTTAAAACTCGATTCGCATATTAAAACGCAATCATTCTGTCAAGTCATATTTTAATGGAAAAAAAAATAAAAATTCGATTTTACATGTTCATAGGTACAGGTTCATAGGTTATAGGTCGGGGATGAAGGCAGGGAAAGTCGATAGCTTCTACTTTTTCTCTTAAATTTGTCCGGTTTCAATTCCTCTTATTTTATTTTTCTTTTTCTATTAAGAGTGCAAGACTATTCTGGTCGTAAGTAAGGTATTCTCGCGCTATCCGTGGTCGCCTGCCGGCGACAGCGCTGTCGCGCAAGAGAGTAGGTCTGTTTGGGTCGTAGGTAGGGGTCGTCGACGAAAATTGGTCGCTCACCGCGACGGTTGATCATTGTGTTTTCCGTGTTCACAAAAATAATGAAAACATGGAGGACTGGGAGCAGGAAAACACAACGGTGAACATAGGAATCAGCCGCTAAAATTGTGTTTTTAGAAGATTTCTACAAATACATAACTTGACAGACCGATTGCATTTTAGAATGCGAATCGAGTTTTAACTATTTCTGGAATTTTAGACGTGAAATCTATGAGTTGATTCTCTGTGTTATCGCCTCCCGTTCTGTAAGGAAACATGTAGTTTTTAAGAAAAAATAATATTGATTTCAGTGAATACATTTATCTTAATTAAAAAAAATAGCTTGAAACGAACTGTAAATACAAACAGGCCTAAACCATGGGTAATATCGGATTCGATTAAAAACAATTCACAAGACTTGATGCGGAACTCGGGAGTATATTTACGAATTGATAAATTGCTCATTCACTGAATAAATATGCATTTATTCAAATACTGCATCTTTCAAACAAATAAACCTCGTAAACAGGAAATAAATTTAAAATTTTATTTCAAACTGTGTAATTTATTTTTCAAAATAAACCTATGAACATTGTTTCATTCACGGTGTTTCACAGATATATGCGCATTCATACTAATAATGCCTTTAAACGCAAATGTTCCATCTATGTTGACAGATAAATGAGAACAGGATATTTCCAAAGTAAACCTAATTGGGAGATATCGCACTACTGGATCCTTAATGACCATTTGACAGATGCCGGTGCGCTTATAACACTAATAAAAGGATAATGTATCGAGCAAACAGACATTATATTGGAATTTATCATGGATTTAACACGTATATTTAATGGTTAAATAATTTTCATTCATGTCAAGTTTTACACTCAAAATTGATTAAGACAAAGGATAAATTATAATTTTTTTGTTATTTTTTTTCTACCAAAAATGACTAAATTATTCTTGAATATTTATTAAACTAATTGAATAAATAAATTACATCTTATTCTTCTAGAACATACAAATTGTTTTTAAATTGAGGTTCCAAATTTTCTATACCTGAAATTAATATATAAATACACATATACCGCAATGGAAAAAAATAAAAGAAGAATTTAAAATGTCTAAAAAATGAATTTTCTTTTAATTAAATCCTCATAAAAAATAGTGTAATAATAATAAAAATCAAAATATTAAACTTCGCCTGACAGATTCTAACTTAAAATCTTTTGCATGAAAGACGAATGCTACCGCTACGTCATGGATACTCAGCAAGACATGCTAACATGTTTTGAAATCAGAAAAGAACAAACTCATTTAATTAAAATACCGTATTTACTCGTGTATAAGGCGCACTTTTTTTCCAAAAAATTGGGGCAAAACTCCTAGGTGCGCGTTATACGCGGAGAAATTTTTTACTGTTGAATGCAGTCGAACGATATACATATGAAACAAGAAATTATTCAAAGAAGATATTAAAACTCGGAAAATGTTACTTAATTGAAATATTACTGCATATTTATTTCATTCCTTGCAGTTTTTTATACAACAGAGCTAATGACATTATCTAAAAGATAATTAGCAATTCTCTTTACCGTCACTCATTCCTATTTCCCGTCATTCTCTTACAACCGGAAGTCTAGAAATGCATTTTCGTCTTGTTTTCTGGTCTGGGGTAATGTTTGTTTCGATTTTTTTTTTTTTTTTTTTTTTTTTTTTTTTTTTTTTTTTTTACTGAAATTCATTTGGTTATTCTTCATTAGCGTTTGAAATTTATGGTGCGCGTTTAAAGCGCGTTTAAAATGGCGATTTTAAGAAATCGCCATTTTTACTTTTAAATTAGGGGTGCGCCTTATACACGCGTGCGCCCTATACACGAATAAATATGGTAATATAAGATGTTTTCAAAAATTTATGATTTTGGATTATGACATTGATGCAATCTTACTTCAAAAGATGTAACTTCAATTTAGGTGTGGGGGGGGGATATAACTTAAATTGTTTCCGGGTACTAGGCTGTGACGGAAAAACACACAGAGATGCAAGACTATAAGGGTTTCGTGTTAATGAATGAAATTCTAAAAATCAACAATAATTTTTAAGAAAACACGTAGTTTTTAGGAAAAAATAAAATTGGCTTCAATTAATAAATGTATCGTAATTGATTAAAAAAAAGTATGACGCGATTTGTCAACACCATTCGCCTGCAGATCATGCGTCGAATAGGATTCGATTAAAAAGAAGTCGCTTGACTCGATGCAGAACTAAAGTTAATCGTTTAATAATCGATAAATTATCGATTCACTGCTGAAATATCCTTTCATTCAAATGCTGTATACTTTAACCCTTTGCGGGGCGGTGGTTTCATAGATATACCACTTAATTTTAATTCCGAAATTCCACATTAGCACCAGAATTTTGTTAAAGAAAATTACGGTTTATTGAATGCTTGAAATATAGTGTTTTCTTATTTACAAATAAAGTTGTTTTCTAATTCCGGTGTGTCAGTCATTAATTTCAATACTTAAGCAATGAATTTGCCCTGCCCCGCAAAGGGTTAAACACGTAAACTTCGTAAACAGGAAATAAATTTAAAATTTTATTTTAAAAGATGTAATTTATTTTTTCAAAATAAATGTTAACATTGTTTTACTCATAGAAATATGTGCATAGAAATATGTGCATTATTTCAAACTATGTAATTTATTTTTCAAAATAAACCTATCAACATTGTTTTACTCACGGTGTTTTACAGGAATATTAGCATTCACACTAATAATGACTTTAAACACAAATGTTCCATCTATGGTGACAGATAAATGACAAGAGGATATTTTGAAAGTACAGCTAATTGGGAGATATCGCACTAATGGATGCTTAATGACTATTTGACAGCTGCGATGCGCTTAGAACACTAATAATAGGATAATGCATCGAATAAACAGCCATTATAATTGAATTTATCATATATTTAGGTGCTATTTAATGGTTAAATATTTTCATTAATGCAATGTTTTACAGCCAAAATCAATGAAAACAAAGGAGAAATTATAATTTCTTGATATTTTTTTTCCTATAAATAAAATTGATTTCAAGGAATACATTTATCTTAATTGCAATAAAAAAACGCTTGAAACGATCTGTAAATACAAACCGGCCTAAATCATGTTTAACATCGGGTTCGATTAAAAACAATTCACTCGACTCGATACGGAACTCAGGTGTACATTTAGAAATTGATAAACTGTTCATTCAATGAAGAAATATCCATTTATTCAAATACTGTATGTTTCAAACACGTAAACCTCGTAAACAGGAAATAAATTTAAAATTTTATTTCAAAACATGTAATTTATTTTCCAAAATAACCTATCAACATTTCTTTACTCACGGTGTTTCAAAGAAATATCCTCATTCACACTAATAATGCCTTTAAACGCAAATGTTCCATATGGTGACAGATAAATGAGAAGAGGATATTTCCAAAGTATACTTAATTAGAAGATACCGCATTAATGGATCCTTAATGACTATTTGGCAGCTGCCAGTGCGCTTATAATACTAATAAAAAGATAATGTATCGAGCAAACAACCGTTATATTTGAATTTGTGGATTAAGAAGATACTTTAATGGTTAAATATTTTTCACTAATAAAATGTTTTACAGACAAAATCAATTGAAACTGTCGGAAATAACGTATCGCGTGCGCATGTTTTGTGCCCAATCGGACGAACAATCATTCGTTTGTGAAATGTGCAGCGTGATAGTTTGTGAAATGTGTGACTTTTCTGTGAGGCATGCTTATAACAGAACTATTAATAATCAAGAAAAAAAAAACATCTGTGGTGAAATACCACGGGAAACGCTCCTTCAATCTGTGAAGGTTAGTATATTACACCAGCGCTAGGTGGCAGCACCATACAGGCACTTTGCGTCGGAATGTTGTCGTCACAGGAATAAACAGAAATTAAAAGAACTGCTGATATATGCAACTTTCTATTGTGTTCTCTGACTTTAAGACAATGTAGTATAGTTTTTCTTCTCTGTAATTAATATTTTTAATATTGTACTTCCAAGCCTTAGTGCTGGAAGAGTATAATAGTAGTAATTATCATGTACCGTCACTGCCGTGGCTATATATATTCAAGAATCTTATCATATTAGTCCAGAATTTTAAATAAAAAGCAACTTCGTCCTACAACGATGTACTATCTGGATCAACATTGAGCATATTGATTAATGATTAATCTGTCTAGTTTTTTACAGACGCAGATGTCAGTCAGAAGATGAAACAGTTCCCAGTTTGAAAGAAAACTTCAAAAGGTAGGAAACCTTTTCTCCATTAATTTCAGTTTTAAAACGATTGAGTGATAAATTACAAGTAGAGCTCACTCCTCACCCTTCATTTTAAAAGATTATAGAGCCTGAAAAAGAGGATTAAAAATAAAATAAATCACTCCATTTTCGAAAAAAAAAATACATGAAAAAAAAAATAAGTGGTGAACAAATGAATGAATAATAATATCTAATATTAATAATTCATGTCTTATGTATACATATTAATGAATATTGAAAGTACATATTTTATGTTTTTCATTTTATACTGAATATTGAATGAACATTTAAGTGCCATATAACGTCGAGTTATTTAAGATATAAACTAACAACAACAACAACAAAAAAATTACTTTCATACGACGCATCATGACTAAAAAAGAGATAACCGCCGTAGAAAAATTAAATGACCAAAATTATTCCATATGGTCATTTAAGATGGAAAATTTATTAATAAAAGACGACCTCTGGAAATATATAACCGACGATCCACCCGTTACACCAAACGAAACTTATACCAAAAACTCGGCTAAAGCCAAAGCGGTACTATGTCTCTGCATCGAAGATGCACAAATAGTCCATATCCGAAGCTTAAAAACGCCTAAAGAGATATGGACTAAACTAAAGAACCTCCACCAGCGTTCCAATTTAGCTTCAAAGCTATATCTGCTGAGGAAATTATACTCGCAGAGGCTGCAAGAAGGGGGGGGGGACCTCAATAAGCACATAAATAACATCTTGAGTATAAGAGATGATCTGGCGGCCATTGACGAAGTCGTGAACGACTCACACATCGTGGCGCTAATGTTATGCTCCCTTCCTAACTCTTACGCGCCGCTGATTACCGCTCTGGAAGCGAGAGATAGTCAGCAGCTAGATATCGAAACTGTAAAAAATAAACTGTTAGATGAGTTCTCTCATCGCAATGAAGACAAAAACTCGAATACACGTAGCCGAGAAACGGCATATGAATTAACAAATAAATTTAATAAAAGTAAAAAATATTGTGATCATTGTTGTCGCAGCAACCACTCAAGAGAAGATTGCTATTATTTAAAAAACAAACAGAGAAATACGCCCCAGAGGGGTGAATTCAACAGATTCAGACAATACAATAATAATAATAACAACCCGAAAACACACCCTAGAAACTCAGGGCAAATAAAAGGGGAATCCTCAAACTATTGTTTCAACAGCAACTCAAAGATAGAAGATGACCTGAAAGAGACGATCATTCCTCTCTTCCCAGAGGAAAATAATTATGAGAGCGAGTCAGCAGAGGTTAACCATACACAAACAAAAGACACACACAAATACATAGTTGACTCCGGTTGCACCAGACACGTCACCTCCACAAAAGAAAACTTTGCGATATTCACCGCTGGTAACTTCGGAAACATCACAATCGCTAACGGTAAAAGACTTATTTCACTAGGTATGGGGGACGTAAAGTTAAAAACAGACAAACAACACTACATTACTCTGAAGGATGTGCTGTACTGCCCAGAACTAAAGAGCAATTTATTGTCGGTTAAAAAGGCCACCGAAAATAACATAAAAGTGATTTTCGAAAAAGATGCATGCTTATTCGTCAAGGATAATAACATATTTATGACAGGAAAACTCAACGACAATCTTTATGAAATAAATCCCCAAGACGAATACGGATATTCATTAAGTACACAAACACACTGCAACAATACAAATTGCATATCGATTTGGCACAGGAGATTGGTACACAAAAATTTCGACGATATAAAATATATAGTTAATCACAATTTAGCAGAAGGTATAAAAATTAACAACTGAAAGCACGACACATATTGCACTAAATGTGTCGAAGGAAAACTCTCGATAAAACCTTACCCCAAGGTCGCCTCAAATAGAAGCAGAGAAGTCGGTTCTCTGGCGCACTCCGATATATGCGGGCCTATGCAGACGGAAACTTTTGGGGGAAAGAAATATTTCATAACGTTCACAGATGACTGCAGCAGATTCACAAGGACACATCTGCTCGCGCATAAATCGGAAGCCCTTGCTAAACTAAAAGAATACGTAGCATTAGTAAAAAATAAATTCGTTAGACCAATAAGATCAATCAGATCTGACAACGCACAGGAATACATAAGCGATGATTTCGAAAACTACTTAGCCGAAAACGGAATAGAACGACAGCTAAGTGTTCCCTATTCTCCCCCCCAGAATGGCGTCTCTGAAAGAAAGAATAGAACAATAGTAGAAATGGCTAGAACCATGTTATCAGATGCAAAATTACCTAAACATTTTTGGGGGGAAGCAGTAATGACCGCTACGTATCTAATCAATCGATTGCCAACAAAAGCCAATGAAAACAACGCGACGCCCTACGAACTATGGAATAAAAGAAAACCGAACCTTTCAAACATTAAAACATTTGGATGTAAGGCATTTGCCTATGTCGACAAACCTAAGAGAGGGAAATTAGATGAAAAAGCAATCGAGGGAATCATGTTGGGCTACGATCCTAGAAGCAAGGGTTATCGGATCTACACGGGGCAAAATAAAATAATAATTTCTAGAACCGTGAAATTTATCGAAGAGGGCGTTATGAGCGAAGAAATTACTACTACCGAACAAAAACCAGACGATCAGAAAATGACAGCGGATAGCGTGGAAATCGAGTTAGAAAATGACGATGAAAATTCAATTCAAGCCCCAGCGCAAAAACCGCCCGAGCTTAGAAGGTCGGAAAGACAAAATCGCGGAGTACCTTCTAATCGTTTCGGCATAAGCGCAAATCTATGCCAAATTGAGGAACCGAAAACGTGGACGGATATACAAAACATTAAAGATGATGAAGTTAGGGACAAATGGTTAGAAGCAACAAATGAAGAGATAAATTCGCTGAAACAAATTAATACATGGAAATTAATTAAACCAATTCCGGGAAAGCGAGTAATTGGATGCAAATGGACATTCAAAGCGAAAAGGGGAGCAAATGGATCCGTAGAACGGTATAAGGCTAGACTAGTTGCCAAGGGATACGCTCAAAAATACGGTTGTGACTTCGACGAAACGTACGCGCCAGTCGTGTCTCACACGACACTGCGAGCATTTCTGAACGCAGCAGTGTACAAAAATCTGAATGTTACTCACCTAGACGTCAAAACTGCCTTCCTACATGGCGACCTTGAGGAGGAGGTCTATATGTATCAGCCGGAAGGATACATAAAGAAAGGGGAAGAACATAAAGTGTGTAGTCTTAACAAAGCGATTTATGGCCTTAAGCAAGCGGCTAGGGCATGGAACCTAAAAATTAATAAATCACTTAGAAATCTAAATTTCGAAGAATGTGCATCGGACAAATGTCTGTACAAAAGGGTTAAAAACGGAAAGTTTGCATACATAATCGTTTACGTGGACGACATCCTAGTAGCAGGTGACAAACAGGACACCGACGAAATTTACACACAACTGTCAAAACAATACGAAATTAAAAATCTAGGAAAGGTAACACAATATCTAGGGATAAACATAAGACAATCGGAGAACGGAAACCTAGAATTAGATCAGGAACACAAAATCATACAGATCGCAGAAAAGTTCGATCTATTAAACGCGAAACCAACCTACACGCCGATGAGCACTAACTATTTCAGTTTAGACCCTAACGGAAAATTAATGGAAGACAACACAAAATACAGGCAGGCTGTGGGGGCGCTTTTATACATCGCGACCTTAACTAGACCTGATATAGCATCAGTTGTAAATATCCTGGGAAGAAGGAATGAATCGCCAAGAGAGGTCGATTCGGAGGCAATAGAAAAAGTAATCAGATACCTCCCAACCACAAAAAACCTTAAATTTGTAATAGATAGAACAGAACCCCCAGTATTAACTGCATATAGTGATGCAGATTGGGGGAACGACAGAATAGACAGAAAATCAACCACCGGAAATCTATTCAAACTAGGAAACAATACACTGGCATGGGCATCGAGAAAGCAAAGCTGTATAGCACTGTCTTCCACAGAAGCGGAGTACGTGGCTGCGTCAATCGCCAGTCAAGAAATCATATGGTTACTTGAGTTATTAAACGACCTAGAATTACGCCAGCAAACCCCCGTTACACTATATGAGGACAATTTATCCGCCATAAAACTTACCGAAAATGAGAAGGCACAGATAAAGACAAAGCACATACATGTGAAATACCACCACATACGCCACTTAAGTGAAACAGGCACCATTAAGCTAGTCTACTGTCCCACGAAAAGAATGCTAGCCGATATCCTCACCAAAGCCTTACCAAAAGCACACCTGGAGTATCTGCGTGAAAAACTACAAGTTAAGCAGTCCTCAGTTGGACACAAAAAGGAGGAGTGTCGGAAATAACGTATCGCGTGCGCATGTTTTGTGCCCAATCGGACGAACAATCATTCGTTTGTGAAATGTGCAGCGTGATAGTTTGTGAAATGTGTGACTTTTCTGTAAGGCATGCTTATAACAGAACTATTAATAATCAAGAAAAAAAAAACATCTGTGGTGAAATACCACGGGAAACGCTCCTTCAATCTGTGAAGGTTAGTATATTACACCAGCGCTAGGTGGCAGCACCATACAGGCACTTTGCGTCGGAATGTTGTCGTCACAGGAATAAACAGAAATTAAAAGAACTGCTGATATATGCAACTTTCTATTGTGTCTCTGACTTTAAGACAATGTAGTATAGTTTTTCTTCTCTGTAATTAATATTTTTAATATTGTACTTCCAAGCCTTAGTGCTGGAAGAGCATAATAGTAGTAATTATCATGTACCGTCACTGCCGTGGCTATATATATTCAAGAATCTTATCATATTAGTCCAGAATTTTAAATAAAAAGCAACTTCGTCCTACAACGATGTACTATCTGGATCAACATTGAGCATATTGATTAATGATTAATCTGTCTAGTTTTTTACAGACGCAGATGTCAGTCAGAAGATGAAACAGTTCCCAGTTTGAAAGAAAACTTCAAAAGGTAGGAAACCTTTTCTCCATTAATTTCAGTTTTAAAACGATTGAGTGATAAATTACAAGTAGAGCTCACTCCTCACCCTTCATTTTAAAAGAAACAAAGGAGAAATTATAATTTTTTGTTATTTTCTTTTCAATCAGAAATGACTTAATTATTCTTAGATATTTATTAAAGTAATTGGACGAATAAATTACATCTTTTTAACATTAGAAGTACCAGAAATTTTAGGCAAGTTTTATAAAAGTATTTCCCACCAGAATTTTATTTTAAAACAGTTTAACTGTATTATTTAACCCTTTTCTTCTTTGTATTTTTAAAGTTTATTTCATAATAAAATTACTGGTTTGAAGCTAAACATATTTATAGGGTAGCCGCCAAAATGACAGCTAACGGTAGTTTTAATTTTAAATTAATATAAAGTACAGAACATTTCTAAAAAAAAAAAAAAATATTCAATTTTATCTTAACGAAAGTAGAAAATGATTAACTGTTTTGTTCCGATTTGAATGTTAGTCTGATTTCAAAGTTTTATGGACTTAAAAAGCATGTAGAATAAACTTCCGATTATGGACAACTTTCGGTTTACCGATACAGCCGATTAATTGTTCATTCACTGCCGAAATATCATTTTATTCAAATATTCATCTTAAACACGTAAACCTCGTAAACAGGAAATAAATTTAAACTTTTATTTCAAAAAATGTAAATTACTTTAAAACATAAATACGTCAACAATGTTTTATTCACGAAGTTTTACAGGAATATTAGCATTTACACTAATAATGCCTTTAACCCTTGGGGACGAGCGACAAAATTTCTGGTTTGAACCGAAACATATTCATATGGTAGCAGTCAAAATGATAGCTTACGGCAGTTCTTCTGTTAAATATAGGGGAAAGTGGGGATACTTGAGCCACCCCTATTATCTCTACAGTTGGTCAAAATTTCTTTCTAAAACTGGCAACATGGTAACATATTTATAGTTCTGAACATGTAAAAAAGAAATCACATACCTTGGTACCATTTTAAAAGTATGGTGATTAACCCTTTGAGCTCTGCTGGTAGAATTTTCTACCACATAATTTTAATTCTGAAATGTCACATCGACACCAGAAAATTCGACCAAATTTATTCGAAAAAGGTTTAGTGCATTTTTTCGCGTATATTGTAAATCGGTTTTTTTCTTTGCAAAATACTGGTGCGAATATGACATCTGGCTCAAGTATCCCCTCCATGGGAATACTTGAGCCACGATGTAAAAGAAAAAGTAAAAATTTATTAGACATAGAAAAATAGTTCAAAATTAATTGAAAGTGGTTTTCAATTGAAGAAAAAATATCAAATTTTCACTTTCAATATTTTATTTTGTTCTAAGAAATTATAAACAATTTAAAAAAATTAAAATTTAAAAAATGGCTCAAGTATCCCCATCTTCCCCTACTCTTGAGTTCTACATCGAGTCGAGTTACTTGTTTTTAATCGAATCCGATCCGACCAATAGTCTGGGTCGGATTGTGTTGACAGGACGCGTCATGCTATATATATTTTTTATCAATAAACACCTTGGGGACGAGCGACACGTATACGTGCCGTAAAAAGGCTTAGGAAACCTTGTTTATCTCCCCCAGAAAATTTTTACTGTAAAATTTGTCTTATTTAATCGGAGCATTTTCTCGATTTAAAAAGGCACACATTTCTGTTTTTAAAAACGGTGACAAAGCATAGAGCATTTTGTAAAAGACTTCCGTCGCGAAGGAGTTAATAGCAAATGTTTCATCTGTGCTGCCAGATAAATGAGAAGAGGATGTATCCAAAGTATACCTAATTGGAAGATATTCGCACTAATGGATCCTTAATGACTATTTGGCAGCTGCAAGTGTGCTTATAACACTAATAAAAGGATAATGTATCGAGCAAACAACCATTATATTGGAATTTATCATGCATTTAGCAGTTATTTAATGGTTAAGTAATTTTGATTAAAGCAATGTTTTACAGAAAAAATCAGTTAAGACAAGGGATAAATTATAATTTCTAGTTTTTTTTTCGTTTTTGAAAATCAAAAATGCCTTATTTATTCTTAAATAATTATTAAAATATTTGAATGAATTATTTACAACAATTTATTTAAATAAATGTAAAGTGTAGGACATTTCTAAAACGAAATTTATTTAATAACATCATAATGGAAATTAAAAAAAAATGTTAACTGCTTTGTTCCACATTGAATTTTAGTTTTGATTTGAAAGTTAAATGCACTAAATAATATGTGCATTAAACTTCAGGTTTATGCTTCTCTGTCAACCACTACTGTCCATTAAACGTCAACAAATATTTTGTGAGAAAATTGCTTTAAAATATTTCCGAAAACTAACATCCGATACTTCACTGCACGAAAAGGAGCCTTATAAATGTTTAATTTTTAGTAACTGCTTCGCAAAACATTTATAAAATGTCAGACATTCAGAAAATTAGAAAGAAAGAAAGCTAAAAAATACGCTTTTTGGAGCAAAAACGCTTAACCCTTTCCGGAACACTGTGCCCGGTCTGGGATACCTAATTTTAATTCCAAACTTGCAAACGGCACCAGCAAAATTTTAGTAAAATTTTGCTTTCACAATAAAAGCTTAATTAAGGAATTCAAATTATTTAAATAATTCGTTTGTAAATTCCGGTGTCAGTCGATAATTTCTCACTTTAGTACAGATTTTGCCCGTGCCGGAAAGGGTTAATTAACCCCTTTGTGACGGGAGCATTTTACGAAATTTTTAATGTATTGCCACCGGTTTTTAAAAGTCTAAATTTTTGCCTTATTAAAACCAGAAAATTCTCCGATTAAAAAAGGCACATGTTACAGTAAAATTTTACTGGTATGGATAAACAAGGATTCTTGAGCACTTTTCGCGGTACGTATACGTGTCGCTCGTCCCCAAAGGGCTAAAATTTTCATTACCGTAATTTCGCGCTTATCCGCCGTATCTCAGATAATTCGATTTCCTCTCAGAATTTATTTAAAATAAAATGCGACTTACTTTTGCTTAGCATTTATTTGACTTACTTTTTACAATAAGATTTCCGGTATTAAAAAGAAGTTAACTGAGCCGCGGCGTGTACGCGCGAAATTGCGATATTGAGTTTATGATAAAAATACGAAAATGTATTCCTACTAGTATTCAATGAAAGAAACAATAAACTTTTAAAGTTTTTATGAATTTATGAATTTATAAATAATATCAAAGAAAATAAGTTGCATTATCTAAAGATTTAAAAGCATATTTACTTTGCTAGCAGAATGTACAAGATGCATTCCATCTTGACCCCCACCTGGTTGTATATCTTCTAGTTGTAATCTCCATAGCAAACCATCGATTTCTTGTTCGTATTTCCAGTTCCTAAATATAGAAACTTCTAGTGTAAATATATTGAAGAATACTTATATTCAGCGCAAGGATTCAAAGAAAACATCTTAACACCAATGTGAATTATACAACATAAAGAAAAAAGAAAAAATACTTTTACAGTACACATTATCGATTTTGTGGAAGATGGAAATCTCTTAACCCTTTCCAGCACATTGTGCTCGGTCTGGGATACTTAATTTTAATTCCAAACTTTCAAACGGCACCAGTAATATTTTAGTAAAATTTTGCTTTTACAATGAAAGCTTAAATTAAGGAATTCAAAATATATAAAAAATTCGTTTGTGAATTCCGGTATCAGTCGATAATTTCACATTTTAGTACAGATTTTGCCTGTGCCGGAAAGAGTTAACCTCTTTGCTACTGGCCATTATTACAGTATTTTTAATTATTACTGAATTATTTCTTCTCTCGTTTGACTTCAGAGCGAGATTTTTGTTTTATTTTCATTAGCTCGAATCTTAGAATTCGAAACATATTATTCTTATATCGAAATTTCATTTATATTTGAGTATCATTAATAAAATGGGACAAAACTGATGTACCCATTTGGGTACTCAGGGACTGAAGATGTTAACAGACCCAGATTTAGAAATTTGAAAAAGCAGATTTTTTTCTTATTTTTGCATTTAGAAAAAAAAATAAAATTGATTTGTCAATTCTATAAAGGATTTACTTTATTAATTCACGGTAAAAAAAGATTTGTTATCATAGCGGAAAACTTAACCCCTTAATTGGTTTTCCCGAACGCCTTTCAGGCAAGACGAATTTGCTTATTGCATCAATTAAGGCTTTTTGACACCACTATTATTTTTAATAAAATTTTCATACTATTGAAAGATAGCACTGTTTAGACTAAATTTTACGAATATTTTATTTAAATAATAGTGGTGTGACTCCGATATTTTCAATTTATTGAACAGAAAAGAATGAACCAGTTTAGGAGTTAATGATTTTGAAAGATAATTTGTGAAAAAGTTTACAAATTTTATGTCATTAGTGTTTAAAAAAAGTTTCAAAAATGCAAAAACTTTCAAAATTTCGATTTTTTGTTCGTATTTCCAGTTTCTACAAATAGAAACTTCTAGTGTAAATATACTGAAGAATACTTATGTTCAGTGCAAGGATTCATAGAAAACATCTTAACACCAAAGTGAAGCATACAACATAAAGAAAAAATACTTTTACAGCACACATTATCGATTTTGTGGCAGATGGAAATCCCTTATCAAACGAAGATTTTGAGAAAAAAAAAAAACAGATTTTCTTTTTCGTTTTTTGCATTTAGAAATAATAAAATAGATTATTCGGTTCTAAGAAAGATTTATTTTATTTAATCACGGTAAAGGAGACATTTATCATCAGAGCGGAGGATTTAATGATTTCGAAAGATAAGTTGTAAAAATATTTACGAATTTTATGTCATTAGTGCTTAAAAAATGTTTCAAAAATGCAAAAACTTTCAAATTATTGATTTTTTGCTCATATTTCCAATTCCTAAAAATAGAATCATCTAGCATAAATATATAGAAGTGCGTAAGAAAACGTAAATATATTCAGTGCAAGGATTCGAAGAAAACATCTTAACACCAAAGTGAAGCATAGAATATAAAGAAAAAACACTTTTACAGCACACATTATCGATTTTGTGGCAGATGGAAATCCGTTATCAGACCAAGATTTAAAATTTTAAAAAAACATTTTTTTTTTCGTTTTTCTGCCTTTAGAAAAAATAAAATCGATTCCTCGGTTCTACGAAAGATTTCTTTTATTTAATCACGGTAAAAGAAAGATTTGTAGTCAGAGTGGAGGATTTGATGATTTTGAAAGATAATTTGTAAAAATGTTTACGAATTTTAGGTCATTAATGTTTAAAAAATGTTTCAAAAATGCAGAAACTTTCAAATTATCGATTTTGTGTTCGTATTTCCAGTTTATAGAAATAGAAAGATCTAGCGTAAATGTATTGAAGAATACTTATGTTATATTCAGAGCAAGGATTCAAAGAAAGCCAAAGTGAAGCATACTACATAAAGGAAAAAATTACTTTAAGAACACATATATTCGATTTTGTGACAGATGGAAATCCCTTATCAGACCGAGATTTAAAATTTTTAAAAACAGATATTTTTCTTCCTTCTGCATTTAGAAAAAAATAAAATTGAATTTTTGGTTCTACGAAAGTTTTACTTTATTTAATCATGGTAATAGAAAGATTTATCATCAGAGCGGAGGATTTAATGATTTTGAAAGATAATTAGTAAAAATATTTACGAATTTTATTTATATTGTGTTTAAAAGAAGTTGTAAAAATGCAAAGTCTTTCAAATTATCGATTTTTTTTTTCATATTTCCAGTTTCTAAAAATAGAAATATCTATCGTAAATATACTAAAGAATACTTATATTCAGTGCAAGGATTCAAAGAAAACATCTTAACAGCAAAGTGAAGCACACAGCATAAAGAAAAAATACTTTTACAGTACACATTATCGATTTTGTGGCAGATGGAAATCCTTTATCAGACCCAGATTTAAAATTTTAAAAACAGATATTTTTCTTACCTTTGCATATAGAAAAAAAAATGGTTGTGTTGGTTCTACGAAAGATTTACTTTATTTACTCACGGTAAAAGAAAGATTTATCATTTTTCGTTCTTTTGCATTTAGGAATATTAAAATAGATTACTCGGTTCTACGAAATATTTACTTTTTTTAATCATGCTAAAATAAAGATTTATCACCAGGGCAAAGGATAAGGATAATTTGTAAAAATGTTTATCAATTTTATGTCATTAATGTTTAAAAAAGTTTCAAAATTGCAAAATATTTCAAATTATTGATTTTTTGTTCGTATTTCCAGTTTCTAGAAATAGAAAAATCTAGTGTAAATATATTGAAAAATACTTATATCCAATGCAAGGATTCAAAGAAAATATCTTAACACCAAAATGAAGCATACAACATAAAGAAAAAATACTTTTACAGTACACGTTATCGATTTTGTGGCAGACGGAAATCTCTTATCAGACCGACATTTAACACTAAAACAGCCGGGTATTTTACTAAAGTTTTATGAAAAGTGCTTCGCACCAGAATTTGAATTTTAAACTATTTAACTTATTTAATTGCTCTATTTTTGTGCTACATGCATTTAACATATCTTATGAAAAAAATTCTGGTTCGAATCGACTATTATCATTCTGACAGGGGTCATTTTGACCCCTAATGGCGGTTTTAGTGTTAAAAATTTTAAAACAGATATTTTTCTTACCTTTGCATTTAGAAAAAAAAAATGGTTGTGTTGGTTCTACGAAAGATTTACTTTATTTACTCACGGTAAAAGAAAGATTTATCATCAGAGCAGAGGATTTAATGATTTTGAAAGATAATTAGTAAAAATGTTTACGAATTTTAGGTTATTAATGTTTAAAAAAGTTTCGAAAATTCAAGAACTTTCAAATTTTCGAACTTTTGTTCGTATTTCCAGTTTCTACAAATAGAAATTTCTAGCGTATATATGTTGAAGAATATTTATAATCAGCGCAAGTTTTCAAAGAGAACATCTTAACAGCAAAGTGAAGCATACAAAATAAAAATAAAAAAAACTTCTACAGTACACATTATCGATTTTGTGACAGATAGAAATCCCTTAGACCGAGATAAAAAAAAAAAAAAAAAAAAAAAAAAAAAAAAAAAAAAAGATTTTTTTTGTTTTTTTGCATTTAACAATAATAAATCGATTATTCGTTTCTACGAAAGATTTACTTAATTTAATCATTCTAAAAGAAGGATTTACCATTAGAGCGGAGGACTTAATGACTTTGAAAGATAATTTGTAAAAATGTTTACGAATTTTATGTCATCAGTGCTTAAAAAATGTTTAAAAAATGCAAAACCTTTTTATATTATCGATTTTTTCGTTCCTATTTCCAGTTCCTAGAAATAGAAAATTCTTGCGTAAATATATTGAAGAATATTTATATAAGTGCAAGGATTCAAAGAAAACATCTTACAGCAAAGTGAAGCATACGACATAAAGAAAAATTACTTTTACAGTACACATTATCGATTTTGTGGCAGATAGAAATCTCTTACCAGACCGAGATTAAAAAAAAAAAAAAAAAAAAAAAAAAAAAAAAAAAGACTTTTTCTTACTTTTGCCATAGCTGCCAACATTTACGCAATTTTGCTACCACGAAAATTGTACAGAAATTTTCCATCTGTTTAATCATAAGATTTCGCCGATAAAATAAGACACTATTTATTATACAATTTTTGTGATAGGAAAAATTCGTAAAAGTTGGCTGCTATACTTTTGCATTTAGGAAAAATAAAATCGATTCTTCGGTTCTACGAAAGAATTACTTTATTTAATCACGGTAAAAAAAAAAAAGAAGATTTATCATCAGAGCAGAGGATTTAATGATTTTGGAAGATAATTTGTAAAAATGTTTAAAAATTTTATGTCATTGGTGTTTAAATACGTTTCAAAAATTTTCAAATTTTCAAATTATCGATTTTTTGTCCATATTTCCAGTTCCTAGAATAGAAATAGAAACTTCTAATGTAAATATATTGAAGAATACTTATATTCAGTGCAAGGATTCAAAGAAAACATCTTAACACCAAAGTGAAGAAAAAATACTTTTACAGCACACGTTATCGATTTTGTAGCAGATGGAAATCCCTTATCACACCAAGATTGAAAATTTTAAAAAACAGATTTCTTTGCATTTCTTTTGCATTTAGAAAAAAATAAAATCGATTCCTCTGTTCCACGAAAGATTTACTTTATTTAGACACGGTAAAAGAAAGATTTATCATCAGAGCGAAGGATTTAATGATTTTGAAACATAAGTTGTAAAAATGTTTACGAATTTTATGTCATTAGTGTTTAAAAAAGTTGCAAAAATGGAAATACTTTCAAATTAAGCTAACATATTTTGTTAAGTTTTATAAACATTGAAATAAGAGCATACATATTTGTCTAGCAACATATGATATTATTGAATAATGCACACATCTTCACATGAAAATGAAATTATGTAGGATATTTCGTGATAGACGCATTAAACTTTTACAGTAAAAATTATCGATTTTTAAACAAATGCCTTATTAGATTTATCTTATTAGAAGAAAAATTTTAAAAATCCATAAATATGTAACTACAGTCTAAAATATTTTTTAACTTTTCCTGCAGTTTATAATATGATTTTTCAAGCATCGAACTTGCTATGAATTCTATATTTATGATAGATATTGATGTGCAATTAGTATGAACTAATAAACAGCTTAACTGATCAACATACTCTGAAAAAAAAACATTCAAATAGCTTATTTTCTCATGTCTTTTACAGGATTTTTTTATACTTCTATCACCGGTTTTTCAACGCAGAAAATTTTGCCTAATTAAATCAGAAAAATGCTCGCATCAAAAATGTCAAATTTACAATAAAAAGTTACTAGTGAGAATAATAAATCTTAATTAGAATATGGATGCCCGTACGTTATATGATCCACAGAGTACAGAAATGGGAATCAACTTTCATACACTTTAATGGCAACTTGTTTAACATGGTATTACGCATAGACAGTAGCGACACGAGCGGACCACTCTGAAACTACGATCATAACATAAGAGAAGTTGCTAATTCGGCGAAACATCGCTTCCTTGGCGACAAATGATAAGGAAAAAAAAATACAGCGACGGCTTGCTGCTTCTTTTTTTGAAATTTATGAAAGAATTATGAAATAACTTTGACGTATTCGTCTTGCAAACAATGCATGTGTCTCTTCGTAACATAACGATCTAACAATTTAAACTTGAAAATTCAAGAATAATAACAGTAATAATTACGAATCAATATAAGCGCGGAAATCTAAGATCAAATAGCATAAACACATGTGCAAAGATAATCAAATCAGCATTCAGCAAGAAGCGCCAAGCAGAATAAGGTTACAGTTAAACAGAAATCACGAGGATAAAAATCGCCAACGCGATGGTTTAATTTTTAAGTGATCCACTGAGGGCGCTCTTTTCAAGCCGAGTTGAGGCTCTGTTACTACTCTGTGATACGAGCAAATCATGATTGTCAAAAATACACTGCTCGCATGACGTACGGAGAAATCGGGGAAAAGGTTAAAAATAAATTTCAATCCCTTAACTGATTTGCCTGTACGCCGTTCGGGCACGACGAATTTGCTTAATTCATCATTTAAAGCTTTTTGACACAGCTATTAAAAAAAAAAATTCATACTATTTAAAGGCCGAAATGTTTAGACTAAATGTTATGAATATTTTATTTAAATAATAGTAGTGTGAGTCCATCATTTTCAATTTATTAAATAGAAAAGAAATAACCAGTTAACCCTTTGAGCTCTGGCGGGTAATTTTTTTTTTTTTTTTTTTTTTTTTCAAAATTCCAAATGTCACATTGACACCAGTGTTTCGCAAAGAAAAAATTGATTAACGATAATGCATTTAACATTTTTCTAATAAATTTGGTAGAATTTTCTGGTGCCGTTGTGACATTTCGGAATTAAAATTATGTGGTAGAAAATTCTACCATCAGTGCTCAAAGGGTTTAAGGGGTTAATTATCAAATTCATTATAGACCTTTGTTCTTCTATTTGACCATTTTCTATTCATAATTTTTTTTAAAGTTATTTTTTACTATAATTCGAAAGCGGCTTTAATAACGGTATGGAAATTCGCATTGTTTCCCTTCTCTCTTCACCAGTGAAGCTAATCCAATTTCCACGAATGTGACGAAATTTTATAAAAGCCGTTTGAAATTAAAATTAAAATATAAAAATGGGATTATTTTAAAAAATAGCTAGTGCGGGCACATCTACTAATAATGTATTTTCCTTTTAACCCTTTCCGTCACGGAAAAATTCTGATAGTTAAATGAGAAATTATCGACTGACACCGGAATTTAGAAACATTTTTTTAAGAAATCAAGAAATCTTTAATTTAAGCATTTATCCTAAAAGCAACATTTAATTAAAATATTATTGGTGCCAATTGCCAGTATGGAATTAAAAATAGGTGTGTCCAGACCGGACACACTGCGCCGGAAAGGGTTAAAAAATAAATATCAAAATAGGTTAACCCCTTGAGGGGCGCCGGTATATATTATATACCACCTACGATCGATGAAGTTTTACACCAGAAAAATGTCATTAAATTTCCCTTTTCTAACTTTGGTGGAAAACAGTCCTGAAAATGCTTATCCTCTTTTTGATATAACTTTTTTACAAATTTCCAGTGGGAGTTCAGAATTACACGAACGTAATTGCTTGCCCCTCAAGGGGTTAAGTAGAAAGGCATGCTTTAACCCTTTCCGGGGCAAAATACTTATATTCGTAAAATGTTGAAATAATTGATTGACACCAGTATTTACATGGAATTTTATTTGTAAACTAATAAAAGTGTATTTTTGCGTATTTAATAAAAGGGAAATTTTCCTAGAAAATTTCTGGTGCCAGATTGGCAATTTGGAATTAAGATTAGGTGTTGTCATTGTGCGAACACCGCCCTTCAAGGGGTTAAGTCTAAAAAAACAGACTTGTCTTTTAACCCCTTCGCGACAGAAACCTTTTACGAAATTTTTAATGCTTCGTCACCGGTTTTTTACAACAGAAATTTGTGCCTTATTAAATCGAGGAAATGCTGAGATAAAATAAGGCAAATTTTACAGTAAAATTTTATTGGTGGGTTTTTCACCCACGGATTCTTAAGCCTTTTCGTATATGTGTCGCTCATCCCCAAGGGGTTAAAAAGATACAGTATAATTAAATGGAAATGATGAAATTTTCAGAAATATTTTCATTTCTGCATACCAAAGATTTTTAAAAATATAGCAGAAATTCAGTTTATCGAGATGTAGGAAAAAAGGTCAATGAATTTGATGTCATCACTGACACAGTTATAATAACATACATTATATTGCTTGAATAAATTTATTTGCTTTCTGAATGACATCGTTTACCTCATGCGAAATATTTAGATACTACTATATATTCTAGATTAATTTCTGCACTTTTATTTTCATAAAATACTTAATATTGTTTCTCATTAAATTATTTGTTCTTAATTACATACATAGTACCGTAATTTCAGGTGTATAATCCGCGGATCAAACAATCTTTTCTGGACCCGGAAATTTTTGTTAAGTAATAAAAGTCTTATTTTTACGGCGATTTAAAAAGATAAATTTCATTTTAAAAAATTTCTGGGTCGAAAAATAATTGTTTGTTCCGCAGATTATACGCCGGAAATTACGGTACACAATTACATACAATCATTTTATAATGAATAAATTTTATGAAAATCATTAATTTTTTTTCTTTGAAATACGATAACGCATTCATTGATGAAATCATGCATCTGATTGGTGAACCGTGATAATATATGTATATAAATTTATATTAAAGAGATAAATCCTTAACCTGATTGCCATCATTTTGAATAAAAACAATAAAAAGCCTTTAAAAATAAAAATGGAAACAAGCAAAAATAAAGATAGTATGGGCACATCTACAAATGAACAGCTTTCATTAAATATGTCAGACACAGACACAGACACACACGCACGCACACACACACACGTATATATATATATATACAGTAGAACCCCGCTAATTCGGACCCCGATAATCCGGATCTCCGGATAATTCGGATCGATTTGGTCTTTTTTTTTTCAAGTTTGAGAAGCGATCGGCTAATTTCCATAACATTAACTTGATTCATCGTCGTATTCTAAATAAAAAAAACTTTTTCTGAGATGTTTTCGGAATAATTAAGCAAAGTAAACATTATTGCTGTCTGCAGATATTCAATAAGTTTAACATAAAGGTGATTTTCTTTAGTATGTTATATTTTATTTCATTTTTTTTCTAATTCTCCGGATAATCCGGATTTTCGATAATCCGAATTGGGTCAGGTCCCAATTAATCCGAATTATCGGGGTTTTACTGTATATATAAATCGGTTTTGTAGAAAATTCAGCGCTAATGACTAAAAAAACGGCCTGGCCTTTTAAATACATAGATGTTGATTACCAAATTTATAGTTGGTGAAAAAAAAGCATATTCAAATTGTATTTAGATTTATTTATTCAAATTTGATTATATATATTTTAGTTTTAATTAGAATGTATTTTGTTTTTAAAATCGATATTGCTAATGGAATTTATGTAAATGTTTAATAATAATACATTAGTAGTAAAACACGTAGATTATTATAATAAATAAATATCTAATGTTTCTGATCTTTGATCTTTATGCAACCCTTAAAATTTCTTTATTAAATGCATAAACGAAAGAACGGCTGCACCAACAAAACTTTAGAGCTTGAAGCATATTTTTGGAAAAGCTTTCAAATTTTGTTAATGGATTATAATGATACTACCGTAACCAGCTTTTCAAATTTTAACAATATTGAATAACTCATGAAAATAATAATTTTATAAATAAAGCTTGCGCAGCATAATTTTAGATAATTTTTGGAATTTTAATAGCTGTTACATGGGTTTGTAATATGTTTATTTGTGCATATATATTTTTTTTAATGTTCAAATTATATATTACAATAAAATGCTAAAAGTACAATAAAACGAAAACAAAAATAAATGATTTTTTAACCATTTAATTTTGGACAAATGTGTTATCTGATGATGAGTGCAATGAAACAAAATTAAAAATAAAAATTTTAACAATATAGCTTTATTTAAAGATTTTCAAATTTTAACAATGTAGAATAACTCATGAAAATAATAATTTTATATAGAAAAAAAAAAAAGCTTGCACAGTATAATTTTAGATAACTTTTGAAATTTTAATAGCTCTTATATGATTGGTTAGTGTTATATTTATTTATGTATTCATTTTTATTCTCAATTTAAAATAAAATACAAAAAGTACAATAAAACAAAAACAAAAATAAAAATAAAAATAAAGGAATTTTTAACCACTTAATTTTGCGACAAATGTGTTATCTGATGATGATTGTTGATTTATGAAATTAAATGTATGTTTCTTGTTCATTTACAATGATACGTAAGATTAGCTGCCAACTTTTACGCATTTTTGCTACCAAAAATTGTACATCAGATTTTGACGATTAAATAAGACAATATTTACCTTAAAATTTTTGTAGTAGGGAAAATGCGTAAAAGTTGGCAGCTATGCATGAGAAATAATGATTGATGATATAGAAACAGAAATAATGTACAACTACCTGTAAACAATAGCACTAAGAATTAAAACGCTGACCAGAATGCAAGATAAGATGATCAAAATAATTTCCTTCGCTCGATCTGAAAAAAAAAAAAGAATATTATGCTATAATTGATTAATTGTTCAACATAGAAAACATAACATTATATTATACTCCCTCTTCCCAAATTAGTTGCGACATTTAGGATAAAACTTTTGTCCCAAATTAGTTGCGACATTTCAAGTAGGCGGAGTCATAAGTAACTTCTGATGCAGTTTAGTACATCGACATCAGTAAAATTATACTAGAATAAATATTACGGTGTATACTAGGTGTCAGAAGTAATAAGGTGTCAGAATTCACGATTGATTCGCTTGAAGACAGTTTTATGCAATTATTGTTAAAAGAATCTTTACGAAATGGGGCGTGGCTTAAGAGCGTGTGAACCGGGATTTTTTAAAGTAATTAATTATTTATTTATGGAATTATGGAGGGAATGTTAAGTACGTAAATATTGTTGGATGATAGTATCGCTCTCTGAAAAATGTTCAAACAAAATCACAAAGCCATGAATATCAATAATCAGTACAAAAGTATTCAAATGTCGCAACTAATTTGGGACAGAGGGAGTAATTGATTAATCATGTAGGTGGTGTATTTTGAGACGGCCGATTATCTACGCTAGGGATATAGGCCCAGGGGGAGGGATGCCCTTCGTGGGGGTCTTTCTAAGGGAACCTAACCCGTATTTACGCAAGGTTCGAAGAAAACCACGAAAACTCCGAACGGTTAGGCCGACGGCCGCGATTGGGTTCGAACCCAGCACCTGCCGTCTACCAGTTGAGAGGTCAGATCTTCTCGGCCACTGGTGGGGCGATTAATCATGTAAAATAAAAATCATAATAATATTATATTACAAAAGAGTAATCTTTTCAGGGGCAAGGTACTTCTATTCGGAAAATTCTCAAATCGGTGACTGACACCGGAATTTAAAAATAAATTTATTTCAAAATAATCAAAAGCTTTTGGTCACATAGTTAGAAAACATAAATTTTTTTATTTTAATATTCTGGTGCCACTGTGACATTTTGAGATTAAATTGTGTGGCTCAAAAATGGACCACCACCTTTGAAATAGTTAATAACATTAAATTAACAAAAATTAAATACAAAATTACAAATTAAAATATCCATAAAAGAATGTCCCAGTTACAAATTTTATTGAATTAACTGCAAACGTTCTAGAGCAGGGGTCCCCAAACTTTCAGATTGACCTACTAGAAATTCACACTTCCGCGTTCCAGCAGATGACAAACTTAGAGCTAATACAAAAAAATCTGTGTAAATGGAATGTGTCAAAAATGAACCATTTTCCCACACTTGTGTGCTTCTATCAGAACAGATTTGACTGAATTAAGGATAAGATTTCCGCGTTTTTTGACACCAGTATTTTGTTAGAGAAAATGGTGTTCTGCATAGCTGCCAACTTTTACGCATTTTTGCTACCACTAAAATTGCACAGAAATTTTCCATTTCTTTAATCGTAAAATTTCGACGATTAAATAAGACAATATTTATTATAAAATTTTTGTGGTAGGAGAAATGCGTAAAAGTTGGCAGCTATGTGTTCTGTCAAATTCCAAAAATGTTCCGCTTAAATGTAATAATACTTTCTCTAACAAACTACTAGAGTGAGAGAACACGGAACTCTCATTTCTATGAATTTAACCCGGGAGAACGCGCGCTATTCAAGGTATGAATGATTTTAACTTTGCCACCAATAAAATCTAATTATAACAATCACTTTATTAAGACGGAGACAATTCTTAGAAATTTTGCGATAAAATAAGTTCAAGATTACTTTAAAAAAATAGTGGTTGCAATTGTAAAAACCATACGCACTCCGGGTCTTTTAGGCCCTGCGCGCGTCCTCTCGGGTTAATTGCATGATTACAATATTAAATTGATATTTAGATCACCTGCCTTAATTTAACATTAAAATAGTAAAAATAATTTATTTTAATTATATGCAGATTATCAAAATACAGTATTATGGTAGAAAAATAAACAATATTTGATGACGTTTTGGAGTAAATTGATACATTACCGAAGGATGATTATTAAGAAGACCTGCAAAGCCCTATTCTTCGTCATGTTAAATTCACCAATTTTATGGTTATATATATATATATATATGTATATACAGGGGTGCAAAAATCTAGGCGCCAGCAGGCAATTTCTCACCACAAAATTTATTTCGTTTTTCTTCGTCTAATATTTCGTGTAAAATTCCTGCTAGAACGCTATTAAATTTTGAACGAGAAAAACTTTAAAATTTTAGTGGTGAGAAACTACCCTCTGGCGCCTAGATTTTTGCAACCCTGTGTATATATATATATATATATATATATATATATATATATATATATATACCGGGTGTCCCAAAAATGACTGATGGATTTTAAAATTCAATAACTTGCAAACGGTGACAGCTATTAAAAAATTTTTTGCAGGAGGGCTATGTATAATGTCAGGAGTTTTTTTACCGCAATTCTTGGTTTTAGTTCGAATTTCAAACAACAGATGGCGCTGATGGCGGTTGGTGGCCAGTCGACGCCGAGACTTACTTCATTCAGCTTTGACACAAAAGAAGGAGATTAAGGCTATGGAGTACGTCTCATTCTACAGTACAGTCTTGCTCTCAGGCCCCCGATTCTGGACTCATTCGATATGATTTCAATGGAATGCGTTGTTGCCATGGAAATAACAGATTGTTCGATAGTGTAATACAGCGTTTAGAAGTGAGCATAAATTTCGCAAGCAGTATTTGAGTTTGCAGAAGATTTTCGTTTAGGAAGTTTTATTTTCCCGGATTAAATTACTTTTTTATGACACGATTTAAAGAATATTTTATGCATCATATTTTAAAGCTAGATAAAGAGATTTTTTTTCAATTTGATGATTTTTGTTATTTTCTTAAGAAATTTTACATCTTTTAAGAAAATTCATCAGTAGATTTTTATGAATGTTAAAAAAATAACCATGAAAACTGTTCATAGTACATTATTGTGTAAAATAACTACCAAAAACAAATATTATAAGTTGCCTTGTTTAGTCCTTTTCAACAGGGTTAGTCTATCGTTGCATTAAAATAGAAAAAAATAAAATGAATGTGAGTTAATTAAAATTTATTTTCCCGGATTAAATTACTTTTTATTGCATGATTTAAGGAATATTTTAGACACCGTATTTTAAAACTATACTGTTAAAAATTTCAAACATTTGCTGCATCGTCATGCTGTCTCCACTTTTATAGAAAGAGATTACTTCACTGTATTGTGGAGCATTCTCATTGGTCAAAATAGTGATATTCTATAATAGCAATGGAGTGACGATACAACAAAAGTTTCCAATTTTTAACAGTTTACACTGATAAAAATCTGCTGTATTTTGCTGCAACGCACTCCCCGCTTGTATAGAAAACGGTTACTTGGCCATGAAATGGAGCTTTCTCATTGGCTGGAACAGAGATATTATATACAAGCGGTGGAGTGCGTTGCAGCAAAATGCAGCAGATTTTTATCAGTGTAGGTGAAGATATCTTGCTACAATCTTGCTCTTACACTATAAAAATCTGCTGCATTTTGTTGTATACGCACACCGCTTGTATAGAAACGGTCACTTGATTGTATTATGAAGCATTGTTATTGGTCGGAAAAGAGATATTATATACAAGCGGCGGAGTGCGTATGAAGCAAAATGCAGCAGATGTTTAACACTGTGGCTCCCGATTCTGAACTCATTCGATACGATTTCAATGGAATGTGTTGTTGTCATGGAAATAACAAATTATTCTACAGAAAAATACAATATTCAAAATTGAGCATAAATATAACAATCTAAATCGATCTGAAATTTCTTAAAGTATAACAAAAATTATCAAATTAAAGAAATCTCTTTATCTAGTTTTAAAATATTATGCATAAAATATTCTTTAAATCGTGCAATAAAAAGTTATTTAATACGGGAAAGTAAAATTCCTAAACGAAAATCTTCTGCAACTCGAATACTGCTTGCGAAATTTATGCTCACTTCTTAACGCTGTATTCCACTATCGAACAATCTGTTATTTCCATGGAAACAACGCATTCCATTGAAATCATATCGAATGAGTTCAGAATCGGACCCCAACAGTGTTAAAAAAGCTGCTGGGTTTTGCTTCATACGCACTCCGCCGCTTGTATATAATATGTCTTTTCCGACCAATAACAATGCTTCATAATACAATCAAGTAATCGTTTCTATACAAGCGGAGTGCGTATACAACAAAATCCAGCAGATTTTTACAGTGTAAGAGCAAGATATCTTCACCTACACTGTTAAAAATTGGAAACTATTGCTGCATTGTCACTCCACTGCTATTATAGAATATCCCCTATTTTGGCCAATGAGAATGCTCCATAATACAGTGAAGTAATCTCTTTCTATAAAAGTGGAGAAGTGACGATGCAGCAAAGGTTTCAAGTTTTTAACAGTGTAGTTTTAAAATATGGTGTCTAAAATATTCCTTAAATCATGCCATAAAAAGTAATTTAATCCGGGAAAATAAATTTTAATTAACTCACATTTATTTTATTTTTTTCTATTTTAATGCAACGATAGACTAATCCTATTGAAAAGGGCTAAACAAGGCAACTTATAATATTTGTTTTTGGTAGTTATTTTACACAATAATGTACTATCAACAGTTTTCATGATTTTTTTTTTAACATTCATAAAAATCTATTGACGAATTTTCTTAAAAGATCTAAAATTTCTTAAGAATGTAACAAAAATCATCAAACTTAAAAAATCTCTTTATCTAGATTTAAAATATGATGCATAAAATATTCTTTAAATCGTGCAATAAAAAATTAATTTAATCCGGGAAAATAAAACTTCCTAAACGGAAATCTTCTGCAAACTCAAATACTGCTCGCGAAATTTATGCCCACTTCTAAACGCTGTATTACACTATCGAACAATCTGTTATTTCCATGGCAACAACACATTCCATTGAAATCATATCGAATGAGTCCAGAATCGGCGCCTGAGAGCAAGACTGTACTGTAGAATGAGACGTACTCCATAGCTTTAATCTCCTTCTTTTGCGTCAAAGCTGAATGAAGTAAGTCTCGGCGTCGATTGGCCGCCAACCGCCATCAGCGCCATCTGTTGTTTGAAAATCGAACTAAAATCAAGAATTGCGGTAAAAAAACTCCTGACATTATACATAGCCCTCCTGCAAAAATTTTTTTAATTGCTGTCACCGTTTGCAAGTTATTGAATTTTAAAATCCATCAGTCATTTTTGGGACACCCGGTGTATATATATATATATATATATATATATATATATATATATGCTGAAAGATAGACGTCTATAGTTTTAAGGTAGTTGGAATAACATGTTTTACTTTCTGTAACAGGCTTTTTTTTTTAGATGAAACTTAAAAATTAATATTATTTATTTATTTATTTTTATTATTTTTTTGTATTTGTGCCGGCCAATAATCTACACTTGGGATATAAGCCCTAAAGGATGTGGGGGCATTGCCCTCCGTGGAAGTCTTTCTAAAGGAACCTAACCCGTATTTACGCAGGGAAATCCAAGGTTCGAAGAAAACCACAGAAAACTCAGAACGGTTAGAGCGACGGCCGCTATTGGGCTCGAACCCAGCTCCTGCCGTCTACCAGCCGTGGAGGCAGAAGCTCTCGGCCACTGGTGGGGCAATTATTTATTTATGGAAAATGATTTTTAAATTACGTTAAAATAAGAGAACTCAAAACGTTGTCAAAATACAATCGAACCTCGTTAAGAGCCCACAATAGTCACAGAAAAATTACTCAAAAAGACCCGGATGACCATGTAAAGTCTATGGGAGCGTTCTTTTCTAATATCTCGCTCAAATTTTAATATTTTTGCATGATTTTTTTGCACAAGATAGCTGAGGGCAATCCACAACCGGGCTAGTTTTTACTTTTTCAGTTTTGGTTTCAGATTGTCTTTAAAAAATTACTTTAACTTTCGAAACCGGTTTAAACCGGTTCTGAAACTGAAACTATCGTAATATAAAAAAATATATAACCAAAATCGAAAAAGTAAAAACTAGCCCGGTTGTGGATTGCCCTCAGCTATCTTGTGCAAAAAAATCATGTAAAAATATTAAAATTTGAGCGAGATATTAAAAAAGAACGCTCCCATAGACTTTACATGGTCATCCGGGTCTTTTTGAGTAATTTTTCTGTGACTATTGTAGGCTCTTAACATGAACCTCATGAAGCATCAAATTGTTGTTCATTTTAACAGTAATTCATGTTATCAGTATCAAATCTTTGTATTCACTTTATAGGGGACTGTGAAAATAATTCATGTTAAAAGAAATTCACGTCAAGCGGGTTCATGTAAACGTGGTTTGACTGTAGTAATATCAGAGAGCCGACACTTCGGAGCCGGTTAACTGACAATTTAAGAAAGACGTGGAGGGGAAGGGGGTTGAACTATTTTTTTATTTCGTCAGCTGATTTTTTTATATATGCAAGAAATGCAAAAAGAAGGGAGTTTATCATTAACATTAAACAAAAAGAATTATCAAAAGAGAAAAAGGATAATTACAATATATACAACGAGGAGATTTCAATATAACTATAAAAAACGCAAGGATAATGAGAAAGCCAAAAAAGAAGAGCTCGTCGACCGCGTGGTCTGGTAACTCGAGAGTAAAAAATTTAAAGTAGAGAATAAGTAATAAGGACAAGTAAGAACAATAGAAAAATGTAATAACAAAAAGGAAAAAAGGTTATTTTTTTTAAATTTTTAAATATTATAAGACAAAAGAAAAAAAAAAAACGGACGGACAAACAGAAAACATAGAGAAAACAAGTTTAACTTAACGAAGACATAAATCTACGTTAATGTTGAGTTGGTTAGCAAGTATATCAAATTCAGTTACTATTACAAGCAGTTTTTGAATAGGATCCTTATAATTTTTAGTTTTAGCGGATATATTTTTGATGCAGTTTATAAATTTTGTAACTTGTAGAATTTCTTTAAAATCCTTAAGAGATTTGAAAACATCTTGTATATCATTATTGTAATTAGATTGAATATTGCTAAAATCTAGTGAGCCACATACCAGTAATTCACGTACCAGTAAATCGCTTTCGCCTACCAGTGAACAGAGCTTCACGTACCAGTACTAGTACGCGTACCATAGTTTGAGAACCCCTGTTCTAGAGTGTTTATTTAAGGTCACAAATAAAGAGCAACTCAGATTTACATAAACGCATGCGCGAATACATTTTTGATATTCACTCGTCGACAGTGCAACATACGCATAGCTGAAAATAGCTTACGCTTTTCTGTACCAAAAAATATTTTTAATAGAAATTGTTTAAAATGTCATACTTTACTGATTAAATAAGCTGAAATTTTCTATTAATCTTTTCTGGTCCAAAAAAGAAAGGAAAAGTAAGCATTATTTTTATTTTCACTCAGGAAATTTAATAAAAATATTTACTTTTGAAAATATGATTTTATTTTTAAGAAAGTTACATTTTTTTTACTTTAAATATTTTTAAAAGTTCAGAATACAAATTAAAACTTATATATTTCTGTTTATTTAAATGAAACAAAAAATTAAAATTTTCAAATAATATTTTGGATTTATAACAATATTAAATTACACCACTTTAATGGATTTAAATCAATTGCACCAATTTTATCATTAAACCAATATATATATATGAAAAAACATTAGACATAACATACAAACATATATAATTAATTTTAAAAAATTAATACCGGAAAAATATAAGAAATACTTGTATTATACATAAAAAAAAATACATTTAAATGTGGAAGCAATTTAAAAATACACAACAGTCTTGTTACTCAGCTGTATTAATATGGCTAAGCATAATTAATGGAAAAAGTTAAATAATTTTGTACTTTCAACTGCAAATATATGCAAAGATCTCTCAATTTATATTATACGCGACTTAAGTAAGTTCGCACTCACGTAATAAATCTTGGAAATTGCATTTTATGATCATAATAGTAAGTTTGATACCATTTGCGTGTTTCTGATAACTTTTTTATAAATAAAATATTCAGATATAAACCACAACAATAAGGTAGTTTTATATATTTTATAGAGTTATAATTTTATTGGGATATACAATGTAATCTTTATCAAGAGAAACACAAATCAGATTAAATTGAAGAAAAAAACTCGTTTTAGCCGTTGGAAACGAGTTAACTAAATTCAAAATAACAGAACCTCATTTTAAAAATTCGACGAAGAGGAACGAGATTATTCTTTTCTTCTAGATTCAATGATTTGCTTCATATAGACTCTTTACCTTACCCGTTTTATGTACATTAAAAATTAGGGTAAATTCGTCAATGTTAAATTCATAAATCCCCTTTTCTACAAGATATTTTCTTTTAAAGTGTTATTTAAGTTTTTTCATACTTTTATAGCTCATATCCAAGTAAATGCTGCTTTATTTATAAAACAATACTGCGTAGATACTATATAAATTAACTGTATGCATTAACTATTGTAGTTTCATATTTAATTTCATTTAAACAATTTATACATTCGACTTCCGTAAAATTCAAGGCAATGGGTCATTTGAAACTAGGATCATTTAACCACGTAATTGTCGTATTAAATTACGGTTAAAAATTTCAAATTCATTATTGCCACCACCTTTTTGAAAAAAAAAATAGTCTTCTTATTTAATGTGAAGTAAAATGATACCAGAACAAAACCAGTTGCATTATTTTATAAAACTGGTGGGAATCAAACAATTCTGAACAAAAGCTGTGAAAATTGTCGCCCGTGAATGTCTCGGCCGCGACGATTCAGTAGTTAACCCTCTGGATCCCAAACCGCCCGAGATATTTTAATTCGTATATTTCAGTTCCCACCAGAAAATTAAAACAATATTTTCTTTAATCAATAACAGAACCTTCCGTATTTAAATAAAACGAAATTAGCCATTGAATTTTTCTGGTGTGAAATGAAGTACATAATTTCTAGAACGTGTTCTAGCATGGGAATTAAAGGGTTAACACTAGAATGCCGGGACGGTGTCCATTCGACACCGGTCACTTGACTAATTGTCGATTCGAACCAGAAAAATCGTAAAGAAAGAAATTATATGTGAGTTGCAATGAAATGAGCTAAACAAATAAAGTAAATATTTTTGAATTATTTTTCTGGTTTTAACTATGTTTTATAAAACTTGAGTAAAATTTCCCGGCGTTCTAGTGTTAAAGCATTTTCATAGTACATAAACTCATACAAACTTTAGTTTTCTTTAACCGTTTTCGGCACAAATTAATTCCAATCTTGTAAACAGAACCAATAATATTTTAATAAAATTTTACTTTTACAATGAAATCTTAAATTAAAGATTTCTTACTTTCTAAAAAAGTCGCTTTTAAATTCCGATATCCATCGATAACTCTGATTTTACTAACAGAATTTGTCGTGTCGGACATTGTTAAAGTTATTATAACGGGCACCGAATGAATGAGCTAGTTAATAAATAAATCACGAGTTTATTTATGTGTAAATTTCAAAATGGGTGAATTTTTTCCCCTACTTGGACAGTTAAAATTCGTATGATTTATCCACAATTTGAATATTTTTGTTAAAATTTAATCTAATCGGAAGTTTTTACACCTTTGTACATAATTTGTGTAATTTTAGCGTATCAGGAAGTGAATAAAAGAAGAAATTGCATTATTCTATCTTTGCATACAAAAGCCAGGTTGAGGTTACTGAATGACAGGAACGTCCATTCAGATTTTTTGTGATAATTCGAGCAGATTTTCATAAATAATCCCAATTATTTTATTTAGAAACGTAATTAAGATGAAAATTGATATAATCAGTTAAATACCCATTGTGTTCCTCTCCCATAACATATATCTAATTTGTAACAAAATGCATTTTACTTCTCTATACGTTAAATGAAAAAAAAATTGCTCATAATCAGAGTGTCACAAGTATAATAAAAATTTTATTTATTTTACAGCGAAGCAAATAGAAAATTTCTAATAAATTAGACGTGTATTATCCGAATAGGCCACAATGGTATTTACCGTAATTTCGGGTGTATAAGCCGCAGATCAAACAATTCTTTTTCAACCCAGAATTTTTAAAGAAACAAATATAACTAGTTAGATCGACGTAAATATTTGTCTTCAATCACTAAATAAGATTTCTGGGACAAAAAGAATTGTTTGATCCGCGGCTTATACACCCGAAATTACGGTAACTAGCTACATCAGTTTTTATCTGAATAATTTTTTTATAAATTAAAGGGAATTATTTTCAGAGATTTGTTTAAATGGTGACAAGCATAACAGTGGCTATTCCCTTAAGTGGGTGTACAGGGGTGCAAAAATCTAGGCGCCAGAGGGTAGTCTCTCACCACTAAAATTTTAATTTTAATTTTTTTTTTTTTTTTTTTTTTGCTCAAATTTAATAGCATTCTAGCAGGAATTTTACACGAAATATTAGACGAAGAAAAACGAAATAAATTTTGTGGTGAGGAACTGCCCTGCACCCCTGTGGGTGTATATAAATAAATGTATATAAATATTTGTAATGCGATGGTTGATGTAGAATATCGAAGTCTAATGTTTTAACCCTTTGTGGCGCAGTGTAAATTCATTGCTTAGGTGTTGAAATAAATGACTGACACCGGAATTTAAGAACATCTTTGTTTGAAAATAAGAAAATGCTATATTTCTGCATTCAATAAATCGTAATTCGTTTTACCAAAATTCCGGTGCCAATGTGATGTTTGGGAATTAAAATTAAGTGGTTTCATAGATATACCACCGCGCCGCAAGGGGTTAAATGCCTATATGACCAGTTTCAGAACCGTAGCTTATATAATAATGTAATTTTGGAGGAAGGAATGAAGTTTTAAAGATCTGTTAGTGAGGAAGTTTTTAACCCCTTGGGGCACTGCCCCCTCTACAGTGCCTATTCACTGAGCAGACGACAAGCGTGAAACGTCATGAAGTGGAGGTAAAATCACTAACCCTACTGGTTCCACAATCGCCACGAAACTCAGAATGCGATCGTTGTCAGGGAAACCGCCTCCACTACGTCACAAGTGAGAAGTCATTGTAGAGGAGGCAGTGCTTGGGGACGAGCGACGCGTATACGTGCCGCGAAAAGGCTTAAGAATCCTTGTTTATTCCCACCAGTAAAAGTTTACTGCAAAATTTGCCTTTTTCAATCGAAGAATTTTCTCGATTCAATGAGGTACAAATTCTGTTTCTAAAAACCGGTGACAAACCACTAAAAATTTCGTAAAACGCTCCCGTTCCGAAGGGGTTGAGGAAAGAGGTGAGAATGAAATGCTTATTTAAAGCTTATGAGGCTACATTTGTGACAGTGCATGAAATGAGGCTACATCACTATAATACTGAGTCTAAATAACAATATATACGACTGATCCACTGTCACAAATTTAGCCTCATAAGCAGTCTTTCAGACTCTTCTCCTCATAAGCAGTCATAAAAATCAGTCTTTTCAATCCCCTTTTCACTCCTCCCTCCAATTTCATGCTAACAAAAGTACAGGATGATACAAATTTTAGGACTATAACTGGTGAGAATTCATGTTAGTTTCATGTGTACAAATAGAATGACGGAGTGTTGAAACACTTATTTTAGATACAATTTAGTAATTCTGCAAAAATGTGAAAGCTGTTCAAAACTAAATTAGATTTTGAACAGAATTCAATATGGATCTTCGAAACAGGAATTCATTAAGTAACCTTGAAATTTTTTCCAGGGGGGGTCTCAAAATATTTTAGGGGGGAGGGGCTGATCCGTAGTGCCGCTTAACTTTTTGCGGCGCAGTGATTTTATAGATATACCACCTAATTTTAATTCCCAAAAGCTACATTGGCACCGGAAATTTGTTTAAAAAAATTACTCTTTATTGAATGCGTAAAATATAGCGTTTTCTTATTTACGAATAAAGTCGTATTCAAATTCCGATGTCAGTCATTAATTTCAACACTTAAGCAATGAATTTGCCCTGCGCCGCAAAGGGTTAAACTACGGCCCTACATGCAAGGTTCGCACACTCCTTGGAATTTCCAAGGACTCTGGCACCACTATTAAAAATAAGAAAATTTACATTTAATTTTTAAACCACAACTTTCGTAATCCCCACCTTCATTCACAGATTTTACGATATTTTTTTGCAGTGAAACACTTCGAAAATATTCTTAAAACTTAGTGGTAGAACTGTGCGAACCCTGCTACATGACAACCATCGCAGTAAAAATATTTCATATACTACACTTGAGTAAATATTTATTGAAATGTCATCGTACATAAAAGCCTGAAAAAATACACTGTAGTTACCTGGAGATCCTTGGCATCCTTTCCCGTCAAACCCGCAAGGAGGCTCGTCAGCTGGTGGATGTTCAAAGTTTACCCAATGAATGTCTTTATCGGCCTTGAATCTCTTGTGAGAAAACAAAAGAGCCATTAGAGATGCACTGTAATTATTAAAAGAAAGAAAAAAAGTAACATGAATAATATTTACGGGGCCGTTATAGTCCAAGAGCCGACCGCACAGAACCCTAAGTCATTGAGCACAAAAAAAAAAAAATCATTTATATTATGGAAGAGTAGTCATTGGGGAATCTAATGATCCATGTCTGCTGGAAGTGAAGTGGTGCTTAAGAGCACACATTAGTCACGCGGTAAAAGCCGAACGCTAATGATAAGTCTATGGGCGCGATCTTTTCAAATATCTCTCTGAAATTTTAATATTTTTGCATGATTTTTTTGCACAAGATAGCTGAGGGCAATCCACAACCGGCCTAGTTTTTACTTTTTCAGTTTTGGTTTCAGATTTTCTTTAAAAAATTACTTTAACTTTCGAAACCGGTTTAAACCGGTTCTGAAACTGAAACTATCGTAATATAAAAAATATATGAGCAAAATCGAAAAAGTAAAAACTAGGCCGGCTGTGGATCGTCCTCAGCTATCTTGTGCAAAAAAAAGCATGTAAAAATATTAAAATTTGAGCGAGATATTTGAAAAGAACGCTCCCATAGACTTTACATTATCATCCGGGTCTTTTTGAGTACTTTTTCCGTGACTATTGTGGGGCCTTAAGCGAAAAATGAACACCACTAGTGGCTCACTCGTAGGTCTAACATCGTGTTTGCTGTACAATCAAAAGTATGAAAACACGGAAAACTGGGTGCAAGAAAACATAATGATAAGTCTACGAGTCAACCACTAGTTGATTCATTTTTGGCTTATGCACCAATTTTCTTCCGGCAGATATGGATCATTAGATTCCCATATGACTACTCCTCCATAATATAAAGGATTTTTTTCTTGTGCTCGATGATTTAGGTTTTTGTGCGGTCTACTCTTGGATTATTATCCTCTTCAGACCTGAGCATAAAATAACTCTGTAAATATATATTCATTGCTTTTGTATAATCGAAATGACACCCTAGATGACAGAAAGAGTCATTTTTATGAAATCAGTACTTTAGGGGAACTGGCAATTTAGGTTTACAAATATGGATATAAAAGTACGAATCCCCTTGAAACATCAGTTTAACTATCTGTAATATAAATTTACACAGTAACAAAATTAATGTCTTTAAACAAGTCAATGATCAGCAAATCCTCAAATTTTTTTATTGTAAAATATTTAAGATAAATAACCATGGATATTTCTTACTTTCTTGGCCACAATGTCTCGAAGGTATTTTCGAAACTCGGATGAAAATAATATTTATTTTATGAGGTAATATTCATCAGTGCTGACATTTGTTGGGTTTTGTTTTAAACAAAAAACATTCAGCTATATAGAAGTAAAGTAAAAATGCAAAAAATTCGAACAGTTTAGTTTTTATGAGGAAAAAAATGGAAATACACATTTGTGTACCTCAGGTCTGAAGAGGTTATAATCTGGAAATAGGATTTACTATTGAAAAATATCAACAGACCGGGAGACAGCACGTCATACACTTTCCGCAGAACTTCCAGGATTAGAAAGAAGTCACTTAGCAAACTGAAATCTAACTGATCTACAGGATATATCTGAAGAGGGGGCAAAACTTTACGGGGTGATAGAACATAGCTAATGGTGTAAAAATCTAGGAGTCAACGAGCAGTCTCTAACCACTATTAAAAACACCGCTTTAAAAATTAATAGCGTTATTACAACAGTTTGACTAAATACTGATATTTCCGGCGTACAATCCGAGGATCAAACAATTATTTTTTGACCCAGAAAAAATTTGAACTAAAATGTAACAATTTAGATCGCGGTAAATATTTGCCTTCAATTACTTAATAAAATTTCTGGGTCGAAAAAGCATTGTTTTATCCGCGGATTATACGCCGGAAATTACGGTATTCAGGGATCGCACCGTTCCTAAACTTTTCATACTTTCCAATCACAATTTTAAAACGGCAATATTTACTTTATAATTCTATTGTAGCTGTTTCCGCAGAACTTCTAGAAAGAAATTGTTTAGCAAATTGAAATCGAACTGATCTACCTGATGGATCTACCTGATGCACCTTAAACATCTTTAAGATAAAGATTTTTGATTTAAAATACTGGTAACAAAGAGAGAAAATTTTAGTAACGGTGCGAGTCTGGGTATTAGACAAAAAATAACGAAATAAATTCATTTGTGAGAGACTACCTGTTGGCGTCTAGATTTTTGCACCCTTGAATGCAGCTATACAAAAAAATTTTGTTCTAGAATGTACGATCGAAATGGATGGTAGTTTTCCATTGTGCCCGAGCGATGAATTGATCGAGATGATCACATAGCTTGACAAACAGTAACGCCGGATCTCTCGTTTTTTTTATTTTTTTCCCCATGGGGTCATTTGAAAGAAACCTAAATAATGAGTGCCTCATTGAAACCGATATAGATCTGGTTGCTACGATTTCCGATATTTCCAGCTACATTCGGGAAATTCCTGGTGTCTTCAAAAATGTACGCCAGGGCACCCTTTTGCGTAATTTCCTTAAGAGCCCACAATAGTCACAGAAAAAGTACGCAAAAAGACCCGGATGATTATGTAAAGTCTATGGGAGCGTTCTTTTCTAATATCTCGCTCAAATTTTAATATTTTTACATGATTTTTTTTGCATAGGCTAGCTTAGGACGATCTACAACCGGGCTAGTTTTTACTTTTTCGATTTTGCTCATATATTTTTTATATTATGATAGTTTCAATTTCAGAACCGGTTTAAACCGGTTTTGAAAGTTAAAATATTTTTTTTTTAAAAATCTGAAACCAAAATCGAAAAAGTAAAAACTAGCCCGGTTGTAGATCGTCCTAAGCTAGCCTATGCAAAAAAAAATCATGTAAAAATATTAAAATTTGAGCGATATATTAGAAAAGAACGCTCCCATAGGCTTTACATAATCATCCGGGTCTTTTTGCGTACTTTTTCTGTGACTATTGTGGGCTCTTAACGCCTTCGCGACGGGAGCCTTTTACGAAATTTTTAATGTTTTGTCACCGGTTTTCAAAAAGAGAAATTTGTGACTTGTTAAATCGAAAAAGTTCTCCGACTGAATAAGGCAAATTTTATATAAAAATTTTACTGGTGAGTGCAAAGAAAGATTTTTAAGTCTTTTTGCGGCACGTTTATGCGTCGCTCGTCCCCAAGGGGTAAGCATGTTCATTAATTAATTTCCTGCTAATAAAGGGTTTTCTAAAGTATCTCCTCTTATTCATGTGTAATTCTTTAACTGAGACAGTAGAAAACTACCTTTTAACTTTTCACAGCTTGTATTCCGACCATACATTCTACAACGAAATGTACTCGTATAGCTACGTTCAATTGCCCCTTAAAGCTTTGCCCTCTTTTGCGCATACACCCTGTATAAAATCATATCTTTCTTGTAACCACCTGCAGACCAAATTTCAGGGATTGTTTGGAATGTTTATAATTGTGTCTTCCTACTCCGAAAAATATACAAACTTGGAGGGCTGGGAGCCGGAAAACACAAAGATAAACCTTCCAATCATAAGTAGTAAAATCGAGTTTACTGGTGGTTTCCACCAAGATACGATTTGGTGGAGAAATTGCATTATAATATACTAATCCAATTTTAAACCTTTGAGGACCAAGCAATTTTGCTTCTGTAATCTAAAATTCCCATGAGAAATAAAACAAAATGAGTAAAATGAGGTAAAGCAATTATTAAGGCCCTTCTATCAAAGTTACAGAGCTCGAAAATCTACATGTCCGATATCAGTATTGCGAGTCCAGATATTTTTTTCAAAATGTTTGCACCACTTTTATTAAAGGATAAAATTTGACTCGATTTATATGCCAATAAATAAAATTTATCTTGTCATTCGATGAAAATAATGCCAAATTGAATTGTAAAAAAGTAACGCGTCTGGCAACATTGATGTCCCTCAAGCAGATTTTTCATGCCCTGGAAAATTGTAAAAGTAAATCATGAATAAAAATTTCTGTTGCCATTTTTCATTAAAATTTGGTGGGATATGATATGTCCCTCTGTCCTTAAAAGGATTAACTTACCCTGAAGTTACAGCCGTCAAGTAAATGAGGTAATGCTTTTTGCAGCCGCCATCCTGTCTGTAATTAATCCTGACAAGATCTTGGATTCAATAAAGATGAAAAATATTTTAAAACTTTAAAAAGTTTTTTAAATAGCTTCCTCACTTTATGAATATTTTGTTACTTAACGACTCTGATTTGAAAAATATTTACTCAATGTTAGAACACATCATTTTAAGCATGTATTTTTTTTAAATAAAAAATGCGAATATAAAAATAAAAAGAAATTGACTAAAAGGTACTTTTTTTACATTTGCATTAAATAAGATATCAAACACTTCTCATAATTATTGTCAGTTTTCCTATACATAATTTTAAAATATACAGCTGGCTTAATCTTTTAAAAATTCCAGACGTCTTATCACGATGTACACGCCAATTGACACTGATGATGACCTCAATAGAAAACTTCCAGTCGCTGCTACAACTGATCGTGAAACATATTGATTCATCGAAAGGATCCATCAATTGAACATTTACTGTAACTGTTTTATCAATAAAACGCTTCCTTTAATTCCCTCGGCATTTCTTGCTCGTCTACAACGCTCTTCCCTTTCCACGCCCATTGCTATATCAAAATTGCTTACATATATGTCATTTACTTTTGTTTGTAATTTGGTCCATGAATTTACGGGCACGCTGCACTTACAGTAGAGATAATCAAAACCACGGTGTGATGTAGAATCACATATAGTATTCTTAAATTTTACATTTTTCTAAATTACATTTAAAACTAATCTTTAATTATATAGCTATTTTATCTTAACGCTTATTTTCGATCCCACAATAACTTTCCGTTCAAAAGAAAAGAAAGAAAAACATCTAGCATCTGCATTATTACTGAAAAACGGCTGTCAGATAAAGAGAATTCATTAAGATGCGTATTTCACCCTTGCTGGAAAAAAATAAAAAAAGAATAAAGTTCGAATGTGTTTGCGGTCAGTGAAATTTCATTTTCTTCTCTGTGTAATTTTAAGTCTAACTTATTCGTTGCATATGAGTCTTTTTATGTACATAATGGTTGTTTTGTCTTATGAGAACATTTTCACAAAATATGCTCCTAACGTACGAATTGGCAGTCGGATTCCTTTTTGGCGTATTTTTTTAGGACTGCTGTTTTCTGGTTGCCCTGCTATTAAATTCAAGATCCTTTTATTGTTTAAGCGTAACAGGCAATTTTGCGTAGATGATATCAGTCATTTTTCATATGCTTAATGTCGCCAATTTTGTGATGCCAATGTGTGAATTTTTCAGTGAGGAATCAATTGCCTCGGTCTCGCTTCACGGACTCAGACATGTAAAGAAGGTCTCTTAAAAATGCTTACAGGCACCATCCCTAACCATTTCTGTAAAAAATGATTTAATTTTAATTACTTCAATAAACAAAGTTCTCAAAAGGCATTTATTTTATTGATCACAGCCTACAACTTTATCGAATGCATTTTTAAAAAGAACCTGGTAAATATACTTAAAAATACAGATCTACAGCATACACGGGATTGTCAGTCAGAGGGTTAAATCGCTCAAACGCTCCAATCCAATAAATGAACAATTTCTGAATTAGAATACCGTATCCAAAAACTTCACAACTTTGGTAAAATTTATTTTGGAAAAACAGCATTTTCCTTTTAACCCTTTAACGAACAAAGCATTTTCATTGCTATGATGTTGAAATATATGACTGACACCGGTAATTTCGAATAAATATGTCTTTAAATAAGAAAAAATGATTTTTCACATACGTAATAAAAGTATTGTTTTAAATTAAAGTTCCGGTGTCGTTATTGCATATCGGAATTAAAATTTTGTGGTTACGTAGTTAAACCAATGAACATTAAAAGGTTAAAAGACTTTATAAATATATACAGTTTTTTCAAATGTAAAATTTTATACTTACAGTGTTACAGATATACAGTCAGTAGGCTACATTTTTTAATTCAGATTTCTTGATAGACCACTTTTTTTTAAGTATAAAATTCATCGTGTTTAATGAGCATTCATTAGGACGCAAAACAAGTGGAGTTTTACCATTTTAAAAAAGTGGTGCCAATCTAGAAATCTATATTTTAAATAAGTAACCCACTTGTAACACTGTATACGTCACAAATGGAACGTTAGAAGTGAAAAATTCTTTTGCATCGAATAAATTTGAGCTTCCAATATCATAATTTTACAACTAAAAGTAAATCTACATTTTAATCGATTTTTGTTTCTTTTAAACCAACGTATCCTTAAATATTATTAGTATTTTTTAATTTACATACTAAAACTAAGTATATTTATTCAACGTAACATATTTTTCCAATAGAAAATACGAAAAAGTATTCAATAGACACAAGTCCGTAATCCAGAGGAATCAATTTCAGATAAGAAACTTCATATTTGCACGACAGAAAGAAAATGTAACAAAGTGAAATTTACCAGGAAATCGAAATCTGAAAAGTTGTATATTGAAATAGTTCTTTCTGGAATGACGTATATAAATATTAAATATGTAGGTAATTTTTATACACCTTTTTCTAATACAGGAGGCTAAAAGACAATTGAAAAAAATTATTTTATATAGTAATCTTTTCCTGTAACATGTATTTTTTAATGTATCCCTAAGCCTAAAAAAACATTAATAAAGGCTAATTCCATGGGTTCTGTAGTGTAAGTCACATAACTTATTAATTGCTATGCTTGTTAGCCACCGTTATTTACGAAAAGTTTGCTTGGCCTCATTCAATTAATGAGAATGTGCCAATAAAATTAATCACAATTTTTTTTGTTCTATAATACTGGTAGCCAAAAATCGTAGCCTGTGACTTACACTACAAGTACTCATGGAAATAGCCTAAAATATTAGTTTAGAAATTAAGATTTTTAAATTATAGGATTTTAAATTTCACGAATTTCACACGTTTTCCAGCTTTTAAAACGAGGTTTTAAAAATAACCTGTCATAAGTAATGCTATAATCGGTTACAAGTTGCCTTATATAATACACATTGTTATAATTGATCGAGTTGCGTTAAAATTTTGCTTTTGCGAAATCTCGAATAACATCAATGCTTGTCTTATCTTTATTCAGACGCAGATTCTCAAATCGTCTTTGAAAGACAATTAAGCCATCTGAAAATTAAATATTGATTTAATTCAAAACTGGCGGGCACAAAATTTATAAAATATTTAACATTTTCTTTCATATTTTCCGGTACATGTATTTCAGTGTCTTTATTTCATATATAGCATCCTTTAAACATTTTATTAGACGGTTCGATGTGACTGTTTAAACTCTGAATTCCATGTAAATGAGGAAAATTCAGGCGAAGAATACAGGCAGCTAAGAAAGACTTATTTTTATAACTTCTTCTTCAAATTTGAAAGATAAATTCTTTTGTAAGTTTCCTAACGATAAATGAGCCCTTTCGGAACCTTTTGTGACACGGAAGAGGTTATTGTTTACTTTTCTTTCGTGATTTTAGAACACTTTCGTAAATTAATAGTTACAGCATTAAGTTTTTTACAGTCCACACGACATGTATTTATATAAAAAATGACATATAATACATACCAAATGTGATATTCCGTTTACTTCTTCGGAATAAAAATTTCCAACTGGCAGCATACAGTATGGTGGTGGGTCTTGATTTTTCTTCAATTTCAATTTTAGGTTTTCCGGAGTGTGTTGCCTAGATAGTACTGTATAATTTCCTTCTGCATCCCCATTTTCATCAATTCTCATTACCGTACCAGTTACACCTTAAATAAATATGTTTACACATACGTAAGTACATGTTTATTTATGTCACCTTCTTTAAGTAATGAAATTTGATATGTTTAACAACTATTTACATTTTTATGCTCATACTTAACCCCTTGCGGCGCGTCGGTATATCTATGAAAGTACTTAATTTTAATTCCCAAACGTCATATTGGCACCGGAATTTCGGTAAAAAATTATTTCGGTTTATTGAACTCCTGCCAAATAGCTTTTCTGAGTTAAAAATAAAGTTGTTTTCAAATTCCGGTGTCAGTCATCAATTTCAACACTTAAGCAATGAATTTGTTCTGCGCCGTAAAGGGTTAACAGTACAGAAATATCTAAAAAAAACCATCATCGTTATCTGTCTATATAGTTGCCAACTTCAAATATAAATTCCGTAAAATATTTTAAAATTTCCGTAAAAATTACAAATTATCTTCAGTGAATTAATCAGAATCAAATTAAACATATTTCCAACCAGAACTTTTTTAAGGAAATGATATAAAAGTAATTTTTTCGAAAAAACTAGAGTAAAAGGATAATAATACACTTAAAATATTTTCTAGTTTGAAACCTGTTGAACTTGGTCTAAATTAACCAGTGTTGTTATTAACCCTTTCCGGTGCGGGCAAAATCTGTACTAAAATGAGAAATTATCGACTGACACCGGAATTCACAAACGAACTTTTTAAATATCTTGAATTCCTTAATTTAAGCTTTTATTGTCAAAGCAAAATTTTAGTAAAATATTACTAGTGCCGTTTGCAAGTTTGGAATTAAAATTAGGTATCCCAGGACCGGGCACACTGTGCCGGAAGGGTTAAGCGTTTTATCCCCATTTTGAGGAATTTCGAATTTAAGAAGAAATTTTTAGGGACAATTATTTCTTTAGGAAATTTTTCTGACTATCAGCATTTTTTGGGAATTAACTTGTTTTTTTTTAACGTAAAATTTACACTTAATCATCTGAGAATCTTCCTACCCTGTTCAAATTTTACCCAATCATGATACAAACATTTCACACCAAAATTGTTATTTAAAACATTTTAATATATTTAATTGACTTATTTGTGAATCTTTTATTTAACCCTTTCCGGCACGGGCAAAATCTGTGCTAAAATGAGAAAATATCAACTGACACCGGAATTTACAGAAGAATTTTTTAGATATTTTGAATTCCTTAATTAAAGCCTTTATTGTAAAAGAAAAATTTTACTAAAATATTACTGGTGACGTTGCAAGTTTGGAATTAAAATTAGGTATCCCAGACCGGTCACAGTGTGCCGGAAAGGGTTAACTTTCTTTATGAAAAAAGTTCTGAATCATATAAAACAAAATATAGATATGGGTCGATTAGACCCATTCAGGGTACGAAGGTTAATCAGACACGAGCACTATTTTGATTTGAAAAAAAAGAAGTATTACACATTATTAATGTGGTCGTCGGTGCTCATAATTTACAACAATAGAATTAACATATATGGCAGGTGCATCACGACTTTTGGCCTACCTCTGAATGAATTTCCTTATCAATAAATACAGCAGATTTTCTTAGCCATCGCAGACAAACACATTACATTTATTAAAATAGATTTTTTAAATAAAATAAAACAATTTTATAATTACTTGTGCATTCTTGCTGTTTAATTTATAATCGAGCTACTTCCTTAACCCGCGAGTAGTCGCGACTTTTTCCACAACGTCATTAGTCGCGCTCGGTCTTTTCGCCGCTGGCCCCCCCGCATACCAAATATGTAAAATAAAAAATATTTTTCACCTAATATATGAAGATAACATTTCAATGAATATATAAATTTGCAGTTTTCTTAAATTATACATTTTATTCATGAGATATGGAATAATTCGAATACGTAAAAATGAACTGACATTAGTGATTGTTACGTAGACTTTTTCGCCAATTTCAACTTTGTTTCTAAAAATGTACCTGAAAGAAAAACAGAGGTGTCCTGTTACTTCACTAAGGTGTTCGAGAAACCTTCAAAGTCAGCTACATGGTAGATCTCCGTCGTATTTGTCTCTTAACCCCTTAACACTAGAACCGCCGGCTATTTTATAAAAATTTTATAAAAAGTGTTTGACACCAGATTTTTTATTGAAAACAGTCTAACTTATTTAATTAGCTTAGATTAGTGTTTCACATATTCAACAAATCTCATGAAAAAAATTGTGGTTCGAATCGGCGTTTTCAATTTGGCCGGTGGTCAAAATGACCCCTAATGGCGGTTCTAGTGTTAACTGATTAATTCTTTTCCGTTCAATAAATTGAAAATAGCGGACTCACAGAACTATTATTTAAATAAAGTATTCGTAAAATTTAGTCTAAGCATTTCTTAAAAATAACAGTGGTGCCAAAAAGTTTTAAATGATGAAATAAGCAAATTCGTCTAGCCCGAACGGCGATCGGGCAAACCAGTTAACCCTTAACCTCCCGTCTACCAGACGGGTCCATTGGACCCGACAGCAATATTTCTGGTGTCAATGGTAAAATGAGAAATTGTCGATTGACACCGGAATTTATAAAGGACTTGTCTAGATATTACGAATTCCTTAATTTAAGCTTTCGTTGTAAACGCAAAATTATATTAAAATATTACTGGTGCCGTTTGCAAGTTTGGAATTAAAATTAGGTGTTGCCGTAGATAAATGGGTGTTTTGTCTGGTAGACGGAAGGTTAAATGCATATTGTATCATTTTCGATACCATAAGTGTTCCCGATTTATTGGGGGGGTTTTATTCACATATTCCGTATTCTCACAGAAATTTAAAAGAGCAATTTTCATTTTACTTAATGACAGACCATTCGTAATTGAATAAAGAAAAAAATACTATTTAGATTTTTCTGGTATAAATTCTGATTCTTTAAATTGCGCATTTTTTGGAACGCGTTCTATCCTATGTATTTAAGGGTTAAGGGTTTAAGGAAGATGTACCAACTTTTTTGTAATGTAAATATTTGCATTATTAAATTAACCCATTAGTGGCTAGCGTCCCTATTTAGGTACATTGTAAAAAAGGCAAAAATCACTTTTTACAACAGTAAATAGGATTATAAATAAACACTATTTTTCATGAAACAGATTCCTCAATAGATTAAGATAGAAGTTATTCTTATTTTATAAGTGTTGGAAAACCCAAAATTTCATTTTTAATGAAAAAAAAATAATTTGGGCATTAATGGGTTAAAAATAAATGCCATCGTCAGATATAACAACCAGTCTACTACGAGATTGCTGGCAAAACATACAATTTTAAATCTCTAAAATCCCTTGATGCGTACAAACTCTAAAATAACAAAAATATATTCGAATATGATGCTTTTTGCGCAAGATAAAAAAAGCACGCATTAAAGGATTAACGGTTAACAAAATACAAACAAAATATTTATTTTAAAACTTTTCAACAACAAATCTTTTCTTATTTTCTACTTCTTTATATTTACTCTCTTAAGTTAAAAATGATTTTTTTTCCTTCAAAGTATTATTATTTCTATAAGTGTTTGTTAAACTTTGAACTAACTTGTATATTCTCTTCTTTCCCGAAATATTCTCATGATTTCTCTTCCATTTCTCGGGTCTGTGTCGTTCCTCAAGGCTTTCCCAAGAGCATCGGCGTATAAGGTCACAGCGTCATAGAGATAAGAGGCATAAGGAGTGATGTGCTGAAATGATTGAAAAGAAAAACATTTAAAAGCAAAAGAAAAAAATATGTTTAATAATCTTTTTATAATAGATTCTAATACTTCAATTACCGTTTAACCCTTTTAAGGGCGGTGGCTAGAGGGTCTAGCCACCTAATTTTAATTCCAAAATTGACAAATGGCACCAGTAATATTATAATAAAATATTACTCTTCTAATGAAAGCTCAAAATATCGGAATTTTATTTTCTAAAAAATTCGTTTGAATATTCTGGTGTCAGTCTATTATTTCATTATTTTACGAACAGAATTCTTTTGCTCCTGAAAGGGTTAATTTAACCTTCCTACCCTGAATGGGTCTATCCGACCCATAGCTATAATTTGTTTCATACCATTGGCACCAGAACTTTTTTCGTAAAGAAAGCTGAATAACGCATCAAGCAAAATAAGCCAATTAAGTATATTAAAATGATCTAAATAACAATTCTGGTGTGAATTGTTTTTATCAAAACTGAGTAAAATTTGAACAGGGTAGGAAGGTTAAACAAATTCGGACTATATCATTATTTTTTTTTCTTCTATCTTTACAAAAATATATTAAATTTACGAACATTTTCGAAATCCGATTACTGACGGATTTAAACGCTCCAGCAGTCAGAAATACCGAAAAACATGTTTTTACAAAACGCTTATGTGTGCTTCTACGACTCTGTCTGTATATGACAAGAATTATGTGGGCTCTCTATCTGAAGAACTAATGCACAGAATTTGATAAAAATAGTATGCTAGGTAATCCCTGACATAAATTGATGCTTTTGCAGTGGCGTAACCAGGGTGGGTACCCAAAACCAGTAATACTGTAAAGCTTTCTTCTCCATCATTCATAGCAGAAAATTTCCCGGTTAGACAAGGAAAACACAACAATAAAAAAATTACCAGTATTCAGAGCACTTGGACACCTACCCTGGTTACGCCACTGTTTTGGTGTAAATCGCTCAACAGGTTGCGCTTTTAGCCGAAATATTTCGATATACGCCACAGCTATGCCTCAAGAACTGATACACGGATTTCCATCAAACTTCAGATTTAGTTAGGCCTTGACATGAATTGATGTGACTTACATTTGGTTCTAAATAGCTCAACAGGTGGCCCTGATGTTTTGTTTTATTTCTTGATTTCCACAATAGCTGTATCTCAAAAATTAATTCACCGATTTTCATCAAACTTCAGATTCCGTAAATTCGTAATATGAACTATTTCTGTTTACGTTTGGGTGTCAATAGACCAACAAGTGACGGATGGACAGACAGACGAACAGACTGAACGAATAATGTAGGTGCTATGTATTTATATAATTATGCTCACATTTAAAAATGGGATGCGCCATAAAAGTGAAGTTGTCTTTATTTTCAGCTTCATCTTCGACAAAATCTTAAAAATCATTCATTGCAGTATTTGTTGCAAAAAATAGTTTCGAATATATATAAATTAGATACGCTATTTAGGATGTGCCCAACAATGGTATGTGCTTTAAAGAGAACTTTTTTTTCATTTTCAGCTTCAGCATTAACAAAAACATAAAAATCACTAATTGCAGTTTTTGTTCTGAAAAATAGTTTCGGACATGAATAAATTAGAAATGCGCCCCAAAAAAATGGAATGAGCCATAAAAAGAACTTGTCTTCATTTTCAGCATCAAAAAAGTGTCGACAAAAGCATAAAAATCAGTCAATGGATTTTTGTTTCGAAAAATAGTTTTCAATATGCACAAATTAGGTTGCAGCAATTCTGATGTGCCCCAAAATGAGATGAACCCAAGGTTCGCACACTCCTTGGAATTTCCAAGGACTCTGGAACTACTATTAAAAATAAGAAAATTTACATTTAAATTTTAAACCACAGAATTCGAAATCCCCACCTTCATTCACAGATTTTACGATATCTTTCTGCAGTGAAACACTTCGAAAATATTCTTAAAATTTTGTGGTAAAACTGTGCGAACCCTGGATGAACCATACAGAGAATTTGTTCTCATTTTCATCCTCATTGTTGACAAAAAAAAATAAAAATAAAAATCACTCTAGCCCTTTCGTGGTTATAAGCGCGTATACGCGCCCAGAATACCACTTAATTTGAATTGCGAAATGCCATACTGACACCGGAATTTTTAAATAAAAATTTTAATTTTACAAAGAACGTATAATATATATATATATATATATATATATATATATATATATATATATATATATATATTATGAAATAAATTTGTTTTTAAATTCCGGTGTCATTCAATCATTTTAGTATTTTATGAATAGCAGTGCTTTAACCGTCAAAAGGCTGAAGTACTATAAATGAGATAGTCAAAAGGATTTCAATATTTTTAAAACTCGATAATAACTAAACTGTGACAATTATTCAAGATCTTATGACAAGTTATTATGATGAAATATTATATTTATAGAGATAGACTGTATATATCAATTTAGAATATACAGGATTACATTTTCAAAAGTATACAAAACAGAAATATTAAAATTTTGCACGTAAATTTATCATTAAAAATATGTTTATCTTCATAGATAATTTATTAACATATTGAACATTTCTAATTTTTTTGAATAAGTAAATGGTGTCAACTACTGATTATATTATTACAAGATATTTATATTAAATATGTTATTAGTGGCGATAGGATATATGTATAAATTGAGAAATGCATAAAAAAAGCATTTTAGTTTTTAAAGTATATTTAAACAAAAAGGTTGAATGGTTACATTTAATTTTATTATCCTAAATAAGTTTATCATCATAAAATAATTTTTTAACTTATTCAATGTTTCTAAATTTCTACAATATATAAATTGTTGTAAACATTGTAGATATTAGTACAGGAGATTATTAGCGATTGGATATAAAATTAAATTTAGAAATGCATAATAAATATCATTCTAGTTTTTAAAGTACACCATAATTTTACTTGTATCCGCCGCATCTCAGATAAGTCGATTTCCTCCCAGATTTTATTTCAAATAAAATGTGACTTTCATTTGCTTATCATTTATCCGACTTCTCTTTTCACAATAAAATTTCCGGTCTGAAAAAGGCTTAACAGTTCTAAACTGTGGTATTATGGTATTATTATGTGTTATTATGGTATTTGAACAAAAATATTAAAATTTTGTATGTAATTTTATTTTCATAAATTTCATTTACCATCATAAAATCATTTATTGACTTATTGAACGCTCCTAAAATTCTATAAAAGTAAATGATGGCAGCTATTGGAGATATTATTACGCAATATTAATATTAAATATGGTATTAAGAGCAATGACATGTAATACTAAAATTCAGATATGCATAAGAAACATACAGCCCACAGTCGTTAATTCGAAATCGGATAAATCGAATCGTCGCTTAATTTGAACTAAACATAAAGTTCTGAAATTTTCAATGGCAGAATATTTTTTTATTCTTCCATTTTTTTAAATTTTTATTTATTCGAACTTATTTCCTTTTGACTTCGTTTAATTCGAACTAAGAAGAATTCCAGTTTTCCATTTATCCTTTCTTTTTCACGTTCATTAAATCCTTTGTATAACTTTCTTTGATTTTTGTGAGACTCGTTCCTAACGAGTATACGAGGGCTTCTATTTATATTTCTGGCCTTGGGAACAAGGAGTGTATTAGGCTTTCGCTGACGATTTCATTTAAAAATTTTATATTTTTAACCATAAATAAGCCAAAACGATTTGCCATTTTAGCTTGATTTGTGTTATTTGCAGTAAATTGAAAAAATCATCTTGTGCAAAAAGTGAAATTGAGTCGTGAACATTTTCCATAACTTTCGACGTGGATTGTCATGATAAGAGCACTTACATGAACTTAATTTTTTATACAATGATAAAGCACTATCCTAAAGCACTGTAAAAAACTGGTACAACGAATTCATTCGTGTTCCATGTTCGCTTCAGGTCGCATTCCGTGAAGGTCTACTCTATCAAAATCGGCTGTTTTGCCAGAAAATATCGATGTTGTACCTAAACTGATAAAACAAGATCATAAAATAATATACAGTCGACTCTCGTTAATTCGAAATCGGATAATTCGAATCTTCGCTTTATTCGAACTAAACATGAAGTCCCGAAATTTTCAATGGCAGAATAACGTTAAAAATTTTCATTAATTCGAACTAATTTTCTCTTGACTGGTTAATTCGAACTAACGAAAATTCCGATTTTTCATTTTTCTTTACTTTCTCACGGATTACAGATCATTTGAATAACTTCATTCCTTTGATTTTTGTGAAAATTGTTCCGAACGAGTATGCATATAATCCCATGCATTTGATATCCACTTTCTAAGTGTCCCGTTTGTTCATCAGTGACGCTTCAAATTTTTCTTCCATTGTGCTTGTTTTTAATCTTTCAATTAGTTTATGCATTTATAGATTCTAATTTAATATTAAGTGATAGTCTGATGATAACAGACATAATAAATTTAAAAAACACTAATTCATTTGTAATAGTACCAAATTATGCATGCTTTCATTTCATACTTTCCATAATTCGAATTTCGGATAATTCGAACATTTCTTGTGGTCCCGACGAGTTCGAATTAACGAGAGTTGACTGTACCGTCAGATAGAGAAGGCTTTGGACATTAGTATGACAGGCATCAATAAGATATTGCCTGATCATTTGATAGTAAAAAATGTTTATTCGTGTTGGGGCCTGCATAATCTAGCAAAAGATCAAAAGAAAGCTTGTGTCTATTGGGGCAAGGAAATGTTAAACTAATACGTTCAAGGTTCATCAAAAGTTGTGTATAACATATACACAGGTGACGAATAATGGATCTATACCTATGAGCCGGAAGCAAAACAGCAATCGACTGCATGGATCTTCCAAGATGAGCCAAATTCAACAAAAGTTGTTCGAGGAAGAAGCACATCGAAGCGAATGGTTACCTGTTTCTTCGACATTACCGGTCACGTGGCAACAGTGACATTAGAGCAACGCAGGACAGTCAGTTCTGAATGGTAATCGACCATTTATTTGCCAGAGGTCGTCCAAGAAATTTGAAAAAAGTAGAATAGCAGGCGAATAAATTTTTATCATGACAATGTGAGTTCTCACACATTGGCTCAAACAAAGGAATTTCTGAAAGGCCAAAACATCGAATTCATGGATCATCAGTCATAGGGCCCTGATTTGTCACCCAATAACGGTTTTTTATTCCCACATATCAAAAATAAATTACGTGGATAATGATTTTCGACACCCGAAGTAGCGGTTGTTGCATTCAAAATGCATGTTTGAGGAGTGGAAAAAGGGCTTCGAAAATTGGTTGAAACGGATGTAAAAGTGTTTTTATCCTCTTGGATAATACTTTGAAAAACCATAAATACAATATTGATCATAAATATTTGCGTTTTCATTACTAGGCCAGAAATATGAATAGCAACCCTCGTATATATATAATCCCATGCATTTGATATCCACTTTCTTAGTGCCCCGTCTGTTCATCAGTGGCACCTTAAATTTTTCTTCCATTGTGCTTGTTTCTAATCCTTTAATTAGTTTATGTATTTATACATTTTAGTTTAATATAAAGTCATATTCAAATGATAACAGACGAAATAAATTTAAAAAACACTATATCATTAATTCCTTTGTAATAGTACCATTTTAAAAATGTTTACTTCTCATACTTTCCATGATTCGAAATATCGGATAATTCGAATATTTCTTGTGGTTTGGACGAGTTCGAATTAACGAGAGCCTATTGTATTGCTAGTTTAAAAGTATACTTAACCAAATAGATAAATATGTTGCATGTAACTTTACTATAAGAAATAAGTTGTCTTCATATGATAAATTATTAATGCATTTTGCAGATATTTCTATTTGAGAACAGCATATCCATTAATACGTCATAGCTTAAAAAGGAATGCTATCGATTTTAGATTTCTTTTCTGGTAAACAGGATAAACGATAAACCCAATAAATTATGAGGATTGCAGCATTAACGGAATTTCCGAATACTACTGATTCCTGGAATTTAATTTCACTCAAACTGATTGGTGGTACTTAATTATGAAGTTCTGATAACGAAAATGTTTACGAGCTGTTCTTATTGTTAGCATAACAGTTCTTCCCGTAGGAAATGGATATTTCAGCAAAATTACATCACATAATTATTATAATTTTAATTATATGTGTCTTTATAATCAGAAACGAGATAGTTTTAGAATTATTTATGAATTTAAAAAAAAATGTCTTTAACCAATAAGCTGATTTGTTTGTACCACATACGGGCAACCATATTCTAGTCATGATTTATTATTCTCACCAGCAAATTTTAATTGTAAATACAGTAGAACCCCGCAAATTTGGACCCCATAAATCCGGATCGGTTCGGTCCAGCGATTGAGAAGCGATTTGGCTAATTTCATAGCATTAACTTGTTTCATTGTCGTATTCTGAATAAAAAAAACCTTTTTTCTGAAATTTTTTCGAAAGAATGTCTTAAGCTTTCTTATTTAAGGCCCCACAATAGTCACAGAAAAAGTACTCAAAAAGACCCGGATGATAATGTAAAGTCTATGGGAGCGTTTTTTTCAAATATCTCGCTCAAATTTTAATATTTTTACATGATTTGTTTTTGCATAGGCTATCTGAGGACGATCCACAACCTGCCTAGTTTTTACTTTTTCAATTTTGGCTTCAGATTAAAAAAAAAAAATAACTTTCAAAACCGGTTTAAACTGGTTCTGAAATTGAAACTATCTTAATATAAAAAATATATGAGCAAAATCGAAAAAGTAAAAACTAGGCCGGTTGTAGATCGTCCTAAGCTATCCTATGCAAAAAAATCATGTAATAATATTAAAATTTGAGCGAGATATTTGAAAAGAACGCTCCCATAGACTTTACATTAGCGTTCGGCTTTTACCGCGTGACTAGTGTGTGCTCTTAAACTCTTATTTAAACTACATTTAACGAACTACTTATGCTCAAGCGGATGTGTGACCGTACGGCTCGCAAAAGGTATAGAAAACTGTCACAGCAAAATATTACAAACTTTTTTATTACAAAGTAAACATTTTTACTGTCTGTAAATGAATAAGTTAAACTTAAAGGTGAATTTCTGTAAGTATGTTTTATTTTATTTCACTTTTTTCTAATTCTCTGGATAATCCGGATTTTCGATAATCCGGATTGTGTCTGGTCCCAATTAATCCGAATTATCGGGGTTTTACTGTATTGCATTATTTAATTCGAGAATTCTTCTAATTCAATTTAACAAAATTTTCTGTTTTGCAAAACTGGCGACCAAAAAAAAAAAAAAAAAAAAAAAAAAACTTCTGTAAAAGACATGAAAAAATGGGCATAATTTGAAAGGTTTTTAAAAAAAAAAAAAAATAATAATCAGTTACGTGGTTAAACAAGTGTAATGATAATTTAAAATTTAATACAAAAAAATGGGATTTAAAATTACTCTTGCAATGTGTGAAATCAGAAAATTCTATACTAAAATTACTTGTTCTAATTCCATTTATCACCGATAGATGACACTGCACTGTCTCAAAGTATAATCCTTAATAACACCGGAACTTCAAAACATAAGCAATTTTTTTTAGCGATTAAAGTTAAAGGTAACAAAATTAAAGGCAAGACGTGTGTGACATTTATCAACTATAATAATTTGAGAAGCAACGCGCCATCAATCAGTGTTTCTTGAATATAAAACGACGAAACATATTAAATAAATACTCGACTTCACGCACAGATCTCAAATTTGAAAAATGCTGTTAATTATAACAGCTTTACTTGATGTTATATTTTTTTAAACATTCAATTCGTTATAGGACACCCTGTAAAGTGGACGTTTAGATTAATATTGCATGTAATTTTATTATCCTAAATAAGTTTATTATCATAAAATATTTTATTGACTTTTTGAACGTTCATAATATTCTATAACTCATAAATCCTCGCTACTATTGGAGATATAGTCGACTTTCGTTAATTCGAAATCGGATAATTCGAATCTTCGCTTAGTTCGAACTAAACATGAAGTCCCGAAATTTTCAATGGCAGGATAACGTTAACAATTTTCATTAATTCGAACTCATTTTCTCTCGAATTTATTTAATTCGAACTAACGAAAATTCCGATTTTTCATTTGTCGCTTCTTTCTCACGGATTTCACTTCATTTGAATAACTTTCTTTCTTTGTGAAAACTGTTCCGAACTAATATACATATAATTCAATGCATTTGATACCCATTTTCTTAGAGCCCCGTCTGTCTGTCCATCAGTGACGCTTTAAATCTTTTTTCCATTGTATTTGTTTCTAATCTTTTAATTAATTTATGTATTTATACATTCTAATTTAATATTAAGTCATAGTCTAATGATAACAGACGAAAAAAAAAACACTATAACATTAATTCCTCTTTAATAATACCATATTAAGCATGTTTTCATTTCATACGTTCCATAATTCGAACTTCGGATAATTCGAACATTGCTTGTGGTCCCGACGAGTTCGAATTAACGAAAGCCGACTGTATTATTAAAAGAGATTCATATTAAATATGATATTAATAGCTATAGAATGCAATATTTAAATTCAGATATGGATAATAAACATGTTTCTAGTTTTAAAAGTATAGTTAACTAAAGGAGATAGCATTACAAGTGACTATTATTAAATATGGTATTAATAGCAATGGAATATAATATCTAGTTTTAGAAGTATACTTGACTAAAAAAGATTAAAATGCTACGAATAATTTTACTCTCAGAAATAAGTTGTCTTCATACAATAATTTAGTGATCCATCTTTCAGGTACTTCTATCTGAGAACAAGATATCCATTAATACGCCATAGCTTAAAAAGGAATGCTATCGATTTTAGATTTCTTTTCTGGTAAACAGGATAAACGATAAACCCAATAAATTATGAGGATTGCAGTATTACTGGAATTTCGGAATACTACTAACTCCTGGAATTTAATTTCACTCAAACTGATTGGTGGCATTTAATTATGAAGTTCTGAAAATAATGATGTTTACGACATGTTCTTATTGTTAACATATCAGCTAATCTCGTAAGAATCGGATATTTCAGCAAAAGTACATCACATATGTATTATAATTTTAATTATACGTGCATTTATAGACCGAAACGACATAGATTTATAATCAATTATGGATTAACCTTTAACCCCTTGCGGCACCGTGGTATATCTATAAAACCAGATAATTTTAATTCCCAAACGCCACATTCGCACCGGAATTTTAGTAAAAAAAATGTCGTTTTGTTTAATGTGTGAAATATAGCTTTTTCTTATTTAAAAATGAAGTTGTTTTCAAATTCCGGTGTCAGTCATTAATTGCAACACTTAAGAAATGATTCTGCCCTGCGCTGCAAAGGGTTAACTCTTAAATTAATAACTCTTGAATGAATTGTATCATTTTCGATACCATAAGTGTTCCCGATTTATTGGAGGTTTTATTCACATATTCCGTATTCTCACCAGAAATTTAAAAGAGCAATTTTCACTTTACTTAATGACAGACCATTCGTAATTAAAGAAAGAAAAATTTACTATTTAGATTTTTTTTTTTTTTGGTATGAATTCTGATTTTTTGAACGCGTTCTATCCTATGCATTTAAGGGTTAAACTGATCAATGTTTCTTTCAATGAAATTTTCAAATAATGCCTATTTTTTCAAGTCTTTTACAGAATTTTTAATCTTTTATCACCAGTTTTTCAGAACAGAAATTTTAGCCTAACAGAATTAGAAATGCTCGGAATAAACAATTCAAAATTTACTATAAAAATTTACTGGTGAGATTAACAAATCATGATTGGAATATTGATGCCCGTACCAAGTACGGGCAAATGATGATTGACAAAAACACTTCGCCCGTATGAGGTAAAGGGCAAATCAGGGAGGCAGTTAAATATAATGTTTTTCAACGTGTGTAATGAATTTAAAATTTAATATAAAAATGGTTTTCGAAATTACTCTTGTAATGTGCGAAATCAGAAAATTCTATTCTTTATTTACTCGTTCTAACTGCATACATCACCGATAGATGACACTGCACTGTCTCAAACTGTAACTCTTAACCCCTTCACTGATTTGCCCGTACGCCGTTCGGGCAAGACGAATTTGCTTAATTCATCAATTAAAGCTTTTTGACAATACTATTTAGTTAAAAAAATAATTTCATACTATTCAAAGGCGTGAATGTTTAGACTAAACGTTACCAATATTTTATTAAAAAATTGTGGCGTAAATCCGTTATTTTCAATTTATTGAACGGAAAAGAGAGAATTAGTCAAGGGGTGAACACTTTCCGGCACACTGTGCCCGGTCTAGGATAATTAATTTTAATTCCAAACTTGCAAACGGCACCAATAAGTTTTAGCAAAATTTTGCTTTTACAATAAAAGCTTTATGTCAAGATATTTAAAAAATTCGTTTGTGAATTATGGTGTCAGTCGATAATTCTCATTTTTGTAACAGATTTTGCCCCTGCCGGAAAGGGTTAATAACACCGGGACATAAAAACATAAGCACTTAGCGATTCTACGCTTCAACAAAGTTAAAGATAATATATGTGTGAACTTTATCCACTATAATAATTTGAGAAAACTAATCTACGAAACTATATTTATACTTTTCTAGTAACTTATTTTGAGCCATCACGTGGGACGAAAGTTTGTTTTATAAACTGTATTTTTTAAAGAAAGAATGACTGCCAAAACATTGAAAGATTAAAAAGTACCAAACAAACATTGAAAAACTAAACAGCATTTACATGAAGCCCATCAGTTGCTTTTTTAACCATCTCTATTTGAAAAGAAAAAAAAACTTCTTTTTACTAAAAATTTTAGAAAAAAATAACAACGAAAATTACTGACTGGAAACAATGGGAGCCAAAAAATGGCCGGTAAGATGTTTATCAAAGACGCCAAGATCTCTTAACTTTTTCGGGTCCTTTTTTTAAGTTTTAGAAAAAGTCACTTTTACATTAATAACAATCATACTAATTATCCGAATAGATTGATTAGAGTTAAGCGAATATACTATTTTCTGAAGCATAACGAATGTTATTCTTTTATTACTATTCAATTCATATTTACGTGACAATGGGCTAAGGAAGACTTTTTGGTGATATTTATAAAATATTGAATTACAACAAGATTTAACTGATATTGGAACTTTCTACACTGTTAAAAATTTGACCCATTTGCTGCAGCGTCACTCAACAGCTTTTATAGAATATCTCCTTTATGATCAATAAGGATGCTCCTTAACATAGTAAAGTAACCGTTTTCTATAAAAGCGCTGGAGTGACGCTGGAGCAAATGGGTCAAATTTTTAACAGTGTAATGCTTTTTGCGCTTTATTAAAGATGAATCTTTCAGGAAAATAACTTTTATTTCATGTGTAAAAAGTGAAATATATACATAAAATAAAAGAATCGAAAACGATACAAAGAAAATTAATCAAAACTTTTTTATCGTTATTACTAAATGTCTAAACGTTAATGAAGTCACATAGTGACTGTAGACTCATACTAATGTTACTACATGTAAACAATAAAAAAAGTATTTGTTAAAATAAAATAATAATCAGTTAAAAGTAATGCACCATTTAATAGTAATCAGGCCCGAAAACTCTTAACTATTTAATACTTTTCCGTTCAATAAATTTAAAATAGTGGATTCTCAACACTATTGTTTAAATAGAATATTCGTAAAAATTTAGTCTAAACATTTCTGCCTTTCAATATTATGAAAATTTTCTTAAAAATAACAGTGGTGTCAAAAAGCTTTAACCCTTTCCCGCACACTGTGCCCGGTCTGGGATACCTAATTTTAATTCCAAACTTGCAAACGGCACCAATAAGTTTTTAATAAAATTTTGCTTTTACAATAAAAGCTTAAGTTAAGGATGTCAATATATCTAAAAAATTCGTTTGTGAATTATGGTGTCAGTCGATAATCCACATTTTAGTAACAGATTTTGCCCTTGCCGGAAAGGATTAATAACACCGGAACATAAAAACATAAGCATTTAGCGATTCTACGCTTCAACAAAGTTAAACATAAAATATGTGTGAACTTTATCCACTTTAATAATTTGAGAAAACTAATCTACGAAACTATATTTATACTTTTCTAGTAACTTATTTTGAACCATCACGTGGACCGAAACTTTGTTTTATAAACTGTATTTTTTAAAGAAAGAATGACTGCCAAAATATTGAAAGATTAAAAAGTACCAAACAAACATTGAAAAACTAAACAGCATTTACATGGAGCCCATCAGTCGCTTTTTTAACCACATCTATTTGAAAAGAAAAAAAAACTTCCTTTCACAAAAAATTTTAGAAAAAAATAACAACGAAAATTACTGACTGGAAACAATGGTAGCCAAAAAGAATGGCCGGTAAGATGTTTATCAAAGACGCCAAGATCTCTTAACTCTTTCGGGTCCCTTTTTTAAGTTTTAGAAAAAGTCACTTTTACATTAATAACAATCATACTAATTATCCGAATAGATTGATTAGAGTTAAGCGAATATACCATTTTCTGAAGCATAACGAGTGTTATTCTTTTATTACTATTCAATTCATATTTACGTGACAATGGGCTAAGGAAGACTTTTTGGTGATATTTATAAAATATTGCATTACAACAAGATATTACTGATATTGGAACTTTCTACACTGTTAAAAATTTGACCCATTTACTGCAGCTTTTAAAGAATATCTCTTTTATGATCAATAAGGATGCTCTATAACACAGTAAAGTAACCGTTTTCTATAAAAGCGGTGGAGTGACGGGTCAAATTTTTAACAGTGTAATGCTTTTTTCGCTTTATTAAAGATCAATCCTTCAAAAAATAACTTTTATTTCATGCGTAAAAAGTGAAATATATGTATATAAAATAAAAGAATCGAAAACGATACAAAGAGAATTAACCCTTTCCGGCGCAGTGTTACCACTCCGGCAACACCTAATTTTAATTCCAAACTTACAAACGGCACCAATAATATTTTAGTAAAATTTTACTTTTGCAATGACACCTTAAATCAGGGAATTCTTAATTTCTAAAAAAGTCTTTTGTAAATTCCGGTGTCAGTTAACAATTTCTCATTTTACGAACAGAATTTGTCTGCGCCGGAAAGGGTTAATCAAAATTTTTTTATCGTTATTACTAAATGTCTAAACATTAATGAAGTCACATAGTGACTGTAGACTCATACTAATCTTACTTACTACATGTAAACAATAACAAAAGTATTTGTTAAAACACAGTAATACTCAGTTAAAATAAATGCACCATTTAATAGTAATCAGGCCCGAAAAGGTTAATTATTCTTGGAGTTTGGTTAACCCCTTAACCCTTTAACGATCAAAGCATCTTCATTGCTAAGATGTCGAAATAAATGAATGACACCGGTAATTAAGAACAAATATATTTGTAAATAAGAAAACGTGATTTTTCACATACATAAAGGGATATTTTTAGATAAAAATACCGGTGTCAGTGTTGCATATCGGAATCAAAATTTTGTGGTTTCGTAGCGAAACCAATGAACGTTAAAGGGTTAATTGGTTAATACTTTTCCGTTCAATAAATTTAAAATAGTGGATTCATACCACTATTATTTAACTAGAATATTCCTAAAATTTAGTATAAACATTTCATCTCTTTCAATATTATGAAAATTTTCTTAACCCATTTTCGGCCAAAGGTTCGTATACGAAACATTTCGATAAATATTTTTTTTTTAACACTCTGACACATTTTTTTCAAGAATTTTATTTTTCTTCTATTTTTTAAGGCTTTTGAAGACATCCATAAAATATTAGTAATTCAATTGGAGTAAACACCTTCTCTTAAAAAATTTTCAAAATACGCTAGAGTTTTAATTTGAAACGCCTTTGACAAATTCGACTTCTTAAAAATATATTATTATTCCATTTGAAATGAATTATATGTTTTTAAAATAGATTAAAGTTGCAAATTCTGTATATGAAATAAGAATAAAACAAAAGTCATAAAAATATTATTCATATTCATATTATTCATTAAAAGAAATAATATTTTATATTATTATATAAAATATTATTTCTTATATAAAATATTATTTTTCATGCACGAATCTTTTTTTGTGTCTTAATGTATGTAATTTAAGCATATTTCAATAAAAATAATGCTACATTTTATAAAATTTCTGTGCTTGGCCTAAAATGGGTTAAATTAACAGTTATGTCAAAAAGCTTTAAATGATGCAATAAGAGAATTAAGCAAATTCGTCTTGCCCGAACGGCATTCGAGCAAACCAGTTAAGGGGTTAACGTTCATTGGTTTTTCTACGAAACCACGAAATTTTAATTCTGATATGTTACAACGGCACCGGAATTTTAATTTAAAAATATCGGTTTTATTATATATGTGAAAGATCTCCTTTTCATATTTACAAATATATTTGTTCGCAATTGATGCATGATGATATAAACAAACCGTCTTCCCGAACAGCATTCGGGCAAACCAGTTAAGAGGTTAAAAACGAATATGTTTTGTTCTTAGCCTTAAATATTGTTTAATCAAAACGAAATCTAAAGTTTATTTTATAGAAAAATTCATTATTTTTTTCCGGTTTAAAACCTCCTTGTTGATTCAGACTCCCTAATAATTAAGAGGTGTCCACATCTATAATGCGTATGTTTACAAAAAATGGTTCTGAAATAAAAATATAAATAATAATAATAATAATAATATTAATAATAATATTTACCACTTTCATGTTCGGAAATACTACCGAATTCTTAATGTTGAACGGTTCTTCTGCATTGTATTTTCGAACTTTATTTTCAAAATCTTCATATTCGTCTCCTCTTGGAGGAGATGGTACAATTACCAGCAAAGATTGAGCTGCCGTCATCAGAACTTTTGAATCCGTACCATCATCATCTGGGTTGTTAGCAAGAACAAAATAAATAGGTAAATAAAATAAATAAATAAAATAGGGATGAGATTTCCGCGTTTTTGCACATGAGTATATTGTTGGAGAAAATATTATTTCATTTATTCGGAACATTTTTGCCATATAACAGAACAACATTTTCTTTAACAACTGGGTTCGCACACTCGTTATATTTTTAAGGACTCTGACACCACTATTAATTACAAGAAAATTTATATTTAATTTTAAAGAAAGAGAACGCCCAACCACCACCTCAAATTCCGCAATTTTTCTTCAGTAAAATACTTTGAATATACTGTTAGTGTTACATTTTAGTGGTAAGATTGTTCGAAACCTGTAACAAAATACTGGTGTCCAAAAACGCGGAAATCCCATCATGCCCAATAAATAAATAAATAAAACATGCAACAGACATAGTTTATAACAAACTTTTAAACACTAAATGAGTATTATGCATAAAAAATCACTTTTTTCGATAATGGAATGAGACTATAATATGGGATATTTTATTAAAGCTATTTCGTTTGCATTTTAATAATTTTCATTGTTTATTTATTTATTCTTCATTGAGTAACAGGGGCTGATCTACACAAATGTCGTTTTTCAGGCATGACATTTTGCATACAAGTTTTTTTAGGAGGATATTTTTTATTTTCGATAACCGGTCAAAATAATAAATAAATAAATAAATAATAATGGTTACCACTTTTATGTTAGGAAATACTACCGAATTTTTAATGTCGTATGGTTATTCTGCATTCAGAGTTGCCAAGTTTCCGGCTTTTTGCACACCAGTAGAATTTTAAACAAAATTTCTTTGTTTTAAATCCTCAGAATGTTCCAATTGAATAAAACATACTTTTCTGTATTAAAAAAACCTGTTTACAAAAAGCCGGAGACTTGCTAGCTCTGTGCATTGTATTTTCAAAACCACTGGGCTTTGAAAATAAAACTGCGCTAGTAAAGAAAAAGAAAAAAAAAACATGAATAAAACTAAAAATGCAATTTTTTTTTAGAGATCAACACAACCTTTCTGTTGCGAAAAGAAATCATTTAAAGTATTAAAATGCGAACGAGATTTCTTTTTAAAAAATCCCCACAATATTAACATTAGCGAGCAGACTTTTTCGAGAGAACAAAGTATGCTGTTAATCAAGTGAAAATAATAACTTTTTTTCAAGTGTCACAAATGTGTCGTTAAATTTAATTCAGATTCAAGAAAGGTATAAATAAAGAACATATGGGATTTTTTTTCCAATTTTTTAAAAGAATATAATTATTATTGTCGTTCTTTTCTTTAACCTTTAAATTCCGTGTGTTGTATTTAGGCAACATACAAAATTAAAGCTTCTAAAACAAATTTAGAATAATATTGAAACTTAATGCTAAGTGTTGCCAATAATATATATATACACAACATAATATTAAGTCAATTTGTAACCTGCAGACAGCGACATTTGTACTTTTTAAGAATAGATTTATTTTATAAAGATAGATTATAAAGACAGAGTTATTTTTAGATGTGCTTCTACATGTGCTTTATGTTTTGTTTGGAAGCTCGCGAAATACCGCAGGCCATAATTCGCAAGTAAAATTTATTTCTTATCATAGTTATTTAACCCTTTAACGTTCATTGGTTTCGCCACGAAACCACAAAATTTTAATTCCGATACGCAACACTGACACTGGCATTTTTATCTAGAAATATCCCTTTTATTATGTATGTGAAAAATCACGTTGTCTTATTTAGAAATATATTTCTTCTTAATTACCGGTGTCATTCATTTATTTCGACATCTTAGGAATGAAAATGCTTTGATCGTTAAAGGGTTAACCCCTTCGCGACGGAAGCCTTTTACGAAACTCTAAATGTTTTGTCACCGGTTTTTAAAAACAGAAATTCGGTCCTTACTAAATCGAGAAAATTCTCCGATTAAGGGCAACTTAGTGACATAAGTTTTAATTTATTTTTGTTCGGAAATGCATGAAAGTAGCAGATGTTGTTGTTCAGAAACTGTTTAATTGCACTCAGTTTTCTGTATTTTTACAAACGCAATATATTTTTCATAACAAGCCTTCACATTTGACGTTTTTGAACACATTTCCTGGCGAAAGCAGAAAAACCGGTTGAAAAGCAGAAGAAGAACGAGTGATCACTTGATCGAAATAGCTTAGGACTGGATAAGTAATTTAATTATCATAAAATGGAAAACGAAGTTCGGTTTGAAATCGCTTTCATTGCCAGGCCTTCGTATTTTACATCTTTCCGTTAAAAAATGAATTTGTAAATGTCTCAAAACGTTTTGCGCTTGTTAAGCAGAGCAGTAGAGAACAACCTTAAATAAGGCATAGTTTACAGTAAAATTTTACTGGTTAGAAAAAACAAGGATTCTTAAGCCTTTTTACGACTAGTATGCGTGTCACTCGTCCCCAAAGGGTTAAATTCATGTTTATTTAATGTTATAGAATTTTATCGAAACGAATTATTTTGTTTCAATTAAGTACCAGTATTACCGATTATTAATAAGCTGTTGTTTAGTCGCAAAACATGTTTATTGCAAAATACGTTTTTTTAAGCATTTTTCCCGCGATGTATTTAAGAAAAGAATGTCCACAAATATTTTTAATTGATTTGTGTAAAATCAGGCATTTAACCTCTTAGCTACTGGCGATTATTACAGTATTTTTAATTATTACTGAATTTAGTCTTCTCTCGTTTGACTTCAGAGCGAGATTTTTGTTTTATTTTCATTAGCTCGAATCTTAGACTTCGAAACATATTATTCTTATATCGAAATTTCATATATATTTGAGTATCATTAATAAAATGGGACAAAACTCATGTAGCCATTTGGGTTCTCAGGGACTGAAGAGGTTAAGGATTAATCGTATAAAGCTTCTTAGAAGGAACTTAGAGCAACTGCAATAACTACATTTGACAAAAATTTAACGATTATTATTATTTTTTCAATTTAATGGAACACTAAATTAACCCACTGAATCATGGAGGAACATCCATAGTTCAAAGAGAAATTTAACTTTCCTTACGTTTTAAGTCTCTACCCTAAAAAGACAGATATGATAAAATTTTACTGGTTATGTTAAAATAAATGTATGTCTAGGTGATTGCGTATTGAGATATACTTACGTGTTCTGAAATACTTATCAGACATTTCTTCAGAATAAGGCTGGAAATCTATATAAATAACCATGTAATTGCCTGTTGCAAGCATGCCGCGAACTTGCATTATGTCTAAAAATCTACCGAGGTCTGTTGTATCCCCGAGGAAAAGATAAACTGTAAAATTAAAAAGAAAGTACAAATGTAAACTATGATGTGTAAGTATCTGATTTAGCAACAGAATTTATAGCACTAAATGTTATTTACAGGTAAATTATGCAAAAAAACTATACACAAAATGATGAAACAATTAAAATGATTTATAAATGCGATTTGAAGTACAAATACATACTTACATAGCTGCCAATTTTTACGCTATTTTTCCTATCACAAAAACTTTATAGTAAATATTGTCTTACTTAATCGTCAAAATCGTGTAATTAATGTTTCAATGGAAAATCTCTGTACTTACCTTACTTCGGAAATAGTCGTGCCCCACCAGTGGCCGCGAGGTTCTGACCTCCAAACTGGTAGACGGTAGGTGCTGGGTTCGAACCCAATCGCGACTGTCAGCATAACCGTTCGGAGTTTTCCGTGATTTTCTTCGAACCTTGCGTAAATACGGGTTAGGTTCCATTAGAAAGACCCCCACGGAGGGCATCCCTACCCATAGGGCCTATATCCCATAGTGCAGATAATTGGCCGACATAAATACAAACAAACAAACGGCAGTAGTCGTATGTCAGTCTTTTTTCCGCTCAACTATCTTCATCTAACTCCTGTCCTTTTACAAATATAACGGAGAAGTACCATGTAGCGGATTTTAAATGTTTCATCGTGACCATTATGGAATAACAAGACATTTATGTTTTTCTTTTCGGTACATTTTTACAAGCAAAATTGAAATTGCTGGAAAAAAATCTACCGAACGTTTCATAGTATCAGGTCATTTTTACTTTTTCCCGCTATTCCAAATCTTATTAATAAAATGCATAATTTTATATATTGCAAATTCATAACTTTATCGAAAAATAATATTCGAATATTAAGTGAGAAATTCTTCTTATTTTACTCTTTTTGCAGTGGTGAAAAACTGGTGCAAAGGCGGGGCCGATTGAGACCACAGAATTTTATAGTATTCTTCAGTTTAGTAAAAATTTTGATAGTCTGTCATTAAATAAGTTGAAAAATACTACTAAATTTTGGTGGTATCAATAGGCTCCACCACTGCACCGATTTCCCATCATTGTTAATGTATGAAGACGGCCGGCGGCAAAAATACCGAGCGCAACTAATAACGTTCTGATGAAATACACGACTACTCTCTGGTATACATATACATTGTTAATTGAACTACCACATTATGACTTTTTGAAGGGATTTCATAAAATAGAAGACATTTGACAGATATTTGCATGTCTACATAATTTTGTAGCAAAGTTAATTGAAAACTATAGTTGAAATTAATATTTAAAAAAATCTCTTTGTTTCTTTAAATAAATATTTTTTCTTTTGTCTGATTTATTACAATTTTGATTTAAATGATATTCTATGCAAGTTTTACTCACCATTTCAATTTTTAAAAAAGTTTCAACACGGGGAAAAATAACCAAAAAAATAATTTTGAATTTCAAAAAAATTCTCAACCTTTTTTCATTTAGGAAATAAAATAAAACTGTAAAGAGATTATATATTAAAATCACTTAAAAACATACAACCAAAAAAAAAAAAAATGTTAAAACTAATAAAAATACACAAAGCTGGCAAATAAATATCTTTAAATAATCAGTTCGATGTGTTTCATAGGTCAGACGGATATGTTATTTATATTTATGTGTATCATCTTTATATATAAAAATCTTCTGTGCATGTGTATGTCACTGAACTCCTCCTAAACGACTGGACCGATTTTAATGAAATTTTGTGTGTGTGTTCCAGTGGATTTGAGAATGGTTTAGATTCACATTCCATCGAATTTGATTCAGTACTTTTTTTTGTAATTTGGCAAAAACTAATAGTTAGTGATTTTTCGCTAATTAAAAGTGTTGAATAAGTTCGATGAATGGAGTGCGGACGGAATGTCGGAGCGGTCTAAGGCGCCAGATTTAAGCTCAGCTTCTTGAAGAAAGAGATCGCGTGTTCGAACCTCACTGCTGGCAAACGTGTATGCTTTACAGTAATATTTCCTGTATTATAATTTTGATTAACCGACTTCAGACAATCGTTAACTTTTAACTAAAAAGAGAAAAATAAACTTTTCTATCAAAAATTGAATTGACTTCAAAAACTAATGAAGAGTAAAAAATAATTTTCTTACGTAATTGTAATAAGAAATTAAATTAAGAGCGTAGTGTTTATTCTGCGTATTACCATATTTACGTACATTTATTTGATTTTCTGGAGTCGGTGCCAAGAAGGACAACGTCTGTCGGGTGCGCTAATAATACTATAGTAATCTAAATAAAAAAGTTATTAAATCTTTAAGATTTTTAAACCACAAGATTTTAAGACAATTACCTTTTACATATAAACATTTGAATATACAATTTTATTTTATTTGAGAGATGTGTAACGAAAAATTAAAAACAAATATTACTGACATGTTTGGATTCAAATCTAATAAGAACCATAATCATAATAAAATTAAAATACAAATACAAATCGTTTCATGGTCAGTACAAACGGCAATGAGATGTAATTTTAAAACCACGCGCTCTATTGTAAAAACAATAAATTAAAAACTGACCATGATCAAAATTAATTTTGAACGTGGTTCATCCTATTCATGCTTTCTCGAGGAATTTATCTATAAACTCTAACCGTAATTTCAGAATAATAAAGAAAAATGATCATGCAAACAAAGTTTTTACGCGTATAAATTTCAATAGACTCCCTTATAATGGATTTACGTCAACAATTTGATATGAAATATAATTTGCTTTCATTAAACAGAATTTGTATCTCCTCATCTAAATATAACCCAGATAAAGCAGTGTTAGTAAGACCAAATTTAATATCAGATTCATGTTCACCTTTTCTAATTCAAAGTTTTCTCCCACTCGTGCCTATGTAATATTTTAAGTCACCTTTTTTTCTGTAATATAAGGAATTTCATAAAACCTTGCAAGATCCCCATGTCCTAAAGCGTCAAATTGTTTATTAAGTAAACTCTTTAATTTTGGTGGCGGTGTCGCAATCAATTCACTGTTAAACTTTTTAAATTTAAATCTTAACTTCTCAAAACTGCCTTTTAAATATGGAAATGAAACACTTTTAAATTTTCTAGAATCTCCCCCTTCATTAAAATTTTCCATTAATTCAGAATATTGTGGTTTAGCTTTCCCTTTTCTATAACAGTTTATTAATTTATTTATTCTCCCTATTTTATACCCATTAGAACTTGAAATTTCACGATAAATATTCAACTCTTTACTTAAAAGTTATTCAGAATAAACCTTAAAAGCTCTATTAACCATGAATCGAAAAATGGAGAATTTATAACAAATACTATTATAATCAATATTGTGTCATATACTGCAACTCATATAACTGAAACTTCGAAAAGATTCCAAGCATAAAAACGCACCTAACACTAGCAATGCACTACTCGTTAGTTTAAAATAGTTTTACATGTTGTGCCGAATGTCATTAATTTTGCATCGATGCAAAACTTTTTATAATATCGTATAGTTAAAGAAATATTTTGAATTAATTGTTGTAATGAATAAAATTTACTTACTTCTTGTAGTTGGAGCTGTTTCTTTAACGATGCGAATGAAAGGGTTAAAACAGCAACTAGACTGAGTTATGCAGCAAAATCTGCCATTCTCGAAGCTTTCTTTATGCTGAATTTTGAAAGATTCCGGAAGATCCTTTTCTATGGTTTTCATTATAGTGATGTGGAGTTCAGATTTCTCGTAAAGTATTGAGAATTTGTACCATTTGTAATAGTTCAGAAGTTCAAAAAATGACTTCACAACCTGCAAGAATAATACAGCAGAATTTTAAATATACGATTATATCTCACAGTTATAAAAAAGTCAGATATTTATTGCTCTAGGAATATTTACGTTCGTGATTATAGTAAATATTATCACGAACATAAATATTCGATAACCTTTTCCAAGCCTACACATATTCCGAAATGCGTTCCTGTACCTTTAGAAACCCCGAGAAAAAATTTATTTTCGAAATTTAAATAATTTACTGTAGAAACTATGTTAAACGAGTTTCGATTAATCGAGGTTTCTCTTATAACTCTTGCAACACAATGTGCCCAGTTAAGGATACCTAATTATAATTCAGCTTTCAGTTTCCTGAACAAAGGGCTGCCAGGGGCGACTATTTTTGTATTCTGCCCGCACCAGTCTTCTTCTAATATAAATTTTAAATTATATTTCATGCGAATGTTGTGAACGTGTATATTAAGGATTCTCGTTTTGGGTCAGTTAGAATTAAACAATAGTCGCATTGAATTGTTAAATACTATACCTATAGTCACATACAGTGTTGCCAGTGGGCTACTTTTTTAAAATTCGGATTTGTTGACTGGCACCACTTTTTTGAAACGGTAAGTTACCTTTTGTTTTCTCTTTAATTATCATGTCAATGAATAAGGCACATTTTATCATTTGTCAAAAGTGGTGCCAATCAAGAATCTAAATTTTAAAAAAGTATCCCATTTGGCAACACTGGTCACATAGCATCCGAAAACTTTTTTTTTTTTTTTTTTTTTTTTTTTTTTTTTTTTTTGTACAGAGATAGTTAATTAATACAAGGGTAGGCAACAATACCCTCTAATATATTTTTTAAATAATCGACTTCGAGAATCGCAGATATTCGATATTTAGGCAAGCCAATAATTACTATAAAATTTAAGTGATGTGCAGAAAGCCACAGTTGGTCATCCCTGAATTAATATATGTTCCATTTTCCCCATTCGCTTACATTTCATGGTAACGGACTTGACAAATAATGAATTTGAAATTTCAAATAAAACTATAAAAGAAATTAAAATGAACTAGCTTGTATATTTTCTAACTTAAATAATAATTTACTCTAAATAATTTACACTTTACCTTCTAAAACTATTTAGTAAACTTACTTAGCAGCTTACAATTCATCGCTTACATTTTATGGTAACGGACTTGACAAGTAACGGATTTGACATTTCAAATAAAACTATTAGAAATGAACTAGTTCGTATGATTTATAACTTAGATAATAATACACATACCTTCTAAAACTATTTAGTAAACAATACTTAATTACAAAAGTACAAAAATCATTATTTTAATATTAAAATTTACGGTAACAGACTTGATAGTGAAAAAAAAACAGCAGCCTTGATTCTTGCCACTATTACATTGCTTCATAATTGAAGAGTAAAAAGTGGCAAGAAGTAGTTGTGTGAATAGTTTAACTATATCGCCGAATATTAACTGCCAAATTCGAAACCTATTTTGACTAAAATAATTACAAGGTAACGGACGTGACAAAAACTGAGGGACAAAAGATTTCTGTTAATTTCTTAAACAAAATATATTTTGTAATAATTTTTTCATTAATATTGAGCTTTAACAGTTCATATTTAAAATAATTAAACATTTTTATTTAAAAAAAGTTAGCTCAAATTAAAAAAAGAAAAAACACCGTTAACTCTTTCCTGCACGGGCAAAATCTGTAATAAAATGAGAAATTATTGACTGACACCGGACTTCTCAAAAGAATTTTTTAGATATTTTGAAATCCTTAATTTAAGCTTTTATTTTAAAGGCAAAATTTTAGTAAAATATTACTGGAACCGTTTGCAAGTTTGAAATGAAAATTTGGTATCCCAAACCGGGCAGAGTGTGCTGGAAAGGGTTAAAAACATAAAACTTGGAATGGGATTGGCATTTTTGCTTAGAATCAAAATTTTAAAGATTTATATCTCATTAACTTTTATTCATTTTTTTAATTATTCATATTAGAAATGTTAGTACAATCTTCTTTAGCTAATGCATAGCTCAAATCAAACTTTAAATCAGTGTTTCCCAACCTTTTTCAGGCCATGCCCCACCAAATCATATCTAAAACCCTAATGACCCCCTTCACCTCTCTCTGAATAATTATTATAATAATTCTTATTATTATAATAATTATTCTTATTATATAAAAATAATAATGAAATGAAATGAAATAATAATGAAATAATAATGAAAAATATGAAATAATTCTTATTATATAAAAATTGAGCTGTTATTCCATTTAAAAAAGTAAAAAAAAAAAAAAAAAAAAAAAAAAAAAACATTTAAAAATGGAATGGAAACGAAAACGTAAACATGTAAAAGAAAGGCCATGAAAAAAATGAACATAAACGAAAGAAATGTATTCAGGAAGCAATCGCCAATAATATAGACCAGGAAGCGGCTGCACGAACCATCACCTCATAGAGTTGATTGTTGAAGTTTCAGCATTAGACAAAACTCGATTCGTATATTAAAATGCAACTGGTCTGCCAAATCATATCTTGGTGGAAACCACTGAAGACCCGATTTTAGTGATTGATGGGTAAGTTTATCATGGTTCTTTACTGCAGTAAAAAGAATGAAAACGTAGAGGACTGCTAGGTAGAAAACAAATGGTAAATCTACTAGTCAACCAATAAAATCGGGTTTGCAGATGTTTTCCATTAAGATATGACTTGGTAGACCAGTTGCATTTTGATATGCGAATCGAGTTTTAACTAGTTCATGAATTTCAATCATCAACTCGATAAGGTGATGGTTTTTGCAGCCGCTTCCCGATCTAATAATAGTAATAATAATATGCAGCAATGAAAAAAACAAATTAGATCTTCAAATATTTAATAGTGAACTTCGATACGCAAAAATAACTTTAATTGGATGTTTCTTGATTATGTGTCTGTCATTTTAATTGCTGAAAGTAAAAATAAATAAATAAATAAAATATATAATAAAATAAATTCAAATTATAACATTTAAGATGAATAGAATAAAATTAATGAGATCTTTGTGCTTGATGTTGGCTGCAAAGAGATTTTGTAACAAGCACTAATTTTGTCAGCTTTAATCTCAAATCCCCTCATTTAGTGATGTCTAGTCGATTTCTTTTTTTAGTAGTAAATCTTTTACTGCACTAAAACCACATTCAGCAAGGTATGAAGATGGGAAGGGTAACAATATTTTTTTTTTGCAAATTGTCTTGAATTAAGATATTTAGTTTCAATCTCAGAACAAATCCACGCCATATTGCCTTTTATATTGAATAGAGTCCTAATTGACTTTTCGTTTTGAATTTCAGCGATTTCTTCTCTGTATGGTTTTGAAACATAAGATAAATCAACTAACATTGGCTGCATGACCCATGATGGAAAATTCCTTTGCTTTAAATTAACGAATCTATCTTTCTTATCAGAGGCCAACATTTTCAGATGATCGACAATGACAGTTATGGCGGTGTATCTTACCATTTGGTAACAGACACCGCGCATTTGGTGTCGCATTTTTTTAACCAGAAAACTAGGTCAAACTTTCTCTCAGAAATATATTTTTGCCAAACCTCAATGGACGCAATAAAACCAAATATTTTGCATCAACAAGTGTTTTGTTTTCTCCTTGAAGTTGTTTATTTAACGTATTCAACTTTTCAAAGATATCTGCCAAATAACTAATATATGCTTTCCCATCAACGGTTTGTAGCGCCTTCATGTCAGGCTTTTCATTTAAAAATTCACCAAGAACATCCAACAACTCCATGAATATTTTTAAACAATTCCCTTTTGTGAGCCATCTTACTTCTGCGTGCAGTAAAAGCCGAATGTGGTCTGTATTTTTGTCTTCACAGAACTACTTGAAAAGCAAAATTTCGATGGAAATAATTTCGGTATAATAATTACCAAGTTAAACCTGTTTAAAACGATATTTATTGCCTCATACAAAAAATGAATGTTAAAACATTCATAAAATAAATAACGGATCTGCTATTATACAGATCGCAAACCCTATTTTAAATAACTTTTATAACTATATTTTTATTTAAAAAGAGAAATAATAAATACCTTTTTTAAATCTTTCTAATTCGACTGATTAAATTATTTAAACCAGCGGTGCACAACCCTTGGCCCGCGGGCCACAAAGATACCATTATTTTTATGCAGAATATTTTTCCTTATAGTTATGACGAATTCTTTGCTATTAAATAAAACAAACGACTATTTTCAAATATTCTGGTGGGAAACGATTTTCTGGCAAAAAGGTTGTGCATCACTGATTTAAACAATAACTGTACATAAAAACAAGAACGGGATCTAAATCATTTAAGAACAGAAAACCGACAAAAAAGAAGTCATTGAACATATAATCAGTAAACGTAAAAGCCCGGAATGAAGGGACGTTCCCTCTGAATTATTATATCAATTCTTTCCTAGAACGGCTAAAATTTTCTATCATTAACTATCAGCCAGATTAAGATATTCATGGTAGGATCCTAAAATCAAAATCTCTAATAAGACGCGTTTTAATTGGTTGATCAAACTTCCAGTGTCTCGCGATAGTGGCTTGATTTTTTATTCTATAAAAATCAATTTAAAATATAATTTTTTAAAGTTTTAAACCGGAAAATTTATATTGAAAAATGATTTTTAATATTATTTGTTGCTGCCAGTAAAGCGAGTATTATTATTAAACGAGCATTAGTAGTAGTTATTTTTTTAAGATCATAAGAGGATGACCGACTTTCATTGAATTCTCAAATTGCCCCCTCGAAAGCCAAATTGCACCCTGTGGGGGATACGTTGCAGCGCCCCACATTGGAAACCACTGTTTTTAATATTAATTTATGTTTTAATTTTCTTCTTTTTACTCTTCGACAGCATATGTAAGCGAAATTTAAAAATGCCCCATATACTATAACAACAAGATCTGAATATTTTTAAATCTTCGTAATCGTACTCATTTGCTACGCTTTACGTGCAATTTCCAACTTGTTTTTTTTTCTTTTTTAAATGGCTGGTTACCACAAATTATCCTCTATCTAAAGGCTAGTTACCTGTTATCAAATTAATTGAAAATATAGGATTTTCATGAAAATATCCATTATGGCCAATTTTATTCAAACAATCTTTAGACAATTTATGTTCTTGTACTGAACAGATATCTTATCTGAAGGAAGTTTTAAACTTGGATGTTAAAAGAAATTTTCATTTAGTATTTCTATTTATTTTATTTTTATCTCATTTTATTTTATTGCATATTCAGCACTGGCAAATACCATCTCTAAACTGTAAGCGAAATGATCTGATATACATTGTATGATTTTTATTTATACAGTCTCTACTAACAAGAAGTAGTCTATTTGCTTTTCTCAAAGATAGACGTATTTTAAAATTTTACTCTGTCTAAAAATTCCGTTTTTATTGAGGATCTTCAAAGATTACCAGGACAATCTTATGTTCTTTATTCGAATAGAGATTCTTTTGACACCAGCGAAAAGTGATAGACGCATACTGAGAATTTTTTATTGCACTACGTTTCCTTTCTTTTTTTGTGTGTATTTCGGTTATTTGCATGAAATACAAATTATTGTTGGGCAGGATCTCAGTAAAACAAATACTGTATGATTCTGAATGTAAAGCTGCCAACTTTTGCGCATTTTTGCTACCACTAAAATTGTACAGAGATTTTCTACTTGTTTAAACACATAAGATTTCGACGGTTAGAAAAGACAATATTTACTATAACATTTTTGTGATGGGATAAATGCATAAAAGTTGGCAGCTATGTGAAAGAAAAAAATATTTGTTTTGCCCTTTGTTTTAAATTTCGTTTAACCCTTTAACGTTCATTGGTTTTGCCACGAAACCACAAAATTTTAATTCCGATAAGCAACACTGACACCGGTATTTTTATCTAAAAAAATCTCTTTTACTTTATATGTGAAAAATCACGTTTTCTTATTTAGAATTATATTTGTTCTTAACTACCGGTGGCAATCATTTATTTTGACATCTTAGCAATGAAAATGTTATGATCGTTAACCCTTTAACGATCAAAGCATTTTCATTGCTAAGATGTCGAAATAAATGATTGACACCGGTAATTAAGAACAAATATATTTCTAAAAAAGAAAATGATTTTTCACATACATAATAAAAGGGATATTTCTAAATAAAAATATCGGTGTTAGTGTTGCATATTGGAATTAAAATTTTGTGGTTTCGTGGCGAAACCAATGAACGATAAAGGGTTAAATGGTTAACGCAGTGATGCACAACCTTTTTAACCAGAAAATCGTTTGCCAGCAGAATATTTGAAAAGCGGAGTTTCTTTTTTTTTAATCTCAAAGTTTCTGTCATTACTGTATGGAAAATTATTCTGCATAAAAATAGTGGTATCATTATGGCCCGCGGGCCAGAGGTTGTCCACCCCTGGGTTAACGCATTGAAAACAAGTTGCAAATTGCAGTGAAGCGTAGCAAGTTAGGTGCGTTCGTACGATAACGAAGTTTTAAAAATATTACTTTCATCCATCAATCTCATAAAATTGTAAATAGTGAATTACAATTAAAACGCTCATCAAACAATGTTCTCCCTATACCATTACGTAATGGAATACTTTTGTGTGGCCTTGTAAATCAATAACAAATGTTCTTTGCACCACAAATTATGTAAGATGTATATTATAATATGTACTTTATAGTTACATATAAATTTTATTAAGTTCGCATGAGTGTAACACGATTAAAATGCATTTGAAACATTTTTACCCATTGACCGTAATGTAACGGAATACTTTTGATTATCCCTGTAATTGATCTATGCATCCGATTTTCATAAAATCTGAAAAAACTCGACAAAAATTATGTAATAATTATGTATTTTAAATTTCAAACGTATAGAATATATTTGAAACTTTTTCCCCATTGACCATAATGTAATTGAATACTTTTGATTGCCCTTGTAATTGATCTATGCACACGATTATCAAAAAATTTGAAATAACTCGACAGAATTATGCAATAATTGCGTATTTTAAATTTCAAACGATTAAAATGCATTTGAAACTTTTTTCCCCCATTGACCGTAATGTAATGGAATACTTTTGATTGCCCCTGTAATTGATCTATGCATCCGAGTTTCATACAATTTGAAATGACTCGACAAAATTATGTAATAATTATGTATTTTAAATTTCAAACGATTCGGTTGGATAGTTTTTGCGTTGTTATATGCGGACGGACAGACGGACGGACAGACGGACAGACAGACGAACGGACTGAACGACCACTATAGGTGCTACGTATTATATAATTACGAACGCACCTAAAAATGGAAAATCCAGTTAATAAGCATTTCTATGTATAGTCGTTGAGCCAGCGGCTCATGTGGTTTCATCTCAGGGGACTTGGTAAACTATATATTTTTGGATTCACCACAACAACAGCAGCTCATTTATCCATGATACTTTCGAAACGAGGGTAGCTTTTAGGCGCCATATTGGAAAATGTCCGCCGTCGTTGAGTAAGAAGGTCATGCGGTTTCATGTCAGCAAACTTAGTAAACCATACATTTTTGGATTCGTCACAACATTAGCATGCCATTTATTCATGATGCATTCAAAACCAGGGGAGTGTATGGGCGCCATGTTGGAAAATGGCCGCCGACGTTGAGGCAGGAACTTCTATGGTTTCATGTCAGCGGATTTGTTAAACCATACATTTTTGGAGTCCACCACAACATCAGAAGAACATTTATCCATAATATTTCCAAAATGAGAGTAGATAATGGATGACATATTGGAAAATGGCCGTCGTTGAGCGAGGGGCTTGTGTGGTTTCATATAAGCAGAATTGTTAAAACATACACCAATACTTTTTTTTTTTTGATTCACCACAACATCCGAACGACATTTACCCATATTTTCAAAACCAGATTAAATTTATTGTGTCATTCTGATGTTGAGAATATAACCTTATGATATTTCCAATATGGGCGCCATATTTGAAAATGTCCACGTTCGTTGAGGAAGGAGTTCGTGTGGTTTCATGCTAGCGTACTTGTTAAATCATGCATTTTTGGGTTCACCACAACATCAGAATTAATTTAAGCATGATTGTTTTCAAAACAGAGTAACTAATAAACGCCATATTGGAAAATGTCTGCTGATAAGTAGGTAGATTGGAAAGATTTTCTTGCTTTTGCATGCTTTTAAATTAATAGGCGATTAAAGAGACAATAAGTAAGGACACGCAAGATTCAAAAGCTACAACGAAGTTCAATGAAAAACTTGCCGCAGATAAGAGATATTTTTAATATCAGGACAGCATTTCTTCACATGATTCGTGAAAGAACCAAAATCAACCAAGTTCTTCAGAAAAATCTGTTCTATATTCAGATCCGTTTTTGAGCAAGAACCAGGAAAACGAACGTGATATCTCATATTTACAGAACATAATTATCAATGAATAGATAAATCCAGACATAATAATAGAATGAACTAGAAAAATTATAAATCTAGACGTTGTCGAAGACACAGTTAAACCTCATGAGATGGGTGAAGAAACTTACCAAACTTTCAAGAAAGAATATCTGTTTGGAGACTCAAAGCAAGAAGGGTTTTTCAAACCTCCAAAGATAAAGAAGCTAAACACATTTTCTGACTTGAAGAAGAGAATTTAAAGTTCAAAGAGAATTCAAAGATTATTGCCAAGAGAAAAAGAAATCTGTTTGTTGAGATGACGATCATTGCAGAGCGAAGAAGTTTTGTTATGAGACCTGTCGTTTCCTACCATCCAGGGTTTCTTCTATGATCCTTAGCAATACTTGACGGAAATACTGAAATACTAAAAAATCTAACTGATGGATGTTATAACAAAATTGTGACCGCTGAAAGAATGCAAATGTTGGTGTTGTTAATATAAATAACAGAATTTGCTTAGTCAAAAGCTACCACAAGTGCTACAATAATTTGCAAAACTAGCAAAGAATCTGCTTTCTAAAATAATACAAGATTATACATCTTTTTAAAGAATAGATGTTGTATTTTATACATACAGGCAGTTGTTAATAAAAAGAAATGAACGAAAAATATGAATTTTTGGGGATGTTATAGAAGTTATATACTCCTGGTCACACAGTACGAAAATGGAAGCAGTGTTTATTTGATGTGGAGAACAAGAAAGAATTTATGTATTTCATTTCTCAAGAATGGCAGAATGGACATTATCTGAAATAGCAGAATGCACGAATGATGTACGTTATTCTACGGAGAAACAGGTTATAAATTCACGCAATAACTAATTGAAGAATTCTCTAAATTGACTTCCATAAAAATTTCCAAGAAGCGGTGACATGGAACTTTTTTTCACGCACACCATGCTTTAGCGACTGGATTTAAAAATATTATCATCTCTACTCTGTTTAATTTAGAAAACGATTTGAAAAACTAAGAAGGGTTAATATTTCTGATATTTGGATACAATGACAGGGTAAAGTAAAGTACTACAACTTGAGTGAGATGCATGGACTTCTAGGTAAAGAGGTATGTAACACATTAGTTAAAGTGCTTTCATTGACAATACAATATGTGCTTTTGCAGTCAGGGGAAAATGATGAATCAGAACAAAAACTTTCGAGATGTCTTGGAGGCGCTTGATACTGAAGCTTATATATCAGAGGAAACAATGAAACAGTTTGAGTCGTAAGTTTGCCTTCTATGTTATGAAAACCACAAATATTCAGGCATCAAGGAATTGCGCTATATTCTATATAGTTTCTTTCTGTAACAAAAAGAGGCTGTGGATTCGCATTGCTTTTTGCCACGTAGTTATACACTGTATCTCTAAGTAATGCTAACTAATTATCCCGGCCTTGTTTGGAAGAAGTGTTTGCAGATTGATCCTGATCATCCATCCCTAAATAAATATCTTGGAGTTTTGGAACTGATAGTGAAAAAAGGGCTATCTAGAGGTTCAGTGGAATGGCAGTCTGAAGTGGCTTTGGAACTGGGGACGTATTCTCGTTCAAGAACATGTATCATACTTTCATGCGTGTGTCATTTTAATAACCTCAAATGTACAAGCATATGCAGAATTTAGAACTGTTCTGTGACGATTGAAGTTATTTGGACACAGGAATGTCAACCGATGGTGATGACAGTGCAGAAGACTAACATTTCTGTTATTTATCAACCCGTTCGAGACAGGCATCTTCTATACGAGTTTTATTTTGATTGAGACCATTTATTGTCGAACAATTAAATTAAATTTAACAAACAAGACAATACCTTAATTAATTAAGGAAAATTTTACTTTTTTTAGCGGTATCAGAAACAAGCGATGAAAGCAGTTTTTAAAGATGCATGTATGCATCAGTGGTCCTGAAGAGGTTAAATTTTTACAGAATAAGTATGATAATTTCACCAATACTACTTTTTTCTTCAATTGCTGCGTCTTATTCACATGAAAATAATGTCTATTAAAATGCAAAACAATATTTCGATTTTTCTTCGTCACAAATGTCTTTTGAACTTTTTATCCAATCGAAAATGCTAATAATCATATTAAAATAAAATAATAACACATATATAATTTGTATAGCGTTTTCTGTTCAACAATATTTGTTCTTTCCATTTTTTCATTAAGATTTAATTAGTGATAATACAAAAAAATCATTTGTATCAATGTGCAATAGATGGCGCTCATCTTTTCAATATGGCGTCCATAAGCTACAAATTTCATAGTATAATCATAAAATGAACTCCTTGGAACATTGTGATTCCAAAAAGGTACATATTATCTAGTCCCCAGAGATAAAGCTAAAACCCCTAATTTTGGCTCCTGGCTCAACGACTAGTAGTGCAAACAACAAAAGATCGAACTTTCTGTTCTTTTACTGCCATCATTTGAATAAAAGAAATGTTTATATAGTAAATAAAAAATGTTTGTATATGCAGAAAAAATTAAGTAAAAACTTTGTAATGAAATTACAAGAATTTTATAAGCAAATAAAAAATAGCTTTACTATTGTTTAAAAAAATATTTTTGAATAGTGTGCGATAATTTAATAATAAAAAAATATGTAGAAAATGCATAACACTATAATTAAAATATATATATATATTCTAGAATATTTTAAAACAAAGAAACTTTTAAAGTCTGCTTTATGTTTGCACTGAATAAAAAAAAATCAGTTAATAAACTATTCTATATAATAAAAAAGTACAAAAGTCTGATTATTATTATTATTATATTATTATTATTATTTGATTTATTGTTTTCTTGTGAAAATGCAGAGTGTTTAAGTTATAAATAAAGGAAAATATGCAAATAGTGGCAAATTAAACTAAAACCTTTCTAATCAAAATTTTAAAAAAAGATAGGAAGGTCAAATAAATAGCTTTGAATTTAATTAATTTATGCAAAACAATGCTTTAAATTTATTTTGTTCTGATGGCGTGTATATTGAAAAATATTTTTATTTCAAAAGTACTTTTTGAGATTTTCCGTAAAATAAAGCGAAAATAAATTTTTTAATAAACTGTTAGATTTTTCTTCTACTTCGTGAAATAATATTATTAATTAAATTTGAATTTCGATTCGAAACCGGAAAAATTTAGTGATAAAATATAATATTTCATCTACTCCATTTTAAATTATAAAAGGTTAATAATTTAAATATTGCTTAATTCAATCTCTTTAATTTACATTATTCGCTTTGACATGGCATTTTGATATGATACAAAATAAAAGTACATTTTTGAAATACTATTTGAATAGCTAAGCGAAAGAAAAAAAATAGAAATTCACTGCTAGTGACATATAATGAATAATTTTAAAGGTATGCTTTAAGATAAATTTTACTAGATTCAATTAGATTTGTTCATAAAATTAAAATCTGTATATGGAATGTAAATAAGCGTTTCATTAAGATTTCAGCAGAATAAAAAATATAGAAAGCTCATGTTTAATTTAAACGATGTTTTTCATATGAATAATGCAAAAGTTTAAATTGGATTCAGGGATAAAGCCATGTGTTGATATAGAAAAAAATAGCATGTTCTTTCACCGAATTATTATTTTAAATATTTTTCTCTATTACAAGTAAACATTTAAAAAGACAAAAATTTATTATTTGCAGAGCTCGCACCGTTCCTAAAATTTTCATTCTCTTTTACCACAATTTTTAAACGGTAATATTTATTGCATTCTAATGTAGATGTTAATTGAACGTTCCACAAAGATTTTTGATTTCAAATACTAGTAGCAAAGTGCGAAAATTTTAGGAACGTTGCTAGCGCTGTATTTGTGAACACAATTCGACATAAACAAGGTTCGTACACTCCTTGGAATTTCCAAGGACTCTGGCACCACTATTAAAAATAAGAAAATTTACATTTAATTTTTAAATCACAACATTCGCAACCCCCACCTTCATTCACAGATTTTACGATATTTTTCTGCAGTGAAACACTTAGAAAATATTCTTAAAATTTAGTGGTAGAACTGTGCGAACCCTGACATAAAGCAACCAAATATATATTTATGTAAATATAGTCTTTTTTTATTTATGGCTTTTTTGTTTAAGTTTTTTAATATAAAGAAAGAAAGAAATTTGTATTTTTATTAAATGTAAATAAATAATTTATTTTTTATTTATTTTCTTTTTTACATATTCAGCACCTGCAAATACCATCTCTAAACTGTAAGCGAAAGGATCTGACATTTATAATATGACTTTTATTTATACAGTTTATACTAACAAGTAGTTTTCTATTTGCTTTTCTCAAAGATAAATGTACTTTAAAATTTTATTCTGTCTAAAAATTCTGTTTTTATTGAAGATCTTCAAACATTACCAGGACAATCTTATGTTCTTTATTCGAATAGAGATTCTTTTATCTCCAGCAAAAAGTGGAAGACGCATACTGACAATTTTTTATTGCACTACGATTCCTTTTTTTCCGTTTTGGTTATTTGCATGAAATTCAAAAATACTTTTTTGCAGTATCTGAATTAAACAAACAATGTATAGCTCTGAAAGGGAAAATTATTCAAGGTTCGCACACTCCTTATATTTTTTAAGGACTCTGGCACCACTATTATAAATAAGAAAATTTAGATTTAAATTTTAAAAAAAAACAAATCAAGGCCAATACCTTCATTTAAAGATTTTACAATACTTTTCCTGCAATGAAATACTATGACAATACTCTTAAATTTTAGTGGTAGAATTGCGCGAACCTTGTTATTTGTTTTTATCTTTTAAATTTCGTTTAACGCATTGTAAACAATGAAAAAAAAAACAGTTAATAAACATTTCTATATAGAATAAAAAACAAGAAGATTGAACTTTCTGTTCTTTTACTTCTATCATTTCAATAATGCAAGTGTCTAAAATAGTATATAAAGAAAATGTATGTACAGACAAAATTACTAATAAAAACTTTGTAATCAAATTACAAGAAATTTATAAGCAAATAAAAAATAGTTTTACTATTATTTCTAAATTTTTTTTTAAATAGTGCCATAATTTAATAATAAAAAAATAAGTAGAAAATGCAAAACACTATAAATAAAAAAAAATATTCTAGAATATTTTAAAACAAAAAAACTTTTAAAATCTGCAATATTTTTGCACTGAAAAAAATAAAAGAAAAAATCAGTTAATAAACTATTCTATATAAAATAAAAATACAAAAGTCTGATTATTATTATTATTTGAGTTATTGTTTTCTTGTGAAAATGCGGAATATTTAAATTATAAATAAAGAAAAATATGTAAATAGTGACAAATTTAACTAAAACTTTTCTAATAAATTTTTTTTAATGATAAGAAGGTTAAATAAACAGCTTTGAATTTAATTAATTTATGCAAAACAGTGTTTAAAATTTATTTTGTTCTGATGCCGTGTATAATAAACACATTTTTATTTCAAAACATTCTTTTTGATATTACTCGTAAAATAAAAGGAAAATAAAGTTCTCCAATAAATTGTCAGACTTTTCTTCTATTTCGTGAAATAAAGAAAAAGTATTTTAATATTAAATTTGTGATTCGAAACCAGAAAAACTTAATGATAAAAAATAATATTTGATCTATTGGAATTTACATTATAAAAGGCTATTAAGTTAAATATTCCTTATTTCAATCTCTTTAATTTACATTAATCGTTTTGAGATGGCATTTCGATATGATACAAATTAAAAGTACATTTTTTAAATACTTTTTGAATAGTAAAGCTAGGGATGCACAACCTGTGGCCCGTGAAGGGTTAAGGTGTGGCTCGCGAGCTTCATCAATTTACAACTGGAAATAACTGCAATTTTGTGCATGGTTCGTAGAAAAAAATCGTAAATTTCGTCAATTTACCGCGGAAATATATAAAATTTCATCACTTAAGAATCGTAAATTTCGTTGATCAAGGGTGGAAAAAGGTGAATTTTGTCAATGAGGCTAGGAAAAATCGCTAGTTTTGCTCATCAGACATGGAAAAATCGTGAATTCTGTCCATGAGGCTCGAAAAAAAAAGGGGAAAATTTTCCCGATATGTCGCTGAAGAATAGCAAGTCTTTTCGATCAGGCATGGTAAAATCGCAAATTTTATTGATCGGGGGCGAAAAAAACACACATTTCTTTAATCGGGCAAGAAAAAATCGTCACTTTTGTTAATGCTTGAAAAAAATGTAAATTAAATTCACCGGTTGCAAAAAAATAGCATGTTTTTTCAATTAATCTCGTGGAAAAAACGAGAATTTCGTGATCGGGCAAGAAAAAAACGCAAATTTTATTGATAAGGCATAGAAGAATCGCGGATTTAGCAATGACACGCGGAAAATCTGACAATTTCGCTGATCGGCTGAGAAACAATCATGAATTTCGTCAGTTTATAAAGAGAAAAAAAATCGCGAGTTTCATCTTGCCGCGTAAAGAAATGCAGATTTGGTAAAATTTAGTAAAAAAAACGCGAGTTACGTCGATCGAGTATGGTAAAGTCCTTATTTCGTCAATTAAGGTTGGAAAAAGCGCAAATTTCTTCAATTGGACACTGAAAAATCCTGCGTTTTATTTATCGGATTCCTAAAAATCGCAAATGTCGTTCCATGGAGACGGGAATAATGTCAATTTCCTCCATCACACACGGAAAAATTAGCTAATTACTTCGACTAGGCTTTAACAAAATTACAGATTTGTGAATTTGGTTTCATAAAAATTGCAAATTTCGTCGATAATGAGAAGGAAAATAGAGAATTTGATCGATCCGTTTTGTAAAAATCGCGAATTTCATCAATCAGCTTCGTAAAAATCGTAAATTTTAATGATCAAAATCGGAAACATCACGAAATTTGTCGATCGACCTCTTAAAAATCTCGAATTTTGTCGATCAGCACCGAAAAATCGCAAGTTTCTTTGACTAGCTTTGTAAAAATCGCAAATTTTGTCGGAAGGCTTTATAAATATCGCGAAATTCATTGGTCGGCTTCTTAAAAATCTCAAATTTCGTCGATCAGCTTCGTAAAACACGAATGTCGCCGATCGGCTTAAAAAATCGCGAATTTTATTATTCGATCACAGAAAGCTCGTAAATTTTCTCGATCGGTTTCATAAAAATCGCGAATTTCATCGATCAGGCACGGAAAATCGCGAATCTCGTTGATCAGGGCGGAAAAATTCCAATTTTTTTTTATCTTGTCAAGAAAAATTGCAATTTTCGTCGATTATGTTCATAAAAATCGCGAATTTGGTCGATCAAGTGACGAAAAATTGAAAACGTCGCCGATCAGGGGAAAAAAATCAAGAATTTTGTCGATCGGGTGAGGAAAAATCGCAGATTTTGTCGATCGTTTTTCTAAAAATGTGGAATTTTGTCGATCTGCTTCGTTAAAATCATGAATTTTCCTGATCAATTTCGTAAAAATTGCGAGTTTTGTTGATCATGCGAGGAAAGATCGGGAATTTTCTCATTGACTTCATAAAAAATGCGAATTTTGTCTACTGGTTTCGTAAATTTGCAAATCTGGTAAATCAGGCGTGGGAAAATTATAAAATTCATTGGTCGATCACAGAAAATCAGGAATTTCGTTGATCCGACACGGAAAAATTTTGTTGATCGGCTCCGTATTTCTCCTTTGTCCATAAAGTTCACATTTTTTTTTTTTTGGTACCAGCCATTTATGCTTGTTTTTTAGTACTTTTAGTAAAACAAAACTTAATTTCCCGAAAAAAGTCAAAGAATATTTTTACATTTTGAAAATAATCCTTGCTATGTTTGTTATACATAAAAACGTAAAAGCTACGAATATATCCTTAGCAATTGAATTGGATATTTTGACCTGATAAGTGAATTTAAAGGGGTGCCCCCCTCTCCCCTCACATACACACTTCTTTATGAAACTATAATTTTATCCATGTTATTGATGTGATCCTCGACCACCCAGATATGTTTGTAAGTGGCCCTTCTCTTGAAAAGGTTGTGTACCCCTAAGTTAAGCATAAGAAAAATAAACAGAAATGCAATGCAAGTGACATACAATGAATATTTTTAAAGATGTGTTTAAAGATAAATTTTAGTAGATTCGATTAGATTTGCCTATAAAAGTAAAATATGTATATGGAATGCAAATAAGAGTTTCATTAAGATGGCAGCTGAATAAAAAATATCAAAAGCTCATGCTTAATTTATACGATGTTTTTCATGTGAATAATTCAAAAATTTAAATTGTATTTAAGGATAAAACTGCGTGTTGATAAAGAATATTTTCTTTCACCGAATTATTACCTTAAATATTTTTATCTATTACTAGTAAATATTTAAACAGACAAAATTTTATTATTTGTGAACACAATTTGGTATAATACCAAATATATATATATATATATATATATATATATATATAGATTTAGGTTTTTTTTAAAGGTTTTAATTATAAATAATGAAAAATATATCTAGACAGTGACAAATTAAGCTAAAACATTATAATCTAATTACGAACAATTGATAAAATGTTTAAAAAATAGTTTTGACTTTAATTAATTTATGAAAAGAAATTTTTTCAATTTATTTTATTCTGATGATGTATATTTTGAATCATAGTTTTATTTCAAAATTTATTTGCTGAGATTTTTCATTCGTAGAATAAAACGATAATAAATTTCCGCGCATAAACTGTAAGATTTTTTTCTACTTCCGTGAAATTACAATAATAATAATAATAATAATAATAATGCAATTGTAATTTAACAAATTACAACGACTATTTGGAAATTTTTATTTTTAAAGGCAAACTTTTTAGTTCTTATAAATAATTTATATTTAAAATAATAATAAGAAGAAAAAAATCATTTCTAACCCATTCGTGCCCAGCACCTTTTGCGTAAATTTTATTTGGTTGGCACCACTATATTTAGAAGATTTAAGTTTAGTTCATTAATCACGAATATGAATCATTTAAATAAAATAATTATTGCTTTTATTACTTACCCATCATACGTAGTATAGGGTGTCTTGCAATCGTTTTGAAAATCGAAAATTTTTTTTGACAGATTTACACGTTTCGGACACTGGAGATTCCGAAAAACATATTTTTAGAAAAAAAAAATTTGCCGTCCGTCCGTCTGTGTGTCTGTCTGTCTGTCTGTCTGTCTGTCTGTAACCGCTCTATCTCTGGAACAAATTGAGATAGAGACTTAAAATTTTGTATGTGCTTAGTATGTAAGAATGGGACGAAGCCTATTTAATATCAGTAACCTCGATTATCCGGAGCTATTTTTTTCGGGCTCTCGAAAAATTCGTTCTGATGAAAGGTATATAAAAATTTTCGATTTTTTTTATTTTAAGGAGTGGACGTAAAAGGCAATAAATTAACACAAATTTTGCATAAAAAACGAAGTCGATCGGATTATTAGTTGTCGAGATATTTCTAATTCTATTTTTCACATTCTTTGATTTTTCATGACCCTGTATTTCATTCAAATTTCAATTCAAAGGTATCTTTTAATTGCAGATGAGACACTTAATTCGATGTAAGAAACCGTTAGTGAATATGATAATTATTTTTAGAGTTATAAGGATGTTTCTTTTATGCAATTCAGTGCTACTTGAATAGTTTGGCGTTTCATACAATTTATCGAAATTGGTTCATCAGAAATTCATTAACAGAGCTTGATGATGTGTTAAAAATACTTAAATATACTTTTATATTTTGTTTTGGAATTGTAATGCATTTTATAAATTGTTTACATACGTTATGTTTTCATATATTATGTTATGCATATCCATGATGGGTAAGTATTACGGTGGCCTCCAACGACTAGTTTTTTACCGGTGCCAAAAACAGCGCTGAATGCACTTTTTGAAGCGTCCCTAAAAAGGGACGCTAGGCACTAATGGGTTAAGCTGAGCAAAACGTGGCTTACGTAATAACAGAATCCTATATTACGTACGCATTGGATTAAAAATTTAATATTCCTGTACAAACCATATACAAATTTCAAATGAAATTTTTGTTTTACAATTTTTGGTGCTGAAAATTTTTAAACTTCTAGACATCACACATTTTGAATTTTTACACCGTCGTATTGAGAAAAAAAAATTACTTTTAACCAGGGGTGCAAAAATCTAGGCGCCAGCCGGCAGTTTCTCACCACAAAATTTATTTCGTTTTTCTTCGTCTAATATTTCGTGTAAAATTCCTGCTAGAGTGCTATTAAATTTTGAGCGAAAAAAACTTTAAAATTTTAGTGGTGAGAGACTACCCTCTGGCGCCTAGATTTTTGCACCCCTGCTTTTAACCCTTTGCGGCGCAGGACAAATTCGTCGCTTAAGTGTCGAAATTAATGACTGACACCGGAATTTGAAAACAACTTTATTTTTAAATACGAAAACGTTATATTTCATCCATTCAATAAACCGTAATTTTCTTAAACAAAATTCTAGTGCGAATGTGGCTTTTGGGAATTAAAATTAAGTGGTTCCACTATGAAACCACCGCGCGGCAAGGGGTTAAATGCAATTTAATGTATAAAATTGAAACTGGTGTTATACACAATTGAAATGAAAAAAACTTCTTTAAACACCATAAAATAAGTTAACTGCGCAAGGCCTTTCGAAAGAACTTAGTCTTTCTTCGTCAGGCGCAAAAAAGACGTGCGTCCACAATGAATGTAGCGGCACGACTGAAGGGGAATGCGGGAGGGAGAGGGAGCAAGCAGAAGGAACAGCCAATAGGAAAGAAGAAGGCAACAGCCAATCACGGAAGAGCATAAACAAAACTAGATAGATGTTTATGCTCTTCCGTGATTGGCTGTTGCCTTCTTCTTTCCTATTGGCTGTTCCTTCTGCTTGCTCCCTCTCCCTCCCGCATTCCCCTTCAGTCGTGCCGCTACATTCATTGTGGACGCACGTCTTTTTTGCGCCTGACGAAGAAAGACTAAGTTCTTTCGAAAGGCCTTGCGCAGTTAACTTATTTTATGGTGTTTAAAGAAGTTTTTTTCATTTCAATTAAATGCAATTTGTTTGAAAGAAGTATCACATTTTTTTTAAGTTATTAATTTTTTGTGATTTGTAATTACTTTTTTGTCATCGTGGCAACATAAGTATTTCATTTCTGGACATAATAATGGACCAATCAGAAAACGAATAAAATTAAAAACAAAACAGGGGTATTTCAATTTTGTACACTAAACATGGACCAGTAAGAAAAGGAATAAAATAAAATAAGTTGCGTAATTGAACCAACAAAAAGATTCAGATATACTTCAGATTTCCTAATTCTCTGCCGAGGACCAGAACTATTTTCCAAATAATCAATAATAATAATAATAATAATAATATAAAAATACATTTCTGAAACACTTTTTGAATAGATAAGCGGACGAAAAATAAACAGAAATGCTACGTGAGTGACATATATTGAATAACTTTAAAGATATGTTTAAAGATATATTTTAATAGATTCGGTTAAATTTGCTTTTAAAATTAAGATATGTATATTGAATATAGATAATCGTTTCATTAAGTTGCCAACGGAATAATTTATATAAACAGTTCATGTTTAATTTAAATGATGTTTTTCATCTAACTAATTCACACGTTTAAATTGATTTAAGGTAAAAGCTATGTAGGAATAAAGAAAAAAACTAACATTTTCTTTCACCGATTTATTGCTTTAAATATTTTTCTCTGTTTCTAGTAAACATTTAAAAAGATAAAATTATATTATTTGTGAACACCATTTGACATAAACCGACCAAATATATATCTATATAGATATAGTTTTTTTTCAGTTATGTCTTTTTTGTTCAAGTTGCTTAGTTACAAAGAAAGAAAGAAATTTGTATTTTTATTAAATGTAAATAAATTTGTATTTGTATTTTTATTTTTTATTTTATTTTTTACATATTCAGCACCTGCAAATACCATCTCTAAACTATAAGTGAATTGATCTGATGTTCTTGGTATGATTTTTATTTATACAGTCTATACGAACAAGTAGTTATCTATTTGCTTTTCTCAACGATAAACGTACTTTAAAATTTTACTCTGTCAAAAAATTCTATTTTTATTGAAGATCTCCAATCATTACCCGGATAATGTTATATTCTTTATTCGAATAGAGATTTTTTTTATCTTCAGAAAAAAAAAAAAAAAAAAAAACTGGAGGACGCATATTGAAAATTTTTTATTGCAATAGGATTCCCTTTTTTCCGGTTATTTGCATCAAATTCATATTATTTTTTGCTGGATCTGAGTTAACCCCTTGGGGATATGCGACACGTATACGTGCCGCGAAAAGACTTAAGAATCTTTGTTTATTCCCACCACTAAAATTTTACTGAAAAACTTGCCTTATTTAATCGGACCATTTTCTCGATTCAACAAGGCACAAGTTTCTGGTTTAAAAAGCCGGTGACAAAACATAAAATCCTCGTTAAAAGCTCCCGTCGCGAAATGGTTAAACAAATACAGTATAGCTTAGAAAGAGAAAATTATTTGTCTTACTGTTCATTTTAAATTTCATTTAACGCATTGGAAAAAATGGAAAGACCAGTTAATAAATATATAGCAGCGGTTCCCAAACTTTCTTGGTTCCCCTACCTTCCAGTGAAAAAAAAAAAAAAAATTCGCGACCCACTTTTCAGTAAAAAGGAATTTCGCGACCCACCCAAGTTAAAGTTATATATCAGTACAGCAATTTTGTACGATCTCTATACACGGGGCTATCCTATCCTACGAAAAGCGCAAATTTTCGTACGGAAGATGCATCATCAACAAAAACAAGAATCGGTAATCTCAATGCATATAAGTGAATAGTAATTAAAACAATGCACAAACTACAAAAATAGTTAACAATACGTTTAATTATTATGAAAAAATAACTTTATAATCAATGAGATTTCTCGTACTGGTAGGTACTGGTTCTCTACCAATGTGGGAACATATATTAACACCCAGTTTGTCTCAGTACTTGTCTTTCAAAATCAGCAAAGTATAAAAAGCATGTTCTGATAGAAGCGTTATATTGAAGTGTTATATTTGGATTACAAACCTCGAATGTTTCACGACCCACCAGAACAATCGCCGCTGCAGACCAGTGGGTCGCGACCCACAGATTGGGTACCGCTGCTATATAGTATAAAAACAAAAGATTGAACTTTCTGTTCTTTTACAGCTATCATTTGAATAATGCAAATGTTTAAAATAGTAAATAAAGAAAATTTATGCATATATTGACAAAATTAACTAAAACTTTTTATACCAATTACAAGAAATTTATAAGCAAATTAGAAATAGCTTTAATATTATTTCAAAAAATATTTTTGTATAGTTCGATAATTTAATTTAAAAAAAAAAAATATGTAGAAAATTTTAACACTATAATTTAAAAAATATTCAAGAATATATTAACACTAAAACCGCCATTAGGGGTCAAAATGACCCCTGTCAGAATGATAATAGTCGATTCGAACCAGAATTTTTTTCATAAGATATGTTAAATGCATGTAGCACAAAAATAGAGCAATTAAATAAGTTAAATAGTTTAAAATTCAAATTCTGGTGCGAAGCACTTTTCATAAAACTTTAGTAAAATACCCGGCTGTTTTAGTGTTAAAAAGAAGAAACTTTCAAAGTCTGCTTTATTTTTGCACTGAAAAAAAATAAAAAAAAATCAATTAATTAACTATTCCATATAATATAAAAATACAAAAGTCTGACAATTATTATTATTATTTGAGTATTGTTTCTTGTGAAAATACAGAGTTTTAAAATTATAAATAAAGAAAAAAATGCAAATGATGGCAAATTAAACTATAACTTTTCTTATGAAATATTTAAAAAATGATAAGAAGGTTAAATAAATAGCTTTGAATTTAATTAATTTATGTAAAACAATGCTTTAAATTTATTTTGTTCTTATGGCGTGTATGTACCATATTTTCGTTTCAAAACATTCTTTTTTAGATTATTCGTAAAATAAAACGAAAATAAAATTTCCCAATAAATTGCTAGACTTTTCTAATACTTCGTGAAATAAAAAGTTTATATATATATGTATATACAGTAAAACCTCTAAATAACGGACACCTCGGGAACGTAGAAATTGTCCGCTATTCGGAGGTGTCCGCTATTGGGAAATCCTCAGAGGTGCAAAAATCTCTTAGAAATGCTTAATGTTTCATTATTGTTTCGTAATTGACTTTTATGTGTCCTAAAATCTCTATTATATGATTAATCAAGAATTTTAATTATTTTTTAAGTATTAAAACTGAAATAAAATTCTGCATACCTTTATCCGTCGTTTATTACATTCTTATGAAAAACTAGTTGGATGTGTCAATCCCGAAACTTTCTTCTATCTCATAAGTACATTTTAATATTTAAAAAAAAAAAAAAAAAAAAAAAAAAAAAAAACGTGGTGACCCCAGAGTTGCCTACTATCGAATTTCCTCGAACATTTGACCTAGCCTAATGAGATTCTGGTATCCGAAAAGCCTAAAACGCAAAATTTAATTAATATTCTGAGAAAATGAGCTTAGTAGTGCCTCATGTTGGGTAATTTATACTAAAACCTAATAAGCATCTATTGATATCAAGACCTAACAGAATCTTAAATTTGATGGAATTTCGTCCATTAGTTCTTGAGATATAGTTATAACGAAAAATTTGCAAAACATAGCACAGCAACACCATATCTTGGACAATTTATGCCAAAACTTAAAAAAAGCGTCTAATTATGTTGTGGTGTAAAAGAATCTGAAGTTTGATGAAATTCTGTACACTAGTTCTTGAGATATAACTAATTTAAAAAAAGTGTAAAATATAGCACAGTAGCACCATCAGTTGAAGGATTTATCAAAACGTAATCATCGTGTAATTATGTTATATGTCATTTTGTAACAAAATCTGAAGTTTGATGAAATTCTGTGCGTTGGTTGTTGAGATATAGCTATCGGAAAAATCGTGCAAAATGCAGTATAGCTGCACCACCTGTTGCAAGGTTAATACCAAAATGTAATCAGCGTCTAATTATGTTATATATTCTAGTGTAAAAGAAACTAAAATTTGATGAAGTTCTCTGCATTAGTTCTTGAGATATAGCTATCGCAAAAATCGTGCAAAATGTAGCATAGCAGCGCCACCTATAGGGCAGTTCACACCAAAACCTTATCAGCGGCTATGTATCTCAAGGTATCGCGGAATCTGAAGTTTGGTGAAATTTTGTGCATTAGTTCTTGAGATGTAGCTATCATGAAAATCATGAAAAACGTGGCATAGCAGCGCCACCTGCTGGTCAATTTACACCAAAACTTAATAAACGTCTATGTATATCAAGGGGTCACAGAATCTGAAGTTTGGTGAAATTCTGTGCATTAGGCCTTGAGATATAGCAATCTTGAAAATCATGAAAAACGTAGTATAGCAGCGCCACATGCAGTCCAATTTTCACCAAAAACCAATAGGCACTAATTCATATCACGGTCTAACTGAATATAAAATTTTATTAAATTTCGGGCATTAGTTCTTGAGATAGAGCGCCCACAAATTTTTTGTCACATACAGACAGACTCACAGACAGACACACAGACTCACAGACACACAGACTCACAGACAGACTGATAGACTCACAGACAGACATTTTCTAAAAATAGTCAAAACGTATTCAGGACCTTCTAAAACGTATAAATCCGTCGAAAACCGGAAGTCGAAAATTTTCATGGATCCAATACTTTCGTCTTGTAAAGATAGAAGAAAGTAAAAATCGGTTGCAAAACTTACTGTTACTTCTGCATGCTATTACACGTAATTTATTTTTCGATGTGACATTATTGGATACGATAGAATTACAGGCGGGGAGAGAGGATTACACTTTTTGACCATTCAAAGCATAAAATCTGAAAATTTTCCAGGGGAACATTTCATAACTTTAGGAGATGTCCTTCCCGAGCAACCCCGTGAATTCAACACCGAAATGAGGAGAGAGCGATTTTTTACAGCCCACCTCCTACATTTATCTATGATCATAAAATTTGCGATACATTATCCAGATAAATTTACAGGCCTTTTCACATTTTTTTTCATTTTTTTTTCTCGTAAAAAAATACTTTTTTATTCTTTATCGCCAAAAAAAGTGTCCGCTATTCGGAGTGTCCGTTATTTAGAGATTAAACATACAGTAAAACCTCCATAACGGACACTCCCGAATAGCGGACACCTCTATTTAACGGACAGTTTTCTAAACCCCACTCCCAAAACGTAAATTTTTGTATGTTTAACCTCTGAATAACGGACATTCCGAATAGCGGACACTTTATTTGGCGATAAAGGATGAAAAAGTATGCTTTAAAGAGATAAAAAAGAAGCAAAAGGGCCTCTGAATTTATCAGGACAACGTGTCACAAATTTTGTGATCACAGATAAAGGTATATAAAGCTGCAGAACGCCTCCCCCCACCCCCACCCCCCACTTTCAGTGATAAATTCAGGGTGTTGCCCGGGAGGAATATCTCCCAGAGCATTGAAATGTCATCCAAGAATATTTTGAGATTTTATGCTTTTAAAGGTCAAAAAGTGCAATCCTTCCCTTCCCGCCCGAAACTCTACAATGTCCAATAATGTCACATAGAAAAACAAATTACATTTAATTGCAAGCAAAAGTAAACTTTGTAACAGATTATTTCACGAGAATATAATAAACAGTGGATAAAGGTGCGCACAAATTTATTTAAATTTTATTAATTAAAAAATAATTTTAATTTCTGATTAATTATATAATAGAGATTTTAGGATATATAAAAGTAAATTAATGAAACATTAAGCATTTTTTTGCGATTTTTGATTTTCTGAGGATTTCCCAATAGCGGACACCTCCGAATAGCGGACAATTTCTGCGTTCCCGAGGTGTCCGTTATTTAGAGGTTTTACTGTACAAAAATTTAGATTTTGGAAGTGGGGATTGGAAAACTGTCCGTTAAATAGAGGTGTCCGCTATTCAGGAGTGTCCGTTATGGAGGTTTTACTGTATATATTATTAAATTTGTATTTCGATTCGAAACCGGAAAAAACTGATAAAAATTATATTTTACCCACTCCAATTTAAATTATAAAAGGTTAATAATTTAAATATTGCCTATTTCACTCTCTTTAATTTATATTATTTGTTTTGACATGGCATTTCGATATGATACAAAATAAAAGTACATTTTTGAAATACTATTTGAATAGTTAAGCGAAAGAAAAAAAATAGAAATTCACTGCTAGTGACATATAATGAATAATTTTAAAGGTATGCTTTAAGATAAATTTTACTAGATTCAATTAGATTTGTTTATAAAATTAAAATCTGTATATGGAATGTAAATAAGCGTTTCATTAAGATTTCAGCAGAATAAAAAATATAGAAAGCTCATGTTTAATTTAAACGATGTTTTTCATATGAATAATTCAAAAGTTTAAATTGGATTTAAGGATAAAACTATGTGTTGATAAAGAAAAAAAGCTAACTTTTTCTTTCACCGAATTATTACTTTACTTAATTTTCTCTTTTACTAGTAAATATTTAACAAGACAAAATTTCATTATTTTTGAAAACAATTTGACATAAACCGACCAAATATATATCTATATAGGTAATTTTTTTTTTTTTTTTTTTTTTTTTTTTTTGAGTTTGATGAGTTGTTTGTTGAGAGAGAGATAAATTTTTATTTTTAGTGTCTTTTATTTTATTAATTTTTTTTTTTCATGTTCAGCACCTGCAAATACCATCGTACTGTAAGCGAAATGATCTGATATTTAGAGTATGATTTTTATTTATACAGTCTATAGTAACCAGAGCCTGATTACTAACGGGGCACTCTCTCACCAGAAAAAATTTATAAAAATTTTCGTCTTCTTTAAACGCCCTTTTCATACAAGATTACTGTCATGAATAAGGAAAAATTCTTTTTTTCTTTTTCCTGGTGGGAGAGTGCCCCGTTAGTAATCAGGCCCTGATAGTAACCACTAGTTTTCCACAAATATATAAATTTTGTTAGTAACCACTAGTCTATTTGCTTTTTTTCAAAGATAAACGCACCTTAAAATTTTATTCTGTCTAAAAATTCCGTTTTTATTGAAGATCATTAAACATTACCAGGACAATCTTATGTTCTTTATTCGAATAGAGATTCTTTTATCTCGAGCAAAAAGTGGAAGACGCATACTGAGAATTTTTTATTGCACTTCGATTCCTTTTTTTTCCGTTTGTAGATTTTATTTCGGTTGCACGAAATTCAAATTATTTTTTTCTCAAGAACTGAGTTAACTCTTTAACGTTCATTGGTTTCGCCACGAAACCACAAAATTTTAATTCCGATATACAACACTGACACCGGTATTTTTATCTAGAAATATCTCTTTTGTTATGTATCTGAAAAGTCACGTTTTCTTATTTAGAAATATATTTGTTCTTAATTACCGGTGTCATTCATTTATTTCGACATCTTAGCAATGAAAATGCTTTTATCGTTAAAGGGTTAAACAAATACTGTATAGCTTTGAAAGGGAAAATTATTTGTCTTACTCTTCATTTTAAATTTCGTTTAAGTCATTATAAAAAAAATAGAAAAACCAGTTAATAAACATTTGTATATACTATAAAACATAAAAGATTGAACTTTCTGCTCTTTTACTGCTGTCATTTGAATAATGCAAATGTTTAACGCCTGAACTAATTTTCCCGTACGCCGTTCGGGCAAGACGAATTTGCTTAGTTAATCATTTAAAGCTTTTTGACACCACTATACTTTTTAAAAATAATTTCATACTATTTAAAGGCGGAAATGCTTAGAATAAATGTTACAAAAATTTTATTTAAAAAATTGTGGTGTGAATCCGTTATTTTCATTTTATTGAATGTAAAAGAAAGAACCAGTTAAAGGGTTAAATTAGTAAATAAAGAAAATTTATGTATATATTCACAAAATTAACTAAAAACTTTTAAATTAAATTACAAGAAATTTATAAGTAAATGAAAAATAGTTTTGATATTATTTCTAAAAATATTTCTGAGCAGTGCATTTTTAATAGTACATATTTAATTTAATAATAAAAAACACAAATAAAAAATCCGTAACATCATAATTAAAAAAATATTCTAGAATATTTTAAAACGAAGAAACTTCTAAAGTCTGCCTTATATTTGCATTGAAAAATAAAATTGAAAAAAATCAATTAATAAACGATTTTATATAAAATTAAAATAAAAAGAGTTATTGCTTTTTTGTAAATAATGCAAAGTTTTAAATTTATACAAAAAATGTATATGTAGATAGAGACAAATTAAACTTAAACATTTCTAATCAAATTACAAAAAAAATGATAAGAAGTTTAAATAAATAGCTTTGAATTTAATTAATTTATGCAAAACAATGCCTTAAATTTATTTTATTCTTACGCCGCGCATATTAAACCATATTTTTATTCCAAAACTTATTTGCTGAGATTACTTATTCGTAAAACAAAACAATAATAAGTATTTCCGCAGATAATGTCAGATATTTCTTCTACTCCCGTAAAATTACAAAAAATAAATAAATAATGTTTTACTGTTAAATTTGTTCTTCGATTCAAAACCGGAAAAAACTTAATAATAAAAAAGTAATAATACTTCATTTACCCCAGTTCTAATTGAAAAAAAGGTTATTAATTAAAATATCGCCTATTTCAATCTCTTTAATTTACATTGTTTGTTTTAACATGGCATTTTGATTTGATAGCAAATAAAAATACATTTCTGAAATATTTTTTGAATAGTTAAGCGGAAGAAAAATAAACAGATATGCAATGCTTGTTAGTGACACACAATGAATTATTTTAAAGATAATTTTTAATAGCTTCGATTGAATTTGATTTAAAATCCAAAATATGTATATGGAATGTAAATAAGCGAAATAAAAAATATAAGATGTTCATATTTAATTTAAATGAGGATTTTTATATGAATAATTCAAAAGTTTAAATTGGATTTAAGGACAAAATTTTGAATGGATAAAAAAAAACTAACATTTTCTTTCACAGAATTTTTAATTTAAATATCTTTCTCTGTTACTAGTAAATATTTAATTATTTAACTAATCAATATTTTTTTAAAAAAACTTTCAACTAATGTCTATTTTTTTCATGTCTTTTACAGAATTTTTAATTTTTTATCACCGGTATTTGAAAACAGAAATGTTTGGATAACTTAATCAGAGAAATGATCGGATTAAATAATACAAAATTAACAATAAAATTTAACTGGTGAGAATAAAAAATTATGATTGGAGTATGGATGCCCATACGTGGTATGGGAAAATCATGATTGGCACGTTGCCCGTACGAGATACGGACAAAAAAGTGCAGTGTTTAACCCCTTAACTGGCACTTTCTTTTCCAATCAAAGAATTGAAAATAACATATTTTCACCACAATTATTTAAATAAAACATTCGTAACATTTAGTATAACCATTTCCGCCTTTAACCCCTTAAGGGGCGGCGGTATACATTATATACCACCTACGATTGATGAAGATTTACACCAGAAAAATGTCATTAAATTTCCCATTTCTAACTTTGGTGGAAAACAGTCGTGAAAATGTTTATCCTCTTTTTGATATAACTTTTTTACAAATTTCCGGTGGGAGTTCAGAATTACACAAACGCAATTGCTTGCCCCTCAAAGGATTAAATAGTATGAAATTAATTTTTAAAAAATTGTGGTGTCAAAAAGGTTTTATATGACGAATTAAGCAAATCCGTCTTGCCCGAACGGCATACGGGCAAATCAGTTAAGGGGTTAAAAAGACATTTACAGATAGATACAGAATAAAAACGTTTTCAGTGAATTTTTTATCAATTTATTTATTTTATTTTTTTAATTTTTGTCTTAGTTTAATTTTAAGATGTATATGTCAGTGATTTTGTAAAATAGAATTTTTCTAAATAGATGATAGTACAGTAGAACTCCGCTAATACGGACCCCGTTAATCCGGATCTCCGGATAATTCGGATTGGTTTGGTCAATTCTTTTTTCAAGTTTCAGAAGCGATTTGGCTAATTTCCATAACATTAACTTGTTTCATCGTCGCATTTTGAGTGAAAAAAACTTTTTTCTGAAATCTTTTCGTAAGAATACCTTAAGCTTTCTTATTTAAACTACGCCCAACGAACTACTTATGCTCAAGCGGATGCGTGACCGTACGGCTCGCAAAAGGTACATAAAACTGGCACAGCAAAAATTCACAAACTTTTTATTAGAAAGTAAACATTTTTACTGCCTGTAAATAATCAATAAGTTAAACATAAAGGTGATTTTCTGTAAGTATGTTTTATTTTATTTCATTTTTTTTCTAATTCTCCGGGTAATCCAGATTTTCGATAATCCGGAATGGGTCTGGTCCCAATTAATCCAAATTATCGAGGTTTTACTGTAATACTAAACAGATAGATTTATAACATTACGTATATATGGCCCATTTTGAACGAGCATCTTTTACAGGATTCTGAACCCTTTGTGGCGCATGGCAAATTCATTGCTTAAGTGTTGATATTAATGACTGACACCGGAACTTGAAGACAACTTTATTTGCAAAATATAAAAACCTATATTCCGAGAGTTCAATAAAAAGTATTTTTTAACCGAAATTCCGGTGCCAATAAAGGCGTCTGGGAATTAAAATTAAGCATAGATATACCACCACGCCGCAAGGGATTAATCATTTATCACCGGTTTTTCAAACGAGAAAATTTTCCCTAACTGAATCGGTAAAAAGCTCGAATTAAATAAGGAAAAAATTACAGTAAGAATTTACTGGTGAGAATAATAAAGGATTTTGAACATCTTATGCGGTACGTACGTTGATCGCTCGTGCTCATGCAGTTAACCCTTTGAGGGGCAAGCAATTGCGTTCGTGTAATTCTGAACTCCCACCGGAAATTTGTAAAAAAGTTATATCAAAAAGAGGATAAGAATTTTCACGACTGTTTTCCACCAAAGTTAGAAAAGGGAAATTTAATGAAATTTTTCTGGTGTAAAACTTCATCGATCGTAGGTGGTATATAATATATACCGCCGCCTCTCATGGGGTTAAAGGGAACAAGACTCATTGAAAGACTATGGGAAATATGCGAGCTGCTACCGCATAAGGTGCTGAAAATCCTTGATTATTCTCACCAGTAAATTATTTTTGTAAATTTTGCATTATTTAATCCACGCATTTCCCAGATTTAATAAAACCAAAATTTTAGTTTTGACAACCCGATGATAAAAGATTAATCCCTTGGGGAGAGCGACACATATACCTGCCGCAAAAAAGGTTTATGATTAATTGTTTATCCACACCAATAAAATTATACTGCAAAATTTGCCTTATTTAATCAGAGCTTAGTTTCGATTCAACAAGCAACAAATTTCTGTGTTAGAAATCCGGTGACAAATCATTAAAAAATTTATAAAATGTTCTCGCCGCGAAGGGGTTAAAAACGAGCCGCTGTTGGCGACCAGTCTTGTCTCCCTAAAAGTATACTAAGAATTAATATACATTTAAGGGACTTATAGTTTTTATTCATGATTTTTTTAATTGCTCAATTTATGGCCTAATTAGAAGATTTTGCTAGAGAAATAGGCACAGATATCGTATACACACTACATTGACGCGATTTCTACAAAAAGCTAATTGTATGCCTCATATGGTAACCCGGCTATTTTTGTTCATTTATTAATAAACTGTTTATTTACTTTCATTTTCTTTTTTTTAACGATATAATTTTTTCTATAATTTTTGACTATTTTTTTAAATTTTTTATTATTTCCTTTTTAAAATAATAGAAAATAGTTAAAAAATTGTATGTTTAACTAGTATTTGAAAATGATGTTTTCGCCAAATTGGTGTGAGAAAGAAATCGCGCTAATGTGGTGCGTGTGATCTCTGCTGAGAAATCAAGAACTCAAAAGCATGAAATCGGTATTTAATGACATGGCATTTCTCTCGTTTTTGATTAATTTAATTTAAAATACAGTAATATAATCCTTTCACTCATTTCATTTATAATACCTAACTTTAGTTTGAAACTGAAAAGTTTAAAATTCACGTCTTTTATTATTATTATTTTTTTTTAAGTAAAAAGAACAGAAAAAATATTGACATTTTGGAGCTCCATAGTACGGCAAAAGTATTAAACGGAAATAAAACCAATTCACCACGACCTTATCCTGCCAAAGGTTTTTTACACAATAACTAAAAAAAAAAAAAATGCGTTTCATTTGGGCGTCGCCATTAAACAATTCACAAATAATCGCGATTTCTGTGCCACGTGCAACAAATAGCGTAATACATATAAAGAATCTGTGAAAGACGCTTATCCAGAAAGGTTTAAAACCAGTTTCCTAAGAAATAACTAAACCGATTTTCATGAAATTTGAAATCCATATTCAATGTATTATGCGCAAGATTTATTACAGAATGTTTTATCCTCCGACAAAACCTTTTCATTCTAAAGCTACGGGAATTTTTCAAAACTTTTCCAATTATAAGATTTTTTTTTTTCACTTTTAAATCCCTTGGGGATGAACGACACGTCTACGTGCCGCAAAAAGGCGTAACCCTATCCGGCACACTGTGCCCGGTCTGGGATTCCTAATTTTAATTCCAAACTTGCAAACGGCACCAGTAATATTTATTAGAATTTTGCTCTTACAATAAAAGCTGTAATTAAGGAATTCACAATATCTAAAAAAAATCTCTTTGAGAATTCCGGTGTCAGTCGATAATTTCTCATTTTACTAACAGATTTTGCCCGTGCCGGAAAGGGTTAAGAATCCTTGTTTATCCCCACCAGTAAAATGGTACTGCAAAATTTGCCTTATTAAATCAGAGCATTTTCTCTATTTAATGAGGTACAAATTTCTGTTTTCAAAAACCGGTGACAAAACATTAAAAATTACGTAAACGACTCGCTTCGCGAAGGGGTTAACATATTTATATCTATCTGCCACAGATGATTTTAAATTTATACTCTTACTAAAAGCATTTCATCGAAATATCTTGAGTAATTTAGGAGTTAATGAGATTTTTGGCTGAAAAGTACAATATTTCGGAGAGATAAACCCTAAACACTTCTAACTTGTGTGAGTCTTGTACAGTTTTATCAAACACATTGATTAAAGTACATATAAACACTTGAATACATTTTAATTTAATGTAATACAGTAAAACCTCCATAACGGACACTCCCGAATAGCGGACACCTCTATTTAACGGACAGTTTTCCAAACCCCACTCCCAAAACGTAAATTTTTGTATGTTTAACCTCTGAATAACGGACATTCCGAATAGCGGACGCTTTATTTGGCGATAAAGGATGAAAAAGTATGCTTTAAAGAGATAAAAAAAAAGCAAAAAGGCCTCTGAATTTATCAGGACAACGTGTCACAAATTTTGTGATCACAGATAAAGGTATATAAAGCTGCAGAACGCCTCCCCCCACCCCCACCCCCCACTTTCAGTGCTAAATTCAGGGTGTTGACCGGGAGGAATATCTCCCAGAGCATTGAAATGTCATCCAAGAATATTTTGAGATTTAATGCTTTTAAAGGTCAAAAAGTGCAATCCTTCCCTTCCCGCCCGAAACTCTACAATGTCCAATAATGTCACATAAAAAAACAAATTACATTTAATTGCAAGCAAAAGTAAACTTTGTAACAGATTATTTCACGAAATATAATAAACAGTGGATAAAAGTGCGCACAAATTTATTTAAATTTTATTAATTAAAAAATAATTTTAATTTCTGATTAATTATATAATAGAGATTTTAGGATATATAAAAGTAAATTAATGAAACATTAAGCATTTTTTTGCGATTTTTGATTTTCTGAGGATTTCCCAATAGCGGACAACTCCGAATGGCGGACAATTTCTGCGTTCCCGAGGTGTCCGTTATTTAGAGGTTTTACTGTAATTGAGTATAAAATTTTAGAATAAAATTATTATGAGTGGGTGTGGCATCCAACTCGTGTTTTCTCTAAAATGTGAAAATTTTTAATTTCTGGATTCATTTACATAATTTCTCTTTTTTTACAGTATTTATACACATGAAAAAAAAATTGCAAAAATATTTATCCTATAAGATACATGGGGTCTGAAGTGGAATAATGCCACTGGCAGCGTGTTGCAAGTGATTAGTGTACCTACTCGCCAAATTTGATTGTTTAACCGTCTAACGGACAAAGCATTTTCGTTCCTAAGATGTGGAAATAAATGAATTGACATCGGTAATTGCGAACAAACTTATTTGTAAATAAGAAAAAGTTAATTTTTTCATATATAATAAAATGGATTTTTTTTATATTAAAATTCCGGCGTCGATGTTGCATGTCGGAATTAAAATTTTCTGATTTTGTAGAGAAACCAATGGACGTTAAAATGTTAGCCCCTTGAGATCTGATGGTAGAATTTTCTACCACATAATTTTAATTCCGAAATGTCTCAATGACACCAGAAAATTCGACCAAATTTACTTGAAGAAGGTTTAATGCATTTTTTCGTGTTTATCATTAACCGGTTTTTTTCTTTGCAAATTACTGGTGCCAATGTGACATTTGGAATTTTCAAGAAAATTACAACCCAGATCTCAAAGGGTTAACGAACATTTGCAGCAACTATTGAAAGCCTTGCGATGTCGCTACACCAGTCGATGTTGATACACCAGTTGACTCATCAGAGTCAACTGGTGTCTCATAAATGAGGCATCTGGAATTTACCACAGAGTGCGACATTTACTTGCTAGACGCTGCAAGGTATATATTGATTTTTGTGGTGGCACATTTGGGCAATTAGTATAGTTGCTATATCGATAAAACGCTGGTTTTCATTTCCCCCACATTTCTAATTTTTCCGCCAAAACTTTTCGACCCCACACTGCTTTACCAAGATGACGTCTTTATTTGTACTTTAGCTTTCCTTACAATTGGCTGAATGAACTCGGGATCATTCTCTATGTATTTGTTGCCAATTTACATTCGCACGTTTTGCCAGACTAAACAGCATCTTTCTTTGGAAAATTTATTTCTGGCACCAGTAATAAAGAGGAATAAAATTTTCCTTTATCTAATCAGAGCATTTTTGTAAACGCGCACATAAAAACCTGCATTAAACAAGTTGGAAATTGCACGTGAATCGTAGAAAATAAGGTGCGTTCGTACGATAACGAAGTTTAAAAATATTCAGATCTTGCTGATATAGTAGAGCGTACTTTGGATACAATATAGTGGTCTAAATCTTTGTGTTCCTGTAAATATGCAGGGAGTAAATTTTATTATACTTCATTAACGTATATCTTATTCATAAAATATGAAGTAGTTTAATATAATTAAAGCACGCCCCAAACAATGTTTCCACGTATATCATTATTCAGTGGAATACATTTGTGTGGCCCTGTAATTTAAAAATAAATATTCTTTGCATCGCAGATTGTACAGAATGTTTATTTTAGTACATACTTCATAGATTCAAGTCAATTCTATTATGTTTAAATGAGTGTAACACCATTAAAATGCATTTGAAACTTTTTTTTCCCATTGATCGTAATGTAACGGAATACTTTTGATTGTCCCTGTAATTGATCTATGCATCCGATTTTCATAACATTTGAAATGACTCCACAAAATTATGTAATAAATGTGCGTTTTAAATTTCAAACGATTAAAATGCATTTGAAACTATTTTCCCCATTGACCGTAATGTAATGGAATGCTTTTGATTGTCCCTATAATTGATCTATCCATCCGATTTTCATAAAATTTGAAATGACTCGACAAAATTATGTAATAATTATGTATTTTAAATTTCAAACGATTCGGTTAGGTAGTTTTTGCGTTGTTATATGCGGACGGACAGACGGACGGACTGAGCGACAACAATAGGTGCTACGTATTTACATAATTACGAACGCATCTAAAAAATGGTGTTAGTCTATTAAAATTTGTGTAAATGACCCCCGAATCGAAAGGGTTAATGAAATTTATCGGATAATGAAAACATAATTTCCACTTAATTTTTAATAGATCATATTCTACTGGAGATTAAATTTGTGTATAAGAGGTACTGGCGTCGAAAAGATTAATAAAATGACCAACAGCATTTAAATTTTTAAAATAAATTTTGTATTTATATAATATTAATTGGTTAATTTAAGTACACTTGTTTTGCCGCAATGTAAACCCACTAAATTAGAGAAATGTATTTTTATTTTTTATTTTTTCAAAACATGTATTGAAAATAAATGCTCTTAAAATATATATATATAAACATTTATTTTACATTTTGTTTTCAGATCAACAAAATGTAAGTACAATATATATTTTTAAAGTTTATTGAGCTTTATTTTAGTAAAGATTTTTTTTCTCAATCTGTTTTTGAAGATTATTCTTTCAGTAGTAAAAGGAATTTCTATAAATGCTGCTGTTCTTCAAACAAATAAAACAAAATTACATTTTAGTGTTTCTTTAAGACTTTTCTTCTTATTACTTATTGGATTTGAAAGAGAAAGATTATACAAACTGTCATAAAAATGATAGCAAAGCTATTGTAACTGAACATGCAATCTGAAGATTACGAACATTTCTTTTAAAATCGTTCGTTAGCCAATAAAAAAAGACAATAAAACAAAATAATCATTTTAAGTCATTGAATAATCATAAATTTAAAATAGGGATTTTTTTAAGTCTTAATAGAAGAAAAATAATTTCTAGTTATGAATGATTATTAGTAATTATTGATATTAAATAAATGACATAATGATTGAGTAATTTTCTATTGAAAGAAAAATTAACATTGTCTGGACAAAAAAGAATTACATATTGGGCACTAATGTCATATACGCACCACAAAAACGCAATTTTTTTCGGGTGCCAAAATGAATTAAACTTTATTTTCAAATAGCAGTTACATATATATTTTTAAATGTTTATTGTTTTTTTAAAGAGGAAATAATAATAAACAAAAAATCTCAATTAATAATTATAGGATAAAACAATTTATATCATTAAAAAAAGGTTAATAAACTGTTTATTAATAAATAAACTACAGTACCCAGGTTATCATATGAGGCCTAAAATCGACATTTTTTGCAATGGCGCTAATATGGTGCGTATATGATATCTTTGCTATATATTGTTTTTATTAGTAGTTAGGCTTATGAAATTAAGCAAGTCAGTAGCGTTTAAAATCAAATTAAATAGAACTATTATATTAAGAATATTAAGAAAAGTTAAAATGGGAGGAAAAAAGAAAAATCACGAGTTACTAGTTTTACTGTTCGTTATTGAATCGTTATTAATGAAAAATTATGAAATATATTTTTTTATATATAAAAAGACGTAATTTCAATGCTCTAAAATGTTTTCGAAGTAGCTCATGCGCATGTTATTAATTGGATTATTTAGTCGACAGTCTTTGGTGTTAATAAAAATAGAATTTGTAATGCCTTTTTGAAATTACTGTATTGTAAAATAGTTAAAAAATACAAATTTTTAAAAAACATTTTTGTTAATTCGAACAGAAATATCTTTTATTTACTGAATCGTTTTCATATTTTCTCAAGCGTATTAAAATAATTAAAATACAAAATTGTTTTTATGCCTTTGAGTTAACATGAGCGTAATATTTAAAACAATAGAGTACTTTAGATGGGTGAATAATCTTCATAAGACTTATTTTGTCATAGCATAATTTAATTTTTTTTAAACAATTTAAATAGATTACATTTTTATTGTCAACAGCTTTAAACATGCAATAACACGATAGTAATTTAGATTTTTTAACTCTTTGTTTTATTTTGAATTTTTTTCTTTTAGTATTGCAAACATTTTGATAACCAGTGATTTTATTAAAATCATTTCCATGTGTAAAGGCTTTTAGCAGCGGTTTAATCAAATTTTGCCTGAGCGGCTTCCATGCAAAACAATTAATGGATTAAATTAATAAATTATTTTAAAATAATATGACATTATTGGGTTTTCTTTTTCAACTTGCATTTGGAATTTACATATATTTCTATTATTTTTAATCCCTTGAAAAATTATTGTTGTTTTCGAATCAGAATGAACCGTGTGGTTTCAGCATTTTATTTATTTCTTTATTTTTAATCTTTAACTCCTTCGCAACGGGAGCCTTTTATGAAATTTTTAATGCTTTGTCACCTGTTTTTAAAAATAGAAATTTGTGCTTTATTAAATCGAGAAAATTATTGTTGATTTTGAACCAGAATGAACCGTGTGGTTTCAGCATTTTATTTATTTCTTGATTTTTAATCTTTAACTCCTTCGCAACGGGAGCCTTTTATGAAATTTTTAATGCTTTGTCACCTGTTTTTAAAAATAGAAATTTGTGCTTTATTAAATCGAGAAAATTATTGTTGATTTTGAACCAGAATGAACCGTGTGGTTTCAGCATTTTATTTATTTCTTTATTTTTAATCTTTAACTCCTTCGCAACGGGAGACTTTTACGAAAATTTTAATGCTTTGTCACCGGTTTTTAAAAATAGAAATTTGTGCTTTATTAAATCGAGAAAATGTTCCGATTAAATAAGCCAAATTTTACAGATAAACAAGGATTCTTAGGCCTTTTTGCGGCCGTATACGTGCCGCCCGTCTCCAAGGGGTTAATCGCACGAGTTCTAACCAGTTTTAAATGTTTACTGCGACATGAAATATACATATTACACATAGCTGCCAACTCTTCTGATTTTTTGGACCTGAAAAATTCAATAAAAATTTTTGCCTTATTTAACCGGCGGATTACGGCAATTTCAAGTGATACAATTTTCTTTGAAATTTTTCCGCGCAAAAAAGCGGAAGATGTCGGCAGCTGTGATATTACATATACAAGCTGCAGTGCTAAAAGTCTAAAGCACTAAGAAGCTGCAGCAGGTAATGCGATCATTTTTTACCACCATCTCTCATGCAAATAATAGGAAATTAATTAATTACATTTAGTTATTAACTTTAAAATATATATATATATAAATCCAATGTTGAGCCAATTGATTAAAAAAGACCATTTTTTCTTTATATAGAATATATTTATAAGTCTTAAATTTTGGTCTTTGAAAAATTCACTTACCAAATAATTGTAATTTGTAAATCATTTTTTTAACCTTCCTACCCTGTTCAAATTTTACTCAATCTTGATAAAAACAATTCACACCAGAATTCTTTTTTAAAATATTTTAATATATTTAATTGAGTTATTTTTCTGAATCTGCTATCTAACGATTTTTATGAAAAAAATTCTGGTTCGAATCGTATAAATCATATTATAGTTATGGGTCGATTAGACCCATTCACGGTAGGAAGATTAAATTTATTTGTGAATAATAAAGAATCTTGGATAAAATAAAGAAAATTAAACAAAATGGAATATATTTACCTACCTACGTTTTCGGTTTAAGCTTAATATCAGCATAGCTTGTACTCAACAGTTTTTGAAAGTACAGAAATTTAATTTATCGAAATTAATGAAATACTAAACCTTGTAAAGAATACAAATAACGCAATAAAATCCCCTGAGTATTGTTATAGATTACAATTTATCTCTAAATTTTTGAATCATTTAAATGTTGTATAAAAAAGAATTTTAAATTCAATTAATGTTAATGCAATCTAAATAAATCTACATACTGCAATTTATTATGTTAGATAATTATATTAGTTATGGGAATATGCAAAAGCTGAATCGCAAACTTTACACGGGATTTACACGTTAATTACGATTTACAAATAACATATGATGCTTTATTTAAATATTAAAATAATAAACAATAAATATTTAAAAAGTATAAAATTTATCTGGTACTAATACTAGATTCAAAATTTGCATTCGAAGAAATACTTATTTTAATCCATTTGTGGAAAATTTAGTCTAGCAAATACTGTTTAAATAATTTTCTATAAAAATTGTAACTTGAAAGTAAATAATTTAATTTGTTTTCGACTTATAAAAGCTTTTAAATTTTTAAAAGATTTTTAATATTTATGCAAAATTTATACACATATGAATAATGATAAAAGATGTTTTCTTTTTGCAAATGAATACTAAATTTTAATACAGTATAAAAAATTTTAATTGTTACTGTTGAAATTTGTGTAAACAGAATTGTAATTGCATAGCTGGAGAAAATGCAATTAAATTGTAAAAAAAAAAAAAAAAAAAAAAAAAAAAAAAAAATGAATAATTTGATATTAAGCAGCATTTTGCATCATTTCTTACTGAATATAAAATTTAAATATCAACAAGAAAATTCCCTTTTTTTGGATTTTTTTTAGATATTGAATGCATTAAAAATAAGAATACTACATTATAGTATGCATCTGAGATAAATCATTATGTATTCGCTGATGGCATGTTAACTCGTATTCATCATTCTATTATATACGGGAAAAGGGTAATTAAAATAAATTGCTACAAATTAAAGTTGACTAAATTAATAAATATGTAAAAAAATATTTATTCATTAGTTTCTATGAATGGAAATATGATATGTGAACACGTTATTAATATTTGATACTACCCATGTTTTCTGGAAATCGAATTCCGCAAAAAAAAAATGTTCCACGACACAATAAATGCTTAGAAAATTTAGGAAATACGCAGATTTTAAACCTTTCAAATGTATTAATGTTTTTCCTTCTATTCATCATTAATTTATGGTTTTAACAAGTAACGCTTAAAATTGTTTAATCCTGTGATCAAATAAAAATGATTGCCATAATCCTAAATGGAATGTATAAATACTTAATAGAACGTAAAAAAAGATGCTTAACCCCTTGGGGACGAGCGACACGTATACGTGCCGCAAAAAAGACTTAAGAATCCTTGTTTACTCCCACCGGTAAAATTATACTGTAAAATTTGCCATACTCAATCGGAGAATATTGTCGATTTAAGAAGTAACAAATTTCTGTTTTATAAAACCGGTAAGAAAGCATTAAAAATTTTGTAAAATGCTTCCGTCGCGACGGGGTTAACTTGTAAGAAAAGATAAATGTTATACTATGAAAATGTAATGCATATACCATTATATAATGAAATGTATCGTTCAGGGTAGTGAGAAGGTGCTTTGGAACTCCAGTTGTTAAGCTAATCAGCACTAATTTCTGTCAGTGTCTAGCTAAATATGAAGATTAATTAAATTCCGTGGTATTGCGATATTGAGCACACAAAATTTGTATTACATACGGCCAAGCATAGAGATTCATTGACGAACATTTTCTCATTATAGTCAAATCGTGTTCAGAACCTTTTAAGACAAATTTATCCGTCGAATATCAGCCGTTTGATTATTTATTTATTTATTTATTTTTTATTTATTTATTTATTTTACGAATCCAATACTTTTTTCTTGCGAAGATAGCAGAAAATAGTAATACAGTAAAACTCCGATAATTCGGATTAATTGGGACCAGACCCGATCCGGATTATCCGGAGAATTAGAAAAAAAAATGAAATAAAATAAAACATTCTTACAGAAAATCCCATTTACGGTTAAACTTATTTAATATTTACAGAGAGTAAAAATGTTTACTTTGTAGTAAAAAGGTTTGCAATTTTCTGCTGTGCCAGTTTTCTATACCTTTTGCGAGCCGTACGTTCACGCATCCGCTTGAGCATAAGCCGTTCGTAGGGTGTAGTCTCTACCTGACGTTCAAAATAAACCGTTAATTGTTCTAAATGAGATGTTGCTTCATTATAGCAATAGGTCTTATAGGGACTTGTTTACCTTGCTTCCTTGCAATGCTCTAAGTAAAAATTTATTGTGCAGTGATTTTTTATGACATTTCTATGTGGTTTAAATAGAAAATTGGGAAAATTAGAGTTGCCAAACTTAATGATACATTGTTGTTCCAAAAAAAAAAAAAAAAAAAAAAAAAAAACATCAAAGAGTTTAAATAAGAAAGCTTAAGGTATTCTTCAGAAAAGATTTCAAAAAAAGCTTTTTTTTATTTAGAATACGACGGTTAGAAAGTTAATGTTATGAAATCGTGTTAACCAATCGCTTCTCAAACTTGAAAAAGAGATTGACCAAAGCGATCCGGATTATCGGGGTCCGAATTTGCGGGGTTCTACTGTATTAATAAAATACATTTTCTATTGTCAATGGTAAATGCTAATACGATCGTATTTTCAATCATTGCTAGTAACAATAATTGGGCATTGGTTCGAGATTCGTTCAGTTCGAAATTGTGCTTTTTTTGCAGTGCATGTGCAACGTGTCTCCTATGACTCTATTAAACTTTCGTTTTGTTCCAGATTGCCCTATTTTTTTACAAAATTGTGCGATGCATTGTGCGGTTTTACCAGATTGCGCAGTACTCCTACTCGGTAGCATGCACAGAGTACGGACAGAGCCTCAACTCGGCTTGAAAAGAACACCCTCAGTGGATCACTTAAAAACTAAACCATCGCGTTGGCGATTTTTATCCTCGTGATTTCTGTTTAATTGTAACCATATTCTGGCTTGGCACTTCTTGCTGAATGCTGATTTGATTATCTTTGCACACGTGCTTATGCTATTTGATCTTAGATTTCCGCGCTTATATTGATTCGTAATTATTACTGTTATTGTTCTTGAATTTTCAAGTTTAGATTATTAGGTGTTTATGTTAAGAAGAGAGACATGTATTGTTTGCAAGACGAATACGTCAAAGTTATTTTATATTAAAATAATTCTTTCATAAATTTCAAAACAAGAAGCAGCAAGCCGTCGCTGTTTTTTTCTTTTCTTTTTTCCCTTATCATTTGTCGCCAAGGAAGCGATGTTTCGCCAAATTAGCTACCTCTCTTATGTTATGATCGTAGTTTCAGAGTCATCCGCTCGTATCGCTACTGTCTATGCGTAATCCCATGTTAAACAAGTTGCCATTACAGTGTATGAAAGTTGATTCTCTGTTCCGTACTCTGCGGTAGCATAGACAGGGCTCCCAAATGATCCGCCAACGGAAAATCACAATTTTCTTAGAGAAATTTTCTTTTTAGATTTTTCTTGCAAATTGCCTAGAAACTACCCCTAAATGTTAATTCTAGCTCAAATTCTGCAGAAACATATCATGAAATTTTCTAATATATAAATCTAAAATATATCTAATATAACAAATATAAACTGGTGGGAATCAAACAATTCTGAATAAAAGCCGTAAAGCTTGCAGCCCGTGAATGCCTCGGGCGCGACGATTAAGTGTAGTTAATGGTTTGAGCTACTTTTTCTTCGGTAGGTAATTTACAATTGCTTTTCTAGATGAATAAACAAAATATACATACTTTCATTCGCGTGTTAGAATGACATTTGTTGAACCTGAATGAAAACATTACCGACTTTTAGGGAATTTTCAATAAGACATTGCATAAATTCACTCCGAAAAAGACTCAAAAAAGTGGTTTGAAGATGAATAAGACTCTCAAATTTGATAGGGGAGCCAATGGTACAAGCCCAAACGCCATGAATAACATTTGTAATATTATAGTGACAATGTATAATGGAAGATGGTCAAATCGCGCAGTATCACTCGAAAGTAGAGTGAAAACCTTAAATTAGGAAGATATGACGTGTTTTGTCGCCTAAAAAAATATGAAACTATGTAAACTCTATGCTATAATGTTGCACTGGAATTATTAAACGCAAAAGAAGCTCAATTGACATTTAACCCCTTGAAGGGCACCGGTATATTATATGTACCACTTAATTTTAATTCCCTTATTCCACATTGGCACCGAAATTTTAGTATTGTGTTTTGCTTTTTACAATGTACGGGAAAAATCAGCTTTTACTTACTATCATATAAATTTGTTTATGAATCCCGGTGTCAATCATTCATTCGACCATTTTCGAAACAGAAGTGCTTTTCCCCTCAAGGGGTTAAAATGTCTATAATTTAGATAAATGTTTTTTGTTCTTATCATTTTGCTCCCAGTGATATCGAGTAAAAATGCAATGATTTACATTATATTTATAACAATTTTTTTAGAATGTTTTCTTTATATTTATGTTGAGTATTTAGTATGATACAATAAATTTATATGGTTTATATTAAGACTAATACAATTATATTTTTTATTTAGGCAATTACATGATCGTTCCAATCACTCTGCACCCGTGCGTATTTATAATACATACTTAAATTTTTTCCAAGGATTCACTAGTTCTGAAAGTCTAATAATTTTCTGTAGGTATGATAACTCTTGCATTCTGGATATTTATTTTTGTATTTGGTCGATATGATTTTTTATGATTTAACCCTTAAATGCATATTGTATCATTTTCGATACCATAAGTGTCCCGATTTATTGGGAGTTTTATTCTCATATTCCGTATTCTCACCAGAAATTTAAAAGAGCAATTTTCACTTCACTTATTGACAGACCATTCGTAATTAAATAAAGAAAAATTTACTATTTAGATTTTCCTGGTATGAATTCTGATTCTATGAATTGCGCATTTTTTAGAACGCGTTCTATCCTATGCATTTAAGGGTTAACCTTGAAAGAGCAGCAGATGACCGGTTCAACCTAATATCTCGCATGTGCTCCCCCAATCGTTTTTACAAATTTCCGACTGGACATACCTGTATAGCTTAACTCATTATGTTCTGCTTTAAATGAAAATATTCCATTTAAAACAGAACATAATTTTTAACATTTTTTGGTTATAAGTTTTAAAGAGCATAGTTAATCATGTAACGAAAAATTTTTAATAAGATTGTCTTGCACCTTTTCAATAAATAGTTTCTTTTCTTTTAGCAATAAATATCGGTTCTATTTGGTTAACCCATCAACCAAAAAATAATCGCCAAATTTTAACATTAATTGCCAATAATGGATGATCGTGAATGTCACATTCAGTGACATTAAATAAGGTACACGTGTTTAAAACGTTATTAAGCTATTTTTATTTCGACTATTTATTTGTATTTTTATTAATATTCTACTAATTATTTTTTTTTCATTATTTAAAATAAAAAAGTATTTGAATATCTATAATTTGGCTATTAGTTAGGCGATTCGTATAATTTGGCGAAATTGGTCGACGGGATAACAAAGTAGTATTTAAATATCTTATTTATTTCTAGCATAGCAGGAAACATAAAAGTGAATGGAAGAATTCCATTCTAAGGTTAAGATTTAAGAATGAAATCTTAACCCATTCGTGCCCTGCATTTTTTGCGTAAATTTTATTTGTAAATTTTATTTTATGTTCTGCTTTAAATGAAAATATTCCATTTAAAACAGAACATATTTTTTAACATTTTTTGGTTATAAATTTTAAAGAGCATAGTTAATCATGTAACGAAAAAATTTTAATAAGATTGTCTTGCACCTTTTCAATAAATAGTTTCTTTTCTTTTAGCAATAAATATCGGTTCTACTTGGTTAACCCATCAACCAAAAAATAATCGCCAAATTACAACATTAATTGCCAATAATGGATGATCGTGAATGTCACATTCAGTGACATTAAATAAGGTACACGTGTTTAAAACGTTATTAAGCTATTTTTATTTCGACTATTTATTTGTATTTTTATTAATATTCTACTAATTATTTTTTTTCATTATTTAAAATAAAAAAGTATTTGAATATTTATAATTTGGCTATTAGTTAGGCGATTCGTATAATTTGGCGAAATTGGTCGACGGGATAACAAAGTAGTATTTAAATATCTTATTTATTTCTAGCATAGCAGGAAACATAAAAGTGAATGGAAGAATTCCATTCTAAGGTTAAGATTTGAGAATGAAATCTTAACCCATTCGTGCCCAGCATCTTTTGCGTAAATTTTATTTGGTTGGCACCACTATTTTTAGAAGATTTAAGTTTAGTTCATTAATCACGAAAATGCATCATTTAAATAAAATAATTATTGCTTTTCCTTTTTACAGTGCTGAGTGCACCATTTGAGGCGTCCGTAAAAAGGGACGCTAGGCACTATTGGGTTAAGTAATAGTAATAAAAAAATAAACTTACTTTTGTATTTGGTGGGTAGGTGCGTGCAAAATGGTCTCTGTAGTCTTTATTAGAAATATCTTTGTCTGCCGAGTCTGCACATTTCTGAAAAGATACAATGAGAAAAGATTTATAAATGCACTTCAATTTCGCAATTCAACATAACTGCCAACTTTTCCAACTTTTTGGACCGGAAAAATTTAATAGAAATTTTTGACTTACATTATCGGCAGAATGCGGTGTTTTGAAATTGAAAAATTTTTCAGGCCATAAAAGCGGAAGATGTTGGCAGCTATAGTAATTCCGAGAGGCAAGTGGTCAGTGGAAAAATACAGTCCAAAAAGAGTGCATTTACTAATACAGTAAAACCCCGGTTATCCGAAGAGCATTTGACCAAAGCATTTTCGGTTAATTGGGGTTACATAAGAATTTCCGGATAACAGGGGATATATAGAAATTTTTGAATAACCGGAAAGCTTATGGCGAAAACTTGTTTGATAAAAAGTTGTGATCGTAATTCAAAATATAGTTGTGACAAAAAATGTTGTGATACCGTTTTCAAAGAACCCTGAAGTTGGAAAACAAAAGAAAATCACAGCATATTTTGTAAAAAAAGTTAAGTGTTGTATATGTAAATCTAATAAAGTGTCCAAAATTACGCAATAGACAGAAAAATTAGGTTGACTTTGCTTATTTCATAAAGAACATGATATTTTTTTTAACACTATTTCTACTGGTGTGCAATGATTTCTTTCAAAACTTTCATTTTTACTTACTTTGCTTCTAATTTTTAAAGCTGATATGCATTAAAATAAATTTTCAATGTATTAAAAATGATTTAGAATTAATTTTATCTAAATTTAAAATTAAATAGAAATAGTGATTTAAAACATGTTGAAAGGTATCATTTGGCCTCGGTAAAAATAGCATTGACAGTTAAATTTTACACATTTAACCTTCCGTCTACCAGACAAAACTCCAATTTATCTACGGCAACACCTAATTTTAATTCCAAACTTGCAAACGGCACCAGTAATATTTTAATATAATTTTGCTTTTACAATTAAAGCTTAAATTAAGGAATTCGTAATATCTAGACAAGTCCTTTATAAATTCCGGTGTCAATCGACAATTTCTCATTTTACCATTGACACCAGAAATATTGCTGTCGGGTCCAATGGACCCGTCTGGTAGACGGAAGGTTAAGATTGACTTTCGGTTAAACCGATTTTTGGATAACCGAGATTCAGATAAACTTGTTTCTATTGAAATTTCTTTTAAGAAATTATATAAATTATTGTAAAGTGAAACTTCTCTTTATCATAGTACTGGTATTTAACCACTTTTTTGACTGTGTTTTAATGTGACCACTCTCAACCCTGGTTATTGTTACATGAAAGAAAACGCAAATATGCATAAAATACTAACTGTTATAAAACACGATGGTTGAAAATTCTGAGAATTCAAAAGCAAAATACTAAACTATACATTATAGTTAACAAAATAACTTTTTTATAATACCATAGTTGTTTTAATTTAAGGATAAAATAACATTGTTTAAATAGCAGTAATATGTAGAAAAGCTGTTTCATACATATGGAATTACCCTTTAATTTATTTAACCCCTTTGTAACGAACTGTCGAATATTGCGAGCACATTTAATGCACTCATTAGGTCGCTGGTTCAATTAATACTACTAATTACTTAAAAATTCTTTATATACAAACTATTTACACATTATTTACATTTCGAATAACGAATACAGATCTAGCGAAACACACGATAGGTCCGCAAAAGATCGCCGAAAAAAAAAACAATAACAAACGATATTCCAAAGTTGCCAAAACGGCAAAACTAAAGTACAGTAGAATGCGCCAAGGAGACGCACGGCATCCGAGGTTATGGTGAAGCCGTTACAAAAGAATGCGCCATGGAGACGCGATATACAAGACTGTGGTGAAGCCGTAACATACCGGCCCCCGTTGATATGTGCCAACATTCAACAATAATACTAAATGTAACAACAAACAATTGCAAATAATAGAAATTTCAATTCTACAATCAATAATACAGTATTTCGATAAAATACAATGTACTTCTTCAATATTATTAGTTAATATATTACTTAATATAAGTTTACCAAATGCAAATAGATAAGTTATAATACAACAATAATTACACTTGAATAGTATGCAAGATAGTTATCAAATTAACACTCAATATATGTAGCAATCTGATAAATTCAACAAGTTAATAATAATTAATCAAGAATATATACAGACGAAGACACGTAAATTTTATTATATATCCCCTTTCTCTGATTTTTATACTTAATCATAAAGGGTCCACAAAAGTCAACAGAACATTTTTGAAATGGGGGGCTAGGATTTACTCGATCAGCTGGCAAATTTCCCATAATTTGATTTGCCCATATTGGTTTGTTTTTAAAGCACGTTACACATTTGTGAACTATTTTACGAGCCAAGGATCGCCCATTTATTACCCAATATTTTTGCCGGACATGATGTAACAATGATTGTGGCCCTAAATGGAAAAATTTGGAATGAAAATATTCAAAAATCATTTCACTTATTTTATGATCATGTGGTAACACTATAGGGTGTTTCCTCTCATAGGTCAGACTGGAATTGTCTAAACGACCTCCAACTCTAATTAAATTATCGGAATCTATATAAGGATTTAGAAATTTGAGTTTACTGTTACCTGAAAAGCTCCTCTGGTTTTTCATATGCTTAAGCTCTTCAGAGAAGGCTGAATACTGTACCTGTTTAATCAGAAAAATTTCTCCAAATTTCAATTCACTTGCAGATAAGGCACCACTTTTTTTCTCCTTACCCTTTCGACAATTATTTAGAAATCTAAAAATATAACTAGTAATACGAATTAATTTCAAAAAATTATTAGTTAAAGAGAATAAACAATTATGAAAACAGTTTTCAGTTCTAAGTGAAAAGTTACTGTTGATTTCAGTTCTAAATTCGGACTCATAGTCAGTGTTGTTTTCCAGTTTTACTGGATAATCTTCTGCATACTGAATTCTGTCCCGAAGAAAATTTGGTCCACTAAACCAAAATTTGCAGTTAGTCAGTTCTTTAGCATCTAGACCTCGAGATAGGACGTCAGCAGGATTATTTTCCGATGATACGTGTTGCCACTGATAAGAGTCCGTGAGGTCTTGTATAGCAGCCACTCTATTACTCACAAATGTTTCAATTGGTGGGGAGATTTTCTAATCCATGCCAGTGATATTGTGGAGTCACTCCAGAGAAGAACAGTTTCTATTGGAATGTCAAGTGACGGTACAACTTTATGCATTTGTTTTGCTAAGAGAAGACATGAGCACAGTTCAAGACGAGGGATTGTCACTGTTTTTATGGGGGATACTCTAGACTTGCTGCAGAGTAAATGTGCATCAGGAGAACCTTCAGTTGGTATATACTGGATGTATATGGCGGCTCCATATGCCAAAGAAGAGGCATCTGCGAAGCCATGTACGATTATGCGCTCTTCACGGAAAACAAATCCAGGAATTTTTAAATTTTCTAATTGTGAAAGAGTGGAAACAAAATCACTCCATTCTTTCGCTATGGAATCTGGTAATGGCTCATTCCAATCTATCTTAGCTAGCCAGGTTTTCTGCATGAAGATCTTAGCTCTTGTTACTACAGGGCTAATTAATCCGAGTCGATCGAAGATTTTTGAAATCAAAGAGAGAACATCTCGTTTGCTATACAATTCCTTGTTATGAATCTTTAATTTATACAGAAAACAGTCACTTAAAGGTTCCCAGAGAACACCCAAAGTTTTTACTGAACTACAATCTGTTTGATCATCGAAATTATATTCGGTGGCAGCCATAGTATTAGGTTCAAGTAATTCTCGGTGGTTTGCACACCATTTGTGCAATTTCATATTTCCACGCTTCAAAAGTTCAATCAATTGGGACTTTAAAATTTTCGCCTTTTCGAGAGTCGATTCCCCGGAAAGAAGGTCGTCTACATAAAAATCTTTTAAAACAACTGACGATGCTAGAGGTAAGTTTGGTTGCTCATCAAGAGCTAATTGTTTAAGAGCTCGAGTTGCTAAATAAGGAGCATTAGATGTCCTATAAGTAACTGTATTAAGTTTGTAAGTTGTTACAGGCGTGTTAATATTGTCCTTCCACAAGATTCTAAGGAAGTCTCGTTGGGATGGGTCAATTAATACCATTCTATACATTTTTTCTACATCCGCTGTGAATGCATATCGATGTTTTCGGAAACGTATCATAATTAAGAATAATTCTTGTTGAGGAATTTTTCCTTTTAAAAGAATGTCATTCAATGACAAACCAGATGTCGTTGGCGTTGAAGCGTTAAAAAACGACTCGCAAGCGCGTTGTACTTTTTTCTGGCCTGTAGACCCCATGATGTGGTATATAATAAAGGTCCTTTACGGGTTTTGATTCTTCAACTAATTCCATATGATTTAAGTTTTTGTATTCTTCCATAAATTCCGAATAGAGAGGTTGCAAATTCGAATCCTTATCTAATCGGCGCCAAACTTGATCGAGCCTTTTTTCGGCTAGTTTTTTGGATTCTCCTAAAAGTGTAGCATCCTCCATAGGCATGCTAACAACATACTGACCATTGGAAGTTCGGTAATGAGTCATTTCAAAATGATTTTCGCAAAATTTCTCTTCATTACTAAGTGGAGAACTAGAATCATTAATATTTTCAATTTCCCAAAATTTTCTTAAGGATTCGTCTGTTTTTTCATTGGTTAATAAACCACAATATTGGGAATCATCTGAGGAATTATTCACGACACCGCTAGCAACATATCCGAATACTGTTTCTTGAAATAACAAATTTTGATATGAGCTGCGAATTTTACCCGATTTTAATAAATCGAAGAAACATTGCGCGCCGACCAACAGGTCTATCTTCCCAGGGATATAAAATTCAGCATCTGCTAACGAGATATTTGTAGGAATATCAGCAATTTCTATACGAATAGGTGTAAGTGGGGTTATTTCTGTAATTTTTGGCACTACAAGAAATTCCAGTTCCCTTGTGAAATCTCTATTTTTATTTGAAATCACAGTTTTAATTTTATAATTTAATGTTGTGGTCGTGTTATTCAAACCCGATATTGGAGCAAAAACCTTTGATTTCTTTATACCCAATTTCTTTGCAAATTCAAGCGACACACAGTTTATTTGGCTACAAGAATCTAAGAGAGTTCTTGCCTGGATATAATTTCCTTTATTTGTTTTTATGTCAATAACTGCAGTTGACAAGATAACAGTTTTATTTGAAGCGAATAAGCAATTAGAAAGATTTTGTGAGACTGAAGGCGTCAGACTTGATTCTGGGCGACGTACTGTCTGATCAACACCTGGTTTTTGAAAATGAGTTTCATTACTGGAACCGATTTCTTTATCTCTATGTAATAAAGTGTTGTGAGGGGATTTGCAATGTTTACATAAATGTTTCGAAACACAGTTAGCTGCTAAATGTGATTTATTAAAGCATATGAGACAAAGTTTATTTTTTTTAACAATAGCAAATCTTTCACCAAAATTCATATTTAAGAATTTATTACATTTATATAGGGGATGAAATGAGTCACAAATAATACACTGTTTTTCAGAACTTGTATTTACTAAAAGGGATTTTGATTTTATTTCACTAGAAATTTTTGGTCTAGCTAAATTGCTTCTATTTATGCTTTCGAGAGATTGGCTTCTTTTTTCTAAAAAGTCCATTAAACTGTCAAAACTAGGAACTTCAGATGTGTTTATTGACAATTCAAATTGTTTTCTTGTTTCCTTATCTAGTTTTTCTAAAATTATAGTTGTAAACAAAATATCAGAAAGGTTATTTCTCTCAAATCCTAAATTATTTAGAGCCCTGATATTTTTGTTTATAACATCTAATAAACGCCTTAATTCTTTAGATGATTCTTGTGTAATTTTTTCAAAATCTAACACAGCCTTTAAATGTATACTAACCACAATTCTTTTATTCTCAAATCTATTTTCTAACGCTTTAAATAACGAATCAAATGTATCATCTGGAGTTTCTAATAATTTAGCCTCATTTCTTAGAGCGGAATGCAAATAATGTAATTTTTGAACATCAGTCAATTCTTCATTATTCGTAACAATATTATTAAACTCTATTTTAAACATGTTCCAGTCTTCATATTTCCCACTAAATAGCGGAAGTGGTATGTCAGGTAATTTAATTTTACTGTTACTTATCCTTAATTCCGAATTTTTTGTTTCTTTTTTATTAGAATATAATAATTGATTGAAACTTACCTCTAGCTTTTCGACTCGCTCTTCCATTTCGACGAATGAAGCATCAATTTCTGTTAAATCATGATCTTCTGGTGCTGTTATATAATAATCTCGACGAAGTACATCAATGTTTGTTGACAGTTTTTGAAGATTCTTGATTTTCGTTTCAATTTGAATTCTAGACAATTCATCGGTTTTTTCATTTAGAGAATTTTCTAATCTTGTTAACTGGGCTTTTAAAGAGCCTCTAGTCCTATTCAAGCTAATTAACGAAGCCATTTTAATTCAAATAGAACAAGGAGAACAAGTTCGAATTAAAAACGAAAGTCCTACCGGCGAGCGGACCAATAATGTAACGAACTGTCGAATATTGCGAGCACATTTAATGCACTCATTAGGTCGCTGGTTCAATTAATACTACTAATTACTTAAAAATTCTTTATATACAAACTATTTACACATTATTTACATTTCGAATAACGAATACAGATCTAGCGAAACACACGATAGGTCCGCAAAAGATCGCCGAAAAAAAAAACAATAACAAACGATATTCCAAAGTTGCCAAAACGGCAAAACTAAAGTACAGTAGAATGCGCCAAGGAGACGCACGGCATCCGAGGTTATGGTGAAGCCGTTACAAAAGAATGCGCCATGGAGACGCGATATACAAGACTGTGGTGAAGCCGTAACACCTTTCACGACGGGAGCATTTTACGAAATTTTTAATGTTTTTCCACCGGTTTTTAAAAACAGAAATTTGTTCCTTATTAAATCAAGAAAATGCTCCGATTAAATAAGGCAAATTTTGCAGTAAATTTTTACTGCTGAGGATAAACAAGGTTTCTTAAGCCTTTTGGCAGCACGTATCGCTCATTCCCAATGAGTTAATTGTCCTCTAAAAATCTTCATATTTTATATTCTAGACCTTAATAAATTGCCCATTTTCAATAATAAATAAATAATAAAAATAGACAGATGATAAAAATCTCGACAATTTTAATCCTAGAGGTAAAAACTTATATTTACAGTGTTGCCAGATGAGCTACTTTTTTTTAATTCACATTCTTGATTGGCACCACTTTTTACAAATGATAATATATGCCTTATTCAATGACATGATAATTAAGGCAAAAACAAAAGGGAACTTTATCTTTTCAAAACTAGTCGTTGGGGGCCACCGTAATACTTACCCATCATAGATATGTATGTGAAGATAAAACATGTGAAAACTATTTATACAATGCATTGCAATTCATAAACAAAATTTAAATATTGTTAATACACATAGTTATGCTATATTAAAGAACTGCTGATGTACCAATTTCGACAAATTATATAAAACGCCAAACTACTGAAGTAGTACCGAAATACGAACAAGAAACATCCTTATAACTCCAAAAATAATAATTCTATTACCTGACAATTAACTGCGTCGGATTAAGCGTCTCATTTCCAATTAAAATATACCTCTGAATTGAAATTTGAATGAAATACAGGGTCATGAAAAATCGAAGAATGTGGAAAACAGGATTACAAATATCTCGGCAACTAATAATCCGATCGACTTCGTTCTATATGCAAAATGTGTGTTATTTTATTGCCTTTTACGTCCATTTCTTAAAACAAAAAAATTCGAAAATTTTTATATACTTTTCATGAGAACGAATTTTTCGAGGGTCCGAAAAAAATAGTTCCGGATAATCGAGGTTGCTGATATTAAATAGGCTTCGTTTCATTCTTACATACTAACTACATACAAAATTTCAAGTCTCTATCTCAATTTGTTCGGGAGATAGAGCGTTTACAAACAGACAGACGGACGGAATTTTTTTTCCTAAAAATATGTTTTTCGGAATCTCCACTATCTAAAACGTGTAAATCCGTCAATTTTTATTTCGATTTTCAAAACGATTGCAAGCCTTACCCTATACTACGTATAATGGGTAAGTAAAAGTAGTGCCAATCAAGAAATCTGAATTTAAAAAAAGTAGCCCACTGGCAACACTGTATATCTACTGATTTATAATATTTTAAAACATAAAATATACATTAAAAATAATAATCAAGCTGGAAGTTGAACGTCAAACATAGCAAATGAGTTGCGTTCGTACTATAACGAAGTTTTGAAAATGCTGTTATCTAGATGTACAGTACTTCGGATGCAGTATAGTACACAAAATCTTTTGTGTGTCCCTGTAAATACCATCTGATTTCTAATATACAAGAAGTAACTTGTAGTAAACCTCAACCACGTATATGAGTTTCATAAAATGTGAAATAGGTAATACAATTAAAACATGTCCCAAACAATATTTCCCTTATACCATTATGCATTGGAATAATTTTGTGTGGGCCTGTAAATTAATAACAAATATTCTCTGGACTACAGATTGTATATAATGTATATTTTAGTACATATTTCATCGATAAATATAGATTTTACTATGTTCGAAAGTATATAATATACTTAAATTCACTTAAAACTGTCTTTTCACATTAGCCTTGATGCAACGGAATACTTTTGATTATCCCTGTAATTAAACTTTACATCAGATTTTCATAAAATTTGAAACGACTAAAGAAAATCACCCAATAATCATTTATTTTAAATTTCAAAGGATTCGATTGGGTAGTTTTTGCTCTGTTATATGCGGACAGATAGACGGACGGACGGATTGAACGACGGTTATTTGTGCTGCGTATTTACATAATTACGAACGCACCAAAAAACTGTTGATTTTATATTAATTTGGCTGTTTTTATTTGTGGATATAATAGCATTGTTTAAACAGCAGTAATAGTAGAGAGATTGTCCCATGCGTGACATGGAATGACCTGTCTGTACTTATTTTTTAAATATCTGTGTAGAAAAAGACTTGCTAAATTTAAAATTATTGTACAATTCTTATTTATTAATACAATATACATATATTATTTATGGCTTTGTTTCTTCTTTTCTTTAGCTATTAATATAATAGAGATTGACATTAAATTACAATATATTTATATCATTCATTGCTTTGTTTCTTCTTTTCTTTAGATATTAATATAACAGAAAATTGACATTAAATTTCAATATATTTATATCATTCATTGCTTTGTTTCTTCTTTTCTTTAGATATTAATATAACAGAAAATCGACATAAAAAATATATGTATTCCAATAGCCGATGTCTGAAATTACGAAAATAAATACATTTTATGTATAAGAAAAGTTGCATTGTCATATTTAGTACATAATAGAAAAAAATAAAGAAGAATATTCTATTATTTCTGTTTTAATGCCTTCCTTTTAAAAAAAATCTCCAGAAAAAAACCGCTTATTTTATAAATACTTTACTAGACAACAAAAGAAAAGCTTTTAAATAGTAAACACATTATTGAAAGCAAAAATCTTTGAATAAATATTTAATACCATAACAAAGAATTTGTTTCCAATTTTATGATTTTAACAATAAAAATATGACAAACAGTCTTATTGTTTTTCTCTTTAATAAAAAAAGAAAACAGTTTTCGTAACAAAAAAGTATATTAACATTTTTCACTTTGAATAAAACAATAAATAAATGTATTTTTAATTGCTATTAGTGACTACAGAACTTTATTTCAGAATTCTGTTGTATAATTTTTTGAGATGTGCCGATGTCGGCTTTTAGCTCACAAGTTATCAAAGTCTGAGAGCTAGTGCGACTGGAAGTTCTGTATGTATGTAATATATGTAAATATGTATGTGTGTATATATGCATGTCTATACTAATAAAATAACAAATCGCTCTGTCTGCGTGTGTGTGTGTGTGTGTGTGTGTGTGTGTGTGTGTGTCTGCGATGGCTAGCAAAATCTATGGGACGTACGAAGCTCAAAATTTTTATGAGAGTAGCCCAATATCTCTCCTGATGCACCTGAGCTTCAGAATTTCGAAATTCTATTTATTAACTGAGTAATTAAATTCCAAAGATCACTCTCATAAAAAATCGCCTTTTTTCTTCTTTTTTTTCTCTTCATTTAGTTATGGTTGGTTGGTTGCATAAAATTTTCGCATAAATAATTTAAAAAGCTGGAACAGACCTTTAAAATTCATAGACTGGCAAACTGTCAGTTTAAATAATGATTTTTTATCACAGCGGTTGCAAACCATGGAGGAAAAAGATAGGTGGTGGTGAAGTAAACCGAAAAAAGAGTTGCAATATTAAACCATTTATCGCTCAAATATTAATGTCCCAAACAAAAGCATGTGGAAGGGATTTTGTATTAATAAGACGAATTGAAAGAATTGAATAACAGCTGAAGCGTATTTTATGAAGAAATAGTAATTTTTTAAAATGGTCTTTTTTCTATTATATTATTTATTTTTAAAAAATGTTTGCTTTTAAAATAATTGAAATTGATAAATTCGAAATAATTTAAATGTCAAAATAAAATTAAATAAAATATTGAAAACATTTGATTTGAACTAAAAATTGTATTACTAAAAGCTTTCTTTTTTTTTTCAGAACTTTTTAATACTTTATAACGTAGATGAAAATATGTTTTTAATTTAACAACATATTAATAACTCTATGTCAATATATAAAATATATTTATGAAAACATTCTTTTAAAATCATGCGCGAAAACTTAAATAACAAATATTAGTCTAAAATATAGATTTCAGAGTGCAGACGATTTTAAGACATTAACGAAAGAATGTTAACTTTTCAAGCAAAATCTTAAATGATGCTTCTATATTGATATTTCAAAGTGACGGCTAGGTTACATTTATGTTATATTTAAGTTACGGTAGGGTAATGTTAAGTCGCAGTTAGGTTACAGACAGATTATGGTTATGGTACAAAAGTTTACGGTTAGGAATTTGTCCACAGAGTCAACATTACGCATGCTTTGATTAAAAATATACACTTTTGTTAAATGGCTCTGAAATTATAATACTATATACCAATCTTTTATCATCGCGTATCGATTCATTCACGGTATAGTCGGATTTAAGAATGATATAATTAGTTTGAAATTCAAAATTTTTCACTTGGGATTTCTATGCGAAAAAAATAATTAGTTACGTGATTTAACAGTGATTTTTACGGGTAAATATCAACACTTTAACACGAAACTAACGCAATCGTTGGATACATGTTCCCTCCCGTGTTTCTCATTGCTCATTTTAAGTATTTCTAGAGCTTAATATTAGTTGTTGTTTTTAAAACCGATTTTTCACAAAGTCAGCTGCGACGTATTTCAGACAATGCATTTCTGCATGCTTCCAGTTATTGATAAAATCATACAAATTTCAAGTTCGTTTAATATTGTTAATACGGACCCGGGCAACGCCGGGCGGGTCAGCTAGTACGCAATGAGATAACTCTTGATAGAAATATTCAATTACAACAAAGCATCGTCTATACGACGATCGCTTATACGACGTTTGAGAGTGGTCCCAATTCATTCCTATTCATTTTAATGTAAAAATATATCTTTTATACGACGCACAAAATCGTTTATACATCGATTTTTCGATTTTGTAAGGTTTATTATTGTTTATTTTTCTTGTGTTTTAAGAAAGGGGGAATTTATCAGCTAAGAATGACACCAAAGAGCATGCTTAAATGTAAATCACTTGGTACCAATATGAGCTAGTGTTCGATTAGTCGGAAAAAAACTTACACGTAACAGATTACATTGTAGGGGTCATTATTTTTGCAAGTATAGTCAACTTTATCGATCTTTTAACCCATTAGTGTCCCTTTTTAGGGACGCTTCAAAAGGTGCATTCAGAACTGTTTTTGACACCGGTAAAAAAGAAAAGCAATAATTGTTTTATTTAGGTGATGAATTTTCGTGATTAATGAACTAAACTTAAATCTTCTAAAAATAGTGGTGCCAACCAAATAAAATTTACGCAAAAGATGCTGGGCACGAATGGGTTAAAATTGAAAATGGACCATCTTTCTAATTGTTATTAGTATATTAGCAAAAACGAAGGTCATCAACTTCTACTACATAAAGAAAATACAAATGGGACTTTCTTTCCATCTGCTTAAGAGTTGAGTTCTGTTGAGTAGAAATTATGTTTTGATTTACGCTGCTGATTAGCTACGCTTTCACGCTAGATTTTAGTATATAATATATTATTCCACGTTTCTTAGTTATAGATTATAGGGTAAAATTTAATAAATGGGTAAACCTGATTATCCTTAGCTTTTTTGAAAAATTTTACTGAACGGATTTTACACGAGATTTGCAATGTTAAATATATGAATTTTAGGGATGGTTTTAGTATGTTGCATAGCTTTCTTTAGCAAATCGTACTGCAAATGATCTACTAAAAGATCAATCAGCTTAATTTATATCTCTGACAAATTAGATAAAATAATGCCGCTATGGTACTCGTATCGTTTTGAAAAATGCGTGAGGACATTCATTACATTACAGATATCACAAATATAGCCATGTATTTCGTTTGATTCTATGTTCATTTGGAGAAACTGATCCGTGTAGAAGGCGAATCATGCTAGTACAAAATATAAATACAAATGCATTAATTTATTGTTTATAGCTGTTTACTAAGGAGGAAACATTATCTGAAAAATAAAGAAAATTTTTTGTTTAAAATTCCTTATGGTTTATGATCTTAATATAAATGATGAATATTTATACAAAAATAAGTTAATTTATTTTGTATAAAGTTAAATCAGAAAGGCATAATGCCTCAATAGAGTATCCAGTTTCTAGACATATATATATATGTAAAATTAGCTGTGCAGAATAATTATTTTTCAGAGAATGTCTATTTGCACAAAAATAGTGACGAATCATTTTTTATGTCAGTGTGGCATCAATTTCTTTTGGCAGATGAAGCGTGCACTTAGACTTAAAGTACATCAGAATTACGTTTTGAAACACTCTAGTGAGAAATCTACAATGGCTAAATGTTGTTTTAATTTCAACCATCACTTTAATTATAGAGAGGCTAAATTTATTCCAAAATGTAGTTCAGTTTTGCATTTAAATTTTTATGAATTTTACATTATTTATAAACATACTTCTACTTTAGTTAACGATATGTCCAGCACCCCTTTTTTTTCGCTACTGAGGAGAATGCGTAGTGGCCCTCTCTTTTTAACCCTTTGTTGCATACTGTCCACTACAGTGGACAAAAATTCATTCCCAAATGCTAATGAATTTAATTCCCAAATGCCACATTGGCACCGGAATTTTGGTTTAAAAAAATTCGGTTTATTAAATTCCTGCAAAATAGCTTTTTCTTGTTTACAAATAAGGCTGTTTTCAAATTCCGGTGTTAGTCATCAATTTCAACACTTAAGCAATTATTTTTTTAGTGTTAAGTCTATGCAACAAAGGGTTAACTTTTTTCCAATTATTTACTTCATGAAAGTATTTAACCTTTAATTTCCATGATAAAACACGCTTTAGAAATTATGGAGTTCAGAAAATCTGACTTTACACCAGAAATTTTTAGTGGCTAATTTCGGTTTATTTAAATCCGGAATGGCCGTTATGAATTAAAGCCAATGTTGCTATTTTAATTTTTCTGGTGGTAATAAATAATGTGCATGTTTGTAAACAAACTGTCTTTTTTCGCGACAACTCAACTTGTGGTTGGCAAAAATTCGAATTAAACTGCATTAGAAAATTCTAAACTAAATGTAATTTTCACGTCGATACAATAAATTTCATTTTATTGTATTATACGCAGGAAATAATACGTTATAAATTACTAACTCTCCAAGAATTATTATTTTTGCCAATCACAAGTTGAGAAGCACATCCTTTTTCGGGTGCGTGACGTCACATGCACATTATCTATTAGGATATACGGATTAAAATACCTCAAAATATCGCGGGCGGTTTGGGATCTAGAGGCCTAAACTTTTTGCTGTCACATTTTCGATCATTCGTTAGCTAGTATTCGGGGCTATAGCCGAGGGGTTCCTTGAACCTATTTCACATTTTTTTTTCTCTCTGAGTAAGGGGATCGATGCATTCTTTAAATTGCGTATGTGAATTTCTGGGGGCTTTGTTTTAAACGAGATTTGTGCGTTAACCCTTTCCGGTGCACTGTGTCCGGTCTGGACGCATCTAATTTTAATTCGAAATTTGCAATTAGCACCAATAATATTTTTAAAATATTGTTTTTACAATAAAAGCTTAAATAAGGAGTTCTTCATTTCTTCAAAAGTCGTTTGTAAATTCCGGTGTCAGTCGATAATTTCTCATTTTAAAAACAGAAGTTTTCAGCACCGGAAAAGGTTAAAACGTTGTTTGTTGTTTTTAACCTGTGTATTAAAAATTGTTGTTTACATAAAAATTTATACAAAGATAAATAGAAACTAGACATATATTGTTTATTTGAAATTAAAACCATTTCAAAACTAAAACTGACTTAATTTTATCAGATAGCTTTGTAACAAACATTTTTAATGGAACTTTAGAGTCTGAACGTGAATGATATAAATAGAAAGAATGAAATTCACGAAATTCGTGTAATCCAAAAAAGCTTTTATAAAAGCAACTAAAGGGATTTTCACCTGAACTAACGAATTAAGAGTACTATATCGGAAGAAAAGAACACTTATTCTTTGGTTGCTTATTTTGTGTTGATTGGGATTTATCTCTTTTTTTGGTAAATATCTTCCTTTTAGATAAGCATTTCTTTACCTTTAAAAGAAACCGTATAACTACTTACTGATGAAGTTTCTAAAAATAAAACACAATTTTTTTCTGTAATATGTTATCTAAAAGAAATATTTGCTCTATAAATTATCATCGATATAAAATATTAAGTGAAAGAAATATGTGTAAACTGGTATCTAAATCTTTTTATTTAGAAATAAATCAAAACATAATTTAAATTCAAAATCTCAAAATATATCTATAAACGACGCCAGTAAAACAACACAAAAATTAATATGCTTAAAAAAAGTACTTGATTACTACGCATAGTTTATAAGTTTATGCTATAAAAAGTTTCATGTACAAAGAAAAATAATTTTTGTAAATAATTTATTTTGCAAAATATTTCAGTTGTAAAGAATAATTAAGATGTCTTATTTAACCCCATAACTGTTACATCTTTTGACAACATAAATTAAAACTTGGGGCTAAACACCACTTTTTCATAGTAAAATATTTACTACACTTAATCGAAAAATATCATACAATCAAAAAAGATAAATTTACAGTTAGAAATTAGTGGTATGAAAACGCCTTTAGTAACAAATCAAACAAAGACCGAATCCAGTTCGTGCAACGCAGATAAGGCATTAATGAACATGGCTGATTTTGGTAAAAAAGAAATAAGAAAGTTTAAACCATTATAAAATGATTTTATTAAGTTTTATTAATTTATCTACATAATAAATTTCATTATCTTTGAAAATAAGCTATTAAAGCCTGATGCCTCATTGCGTTAGAACAGGGATTTTTAACATTTGATTGAAAATATTTATTGTAAGAAATCCTTAAAGATTGTCTTTGCCTTATCTTACCGCAAAGTCACTGCTATTTAAGAAGTGCATTTTTTTTTCATACTAAAATAGTGGTAACTCTGTGGACCTAAATTCAGAAACGAAGATATTACAATAGAACAAAACATGAAATAAGTATCACGAATCAAGTATCTAGATTATGATACACTTTTCCACATTTTCAGAATAATGTAAGAAATCTTCCCCCCATAATAAAATGGAAAGTGATACAATATATTTGGAAAACAAGGGCTATTTCCATGCGATCTTGTTTGTCTCTTAAGTACTACGATTTTCGGCTACCAGTATTTTATATTGGAAAAATGTGACTTATTTTGTCGAAGATATCTCATCAAATGAATGAAATGAAGCAAACTTTTCGAAAATATCGGTGGCCAACAAGCATAGCAATTTACAGCTGTGTAACAGACAAACAACCCTCATAGCATGCATGTTCACAGTGACGTCACAATGACGTCACTGTGAGTCACTTTGGTCACATCACATCTGTGACGAAAATGCCACCACTCTGTGACGTAACAATGTGACTAAGATGTGACTTTCTAAAACAATTTCACAGTTCGTCACAATGTTAATGTCAAAGTAGTCACAAATGACACACTTTTCACAAATTGGTCACATTGTGACGTCACAAAGTTGTCACAATGTGACGTCACAAAAAAGCTCTAAAACGGCCATAACGACTTCACATTTTAGTCACTGTGACTTCACATCGACGTCACGTGACGTCACATCGACAATCGATGGTCACAAAGTCACAATGTGACTTCACAACGACGTTGCAGTGACGTCACCATGTCTTACGGGAAATTCGCATGGAAATGGCCTTAGTGAAAAGTGATATAATATGTTTGGAAAACACTTACTGAAAAGTGATATAATATATTTGGAAAACACTTAACACATGTGAAAATCTAATTTCTGCTATCATCATCTAGGAGAACAATATCTGAGTTATTTTGTGCAGCCTTGTACATTATATATAGTTTTTTATATGTTCTACTTAGTATGGAGACATTTCGTTCTCTTTGAAAACGCTTAACACCTTGTAATATTCTTTCACAATAATTTCTGTCAATAAGGGAAAATGTTGTCGATTTTTTTTTGTGCAGCAGCGGTATTTGACCTTTAAAATTTATATTTTTCCAAATATTACAGAGAAAATTAATTTAATTTAACACTAGAACGCCCGGATGGAGTCGATTCGACTCCAATCATGTAACTAAATTTCAATTCGAACCAGAAAAATTTTCTTGAAATAATTTAAATCTAATCCACGCAAATTTACGTTAAATAAATCAATTAAATAATTTTGAATAAAAATTCTGGTGAGAAATATTATTTTCAAACTTGAGTAGAATTTCCGGGCGTTCTAGTGTTAAAAAGTCATCCCAAAACTAAACATGCACTTTGCTTTTGCTTGCTTATCGTTAGACTTGCATTTGAATTATTTTATCAGTCCTTGTAAAGGTACAATGCAGTCTAGGCACAGTTATTTTAAAATAACAATTTTACAGTGCACCTCAGTGATGAACATCAATTTTTATGTGTTTAAAAAGCTGTAAAATCAGTAAATTATATTGTAAACGAGTTTTTGCTAAATACAAATGTGCAAAAATCTAGGCGCCAGAGGGTAGTCTCTCACCACTAAAAACTTAAAGCTTTTCCGCTTAAAATTTAAAAAGCATACTACCAGGTATTTTACGCGAAATATTAGACAAAGAAAAACGAAATAAATTCTGTGGTGAGAAACTGCCTGCTGGCGCCTAGATTTTTGCACCCCTGCTATAAGTAACGGAATATTTCTGAGCATCCCTGTAAAACTGTTATTAATATTACATAACTTTCAATACGGGTAAAGCCGTGGTAAATTTCAACAGCGTATATAAATTACGCGGCAATGCGAGTAAGTTTATATTCGTCAGAGTATGGGCAGGCAAACTGAATTTGTAAGCACTTTTCATCAGTGTTTGAAAGCCTTAAAATGGGGTAATCGCAATACATGCTGGTGTGATAGGTGAAATTTATCTGGTAAAAAAATGACACTTATGAGTGTTCCTGCTGTTAAGCATTAGTTATATAGTGGATTATCATTATACACAGGGTATCTTTCAGTTTATGGCCAAATTTAAAGTCCCCATGAAGAGGCAATTTTGGTACAGAAATGCGGTTTCGAAAATGAAAGTTGTATTATGCCGATTCGTCGTTCTCATTTCTTTTTTCTCAAACGGTTACTTACATCAAATAAATTGTTACTTAATGAATGAAGGCCAGAATGGATATCATCCTCCCCCCACACTCCGTTTAAATTAAGGACTTATTTATCCTTATATTACAGAATGCTACATAATTTACAAAAAAAAAAAAAAAAAAAAAAAATAAAAAAATCATGCTTTTAATCTCTTGAAGGGCGGTGGGATAAAATAGACTCCAGTTAATTTTAATTGCAAAATGCCACATCGACACCAGAATTTTAAAATGAAAAATTAATTTTATCAAATGCGAGAAGAAAAACTGTTATCTTTTTTGAAATAAATTTGTTTTTTCAAAATCTGGTATCATTCAATCTCTTCAGTGTTTTAAGAATATACGTGCTTTTCAAAGGGTTAAAAGAATGATCCTATCGACGCACACCTGACTCTACACAGAAGATGAGCCTAAGAGGTGAGCGAACTCTCGTCGTCTCCACCCATTTATCTTTCAGTCGGCGTTAAAACACAAATCACCGCGAGATGTTGAAGAAAAACAAGAAGTGCGGAGTAAATGAAAATAAACGGTTTACTGACATGGCAATAAATCAGTAACAAAATAATTAGCTGAATGATGAAATCATTAGCTGAAATGTACCTTAAACATCATCGATAGAGGCATGGCAGCGTTTAACAAGTGATTGAAATACTGTTTCAAAGATTCTAAGAGTCTCATACAGGGTTCGCACAGTTCTGCCACTAAATTTTAAGAATATTTTCGAAGTGTTTCAGACAAATATCGACAAATATCGTAAAAAGCGGGGATTGTGAAAATTGTGGTTTAAAAATTAAATGTAAATTTTCTTATTTTTAATACTGGTGCCAGAATCCTTGGAAATTCCAAGGAGTGTGCGAACCTTGCTCATATTCAACACACTAAATGAAGCTGACAAAAACCCATTCCAAGACTTTCAATCGTCGGTCGCTGAAACTGTTCTTGAAATACTTATAAACTGGGAGGCGGCAGTACACCGAGTCACCTCATCGAGTTCACGTCTGAAACTCTAGAATTATTTAAAACTCGTTTCGCTTATTAAAACACATTCGGTCTGCCAAGACATTTCTCGGTGGAAAACACCTGAAAATCTTATTTTGAGGGTTGTCTCGTAGGTTTATCATTGTGTTTTCCTGCCCCCAGTTCTCCATGTTTTCATACCTTTGGATGAAAAAAAAACCACAATGATAAACCTTCGAATCAACCACCAAACTTGTTCTTTTAGATGTTTTCCACCAAGATATGACTTTGCAGAATTGCGTTTTCGCTTGCGAATCGAGTTTTAATCCTTTGACAAGCTAACAATAATGTATGAGTAATATTGAATCACTGGAAAAAATTGAAAAATCTTATTTTTAAAATAAGGAAAAGCAATTTTCACCGTTTTGCCGCCAAAGTTAAAAATAAAAATATTTCGGGAAAAGTTTCCGGTGCGAATTTTGTTTAAATTAGGTGGAAAAAAATGTATCCCACCGCCGTCGCTCAAGGGTTTAAACATAACTGCCAACATCTTCCGCTTTTTCGGCCCGGAAAAAATATACAGTAAATTTTACTAAGTCAAATCGTCATAATTTGCTGATCAAATAAGGCAAAATTATCTGTTAAATTTTTCCGGGTCAAAAAAACAGAAGAGTTGGCAGCTATGATTTAACCCTTTAACGTTCATTGGTTTCGCCATGAAACCACAAAATTTTGATTCCGATATGCAACACTGAACCGGTATTTTTATCTAAAAATATCCCCTTTATTATGTATGTGAAAAATCACGTTTTCTTATTTAGAAATATATTTGTTCTTAATTACCGGTGTCATTCATTTATTTCGACAGCTTAGCAATGAAAATGCTTTGATCGTTAAAGGGTTAACCACTTAATCGTCATGCCTGAGACACTCACGGGCTTCACGTTTCACGGCTTTTATTCAGAAATGTTTGATTCCCACCACTTTTATAAAATAGTGTAATAGGTTATTTTCTGGTGTGATTTTACTTGTCATTAGAGGAATATTTTTTTTTCTAAAAGTGGTGGTAATAATGAATTTGAATTTTTAAGCCGTAAATTAATGCGACCATTGAGTGATTAATTAATTCTGGAACTCCAGGTGTGAAATGAATGAGGTGAATGTCTCTGCTGCCAATTCTCGTTTTATATGAATCTTCCAAAAGGTACACCAGTCAATTATTAGACGTATTCCAGGCCTGCGTCGATGTTGGTGGTGGCAAATTTTATCACTTATTATACCGCAATTTCCTGCGTAAGCTTAGACTTAAACTTAAATTTTGAGCTCAAAATCTGAATAGTAGCAGTTAAGTAGCATAAACTTAACTGTTTTCAGAGGGTTTTAAATTCAAATGATTTTAAAAAACGGAAAAATTGGTCGATTGATTTGCGGTTTTCACTAAAACTATTCTTTATGTCGGTATTTTGTTGAAAATGAATTATAAAGATAAATTTCAAAAAATGCCGATAGAGGGCGCTTTAGACTTTGGAGTAACGTACAACTATATTTTACCGTTATTTTTCGCATCTCATAAAATTTTCTTAGAAGCTTAGACATAAACTTAAATTTGGAGATGAAAATCTGAATCGTTGGGAGTGGTTAAGTAGAGCAAACTGAACTGTGTTCAATGGGGGTGGGGAGGTTCAAATTTCAAATAATTTAAAAAAAAAAACAGAAAAATTGGTCGATTCGTCTGCCGTTTTCGCTAAAACTATTCTTTATGTCAATATTTCCTTGAAAATAAATTTTAAAGATTAATTTCAAAAAATACCGATAGAGGGCGCCTTAAACTTTAGAGTAACCAACAACTATTTTTAAGCGTTATTTTTTATATCTAATTAAATGCTTGCAAATGCATAGATTTAAATTTTGAGCTCAAATTCTAAATCGATGGAGGGATTAAGAAGCGGAAACTGAACAGTGTTCAGGAGTTAAAATGTTACCCTCAACACCCCTCGAACACATTTCAAATTTCCGCACTTAATTACTCAAAACGATGCAGATTTTGAGCTCAAAATTTAAGTTTGAACTTTTACAAGCAATTAATTAGATACAAAAAATAACGGTTAAAAAAAGTTGTTGGTTACTCCAAAGTTTAAGGCGCCCTCTAACGGTATTTTTTAAAATTAATCTTTAAAATTTATTTTCAAGGAAATATTGAGATAGAGAATAGTTTTAGCGAAAACGGCAAACGAATCGAACAATTTTTCCGTTTTTTATAATCATTTGAAATTCGAACCTCCCCACCCCCATTGAACACAGTTCAGTTTGCTCTACTTAACACTAGAACGCCCGGATGGAGTCTATTCGACTCCAATCATGTAACTAAATTTCAATTCGAACCAGAAAAATTTTCTTGAAATAATTTAAATCTAATCCACGCAAATATACGTTAAATAAATCAATTAAATAATTTTGAATAAAAATTCTGGTGAGAAATATTATTTTCAAACTTGAGTAGAATTTCCGGGCGTTCTAGTGTTAACCACTCCCAACGATTCAGATTTTCATCTCGAAATTTAAGTTTATGTCTAAGCTTCTAAAAAAAATTTATGAGATGCGAAAAATAATGGTAAAATATAGTTGTACGTTACTCCAAAGTCTAAAGCGCCCTCTATCGGCATTTTTTGAAATTTATCTTTATAATTCATTTTCAACAAAATACCGACATAAAGAATAGTTTTAGAGAAAACCGCAAATCAATCGACCAATTTTTCCGTTTTTTATAATCATTTGAATTTAAAACCCTCTGAACACAATTAAGTTTGTGCTACTTAACTGCTACCAACTATTCAGATTTTGAGCTCAAAATCTAAGTTTAAGTCTAAGCTTACGAAACCTTTAATGAGATGCAAAAAATAACGGTAAAAAATAGTTGTTCGTTACTCTAAAGTCTAAAGCGCCCTCTATCATCATTTTTTGAAATTTATCTTTATAATTTATTTTCAAGACAATACTGACATAAAGAATAGTTTTAGTGAAAACCGCAAACGAATCGACCAATTTTTCTGTTTTTCATAATCATTTGAATTTTTGGACCCTAAACTTTAATGGCGCCTATCTCCTTCGAAAGACTTTGGGACCCTTGGTTTCCTATTTAAATATTGTTTGTCTTGATGTGTACTATCACCCCTTAAAGTTTGGACCATGAATTTAGAATTACCCTGTATATATATATATATATATATATATATATATATAACATTAAAAAAAGTTGGTGTGACTGAAGCCTAACAGACAGAAAATCTAAACAAAATAGCATTTGGCTTTTTATATGGCCTTGTTTGGCGAAATACTTCTATAAAAATAGCTTGCATTAAAAATGTGCAAAATGTACAGAAATGACATCATCAATGTTTCTTCTGTATTTTAAGATACCATTTTTAGATTGCATTAGTAATAAAAATTTATCAAAAATTTATATATTTCCTTTTTTTCATAGCTTTTGCAATGCAATATATATATATATATATATATATATATATATATATAATATATAAACCCAATCAAATGGTCAAAAAATTTGCTTTTTGAGTCCTCATATATCATCATATTTTGTGTACAAAAAATAAACTATTTTATTTTATTTATTTTATTTATATATTTATTATTATTATTATTGTTATTATTATTATTATTATTGCTATTTGCTTTAAATCTTTCTTATTCATCAGTTTGTTATTAAAAATTGATTTAACCCTTTAACGATCATAGCATTTTCATTGCTAAGATGTCGAAATAAATGGTAGACACCGGTAATTAAGAACAAATATATTTCTAAATAAGTAAACGTGATTTTTCACATATACAATAAAAGGGATATTTTTAGATAAAAATACCGGTGTCAGTGTTGCATATCGGAATTAAAATTTTGTGGTTTCGTGGCGAAACCAATGAACGTTAAAGGGTTAACTGAATTTGAATGATTGATCTGAACTGAATTTAAAAATATTTAAAAATAAACTCTGGAGTCTGAGGAAGTTTTCTAAACAAGAGCGAAGCTTTTGGACTATCTATATGTTATAATTCACTAAAAAAATTTTAATTATATATTAATCATAGTTGCGAACTTTTACACTTTCTTCCTGTCACTAAAATTTTATATTAAATGTTGTCTTATTTAATCGGAGAAATCACACGATTAAATAAGACAAAAATCTCTAAAAATTTTTAATGGTAGAAAAAAAGCGGGAAATTTCGCAGCTATATTTTATGTAACAAAAATTTTTAATCAAACAACTTGTTATAATAAAATATGAGTGTAATTTGTCAAATACACATTTCAAAACATTTTTTTATGATTACTATTTCATTGCATTCCCTCTTTTATATGTTCCCAGAAAAGGAGACCGTTACATCAGAAATTACATATATAATAATTTTAAAACTTACTTTGATAGAGTTTTAGTTACTAAGCGAAATATATACTCGAGTCTGATGTCAATCGAAAAAACTTTTACAAAAAGAACCATAGGAATCTCAACTAAACTAACGAATTTTTTAAGAGAACTACACCGAAAAAAGAAAACTTATTTTCTGGTTGGAGTCTTTGCTACAGCTGTAAGAATTCGCCTTACAAATGTACAAGAGAAGAAAGAAAGAAGTGATAGCTTATCTTAATAAATATCTCGGGGCTGCATTCTTCTTTATAAACTTTTTATTACTTGAAAAAAAACGGCACTCACATATAGTAGACTAACAGACACACATTATATACAAATAAAGTTTTTTACATAATTCTGGCCCACGCCACCATCACAAGTTATGAACCACACTTCACAACCAACATTCGAATATCACTAAGAAAAAGAACATTTTTTAATAGAACTAGTGTTGCCAGTTTTTTTTTAAACAAAAAATATTACAACTACATTTTTTTAATTTAGCAAAACTCAGGTCACGTGACGCGTGACAGTCTTATTTTTTTCTCTTTCTTTTTTTCCTTTGAAATGCGCGTGTTACACAGCTATTTATTATAGGGGATCAATCTCCCCAGTGACAAGTATGTTCTTTCTTTCAAATATGAATTAATTGGCCTTTTTTTATCGACAAAAATTCTATTCATGAAATAATTTTTTTTCTGGTACGTTTTATTGGAAAACGTACCAGAGACACCATGAGACCTTAATAAAAATATTAAATAATGTTAAATGAAAAAAGGCGCGGTTATAGATTTTTACAGGAAAAATAAACTACAATCCACTTATTATTATTTTTTTAAATATCTTTAAAAAAAAAACTAGTGGTTTATGTTTTTTTATGTACAAAAAATAAATTTTATTTTATTTATTGATTTTATTTTACAATCTTTCTTAGGTATCAGTTTGTTATTCAGTATCAGTAAATTGATTCAGTATCAGCAAATTGGTTAGTATAAATTGATAACTGAAGTTAAAAGTATATATATAAATAAACCCTAGAGTCTGGGGAGGTTAAAACAATACACAAGAACGAGACCTCAATGTATGATATAATTTACTGAAAAGTTTTTAATTGCGTATTAAGGAGAGCTGCGAACTTTTACGCTTTCTTCCTACCACTAAAAGTTTACAGTAAATATTGTCTTTTTAAATCGTCGTAATTATATGATGAAATAAGACAACATTCTCTATAGTCTTTTACCCTTTCCGGCACACTGTGCCCGGTCTGGGATACCTAATTTTTATTCGAAACTTGCAATCGTCACCAGTAATATTTTAGTAAAATTCTGCTTTTGCAATAAAAGTTTAAATTAGGAGTTTCAAAATATGTAAAAAATTAGTTTGTGAATTCCGGTGTCAGTCGATAATTTCTCCTTTTGCTGCAGATTTTACCCGTGCCGGAAAGGGTTAATGGAAGAAAAAAAGCGTGAAATTTGTCAGTTACTTTTTTTATGCATCCGGAAATTATAGTCAAAGAACATGTATTATGTTAAACACGCATTTCAAAACTTTTTTTATGATTCCTATTTCATTGCATTACGTTTTATATGTGCACAAAAAAGGGGATCGTGACATCAGAAATAATATATATAATCTTTTTTTAAATATATTTTGACAGAATTTTAGTTACTAAGCGTAAAACATACTCGAAAAATAAATCTGATGTCAATTGAAAAAAACTTTTAGAAAAAGAATTATAAAATAATCTCAGCTAAACAAACGAATTAAGGGAACTACCCCAAAAATAGAAAACTTATTTATACTTATTTTCTGGTCGGACTCTTGTTGCAGATATTTATTATAGGGGATCAATCTCCCAAGTGACAAGTATGTTCTTTCTTTCAAATACGTATTACATACTTAACCTTTATTTATCGACAAAAGTTCTATTAATAAAACGATTTTTTTCTGTTACATACTATTCAAAGAATATTTGTATACGATTCATCGATAAAAAAAAAACCATTAAATAATGTTAAATAAATAAAAAAAAGGACACGGGTATAGATTTCTATACGAAAAATAAAGTACAATCCACCTATTATTATTATTTTTTTAATATAGTTGAAAAAATAAATACTAGTGTTCATATTTTTTTTTTTGTACAAAAAATAAATTTTATTTTATTTTATTTTTGTTTTTATTTTACTTTTTCCCTTTACAATCTTTCTTAATTATCAGTTTGTTAATATAAATTGATAACTGAAGTTAAAAAAAAATAAATAAACCCTGGAGTCTGAGGAAGTAAAATCAATAAACAAGAGTGAGTAATTAATGTATGATATGACGTATTAATGTATGGTATAATTTTCTGCCAAGATTTGGATTATATTTGAAGCATAGATGCTAACTTTTATGCTTTCTTCCTACCTCTAAAGTTTTACAGTAAATATTGTCTTATTTAACTGTTGAAATCTCATTATTAAATAAGACAAAAATCTCTATAAATTTTTAATAATAACAATGAAAAACGTAAAATTTGTCAGTTATATTTTTAACTCCCTCGCGATGAGTGCCTTTTGTTTAATTTTTAATTTTTTTACATCTTTTGCAAAAAGAAAATGTTCTGTATTTGAATCGCAAAAATATTCTGAAAAACAAGGTAATCTTTACAATAATAAAAAAACTCTTGAGAATAATGAAGGATTCCGTACACCTAAAGTGGCACGTATACCGGTCGCTCGTTTCCAAGGAGATAATATAACCAGAATCTAATTTTTAATCAAAAACCGTGTGGTAATAAAATGTGACTGTTCAATGTCAAATACACACTCTAAAACCTTTTCATATGATTCCTAATTTTCTGCATTGCATTTTATAGGTACATAGAAAACAGGATCGTGACAAAAGAAATAATATATATAATCTTTAAAAAATATATTTTGATAGAATTTTAGTTACTAAGAGTAAAATATACTCGAAAAATAAATCTGATGTCAATCGAAAAAGCTTTTAGAAAAAGATCTTTAAGAATCTGAGTTAACTAAAGAATTAAGAAAACTACGCCAAAAAAAGAAAACTTATTTTCTGGGAATCTTTGCTGCAGCTATTTATTATAGAGAATCAATATCCACAGTGACAAGCATGTTCTTTCTTTCGAATAAGTATTACTTGACTTTTATTTACCGACAAAAGTTCTATATATAAAATGATTTTTTTTTTTTTTATGCTGGTTGGAAAAATGTTTGTCCATGAGTCATCGCTAAAAACATTAAATATTAAATGAAAAAGGGCGTGGTTATAAATTTTTCACGGAAAATTAAGTACAATCTACTTTTTAAAAAATAAATAAATAATGCTAGTTTTTTTAGCAAAAGTAATTTTCTTAATTTATTAATCATCGATGAAAAAATTTCAATAAAAAGGTACGTTTTTAGTTTTTATAATTAAAAAAAATAATGTATAAAAAATGTTTAAATGTCTTTCAAAAAACAATATTATTCAGAACAGAAATAATGTAATACATGGTTCGCACACTCCTTATATTTTGTAAGGACTCTGGCACCACTATTAAAGATAAGGAAATTTATATTTAATTTTTAAGATACCGAATTCGCAACCACCTCCACGTTTTGCAGTTTTCGCAAATTTTTTTTTGTTGTGAAATACATTGGAAATACTGTAAAAATTTAGTGGTAGAGCTGTGCGAACCCTGATATATATAATCTTTTTAAAATTTATTTTTATAGAATTTTAGTTACTAGGCGTAAAATATACTCGAAAAATAAATCTGATGTCAATCTATAAAGCTTTTAGAAAATATAAGTGTAAGAATCTCGGCTAAACTAACGAATTAAGAGAACTACACCGAAAAAAGAAAACTTATTTTCTGGTTGGACTCTTTGCTGCTGCTATTTACCATAGGGGATCAATCTCCCCAGTGACAAGTATGTTCTTTCTCTCAAATAAGCATTACTTGACCTTTATTTATCGACAAAAGTTCTATTAATGAAACGATTATTGGGAAAATATCTGCCCACGACTCATCGATAAAAAACCATTAAATAACGTTAAAAAAAAGGGGCGCGGTTATACCTTTTTATACAAGAAAATAAAGAAGAATCCACTTATTATTTTTTATATATACCTTTAAAAAAATCACTAGTGGTTTTAGAAAAAGTAAATAAGTTTTTACTTTATGAATCATCCATAAAAAATGAAGTTACATAAAAATATGTACAATGTGTACGTGTATAGAGCGTACGTTGTTCTATACATTTAGCAATATGTCAATGAAATTTTTATAGCGTTCACGCATGTGAATAAAATTTTATTTAGTAAACTTGCTCATTTTTCATAAAATGTTGGTTATCTTTTAATTCTAATTACAGGCTATTGTGTACAATGTTGATTGTCATATTTTCGGAGAAGAACACTTTTTTATATAAGAACTCTGCAAATTATAAGCAAACATTTTGGAAAATTTTGGGACTGTTTTTATAAAATCCTTAATTTCTCTACGCTAATAGATGCTATCTGCATAAAAAGGAACACAGTTTGTTACAATAAACCACTTAATCATAATCTACAGTTTGAACGCTTTTGCTACAATAGTTTTGTTAAGGTTATTCAAAAGATATTCGTTCTTTTTCAATTTGATGACAGTCCCGTATGGAATTTAGAGAAAACATCTTCACGGAAATGTATGACCTATTCTATAATGTTTACACACTTAGAGTTTCAGGGTAATCAAATGAATTTTTTCTCTAAATACTTAATAAAATGTCTAAAATCCAAAGTAGCCGGTCACCTTTGGACATATAGTGTATTATATTTTTAAAATATATTTTGATAAAATTTTATTTACCAAGCGTAAAATACACTCGAAAAATAAATCTGATATCAATCGGAAAATCGTTTAGAAAAGAACTATAAGAATCTCAGCCAAACTAATGAATTTTAAGAGAACTACGCCGAAAAAGGAAATCTTATTTTCTGGCTGGACTCTTTGTTGCAACTATTTCTTATAGGGGATCAATCTCCCCAATGACAAATATTTTCTTTCTTTCAAATAAGAATTACTTGACCTTTATTTACAATAAAAGTTCTATTAATAAAATGATTTTTTTTTCCTTGCTGGTAAATTTTATTGGAAAAATATTTGTCCATGAATCATCGATATAAAAACATTAAATAATGTTAAATGAAGAAGGGCGTGGTTATAACTTTGTATACGTGAAAATAAAGTCTAATCCACTTAATTTTTTCATAATTTAGTTTTCTTAATTTATGAGTCATCGATGAAAAAAAATGCTACATTAAAAAATGTTCGTTTATATATTTTTTATAAATAAAAATGAAAAACAATGCATTTAAAAATCTTTAGATGTCTTTCAGAAAACAATATTATTGAGTTCAGTAAAAATATTCTTCTTAATTTACTGCTTTAAATACTTGATACTATGTAGTGAGGAATTGAAAAAAGGAAATACTGTATCTTATGTAAAACAATATTTTAACTTAATTCGTTAAGATTATTTAACTATCGAATAAAGGATAATCGTATCTGTGTGTGATGCTTACGTTATTTCGGCGTTGACATCATCAGACTATTAAATTTCTTTATATGAGATTATTGTCTGTGCTGCCGTCTACCGGTCAATGTATATAAATTGGTGCTTGTCTGATTAATTTTGAATATTTTGAAATTTCGATTTTACCAATATGACAGTTATATCACTATGTATTTTTTTATTACTCCGAGCACAATTAGCCACACGAATTCAAATTTTAAATGGCTTTTTCTACATGTTCAAAATTCGTTCCCTTTCATTTTTAAAAATGCTAAGAAGCTTATTTTTTTTCTTTTTTGTATTTGAGCTACAGGTTTAATATTTTTGTATATATTCTTTATTATACATGTAATAAATATGCGCGAAGAGCTGGCCTTTAGGACTTTTTTATTATAAAATTGTATGAAGATGCATTAGTTTCTATCATTTTACACTATATGCATCGCTGCCAAAACTTCCGAGTTTACTGTACATTTTTTGTGGCACAAAAATACAAATTTGTTGATTGTTTGTTTGTTTTTATGTCGGCCAATTATCTGGACGAGGGATATAGGCCCTAAGAAGGGGATGCTCTCCCTGGGGGTCTTTAAAAGGGAACCTAACCCATACTTATGCAAGGTAACCCAAAGTTCGAAAAAAAGAACCATGGAAATTGCGAACGGTTACGATTGGGTTCGAACCCAGCACCTACCGTCTACCAGTGTCAGCGGCTGAACCTCTCGGCCACTTGTGGAGCCACAAATTTGGTGATATTTTTCAATAAAAAAATTTAACAAATGTAACCAGTGGCGTAACTAGGGTAGGTGCTCAAGTGCTCTGAATACTGGTAATTTTTTAAGTTCTGTTCGTCTTATCTAATTAGGAAATTTAAGACCAAGAGTAAGAAAAACTTACAAAATTACTGGTTTTGAGCACGCGTCCTGATTATGAAACTGATGTAACATTACGTCATAGCTGCCAACTTTTACGCATTTTTCCCACCACAAAAAATTTAGAGTAAATATTCTCTTATTTAATCGTCGAAATCTTATGATTAAAGAAGTAATAGCAAAAATGCGTAAAAGATGGCAGCTATGCATTACGTGTATCTAAAATTCGATGCGTGATCTTGTGTAATACATATTTGAAAATCTTAGAAATAAATGGTCAAAAAATTAAGTATTTAAAAAAATAGTAAGGATTTTGAAGAATTCAAATTAAAAGAAAAAAATAATAATTAAATATTTAGTACGGGCGTAATTCGGAAAGTAACCTCCGTTTATGAATTTAAAAAAATCTAATGAAAGGAAGCATGTTTTATTACTCACGTATGAAAGACGCGTTCTTCAGCTACTTCTCAACATAATTGCCATATTAATTAAAACAATTATCATAAAGATAAATCAGCTTTGAAATTCCATCGTCACAGACTCCTGCCGTCGGCCTATTCAACTGCGATTATTTTTAAATTCAACTCGCACCACTCTTTCAATCCAAAGAATTTTAACATATTGTTTTATTCATACTGACAAATTCCGAATTGCTCTCGTAATATTTTACTTGACCCACTATTTTTTTAAACATTTTTGGTAGATCATTTATCAGAAATTATATAGAAAAATATGTTAAAATTCTTTGGATTGAAAGAGTTGTGCGAATTGAATTTTAAAATAATCGCAGTTGAATAGGCCGGCGGCAGAAGTCTGTGAAGATGGAATTTCAAAGCTGATTTACCGTTATGATAATTGTTTTAATTAATGCGGCAATTATGTTGAGAAGTAGCTGAAGAACGTTTCTTTCATACGTAAGTACTGAAATATGTTTGCTTTCATAATTTCTTTTTAATTCATAAACGGAGGTTACTTTTCGAATTACCCTCGTATTTTTTTCTAAAACGTGTAAGAGTCATGATCGGCGTAGATCTGCAAAAAATGTTCAGAAATTCCAACATAGGAGCGACCGCAATAAGTAGTACTTCATACGAAATTTACTTAATTGTGTTTGAATAAATAAATAACTATTTTACATAGTGAAATAGTTATTTTGTAAGAAAATATTGCATTATGCAAATAAAATGCATTCTAAAATTACAATGCAGTAGACGTAATCTAAACTAACCATTATTATTTTTATGCGAAATTTCATTATTAAATAAGATCGCTAAATAAGATTGCTTTACTTAGAGGCGAAATGAGAAATAGAAAATGCGTTTGAATGAATAAATAACTATTTTACTTATTCTCTTTAATATCTATTTTTAGGAAAGTGAGCAATTCAAACGCTGTTATTAAATGTACTACAGAATTAAATCATAGTCATCCAAAATCAATATGCTAAGCTTTTCTAAGTGCTCATGCTTCTTTTTCTCGAGCAAATTTATTTATGTATGGTATTTTGCTTAGAAATTTTGATCATTCGCATGTTACTTTTAGTTTTTGTTTCTTTGAATGTTTCCTAAGAATTATTACTCGTGCATACACACATTTATGTATGCACAACTCAAATATGATATGTGCAAAATAATAAATTTGGGTTGTATTTAAGTTTATTAAATAGAACGAATAAATATTTTTCCAACACATATGTTACTGTACACTGCATTATTCTATTTCAAATTTCCATAGTAATTCACTGACAAAGATGAGCTATTTAATAAATTGAAATTCGTAACTTATTGTATCAAAAATTTCGAAATATCTAATTAAACACTACCAGAAGAAAATAACACATCTTATATTATGCATATAATATATATTTTATAATTACTATTCAGTAGATTCTATTAGAAAAATTAACCATAATCGTTTTTAAGCAAAATTTCATTCTTAAAGAATCTATTCATAGTTCTATTTCGAGGCTTGATAGTAATAGCGAAATCAGAAAAAAAAAATGCGTTTGAATAAATAAGTAACTACTTTACTTGGTAAAATAGTTATTTTACAAGAAAATAAAGCATCTTATGTTTTGCATACAATATGTATGCTAAAATTATAATGCAATAGACATAACTTATTACAAAAACTAACCATAATCATTTTAAAGAGAAATTTCATAGTTAAATAAGAAAATTATTGCTCTACTTCGCAGTTTAATAGTAATAGGGAAATCAAAAATTAAAATTGCGCTAGAATGAATAAATAACTATTTTACTTAATGAAATAGTTATTTAATAAGAAAATATTATATTATGCAAATATAATGCATTCTAAAATTACAATGCAGTACACGTAATCGATCAGAAAAACTAACCATAATTATTTTTATGCGAAATTTTATTGTTAAATAAGATAATCATTATTTTACTTAGAGGCTTAAAAATAATAGCGAAATCAGAAATAAAAATTGCGTTTGAATGAATAAGTAACTATTTTACTTAGTAAAATAGTTATTTTACAAGAAAATAAAGCATATTATATTATGCATGCAATAGGTATGCTAAAATTACAATGCAGTAAACAAAAACTAACCATAATAGCTTTTAAGTGAAATTTCATTGTTAACCTTCCTACCCTGAATGGGTCTAATCGACCCGTACCTCTAATATGTTTTATACGATTCGCACCAGAATTTATTTCATAAAGAAACTTAATTGAAAGATTTTGTGAAATAAGCCAATTAAATATATTAAAATGTTTTAAATAACAAGTCTTGTGTGAAATGTTTTTATCAAGATTGAGTAAAATTTGAACAGGGTAGGAAGGTTAAATAAGAAGTTCATTGTTCTACTTCGAGGTTTAGTAGTAATAGTACAATCCGAAATAAATATTGCTTTTTTATGAATAAATAACTACTTTACTTATTCCCTTATATATCTATTTTTATGAAAGTGAGCAATTCAAACGCTCGTAAATGTTCTGAAGGACAAATCGTAGTCATTCAAAATCAATATGCTAAGCTCTTCAAAGTGCTTCTTTTTCTCGAGCGAATTTATTCATGTCTGGAAATTTATTTAGAAATGTTCATCATTCGCTGTTCACAAGTTTCTTTTTATTTCCGTTTCTTCAGAATTTATAGGTATGTACACATTTGCATATATATAATCCAAATATGCAATATAACAAATTCTAAATTTGGATAGTATTGTACCGATTTTTATTAAGTTAAAAATAGAATTATTAACTGAGAATGTTATACCTTATACGTTATTTTTATAAAAATGATATGCATATATACATTGTAAAATATCATTAAAACTGGATAAAATAATGTGTCGGTGTATTTCGATGTTTAATTTTGTCATTTTTCCTTTATTTATGAATTCATACAAATATCCATGTATAATTCAGATAATTCACTTGAAAAAAAGTACTGAAGTTTATTAATCTGTATTTTTCACTGAAATTAATACATCCTATACAAGGTCTTCACTCTATGAGGTGTCCAATATCGAATTCTTAACCCAACTATGTCCGTCGTCATTTACAAAATTTTTATTCTGTTAATTTTTTTAATTATTAACGGTTTAATTTTACTTCAGAAATCGAGAAAAGCTATAATTAACTAAAGGAAATATTACTTCTATTTATTACTGGTACTAGAAACAAATTCTGCATATATCTTTGGAGGGTGTATATATATATATATATATATATATATATATATATATATATATATATATATATATATATATATATATATATATATATATATATATATATATATATATATATATATATATATATATATGCATGCATTGACCCGAATTACCACTAGAAATAGATATGTATATCAATTTACAAAAAAAAAAAAAAAAAAAAAAAGTAAAGAAACATTATTAAAATGAGTTGGGTTAGTTAAAATAAATTTTTTTAATTACGAAATTGGAACTTTTATATGGTTTCCCGGTCGTAATTACAAAATAATAGCAAAATAATAATTACAAAATAAAAACAGTAATAATAATAATAATAATGAAAATAATATCAATAATAATAATTAAAAAACTTTACTTCTTCTATTGAAAAATTCCATTTTTCATTTGACGTCCAAAATATATATGCTAAATCAAAAGGAAGATTTAATTAAATTTCAAACATGCAATGTTTGTATTATTATTATTATTATTATTATTATTATTATTATTATTATTATTATTATTATTATTATTATTATTATTATTATTATTATTATTATTTTGAAAAAAAAATTATTTTTGAAAGCTGTTTAGGAAAATTATGAACGAAAAAGTTATGTTAGTTCTTTAACAGTGATTAAAATAATCTTCATCTGAAAGTTAGAGGGATAGATTTTTCAATAATATTAGGAAAATAACACAAGAGTTCTTCAAGCGTGAACATTCCACTCAATTATGAGCTTAAAAATAAGACATAAATCTCATCTTTTATTTAGAAAATTTGAAACTTTATACATTAGTTAGATTTATTATGCTTAGAAATCAATTATTAACTTTTCAAAATATACTTTATTTAATAAAAAAGAGATTAAAAAAATGTGTGTATGATCCAATAAAAAGTGAAAAATGGCCTCTACGGTAATTATCTGGATAAATCCCGCCAATAACAATAGATAACGCCATAAGAAATTTCTCCTAAGATTTGGTTTTGACAGAGTATAAAAAAAAAAAATTAACAAATGACAAAGATGACTGTTTATTAAATTTCTTTTTATCTTTCCAATACAAAGAAACTAAAAGTTTCATCTTCACTGTTTGTGGAAGAAAGAAAACCCTCAAAATAAAAATCTTCGTAGAAATGATTAAATTTTAAGCAGTTCTTTTAGCATATTTTGGCGAAAGTTATTTTTGCTTAAAGCTTATTATAAATAAAAACCGCGGTGATATGATTGATAAACTTAGAATATATTTTGGGAGGAATTAAATCTAGTAAAAGAAAATAGTTGCATGAAAGGTTAAAAAATAAAACACTATTTTGAATGGGTCCCATTTTGTAATACTTGTTTAAAACGAGAAAAGAAAAATAAGCATGTATTAAGTTGGTTGATTTTGTTAAAACTTCATTATTTCACTGGTTTTTTTCCTTCAAAAGAAGAATAAATACGTATTTGTTTTAAGGTTTTTTTTAACCGAAATTAAACATTACGTAATAATACAGTAATTTTTTGGAATTTTAAATTTAAACCAAAAAATATAATACTGACAACATAAAACTAAAACATTTTTGGAAAGTTTGATTGAGAATATTGTAATATGCCTGTACGCATGATATTATAAAAAGATAGGTCTTAAATTTTTAGTAGTTAAAAGAAATCTGCTTAATAATATAAAATTTCCATTCTTACTTAAAAATAAATTATTAAATTCAATGAAATGGTTTTGAGCATTAATATATCATTATTGAAAATGTTAAAATTAAAACACCTAAAAAAAGAAAAGTAATTTTTGTTTTGACGTCCAAAAAATGTAAGCTAAACCAAAAGAAAGGTTTAAATAAATTCCAGGGAAGAAATGTTTGTAAAACACTTTTTGAAAATAGTATTTCCGAAATATTCTTTAGAAAAAGTATGTTAAAAAAACTTACATTAATTCTTTCAAAAGGATTAAAATAAGTTTTATCTGAATTTTGTTTTTCAATATTATTAAGAAAATAGTGCAAGGGCACTGTCAAGCATGAAAACTCCACGCAATTATCTGATTTTAAAAAAGCATAAATCTTTACTATTATTTAGAAAATTTTAGACTTGTATGGATTTATTGTGCTTGATAAAAAATTATTATCTTTCAAAATAAACTTTTATTTAAGAAAAAAAGATTTAAAAAAAAATCACTATAAAAGGCGAAAATGTCTGTTCTGCAATTATCTTTTAAATCCCTCTAATGATAATACATAAATTGTAGGAAGAAATACCCCGCTTCGATTTTGATCAAACTAAAAAAAAATAAAAAAATAAAAAAAAATAAAAAAATAACGCGTGAGAAAAATTACTGTTTATTATACTTCTTTTTATTTTCTTAAAATAAAGAAACTAAAAGTTTTATCTTCGTTGTTTCACAATAAAATTTAGTTATCGAAAGAAAAATCTTCCTAGAAAGGATTAAATTTAGACAACATTTTTAATTTTTTTTAGAGAAGATTATTTATGTGTGGAGATTATTATAAATGAAGAGAGTGACGATATGAATGTTAAACTTAGAACAAATTTTGGGAGGATTATAAAATTAAACAATATTTCCATGAAGGAGAAATCTCAGCTCTCATCTATTTAGATTATGATGCCTCCAGCGTATATTATCCAATGAATCAGGCAGAACAAATGAAGAGACTGGTGATATGAATGCTAAAATTAGAACACATTTTGTGATGATTAAAAAGTTAAACAATATTTGCATGATGGAGAAATCTTAGTTCTCAATTATTTAGACTATTTTGCTTACAGCATATATTTATCAAAAAAAAGCGAAAGAACAAATGAAGAGAGTGATGATATGAATGCTAAACTTAGAACAAATTTTGGGAGGATTAAAAAAATTAAACAACATTTGCAAGAAGGACAAATTTCAGTTCTCAACTATTCACACTATTTTGCTTCCAGCATATATTTATTAAATAAAACCGAATGAAGAAATAAAGAGAGTGATGATATATATGTTTAATTTATTACAAATTTTCGAAAGATAAAAAAAAAATTAAACAGTATTCGCATGAAGGAGAAATCTTAGTTCTCAGTTATTTAAACAATTTTGCTTCCAGCATATATTTATATAAAAAAAAAGAACAAATGAAGAGAGTGATGATATGAATGCTAAACATAGAACAAATTTTGGGAGGATTAAAAAAAAATGAAACAACATTTGCAAGAAGGACAAATTTCAGTTCTCAATTATTCAGACTATTTTGCTTCCAGCGTATATTTATCAAAAAAAAAAAAAAAAAGAAAGAAAGAAAAAGAAAGAACAAATGAAGAGAGTGATGATATGAATGTTAAACCTAGAACAAATTTTGGGAGGATTGAAAAAATTAAACAACATTTGCAAGAAGGACAAATTTCAGTTTTCAACTCTTCAGACTATTTTGCTTCCAGCGTATATTTATCAAAAAAAAAAAAAAAAAAAAAAAAAAAAAAGAAAGGAAAGGAAAAAAAGAAAAAGAAAGAACAAATGAAGAAAGTGATGATATGAATGCTAAACTTAGAACAAATTTTGGGAGGATTAAAAAAATTAAACAACATTTGCAAGAAGGACAAATTTCAGTTCTCAACTATTCACGCTATTTTACTTTCAGCATATATTTATTAAATAAAACCGAAAGAAGAAATAAAGAGAGTGATCATATATATGTTTAATTTATTACAAATTTTCGAAAGATAAAAAAAATTAAACAATTTTTGCATGAAGGAGAAATCTCAGTTCTCAACTATTCGGATTATTATGGCACCAGCATATATTTATTAAATGAACCCGAAAGAATAAATGAAGAGAGTGATGATATGAATGTTAAACCTAGAACAAATTTTGGGAGGATTAAAAAATTAAACAATATTTGCATGAAGGAGAAATCTCAGTTCTCGACTATTTAGACAATTTTGTTTCCATTGAAAAACACCGTAATCACTGGCAATAAATTGATAATAAGCTAAATAAGTTTGTAAAATAACCATAAAAAGAAAATTAATCAGGACGCGTTTCGAGCTTCAAAAATAAGAGCTCGTCATCAGCTAATCCAAACACGTGTCACAAGGGACAGAGTCGAGATAAAGTGTGAGAACGAGGGAGGAGATTACAAAGAGTGCGACAGGTGGCGCTACCTGACAGAGCCAAGGAGGAAGAGAAAAATAAAGTTAAAGAAAGAGGGAGGAGATTACAAAGGGTGCCACAGGTGGCGTTGGCTAAAAGAGCCCAGGTGGAAGAGAAAAATGATGATAAACTAATAAAAAAGAAAGAAAACAGTGGAAAAAATATGAAATGAAATAAAATAAAACAAAATAAAAAATGAAATAATTAAAAAATAATAAAATAAATAAAAATATAATAAAATAATTGTAAAAATAGTAAATAAAATTAATTAATTAATTAATTAAAAAGTAAAAATTAATAATAATAATAATAAAAACTATAAAAGTAATTTCCACGCAGGAGAAATGGAGAGTAATGATGAGAGATCATTGGCAAGAGTATTAGAATTTTTACAAATAAAATAAGCTTCGTAAATATCTAAATGAGAAGGAGAGGCAGGATTAGAAATAATTCTGGCCATGGAAAAATTGAAATAATGACCGGAAGACCAACAGTGCGAAGCAATCGAAGACCTAGATAATTCCTGATTTTTAATATATCTCTGATGTTCATCCAATCTTTTCTTCAACGCTATTCTTTTCTGACCAATATAACCCAAATTGCAAGAACAAGGAATAAAATAAACACCCCACCGGTTCTCAACAGGAATAAGATCTTTCAAAGACGAGAATTTAATTTTATTCATAGGTTTGAAGATAACTTTAAAATTGAAACGAGAAAGGATCTTAGCTATTTTGAAACAAAGAGGAGAATAAAAAGGTAGAACTATAGAGTTAATATTAGACGAATTATTAGAATCAGTAAGAAGACATTTAGGCTTATTAAATTTATACAGAGCTTTGTCAATCAAAGAGGGATTATAACCACGAGCGAGGGCAAGAGTCTTTGATTGACAAAGATCTGTATAAATTTAATAAGCCTAAACGTCTTCTTACTGATTCTAATACAGTAAAACCTCTAAATAACGGACACCTCGGAAACGCAGAAACTGTCCGCTATTCGGAGGTGTCCGCTATTGGGAAAATCTCAGATGTTCTAAAACCGCTATGAAATTGTTAACATTTTATTAATGGACTTTTATATGTCCTAAAAACTCTGTTACATGATTAATCAGAAATTAAAATTATTTTTTAAGGAATGAGACTGAAATAAAATTGTACATACCTTTGTCCACTGTTTACAGTAAAACCTCCATAACGGATACTCCCGAATAGCGCACACCTCTATTTAACGGAAAATTTTCCAATCCCCACTCCCCAAAACTAAATTTTTGTATGTTTAACCTCTGAATAACGGACATTCCGAATAGCAGACACTATTTACGGCGACAAAGGATGAAAAAGTATTTTTTAAGGAGAAAAAAAAAAATGAAAAAAAAGTAAAAAGGCCCCTAAATTAATCAGATAAATTTGTGATCACAGATAAATGGGCTGGCGAAAATCCCCTCTCCCCACCACATTCATCAGTATTGAAGGAGTTGCCCAAAGGGATTTCTTCCAGAGCATTGAAATATCCACCCGAAAAATTTTGAGATTTTATGCTTTTAACGGTCAAAAAGTGCAATCCTCCTCCCCGCCCGAAACTCTATAATGTCCAATGTCATTTTGAAAAACAAATTACGTGTAATCGCAAGCAAAAGTTAACTTTTGTAACAGGTTTTTTCCATAAGAATTAGGACTCACACTTTTCCATATCCGTTAAATAGAGGTGTCCAATATTCGGGAGTGTCCGTTATGGAGGTTTTACTGTAATTCGTCTAATATTAACTCTATAGTTCTACCTTTTTATTCCCCTCTTTGTTTCAAAATTGCTAAAATCCTTTCTCGTTTCAATTTTAAAATTGTCTTCAAACCTATGAATAAAATTAAATTCTCGTCTTTGAAAGATCCTATTCCTGTTGAGAACCGGTGGGGTGTTTATTTTATTCCTTGTTCTTGCAATTTGGGTTATATTGGTCAGACCAGAAGAGCGTTGAAGAAAAGATTGGATGAACATCAGAGATATATTAAAAATCAGGAATTATCCAGGTCTTCGATTGCTTCGCACTGTTGGTCTTCCGGTCATTATTTCAATTTTTCCATGGCCAGAATTATTTCTAATCCTGCCTTTCCTTCTCTTTTAGATATTCACGAGGCTTATTTTATTTGTAAAAATTCTAATACTCTTGTCAATGATCTCTCATCATCCCCTCCCTTTCTTGGGATTTTGGAAATTACTTTTGTAGTTTTTATTATTATTATTATTAATTTTTACTTTTTAATTAATTAATTAATTTTATTTACTATTTTTACAATTATTTTGTTACATTTTTATTTATTTTATTATATTTTTATTTATTATATTTTTTATTTTATTTTATTTTATTTCATTTTACATTTTTTCCACTGTTTTCTTTCTATTTTATTAGTTTATCACCATTTTTCTCTTCCACCTGGGCTCTTTTAGCCAACGCCACCTGTGGCACTCTTTGTAATCTCCTCCCTCTTTCTTTAACTTTATCTTTATTTTTCCCTTCCTCCTGGGCTCTGTCGGGTAGCGCCACCTGTCGCACTCTTTGTAATCTTCTTGCTCTTTCTCACACTTTATCTCGACTCTGTCCCTTGTGACACGTGTTTGGATTAGCTGATGACGAGCTCTTATTTTTGAAGCTCGAAACGCGTCCTGATTAATTTTTTTATGGTGATTTTACAAAGTTATTTAGATTATTTATAATTTTGTTTCCAGAACCGATTTTTCTGTAGCGGCTGGTCAGGGGGTGCTGCATCACTTTATTCACACCACTAAAATTGTTTGGTTATTTCAGTTTTATTTAATCAACAAAATCTGTCGATTAAATAATATGAAAGATTCTTTTAAATTTTTCTGGTGAGAAAAATCGGATGCAGCACCCCCTGACGAACCGCTACTGAGATTTTGAGAGAATTAAAAATTAAACAATAATTGCATGAAGGAAAAATCCCAGTTCTCAACTATTTAGACTATGATGCCTCCAGCATATATTTATTAAATGAACCCGGAAGAACAAATGAAGAGAGTGATTACATGAATGTTAAAATTAGAACAAATTTTGGGAGGATCAAAAAATTAAACCATCTTTGAATAACGGAGAAATTTCATTTTTTAACTATTTAGACTATTATGACTCCAACGTATATTTATCAAAAAAAACCCCAAAGAACAAATGAAGAGAGTGATGATATGAATGATAAACTTAGAACAAATTTTTGTAAGGATTAAAAAATTAAACAATATTTTTATGGTGGAGAAATCTAAGTTCTCAAATATTTAGACTACTAATTTGCTTCCAGCATATATTTATCAAATAACCCCGAAAGAACAAATGGAGAGAATGATGATACGAATGTTAAACTTCGAGAATTATAAAATTATACATTATTTTCATGAAGGTGAAATCTCAGTTCTCAACTATTCAGACTATTTTGCTTCCAGCATATATTTATCGAATAAACCCGAAAGAACAAATGGAGAGATTGATGATATGATTAGAAATTAGAACAAATTTTGGGAGGATTATAAAATCAAACATTATTTTCATGAAGGAGAAATCTCAGTTCTCAACTATTCAGACTATTTTGCTTCCAGCATATATTTATCAAATAAACCCGAAAGAACAAATGAAGAGATTGATGATATGATTAGAACTTAGAACAAATTTTGGGAGGATTATAAAATTAATCAATATTTCCATGAAGGAGAAATCTCAGTTCTCAATTATTTAGACTATTATGACTACAGCATATATTTATAAAATGAACCCGAAAGAAGAAATGAAGAGAGTGAGGTTACGAAAGTTAAACTGAGAACAAATTTTGCGAGGATTATAAAATTAAACAATATTTCCATGAAGGAGAAATCTCAGTTCTCAATTATTCAGACTATTTTGCTTCCAACATATATTTATCAAATAAACCCGAAAGAACAAATGAAAAGATTGATGATATGATTAGAACTTAGAACAAATTTTGGGAGGATTATAAAATTAAACAATATTTCCATGAAGGAGAAATCTCAGTTCTCAATTATTTTGACTATTATGACTCCAGCATATATTTATAAAATGAACCCGAAAGAAGAAATGAAGAGAGTGAAGATACGAATGTTAAACTGAGAACAAATTTTGCGAGGATTATAAAATTAAACAATATTTCCATGGAGGAAAAATCTCACTTCTCAACTATTTAGACCATGATGCCTCCAGCATATATTTATCAAATGAACCCGAAAGAAGAAATGAAGAGAGTGATGATGATATGAATGATAAACTTAGAACAAATTTTGGGAGGATTAAAAAATTAAACAATATTTGCATGAAGGAGAAATCTTAGTTCTCAACTATTTAGACTATGATGCCTCCAGCATATATTATTTAAATGAACCTGAAAGAACAAATGAAGAGAGAGATGATATGAATGTTAAACTTAGAACAAATTTTGGGATGATTAAAAAATTAAAGAATATTTGCATGAAGGAGAAATCTCAGTTCTCAACTATTCAGCATATTATGACCTCAGCATATATTTATTAAATGAACCTGAAAGAAAAAATGAAGAGAGAAATGATATGAATGTTTGACTGATTACACATTTTTGAAAAAAAAAAAATTAAACAATATTTGTACTCTGGAGAAGTCACAGTTTTCATCTATTTAGACTATGATACATCCAGCATATATTTGATAAATGAACCCGAAAATGATAATATCATTGATTTTTTTCTTTAATTTACTATGAAATGCAATGCATCAATACATGAACAGATTTTTAAAAAATGGAAACTAAGAATTAGGAATTTCATTTTTACAATTGATGTCCAAAATATGTAAGATTGAAAGAATGGTTTAATTAAATTCCAAGCAAGTAATGTTTTTGAACTTTTTTTATTGTTATTTATTTTATTTTTATTTTTTGAAAACCTGATTTTCGAAAGATTTTTAAGAAAATATGATTAAAAAAGATACATGAAAGCTTTCAAAGTGATAAAAAATCCCCTTCATCTGAAAGTTAGAAGATTTTTGTAAAAAAACAATATTACATAAATAACACAAGAATTCTTAAAGCGTAAAAATTTCCAATCAATTATGTGATTAAAAATAAAGCATAAATCTTAACATTTTTTTAGAAATTTTAAAACTTGAAAGGTTTTATTATGCTTGAAGATGACATAAGCTGTTCAAAGCATGCTTTTACTTAAGAAAAAAGAGGTAAAAAATTCTCAATAAAAAGCGAAAAATGTCTGCTTTGTAATAATCTTGATGACAATAATGTCTCTAATATCTCTAATGACAATATATAAATTATAAGAGATAGCATAAAAATGTATTTTAAGCTTTGGTTTTCACAGAATATAAAAAAAGACCCGACTAATATATGACAAATATAACTGTTTATTAAGTTTCTTTTTATCTTCCCAAAATAAAGAAACCGTGAAAGTTTTATCTTCATTGTTTGTGCATAAAATTAATCTCTAGAAAGAAAAATTTTTGGAGAAAGGATTAAATTTTAAGATGTATTTTAAATATTTTTTAGCAAAGATTATTTATGGTTATAGTTTATGACAAATAAAGATCGTGATGATATGAGTGTAAAACTTAGAATATATTTTAGGAGGAATTAAAAAAAAATGTTGCATGAAAGATTAATAAATCAAAAAACTATTTTGAATGGGTAACACTTTTTAATCGTCGTTATGAAAGGGTAAAAGATAAATAAGCATTTATTATGTTGGTTAATTTTGTGGAAACTTTATAAATTTACCGTTTTTCCCCCCTTCGAAATAAGATTATAGATTTAAGTTTTTTATAACCAGGGATTAAACTTCACGTAATAATGCAGTAATGTGTTGCGATTTTGAAATCTAAACCAGAAAAAATATAGAGAGAACATGAAACTAAAACATTTCTAAAAATGTAGTTAAGAACATTAGATTATGCCAGTACGTATGATATTATAAAAATAATAATGTAGGTCTTAAATTTTTGGTGGCAAAAAGAATGCTGAATAATATTAGATTTTCATTGTCACTTAAAAAGAAATTATTAAATTCAATGAATTGGCAGTGATCATTAATCTAACATTATTAAAAAAGTTAAAATTACGACGCTTAAAAAAAAGGAAGAAATTTTTGTTTGACGCACAAAATATTTAAGCTAAATCGAAAAAAAGGATCAATTAAATTCGAGGCAAGAAACGTTATTAAAATACTTTTCGAAAATTTGATTTTCGAAAAAATCTTTACGAAAACTATGATAAAAAAAAAATGCAAAATTTTGCAAAATGATTAAAATAACCTTCTTCTAAAAGTTAGAAGAATTTTTTTTTCTATAACATTTAGAAAATAATTCAACAATTCTTCAAGCTTCATGATTTTACGCAATTATGTGATTAAAAAGAAAGCACAAATCTTGGCTATTATTTAGAAAATTTAAAAATAGTCTGGATTTATTGTGTTTGAAAACAGTTCATGAACACTAGAACCGCCATTAGGGGTCTAAATGACCCCGGCCAGATTGATAACAGTCGATTCGAAGTAGATTATTCTTTTTGAGTTATGTTAGATGTATGCAGCAGAAAAATAAATTAATTAAATAAGTTAAATAGTTTAAAATTAAAATTTGGTGAGAAACACTTTTTATAAAACTTGAGTAAAATACCCGGCTGTTCTAGTGTTAACTTTTCAAAATATACTTTTATTTAATCACTTCGCAACGAGAGCCTTTTACGAAATTTTTAATATTTTGTCACTGGTTAAAAAAAAAAAACCAGAAATTTTTCTCCCATTAAAATAAAAGTATGCTTCGATTAAATAGGCAAATTTTACAGTATAATTTTACCGGTGGTAATAAACAAGGATTCTTAAGTCTTTTTGCGGCACGTATACGTGTCGCTCGTTCCCAAAGGGTTGAGAAAAAAAGAGATAAAACATTTCCGATTAAATGTGAAAAGTGTTTGCTCTGTTATTATCGTAATAAATCACTCTAATGACATTATGTAATTTATAAGAAGAAATACCATAAGAAATATCTTTTAAGTTTTGGTTTTGACAGGATATAAAAAACGGCTAACATATGTCAAAGACAACTGTTTATTATTTTTTTTTACTACAACCAGAGCCTGATTACTAACGGGGCACTCTCTCACCAGAAAAAATTTATAGAAATTTTCGTCTTCTTTAAACGCCCTTTTCATACAAGATTACTGTCATGAATAAGGAAAAATTCTTTACTTCTTTTTCCTGGTGGGAGAGTGCCCCGTTAGTAATCAGGCCCTGACTACAACTGTTTATTATGTTTCTTTTTATCTTCCCAAAATAAAGAAACTGAAAGTTTTATCTTGACTGTTTGTGGGTAAAATTAAGCTCTCCTCAGAAAAATCTTCGAAAAAGGATTTCATTTTAAGCAGTATTTTTTACATTTTTTAGCGAAGATTATTTATGTTTATAGCTTATAACAAAAAAGAGCGTGATGATGTTAGTGTTAAACTTAGAACATATTTTGGGAGGAATTAAAGCAATAGTTAGTTGAAAGAAAAATTAATTAAAAAACTACTTTAATAGGATCATATTTTTTAGTCATCGTTTTGAAAAAAGTAAAGAAAATAAACATTTAATAAGTTGGTTGATTTTGTCGAAACTTTATAAATCTACTGTTTGTTTTTCTTTGAACGAAGAACAGATATGTATTTGTTTTATGTCTTTTATAACCAGGGATTAAACTTTACTTAATAACACAGTAATTTGTTTTGATTTTTGAAATCTATACCAGAATTTATAACATAGGGAACATGAAACTAAAACATTTCTGGAAAATTTAATTAAGAACAGGGGTGCAAAAATCTAGGCGCCAGCACGCAGTTTCTCACCACAAAATTTATTTCACTTTTCTTCGTCTAATATTTCGTGTAAAATTCCTGCTAGAATGCTATTAAATTTTGCGCGAAAACAACTTTAAAATTTTTTGTGGAGAGAGACTACCCTCGGGCGTTTAGATTTTTGCACCCCTGATTAAGAATATTAGAATATGACTGTATGCATGGCATTATTAAAATATATATTTCTTCAATGTTTCTTGGGAATCTTGTTGGCTACTACAAAATCTTCATTATGTTACTTTAACCCTTAAACGGAATCGCTAAATTGTTCCACATTACGGGAATCTTGGGTCCAAATGGACACTTTAATTAAAATCCAAGTTATTTTCTAATATATATGAAATTACTACTTGTGACGTAATGACATTACATTGTCGTGCTGAAGTGTTGATGCGAGCGTTTCGAAATTAAACGGTTTTTTTTTTTTTTTTTTTCAAAAATGCACCCACGATTCTGGTTAAGGGTTAAAACTAATTATTGGATTTAGTGAAATGACATAAAAAATATTATAGAAATATTGAAAACTGAAAACTGGGACACTCGAAAATATTAAACGGATTTCAGTGTTTAGATGTACCGAGTGTCCCAAAAATGACTGATGGATTAAAAAAAAATTTTGCAGGAGGGTTATGTATAATGTCAGGAGTTTTTGTACTGTAATTATTTATTTTAGTTCGCATCTCAAACAATAGGTGGCGCTGACGACGATTGAAGGCCAGGTGATCAGTGCTGCGTGAAGCGTCGACCCGGTCTTCAATCGACGTCAGCGCTACCTATTGTTTGAGATGCGGACTAAAAAAAAAAAAATTACGGTAAAAAAAATTCCTGACATTATACATCACCCTCCTGCAAAAATTTTTTAAATAGCTGTCACCGTTTGTAAGTTATTGAATGTTAAAATCCATCAGTCATTTTTGGGACACCCGGTATGTATAAAGATAGAGCGTTATATAAAACGAAGATGACTGGTTAACTTTTACCACTAAAAAATCGCTTTGTTCGGCATCTCGGTCAGTTCTTCGGTATGTATAGTTTTTATTATTATTATTATTATTATTATTATTATTATTATTATTATTATTATTATTATTATTATTATTATTATGATTAATCAATATTCTTCACCTTTGTAGATCGTATATTTTTCAGATATCATTGACATGTATAGATGTGTATATTTAAGCAATAAACTCTTTGATATCATCGATAATTTATTTTCGTCTCTTTATTCAAATTTTAATGGATATTTCTAACATAATTTTTCTATTACCAGAAAAAAAAACTGAGACGGTAATACCCTGCTTTGAAAAAAGTGTTTAACTTTTTCTACTTATCAATTGCATCCTTTTTTTTATTTGTGTTTCTTTTTCCCTTATATCACCTGATTCCGTCGTCTTCAGGAATTTTTCGATTTAAATTTGGAATAGATTGAAGAATGTTCTGCTTGAAAGATAAGTACTACTAAAAGACTTTTTTAAAGACTTGTACCTCTAAATGACCTCCTATGGCTCAAGACTTAGAAATAACATAATGTAAATTGGAGTGAATTTAGTTTTGTGAAAATAAAATAAAGTTTCATTCTCTGTGAAATGTTCAGTTATTTGAAAAAATAGTGTTCTCCGAGCTAGTTATTCGTAAATTTTATCTTAATAATTTTTTATGTAGGGTGAAGAAATAAAGGTTATATTAGAAAGGAAATTTTGTTTAAAGAAAGCAAAATTTCAAACGACGAGAATCTTTATCCTTATTATTATTAAAATTATCACTATCAAAAATTTACTATTCATTTTCATCTTTATCTTCCGATTATTATTATTATTGTTATTATTATTATTATTATTATTATTATTATTATTATTATTATTATTATTATTGCTATTATTTTTTATTAGTAATTTTAATTTTTATTATATTTACAAACAACTATTATGGTCCCTTATTGCCGAAGGATCATACTATATACCGATTAATCATGATACTGCAATTTAAAAGCAAATTTTATAGTAAAGAATTCTTTGATAACATCCGATAATTTAATTTCGCCTCGGCATTCAAATTTTAAATGGATTTTAATCAGCCGTAATTTCTATTATTACCAGAAACGATTTAACGGCAACAGGAACTCCCTGCTTTGAAAGAAGTAACTTGACTTTTTCTGCTTATCATTTATACTTCATTTATTCGTGTTTCTTTTCCACTTATTTAGTCTGATTTTGTCATCTTCACGAATTTTTTTTTATTTAAAATTGGAATAGATTTAATAGTATCTATGAGAAAGAACCAGCAAATACTTGACTTCTAAATGTCATCCATTTGATAAAGCTTTAGAATTACGATAACATAAAAGTGGATTATATTTTGTTCTACGAAGATAAAGCAAAATTTCAATCTCAGTGAAATTTTCTGTTCTTTGAAATTTTATTCTTCTTCTACTTAGCTATTCAGAAAATTTATCGTAAGAGGGTGACTAGTTTAATATAGGAGGAAGAATGAAAGGTTATATTGAAATGGTAATGTGCATGGGTTCTTCTCTTCAGTGCATGGGTTCCCAAATGGAGACCTTTGTTTGCCTCATTTTATTAACGATACTCGAACATGATTACAATTCGATATCAAAATAATATGTTTCGAAGATTCAAACTCATGCAAACAAAATAAAAGTCTTGCTCTCAATTAAGTAAATGAGAGAAAAAATTTCTCAGTAATAATTAATAATACTGCATCAATAATGAATATCGAAAAGGTTATAGAAAGCAAAATTAAAAAAAAATAATAATAATAAAACACGGAAATATTATTATTACTATTGATATTGTTATTAATATTATTATTTCTATATTTTTATAAATGTATTAATTATTATAATAGTTTTAAATAACTATGTTTTTGCTTATTGCAAATTAATTTCTTGATATACCGATTGATGAAAATAACTGAATATAAATGTAGATTTCATCATTGTGTGTAATTAAAAATATTTTTTCAGATATCCCTAATTATAACAGAAGTAATATTTTTCATTCATTTTTGGGTGAAAAATGTCCGGGCCAGGATTCGAACCAGGGATATATTGGCTGAAGCCGCCAATGCTCTTCCAACTGAGCCATCCCGGACACGGACACTGGAGGACTATTTCACCAAATTAACCTCAACGAACATTTTATCTGGTCTGATACTCTGGATCAGCTCAACAGAATAAATCGAAGGTCAATATATGGAACTGCAGAAAATCGCTGTATACGAAATTATATTAGATTAATTTTAAACACGATTATTAAATCGGTAAATTAATTATAACAGAAGTAATTTTTCCATGAAAAATGAAATAGTCCTCCAGTATTCGTGTCCGAGACGGCTCAGTTGGAAGAGCATTGGCGGCTTCAGCCAATTCATCTATGGTTCGAATCCTGGTCCGGACCTTTTTCACACAAAAATGAATAATGGAAAAAGTACTTCTGTTTGAATTAATTTACCGATTAAATAATCGTGTTTAAAATTAATCTAATAACCCTAACGTTTAGACTTACTCATATACTAATATTAATACAGTACAGTAGCGGCTGGTCAGGGGGTGCTGCATCAACTTTTTCACACCACAAAAATTGTATGGTTATTTCTGTTTTATTTTACCAACAAAATTTGTCGAATAAATAATATGAAAGATTCTGTTAAATTTTAGTGGTATGAAAAATTGGATGCAGCACTCCCTGACGAGCCGCTACTGATACAGTATGTAAGCATTGAAGCCTTCGATAACATTTGCTAATTTATTTCGTGCCCTTATGGAAATTTAAATAGATTCTATTCAAACATAATTTGAACTATTGTTAAAAACATTTGAACTGCAACAGAAATTTCCTGGCTTGAAATAAGCATTTAACTATTTCTGCTTTTTGTATGCTTTATTTATTCGTTTTCTTTTCTTAGTTATCTCACCTGATTTTGTCATTTTCAGGATTTTTTTGATTGAAATTTGGAATAGATTTAAGAATGTCTACATGAGAGAACCCTGTAAATACTTTACTTCTCAATGACATCCTTGTGATCAAGGCTTAGAAATAGAGTAACATGAAAGTGGATTGGATTTAGTTTTGGCTATTTCCATGAGTACTTGTAGTGTAAGACACAGGCTACGATTTTTGGCTACCAGTATTATAGAACGAAAAAAATGTGATTATTTTTATTGGCACATGCTCATTAATTGAATAAGGCCAAGCAGACTTTTCGAAAATAACGGTGGCTAACAAGCATAGCAATTAATAAGTTATGTGATTTACACTACAGAACCCATTGAATTAGCCTTTTACAAAGATGCAGCTAGATTTCATACTCTGTGAAATGTTCAGATATTTTAAATTTTACTAACTTTATCATCATTATCGTTAAAACTATTAATTTTCTTCTTTGTTTTGTTATTATTATTATTATTATTATTATTATTATTATTATTATTATTATTATTATTATTATAATCATTTTTATAAGCAGTATTTATTATTATTATAGTTTCAAATAACTGTTATTTTTCTTTATTGCAGATTGGTTATAGGATTCCTGAAGATAACTGAAAATAAATATAGATTGAATCATTGTGAACCCTTAAAAGTGTTTTTCAGATATCGCTAATGTTTAGCCTCTTCAGTCCCTGAGTACCCAAATGGGTACATCAGTTTTGTCCCATTTTATTAATGATACTCAAATATAAATGAAATTTCGATATAAGAATAATATGTTTTGAATTCTAAGATTGGAGCTAATGAAAATAAAACAAAAATCTCGCTCAGAAGTCAAACGAGAGAAGATATAATTCAGTAATAATTAAAAATATTGTAATAATCGCCAGTAGCGAAGAGGTTAGACGTACTCATATAGTAACATTAAAACAGTTTTTAAGCAATGAATCTTTTGATACGGCTCGCTGATTTACATTCGTCCATGGATTTTAATGAATTTTATTCAGACATAATTTATACTATTTAAAATTTAACTGCAACATACATTTCCTGGCTTAAAAAACGGATTTAATTTTTTTTCTATTGTATGTTTTATTTACTCGTTTTCATTTTCCACTTATCTCACCTGATTTTGTAAAGTTCAAGATTTTTTCGATTTAAATTTGTAGCAGATTTAAGAGTGTCTACGTGAGTGAATCATGTAAATACTTTACTTCTCAGTGACATCCTTGAGATCAAGGCTTAAAAACTGCGATAACTTTAGAGTGGTTTCAATTTAGTTTTACGAGGATAAGGCGAAATGTTATTCTCTGTAATATGTTCAGATATTTGAAATGTTACTCTTCCCCAAGTTAGTTATTAGAAAGGTTATCTGAAGAGAATGACTAGCTTCATGTAAGATGAAGAAATAAAGATTATGTTGAAAAGTAATATAGTTTAATTATAGAAAATTTTAAATGGAAAAGAATAAAACTCGGAAACGTTATTATTATTATTATTATTATTATTATTATTATTAGTCTATTTTGTCTTCGTTTTATTTCTAGTATTATTGTTAATATTATTAAAATTATAAATATTATTTTAATTTTTGTTTTTCTTTCTATTATTATTATTGTTGTTGTTTTTGCTAAAACTAAAACTATTACTTTAATTCTTATCTGTCTTCATATTTTTATTATTATAATCATTTTAGTTATTGCTAACATTTTTATTAGCAGTATTCATTATTATTATAGTTTACAAATTACTCCTATTATCCCTCATTGCAGGAGGATTATAGGATATACTCATAAATAATATATCCTAAAAGGTATGTCCTTTATATAGCATTTATCGAAAATAGTGAAGATAACCCAATTTATTAAGATTTATTAAGTTATTTTAATTAGATTTTTTTAAATAACTCATAAACTACGAATTCAATTATATTTAACACTTTCCAACATAGTTGAAATATACTTATGAATATTTATGGGTTTGTCTGTCTGTGCTCTAACTCGCATAAATATACTGGAATTGCCATGCAACTTCTATACGTTTTTGATATTCATTATAGCATATGTTTTTAAAACGTCAAAATTCTATGGTACGTTATAGTTTTAACAAGGAAATATTTCAAGAAACAAACAAACAAACAAACAAATAATAATAATAATAATAATCTTCGAAAAATTTTAGCAAAAAAAAAAAAAAATAAATAAATAAATATATATATATATATATATATATATATATATATATATATTTAAAGAAGTATTTTTTAAATGATATAACTTGAAGTTACAGCATCTACTAAATAAATTACTTAAAAAGAATGTATTGACCTATTCGCAACATTATGAATTTAACAATAGCAATTTACTACGAATAACAAGCAGACACAAATAATAATAACAAATATTCTACAATACACATATAAGAAACAATATAACCTTTCTTTTGAAACTTTTTACCTACATTACATAAAGTGTAACTTTATTTTACGCAACAATTCATCTTATTACTCTTGCTAGAATATATGGAATGAAGAAGTCAAACACATTCCTGTCATACGGAATGACCTTTGTTGAAATAGATAATATCACGGTCCGCTACCACCAAAAATTGAAATTTTCAGTCCACATCACAAAATTTGAATTTTTGTTTGAAATACAGAAAAATTTAAGTTCAGGAAAAGAACATTAGTCAATTTGGACAAAGATCTTTCGTTTTCTTTTCTGATTTATATGTGTAGTTTGCATAAAAATATTGAAAGCCTCTCTTGACAATTTTTAGCGGATTTTAAAAAGTTAGTAGTTCCTTATGCCGCTTATCATTTAAATTACTAAACGACATACTGATGACTGATTCTGGTGGATTTTATAAAACTATTTCCCTATTATGTCGCTTATATTTCATATTACAAAAGAACATATTATTTATTTTTATTTAATTATACAATAAATTAATTTAAGAAACATATTTTCATAACTAAAGAAAAAGTTTAATATTGAAGTAGACGTATCAAATGTTTCTCAATATAATGTACATAAGTTTGTATTTTCACCTTTTAATTTTAATAAGTGCAAGGAATTACAAGAAATAAACAAAACTAAATTATTATCTAAAAATTTCAGCTAAAATAATAAAAAAAATATTTTTATAAAGTTATCATTTTAACGATTAACATGCAATGCAAAAAAAGAGACAAAGACACAATATCTACTAAAAAATTTATGTAAAAAGAACCTACTGGGCTATTTCCATCATTATGATTTTAATGAAATCAAATGTAATGCAATGTAATAATGTAATGTAATGAATAATCTAATGCAATTTACTACAGAAAACAAGCAAACACAAATAATAAAAACAAACATTTTACAGTACATGTTTTTGCGCAAAATAACCTTCCTTTTGAAACTTTTTAACTACATTGCATGAAGTGTAATTTTATTTTATTGAACAAGTTATCTTGTTATCCTTGCTAGAATATATGGAATGATGAAGTCAAACACATTCCTGTCACATGGAATGACTTTTGTTGAATAGTTCGCTACCGCAAAAGATTGAAATTTTCAGCCCAAGTAACAAAATTTAAATTTTCATTTGAAATACGGGAAGATTTCTGTTTAAAAAAAGAACATAAGTCAATTGGTATGGGGATCTTTTCGTTACCTTTTAACCCTTTAACGATCATAGCATTTTCATTGCTAAGATGTCAAAATAAATGAATGACACCGGTAATTGCGAACAAATATATTTTTAAATAAGAAAACGCGATTTTTCACATACAAAATAAAAGGGATATTTTTATATAAAAATACCGGTGTCAGTAATGCGTATCGGAATTAAAATTTTGTGGTTTCGTGGCGAAACCAATGAACGTTAAAGGGTTAAATATGTAGTTTGCATAAAAATATTGGAAGATTCTTTAGACAGTTTCTGGCAGATATTAGGAATATATTTCCTTATTATGCCGTTTATTTACTATATAACGAAACGACAGGCTGATGCCGTTTTTTTTTTTTAAATATAAGATAATAAACATAAGATTTATGTTTCCCTAACTAGAGAAACTAGATGGATGTGCCAATCCCAAAACTTTCTTCTATCTCATACGTACATTCTAATATTTAAAAAAAAAAATAGTTACTCATTTTAATGCTTTAATAATTTTAATTCAATACCATACCAACTTTGATTTTCATCTTAAATTTTTGATTCAATCAATTAATCGGAGTAAAAACGAATTTCCGTCTCTGCACGAGCCGATGGACAATAGAATGATAGGCAGATTTTTTTTTTCAAATTCAGGGAGGACCTACTTGACTTACCAAAAAACAATCATAATCAAAAAATTTAGTTCATTTCTAGAACTAACTTCATACACTTTTATTGGTGCAATATTGAAAATAAGCATAAAATTCGCTATTGCAGCGCCCCCTTCCGGCGGATTTTTTTCAGATTCAGGGACGTCCAACCAGCCATATCCATACACTTACACAAAAATTTGGTTCAATTCGATGTATAACTTCATATACTTTTGGTCGGTAAAATATTGAAAATGGCACAAAAATCGCGATTGCAGCGCCCCCTTTCGGCGGATTTTTTTCCAATTCAGGAAGGACCAACTAGCTATTGTCATACACTTACACAAAAAATTTGGTTCAATTCGATGCAAACTTCATATACTTTTGGCCGGTACAATATTGAAAATGGCACAAACTTCGCGATTGCAGCGCCCCCTTAAGGCGGAATATTTCAAAACTGAAGGAGGACCTGCTTGCCACAGCCAAAAACATTCACAAAAATTTTGGTTCAGTTCTATGCATAACTTCATACACTTTTCGATGGTAGAATGACGACATTCGTACACACACAGCGAAGCACACACACACACACGGGCAAATAAACATTTTGTACAAACATGTGTTTTGGAATCTCTGACACCTAAGACGTGTAAATCCGTCGAAAACCGGAAGTCGAAAAAAAATTTCTATTACAATACTTTCTTTTACTGAAGATAGAAGAAAGTAAAAAATACAGAAACAGACATATGAAATATTTTTCAATATAATGTGCACAAGTTCTGCTTTACAGTTTTAACCCTTTAACGTTCTTTGGTTTCTCTACGAAACAACAAAATTTCAATTACGATATGCTACAACGACACCGGAATTTTAATAAAGAAAAATTCATTTTATTATACATGTGAAAAATCACTTTTTCTTATTTACAAAAATATTTGTACGCAGTTACCGATGTCAATCATTTATTTCAATATCTTAGCAATTAAAACGCTCTGAACGTTAAAGGGTTAATAAGTAAAATGAAGTGCAAAAAATAAGCAAAAGTAAATCGTCATAAAAAATTGTTGCTAAAAAAGTTAAAAAAAAAAGAATTTTGATGTTATAATTTTAAAGATTAATATACAATGCAAAAAAGACACATATACATAAATAACGTATTGAGCTATTTCCAACAATGGGATTTTTTCGATTGTAATTTTCTGCGAAAAACAAACAAACATAAACAGTTAAGAAGAATTTATAGAACCTAGTTTTGCTCAAAATAACCTTTCTTTTGAAACTTTTTAACTACATTACATAAAGTGTAACTTTATTTTATTGAACAATTCATCTTATTACACGTGCTAGAATATATGAAATGTTGAAGTTAAACATATTCCTGTCATACTGAATGACCTTTGTTGAAATAAATAATATCACGGTCCACTATCACCAAAGATTTAAATTATCAGCCCACATCACAAAATTTGAATTTTCGTTCGAAATATAGGAAAATTTAAGTTTGAGTAAAAAGAAGATAAGTCAATTCGAGCAGAGATCTTTTCGATGTCTTTTCTGATTTATGTATGTAGTTAGCCTTAAAATATTGGAAGACTTTCTTGACAGTTTCTGGTGGATTTTATAAAACTATTTCCCTATTATGTCGCTTATATTTCTTATTACAAAAGAACATATTTATTTTTATTTAATTAGACAGTAAATTAATTTAAGAAACATATTTTCTTAACTAAAGAATAAATTTAATATTGAAGTAGAAGTATAGAATATTTCTCAATATAATATACATAAGTTTGTTTTTTTACCTTTTAGTTTTAATAAGTGCAAGGAATTGCAAGAAATTTGCAAAATTAACTTATTATCTGAAAATTTCAGCTAAAATAATTAAAAAATATTCTTTAAGTTATTATTTTTGCGATTAACATGCAATACAAAAAAAAAAGAGACAAAGACACAACATCTACTAAAAAATGTATCTAAAAAGAACGTATTGGGCTATTTCCAACATTATGATTTTAATGAAAGCAATTTACTACAAAAAACAAGCAAACACAAATAATTATAAAAAGTATTTTGTAGTACATATTTTTGCGCAAAACAACCTTCCTTTTGAAACTTTTTAACTATCCTTATATATATTATAAATGTGAAAGTGTGTCCGAAAATTGGAATGAACTTGGCTTCAAAACGGATGGATTAATGTCTTTGAATTTTTGTATATAGAGAGATTGTTGGTCTGAAATGAACATAGGCTAATTTTTATTTATTTTATTCAACTATTTTTCTTAATAATTCAACATTTCACTATTTTTCATACAGAATAAATTGAAAAATTTTCCATATCATCTTTCTTTTTTCGTTGCCAAAAAATAAAAAAACCGGAATAATTATTTCTCTTCTGTGATTAATTTTCAACTGGAAGATTTTCACGTGGTAAAAGAAAATGAAATAAATAAATGGACCCTATTCTGTTTTTCGGTTCGAGGTTAAAAACCGCGATTTTAGCAATTGTGACGTCAGAGGAATACTGTTTTTCTTCTTATATCACGCAGACGATTATATAAAATTTCTTTTACACTTAGAAGACTTCTATTCACAAGAATATAACTTCACACTTTACAAGAATATGAATATTTTAGTAGTTTTTCCAGATATTAATCCGTAATAAAAATGAACCTTTTTCTTTCTTTCGGTTCGAGGATATAAAATTCAACTTTTTACCAATTGTGACGTCACAGGAATACTTTCCATTAAAAATTTTAAAAATATTAATGTAAAGTCATATCTGAAACAAAGTATAAGTTTTTAAATTTTCAAAAATTCTATTTTTTGTTTTTTGTTTTTTGTTTTACGAAAACTACCCCTTTTTTGACACTTTCTAACATGGTCTAAAAGTGTTTAAGACTTCAACCTGTCTGTATACCGGATGCTAAGTGCCTGGGGTCTGCCGTCTGTTTGTCCGTGTTTCAACTTGAGTAAATATAGTGGGATTCATACGAAAATAACATACGTTATTGAGATTTGCTATAGCATGTGCGGCATTGAAAATGAACCAGGTAGCAATTATAGCTGAATCACAGGAGCACTCAAAAGGAGACTTTACATTATGATATACGGCGAAAAAATCATTTGTGGTGTATTTTGATAATGTTACATAATTTTAAATGTAATGAAATTTACATGCATTTTTAAAGTTCACAAGAACATGGTTACTATCGAATATGTTAAGTATAGTACTTATAGTGTGCGTACAGTGAGCTCAAAAGTATTTCAATATATCATAGTCTGTGAAGAAAAACCATTTGCAGCATATTTTAATAATGTTATTTTATTAAGGTTATTTTAATAATATTGAAAATGATATCAGTTTCTGAAGTGCACTAAAACAGGATTTCTGTAGAAAATGGGGTGAAAAGGTTTAACATTCTTTTACTAGATAACAGAAAAATGTTCGGTAATATAATAGTCTACGGGAAAAAAATATTCCCAGCATATTTTAATTGCGTTGCACTATTTTAAACATGATGAAATTAATATACTGAGATAATCAATTCAATGATAAATACTGAAATTTACTAATATGCTTGCAGTAAAGTATGATTTGCATCCCATTTGTTGTTCATTTACAGAGACGCATAAAAGATTTTGGACCTGTATCCAGATCTCAGATATTGTACCCAAAGTATGGTCTATTAGAAAAGATTGCTGAAGAGCTGTTTCAATTATAGTATGTATTTTAAGGAAAACTAATGCATCCCGAAGTTCAGCTACATTAGGTATAATAAGAGATGTTTGTAGAATTTAAATAAATCATGTATCGGACTATACAATAAACTGGATATATGGTCACCTGTGCAATAGCGATTCCCGGAAATATGAATTCAATAATTTGAATCGGGTTTTTTGCTTGAATAATTTAAGCTAAATATGTAGTCGTATAAATATTTGCACGTAATATACAGGACTGTACAAAAGAATTCAAGTACGTTTCTGTCTATTATTAGAAATTGCTAAAGGTGAATTTTAATCTTCGTTATACTTTTTCTAACTAAGCAAAATTTTAACGTTGTATTTAGAATATTTACAAGCACATAGATCACATACACAGATGCAGAAAAGAATGGGCCGGAGAAGTTAGGTATTATGGAAATGTTGGATATTTTTTTTTATTACCTAGGTTTAACACATGATTTTTCTTTCTTTGATATGGAATCCTGAAATGCACTACAACATGATTTCTGTACCATTGGGGTGCGTTACAGGTGTTCTACAGTATAAATGGTTGCAATTTCATTTTCGCGATAGTTAATATTATCAAACACATTTTCCATTTATTTGACTGAGTTCTTTAAGTCCCCTATAAAAGAAAGAAAAAAAAACTATTGCATAGCCTGGTATAAGATATGTGTTATATATATTTAAATTATTGTTAATGAAATGTTTTGTTTAATTAAAGCGTTTATCTTTTTTTTATGCTACGTGAACGACGTCACGGGTAACAGCTAGTATTGCATAAAGTGTAACTTTATTGCCGAAACGTGAGTGAAGGCTTACTTTGGAGACACGAAATTTTTTTTGTGTCTGTCTGTCAGTCAGTCTGTCAGTCTGTCTGTTCCGCGATAACTTCCGTAAAAAGCATTCGATTGGCTTGAAATTAAGTGGGTATGTTAGTGAGGCACTGGGATTAAGCTGTATAGTTTTTTGTAAGATTTGGTTCATTCGTTCGAAAAATATAGAATATTTTATTTTGCGCAATAATGCTTTTCTATAGCAAATCCAATGATTTCCATTTTTTTTTTTCTTGAGAGAAAATGTCACATTATGATAAATGGATGCTGAGATTTACCGGTTAAATTATTCGTATTGTTTTGAATTTTTGTCTATTCATTTGTCAGATTTTTAAATTATTACTGTAAATTTTGGAGATTTTTTATAAATGTATTCCAATAATATAAACTAATTTGTTTTAGAGACTTACTTATTTCAAATGTATTTATTTCATTTTCTTTATTTTCTGTTAATGGTTGCTAAGCAACCATTCATCCTAATCCTTATTTTTATAATGTTATAAATTTGAATGCGTGTAATTATTGAACGCGAAAATTTAAATGAAGTCAAAGTCAAAACTGATGAATTAATATCTTTGTATCTTTGTGTATAACTATAACATAGCCCAGAAAAGAACATAGGCTATGTTTTATTGATTTTATTCACATATTTTCCTTAATAATTCAAAATTTCCTTCTTTTTCATGCAGAATCAATAGCGATCTTTTAGATAAAATTTAACCAATTTCCTTTATCGTTGCCAAAAAAAAAAAAAAAATCAAAATCTGGAATAATTTGTCAACGGCAATAAGTTTCAATTGAGCAAGTTCCATTCGAAAAATTAAACTAAGAAAAAATAAATATGATAAAATTAAATTAAAATTAAATGCCAATTAAAATAAAAATAAATATAGTACTTTGTTAAATATTAAACACGGAAATTTGTTTCGTTAATAAGAATTTTTCTGACAAAAATGGGGGCATAATTAGAAGTAAAAGAAATAAAAAAATAATTATATTTTTAACAAATATTTCACCTGATAAAATTTGACGTCATAATTGAAATAAAACAGGTATTTTATAGTAGTCGTTAAAAATATAAGAACTCATGAATAATGACGTCATTGCCGAAACTTCAGTGAAGGCTTATTTTGGCGGCACAAAATTTATTGTTTTACCCCTGTCAGTCTGTTCTGTCTGTCTGGCCGCGATATCTGCCACAAAATGCAATCAAAACTTCTTTTTTTCGGAAACAAAATTGTAAAACCCTAGATTACTGAGTTTACACTTTAAAAAGTTCCTGATACATCAGATTTAGGTGTGGACAGGTATGTAGAAGTATGAGGATAATGAAAAATGCTTATTAAAACTGTTACTTATCCTTATAAATCAAAATGTATAAAGAAATACAAGATATACGATAACCATTAGCAAATTGAAAGAAAGTTACAAAGTTAAGTTTAATGAGACTAAGGGGGGGGTCAGGGGGGCGGAGCCCCCCTTAAGAAATCTACTATGTTATAATAAAAAAACAAAAATAATAGATCATGAAAAATTCAGAATATCCTAACATAACTAAATCTTTAATTTAACGCTTTTGTTGGCTGAAAACTTCTTATTGTTATTTTATTCTTATAAATAATTACGTAATTTGAAAATTTTAAATTACAGTTTCCAGGAAGTTGAATATTACCCAAAGTGTGTTTTAATAAAGAAATGATGCGCAAAGCTGACGTTGAGGCTCTTGATCTGCAGATTTACTAGTTTTATGGAACAAATTATCTTGTTACCTTGGCTAGAAAATGTGGAATGATGAAGTCAAACACATTCCTGTCACATGGAATGACTTTTGTTGAAATAGATAATAACATAATTCGCTACCACCAAAGATTGAAATTTTCAGCTCACCTAATAAAATTTAAATTTTCGTTTGAAACGCGGGGAAATTTAAGTTTAAAAAAAAAACATAAGTCAATTTGAACAAAATATTTTCGTTGCCTTTTCTGATTTATATATGTAGTTTGCATAAAAATACTGGAAGATTATCTTGACATTTTCTGGTGGATTTTATAAAATTATTTCCTTATTATGTCGCTTATATTTCATATTAAAAAAGAACATAATATTTACTTTTATTTAAGTAGACAATAGATTAATATATGAAACATATTTTCATAACTAAAGAAAAAAATTAATATTAAAGTAGACGTATCAAATATTTCTCAATATAATATACATAAGTTTGTTTTGTTTTTTTACCTTTTAGTTTTAATTAGGAAGTGAAAAGAATTGAAAGAAATAAGAAAAACTAAATTATTATCTAAAAATTTCAGCTAAAATAATTAAAAAAATTTTTTTAAGTTATTATTTTAACGATTAACATGCAATGCAAAAAAAGAGACAAAGACACAACGTCTACTAAAAAGTGTAAGTAAAAAGAACGTATTGAGTTATTTCCAACATTATGGTTTTAACGATAGCAATTTATTACAAAACATGCAAACATAAATAGTAAAAAACAAATATATTATAGTACATATTTTTGCACAAAATAACCTTTCTTTTGAAATTCTAACTACATTTCATAAAATGTAACTTTATTTTACTGGACAATTCTTCTTACTATCCATGCTAGAATATGTGGAATGATGAAATCAAACACATTCCTGTCATACGGAATGACCTTTGTTGAAATAGATGATATCACGGTCCGCTACCACCAAAGATTGAATTTTCAGTCCACGTAATAAATTTTAAATTTTCTTTTGCAATACGGGAAATTTTCTGTTTAAAAAAAGAACATAAGTCAGTTTGAAGAGGGATTTTTTTCGTTGCCTTTTAAATATGTAGTTTGCATAAAAATATTGGAAGATTTTCTAGACAGTTTCTGGCGTATATTATAAAGATATTTCCTTATTATGCCATTTATTTTTCATATAAGAAAACGACATGCTGATACCGTTTTTTTTTTAAATATAAGGTTAACAAATATAAGATTTATGTTTCACTAACTAGAGAAGAAATTTAATACAGAAGTAGACATATGAATTATTTCTCAATATAATATACACAAGTTTCTTCTGCAGTATAGTTTTAATAAGTACTATGAAGTGAAAAAAAAGCAAAACTAAATCATCATCTAAAAACTGTAGCTATAAAAGTTAAAAAAAGAATTTTTATGTTATAATTACGTTATTATGTTACAGTTAATGTACAATGCAAAAATGAGACATATACTAATATATATAAAGAATGCATTGAGGTATTTCCAACAATATGAATTTAACCATTGCAATTTTCTACGAAAAACAAACAAACAAAAATAGTTAAGAACAAGAATTAATAGAACCTAGTTTTGCTCAAAATAACCTTTCTTTTGAAACTTTTAACTACATTACACAAAGTGTAACTTTATTTTATTGAACAATTTATATCATTACACATGCTAGAATATATGAAATGCTGAAGTCAAACACATTCCTGTCATACGGAATGGCCTTTGTTGAAAAAAATTATTTCACGGTCCACTATCACCAAAGATTGGAATTATCAGTCCACATCACAAAATTTGAATTTTCGTTTGAAATATAAGAAAATTTAAGTTAAAGTTAAAAGAACATAAGTCTATTTGAACCGACCACTTTTCGATGTCTTTTCTGGTTTATGTATGTAGTTAGCATAAAAATATTGGAAGACTTTCTTGACAGTTTCTGGTAGATTTAATAAAATTATTTCCCTATTATGTCGCATATATTTCATATTACAAAAGAACATTTTTATTTTTATTTAATTAGACAATAAATTAATTTAAGAAACATATTTTCATAACTAAAGAATAAATTTAATATTGAAGTAGTAGCATCAAATGTTTCTCAATATAATGTACATAAGTTGTTTTTTTTTTCTTTTTAGTTTTAATAAGTGCAAGGAATTGCAAGAAATTTGCAAAACTAAATTATTATCTGAAAATTTCAGCTAAAATAATTAAAAAAATATTCTTTAAGTTATTGTTTTTGCGATTAACATGCAATACAAAAAAAGAGACAAAGACACAATATCTACTAAAAAATGTATCTAAAAAGAACGTATTGGGCTATTTCCAACATTATGATTTTAATGAAAGCAATTTGCTACAAAAAACGAGCAAACACAAATAATAATAAAAAAATATTTTGTAGTACATATTTTTGCGCAAAATAACCTTCCTTTTGAAACTTTTTAACTACATTGCATAAAGTGTAACTTTATTTTACGGAACAACTTATCTTGTTACCCTTGCTAGAAAATGTGGAATGATGAAGTCAAACACATTCCTGGCACATGGAATGATTTTGTTGAAATAGATAATATCATGGTTCGCTACCACCAAAGATTGAAATTTTCAGCTCCCCTAATAAAATTTAAATTTTCGTTTGAAATGCGGGGAAATTTAAGTTTTTAAAAAGAACATAAGTCAATATGAACAAAATATTTTCGTTGCCTTTTCTGATTTATATATGTAGTTTGCATAAAAATACTGGAAGATTATCTCGACATTTTCTGGTGGATTTTATAAAATTATTTCCTTATTACGTCGCTTATATTTCATATTACAAAAGAACATAATATTTATTTTTATTTAAGTAGACAATAGATTAATATATGAAACATATTTTCATAACTAAAGAAAAAAATTAATATTGAAGTAGACGTATCAAATATTTCTCAATATAATGTACATAAGTTTGTTTTGTTTTTTTACCTTTTAGTTTTAATAAGGAAATGCAAGGAATTGCAAGAAATAAGCAAAACTAAATTATTATCTAAAAATTTCAGCTAAAATAATTAAAAAATATTTTTTAAGTTATTATTTTAACGATTAACATGCAATGCAAAAAAAGAGACAAAGACAAAACGTCTACTAAAAAGTGTAAGTAAAAAGAACGTATTGAGTTATTTCCAACATTATGGTTTTAACGATAGCAATTTATTACAAAACATGCAAACATAAATAGTAAAAAACAAATATATTATAGTACATATTTTTGCACAAAATAACCTTTCTTTTGAAATTCTAACTACATTTCATAAAATGTAAGTTTATTTTACTGGACAAATCTTCTTACTATCCATGCTAGAATATGTGGAATGATGAAATCAAACACATTCCTGTCATACGGAATGACCTTTGTTGAAATAGATGATATCACGGTCCGCTACCACCAAAGATTGAATTTTCAGCCCACGTAATAAAATTTAAATTTTCTTTTGCAATACGGGAAATTTTCTGTTTAAAAAAAGAACATAAGTCAATTTGAAAAGAGATTTTTTTCGTTGCCTTTATAATATGTAGTTTGCATAAAAATATTGGAAGATCCTCTAGACAGTTTCTGGCGGTTATTATAAAGGTATTTCCTTATTATGCCATTTATTTTTCATGTAAGAAAACGACATGCTGATACCTTTTTTTTTTTTTTTTAATATATAAGATTAATAAACATAAGATTTATGTTTGCCTAACTAGAGATAAAATTTAATACAGAAGTAGACATATGAAATACACAAGTTTCTTCTGCAGTATAGTTTTAATAAGTACTATGAAGTGCAAAAAATAAGCAGAACTAAATCATCATCTAAAAATTGTAGCTAAAAAAGTTAAAAAAAACAATTTTTATGTTATAATTTTAACGATTAATATACAATGCAAAAAAGAGACATATACTAATATATAGTATAAAGAACGTATTGAGCTATTTCCAACCATATGATTTTAACTATTGTGATTTTCTAAGAAAAACTAACAAACATAAATAGTCAAGAACAAGAATTTATAGAACCTAGTTTTGCCCAAAACAACCTTTCTTTTGCCCAAAACAACTCTAACTTCATTACATAAAGTGTAACTTTATTTTATTGAACAATTCATCTTATTACACATGCTAGAATATGTGAAATGCTGAAGTCAAAGACATTCCTGTCATACGGAATGACCTTTGTTGAAATAAATAATATCACGGTCCACTATCACCAAAATTGAAATTATCAGTCCTCATCACAAAATTTGAATTTTTGTTTGAAATATAGGAAAATTTCAGTTGAAGTATCAAAGAACATAAATCAATTTGAACAGAGGTCTTTTATATGTCTTTTCTGATTTATGTATGCAGTTAGCATAAAAATATTGGACATCTTTCTTGACAGTTTCTGGTTTATTTTATAAAACTATTTGTCTATTATGTCGCTTAAATTTAATATTACAAAGGGACATATTATTTATTTTTATTTAATTAGACAATAAATTAATTTAAGAAACATTATCTTCATATATTAAAAAAAAAATTACACTGAAATACTCGTATCAAATGTTTCTCCATATAAAATGCATCAGTTTTTTTTCTGCTTTTTAGTTTTAATTAGTACAAGAAATATCAAGGTATAATCAAAACTAAATGATTATCTAAAATTTGTAGCTAAAATAATTAAAGAAGTATTTTTTAGGTGATAATTTTATTGATTACAATACAATGCAAAAGAGAAGCAATTTTATAAGTAGAAACCTATTCCTTTTTAATAAATATTAAGTTCTTTCATATCTGTTAAAGTAATGTCGGCCTACCAGTGGCTGAGAGGCTCTACCTTCAAAACTGGTAAACGGCAAGTGCTAGGTTCGTGTCCGTTGGCTAAATCGTTCGGATTTTTCCGTGGTTTTGTTCGAACTTTGGATTTCCTTGCGTAAATACAGATTAGATACCTTTAGAAAGGTCTCCACGGAAGGCATGCCACTAGGGGCCTATATCATACCTGTTGATAACTGGCCGTCATAAACACAATCAATCAATCAAAGTCATGTCTATCTGTTCACACTTATGACAAAATATAAAACTGTTTGGTGTCTTTTTTATAAATACACATGGCTGTTTTCATGAGGCTAGTTCCATGGGTTTTGCAGTGTAAGTCACATTAACTTATAATTGCTATGCTTGTTTGCCACCGTTATTTTCAAAAGTCAGCTTGGCCTTATTGAATTAATGAGAATGAGCCGATAAAATAAGTCACGTTTTTTTCGTTCTAAAATACTGGTAGCCAAAAATCGTACCATGTGACTTACACTACAAGTACTCATGGAAATAGCCATGAGTAATTGTAGTGCAGGTCACATGCTATGATTTTTTACTACTAGTATTTTAGAATGGAAAAAAAGTGACTTATTTCATCGGAGATATCTAATTAACCACTTAACTGCTTTTTTCTTTTACGCGCGATAAATTGAAAATATCGGTTCACACCACTATTTTTAAGGTAAAATATTCGTAATATTTAGTGTAAACATTTTTGCCAAGTATGGAATTGTATTTTAAAAAATTAGTTGTATTAGGAAGCTTTAACGAATCGGCTGAGCGAACCGCGGCAATTGACTCCTTGATGAACGATATTTTATTCCACCTAATTTCACCCCTTTGCGCTCTGATGGTAGACTTTTCTACCACATAATTTTAATTTCGAAATATCACAATGGCACCAGAAAATTCGACCAAATTTATTTGGAAAAGCTTTAATGCATTTTTTCGTGTTTATCGTTAACCGGTTTTTTTCTTTGCAAAATACTGGTGCCAATGTGAGATTTGGAATTTTGAAGAAATTTACACCCCAGAGCTCAAAGGTTTAACCCTTTCAGGGGCAAAGTATTTCTGCTCCGAAAATGTTCAAATAATTGATTCACACCACAATTTAAGAACAGACTTATTTGAAAATAATCAAGAGTTGTTTTTCGCGCATAATATAAAATCGAAATTGTACTAAAATTTTACTGGTGCCAGTTCGAAATTGGAACAGTAATATTAAGTGTTTGCCGACTGCAAACACCGCCCCTGAAAGGGTTAAACAAGATTCGCACCACAAGGTTTTAGCGAAATGTTATACTTTTAACCTTGGGAGCCAAGCTTATATAATTGCTTTTTTCCTATTTAAAAAATATTTTTTTAGTTATTCCGGTGAAAATACAATAATAAAGAGCCATTGTTGCTTGCCCCACAAGTGGTTAAGGAGTTAATTGAATAAAGGCCAAAAAAAAAAAAAATCGGAAAAAAGGGGTGACCAACAAGCATAACAATTCTCTGCACTCATTTGACTTACACTACTTAAACCCCATGGCATTAACAGCATATAGTTAAACTTATAATTATTATATGATGAGAATTTGTTGAAATACTCATCTGCTACGCGAACAACTAATATAACCACAATAAGAACAGTCTTAAATATGATCATCAGAACTTCATAATTAAATAACACCAATCAGTTTGAGTGAAATGAAATTCCAGGAGTTAGTCGTACTCTGAAATTCCGTTAGTGCTACTATCCACATAATTTATTGCATTTGTCGGTCATCCTGATTAGCAGAAAAGGAAGCTAAAATCGATAGCATTCCCTTTTAAACTATGACATAATAATAGATACGTTGCACCCAGAAATAAACATATACAATATAGTTTTATAAATTATTTTCTAAAGCCATGTTTTATAATTACATGAAATATTTTAATATATTTTTAAGCACATTTTTAAATCTAGAAACATATTTCACGCTTCTAAATTTAAATGTATATTTTATCGTTATCTGTATATGTATATAAAATCAAAGAGTAGTTAACTATCAAACACCATAATCTGTATGTTTAAAACACAGGATTATTCTTTTAGTCATCTGCCCTAAGCTTTATATCCGCACATTTACCAGTTATTTCAGGTATTATCGTAAGTTCAAAATGGGAGAGTTTTCTACGTCCAACTACTAAAAAATTCAAAATTCTTTTTCAAAAAATAGTATATAAACATATAATACTCTATGTATATTTCAACAGGTTTATTTATATTATATCAGTTATTAATATAGTACTCTGTACAATTTATTATATACAATAAATCCAATTCACAATTCCTTTCTTAAAAAAAAAAAAAAAAAAAAAAAAAAACAAGTTGAATGTAGATTCTGCCATTGCAGAATTCAGTTTCGCCGCCGATTAAAAAAAAAAAAAAAAAAATGGATACAGGTCTTTTAGAAGGGCGACCCCGTTTAGAATGCAATGAACTAACTTCATTTTTCTTGTGTTTATCAATATAATAGCAAACAAAACGACGTGAAATACCCAATTGATTAGCAATTTCTCTATGAGACATTGGAATTGCGGAATAATAAAGAGATACAATTTAACGTGCTAATTCTTCATTGACTAGATTCATCAAAACGAATTTTTTCTTTAGTTTAAACGCTTTTTTATAATTTCTGAGAAAAAGGAAATGCATTTTAACAATAAAATTGTATGAATGTCTCGTTTTAACGGCCAGATTACGAAACTAGTCGTTGGGGGCCACCGTAATACTTACCCATCATGGATACCCATTGTATAATATGTGGAAATAAAATATGTGAAATCTATTTATAAAATGCATTGCAATTCCAAGACAAAATTTAAACGTATATTTAAATATTCTTAATATACATATTAATGCTCCATTAATGAATTGCCCCATTTCGACAAATTATGTAAAATACCAAACTACACAAATAGTACCGGATTGCGTAAAAGAAACATCATTATAACTCCAAAAACAATAATCATATTAACTAACAGTTTACTGCGTCAGATTAAGCGTCTCATTTTCAATTAAAAAATATCTTTGAATTGAAAATTGAAGAAAATACAGGGTCATGAAAAATCGAAGAATGTGGAAAACAGGATTACAAATATCTCGGCAACTATTAATCCGACCGACTTCGTTCCTGATGCAAAATTTGTGTTATTTTATTGCCTTTTACGTCCTTTTGTTAAAATAAAAATAATCGAAAATTTTTATATGCATTTCATCAGAACGAATTTTTTGAAAGTCCGAAAAAAAAATAATTCCGGATGATTAAGGTTACTGATATTAAATAAGCTTTGTCTCATTCTTACATACTAAGTACATAAAAAATCTGAAGTCTTTATCTCAATTAATTTGACAACATAGACACACAGACGGACGGACGGCAATTTCTTTTTCTAAAAATATGTTTTTCGGAATTTCCAGTATCTGAAACTCGTAAATCCGTCATAAAAATTTTTCGATTTTGAAAACGATTGCAAGACTTACCCTATACTGAGTATGATAGGTAAGTAAAATTGGGCCACAATTTTTGTCACGACACTTTTTAGCTTGTATGCAAGAAATAGCATCTAAGGCTTAAAAAAAAACTAATTTCATTTTTACTATGACATTATTTTCACTAACTGAAGTCATCCGAAAGAAAAATCTCAATCTCAGTGTCCATAATGAAAAGAAATATTGAAATGTAATATCGTTATGAGTAAAAATGCGATGTTTTAAACAGTGACGTCATTTTCTCTTCAAATGTTTCTTAAAGTTACTGTTATTAGTAATATGAAAAATGCGTCCGTTATAATATTGTAAATCCCATTTATCTGGTTGCTGAATGACATCGTTTTCCACATTTGAAAAATTTCTTATTTTGCGTTAGACATTAATTTTTATCATAAATTATTTTCTGTTATTTTATTTACATTAATAATATTATTTCTTAGTAAATATATTTTTTTAACCTCAATTAGTGCATAATTATACGCAATCTTTTTATTGTGGTTAAATTTTACAAAAACAATTAACTTTTTTCTTTTAAATGCGAGGACATGTTCACTGATAAGATCAAGCTTCTGATAATGGAAAATATATTTTTATTATCGAGAGAAAAGCTAAACTGAGTTGCCACCGTTTGAAGAAATATCGTAAAAAAGTATTTAAAATTAAAATTAAAATATAAAAATGGAAATAAATTAAAAAATAGCTAAAATGGGCACAACTACAAATAAATAGCTTTCATTTAAAAAAATAATTATCAAAATCGGTTCAGTAGAAAATTCAGGGATGACGACACGACATTTTTAGCTTGTCTGAAAGAAATAGCATCGGAGGCTAAAAAAAGCAAGTATATTGCATCTATATTTTTTCTTGCAGATTACGCAGAAACCACCTTCGGAGGTTAGTTTTAGTACAAATCATGCAGAAACCTACTAAGAAATTTTCTCTTAAAAAATATTGGTGTTCAGTTCGCGGACCATTTGGGATTCCTGATTCATTGCATAAGACCGCAAGAGCTATTTCTCTAAGATCTGAATATTTCTAAAACAAGTTAAGGGGGCTCTAGGATTTAAAACTTTTCAAAAAATAGATTTTTTTATGATCTAGTTTGATTATTCAATTAATTCTTAACTCAATGCAAAAAACCGCATAAAAATATTAGCATTTTTAACGGAGTTATAAGCATTTATGGATCAATACTTTCATATCCGCATCCATATAATTTCAACTTTAAGTCGCGTTTTATCAAAAGTTGATTTTTGACGACTAACACCAAGATTTAAAAAAAACTATTTGATGGAATGGCTTAATTTTTTTTGCATGCATATAACATCATTATCTAGAGAATGAATTAAGGATATAACTATCACTTAAAAAAACATTATTAAAAAAAATCTCTCAAAGTTGAAAATTTAAAAAACCCTTAAAAATTACAACTTTTTTTCCATTAAAAATACTCAAAAGATTAAACTATCTAAAATATATTAATTCATTCTCTAGATAATGATGTTATATGCATGCAAAAAAAAATTAAGCCATTCCATAAAATAGTTTTTTTTTTTTTAATCTTGGTGTTAGTCATCAAAAATCAAGTTTTGAGAAAACGCGACTTAAAGTTGAAATTATATGGATGCGGCTATGAAAGTGTTGATATATAAATGCTTATAACTCCGTTAAAAATGCAAATATTTTTTATGCGATTTTTTGCATTGAGTTAAGAATTAATTGAATAATCAAATTTGATAATAAAAAATCGATTTTTTGAAAAGTTTAAAACCTCTGAGCCCTCTTTAAAATATGAGCGTACTTCATTTGCCACATTTGACGCCTATTTTATGACTAAATATATTTTCAGTCTAATTTTAAACGATTCTCTTAAAAATGATGGCAATCAGATTATCGCAATTGTTTTTGATATAAAAGTAATGAAAAAAACCCTTCAGATACTCGTCTTTTTGGACATATTTTCAGATGCATGTTATGTGTGGTAATAAGAAAAGTTCTTACATTTTATACTTATAAGGGGTTAAGAACTGATATTTAATGTGATATTATAAGAATGATGTCAACCAATTTATTTTATGTTACATTGTATGGCATTTTTGGTTTTTTCGTTAGAATTTATTAGAATTTTTAGTACTACTAGGTTACCCTGTCGACCAAAAAATTATCGCCAAACTATAAGAAGCCAATAATGGATGATCGTGAATGTCACATTCAATGAAATTAAATACAATTCACGCGTTTAAAATGATAAAGTTATGTTTATTTCGACTTTTTATTAATATTTTTATCAATATTCTACTAATTATTTGTTTTTTCGTTATTTAAAATAAAAATTATGTCAATGTGTATAATTTGGCTATGAGTTTGGCGATTTGTATAATTTGGCGAAATCGGTCGTCGGGATAGTAGAGTAATAGAGATAACAGAGTAGTACCGAATTTTTATTTATTTAAAAGCACTGTGGTTTTGCATAATAGTACATATATAAAATACAATTAGGTTTGCGCCTGTGATACGAGGCTTGTGTGAAATACATTTTTACTTTAACAAAACTAAGAAAAAAAAAATCAAATTAACATATCAAAATCACATTATTGTGTCAACATGAGGTAATTTTCACTAATTTCCATTTCTTAATTATGAAGATTAGATTTGAAAGCTTTATTAGCAGATGACTTTTTTTTTCATAAATTGAATGTTGAGTAAAAAAATAGCTTCATAATTTGTATTCGTAGAAAATTTTTGTCATTTTCAAATGTTCTTTTCTGCAATAGAAACAGAAAGTTCGACATATCTTAATCTACTTCTACTGATATCTTTCAGTTGATAATAAACTAAATCTTTTCTATAGAAACTATAATTTCCGCTTAAGCTTACCGGTAAAGGAGTTGTCTGGTAATGCAATTTGAAGTAGTTTTCAAAGATTTTGTATAATTGTTCTATAAACTACAAATGGAAACGATGATTGCAAAATTCTTATCATTTATAGCCAGCCGTTAGTTTTAAGCAGTTCATTGAATAATATGCTTAGAGATACGTGCTTAAACAGGGACATAATTTTCTTATTGAATTATTACATTTATGTTAGAGGATAATCGGTTTGGTTTTGTATATTTCATATTGAATATACATATATCACGGTTCGCACAATTCTACCACTAAAATTTAAGAATGTTTTCAAAGTATTTCACTGCAACAAATTATTGTAAAAACGATGAACGAAGAGAGTGGTTGCGTATTCTGTGTTTTAAAAATTAACTGTAAATTTTCTCATTTGACTAATGGTGGTAGTCTTTAAAAAATATAATGAGTGTGCGAACGCTGTATATTGTTATGTCCGTTAATAATAAGTAAGATCCTGGTAAATCCTATCTTGATATTTCACTTTAACCCTTAACCCTTTAACACGTTATTTAACGTTCATTGGTTTCGCCACGAAACCACAAAATTTTAATTCCGATACGCAACACTGACACCGGGATTTTTATCTAAAAATATCACTTTTATTTTGTGTGTGAAAAATCACGTTTTCTTATTTAGAAATATATTTGTTCTTAATTACCGGTGTCATTCATTTATTTCGACATCTTAGCAATGAAAATGCTATGATCGTTAAAGGGTTAAATGCATATTGTAACATTTTCGATACCATAAGTGTTCCCGATTTATTGGGGGGTTTTACTCACATATTCCGTATTCTCACCAGAAATTTAAAAGAGCAAGTTTCACTTTACTTAATGACAGACCATTCGTAATTAAATAAAGAAAAATTTACTATTTAGATTTTTCTGGTATGAATTCTGATTCTTTGAATTGCGCATTTTTTGGAACGCGTTCTATCCTATGCATTTAAGGGTTAACATAAAACTGGGATATGTACGTATACTATTTATTGCGTTGAACATATACCCTTTAAAAATGTTCATGCGACATCTCATTAATATTTCGTGTAGAAACAAGACAAAAATGTTATTCAGTACTCTGATTTTTTTTAATACATATATTTGTTTTATTATTAGCAATAGCGAAAGTTCAAAATATCTTAATATTTCGTATTCTACTTCTATTGACACCTTTCAGATGAGAATATGCAAATGCTATTATATTATAACTAATGATTTCGCCAAAATTTATTTGAAATTAAGTTGTCTGTTTATGTAATTTGAAGTAGCTTTCAGTGTTTTTATGTAATTATTGTACGAACTACAATCATGAATGGAAATTACGATTACCAAAGTCTTATCATGACTAATCAGCCGTTAGTTTTCGCGAGTTCATTAAATAAAAGACTTAGAGATATGTGCTTAAACATAGAGATAGTTTTATTATTGAGATATTGCATTTATGTTTGTGGATTACCAGTTCGGTGTTGTATATTTGTCAATGAATAGTGTTATTTCCATTAATAAGCAAGATCCTGGTAATATTTATCTTAAAATCTCACTTTAACATAAAACTGGGTTCTATATGTATATTATTTATCACATTGCTTATGTACCCTTTAAAAATGCTCATGCAACATATCATTATATTTCGTGCAGAAACTTGACAAAAAATTATTTAATTCAGTACTATGATCTTTTGAAAGACATATGTTTGTCTAATTGTTAGCAATAGTGAAAGTTCAAAATATCTTAATATTTCGTATTCTACTTCTATTAACATCTTCCAGTTAAATATGTTAACACTAGAACGCCGGGAAATATTATGCAAGTTTTATAAAATATATTTAAAACCAGAAAAATAATTTGAAATAATTTAGTTTATTTGTTTATCTCATTTCATTTCAACTGATATATAACTTATTTTTTAAAGATTTTTCTGGTTCGAATCAACAATTAGTCCAGTAATTGGTGTCGAATTGACACCTTCCCGGCGTTCTAGTGTTAATGGTATTACAATAATAACTAACGATTTCGTCCGAGTTTATTGGAAAACGAGTTGTCTGGTTACGCGATTTGCAGTCGCTTTCAGAGATTTGATATAATCAATCTATTAACTACAAATATGAATTGAAATAATGACTATAAAAGTCTTATCATGAATAACCAGCCGTTAGTTTTCATGTGTTTATTGAATAAATGATTTAGAGATGTATGCTTAAATGGAGAGGTAGCTTTCTTATTGAATTAATACATTTATGTTAAGAGATAATCGGTCAGGTTTTGTGCATATTATAATGAATATTATTATATACATTAATAATAAGTATGATCTCGGTAAAATGTACTTTGTAATTTCACTTTAACCTAAAACTGGTATATGTACGTATAATTTTTATCACATTATATATGTACCTTTTAAACATCTCATTATTATTTCGTGCAGAAACACGACTAAAATTTAATTCAGTACTCTGATCTTTTGATATGTATGGCTATTTCCATGAGTACTTGTAGTGTAAGTCACAGGCTACGATTTTTGGCTACCAGTATTATAGGACGAAAAAAATGTGATTAATTTTATTGGCACATTCTCATTAATTGAATAAGGACAAGCAGACTTTTCAAAAATAACGGTGGCTAACAAGTATAGCAATTAATAAGTTATGTGACTTACACTACAGAACCCATGGAATTAGCCGTATATAATTTGTATAATTGTTAACTATATTGGAAGTTCAAAATATCTTAATACTATTGTATTTCTATTGACATCTTCCAGTTGAGAATATGCTGTTGCTATTATACAATAACTAATGATTTCGCCTATAGTTTATTTGAAATTAAATTGTCTGTTTACGTGACTTGAAATTGTTTTCAGAGATTTTATATGATTATTCTATGAACTACAATCATGAATGTAAATGAGAATCACAAAAGTCTTATCACGACTAACCAGGCGTTATTTTTCATGAGATTATTGAATAAATGTCTTCGAGATGTGTACTTAAACAGAGATATAGTTTTTCTTACTGAATTACAGTCGAGTCTCTATATAACGAAATCCACCGTTCCAGTAAAAAATTCGTTACATAGAGAAATTCGATGTATAGAGAATGATGTTAAAAATCGTATTTAATGTGTGAAATTTGAACAAATATTATTTTTGATGTTTTGAATTAAGAATTTAAAATGTTTAAAAGTATATATTAACCTAACATTTTATTTCTTAATTATTTAAGCTGTTTCAAAAAAGAGAACAGACATTTATTTGAAAGCTTAATTGAAATCAAAAAAGGAAGACTTGCATTAATTTCAGGCGAAGAAATCTGTAATCTTTTGCTATTGGGATTTTAAAGTTGTTACGCTCTCAAAGAAAAAAAAATGCTCAAATTTTAGCAAGGAATGAAAAATTGCAGTTAACATTTCCCTCCATTTGAAGGCCTCTCTTATGTGCATCTCATTGATTTCTCTCTTACATGTGTATCAACCCAATTGATACTGTTTTGAGAAGGATGTTGAAAGGTGTGTGGGAGGTGGGATGAATTCGTTAGATTTAAAGAACAAAGAGAGAATTAATATATACATTAAAAAAACTCAGCACTGACGATAAATCAAAAATAAGTGATGGAAAATTGATTCCATATGATTTCGAAGCTTTTTAAAACTGAATAAATTAAGGCCAATTTATGGAAAAATTCGTTATATGAAGATAGATATTTCGCTATATAGAGACTGTTTTTAAAGTAATCATGCGAAAAGGGGACCGTTCCTATTAAAAATGCGTTATATAGAGAAATTCGATGTATGGAGTTTCGTTGTATAGAGACTCGACTGTATTACATTTATGTTAGTGGATAACCGATTTGATGTTGTATATATGATAATGGATATTGTTATTTCCATTAATAATAAGCAAGATCCTGGTTAATTCTACCTTGATATTTCACTTAAATATAAAACTGGGATCTGTACTTATCTGATTTATCATATTGCTTATATACCCTTTAAAAATTTAAGTGCAGCATCTCATTAATATTTCGTTCAGAAACACGACAAAAAAAATTCGATACTCTGATTTTTGAAATATATAATTGTCTAATTGTTAGGTAAAGTCAACGCTCAAAATATCTTAATATTTCGTATTCTACCCCTATTACCATCTTCCAGTTGAGAATATGTTAATGCTATTACAATAATAACTAACGATTTCGTCTAAGTTTATTTGAAATTGAGTTGTCTGGTTATGCAATTTGAAACTGTTTTAAGAGATTTTATGTGATTATTCTATGAACTACAATCATGAATGTAAATGATGATTACAAAAGTCTTATCACCACTAATTGCCGTTAGTTTTCACGAGTTTATTGAATAAATGATTTAGTACTTAAACAGAGATATAGTTTTTTTTTTAATTGAATTATTACATTTATGTTAGTAGAAAATCGATTTGGTGTTGTATATTTGATAATGTATATTGTTATTTCCATTAATAATAAGTAAGATCCTGGTAAAATGGACCTTGAAATCTCACTTTAACATAAAACTTGGATCTGCATGTACAGTCGACTCTCGTTAATTCGAACACGTCGGGACCACAAGAAATGTTCGAATTATCCGAAGTTCGAATTATGGAAAATATGAAATGTGAACTTGCTTAATATGGTATATCACAAAGGAATTCATTTTATAGTGTTTTTTTAAGTTTATTTTGTCTGTTATCATTAGAATATGACTAAATATTAAATTAGAATGTATAAATACATAAACTAATTAAAAGATTAGAAACAATCACAATGGAAGAAAAATTTCAAGCGTCACTGATGGACAGACGCGGCACTAAGAAAGTGGATATCAAATGCATTGGATTATATGTATACTCATTCGGAACTATTTTAACAAAAATCAAAGTAGGAAAGTTATTCAAATGTCTAAATTCCGTGAAAAAGAAAAGAAAAATGAAAAATCGAAGTTCTCGTTAGTTCGAATTAAACGAAGTTAAGAGAAAATGAGTTCGAATTAATGAAAATGTTTAACGTTATTCTACCATTGAAAATTTCGGGACTTCATGTTTAGTTCGAATTAAGCGAAGATTCAAATTATCCGATTTCGAATTAACGAGAGTCGAATGTATATCATTTATCACATTGCTTACATATCCCTTCAAAAATTCTCATGCAACTTCTAATTACTATATTGTGCAGAGACAAGACAAAAATTTAACTCAATACTCTAATCTTTTGAAATACATATATTTGTCTAATTGTTAGCTATAGTGAAAGTTCAAAATATCTCAATATTTTGTAGTCCACTTCTATTGACATCTTTTAGTTGTGAATATGCTAATGCTTTACACATAACCAGTGTTCTCGCTGACATTTAACCAACGTTAGTAATTTGGCTAATTAAAAATAAAAAACATTCGCCAAATGAAAAAAGTATTAGCCAAATAGATTCGCCAAGTAGCACTAAAAAAATTATCTTTAATCCTTTAATCTACACTTTTTTTCAATATGTTCTAAAATAGGCCTAGTTTTTATAACTGCAACAATGATTGTTATTAGTTTAAATTCAACTATTCGCTACAAATACCAAAAATATAATATATATTTAATATCTATATATTAAAAATATGTATAAATGCATATGTATAAAAAAAAGTAAAAAAAAAATAAATAAATAAAAAGAAAAAAAGAAAAGAAAAAGAAAGAAAGAAAAAGAAAGAAAAAGCAAAAATTGAGCACTAGCAATTTGGCGAATCTAATCGCTTGTTTACTCGCCAAATGAAGAATTCAGTCGCAATTTGGCGAAATGGCGAGCGACAGCGAGAACACTGCACATAACTTATGGTTTTGCCTAAATTTATTTGACAATTAGTTCTCTGAATGTGCAGTTTGAAGTTGTTTTCAGAGATTTTATATAATTATTCTACAAACCAAAAACATAAAAAAAATGATGATTAAAATAGTCTTATCATAACTAACCAGCCGTTAGTCTTCTTGAGTTTATTCAATAAACGACTTAGAGATAAATATTCTTAAACAGAGATAGTTTCCTTATTGAATTATTAAATTTATGTCAGTGTATAATCGTTTTGATGTTGTTTAAATTCTTTATAATTTTTGTTAACACAAAGGGGAAGTTAGCATTTCTCTAAAAAAATTAGAGAGTTTAATCTTAGAGAGTTTAATTTTATTCAACCAATAATTGAGATAAATTTAGATATCTCTCAAATATCGTAGTAATTTCCTTTATGTATAACTAGCAGGCTATGACCGCTGCGCTGGTCCATTTTGCAAAAACAAAACATGAATCAAACAAAATACTGAATTAGATTGTGCTTTTTAACCCTTTAACGTTCATTGGTTTCGCCATGAAACCACAAAATTTTAATTCCGAAATGCAACACTGACAACGGTATTTTTATCTAAAAATATCCCTTTTATTATGTATGTGAAAAATCACGTTTTATTATTTAAAAATATATTTGTTCTTAATTACCGGTGTCATTCATTTATTTCGACATCTTAGCAATGAAAATGCTTTGATCGTTAAAGGGTTAAAGCAACTTCACCTCGAAAGCTCTTTCATAGTTCTGAAAATAATAAAGACGCCATTGTATTTAAAGATAGAAAACCAACGATTATAAATGCACAAATAATGCATGAAAAGGTAGCAAACAGCTGTTTCGAATATACTATCGAGATTCTTCATCAGTGCAAAACTCAGCGAGCTAGAAAAAACAATACTGAGCCAAAAATAAACAAAACAACAACAATGGAATCAAGGTCCGTTGATGTCAAATATATTAAAATAATAATAAAATATCGTCTTGTTCTATTGTGTTGTTGTATCAGCTTATGCATTCGACAAAATACGGGCTTTTAAGAAAGAAATCTTTCAGTTGATCATTTATTGTAAAGTTTGATAGATAAATGAGGCAATTATGAAAACAGCATCTAAAATATTGTCTTTTCACCATACTTCTAAAATAGCGAGCATTATTATCGCAGAGATTGACCATTGAGTTTAAACAATTTTGTAGCTTATTTAATAGAGTTGATATTTTGTTTTTCTTTTTACATTTTACATTTTACATATTACATTTTGCGTTTTTTTTTATGTTCTCTTTAAATTAACAAAATTGTCAAATTTCCATCATGAAAACTAACGTTGAAAAACAAAGATTGACGTGTATTTTTTTTTTTTTTCATTTTCGCAATAGTTTTTCTCAAAACTTATTATAACGAAATATTATTTCAGTGTAAAAAGTCCTTTTCTTGGCTATTACATGGATTAAATGAGAAATCTCAGAAAGAATCAAAACACTTGGCGTTAGTTTATCTTGGCACGAATACTTTCTCCCACTTTTCTAATCACAGACAACTGTTACAAACTGTTTACAAGTTAACCCTTTAACGTTCATTGGTTTCGCCACGAAACCACAAAATTTTAATTCCGATACGCAACACTGACACCGGTATTTTTATATAAAAATATCCCTTTTATTTTGTATGTGAAAAATCACGTTTTCTTATTTAAAAATATATTTGTTCTTAATTACCGGTGTCATTCATTTATTTCGGCATCTTAGCAATGAAAATGCTATGATCGTTAAAGGGTTAATCTTGCGAAATCAAAGGCATTACTTTTAAGGGACGTTGCTATAGATTTTTGAGTGAATTATATAAGTTACTTTCATTTACATTAAATAATTCATAATTTAAAATATCACCAAAGAAAATTTTGTTAAAAAGTTTACCGACTTCAAAAAATACATAAAGGATCTTCATTCAATTAATAATCTACAAACTTTAAAATAAAATAAAAATGTTGTAATAAAGTTATAAAGTAAGAAATTATTCTCCGCCAAATTTTGAAATATTATTCTAGAGCAAAAGGTTCTTTTTTAAGCTATTAAATGTATTAATTAACGAGAAATTTCAAAAATAATAAAAGTACTTGATGTAAGTTTATTAATATGTAAGTGATCACGAGTAATGTAATATGTAAGTTTGATATAAGTGATCACGATTACTCTCTTCCCAATTTCTAATCACAGGCAACTGTTAGTACTGTCACTTTCATTTACCTTAAGGGGGCTCAGCGGTTGAAAACTTTTCAAAAAATCGATTTTTTATGATCTAATTTGATTATTCATTTAATTCTTAACTCAATGCAAAAAACCGCATAAAAATATTTGCATTTTTAACGAAGTTATAAGCATTTATGTATCAACACTTTCATAGCCGCATCCATATAATTTCAACTTTAAGTCGCGTTTTCTCAAAACTTGATTTTTGATGACTAACACCAAAATTAAAAAAAAAACTATTTGATATAATGGCTTAATTTTTTTTTTTTTTTTTTTTTTTTTTTTTTTTTTTTGCATGCATATAACATCATAATCTAGATTATGAATTAAGGATATAACTATCACTTAATAAAAACAGTATTAAAAAATCTCTCAAAGTTGAAAATTTAAAAAAACCCTAAAAAATACAACTTTTTTTCCATTAAAAATACTCAAAATATTAAACTATCGAAAATATATCGATTCATAATCTAGATAATGATGTTATATGCATGCAAAAATATTTAAGCCATTCCATCAAATATATATATTTTTTTTTATCTTGGTGTTAGTCGTCAAAAATCAAGTTTTGAGAAAACACGACTTAAAGTTGAAATTATATGGATACGGCTATGTAAGTATTGATACATAAATGCTTATAACTCCGTTAAAAATGTTAATATTTTTATGCGGCTTTTTGCATTGAGTTAAGAATTAATTGAATAATCAAACTAGATTATAAAAAATCGATTTTTTGAAAACTTTTCAATCCCTGAGCCCCCTTAAACAGTTTATAATTTAAAGTAACACTAAATAAATTTTTTTAGAAATTTTAACGACTTTAAACATAGATGAAATATTAGAAATTCAATTAATAATCTATATTTTTTAAAAAATACAAAATAACTAACGAGAAATATCTCAAAGAATGAAACCACTTGATGTATGTTTATCTAGGCCCAATTACTCTCTTCCCCATTTCTAATCACATACAATTGTTGGCAAACTTTTTACAAAATTAATCTTGCGAAATCAAAGACATTACTCTTAATTGATTGTTGAGTGAAAACTATAATTAACTTTCATTTTTTTAAAATAGTTTATAATTTAAAATAACATTAAAGAAGTTATATGTAATAATTACTTAATAAACTTGTTAGAAATTTTAGTGATTTCAAACACAAATAAAATATTTCAAAATAAATTAATAATCCATATCTTTTAAAGTACAGTCCGCTCTCGTTAATTGGAACTCGTCGGGACCGCTAGAAATGTTCGAATTATCCGAAGTTCGAATTATGGAAAATATGAAATGTAAAAATGCTTAATATAGTACTATTACTAAGGAATTAATGTTATAGTGTTTTTTAAATTTATTTCGTCTATTATCATTAGAATATGACTTAATATCAAATTAGAATGTATAAATACATAAACTACTCAAAAGATTAGAAACAAGCCCAATGGAAGAAAAATTTAAATCGTCACTGATGGACAGACGGGGAACTAAGAGAGTGGATATCAAATGCATTGGATTATATGTATTCGGAACAATGGTATTCGGTAGTATGTTCGGAACAATTTTCACAAAAATCAAAGAAAGAAAGTTATTCAAATGATCTGAAATGCGTGCGAAAGAAGAGAAAAATGAAAAAATGAAATTCTCGTTAGTTCGAATTAAACGAAGTCAAGAAAAAAAGAAGTCGAATTAAAGAAAATTTTTAACGTTATTATGCCAATGAAAATTTCGGGACTTTATATTTAGTTCGAATTAAGCGAAGGTTTGAATTATCCGATTTCGAATTGACGAGAGTCCACTGTAATACAAACAAGTAAGAAAAATCATGCGTTAAGCATAGATTATGAAGAACTTTCCAACACTTAATGAAATCTTTAACAAAACTTTGTTATTTAGGGAAATAATAGTGTATAGCCAAATATACCCAAATATGTATTCCAGTACATTAGAACAGCCCTGAATTTCATATGTCAGTTCATATAATGGGAAAATTTAGCTTAGCAAGAAAATACCCAGTAGCTTGAAATTTCTTTTTCAGCAATTCATACTATTAGATGGAAACATACTTGAATACTTTTGTTCAGCCCTGTAGTTTACATTGTACCTTTATTACACGTCAGCATTAGGGTAAAAGTTATTGTAAACTAAAACACTTTTAAAACAACTGAAATCACATTCTCATAAATCATCATTCATAGGCGTCCATGTACCGAATTCTTTGCGTGGTCCTGTATATCCTTTTATCTATATTCTGCAAACATTTCTCAGTAAACTGAATGCAGCTCAGCGTAATTGAATGCAGCATAGCTTATTTAAGAACCACGTTTAAATAATTTACGCTCATATTCAGTAACGTTGGTGAGCTCTTTTGGGTAGCCCTGTATATGAACTATAACATTTATACACACCATATAATGTGCATATATTTAGCGAAATATAAACGCGAATATCATAATTAAAATGCATTTCATCCCTCTATCAGCCATCATCGGACACATATACGATACTTCGGAAAGAATATACTATTTGAAATCTTTTGTATGGTCCTGTAAATGCTATGTACTTCATATTATGCAAGACAGTAGCGTATAATTTATATTAAGCTTCAGTGACATATATCAATTTTATTATACATGAAAAAGCTTAATATATTTAAATATGTCACGCACAATTCCCCCTTTTACCATTATCTAACGGAATTCTTTTGTGTGGCCCTGTAAATGAACACATGATAGGTAAATTTTCACCTTATATTTTATAAAATGCATATTTTAATATGTTTGACAGGGTATAACATCTTTAAAATTCCTTTGAAGCGATTTTCCCCCATAGGCCGTAATGTGATAGAAAACTTTTGATTCGCCCCGTAGATAAACTAATCATGGTAGAAACTTCATTTTCGATAGGACTTGTGCTAGGGTAAACGTCAATAACGTCCTAAAATTTCATGGCAATCCGAGTATATTAACGATTTTTCCCCATAGGCCGTAAAGTAATGGGAAACTTTTGATTCTCTCTGTAGATAAACTAATCATGGTAGATACTTCATTTTCAATAGGGTTCGTGCTAGGGTAAACTTCAATAACGTATAAAAATTTCATAGCAATCTGAGTATATTTAAGGGAGTTAGAGCGCGGACAGACGGACAGACGGACAGACGGACAGACAAACCGAATGCATAAGCACTTTTCAACTTTGTTGGAAAGTGCTAAAAAGTAATAATAATGTAAGAAAATATTATTCCTCAAAATTTTAAAATATTATTCCAGAGTAAAAGGTTATTTTCTGTGGAATTAAATGTATTAAGCGTGAAATTTCAAAAATAATTAAAACACTTGATCTAAGTTTATCTTGGCACGATTACTCTTTTCCTCATTTTTAATCACAGACGACTGTTAGCAAACTGTTTACAAGTTAATCTTTCGAAATCAAAAACATTACTCTTAATAGATTGTTGAGTGAATACTATAAATCACTTTCATTTTCTTTAAACAGTTTATAATTTAAAAGGGCACTATATAAATTTTGTTAGAAATTTTAATGGCTATTTCCATGAGTACTTGTAGTGTAAGTCACATGGTACGATTTTTGGCTACCAGTATTTTAGAACGAAAAAAACGTGACTTATTTTATCGGCTCATTCTCATTAATTCAATAAGGCCAAGCTGACTTTTGAAAATAACGGTGGCAAACAAGCATAGCAATTATAAGGTAATGTGACTTACGCTACAAAACCCATGGAACTAGCCTAATGACTTCAAACACAAATACAAAAACTTTATTCAATTAACCCATTAACGCCCGAATTATTTTCTTCGCTAAAATTTAAATTTTGTATTTCCCACCACTTTTAAAATCAAATTAACTTTTATCTAAATTTATCGAGGATTCTGTCTCGTGAAAGAAAGTATATATTTATCTTCTTCTTTACTGGTGGGAAAACCACTTTCTTACTGTTTTTGTAGCCGTCGTCAAAAGAGGACGCTGGGCGTTAATGGGTTAATAATCTATAACCTTGAAAATAATACATTGAAGCAGGGCTCCCAAATTATACGCCAACTGAACATCAGAATTTTCTTAGAGAAATTTCCGTTTTAGATTTTTCTTGCAAACTGCCGAGAAACTATCTTTGGAAGTTAATTTCAGTGCTAATTCTGTAGAAAACTATCATAAAATTTTCTGTTAAAAAATATTGATGTTCACTTCGAGGACCATTTGGGAGCCCTGATTGAAGTAATAAGAATGTTACGTATGCATAAACTTATACAATTGTTCCATCTTGGGACTTGATGATTGTGAAATTGCGACATGATTGACGCTAATAGAAAATTAATTTATTTATTGAAGTTGAATTGCTTGTTTACATGAGTTTCATGTCGAAATTTATTCATAAGCTTTAACATTAGTTTTATTTATTTTTGTATAAGACAATGTAAAAACTAGTCGTTGGGGCCACCGTAATACTTATCCATCATGAATATGTCTATGAAAATAAAACAAGTGAAACTATTTATACAATGCATTGCAATTTATAAACAAAAATTTAAATATTGTTAATATACATAGTAATACTATATTAAAGAACTAATGATGTACCAATTTCAACAAATTATATAAAACGCCAAACTACTCAAGTAGTACCGAACTGCGTAAAAGAAACATCCTTATAACTCCAAAAATAATAATTCTATTAACTAACAATTAACTGCGTCTGATTAAGCGTCTCATTTCCAATTAAAATATACCTCTGAATTGAAATTTGAATGAAATACAGGGTCATGAAAAATCGAAGAATGTGGAAAACAAGATTACAAATATCTCGGCAACTAATAATCCGATCGACTTTGTTCTATATGCAAAATGTGTGTTATTTTATTGCCTTTTACGTCTATTCCTTAGAACAAAAAAATTCGAAAATTTTTATATACCTTTCATCAGAACGAATTTTTCGAGAGTCCGAAAAAAATAGTTCCGAATAATCGAGGTTGCTGATATTAAATAGGATTCGTCCCATTCTTACATACTAACTACATACAAAATTTCAAGTCTCTATCTCAATTTGTTCGGGAGATAGAGCGTTTACAGACAGACAGACAGACGGCAAATTTTTTTTTCTAAAAATATGTTTTTCGGAATCTCCACTATCTAAAACGTGTAAATCCGTCAAAATTTTTTTTTCGATTTTCAAAACGATTGCAAGACTTACCCTATACTACGTATGATGGGTAAGTAATAAACATTAAAAACAGAAAAATGATCAAGAAATTACTTAAATTATATATCTGCTACATTTCTATTTAAATGGAAAAGTGTAAGATTTTTTAAATATGCAAGAATCTTTCAGTTGTTTTTCGTTCTTTTCTTTTTTTTCCTTTAATACGTTCCTTATCGTTCTCATTTAATTCTTTGGCATCTGTAGCTACTTCTTTCAAACAATATGAAGAATTATGTGTTAAAAATGAGGGTTTGACACCGTAGTTTTGAAAAAATGAAGCTTTATACTTTCTAGTAAAGACTCATATAACGATTTCAATATATTTTTAACCGTACTTTAACCCTTTGCGGCGCAGGGCAAATTCATTGCTCAAGTGTTGAAAATAATGACTCACACCGGAATTTGAAAACAATTTTATTTCTAATAAGAAAACGCTATGTTTCACGTATTTAATAAACAGTAATTTTTTAAAACAAAATTCCGGTGACAATGTGGCGTTTGGGACTTAAAATTAAGTGGTATATCTATGAAACCACTGCGCCTCAAAGGGTTAAGCAACTGATGTTGCATGTGGTGTTAGCGGTGTTATGCTCATACAATTGGCGATTTAGAAAAGTAAGTTATCATACATTCCACAAAAATGTGCATATCGCATTACATACCTATACTCTCTTGTTAGTGTACATACGTAGTCAATATAAGTATATCATGTCAGATTCTCTGTGTAATTTATATAAATAAATATAAATGGAGAACCTCGCAAGTGAAGAAAATTACAGCAATGAAAGATAATAAACGATATGACTCTACCCGGTTTCATGTAAACGATAGTTAAGTGAATGTTTACAATTTTCGAGAAAATAGTAACAGCCGGGAGGAGCGTCGCATTTTTGCAACCAATCTTAGCGCCCGGTATTTTGGTAATTAAGAAACATTGTATAATGTAGAGCAGTGATGCACAACCTTTTTACCAGAAAATCGTTTCACACCAGAATATTTGAGAAATGTAGTTTCTTTTCTTTAATAGCCTAATTTCTGTCGTTACTATAAGGAAAATTATTCTGCATAAAAATAGTGGTATTTCTGTGGCCCGCGGGCCAAAGGTTGTGCACCCCTGATGTAGAGGCCAGTCAGCTGAAGTTTTTGCTCTATTTATTTAAGCTCTATTTATTTATTTCTTTTAGCTTGACGACTGAATTGATATTACAGAAAGCATACTCTACATAAAATAAAACGAAAAAGGCCAACTTTACGACATAAGCTTTAATTTATTTTTGTTCGGCAATGCATGAGATTATTAGTTGTTGTTGTTCAGAAAGTACCTAATTGCACTCAATATCCTGTTTTTTTTTTTTTCTTTTTTTTTTTCTTTTAATGCAAACGCAATACATTTTTCAGGAAATAGTGTCAAAGTGGGTGTTTTGAACAGATTTTCCGCAAAAAAAAAAAAAAAAAAAAAAAAAAAAAAAAAAAAAAAAAAAAAAAAAACAGTCAACGAAGAGAGAGAAAGATATTTCTCTTGTGACCGAAAACGCTTATAATTTAAAAGATAATTTGATCAAATAATGGAAAACTCAGTTCGATTACAAATCGCCTCTAGATTTAGGATTTCCAATTTTACAGCTTTGCATTAAAAAATGAATTTGTAAATGTGTCAAAACATTTTGTCTTATTCAGCAGAGCAGCGGATCATTCAATGCATTAAATGAAAGTGTATGGATAATTTCATTTAATAATGAATTAACCCTTTCAAGGGCGGTGTTTGCAGACTGCAAACACTTGATATTACTGTTCCAATTGTGAACTGGCACCAGTAAAAATTTAATACAATTTCGATTTTATAATATGCGCGAAAAAAAACTCGATTATTTTCAAATAAGTCTGTTCTTAAATTGTGGTGTGAATCAATTATTTGAACATTTTTGGAGCAGAAGTACCATGCCCCTGAAAGGGTTAATGCATTAAGTGATATATTTACTGATATTAAATTTTACTAATAAACTTTTCTAAAATTAATTTTTATGACTTTTTGTTTTGATTTAAATCACAAAAGAAGACTGGAAAGCAATTAAATAGTTTAGAGGAATATTTAATGAATAGATTCATGTTCTTATTCTACAAATTTAAAACGTTTTGTTAATTATTATTTCTAGTGTTTACTATATTAAATAAAGCTGAAGAAGAAAGTTTAAATATCATCTGAAAGCCGAAATTCCTTTTTAGCACTGCTTCAAGTACCAAGGAGATAATTTCATTAAACAACCAGCATTAACAAGATATTTTATTCAAAAGACAGGTATAATTACTCTTATCCTGATTCCACTTTGAGCGTCGTTAAAAGCAGTTTACGACTTTCAAAGCGGCATGCCATGTGCAATTCGATACAAGCACAGATAAATCTAAGTGGAATTTATGTTAGCAGGGTGAGCTTCACAGAAATTCATTTGAACTATATGTCAATTTAAAATAAGAATAAAGATTAATTCAGTAGGTAAATTTTAAAATCCTATAATATTTTTATTGATATTAAATTTTACTAATGAACTTTGCTAAAATTACTTTTTAATGCTGCATGTTTTCATTTAAATCATAAATAACGACTCAAAAATAGTTTAGCGGAATATTTAACAAACACATTCATTTTATTATTCAACAAAATTAAAAGGTTTAGTTAATTATTATTTCTAGTGTTTACTCTAGTATCCCTTTTCGTCACTTAATTTTAATTCCAAACTTGAGACGGCACCAATATTATTTTAATAAAATTTTGCTTTCATGATAAAAGCTCAAATTAAGGATTTCAAAATATTTAAAAAAATCGTTTGTGAATTCCGGGATCAGTCGATAATTTCTCATTATACAAACATATTTTGCTGTGCCTGAAAGGGTTAAATAAAGCTGTAGAGGAAAGTTTACATATCATCCGAAAGCTGAAATTCCTTTTCAGCAATGCTTCAAACACCAAGGAGGAAATTTCATCAAGCACTAAGGAGAAACTTTCATTAAACAACCAGCATTAACGAGATATTTAATTTAAAATACAGGTATAATTACTCTTATCCTGATTCCACTTTGCGCGTCGTTAAAAGCAGTTAACGACTTTCAAAGCAGCATGCCATGTGCAATTCGATATAAGCACAGATAAATCTAAGTGGAATTTATGTGAGCTGGGTGAGCTTCCAGAAATTCATTTGAACTATATATCAATTTAAAATACGAATAAAGAATAATTCAATAGGTAAATTTTTATTTGTATAATGTTGTTATAATGCTATTTTATTGAATAAGAATGTTTATATAAATTGACAAAGAATAAACAAATATAATTGGGTAGAGAACTATTTTCTAAATTCAGTCAATACTTAAATTGTCAACTTGCACGAATAATTTATTAGTACAATTTTGATCTCATAATTTCCTGAAAAAACTGTTTTGATTATTTTCAACTAAATTTCTTCGTAAATTGCGGTGGGAATTAAATATTTTAAAATTTTTTTTGAGCACAAATGTCTTGCCCCTGAAAGGGTTAACAAGAAAAAAAATCTAAATATATCGATCAAATGATTTAAAAAATACAAAAAAGTTTTTCAAATTATCATCGTTATTTTTACGGATATAAAATGAAAAGAAACTTTTTTGCGTATATACGATTTTTCCTAATTTTGTGTGAATAATATTAAATCCAAATTTATAACTCTTTGATTAATTAATTTATCAGATTTTTTTTTAATTTTTGACCTAGGATCGTTCTGATGAGGGATCCACCATGATTATACTTGGGAGTTCATTGGATAAGTCTAAGAGGAGAGAAATAGGAGGTAACCCTCCTCCTTAATTTTGGTTAATGTGTTTTTCAAGCAGAATTTACCGATTTGCTTCAAATTTTTTATATAGGTTCATTCTAAAAAGGCGCTTCCCTGATTGGTTTTGCGAATTAATCGGATATGTATAAATGGGGAATCGGTGAGATTACCCCTCTTAACCCATTCGTGCCCAGCACCTTTTGCGTAAATTTTATTTAGTTGGCACCACTATTTTTAGAAGATTTAAGTTTAGTTCGTTAATCACGAAAATGCATCATTTAAATAAAATAATTATTGCTTTTCTTTTTTGCCGGTGTCAAAAACAGTGCTGAATGCACCTTTTGAAGCGTCCCTAAAAAGGGACGCTAGGCACTAATGGGTTAATTTAGGTAAATGTTTTTTCTTGCAGAATTAACCAATTTGCTTCATCTTTTGGATACAGGTTCATACTAATGACACCTTGTTCATAGAATGCACCTTTTGAAGCGTCCCTAAAAAGGGACGCTAGGCACTAATGGGTTAATTTAGGTAAATGTTTTTTCTTGCAGAATTAACCAATTTGCTTCATCTTTTGGATACAGGTTCATAGTAATAAATGCTTCACTGATTAGCTGTGGTGTTCTTTTGTTAAGTGTAGAGGAGTACTTGCGATTCCCACCCCCTTAAATTTTATAAATGAGTTTTCATGCAGAATTATCTGATTTCCTTTTAATTTTGGATGTAGGTTCTTTTTATGATAAAGTATATCCCTGATTAGTTTATGGGGTTCAATGATTATGTTTAAAAAGGGGAAATGGGTGAGATAAAAGGCTGTAAAGAATAATTAGTATGCATAGCCTGTGAGCTCATTGAGTGAGCAATATTCTTTTTTATTTATTTGTTTGTTTTGCATTGTTTTGTTTTGCTTTGTCTTATTTTTGTTTAACCCTTTAACGTTCAGAGCATTTTAATTGCTAAGATATTGAAATAAATGATTGACACCGGTAACTACGTACAAATATTTTTGTAAATAAGAAAAAGTGATTTTTCACATGTATAATAAAATGAATTTTTCTTTATTAAAATTCCGGTGTCGTTGTTGCATATCGGAATTAAAATTTTGTGTTTTCGTAGAGATACCAATGAACGTTAAAGGGTTAAAGACTGTTTTTGAATACAAATTCAGTGAAAATGATTAGGATATTAATTTATTTTAAATTAGATAAATATTAAAAATTTATAAATCTTTTCTGGACTTTGAAAATAAACTTTCGCTCAGTGCAATAATAATTATGGGTTTTGAAATTCACATTTACCAAAGTAATTAATAAATAAATGCCATAAAAATATGAATGAAAAACCTTTTATAATAATCTAAATTTAGTTTTAAAATGCTGAAAGTGATAAAAAATAATACAATTTAAAGGCACTTTATCTTCATCCAGATCCATATACGTTTCACCGTATAAATAGAGATATTTTCAAAATTCTTAGCACACAAATATTTTCACAATATTTTTTTAACACAAAATTGATAAACAATGTCACGAAAACCTTATGCAAAATGGAAAACCGTCGCAGACATAAAATAAAATAAAAATGGAAATTTGTAAGCATTAATTAACTTATGTATTGTTTCTATTCCTGCATTATAGCGGTTTGTATAATTTGTTGAAATGCATCGACGGGATAATCAAGTAGTACCCAAAATTCCGTAATGGAACATTTCTATATGTTAAAAATACTTATATATACGTTTAGAGCAGCGGTTCCCAATCTATGGGTCGCGACCCACTGGTGAATCGCGGCGGTTGTTTTGGTGGGTCGCGGAGCAATCGAAATTTGTCATCAAAATTTAACTTTTATTTCATCTGTTTAAAAAGATATGACAATTTCAACAGGAAATAATATTTCAATGAAAAATCCTTAATTTCCTTCTAGATTAATATAGATATGGACAGAATATCCAGAAATATTTAAATCATCTTTGAGGGACCGTTCAAGTATTACGTAAGCACTAAAGGGGGAGGGGGGATCCAGAGTCTGCTTATTTTTTCTGACAAGGGGGAGGGGGGGTCGCGACAATTCTTACGTAAGCATTAAACAAACAAGCTAGTGCAGTTCAAATTCAACAAGCAGACAAAGTATGATGGGAACAACAAGGAGGAACAAGGATGGAAGAAGAAGGACTGGAAACCTGCAATACCCCAGGCCACTGTTCCAGTGAAAATTTTATAATAAACAATGTTGAAACGTTGCTTCAAGGATCCCGGACATCAGATTAAAATATGAAACCAAATTGAACTCCAACATTTGTATGATTCATGTCAAAAATTTTAGTTATGATGCCTAAGTAAGTTAAGACTTCTTGTATATCTTGTTTTATTGTTCAATGCGATAAATAACAATATATTTAAACTATTTTGTATTCTGTGGTTTGTTTAATGCAATAAGCAACAATATATTAAGACCATTTTATATATTTTGATATCACGATCCCTATATGCCTATATAAATTTGCAGGATTAATAATGTAATTGATTGGTAACTTTTTATAAGTCAAGAAGTATTGATGTATAAATTGTCATAAAATCTTACGTAAGCAAAGGGGCTGGGGTCTAGCATTTGCTTATATTTTCTTACAAGGGGGGGAGGGGGTACAAAATGACTAAAAATATGCTTACGTAATACTTGAACGGTCCCTGAGGTCCTTTATGAAATTCAACACTTCGTGCTTATGAGAACATGTTTTTTTTCTAATTTGCTGCTTTTGAAAGACAAGTACCGAGACAAACTACGAGTTAATGTATGTTTCACATGTTGAAAAACACCAATACCAGAAATCTCATTGATTATAAAGTTATGTTTTCATAATAATTAAACGTATTTTTAGCTTTATTTTTAGTTTTTGCATTACATACATACAGAGAGATTACCAATTCTTGTTTTTGTTGATAATGTACGAAAATTACCCCACTAAAATTAATCTTAAGATTATCTGGAAAAATCGCCACTTTTTACAGAAATTCTTCAGAAATCTGAAGAAAATTTGCAGACTTAGTTTTATCTTTAATACATTTGCAGAATTTTTAAAGATATTCTTAAAAATATCTGCAAAGTGGGCCAAATACCTTCGGATTTCCCACAGATTTTGGGCCAAAAACTGTAGATTTTCTAAAGATTTTTTTTTAGTGGGGTAGCGTTTTTCATAGGATAAGATGCCGAGTGTATAATCGTAAAAAAATAGATATACTGATATACAATTTTATCTTGGTGGGTCGCGAAATTTTTTTTTATTCAAAGGTGGGTCGCAAAAATTTTCTTCACTGAAAGGGGGGCCACGTACCGAGAAAGTTTTGGGAACCGCTGGTTTAGAGTTTACTTTTGAGATGCAATGGGTTTTATTTAATAGATCACATATGTTTACTTTCATATTTTATATTAAGCATATCCCTGATGGGTAAGTATTACGTTGGCCCCAAAGACTTTTCTTTTTCGTTTTGGTTTCTTTTCAAAAACTAACTTTCAAACAATGGTTGCCATGGAAATGACTTTTTGTGAAAATGCATTTTTCTTCTTGATAGGTTTTTCATCATTTCTCCTGTTTAAATTGTTATTAGGTGAGAAGAGTTAAAGTTATAAGTTTCAAACTTAGATCATGCATTTTTCAAAGATTTCACTTTAATTTTGGTTCAGAAAATCCGAAAAAGAGATTTACTTTTATTATTAGGATTTTTTTTTAAGTTACAAATCTTAATTTTTAATTTTTCACTATAAATATTTTAGTTTTTGTTTAAATTCATATATTTACAAATACTGAATCAAAATTAAAGTGGTTATAATTATATTTATTTAAATGAAAAAAAAAATGAAATTCCTTAAATAATATTTCGAGTTATGATGATGATATTAAATGCATGACTTAACGCTTAATTTTACTTAACGCTTAATTAACTTAACGCTTAACTTTATCTTAGTGCTCAAGTTACGAGTTAAATAAAGTTGTAATGAAAGTTTTAATATGCGGAGGAAATTCCTTTTAAAAGATTCTTTAAAATCAGTATGAAATCTCATTAAACATTCAACTAAGATATTCAGTTTAAAAGTTTGTTTTAAGTATTCTTGTCCTAATTTCACTTTGCGCCTCGCTAAAATCGGTTAACGACTTTCAAAGCGGCATGTCGTGTTCTATTCGTCACAAGCACAGACAAAGCTAAATAGAATTTATGAGAGGTTATAATTTCAAAGGCCGTCTTTAGAAATTTTCATAAATTAAAAGCAGGAATACTGGAAAAGAATTACGTAGCTATAATTTTAGTTTTAAAATACTTTTTTTTTTACTAAATAAGAATCGTCATATATTTTAACATAAAACAACGAAACGTAATTAACTAATAATCTTAAAATTTTTATTTCGTTGCAATATTTTAATTTTTACTCACGGATAAGTGGCAATATTTTAAACTTTTAATTCATTTAGATTTTAATTTACTAGAAATATTATGTATCGATCAAGATGCAAACTTAGTCCTTCCATTATCATATTTTCCTGAAGACGTCCGCAGAAGACTAAGCGAAATGTTGATAGTTTTATTTTATTTTAATTATACAAATGTATATTAAAATTCTTGTTTTGTGCACCACGGTTGTATTTTAATAAATACATTCTTATTAGTTAAATTTTATGGTGCAACTGTCCTGTATATATTTATGAAACGCAACTAGTTAAAAATTTATTTTCTCTATTAATTGCTCTCTTGTTTTGTCCGTGCGTAGTACGGACAATGTGTTTTTGTCAATCACGTTTGTCCGTACTACGTGTCGGTATCCATACACGAGTCATAAATTATCATTCCAACCAGTAAAATTTTATTGAAAATTTTATATGATTTAATCTGATTTTTTTTTCTTTTTCTCTGATTAAATTACAAAAAAATTTCTTATTTCGAAAACCGATGATAAAAGATCAACATTTCTGTAAAATGCATTAAAAAAATCGACATTTTTTGAATTTTTGTTTAAAAAAATAAAGTTATCCCTTCGCGAAGAGAGCTTTTTATGAAATTTTTAATGTTCATAAAATGTGCATAAATTTCTGTTTTTGAAAACAGAAATTTATGCCTTATTAAATCGAGAAAATGCTGCGATTAAATAATACAAATTATTCAGTAAAATTTTAGTGGTGGGAATAAGCAACGATTCTTAAGCTTTTTTTGCGGCACGTATACGTGTCGCTCGCCCCCAAAGGGCTCGTCCCCAAAGTCGTTAATAGGTTAATCTTAGTGTTTAAGTTACGGGTTAAATAAAGTTGTAGATGAAAGTTTTAATATACGGGGGAAATTTCTTCTGACAGATTCTTTAAAATCAGAATCAAATCTAATTGAACATTCAACTAAGATATTCAGTTTAAAAGTTTGTTACAATTGCTCTTATCCTAATTCCACTTTGCGACTCGCTAAAAGCAGTTAACGACTTTCGAAGCGGTATAGTCATGTTCTATTCGACATAAGTACAGACAAAGCTAAGTGGAATTTATGAGAGGTTATAATTTCAAAGGCCGTCTTTTGAAATAGCAGGAAAAGTGGAAAAGAATTACATAGATATAGTTTTAATTTTAAAATACTTTTTTACTAAATACAGGGTTCGCACAGCTGTACCACTAAATTTTTAAAGTATTTTCAATGTATTTCACTGCAGAAAAATAGTGCGAAAATTGCGAATCGAGGAGGTGGTTGTTAATTCTGTATCTTAAATACTAAATATAAATTTTCTTATCATTAATAGTGGTGTTAGAGTCCTTACAAAATATAAGGAGTGTGCGAACAGTGAAATAAGAATCGTTATATATATTGACATAGATTAATCAAATATAATTGTTTAAAAATTTATTTTTTCTATTAAATTATAAAGAAAAAAATCCTAATGTAGCAATCATAATACGAAAACATATTTTTAAATTGACATAAAGTATTTTTTATAGTTAAAAAATGAAATGATTTTTTTATTGATATTTTTTGACATTGTGCTTATAAAATTATACTAAATTCAAATCTGTAACTCTTTGACTATTACATAACCTTCTGTTTTTGTTAAAGGGTTGTGGATGTATAACGTTATCATTTTAGAGGGTAGAACAGTCTGGCGTATGATATCGCAAAAGATCTTTATGGGCGGGTGTGAGGGGAATCGCCTTTACATATCGATATCATTTTTGGTCCAATCAAAATTTATCTTTTTATTTGTGTCTTTTTATTGTGGTCTTTGGTTCAAAATAGTGTAATATCTTTTTAAAATCTGTTATATGTTTTTTTATGAAAATACGAAGTTATTATTAAAATTTCTAATTTAACCAAAGGGTTAAATTAGCACACAGGGTTAAATTAGCACATAGTATCCCAGACCGGGCACACTGTGCCCGGTCTGGGATACCTAATTTTAATTCTAAACTTGGAAACGGCACCAGTAATATTTTAATAAAATTTTGCTTTTACAATAAAAGCTTAAATTAAGGAATTCAAAATATTTGAAAAATTCGTTTGTGAATTCCGTTGTCAGTCGATAATTTCTCATTTTAGTACAGATTTTGCCCGTGCCGAAAAGGGTTAATATAAAATTATTTAATTCTAAATTATACAATATCTCCAACGTTTGACCTTACTGTTTCCTTACTTACCAACACTCCTCCGTTCGGTGCAAGTGCAAAAGGACTTTATTAGTGTTGAATGCATTATTCAACAAAAATATCTTTTAAAATACTTTTAATAGTAACTATTTCAAGTGTTATTTCATGTAAAGCGATATTTTATTGACTTATCTTGGTTTAAATAAATAAATTATGCGAAAAAATATGTAAACCATTTTCTATGCAATTCCATTTAAAAGAAATGAATTCTTAAAACTGAAAAAAAAATGATAACGTTATCATTACTGGTTTGGGGGCGGGGGGGGGGGGAATTAAGGGATGATAATGTATAATATCGTAGAGGGGGTGTCCATAATTACCAAAAAGTTGATTATTTTATATTTACGCAGCTCCTAACAAACATCTGTGTGAGATTTCCCTTGTTCTACTTTTTTTGTTCATCGTCTACATCTAAGTATAAAATCAGTGTAAAATGATAAGTTGTTAACTTGTTTTATGAAAGTTAAATGTTATAAATTTATGAAAAAAAGTGATAGGTTTTAAAAATAAACCATCGTTTGGGTGTAATAATAATTAGTGATTTTGAAATTTCCTTTTCCCAGATAATTTCTACTTGAACACTACTTGTCTTAGTGCAAAGTTGTTCAAGAATGTTGAATATTTTAACCCTTTAACGTTCATTGGTTTCTCTACGAAACCACAAAATTTTAATTCCAATATGCTACAACGACACCGGAATTTTAATAAAGAAAAATTAATTTTATTATACATGTGAAAAATCGCTTATTCTTATTTACAAAAATATTTGTACGCAGTTACCGGTGTCAATCACTTATTTCAATAACTTAGCAATTAAAATGCTCTGAACGTTAAAGGGTTAAGTATTAATATACGGAGGAAATTCCTTTTAAGAAATTCTTTAAACATCAGAATGAAACAACATTAAACATTTCATCAATATATTCAGTTTAAAAGCTAGGTATAAATACACATATCGTTATTCTCCTTTTCGTCCGTTAAAAGCAATTAATAGCTTTATAAATGGCATTTCGTATGTTATTCGACATAGACAGTAATTAATTTATGTAGAATTTGAATTGAAATTTCTTCTTAAGAGTTAAAATACATAGAAGAGAAAAGAAACGAACGGAATTAGATAGAAAATTAAACTTAACAATAAATTTCTGGGAAATTTTTAGAATGATGTATAAAAGAATATTTTCAAATGAGCATAAATTAATTCTTTTTAAGAAAAAACGAAGAATGTTCTTGCGAAATTATATTTTAAACATTTCTTATATAAAATTTTAAATCCTAATTTGTTACTGCTTAATTCTTTTCGCGAAAGTTTGTTTATTCTGATATTTTGTAAAACATTTCCCTTGTTCTACTTTTTTCTTTTATCGTCTACATCAAAATATAAAATCAGTGCAAAATAAGTAAGTTGTTAACTTGTTTTTATAGAAGTAAAATGCTACAAATTTGTAAAAAAAAAAAAAAAAAAAAAAAAAAAAAAAAAAAAAATAGTTTTTTTAAAAAATAAATTTTCGTTTGGTGCAATAACACTAAGGGATTTTGAAATTTCCTTTTCCCAAATAAATGCTTATTGAACTATAGTCTCAGTGATAAACTTGCGGTGATCAACAAAGTTGGACATTTTAAGTAGAATTAACATTTCGGATAATTCCTTTTAAAAAATTCTTTAAACATCAGAATAAAATCTCATTAAATATTTCACCAAGATATTCAGTTTAGAAGCAAGGTATAATTACTCAAAACCTAATTCACCTTTTCGTCGCATTAAAAGCAATTAATAGCTTTATAAGCAGTATGCTATATGTTATTCGACATAGACAGGCATTAATTTATGTAAAATTTATGCGAGTATTAAAAGTTGAAATACATAGAAGAGAAAATAAACAAACGGAATTGGATGGAAAATTAAACTCTACAATAAATTTCTAGTAAAATTTTAGAATGACTGATGCATTAAAAATATTTTCAAATGAGCATAAATTAATCCTTTTTAAGAAAGGTCGAAGATTGTTGTTGCGCAATTATATTTTAAGCCATTTCTTTACATAAAATTTTAAAACCTAATTTGTTACTGTTCATTTCTTTTCGCAAAATTTTGTTTATTTTATATTTAAATGAGATTTCCCTTATTCTATTTTTTTTTCGTTTATCGTCTACATCTAAGTGTGAAATCAGTGTAAAATGATTAAATTGTTATATTGTTTTATATAAGTCAAATGTTACAAATTTATAAAAATGCTAATAGGTTTTTAAAATAAACTTTTGTTTGGTGGAATAATAATTAGTTATTTTGAAATTTTTTTTCCCAAATAATTGACACGTCAACTATAGTCTTAGTACTAAAGTTGCGGTTATCAATAATGTTGGAAATTTTATGTATTAAAATTCAGAGGAAATTCCTTTTAAGAAATTTTTTAAAGATTAGAATGAAATCTCATTACACATTTCACCAAAATATTCAGTTTAAAAGCTAGGTATAATTACTCAAATCCTAATTCACCTTTTCGTCGCGTTAAAAGCAATTAATAGTATATTTGATGTAATATAATTACTGATTTCGAAAAAAAAAATTTTTCAAACAAAATCCTACTTGAACCTTTCTTAGTGCGGTGATTAATAAAGTTGGAAATTTTAAGTAATAACATACGGAGGAAATTCATTTTAATAAATTCTTTAAACATTATAATGAGATCTCATTTAACATTTCACCAAAATATTCAGTTTAAAAGCTAGGTATAATCATTCAAATCCTATTTCACCTTTTCGTCGCATTAAAAGTAGCTTTTTTAGCAGTATGTCGTATGTTATTCGACATAGACAGGCATTATTTTATGTAGAATTTATGCGAGTGCTTGAAATACATAGAAGAGAAAATAAACAAACGGAATTGGATGGAAAATTTAACTCAGCAATAAATTTCTAGTAAAATTTTAGAATGACTAATGCATAAAAAATATTTTTTCAAATGATGATAAATGAATTCTTTTTAAGAAAGGACGAAGAATGATGTTGCGCAGTTAAAATTTAAAGATTTTTTTTACATAAAATTTTAAATCCTAATTTGTTACTTTCACAAAATTTTCTTTATTTTTGTAATTTTTTTTTCGAATCCGTTTAAACTACATAATTGGTGTAAAGTTTTTTTACCTCTTTATCTACAGCATTATGAATTCATGAATATTTTACATTCTAAAGCATTTTACGTAAATTGCTTAAACTAAATTAAAAGATCTACATATTCATTTAATAAATTTTTGAAGGAATTTAGAAAGATTGAAGGATTTAGAAGGATTAATAAAATTTGAATTTACAGGTGTTTTGTGCAATATTTATAACCCAACTCAATTCTTTTATTTTAAATTGTTTTCTTAGTATTTTGTAGAATTATAAAATTTACAAATATGATGTTCTTACAATATAAATATAGAAATATTTCCGATTTGAAAAATCCCCATCCCCCTCCTTCAGCGCCAAGAAAGCTGAAAAGATACAAATTCAAGAGAAATCATCTTTTTAAAAATATTTCTGTTTTGTATAACCAACAATGCTTTTGGAACAACGTAAAGTAACGTATCTGTAACTCATTCTAAACAGTTTTACAACTAATCGGCATATTAAATGGGTTTTATAAACAGTTATTTAAATGGTATTTATAAGTACCGTCGGTAAAGGGTTAAGCAATTTATTTACATAAAATTTGAAATGCTTATTTGTTTCTGTATATCTCTTTTCGCAAAATTTTTGTTTATTTTTAGATTTGTATATATGTATAGATTTTACTTGTTCTACGTTTTTCGTTTATCGTTTACCTCAAAATATAAGATCAGTATAAAATAATTAAGTTGTTAACTTCTTTTGTATAATTTAAATGCTAAAAAATATAAAAAAATAATAATATAAAACCAAACTTTCGTTTGGTGCAATAACAATAAGGGATTTTAAAATTTCCTTTTCCCAATAAAATGCTAATTGAACTATAGTTTTAGTGCTAAAGTTGCGGTGATCAAAATTGTTGGAAATTTTAAATGCTATTAACGTTCCGGGAAATTCCTTTTTTAGAAAATCTTTAAACATCAGAATAAAATCTCATTAAATATTTCACCAAAATATTCAGTTTAAAAGCTAAGTATAATTACTCAAAACCTAATTCGCCTTTTCGTCTCATTAAAAACAGTTAATTGCTTTTTAAGCAGTATGTCGCTTATTATTTGACACTTACTAATTTATGTATAATTTATGCAGGTGCGAAGAGTTAAAACGCACAGCAGAGAAAATAAGCAAACGGATTTAGATGGAAAATTTAACTCAACAATAAATTTCTGGGAAAATTTTAGAATGACTAATGCGTAGAAAAAAATCTTTTCAAATGAACATCTATCAATTCTTTATAAGAAAAGATGAAGACTGTTGTTGCGAAATTACATTTTAAACTTTTTTTATGAAATTTTTGTAAATCATAATTTCTTACTGTTTATCTCTTTCGCAATTTTTTTTCTATTTATATGAGTTTTCCCTTGTTCTATTTTTTCGTTTCTCGTCTGCATTGTATTTAAAATCAGTGTAAAATGATTAAGTTGTTAACTTGTTTTATATAAGTTTAAGGTTACAAATTTATAAAAAAATAAATAATAGGTTTTTTATTCAAACTTTGTTTGGTGTAATAATAATTAGTGATTTTGAAATTTCCGATTCCCAAATTTAAATGCTACTTGAACTGTAGCCTTCGTACTAAAGATACGATGATCAATAAAGTTGGAGATTTTAAGTATTAATATACGGAGAAAATTCCTTTTAAGAAATTCTTTAAACACCAGAATAAAATCTCATTAAACATTTCACCAAGATATTCAGTTTAAAAGCTATGTATAATTATTCATATCCTAATTCACCTTTTCGTTGCTTTAAAAGCAATTAATAGCTTTATAAGCGGCATGTCGTATGTTATTCGACATAGACACTCATTAATTTATACAGAGTTTATGCGAGTGTTAAGAGTTAAAACACGTAGAAGATAAAATAAACAAACGTCATTGGATGGAAAATTAAACTCAATAATAAATTTCTGGGAAAATGTTAGAATGACTAATGTGTAAAAACATATTTTCAAATGAGCATAAATGAATTCTTTTTAAGAAAGGGCGAAGAAAGTTGCTGCGTAAATATATTTTAATCATTTTTTATACAAAATCTTGAATCCTAATTTGTTACTATTTATTTCTTTTTGCTAAATTTTGTTTATTTTTGTATTTTTTCTTTTCCTTTATTTTTGAGTGTAAAAAAATGTTAGAATGTTTGTTGACAGTAATCATGAATTTCAAAAACTACACAATTATATAAATGCAAGAAAGGAAATACATGGTAATATAGAGGTAGAAAAAAAATTTGACCAACGCAAGACACGATTTGAATGTTCAGATGTTTTTATTTTTTATTTCTTATTTTTTCCCGTTTAAAACAGAAATTTTATCACGCGTTAAGTCTCATGGAATGATGGCCCACCAGCTTAAGATGACTTAGTGTTCTCAATTATTATTACTATTATTTTAGTTTTGTTAGTTGTTTTAATTAAGATTTTATTAAATTATTTTCCCTGCAAAAGAAGAAACTTATGTGGTGCATATAAAAAGTTGTAAAAAACTTACAATTGTTGAACAATCTCTTACTTTGACTTCATTAGAAATGATTATTCCTGTAAGTCGCATAGCATTAGATTTATAAGCATCAGGGTATATTATCTATGTCCTAAACAGGCAAGGCCAATTTACTGGTGGTGCGCGAAAACTAAAAATTGGTTCAGGAATGCCAAGTTAAAAATTGACATTTGATGTGAAGATTTCAGCCATGTCTGACAATTTATGAAAACGTGCGATAATGTTTAAACCAACAATTACAACTGTGTGAAAAAACAATCAGATTTAATAGTGAGTGTATCAGTACGGCACTGTTGCAGGATAGGAGAATTTTTTAAATCCAGATTCGAGTGCATTCACTATTTCAAAATAGTATAATTGCTCTTATGTTTCAGAATTTTTAATTCATTTTCATATAGGCCGAATATTTCTATTTTTAAAAAGTTAGTGACAATCAAACAATTTAGGGAATTTTTGTCCCCAATCTGGTAACAGTGCCGCAAGGATCATATGTTACAAATTTCAGAAAGACTTGTGTCTACCAACTCGAAGGAAAACGAAAGTTCCTGCTTAATGACGTCATGAAATTAATTTTTTGAAAGAAATATACAAATTTGACTTAAGAAGACATGAAAAAAGTAATGTTTTCTGATACAGTTGCTTTCAGACTAATCAGGGGATGTCAGATGACGGTAAGACAATCTAAAGCCTCCTCGATATGACAAAAAGTTTACTGCAGAAGTTGTAAAATATTCACATTATTTTCATGATATGAGGTGCTAAATGTGGTGAAAAATGTAAATATGGACTATATCTCCTTACCAAAAATATAACTATGAACGATAATAAATATTTAGAAATTCTACAACATCGCTTCTGCAGTTTTGGTGCCTCCATGTATGTCACTATTTGATGCATGATGAAGCATCTGTTCATAAGACAAAAATTGTTGGAAAATGATGACATAATATTAGTATAGCAATACTTGAATTGACAAGAAACTCTCATGACCTTAATCCAATAAAAATGCTTGGAATCACAAGAAAAATAAAGTTCAAAAGATACACACATCTAGTATCATGGAACTACAAGAGGTATAAATAAAAGTATTGGTTCAAATAGACAAAATCTATTTCGAAAAAATGGTAACTTCCATGTCTAACAGCCTAAAAAGTGTCATAAAAACCAAGGGAAACATGGCAAATTATTAGTTTTGGTAATAAAATCTTATAAGGCAGGTGTTTCTTACTTTTTTACATTTTGTAATAAGTGTCAGTAAGTATTCAAGTTATAATATGAGTAAGAACGTTCAACCCGGGGCAATGTACTTCAATTCGTAAAAAATTTAAATGAGTGATTCACACCAGAATTTTCAAACAAATTTATTTCAGACTAAGCATCTGCTTTTGTGCACGTACTTGATTAAAAAAAATACATTCTAATATACTGGTGTCAATGTGGTGTCATTTAGAAATTAAAATTAGGTGGTCCAAAAATGAACTACTGCCCTCGAAAGGCTTAAAATATTAACATGTATGAGTCTGAAAAAAGTTTTGGAACTGCCGCATTTGACAAGTTTTCTATCTTATCTTAATCAAGATTATTATGGAAAATTTTCTTTCTTTTTCTGTATTTTCAGCAGTATATTAAAATACGTATTCAAGATAAATTAATTTGAAGATTCAAATATTTCGCCAAAAGTAATAAATTTATATTAAAAAATGGTTACACTAGCATTTCAATTAATCTCTATTATCTAATAAAAATTTTAAATCCTTGTTAAAAAAAATAAAAGGAATCAGTTTAATTTTGATCTTAGTACGAAACTTAATCTCATAAATACAATTATAGATGAAAGTTTAACCCTTTAACGATCATAGCATTTTCATTGCTAAGATGTCGAAATAAATGAATGACACCGGTAATTAAGAATAGATATATTTCTAAATAAGAAAACGTGATTTTTCACATACAAAATAAAAGGGACATTTTTAGATAAAAATACCGGTGTCAGTGTTGCGTATCGGAATTAAAATTTTGTGGTTTCGTGGCGAAACCAATGAACGTTAAAGGGTTAACCCTTAAATGCATAGGATAGAACGCGTTCCAAAAAATGCGCAATTCAAAGAATCAGAATTCATACCAGGAAAAACTAAATAGTAATTTTTTCTTTATTTAATTACGTATGGTCTGTCATTAAGTAAAATGAAAATTGCTCTTTTAAATTTCTGGTGAGAATACGGAATATGTGAATAAAACCCCCAATAAATCGGGAACACTTATGGTATCGAAAATGATACAAATGCATTTAAGGGTTAAAATATGAACTTGCGACGGTATTTCTTATTCAGAGCTTACTAAAACATACGCAAGAAAATCTCATTAAAACACAAGAATTAACTAGATACTTAATTAAGAAGCTAAGTATAATAACTCAAGTCTTTGTTTTAATTCCAGTCTCGTTAACAACAATTAATAGCAAAGAAGTGGTATGTCAGGTATTACTCGACAAAGCCGAGCACTAAGTGGAATTTATGTGAGCGCCAAAGAGTTTTAAGTGCAGTAGATTGAAGTATGCTTACGAGAGTAATTAACCACCGAGTTAAAAATCATTCTTCACATCAATTAAACATCATAAACTGCAAATTTTTAAACCATACATGTGTTTTAATATTAAAATAATGTTTCTTTAGCTAAGGAAAAAAAATCGTACAAAAAATAGGAAAATGTTCAACACTCAGGGATGAAATTTCCGCGTTTTTTAACACCAGTATTTTGTTAGAAAAGGTGTATTTCATTTGATTGTTACATTTTTGAAATTTAAGATAACAACATTTTCTTTAACAAAATACTGGTATGCAAAAACGCGGAAATCTCACCTCTATAAACTTATTTTATGTAAGCAGTTTACATAACATAAATTTTTAATTGTAAATCATGATTATTATGAAATTATTTTCTTTCTTTGTCTTGTATTTTCAATAATAAATTAAACCACATATTCAGGGTGAATGAATTTGAGACAAAGTGGTACATCAAATGTTATGAATTTATTAATATATAGTTAAAAAAGTAACAATAGCATTTCAAATAATCTTTACTATTTAATATAAATTTTGAAATTCTTATCCAACAAAATAAAAACGAATCAATTTAATTTTTATTTTTGTGAAAACATTAATGCAGTTGTAGATAAAAGTTTAAAATATGAACTTACAATAGTTTTTATTTTTCAGGAAATAATTCTTATTAACCACTTGAAGGGCGGTGATGCCGCCACGGCATCACCTAATTTTAATTCCTGAATGTCACATTGGCACCCGAATTTTTTAAATAGAATTACACCTTTATTAAATGAGCGAAAATACCCTTTTACTAGTTTACAAAAAAAATTTCTTGTGAATACTGGTGTCAATGGATTACTTAAACATTTTGTGAAGACATGTACCTTGCCCCTGAAAGGGTTAAAACGCAAGAATTAACAAAATACTTAATTAAAATGCTAAGTATAATTATTCAAGTCTTTGTTTTAATCCCATCTCGTAAACAACAATTTATAGCAAAAAAGTAGTTTGCCATGTATTACTCGACAAAGCCAAACACTAAGTGGAATTTATAGAGCGCTAAGTGTTGTAAGTGCCGTAGATTGAAGTGTGCATGCGACAGTAATTAAAGGACACAGATGAAAAAGAATTCTTCACATCAGTTTAACAACATAACAAGGTTCACACACTCCTTGGAACTTCCAAGGACTCTGGCACCACTACTAAAAACAAGAAAAATTACATTCAATTTTTAAACTACAACATTCGCAATCCCCACCTTCATTCACAGATTTTACGGCAATTTTCTGCAGTGAAACAGTTTGAAAATATTCTTAAATTTTAGTGGTAGAACTGTGCGAACCCTGCATTAACCCTTTAATTCCCATGCTAGAACACGTTCTGGAAATTATGTAGTTCATTTCACACCAGAAAAATTCAATGGCTAATTTCGTTTTATTTAAATACGGAATGTTCTGTTATTGATTAAAGCAAATATTGTTGTTTTAATTTTCTGGTGGGAACTGAAATATACGAATTAAAATATCTCGGGCGGTTTGGGATCCAGAGGGTTAACTGCAAATTTTCAAATCATATATGCGTTTTAATATAAGAAAATTTCCATACATAAGATGAAAATAAACTGGCATAAAAACTCTGAAAATGTACTACATTTATTAGTTTTCTCTCTTTTCACAGTCAAGATTATAAGAATTTTATTTTCTGTGTTTTTTAAGAAAATTAAAATGCATATTGAAGGTAAATTAATTTGAGATAAAGTGGTACATCAAATGTTCTAAATTTATAAACACATAGTTATAAGTTTACATTAACATTTAAAAGAATCTTTATTATTTAATAGAAATTTTCAAATCCATATTCAACAAAACAAAAGAGAGCCAATTTATTTTTTAACTTTGTGCAAAACTTAATCTGATTAATGCAGTTGCAGATGAAATTATTAGAATATGAATTTATGATAGAATATCTCTTTCAGGAGAGAATCTCAATAAGACACAAGAATTAACAAGATACTTAATTAAAAAAGCTAAGTATAATAACTCAAGTCTTTGTTTTAATTCCAGTCTCGTTAACAAAAATTAACAGCAAAAAAGTGGTATGTCATGTATTACACGACAAACCCAAACACTAAGGGCAATTTATATGAGCGCTAAGATTTTCAAGTGCAGTAGATTGAAGAATGCATACGACAGTAATTAAAGGACATAGATAAAAATTATTCCTCACATCAATTTAACAACATAAACTGCAGATTTTAAAATCATACATGTGTTTTAATGTAAGAAAATTTCCATGCATAAGATACAAAAAAAAAAAAAAAAACTGGCATAAAAACTCGGCAAATGTTTTACATTTATTAGATTTCTTTCTTTTCGCAATCAACTTTTTTAGGATTTTTTAAGTGCTTTCAACAACAAATTAAAATATTTGTTCAGGGTAAATTAACCACTTAACTGGTTTGCCCGTAAGCCGTTCGGGCAAGACGAATTTGCTCAATTCATCATTTAACACTAGAACGCCCGGAAATTCTACTCAAGTTTGAAAATAATATTTCTCACCAGAATTTTTATTCAAAATTATTTAATTGATTTATTTAACGTAAATTTGCGTGGATTAGATTTAAATTATTTCAAGAAAATTTTTCTGGTTCGAATTGAAATTTAGTTACATGATTGGAGTCGAATCGACTCCATCCGGGCGTTCTAGTGTTAAAGCTTTTTGACAAAACTATTTTTTTAAATGGAATGGCATACTATTCGATGGTAGAAATATTTAGAATAAATATTATGAATATTTTAGCTTAAAAAAAGTGGTATACACTCTTTTTTTTCAATTCATTGCACGTAAAAAAAGAAATCAGTTAAAGGGGTTAATTTGAAGGAAAGTGGAACGTCAATTGTTATGAATTTATGCATGTATAGTTTAAAAAGTAACACTAGCATTTCAAATAATTTTTATTATTTAAGAGAAATTTTTAAATTCTTATTCAACAAAATAAAAACGAACCAATTTAATTTTTATTTTTGTGCGCAACTTAATTTGACTAATGCAGTAGTTGATGAAAGTTTAAAATATGAACTTACACTGGAATATCTTTTTCAAAAGAAAATCTTATTAATACGGCAACAATTAACAAGATACTTAATTAAGAAGCTAAGTATAATGACTCAAGCCTTTGTTCTAATCCCAGTCTCGTTAATAACAATTTATAGCAAAGAAGTGGTGTGTCGACAAAGCCAAGCACTAAGTGGAATTTATATGAGCGCAAAGAGTTTTAAGTGCCGTAGATTGAAATATGCATACGACTGTAATTAAAGGACAGAGATGAAAAGAATTCTTCGCATCAATTTAACAGCGTAAACTGCAAATTTTCAAATCATACATGTGTTTTAATATAAGAAAATTTCCATGCATAAGATGAAAATAAACTGGCATAAAAACTATGAAAATGTATTACACTTATTAGGATAATTTCTATCTTTTCGCAGTCAAGATTTATTAGGATTATATTTTCTGTGTTTTCAACAATAAATTAAAATAGATATTCAGAGTAAATTGATTTGAGGTAAAGTGTACTACATCAAATGTTTTGAATTTATAAATATATAGTTAAAAGGTTACACTAGTATTTCAACAAATCATTATTATTTAATAGAAATTTTTAAATCCTTATTAAACAAAATAAGAAGAACCAAATTAATTTTTATGCAAAACTGAATCTGTTTAATGCAGTTGTAGGTTTAAGTTCAAATTATGAATTTACGATAGAATATCTTTATCAGAAGAAAATCTTATTAAAACACAAGAATTATCAGGATAATTAATTTAAAAGCCAAGTATAAATACCCAAGCCTTTGTTTAAATTCCAGTCTCGTTAACAACAATTAATAGCAAAGAAGTGGTGTGTCATGTATTACTCGAGAAAGCCAAACACTAAGTGGAATTTATATGAGCGCTAAGAGTTATAAGTGCCGTAGATTGAAGTATGCATATAACAGTAATTAAAGGACAGAGATGAAAAGAATTCTTCACATCAATTTAACAACGTAAACTGCAATTTTTCAAATCATACATGTGTTTTAATATAAGAAAATTTCCAAGCATAAGATGAAAATAAACCGGCATAAAAACTCTGAAAATGTGCTACACTTATTAGTTTTCTTTCTTTTCGCAGTCAAGATTATAAAGATTTTATTTTCTGTGTTTTCAAAAATAAATTAAAATGCGTATTCAAGGTAATTTAATTTGAGATAAAGTGGTACATCAAATGTTCTGAATTTATAAATACATAGTTAAAAGTTTACATTAACATTTAATAGAATCTTATTATTTAATAGAAATGCTTAAATCCTTATTATACAAAATAGATAGAACTATTTTAATATTTACCTTTGGGCAAAACTTAATCTGATTAATCCAACTGTAGATGAAAGTTTTAAATTTGAACTTACGGTGGAGCATCTTTTTCATGAGAAAATATCATTAAAACACAAGAATTCACAAGATACTTAATTAAAAGGCTAAGTATAATTATGTCAGTGTTTGTTTTAATTCTTGTCTCGTTAACAACAATAGCAAAGAAGTGGTATGTCAGGTATTACTCAACAAAGCCAAACACTAAGTGGGATGTATAGGAGCGCTAAGAGTTACAAACGCCATAGATTGAAGTATGCATACGACAGTAATTAAAGGACAGAGTTGAAAAGCATTCTTCATATCAATTTAATATCTTAAACTGCAAATTTTCAAACCATAAATCTTAACTAAAAAAAGAAAAGTTTTTCTAGTTAAGATGAAATAAACTCTTTAAAAAAATCGGAAAAGGTTTAACACTTATTTTATTTAAGCAGTTGACCTAACATAAATTATTAATTGTATTTAAAATAATATTTAAATTGATTAAATTTTACAAAAATGGATAAACTGTACTGAAGTCGTTTAAAAAATGTAATAATAAACTTGATTAAAGTACAAAAGAAAAATTAGTTATTGTGTTCAGCTGAAAAATTGAAAATGAATGAATATATGTATTTTTCAACATTTTACACGTTAAGGTATTTACAGTCTTATATATTTCTATTTAAATCATAAGGAAAAAATTCTAATTTACGAAACACAAAGTTAATTTTGAGTATTATAAATGAATTGATGTAATCATCTAACACGTATAATACTGTTCATTTAATTATTTTCAAGTGATCTTCATGCTTTAACTCTGATTTTTTTTTCTTTTTTAACTTTGAAGATTTCTGCTCAATTTTATAAATGAGTCTTTAATATCTTATATATTTTTATTCGAATGACAAGAAAAGAATACAAAACACTTATTTACGAAAAATAAAGTTTCTTGTGAGTATTTAAAGTGAAATGATATAAACATACTAACACGTAGAATACTGCTCATTTAATTATTTTTAAGTGATATTCTCATTTTAACCCTTATCTTTTTATTTTTTTATTATTATTTGCATCGTTCTGCTCAATTTTATAAATGAGTCTTTTACATCTTATATATTTTTATTCGAATGATAAGAAAAGAATACAAAATACTTATTTAATAAAAATAAAGTAATAAATTTAGTTGTGTTTATTTAAAGTGAAGTAATACAAACATCTAGAAAACTATTCATAAAATTATTTTCAAGCAATCTTCATATTTTAATCTTTTTTTTTGGGGGGGGGGGGGCAATGTGCTTAATTTTATAAATGTGATCAGAAAACACGCATTTTAATTACCGTAATTTCCTGCGTATAATCCGCGGATCAAACAATCATTTTCCGACCCAGAAATTTCTTAAATAAAATGTAATGTTTTAGATCGCAGTAAATATTTGACTTCAATTACTAAATACAATTTCTGGGTCGAAAGAGAATTGTTTGATCCGCGGATTATATGCAGGAAATTACGGTATGTTATTTGATAAATTGAAAGTCATCTTTCTACGGCGTCTATACTATGTTGCCAAATGGGCTACATTTTAACACTTTCCAACAAAGTTGAAAAGTATTTATGCTTTTGGTTTGTCCGGCAGTCTGTCCGTCTATCTCTCTAGCCGCGCACTAAATCTCAAACATATGCTCGGATTGGAATGATATTTTATGATATTATTGAGGTTTAACATAGCACGTACCCTATTGCAAATGACGTTTATACAATAATTGGTTTATTTACAAGGATAATCAAAAAGTGTACGTTACATTACGCCCTATGGGAAAAAATTGTTTCAAATGAATTTTAAAGGTGTTGCACCCAGTCAAACATATTCAAATTTATATACATTTGCGAAGTGCACTATAAAATATGCAGCTAAAAGAATAATTATTACTCATTTACAGGGCCACACAAAAGAATTCTACTTCATAATAATTGTTGGGATTATTGTTTGCGACATATTTTAATTATGTTAACCCTTTCCGGCACACTGTGCCCGGTCTGAGATACCTAATTTTAATTCCAAACTTGCAAACGGCACCAGTAACATTTTAGTAAAATTTTACTTTTACAGTCAAAGCTTAAGTTAAGGAATTCAAAATATTTAAAAAAATCGGTTTGTGAATTCCGGTGTCAGTCGATAATTTCACATTTTAATACAGATTTTGCCTGTGCCGGAAAGGGTTAAAAGATTCCATGTATTATAAAATTGATATTCGCTACTGAGACTTAATATTTCACGCATAATATGAAGTAGATAGCATGTAGAGACACACATAAAATATTTCAAATAGTATACTCAATCCGAAGTACTGTATATTATCGATGATTGCTGATGAATGGATGAAATGCATTTTTAATTGTGATATGCACTTTTAAGTTTCATTAAATGTATGAATATTACATTGTGTGTATAAATACTATAGTTGATATACAGGGTTACACAAAAGAGCTCCTAGAGCTTAATGAATAGGAGCATACTTTACTTAAAGGTGGTTTTAAAATAAGTTGCGCTGAACCGATTCAGTTTACTATGAAATGTTTGTAGAATATAGTTAAAATGATATACAGGGCTACACAAAGCATTGGATTTATGGTCGTCTATGGCTGATAATTTCTGGCTATTTCATTTAAGTAGTTTTAAGGGTGTGTTTGTTTGAACTATATTTTAGCCAAATACTGGCGTGTAATAAATAAACTAAGTATGGACAAATGTAGTCAAGTATTTTTCCATCTATTGGTATAAACTGCTGAAAAAGAAAAAAAAACCTGTTCGGTGTTTTCTTCCTAAAATAATTTATCCCATTATATAATATATATCTATGGACCGACAAATCAAATACAGAACTGTTCACAAGTATTGGAATAAACATTTGGCTATGGACAGTAACACCTTATTTTCCGAAGTAACAAAGCTTTGTAAAAGTTTTCAGGAACTGTTGGAAAGTGCTTCATAATCTATGCTTAGAACATGCTTTTTAGCATCCGATGCTGTTTCTTTCAGACAAGCTAAAAAATGTCGTGTCATCAACCCTGAAATTTCTACTCAACCGATTTTGATAATTATTTTTTTAAATGAAAGCTGTTTATTTGTAGTTGTGCCCATTTTAGTTATTTTTTAATTTATTTCCATTTTTGTATTTTATTTTTAATTTTAAATGCTTTTTACGATATTTCTTCAAAATGGTGGCAACACAGTTTAGCTTTTCTCTCGATAGTAAAAATTTATTTTCCAAAATGATTGAGGTAAAAAAAATACATTTACTGAGAAATAAATTAATAATGTAAATAAAATAACAGAAAATAATTTATAATAAAAATTAATATCTAAAGCAAAATAAGAAAAATTTCAAATGAGGAAAATGATGTCATTCAGCAGCCAGATAAATGGGAATTACAATATTATTACGAAAGCCTTTTTCATATTACCGTAATTTCGGGTGTACAAGCCGCAGATCAAACAATTCTTTTTCGACCCAGAATTTTTTAAGAAACAAATATAACTAGTTAGATCGCAGTAAATATTTGTCTTCAATAACTAAATAAGATTTCTGGGTCCACAAAGAATTGTTTGAGCCGCGGCTTATACACCCGAAATTACGGTACTAATAACAGTAATTTTAAAAAAACATTTGTAGAGAAAATGACGTCACTATTTAAAACATCGCATTACTCATAACGATACTACTCTGTACTACTCTGTTATCCCGTCGACCAATTTCGCCAAATTATACAAATCGCCAAACTAATAGCCAAATTATACTTATTGACATAATTTTTATTTTAAATATCGAAAAAACAAATAATTAGTAGAATATTAATAAAAATATTAATAAAAAGTCGAAATATAAATCAATGACATTTTGAACACATGAATCGTATTTAATGTCATTGAATGTGACATTCATGATCATCCATTATTGGAATTTAATCTTATAGTTTGGCAATAATTTTTTGGTCGACGGGATAACCTAGCAGTACCCGATATTACATTTCAATATTTCTTTTCATTATGGACACTGAGATTGAGATTTTACTTTCAGATGACTTCAGTTAGTGAAAATAATGTCACAGTAAAAATGAAATTAGTTTTTTTTTTTTTTTTTTTTTTTTTTTTAAATAAAACTATTTTTCTGTGAGTGCATGTAAAATAAAATTTCTGGATTTCGCCGGCACTCAAATTACAATTTTAACTGAAGATGTGCGAATATTTGCATGCAGAACTGTAACTGGCAAACTTAACATTTAGTTTGTAAATATATTTATTATATATTGATTCAATAATGTAATTACTTTTGCTTTTTTTTTAAACCAAATTGATCGGGTTTTTTAAAATGTCATTCGTCGAATTCGACGGGATTCCTTTCGTTTTATTGTTAAATTGCATTTACTTTTACTCAGTCTATAAAACAACGTTTAAACTAAAGAAAAAATTCGTTTTTGATGAATCTAGTCAATGAAGAAGTAGCACGTCAAATTATTCCGCAATTCCAATGTCTCAGAGAGAAATTGCTATTCAATTGGGTATTTCACGCCGTTCTGTTTGCTCTTATACTGATAAACACAAAAAAATGAAGTTAGTTCATTGCAATCTAAACGGGATCGCCTTTCTAAAAAATCTCTACCGATTTTTTTTTTTTTTTTTTTTTCTAATCGGATGCGAAACTGAATTCTGCAATGGCAGAATCTACATTCAACTTGTTCTTACTTTTTTTTTTTATTCAGATTTTTGATTGGCTCTACTTGTTTTTTAAATGGTAAGATGCGCCATAAGTCAATGACATGTTAATTAAGGCGAAAAGAAAGGGAATTTTACTGTTTCAAAAAAGAGGTGCCAATCAAAAAAACTGAAATTTAAAAAAGTAGCCCATCGACAACACTGTGCCTATTTATAACAAAAAAAAAAAAAAAAAAAAAAAAAAAAAAAAAATGGTCCTAAATGTGCTCATCTGATGGAAGTGAAAAAATTATAAAAGTCTTTCTGGCTTTTAAGGAATGCTCAAAGTCTAGGAAACTAAGTGCTAAATTCCCCTTGAGTAAATAATTAAAATTAAATGATTAATAATAATAACGAATGTAATAATTTAATTAATTAATTAATTAATAACTAATTAATAATTAATAACAAAAATTATAAATTATTTAATTAAAATAAAAAAAATAAGATATATATCAAGGACATAAAAATCTAGGCGCCTCACCACTAAATTTATTTCTTATTTTTCGTCTAATATTTCGCGTAAAATTCTTGTGATAATGCTATTAAATTTTAAGCGAAGAAAACTTTTGAATTTAAAAGTGGATATGAAAATGGGCAATGGTCATTTCCCTATGATTAACAAAAAAAAAAAAAAAAAAAAAGAAGTTCAACAATTATGTCCCTGCAGTTGTACTACATCCCTTTTCTATTGGAATAAAATTCTCTTCAATACTGGGGCTATCCTTTCAACGTTCTAATCCCTTTTTTAACCACTTAATGGTCACATTTAATTACGATTTAAAAATTCAAATTCATCATTCCCACCACTTTTTTGAAAAAAAAATCATCTTATTTAACACTAGAACCGCGTGAAAATTCCTTCAAATTTTATAAAAATATTTCTCATCGGAATTTTGAATTAAAACTATTTAAATTGTTTATTGAAATTAGTTTTGCTTAGCATATATTTAGCTTTTTATAAAGAGTTTTCTGGTTCGAATCAACCTCTTTGTATATGATGCGGGTCAAATTGACTCGTTGCAGCGGTTCTAGAGTTAATAACCAAAATAATGATACCGGAATTAAATCAGTTACACTATTTTATAAAACTGGTGGGAATAAAACAATTCTGAATAAAAACCGTGAAGCTTGCAGCCCGTGAATGTCTCGGGTGCGACAATTAAGTGGTTAAAAAGAGTTCAACTTGAGAATGCTTCTAGATATCCTCACCTAAAAGTTCTACAATACAAAGAAGTACTACAGAGGACTATTTCTAGCTGAACACTCTCTAATCTGAACACCCCGGTATTATGAACACATTCCGAAGGTCCCGGTGAAACTCCATAGATTTAACAATCCCTGTATTCTGAAAACTCTCTAATCTGACATTTCTACTCCACATCTCTGTAAACCATAGCTGCCAACTTTTATGCATTTTTGCTGCCACTAAAACTGTACAGAGATTTTTCATTTGTTTAATCATAAAATTTCGACGATTAACTAAGACAATATTTACTATAAAATTTTTGTGGTAGGAAAAATGTGTGAAAGTTGGCAGCTATGCTGTAAACTGAACATGTATTTGCAATCGCAGTTTAATTACCTCATCATGGAAATTTGGAGAAACTGTTACACAGCAGAATAAAAAGGTTCGACGAACTTTATTAAAAAATAAACTGACAAAATCACTATTAGATTTTAACCCTTTAACGATCATAGCATTTTCATTGCTAAGATGTCGAAATAAATGAATGACACCGGTAATTAAGAACAAATATATTTCTAAATAAGAAAACGTGATTTTTCACATACAAAATAAAAGGGATATTTTTAGATAAAAATACCGGTGTCAGCGTTGCGTATCGGATTGCAATTTGTTTGAATAGTTCAGATAAAATCTTCAGTTAAAAGTTAGGAGCATTTGTTGTCATACTGTTTTCAGCTTCTTGCTGTAAGAGAAGCCTTTTTGTTACTAGAAAGTGTAAACATTTAATTTTTGATTAGTTGGAGACAGCTACCTTAAGTTCAAGGAATTCACTTCCATCTTGATTCTTTCGAATAATAGTTTTATAAGAATTATTGTTAATCAAAGCTTAGGCATGATGTTTTCAAGATTAATTTTGGAATTAAACATATTTCTTTGATTGATCAGCGCCTGAAAAAATGGCAATTAAAGAAACTATTTATTATTATTATTATTATTATTATTATTATTTTGCTATTATTCAATTTAAACAGATTTCATTTTTGCCCATAATAGGACATTCATTAATAGTTGTAGCAATCATATTAATTTATTTCTAGAAATTAAAAGAGAAAAAAAATATAATAAAGACCCCGTAGCACTGACCTTATCTGATCAACTACTGGCTCGGTCACCGTATATAGTAGTAGTAGTAGTAATACATTTCCAATCGCCGTCTATAATGAACACCCTAATAATCTGAACATTTTTTGCCGGTCCCTTGCGCGTTCAGAATAGAGAGGGCTCACTGTATTATTTTAGTAATAAAAAAAGCTGTTTAGCCTTGTAAATAAGGCTTGAAGAAATTTTTGAATGATTTTTTTCTTTTTAAGTATCATTGAATTGGTGTCAATAGGTTTCGAAACTGTTTAATTTTTTTGGTTTTACAGTTTAAAAGCTTTGAATTAATAAAAAGGTCTTATTAGAAATGTAGATTTTTTTTTAAACTAAATTAATGATTTTTTGTTGTTGTTGTTATCCAAGGTTATAAATCATTTTTCAACAAATTACAAGTTATGTGGTTCGATTTATGCACGAAAATTCAATCTTTTTCTATATTTTGTTTTAAATTTGAAAGGAGGAGTGTCGGACATATACACGAATATATATGTATATATATATGTATATATATCATAGCTGACAAATTTTAAGCGTTTTTACTACCACTAAAGTTGTACAGAGATTTTCCATTTAATTAATCATAATATTTCGACGATTAAATAAGAAAATATCTATTATAATTTTTGTGGTAGTAAAAATGCGTAAAAGTTGGCAGCTATGATATACATATGTTTATAAACTAGAATACTCTCTTCAGTAACGAAATGTGTGGCTTAACACTTATATTTTACTTTTAACACTAATGTCATTACATTAAAAATAGTCATTAAAAATATATTTCAAAAGATTTTAGAGGATTAAAGACAATTAATTTTCTATATTATTATATGACAATGCAACAATGAATTTATTCGTCTACCACTTGATTTTTTTTTCTTTTCCTGAAGCTGTCCGTCTATCATCTGTCAAGTCTTCAGTTTCCATTATATGAATTAAACAAATCTTAATGCTCATTTCAACAATAAATCTTACAAAAGCCCTAAATTTCATGCAAATAAAGTTTAGTATCTATTAGAGTACATAAAAAAAACTTTTGTATATATATATGTTGCGGCCAATACCCGGAGCCTGGCCAATTCTAGAACTCACCGGCCAATACCCGAACTGGCCAAGCTTCCTGGCCAAAACCCGAAATACATGAAATGAATAGCATGTTTCGGGTTTTGGCCGGCCAATTCGCGAACTGGCCGGGAGGCCTTGGCCAACATCCGAACTATGATGCATAGGTACCATTTTTTTTTTTTTTTTTAAATTAAGGTAATGTAACATTAGAATGTATAGTAAAAAAGATTCCCATTGATTATATTGAAACGAAATATTTTTGTGTACCCAACTAAATTAACCAAAACCAGTACACAATTCCCTTTCAATATCGAAATCAATTGATAAACCAAATACGATGACAATTACAAGTTAACCGGAAACTTTACTTGATTTAGATCACGGACAGGCTGACGTCTAGACTATTTGAATTCATAGACACTTTCAACTATGTTAGAAAGGATTAAGCAGAGTGCTTATATCTATTTCGCGAATTGGCCTATTGCATCTGGCCAGTTCGCGAATTAGCTGGCCAATTCTAGAATTGGCCAGTCATTTTTTAACGTTGCTGGCCAATTCGGGAATTGGCCGGCCAGTTCTAGAATTGGCCAATTTCGGGTATTGGCTGCAACATATATATATATATATATATAAATGTACATTCAGTAACAGATATGTTTATATGAATATGCTCGTATATGATACATCGATAATTTTTATTATAAATAAGAAAAAATAAAGAATAAAAGTTTAATGAGAAATTATATGCTTTTTCACCTGTTTCTGTTTCATTTTATATTAAATGCATAACATTATTTTCAATAATTTTTACCACTTTTAACATTTAACACTTTTAACTTATGTTGAGTGCCACGACATTCATTGGTAACAGACATTGAATTTTCCGTTCAGACTGCGTGATTCAACTGTTACTTACATTATTGGGATTGTGTAACGGGAATCTTATATCGCAGCCCAAAAGGAAAGACAGACGTAATAGACTTATCTATACGTTTAACAAGGGGACATGAAAAACAAATTGTATGCATTTAAACTAATTACCTTTAAATTTTTTGTAAGAGGAAAAATATAACAGAATATTTTATTATAATTTATAATTAATTGCCATATCTAACACTTAAGTCTATCTTTTCCAAATCCTGTTACTTAGCTGTCTTAAGATGGCTGTGGATAAAAAACGGCAAGTTTTAATTTTTTTTTTGTACCTTGCTTATGCATAACTTAATAACTTTTTGTATGATATTTTAACATTATTTGATAAACAATAGACCGACGAACAGGTGTCAAGTCGACACCGATCTGTGGACTAATTGTCGATTCAAACCAGAAAAATCTTCAAGTAATAAGCTATATAAAAGTTGCGGTGAATTGAGCTAAATAAATAAACTAAGTACTCTTATAAGAGACGTAAATTTTCCATGTGGGTCCGGGTCAGGATTCGAACCAGGGACGTATTGGCTGAAGCCGCCAATGCTCTTCCAACTGAGCCATCCCGAACACGAACACTGGCGGACTATTTCCCCCAAATAATCTCAACGATCGTATAATCTGGTCTGATACTATGTATCAGCTCAACAGAATAAATCGGAGGTCAATAAATGGAAACTGCAGAAAACGTTGCTTACGAAATTAGTGTAAGTAATCTTAAATATATTTTTTTATTAAATTATATTTTATAAATTTTGCGTAAAATTTCTCGACGTGTTAATACGGATTCAAGTCGCAATATCAGAGATATGTAACTTCGTTTGTGTTATTATATCATTTTTTCGACTTGTACGTTATGAATATGTATAAATATATATATTCGTCATGTTTTTAAATAAAAAAAAAATCAGAATTATGAAGTTGCCCACAATAGCTTACGTAAGCTCATTTTTAATTCTAAAAATAGTTTATATTTTACATATCTCGTTAACAATGAGGTGATAAAAATTTAAAGATGTATATATATATCTATTTTTTCCAGTTTATTCCATGATATCTAAATAAAATAAAATTTTGAAAATAGATTTTACAAACTACAGACGAAAATTATATTGCTCTTACAGTCATAACATATGAAACAAACAATTGAAGTTCTTTAACGTACATTCCAGTTATTTGTTTCGTACATTATCCATGAAATTAAAAACCATAAACTACTAAAACTGGCTTTTTCTATCTTAAATGTAAAAGAAAATAAAAATCACCCTCTAGCTTTGAATAACTTAATCTATTTTCCACTTTTAAATTTCAACTGATGTTTCCAATTACAAGAATTTTATTTAAATTATTTTTAAACTACACTAATGTATCAAAATGGACTAATGCATTCCACTAATGTGATATAGTAGTAATAGACAGCCTATATTAATTCAAAACACAACTTTAACATTAAGTAGAAAATTTTGTGAAAATATTAAAGTATAAAAGGCGAAAATTTTATATTTAAAGCTTTTAGCAATGCGTTAAATTTAATATTATAAAACAGGAATCTTTTTCAATAGATGTATAAAGAGGTAGGGAAGCGCCTACACTTTTGAAAGAGCTACATTTTAAATTTACTTCCATATAAGCTGCGACGATATAATAAATTTTTAAAATTGAAAATAAGATTACTGATTTATATTGCGCAAGTTTAATACAATTCATTGTTTTAGAATTTTAATACATGTATATCTATATCTATATCTATATCTATATCTATATCTATATCTATATCTATCTATTTATCTATCTATCTATCTATCTATATATATATATATATATATATACAGTTCTACCAAATGGTCCGCAAACTGAACGCCGATATTTCTTAACCCATTAGTGGCTAGCGTCCCTTTTTAGGGACGCTTCAAAAGGTGCATTCAGCACTGTTTTTGACACCGGTAAAAAAGTAAAGCAATAATTATTTTATTTAATTAATGCATTTTCGTGATTAATGAACTAAACTTAAATCTTCTAAAAATAGTGGTGCCAACCAAATAAAATTTACGCAAAGGATGCTAGGCACGAATGGGTTAACAGAAAATTTTATAGTAGGTTTCTACAGCATTTGTGCTAAAGCTAACCTCGAAAGGTGGTTCATATGCAATTTGCAAGACAAATCTAAAACGAAAATTTTTCTAAGAAAATATTGATGTTCCGATGGAGGACCATTTGGGAGCCCTGTATATACATACATATAAAAACAATTACAAACTTTCACATAGAATCATAGAAAAACAGAATAAAAGGAGTATAATGGAAATTTGGAGGACCAAGGCAGAATTTTCGTAAATACCTTGGCACTACAAATAAGGTATGCGGTTTCATCTTCGTATTATTCATTGAAAAGCTATATATTAATAATTTACGGCTACCGACAAACAATAAAATCAGAAAAAAAGACGGAAAACAATAAAAAAATAAATACAGATGTACGTTAATGGGTTGTAATAGAATAAAAAACATATTGCCATATATGATCCTCTTAACTAGCACTAATGTATCCAAAAAAAAAAAAAAAAAAAAAAAAAAAAAAAAAAAAGAGAGAGAGAAAGAAAATAGCTAAGATTGTATGCAACATGCATGTATAATGTATATAAATTAAAAAAGAACGCATATGTAACTCGATCTTATCACAAGCGTAAGAATTTTTACATTACAGGCAAAAATATAAACAAAAAAATGCAAATTATAAAAATAGAGATCGGTTTTCAAAAAATATTTATTAACTTATTTTGCGATTCTATTTTTAAAAGTTTTTTTTTTTACACGATGGATATTGTGAGACAAAAACTTAATCTGTTCCAAGTACCAATGTGCCCTCTTCTACCGTAGCAATTTTTCGCTGTCTATTGTTTTTTAATTTTAAAATTTACAATTTGCAAAAAATCTTTATGTGTTAGTAAAAAAAAAAAAATGAAAATCGATTTCGTATTCAGCGGTACATAAAAACCAATTATCAAAGACTCGAAAACATTACAAAACCGAAATTTTATAGGCTAGTGTAATCTAATAACATTTTAAAATATGAATTTATTCATACTTGACATTTTAAATTCATTTAGTAAAGAATTGAGGCTGTTAATTTTCATCATTTTATTCAGCAAGAAGTCTACTTTTTTCAATTTATATGTTTATTACAAATTGTAAATTTTGCATTTAAATGTCAAAATGATTAAGGATATCATTTATCTCATTTTTTAATGTATCTGAAAAAATTACTTTTCTACTAAATTTGTGAATGACTCCTAATTTGCAGCAAAATTTGGAACACACATCTTCCACTTCCATTGCCAACATCTTCCGCTTTTTTGGCCCGGAAAAATTTTATAGTAAATTTTATAAATTCAAATCGCCCTAATCTGTCGATTAATTAAGGCAAGAATTTCTTTTAAATTTTTCCGGGTCAAAAAATCAGAAGAGTTGGATTGACTGTTATTCAGACAATTTTAATCGTAGAATAACGGCGCTTTCTTTGTCTCACATGTCAGGACATGTGTAACAGGAAAATGTTACTAAATATAATTTATTAGATTGGGAACCTCGAAAATATTCCCTTACCACGGTTATCAACAAAAGCATTTCATAATGCATTTAACCCTTTGCGGCGCAAAGCAAATTAATTTCTTAAGTGTTGAAATTGATGACTAATACCAGAATTTGAAAACAACTTTATTTGTAACTAAGAAAAAGCTACTTTGCAGAAATTCAATAAACCGAATTTTTTTTAACCAAAATATCGGTACCAATGAGGCTTTTCGGAATTAAAATTAAGTTGTTTCATAGATATACCACCGTGCCGCAAAGGGTAGAAAGATGTGACTCAAATGTTCATTTTCAAGAATAATCTCCTAATTACATTTCTATATGATTAATAATAGTGGAGATATTTATAGGCAATCTTTCTTAACTCCCAACCTGCCGTATTATTCTCTTAACATGGTTATCCAGAATCTGTTGCATGAACGATGAAAGAAGATCTATCCCAATGTTTACGTTATCATATCGAAGTTATTCCTCTTTTATCAAGGAACGGTCTAAGGAACTTGATGATATATGAACAGGAAAGAGAAGCCAGTGTGTTATCAAAATAGATGTCGATAGGAAATGAGAAATAAGAAATTGATAGTTGCACTCTTCTGTCGTACAGCAGAGCCAAAGTAATGGAGAGATAAGATACAAAATATTTGCACTGTATCCGATGGCTTCAGACTAAATAAATGATTATAAGTGACAACTGAACATTAGAATGACAGCGAGAGGGGACATTTTGTCTCTTAACAAATGAATTTATTTCGGTTCGAACCAAAAATATCTTTATGAAGTAAGTTTTAAATGTGCAAAAGAAAAGAAAAAGGATTAGTTAAATAACTTAAACAATTTTAAATAAAATTTTTGGTATTAAATATATATTTTTTTAAGTTGTTTAAAAATTCCCGTTATTCTTGTTTTAAAGGAATACAGACTTAACAACAATAATGAATTTCAGATAGAGAAGCTTCGACTGCTTCGGTGATCGGCAAATTTTACCTAAATACTGGTGTGTAATAAAGATACTAGATAAACTACAGGGCAGAACAAAAGTATTCAAGTATGTTTCCATCTATTAATATAAATTGCTCAATGTGAAATTTCAACCTGGTTGGCATTTTCTTGTTAAACTGAATTTCCTCAATATATAGTATATATATAAAACGACAGATCAAATGCAGGCCTGTTCAAAGGCATTGAAATACATATTTGGCTATAGACAGCGACCTTATTTCCCCGAAATAACGAAGTTTTGTTAAAGATTTCAGGAAGTGTTGGTAAGGGTTTCACAATCTATGCTTAACGCATAATTTATCTTATTTGTTTAATATATATGAGAAAAAAATCCTATTAAATGTAAAATCTCACACGTTTAAAAATCTAATTATGTTTTATGTAGTATATTCTAATGAGATTGGAAAAAAATCGAAGCAAAAATACTCATATTTAAAATAGTAGTCAGAATTTTAAAAATTTTAAATTTATTTAAAAATAAATTTTAATAAAATGAGCTATTTTTCAAGAACTTTTTCTGTAATTTTCTTTAATTTTTAGTATTAAATTTTGTGCCACAACATATATTACTATTTAATTAAAAAAATTCAAGATATGTGTTCAAAGGCACTGTGTCCCTTGAAAAACAAGAGAGCTTTTCTTACAAACAATCGTATATCAATAAATTTTTTCAACTTTCAACTAACAAAATTTTGTATGATATATTTGTAATTATTCAATCTTTTATACAGCATGAATATTTTAATGCTTAATGAATTTATTTTTATTTTTGAATTATTTTTTTTTCTTTAAAAGAGAGTCTCAAAACTTAACTCCCATTTATGTACGGGAGCGAAGTCTCAACATTCAGGTAGATTTCCGCGAACCGAACCTTCGCGAATGCTAAGGGATAACTGTATAACACATCAACACTTGTAAAAATAAACTATTTCTAATTGCTAAAAGGTATGATAATACTTTAAAGGGGCTCAGGGGTTGATCGATACGGAAAAACATGTAAACAGAGCTCTCGCTTCGAGTCCATATAAAAACAGAAGTATTCAATGTAATTAATTTAAACTGTTTGATATTTTAAAGGTATGTTTGTAGTCTTAAAAAATTATAAAATGAAGTACTTCAATGTAATATAATAAGAAATATAGCAAATTATATGTAACACAATTTTCGAACAAAAAATTATGTTATATCACCAACACCAAGATATCTTAACGTTGAATTGACAGAAGAACCTAATTTTTGCTTTAAAATGATCCGGAAACTTTACTCTAGAAAATGAATTAAGGATATAACTATCACACAAAAACAACATTCTTAAAAAACTCTCAAATTTAAAAAAAAAACTCCTAAAAAAATACAACTTTTTTTCATTAAAAATACTCAAAATATTAAACTATCTAAACTAGAGTAATTCATTCTATAGATATGATGTTATATGCATGCAAAAAAAAAGCCATTCCATCAAATAGTTTTTTTAAATCTTGGTGTTAGTCGTCAAAAATCAAGTTTTGAGAAAACGTGTCTTAAAGTTGAAATTATATGGGTGCGGCTTTCAAAGTGTTGATACATAAATGCTTATAACTCCGTTAAAAATGCAAATATTTGTACGCGGTTTTTTTCATCGAGTTCAGAATTAATTGAATAATAAAACTAGATAATAAAAAAATCGATTTTTTGAAAAGTTTTCAACTCCTGATCCTCCTTAAAGACAATAAAAGTAGTTATATTTGAATTTTATTTGATTGAATTTTTAACTCTTGATGAGTCATTTTCAGATAAATAAATAAATAAATAAATTATCAAAAATATTATGAAATTATACAGTGTGATCTGAAACGTTTAGATCTGAAATCATTTAGTTTTTATGTTACCCAAATCATTATTACTTAATTATCATTGTTTTACTTGGGCATTTATTATTATTTTCATAACAACTAAGTAACTCGAGCCAAGATTTTGTGAATTAAACGATGTTCGTTATAATTAATCTTTCGTCAAATTTCATATCATATAAAAATTTTAAATTTCAGAAATTTGACTCTATCCAAGCAGGAGTGAATCAAATAAAAATTTGGAACTTGCTCAGAGACCCTTCTAGAATGGGAGGCGGCAGCACAGATAATCACCCCATCGAGTTCATGGAGGAGAATCTAGGATTGTTTGAATCTCGATTCGCATGTTAAAGTGCAACCGGTCTGCCAAGTCGTTTCTTGGTGTAAAGCACCTAAAAACCCAAATTTAGAGGTTGAGTCGTATAGTCCAAGGGTCGACCGCACCATTTGACTGTTTACCTGCTTCGACTCTGGCCGTGTGTTTGTCAAAACTAAAAATAAATAAACCAATAAAAATATCCTGAACTTGTACAATCTGTTATAAAAAGTCCACAAATAACAATGTAGCATCATTCAATTTATCAAAATTATGGCTCGAGTTACTCAATGGTTATGAAAATAGAAATAAACCCAAGTAAAATAAAATAAAGAAATAACGTGCGTTACAAGAAAAACAAAATCATGGCGTTTCAGATCATTGCATCAAAAATCGTACAATTTCACAATATTTTTATTTATTTGTATTGTAAATTATTTAGATAGCTGCCAAAAATCAGTCAAAACTATTAATACTGTTTTTAAAGTTTTAATTTTATAACAAACAATCGCTTGGGAGAGATATGCCCATCCCTGCCACGAATGAAATGAGCAACGAATTTTTGTATTTATTTATATTTTTATTAGACAAAACTCCAAGAAAACTTAGGATTGGTGAACATTGTCTTCAGCAACGTACACAGATCACAGTTTTTAGGTGCGTTCGTAATTATGTAAATACGTAGCACTTATAGTTGTCATTCAGTCCGTCCGTCTGTCCGTCCGTCCGTCTGTCTGTCTGTCCGTCTGTCCGCATAAAACAACGCAAAAAGTATCCAATAGAATCGTTTGAAATTTAAAATACATAATTATTAAATAATTTTGTCGAAACATTTCAAATTTTATGGAAATTGGATGCATAGATCAATTACAGGGACAATCAAAAGTATTCCGTAACATTACGGTCAATGGGGAAAAAAGTTTCAAATGCATTTTAATCGTTTAAAATTTGAAATATATAATTAATATATAGTTTTGTCTAGCCATTTCAAATTTTATGAAAATCGGATACATAGATCAATTACAGGGACAATCAAAAGTTTTCCGTTACATTACGATCAATGGGGAAAAAGTTTCAAATGCTTTTAATCGTTTGAAATTTGAAATATATAATTAATACATAATTATGTCGAGTCATTTCAAATTTTATGAAAATTGGATGCATAGATCAATTACAGGGACTATCAAAAGTATTCCGTTACGTTACGGTCAATGGGGAAAAATGTTTCAAATGCATTTTAATGGTGTTACACTCATTCGAATATAATAAAATACATGAACCTATGAAGTACATATGTATTAAAATATACATTCTGTACAATCTGTGATGCAAAGAATATTTATTATTAAATTACAGGGCCACAGAAAAGTATTTCACTACATAATGCTATACTGGAAAACATTGTTTGGAGCGTGTGTTAATTATATTAAACTATTTCACATTTTTATGAATATGATATACGTTGCTGAGGTGTAATAAAAGTTTCTTCCTACATAGTTACAGGAACACAAACAAGATTTTGACCACTATACTATATCTGAACTGTCTGCTATAATAGCATGATATGAATATTTTTAAAACTTCGTTATCGTACGAACGCACCTCATTTGCTACGCTTCACGTGCAATTTCCAACTTGTTTACTTTTAAAATACCTTTTGAACATGATATCTTTAGGGGTCTTTCTAAAATAACGCAACCCGCATTTACGCAAAGATAACCAAGCTTAGAAGATAAACACGGAAAACTCCGAAGGATGAGACCGACGGGCGCGTGATTGGAATCAAATCCACCAACTCGCACTACCTGCTTTGAGAGCAGAACCTCTGAACCACTGTTGCGGACTCTCATCAGTAACGGAGTCCCCATTTACAATTGATCCAGGTTGGTCAGATGCATTTGTGTCGTCCGAGCGCACTTACGCCACACATATTCGTGGCAATACTGCACTTTGGTCTTGGATTCAGACCTGGAGAGTGTTTCTCTTTCCAATTTATTCCTTAATGTGTTTACGACGCATATTCACAGTATCCGCAAAGAAACTCTTCGAGAGGGTTGAATTCTGATAGGGATTGGCCTACGCGTTTTCAGGTAACTTGGCGATCATTATACTTGGCGAGCGATAGATGCTTCCGTCGAGGAGTTTGATTTCCTTCAGAACCGAGTACAAAGTAACTTTTCTCTTGCAGCATTGCATTGGATGGAACGTGTCTTACTGAAAGCTGTACTCTTTAAAAGTTTTTAAACACAAATTTTTACTTTGTACTCGGCTCCGAAGGAAATCAAACTCGAGGAAGCGTCTATCGCTACGCCAAGTTACGTGAAAACGCGTCGGCCAATCCCTATCAGAATTCAACCCTCCCGAAGAGTTTCTTTGAGGATACTGTGAATATGCGTTTACGACTGAAGTTCTAAATTCTGGTTGTACATTGCTTTCATTTTTAACGCCACCTCCATAAAAGTGTTAAAATTTCAAACATTTAAAAATGTAATTCCTCGCAGTAATCTCTTTTTGTTAAATTTCAAGGTATAGACTTTGAGCTGAAAACCAGTTGTAACTGATAAGCGTCTCGTCAAGAGAATATCTATTTCATTCTGATAGGATAATTAGTTTTTGTATCACTTATATAGACAACTGCCAATTCTGGAAAGTCGGAAATCGTAAGATCACTTTGCGTGCAAAGGTTCGCAACGAATAAGTGATACTCACGCAAACTATTATACTTTATATAAAAATAAATTAAGATCAAGATGGCAACGTTATGTCTAATTTTACCCCAATTATTGAAGTTTAAAATTACTTTTTACATAAACTTCGTGCATGGCCACTACATATATGGTCACTATTACTTTTCCATTTTAGCATCGAATTCAAAAACGTTTTCATATCAAAAATTAAAAGTACAAGAACCATTAACCCTTTCAGGGGCAAGGTACATGTCTTCACAAAATGTTGAAGTAATTCATTGACACCAGTTTTCACAAGAAAATTTATTTGTAAACTAGTAAAAGTGTTTTTTCGCTCATTTAATAAAGGTGAAATTTTCTTTAAAATATTCCGGTGCCAATGTGACATTCAGGAATTAAAATTAGGTTATGCCGTGGCGGCATCACCGCCCTTCAAGGGGTTAACCCTTTCCGGCACACTGTGCCCGGTCTGGGATACCTAATTTTAATTCAAAACTTGCAAACGGCACCAGTAATATTTTTGTAAAATTTTACTTTTACAATAAAAGCTTAAATTAAGGATTTCAAAATGCCTAAAAAATTCGTTGGTGAATTCTGGTGGCAATCGATAATTTCTGATTTTACTGCAGATTTTGCACGTGCCGGAAAGGGTTAAATGCGCACTGATGTTTAATTATATTCATTGAAAATAAAATCTATACCATTTTCTACTTTAGCATGTTAATATTTTTTTCTCTTTTATCAATAAATGGTTCAAAGAATTCCATGATAAATAAACAGAAAAAGCCAAGACATTATTAATACATACATCGATAGGAAACAAGAATTAAGAAATAGATAGTTACTTTACTCTGCCATAAATTGAAGCTAAACTGGTGAAGAGATAAAGGAAAAAATATTTTCTCACTATCTGATACTTTGAAACTAAATAAACGATTGTATGTGACAGCTGTATCTAACACAGATTTAAGAAAACTCTGATATATTTTAGATGTACTTGTGAAAATGACAAGACAAAGTGGTATTTTACAGAGTTCCTACAGTCTGTCTCAATAGTTTATGTATTTTTCAAATCTGATTAAAAATAACTGAAGAAGAAAATATATGAAATCATGATAAAAAAGTTTTTTAAATCACAAGATTTAAAAAGTTAAATTAGAAAATAGTTTTAATCTACTATTTTTGTTTATTCTTTTTAATTAGGGAGGGGTATTCATAAAAAGAAATTAAAAAAGCCATCAAATACACACGGATATTTAACCCTTCAACGTTCATTGGTTTCGCCACGAAACCACAAAATTTTAATTCCGATACGCAACGCTTACACCGGTATTTTTATATAAAAATATCCCTTTTACTTTGTACGTGAAAAACCACGTTTTCTTATTTAGAAATATATTTGTTCTTAATTACCGGTGTCATTCATTTATTTCGACATCTTAGCAATGAAAATGCTATAATCGTTAAAGGGTTAAATATACTTGGGTATTTCCATGAGCATTTGTCGTGTAAGTCACATTATTAGTAACTGCTTAAGTTATTGGCCAACGTTATTTTCGAAAGTTTGCATGGCCTTATTCAATTAAAGAAATATTTCTGATAAAATAAACCACATTTTTCCATTCTAAAATACTGGTATCCAAAATCGTAGTATGTGACTTACACGACATGTGCTCATGGAAATACCCCACTCATGGAAAATAAAATACAACCTATCTTATTTTCTACTTTGAAATGCCAATTTTCGTTTTTGGTTATCAATGAATGATGCAAACAACTTCGTTATGTATGAGCAGGAAAGGAAATCCAAAACATTATCATTATATATATACCGGGTGTCCCAAAAATGACTGATGGATTTTAAAATTCAATAACTTGCAAACAGTAAGAGCTATTTAAATTTTTTTTTGCAGGAGGGTTATGTATAATGTCAGGAGATTTTTTTTTCCGTAATTTTTATTTTAGTTCGAATTTCAAACAATAGATAGCGCTGACGTCGATTATAGGCCAGATGATCAATGCTGAGTGAGGTCAGTTTCGGTGTCGATCTGAATTTCAATTGCAGTCAGCTCCATCTATTGTGTGAAATTTGAACTAAAATCAAAAATTATGGTATGAAACTCCTGACATTTTACATAACCCTCCTGCAAAATTTTTTTAAATAGCTGTCACCGTTTGCAAATTATTGAATCTTAAAATCCACCAGTCATTTTTGGGACACTCGGTATATATATATACAGAATACAAGAATTAAGAAATATATACTTTATTTTCCCATATATTGAAATTAAACTGGTGAAGAGATAAAAGAAAAATAATTTTCTCACTATCTGATACTTTGAAACTAAGTAAATGGCTATGTGTGACAGCTGGATAGAATACATACTTTAGAAAACTCTGATATATTTCAGAAGTACTTGGAAAAATAAGAAAACAAAGTGGTATTTTACAGAGATTCCGCAGTCTGTCTCAAAAATGCATGTTCTCTTCAAATTAAGTTAAAAATAACTGAAGAAAATATACGAAACCATGATATATATATACATATATATATATATATATATTTACACGATTTACAAACTAAATTAGAAGAGAATAGTAAATCTACCATTTTTGGACACCTTTTTAATTAGAGTGGGGGATTCATTGATAAGAAGAATTTATAGAAAAAAAAAATTAAGTACTACTTGATTATTCCGGCAACCAATTTCGCCAAATTTTACAAATAGCCAAACTAATAGCCAAACAAATTATACATATTGACATCATTTTTATTTTGAATAACGAAAAAAATATTAATTAGTGGAATATTAATAAAAATACAAATAAAAAGTCAAAATAGAAATCGCTTAATGACGTTTTCAACACGTGTATCATACTTAATATAACTGAATGTGACATTCATGGTCATCCATTATTGGCATTTAATTCTACAGTTTGGCGATCATTTTTTGATCGACGGATTAACTAAGTAGTACCGAAAATTAATAGTCAACATATATTATTCCGAATTCTGAATGCTCACCTTTTTGTTGACAAAGTTTACTCATGGCTGACAAAGCTTATAATGCTGTTTCTGAGAAATTTTTAAATAGGGGGTTGGGTAATATCGGTGATATTGTAAGTTTAAATGGTTATAAATTAGTAGCATCAATTAATTAATAAATTATTACAGAAAAGGGAAACCTAAACTGCAGGATCCAGAGTTAATTGAAGGTTACAATAAAGGGGCAGGGGAGAATTACAAAACTTAAAACAATTTATTTTCTCTAATCGAAAGGGAGCTTTGAGAAGTTGAAATTTAAATGAATAAAGTTTAATTTTGAATTGATTGCCGCCTTCAAAATTGAAGAGTTTACTTAATAAGCAATTTGATTTTTTAGGGCAGAATAATATTGCCGTGATTTAAGAAATATTCTTTTTATTAATGAAAAGAGTGACTTAAATTATCACACAGTTGTGACTAGGAGAAAGTTTGAAGTTAGAAGAAGTGAACATGAATCGGATATTCAGTTTGGTCGCAGAAAAACTGCTTTATCTTCATTATATTTACAGGAAGAATAAAAATTCTGTATAATGAAGACAAATTCTGTTTTGTATCAAAATTTTATTGTAATTCCATCATAAGAGAGTCTATTGAAATATGTAGGGTAAAGAGTTTATTTACAATGATACTTTTTTTCACTAAATTTTGCTTAGAGTTGATGAATAAATTTCTCGTGGAAAATTTAGCTAGGGAAAGCCGCATTGAAAAATAATTTTAAATGATAATAAAATTTTTAATTTGAAGTTTCACGGTAGAGCCCCCGCGTGTGTGTTTTGTGCTGATCTCATTGTCGGGTGTCATTTGTATTGACCGGAAGCGAATTCTATGATTCCGGTTCCTATCATGATTAGAACCGAAACATATCAAGAAATTTTTGTTTTTAACATAGTGTGTAATACCTGTTTTAGGTAATGGAAAACGTTTTAATAATAAAACATGTGAGGCCAATTTACAATAAATACTCAGTATAGAATTTTTTTAAGTAAGCGGTATTTATTTGTTAAATTAAAAGATGCACTAATTTTTATTTATTTTTTTTTCTTGAAGAAACACCGTCTCAAAATTTCAAACACTTTTTTTTAATTTTTTTAGAAACACGGTTTTAGATGGGTATGTAATGAATTTGTATGCAAATGCTTCGTATGCAAATTATACATTAATTGCTACAACATTCGAAATTTGCATAAATAATATTACATTTTATACAATTTTTCAAACACAGAAGTGAAAAAGGATTTCAAAGTAAAAATTCTGTTCAGCTAATACGCTAGAATTTTGAAACAATTTCATAATTATTTTATTTTATCATTATTTAAAAAAGATATTTAATTCTATGTACCAGAATTTTGGAATTACTTCACAATTATTATTATTATTATTATTATTATTATTATTATTATTATTATTATTATTATTATTATTATTATTTTATGATATTCTCTGTAATTTTCAATGCACATTTAATATTGTTTGAAACCATCGATAAATATTCAAACTTCTATGTTAGAAGTCCCAGGAATCGGCTGCATTTGTGAAAAAAATAACTTTTACTTCCACCTTTGAGAAAGGACTGTGATTATCACTCTCAGAACAGTTCCACCAGACTAATTTTTAATAAAATAAAGGTATAACAGTGCAGACTTTTTTACAAATAGCTAAATCTTCTTGTACCAAGGGTTTGTTCCGTATCAACCCTTTCCGGCACGGGCAAAATCTGTAGTAAAATGCGAAATTATCGACTGAAAATCAGAAACGAATTTTTTAGATATTTTGAATTCCTTAATTTAAGCTTTTATTGTAAACGCAGAATTTTACAAAAATATTACTGGTGCCGTTTGCAAGTTTGGAATTAAAGTTAAGTATCCCAGACCAGGCACAGTGTGCCGGAAAGGGTTAATCGATTAACAGTAGAACGTCGGGAGGTGCCAATTCGACACCAATGACTGGACTAATTGTTGATTCGAACCAGAAAAAATGTTCAAGAAATAAGTTATAGATCAGCTGCAATAAAATGAGCAGATCAGATAAACTAAATAATTTCAAAATATTTTTCTGGTTTTAAATATATTTTTAAAAATTTCGTAAAATTTCCCGCCGTTCTAGTGTTAAGGACTAGCTTCTTTTTACAGTTCTTTAAATTCTTTGACACCAGATTTTTTCACATTGTAATTTTGAATCATTTAATCACTCAATATACGAGATTAGTTAATGTGAAATATTCTAAACTAAAATACCGGTTCGAAATTTAAAAGTTTTTTCCGTTTACATGGCAAGTTTTTTGCCAACCGGCTTTAATGAGTTACTACAAATACAGTAAAACCCCGATAATTCGGATTAATTGGGACCGGACCGAATCCGGATTATCGAAAATCCGGATTATCCGGAAAATTAGAAAAAAATGAAATAAAATATAACATACTAACAGAAAATCACCTTTATGTTAAACTTATTGAATATTTTCAGACAGTAATAATGTTTACTTTGCTTAATTATTCCGAAAACATGTCAGAAAAAGTTTTTTTTTATTTAGAATACGACGATGAAACAAGTTAATGTTATGGAAATTAGCCAATCGCTTCTCAAATTTGAAAAAAAAAATGACCAAACCGATCCGAATTATCCGGAGATCCGGATTATCGGGGTCCGAATTAGCGGGGCTCTACTGTAACGGTAATTTAAAGTATACATTGTGTTTCACAAAATAACGGTAGTCTTACAAATAATTTAAAACATTTTGTATAAAGTTATTCTACTGACTCTTTCTGAATCACGCACACATTCAAGAATATCCCACAGGCATAAATTTTATCTTCAACTACTAAGCAAATAAATAAATATTTTTACTTATAATAAAGTTATTCAAGTACAAAAATTGATACAACTGAAAAAATAAAAATATTCTTATGTCAATACGCACTGAAATAAACTCAGGAAAGATAAAATAATATCTATTACAATGTTTACTGTATTATATCAAGGTTGTTTTCCTTTCTCAACGGATGGGCAGAGAAACGTAATGATATATTAACAGCAAAGAGAAGCCAAAGCGTTATCAAAAGGACACTTATAGAAAATGAGAAAGAAGAAAATAATATTCTTTCATTGGATAATAATGTAATGAACAAAAACAACAAAAAAATATTTCCACTATGTTTGATGGTTTCAGATCAAACAAATGACGATATGTGACAACTTGAAGAAACATAGACTGGGAACACTCTCTCATAATTTACACTGAAGCATGAAAATATTTTACAAAAATTCTTGGAACTTCTCTTAAAATATTTAGACAGCTTTCAGTCTCGCAATTTTTGGAATACGGTGAATATTTTAACTCTGTTTCAAGAATTATTTTTAAGCGTTAGTAAAAAAAATCTTTTCAAAGAAGAAATAAAAATGTATAGTGTGTAATGTATAAAAAATATTTTAGCACTACAGTAATCAAAAGTCAGATCAATGGAATTGTAAAAAAATACAGATGCATTATTAACAAAGGAAGTTTATATGTGCATAAGGCAATGGTGTAGTCGTAATAAACATAGAGTGTAACGCGTTAACACTAGAACGCCGGGAAGGTGTCAATTTGACACCGATCACTGGACTAATTGTCGATTCCAACCAGAAAAATCTTTAAGAAATAAGTTATATGTCAGTTGCTGTAAAATGAGCTCTACAAATAAACTAAATAATCTCCAATTATTTTTCTGGTTTTAAATATATTTTATAAAACTTGTGTAAAATTTCCCGGCGTTCTAGTGTTAAGGAGAGGGCATGCGCTTAAAACAGAGAATATGCGTTAGAATGTATGGACTACACACTATTATAACATCCTCAGTCCCGATGTCGCCTGGACACTACACTACATAGACTTTAAATTAATTTAGTAAATGCTTTTAGAATCATTAAAATTAATTCTAGATCTTTTCATTAAATGCGTGGATATCACAAGAAACGTTATATAAACTGATACAACTTCAGAGATATTATATAGAAATTTTAAATCTGATTTTTGTAATCCCTTGTAATATTTGTGTCAGGACTGAGAAGGCTACATATGAACATCTACAACGAATATAGAATAAACCAATATAATAAACTTAAACTCGTCAAGCCAATCAAATGGAATTGGCAACATTGGAACAATTACAAATAAAATTGGAGATTGTGATACGTGGCTTACATATATATACATGTATATGTATTATCACTGTAGTAACCACTAATCTAATCAATGGAATAAAAAAATACATCTGCATTAATAAAATTAGGGATTTTTATGTTGGTCTGTGTATAATCGAAAGAAAATCCAATTGATAGAGTAGTCATAAATGACATCATTTGAAGAGGTTTCCCCTATTCCAACAGCGTATGCCTTCGGATTATTTAGAACAATAAACCGTTTTTTTTTTTTTTTTTTTTTTTTTTTTCTTTTAGTGACATATCACTGCACTAGAGACGGTTAATTAGACTGCTATCGCTTTCAATAAAATATGACGAAAGGAGGAGGGAATATAATTGCCGTGTCAAGTTGAAGGCTTGCCTCAAAAAGATTGACATGCACTACAGCTGATATTCACTATAATTACAACATATATTTTCTCATTCCCTTCTTCCTGCCTTACCCCATTAATAGGGCTCAGGCTCACTCGGGTCGAGGCCCGGCCCGTGCAAATATCTCATCCGCATCTACACTCGTAACTAATAATTCCTTGTTAGCTGTTCTCTAACAAGCTCTAGAAATATAAATTATGGAATCGTTAAAACGAAGTTAATAATTATCCACTTCACAACTCTTAAATACGAAAAAGAAAATAAAGGGACAAAATTTAACCCTTTGGGGAACGAGCAACCGGTATAGGTGCCATATTAAGCACTCACAATTGTTTATCCTCACCAGTAAAATTTTATTGTAAAATTTGCCATATTTAAACAAAGCATTTTCTCGATTCATTATTCATCAATTTCTATTTTCAAAAAATAGAGATAAAAGAATAAAAATATCGTAAAAGGCACTCGTCGCAATGTAAATTAATTAAAATAGTCCCTTTCAAAATGCATATATGAATATCAGAAGATTAAATTAACTTTTCACTAAAATTAAATCATTTAACTTCAGCAACTAACAGACGTATATATAATATAATATAATATAATATAATTTTGTTTTCATTGTGAAATCAACAGTACGCGTTTCCGATTATTAATTAAATTTCAACTTGTGCGTAGGTAAACTGTGATATTTTCCCTAATAATAAATGGCTATTGTCAAGCGTTATTCTAATAAAAATGTTTAGAAAATTATTCAATTCACCAGATATGCATATTTGCATAATTAAAGAAGACACTTTTTCATTGAATTGAATATTGTAATGGAAGATGTTTACCTTGCATATTCAATTTTATTACTGAATATTCATAAATTTTTTAGGTCGCGATATAACACGATATATATATATATATTTAAAAGCAATAGCAGAAAGTTTTTTATTTTAACGTCGTCAAATATTTTTAATTTCCGAGTATTTTGCTAAAAACATTTATATATATCGCTGCCTGTAATAGTTTAAAAAAAGACAGAAGATAATGACAAAAGAGAAGCGTTAAGATTTCAAATATTTGACACATTAATTTTATCAATATAAATATTTTTTAATTCTAAAAAAAAATATTATTTTTATTATAAAATTGATTTATGCAAAATAAATAAGTTTTATTTTCTTATTTTTGCAGAAATGATTCCCACGCGTAATTTTCTATATTATTGTATATTAAATTTTAAACTATTTTTTTTTTTATATGTCACATCCCCCTGTATTACAAGACATTATTTAGACTAATTGATTCAAGTGATTTTTATGAATCCAGAAAATAACTAAGCGAGTGTTTTTTTTAAATTATATAATTATAGTTTCGTGCAAATAATTATAGAAAACGAACAAGAATATTGCTAAGCATTTAAACTTTAATGGATCAATACCGCCATGTTATCGGGATCGGTATCATTATCAAATTGCATTCGCTGCATTGCTTTATTTTGACTTATTTTTGTTTTGTTACGGAAAAACGTAAAACAAAATTTAACTATAAAATATTCTTCTAAATTAGAGTGGTGCAAATAGAATAAAAATAAATTAAATCATACATTAAAAGCTACCGTTTGTTAAAGATCATTAATTATAACAATTCCCACATCTGATGTTTTAACAGCAGGTATGGAAATATCAATGAAAATATAGGAAACATATTATAAACTCATTTACTCCACAAACATACAGAAAACAAAATAACAAAGATTAAAGTAATTTTCATTCAGTTATTTCGGTTTCATAACATGTTATGCTGATTTCCAATGAATAAATGAATAAATAAATCACTTAGTATTAACAATTAATTTACATGTAAAAATATTTTATTACATATTCCTCGTGAAATCAACTTAAGGTTTTATATTTCACAGTAATTCAAATCGCATTGTGTTTGCAAATTAATGCCAGTCATGTAAATATATTGCTTGTAAAGTCATTACACTGTAAAAAAAAACGGACGATTTAACGGAAGTATTACTGGTAATCTAGACGCCAGTAGTATTTACTTTTTTTAATGGAAAAATTTCCGTAAATTCCAGAAAAAATCTCGAAGAAAACGGAATATTTACCAGAAAAAAGCGGAGATCTTTCCGTTAAAAAACAGTAAATAGTACTGGCGTCCAGATTACCAGTACTACTTCCCTTAAATCGTCCGTTTTTTTTTACAGTGTATATGGTGAAAGTTGTTTTGAAATAAGCACTCATCCAAAAATATACCACAGGTATAAATAAGCTTTAACTATGATGACTAAATGAAGAAATGTAGTTTTTACTTATTATAAAGTTATTCAAGTATTACAAAAATTAAAATTAGTTTTAAGCCAATACTCGCTTAGGTTGAAATATACATAAGAAAGATAAAAAAAATCTAACTTAATGTTTTCATTATCATATCAAAGTTATTTTCCTTAATCAAAGAGCGGTCAGGGGGAACCTAATGATATATCAACAACAAAGAAGCCAACATGTTATTAAATAGATACTATTGATAGAAAATTGATATTCTTTCATAGAATAATAAAGTAATAAACAGAAAAAGAAAAAAAATGGGTCGTTCGGAAGTCGTGTCCGTTCAGGAAAATTAATTCGTACAGGAAAATACTATCATTTAATTATTAGATGTTGTTTCCTTATAGATAATATTTAGTAACTAATGGGCAGAATTTTCCGGTACAAATTAATTTTCCCAAACGGATATGACTTTCCGAAAGACCCAATATTCCACTATGTCTGATATTTCAGACCAAATAAATGATAAGTGACAACTCGAAGAAATACAGATTTGCTAACACTCTAACATATTTTACATTGCCAAATAAAGATTCTTCGAGCTTATTTTTAACTTTTCTTTAAATATTTAGAGAACTTTCAATCTCGCAATTTTTAAAATACAAAAAACATATCGGTTTTTTTTAACGTGTATTATTTTTAAATGTTTGAGAAGAAAAATAACCTGACAATTGCAAAGAAGAATTAAAATTTTGTGGTATGTGAAAAAAAATGGTTATCACTACAGTAATCATAAATAAAATCAATGGAATTGAAAAAAAAATACATAAGCGATATTAATAAAATAAAAGTTAATTTCTTCATATGTTTACAGCTAAAAGAAGAAAAAATAGATTGATTTGTCATAAATGCCATCACTTGAAACAGTTTTTAAACCATCCAAAAGCATCCGCCATATTTTTCTCTGTCGTGTACAGGAGCAGATATATTGTGCGTGGGGGGAGGGGGTATACTCGGTGTATATGAAGTTCAGAAGATTAAAATACCTTTTCAGTAAATTTAAATCTTTTGACTTCAGAAACTGAGGGATTTATGCTCGGATATAAAAGGCTAGACTTTTGATTTCTTTATTAAATTAAATTTAAGCACTTCCCATAGCTAAATAAACTCTAACTTGAGCTTAAGTAAACAGAAACATTTTCCCAAGGTAACAAGTCACTGTTTTCAAATGATATTTTAATAATAATGCTGATAGGAGAGTTAAATTTATTGCGATATAGGATGATTAGCGTAAAAATGCAGATTTGCGTAATAAAAGAAGATTATTTTCCTATTGAGTTGAATATAGTAACTCAAGATATTTAACTTGCATATTCAATTTCATTATAGAAAAATCATAAAATTTTGAAACACGGAGAGTATTTTGGTTCATTTATTTATATATTTTTAAATATTTTGATAGAAAATCAATCTACATGTCTGCAAGGAAGAATTAAAACTTTTTAGTGCATGAAAAAAAATCTATGTCGTACTCACCTATCAAATTAATGGAATAATCAAAAGAAAACATATGCATTAATAAAATAAGGAGTTAATATGTAAATCTGAGTACAATCATTTGAAGATCCACTAGATGTAGTTGTCATAATTGGCAATACTTGAAGCAGAGTCTAATCACCCTCCTGCATCTGCCATATTTGTCTAAGTCGTACACAAGAGCAGGTATGTAGTGAAGGATATACACCGTATACCTACTGAATAACTCCATATACTCCAGTACCTAGCGTACAACCATCTGTCTACAGAATATATTTTCTGATTTTTTTAACCCATTAACGCCCGAATTATTTTCTTCGCTAAAATTTAAATTTTGTGTTTCCCACCACTTTTAAAAGCAAATTAACTTTTATCTAAATTTATCGAGGATTCTGTCTCTTGCAATAAGGTACATATTTATCTTCCCCTTTACTGGTGGGAAACCCGCTTTCTTGCTTTTTTTGTAACCGTCCTCAAACGAGGACGCTGGGCGTTAATGGGTTAAGACCACAGCACTGCACTGGAAATTGCCGATTAGACAGCCATAGGTTTAACCCTTTCCGGCACGGGTAAAATCTGTAGTAAGATGAGAAATTATCGACTGACACCGGAACTCACAAACGAATTTTTTAGATGTTTTAAATTCCTTAATTTAAGCTTTTATTGCAAAAGCAAAATTTTACTAAAATATTATTGGTGCCGTTTGCAAGTTTGGAATTAAAATTAGGTATCCCAGACCGGGCACAGTGTGCCGGAAAGGGTTAAGTCAAACATGGTGAACAGGAGATAGAACCCCTCACACCTTGCTACAAAAAAGACTGCCAAGTTTACTCTTCTATTTTCTATCTTTCTAAGTACGGCATAAAAGTAGTCGAACCCATAGGCTCGAAACTAGAGCCCATTCTTTCTTTAGTAATTAATAATAGGCCGAAAGGTGGCAGAACATACAATCACCTCATCGAGCTCACGGACGAAAATTTCAGATTAGTTAAATTTCGATTCGCATATTAAAACGCAATCGATCTGGCATGTCATGTCAAACCCGACTTCAGCACATGACATTTAAGTTTATCATTAACCCCTTGGGGACGAGCGACACGTATACGTGCCGCAAAAAGGCTTAAGAATCCTTGTTTATTCCCACCGGTAAAATTATACTGTAAAATTTGCCTTATTCAATCGGAATATTTTCTCGATTTAAGAAGGTACAAATTTCAGTTTTTTAAGATTGGTGACAAAACATTAAAAATTTCGTAAAAGGCTCCCGTCGAGAAGGGGGTTAAGATTTTCTGCTCTTAACACTAAAGCAGCCATTAGGGGTGATTTTGACCCCTACGAAATCGATAACAGTCAATTCGAACCAGAAATTTTTTATAAGGTATGTTAAAAACAAATTGAACTTAAATTGGCAAACTAGATAATTTAAATGGTTTTCAATAAAAATTCTGGTGTGAAATACTTTTTTAAAAACTTGAGTAAAATTGCCGGCGGTTCTAGTGTTAATCCTCAATATTTGTATACTTTTTATAAAACACAATGTTAAACATATTTGTCTACCACTCAAATCGGGTTTTTATGTGTTTTACATCAAGATATGACATGGCAGACCGAATGTGTTTGAATATGCAAATTGGAATTTAACTAAACGTAGCTTACTCGATCAGGTGATGGTCTGTGCTGTCGCCTCCCGTTTTATGATTCTTATGTCAGTTGTTCCCTAAAAATTCCTAGAAATCTCAATTAATTAAATCAATAAAATCGAAGTTAGGATTTATTCACTGCACAACTATTCAAACACGAGAAAGAAAATAAAATAACAAAGGTTTAATTAATTTTGAAGTAATAATGTTTCTTTTCAGAGAACATTTATGAATATCATACGATTAAATTAACTTTTCGGTAAATTTGAATCGTTTCATAAAAGAAACTGAGCGATTTATACTCATATATAAAAATATAGACTTTTGATTTATTTATGAAATTAATTATAAACGCTTCCGGAATACTTAATAAATTCCAACTTTAGGGTAAGTAAACTGAGGCATTTTACCTTAACAACAAATATAGATAGTGGAGTTAAAGTGTGGGATATAAAGAGATATAAATAAAGATAGTGGAATTAAATTTACCAGAAAATTGGATAATTAGTATAGGCTATTTCCATGAGTACTTGTAGTGTAAGTCACAGGCTACGATTTTTGGCTACCAGTATTTTAGTACGAAAAAATGTGATTTATTTTATCGGCACATTCTCATTAATTGAATAAGGCCAAGCAGACTTTTCGAAAATAACGGTGGCAAACAAGCATAGCAATTATAAGGTAATGTGACTTACACTACAAAACCCATGGAACTAGCCTATAGATATGCAGATTTGCATTATTAAAGAAAATTTTTTTTTCATTGAATTGAATATAGTAATCCAAGCTGTTTAACTTGCATATTTAGTTTATTTACTAAATATTTATAATGTTCTGAAATATAGCAGATATCTCGTTTCATTTACATAAGTATTTTTAAATGTCTGAATAAACATTCAACCTATACCATTACAAGAAAGAATTAAAACGTTCTATTTTATGAAATAATATATTTTATCACTGCAGTAATTACCAAAAAAAAAAAAAATGAACTGAATGGGAAAAAATGCCTCTGAATTACTAATAAAATAAGGAAATTATATGTCAGTCCGTATGCAATCGAAGGAAGATCTAATAGAGGAAGTAGTCATAAGTGATGTCACTTGAGACTGTCGTCCTCCGGCATCAGCCATATTTGGTTTGCGTCTTTCTCTGGAGCAGGTATGTATTGGAAGGTATAAGCCATTTACATTTTGAATAACTTCATATACTATCGTACTCATCCTATGCTCTATAGTATTCACCTATAGCACAGCTCTTGAGACTCAGCTATAAATCAAAGTCAAATATGATGAACAGGGAAAATAACTAGTATACTATGCAAAGCTTGCTACTAAAAACCGACATGTTCCCACTATATCTTCTATCCTCTATCGTAACCTCTAGTGTAAGTACAACCGAAAATAAAATATGCTTTAAGAAATACTAACCGACTTCAATAAAACAATCAAGCTTCGCGACAACTTGGCTCTAATGCGTATGAATGCATAGTTTTAATAGGCTTATTATTTGGAAACGATTGCAACCAATGAAAGATGATTTGCGACAAATCATTATTTTTTTTATCAAATCCATATTTTTTCAATTAAAAAAATTCTAATCATCAGAATGTAATGAAATTAAAATGGGACCACATGGGTATCTTATACTTTTAAATAAAAAAAAAAAAAAGAAATATCAAAATCGGTTCTTATTTAAATCTAGAACGCCGGGTAGGTGTCAATTTGACACTGATCACTTGACTAAAGATCGATTTGAACCAGAAAAATCTTCAAGAAATAGGTTATACATCAGTTGCAATGAAATGAGCTAAACAAAGAAACTAAATAATTTCAAATTATTTTCCTGGTTTTAAATGTATTTTATAAAAATTTAGTAAAATTTCCCGGCGTTTTAGTGTTAAAGAATTTATGAGTGAACAAGAAATACATACAAGTCAAAATCATAACCTACTCCTTGAAGTCAGTTAATAAGCTCAGGCTCACGGGATAAAAATGTGTATTAATTTTTTATCTTTAGCATATAATTCCTAGGTCACATTTTCTTTAAGAATCTCTACAAATATCAATAAATTAACTTGTTAAAATCGATATTCGGATTTATTCACAGTAGAACCGTTCAATAACGAGAAATAAAAAAATGACTTAATTGAAGTTAATTTTAAACTATCATGTTCTCTTTCAAAATTCATTTATGACGTCCAGAAGATTAAGTTATCCTTTCAGCAAATTTAAATCATTTGACACTAGAAACTGGGAGATTTAAGTTCATATATAAAAGGATAGACTTTTGATTTATTAATGAGTTTAACTTTATGCGCTTTCTATTAAATGAATTCTAACTTGAGCGTAAGTAAACTGAAACATTTCTCCCCAATAACAAATCACTATTTAGAAGTATTATTTTAATAATAATGCTGATAGCAGAATTAAATTACCAGAAAATTGAATTATTAACGTAAATATGCAGATTTAAGTAATTAAGGAAGACACTATTTTCATTGATATGAATATAGCAATTCAAGATGTTTACATTGCATATACAGTTTCATTACTGGATATTTATAAAATAATAAAACACGAAAGATATTTCGGCCTGTTTACGTATATACTTTTAAATGTTTGAAAAGAAAATTAATCTCCGACTTTTCCAATAGCAAGGAAGAGTCAAAATTGTATAATATGTGAAAAAATATATTTTATTAATGCAGTAACCTCCAATCAAATCAATGGAATAAAAATACATACATCTATCTGCATTAATAAAATAAGGAGTCTGTATGTCAGTCTGTGTACAATCGAAAGGCGATCGAATAGATGGAGTAATCATAAATGACGCCACTTGTGGAAGTTCTTAACCAATCTCCGAGTCCGCCAAATATAGCTCAATCTTTCATTGGAGCAGGTATTTAGCGAATGATGTACGCTGTATGCCTTCTGAATAATGCTGCATACTTTTGTATTTACTGCATGCTCTGTGGTTTATAATTACTGCCTACAGTGTATTCCTTATTTATTTATTTACTTATTTTTTAAGACTACAATACTGTGCTGGAGACTGCTGATTAGACCGCTCTCGGTCAAATTAAAATATGGCGGATGGGGGACTAAATTCGTCTGCCATATCACAACTTTCTACAAAAAAGATTGATATCTTTTCTTCCTATTTACTATCCTCCTAAGTACATCATTAAGCGAGCTCTGGCACACGGTTTCAAAACAGGAGGCCGGATCATCTTTAGTAATTAATAATTTCTATGTCAGTTATTCTCTAAGAATCTCTAAAATTATCAATTGTTTTAAATAATTAAAATCAAAGTTCAGATTTACTCACTACTCATTTCTGAAACACGAGGAAAGAAGATAAAATGACAAAGTTTAAATTAATTTAAAATTAAAATGTTCCTTTATGAAATTCATATATGAAGATCAGAAGATTAAATTATATTTTCAGAAAATTTGAATCATTTGACATCAGCAATTAACAGATTTATATATTAAAGGATATAACATATTTTTTGGCTTTGTGAATTCAGTTTAAAATGCTTCCGATTATTAATTAAATTTCAACTTGTGCGTGGGTAATCTGAGACATTTTCCCTTACAACAAATCGCTATTTTCAGATGTTAATTTAATAATAATGCTCAAAGAAGAATTAAATTTACCAGAAACTTGCATATTCAGAGTACATACAAGGATTTGCGTAATTAAAGAAGACTCTTTTCACATTTAATTGCATATGGTAATTCAAGATGTATACATAGCTTGCATATTCAGTTTCATTACTGGATATTCACAATTTTTAAAAAATGGTCGAAAATGACACGATATTTTTAAAAAGAGAAACATTAGAATATTTTTTAATACCGTACAATGTAATTAATTTATAGATATTTTGCTGTAAACGAAAATAACTATAGCTGTCTGTAATAGTAAAGAAAACAAAAAAGAAAACAAAGATGTAACTTAATGATAAAAGAGAAGCGTTGATCCTTCAAATGTTTAATATATATATATATATATATACAAGTAGTCATTAAAATATTATAGCTTTTATCGTGAAAATGCTGTGTGTGAAATAAATTGTGATTTTCTTTTCTTATTTTAGCAGAAAGCATTCCTACGCGTAATTCTCTAATCATTCCATTTTTAAACTTTAAAAACAAACTTTTTTGTATATAATCTGTATTTTTAACCGTTATTAGATAAGCACTATTCAGAAGATTTTTATTTATTCAAATAAAAAAAATAAGAGATTTCTTGCTTTATTTTTTATTCATAATTGTGTGTAATAAAATATGAGAAAAGAAATCCCAGCCATGTAAGCAGTCATGACATCCTTAAACCTTTCTAACATATTGAACCCTGCCCTGGAATGGTTAGTTTTAATTCCAAACCTGCAAATGGCATCAATAACATTTTAACAAAATTTTGCTTTTACAAGAAAAGTTTTAATGAGGGAATTTTTAATTTATAAGAAATCCGTTTGTTAATTCCGGTGACATTCGATAATTTCTCATTTTACTAATATAGGCATGAGAATTTTCCGCGTTTTTTTCCACCAGTATAATCTTAGAGAAAATGTTATTTTACTCAATCGAAAAATGCTGCGATTTAACAGAACAATATTTTCTCTAATATTATACTGGTATGAAAAAACGCGGAACACTCTCATCCCTACTAATAGAATTTGCCTTGTGCAGGAAAGGGTGAACCCTTTCCGGCTCGCAGTGAATCTGTTTCAAATAATTAATTTCTACCGTAATTTTTAAACGAATTAATTAGAAAATATAAATTTGCTTTTTTTTCAGGCATATTATAAAATGAAAAAATAATTAAATCTTCTTGGTTCCAGTAAAATTAAAATTAGGTATCTATTTTTAGAGACACGGCGCCGGAAAGGATAAACCAAATTTATTCGCTGCACTACAATTTTTAAAAGACGTATTTTAATTTGTACTCTGGCAACATATTGAAGAGAAATTTAATTTTAAAATACAGTGGTATGTCTAGAAAAAAAAAACCATGAAATTATGTATTTGATGCTACTGTCCTTTAAAATTTAATGGTTATAATAATTCCTACACCAGATGTTTTTAGAGCAGAGATGCTAATATCAATGATAACACGGAAAATATATTATAAATTCATTTACTTCATAAACATACACAGTAAAGGTTGAAAACAAAATGACAATGTCTAAAGCAGCGAGCGGTTCCCAATCTATATCCCATCTTTTGTTTCATCTGTATAAAACGATACGACAATTTCAACAGAAAATATCTCATTAACTATAAAGTTATGTATTTATAATAATTAAATATATACTTAACTATCCTTGTAGTTTGTTTTGTTGATCCTTGTGAATTGTTTTGATTACCATTCATTTACACATATTGAGATTACCGATTCTTGTGTTTGTTGATTATGCATCTTCCGTGTGAAAATTTGTGTTTTTCGTATGATAGGATAGCTGAGCGTATAGAGATTGTACAAAAATTGCTATACTGATATAAATCTTTTTCTTGGGTGGGTCGCGAAATTATTTTTTTACTGAAAGGTGGGTCGCAAAAACTTTTTTCACTGAAAGGTGGGTCCTGTACCAAGAAAGTTTGGGAACCGCTGTTCTAAAGTAATTTTCATTAAATTATTTTAGATTCAAAATATATTTGCTGATTTTCCAATAAACACCTGAGTGAAAAAATTACTTGGCATCAACAATTAATTTAAATGTAAAAATATTTTATTGTATATTCCATGTGAAATCAACTTTAAAGCTTTATATTTCACAGTAATTCAAACCTCATTGTGTTATGCAAATTAATACCTGTCATGTAAATATATTGTTTTTAAAATTATGATGAAAATTCTTTAGTATTACGCACTCATCCAAAAAATTCCACGGGTATAAATAAACTTTAGTTGAAATTATTTACTAAATGATTAAATACACGTTTCACTTCTTAAAAAGTTATTCAAGTACAAGTATTAAACAATAGAAAAATTAAAGAATATTCTTAAGCTAATACACACTGAAGTACTAAAGTTCCTCTTATATCTTTTATATACAGTCGACTCTCGTTAATTCGAACTCGTCGGGACCACATGAAATGTTCGAATTATGAAAATATGAAATGAAACCGTGCTTAATATCATACTATTACAAAGGAATTGATTTTATAAGGTTTTTTTAAATTTATTTCGTCTGTTATTGTTAGAATATGACTTAATATTAAATTAGAATGTATAAATACATAAACTAATTAAAATAATAGAAACAAGCACAATGGAAGAAAAATTTAAATCGTCACTGATGGAAAGACGGGGCACTAAAGAAAGTGGATATCGAATGCACTGGATCCTTTGTATACTCATTCGGAACAATTTTTGCAAAAATCAAAGAAAGAATGTTATTCAAATAGTCTGAAATCCGTGTGAAAGAAGAGAAAAATGAAAAATCGTAATTCTCTTTAGTTCGAATTAAACGAAGTGAAGAGAAAATGAGTTCGAATTAATGAAAATTTTTAACGTTATTCTGCCATTGAAAATTTCAGGACTTCGTGTTTAGTTCGAATTAAGCGAAGATTCGAATTATCCGATTTCGAATTAACGAGAGTCAACTGTACATAAAAAAGATATAAGAGGAACTATTTCAATATTTACATTATCATATCAAAGTTGTTTTCCTTTATACACGGATAGACCTAATGATACTGTTAGGAATTGATAAATTAAGTTATCCCAGTTTATTCACAGAAAATCGTTTGCATATTTGCAATTGTGATATTTAATTTATTTATAAGACGCGACTCGTTGCTATGGAAGCGAAGCTGTTTTTTCGTCTGCTTTGCTTTTTATATTTTTTATCTTACGAGATGAGTTAAAAGTTTAGATAAAAAAGTTGGCATCAATTTTTGATGGAATGAAAAAGAATTTTTTAGAGAGAATGTTTATAATTTTTTGTGTCGTGCGTGTCTTGAGTTTTATTGAAGAATTATGTTAATTTTATGAAAAGGCACGCAGAAATGCATAAAGGATCATCTTTCCAGTTTTTAGTATGATGATCAAAAATTATCAAGGTAAAAGCATTTATATTTTGTACATATTATACATTTTGTACATAGTATGTAAATAATTTGAATTCAATATTTCTTTATTCTATAATTCTAAGTATGTAATAAAATTTTTAAAAAGAAAATTCAAGAATATTTAGAAGATTTTTGAACCCAAATAAGTTTTGATTGTTTACAACATAATCTGGCGCCCCGAGCACGGACATTTGAATAATACTGTTGAGATATTGAATTGTTTTTATAGCGTATAGTGTTTTCATAAGCTGTGCATTACTACTTAATTTTTCGATGATGAATAAGCTAAAGAAAAAGCGTACGCCGCTACGTTCGTCTTTTACCAGAACTTTAAATGTTTTGAATGAAGAAATTAACAGCGAGTCATTAGATAAGGGTAAAATTTCAGACGATTTTAGTAAATTAGAAAATTTGATTCATGAAATTAAAGCTATTGATGAAGCTATAATTGAACTCATGTTAGATGATGATAAATGCGATGAAGAGGCTATTGAAAATGAAGTAGTGGAAAATGAAAGTTATTCAGATCAATTTATTACCATTAAGCGTAAAGTTAGCGAAGCACTGGGTACAAATAAACGTAATCAAGATGATAGTGAAAAAAGCACAGATCACGGTTATTCCAAATCGAAGCATTATAAATTACCTAAACTAAATATTAAGCCATTCGATTCGCAGTTAATAAATTATCTTTCATTTTGGTCCCAGTTTCAGAAAATTCATGAAGACATAGATTTGGATAATAGTGACAAATTTCAGTATCTTATCCAATCGGTAGAACCTGGAACCAGTGCCAGGTGCTTGTTAGAGAGCTATCCAATGACCGCAGTTAATTACCCCAAAGCTGTCGAGGCATTTCAAGAGCGTTTTGGAAATAAAGATTTACTAATAGAAGTGTACGTTAGAGAATTCCTAAAATTGATTGTAGCTAATGTACAGGCGCACGGCAAAGATAAACTTCCCTTATCAGATTTATTCACGAAAGTCGAGGCATATTTAAGATCGTTAGAATCAATGGGTTTAAGTTTAGAAAGCAATTCGGCGTGGCTCTATCCCATGATAGAATCTAGCTTATCGGAAGATGTATTAAAAGCATGGCAGCGATATAATATTTCAATCACATCAAACACTGTTAGTAATAATAATGCATTGTCAACAAAAGCAAATATAGTAAGTTTGATGGAATTTCTGAAACAAGAAGTTGCAAACGAGGAAAGATTCAAATTAGCCAAATCGAGTTTTATAGAGCTGGGCTTTAAAGACAAACCTAAAGAAAAGTTAAGAAAAGCAGAAAGTAAAATACCTACTGCGGCAGGGCTATTTAGCGCAAAAGAACGCCTTTGTTTATTTTGCAGTAAATCTCATGAAAGCAAGGACTGTGTTAGGGCTAGATCTCTTTCCTTTAATGAACGGAAGGCCAAAATTAAGAATAAAAATTGCTGTTTAAAATGTCTTCGTTTTGGTCACCACGCTAAAGTTTGCAAAGTTTTTATTCGTTGCCACGTTTGTTCTAAACCCCATACCGAGTTATTATGCCCTGAAATTTCAATGTGTAAAGAACCAGAAAATACAGTTAAGACCCCAGAAGTTATTCAAAGCACCATAGCAAGTAAGCAGTGTTCTGCTGAAGTAGCCCTTATGACTTTAGAAATAGTTATTAAAGGTCGAATAACAAAGAAAGTACGAGCGTTACTTGATTGTGGGTCGCAAAAGAGCTATATTTTAAAAGGTACAGCTGAAGAGTTAGGTTTACATCCCATTTCTTCTGAAGCTATTGTACACACTTTGTTTGGTGGTACGCAAACAGAAGCTAAATCTCACAATAAATTCCAAGTTGAGTTAAGTTCTTCTGATAGACAGAAACAAACGAAAGAAGTCTTAGAACTTTTGGATCAAGATATAATTTGTAACTATATTCCTCGGATACCAAAAGAATCAGTAATTAAAGAGCTTAAACAAAATAAACTATGGATCACAGATTTAGGAGCAGGAAGTCCAAAAATTGAAATTTTGATTGGAAGCGATTACTACGGACAACTTCTTACAGGTCGAGTAAAACAGTTAAAGAGCGGTCTTACAGCAATAGAGACAAAGTTTGGATGGACACTTTGTGGTCGTTTAGAAAGTACATCACAGTCTTGCCTAAATTATGGAAATATGTTTATCACGAACCTAGCTTTAAAAGATATGAAGATTCCAGAATTATGGAAGTTAGAGACAATTGGTATAACAGATCCCTGTCAAACTTTGTCTAAAGCAGAAGAAGAAGAACTCGCTCATGATAATTTTATAAAAGAAGTTGATAGAAATATAGAAGGTCGCTATATTGTAGGTCTTCCTTGGATTAACGGCAAACGTGAGATTCCCTCAAATAGACACATAGCTGAACGAAGATTGATAAATTCAACAAAGAAATTAAAATCAATGAAAATGTTTGAAGAATATGCTAAAGTTTTCTATGAATGGGAAGAAGAAGGCGTTATAAGTAAAGTACCAGATGAAGCACTCAAGATTCCAGGACATTTTTTACCTCATCATCCCGTCATCAAACCAGATAGTCTTACTACAAGTGTTCGACCAGTTTTTGATGCATCGTGTAAGGTAGGGAGGTCTCCTTCTTTAAATGATTGCCTCTTTAAAGGACCAAACCTCATCGAACAAATTCCTGCAGTGTTAATAAGATTTCGTGAGAAAGCTATTGGGGTAGTAGCCGATATAAGAAGAGCATTTCTTCAAATTGAAGTCAAAGAATCAGATCGGCATTTCTTGCGATTTTTATGGTGGAAGAGTCCTGACGAATTTCAAGTTTATCAACACAATAGAGTAGTTTTTGGAGCAACTTGTAGCCCATTTTTGCTAGGTGCAGTTATAAGATATCATTTGAGTAATGTTGATGAAGAAAACAAACAGATAGCTGAGAAGCTTATGAAATCATACTATATAGATAACTGCGTTACTTCAGTCGACAATGTGCCTGAACTAGAAAATTTTATTTCAAAATCTACAGAAATCATGGCTGATGCGAAAATGGAATTAAGAATGTGGGAATTCGGACCAATTAAAAGTGAAGACAGCAGTTTCCTTAACGAAAAGAAGGTGCTCAGCAAAAATGTAACAACGATAGTTCCGGTTTTAGGGTTGAAGTGGGACACAATGGAAGATAGTTTGAAGATCGCTTATAAATTTAGTGATGAGATAGAAAATCTGTCGAAAAGAAAGATATTAGCTGTAACCCAAGGGATCTTCGATCCAATAGGATTTTTAGCCCCAGCATTGTTGCCAGCCAAACTGATAATTCAAGACGCCTGGTCGACGAAATTAGATTGGGATGCTCCACTTCCAGAAGAAATCCGGAATAATTTTCAAAAATGGTATAGCGAACTCAAGTATTTAAATGACGTGAAGATAAATAGACGTGTAGGATATGGTTGTAAAGAAAAATGGTCTATTCATACATTTTGTGATGCAAGTACCAGAGCTTATGCAACAGCAGTTTTCTTACGTTGTGAAGATAAAGACGCAGTCTTTGTACAACTTTTAGGAGCTAAGTCTCGTCTTGCACCAAAGAAAAATGTAACCATACCACGTTTAGAGCTTCTTGCTTGTATTTTAGGAATAAGGTTGACTAAATTTGTTTTGAAAGCCTTTAATTGTATTTCCATACCAGTAAAGTATTGGACCGACTCTTCGACAGTTCTCGCTTGGATTCGAAGAAATGATCAATGGGGAACGTTTGTAGGCAATAGAGTTAGAGAAATTTGTAAATTTTCCGAATCTCAACAATGGAACTTCGTACCTGGTCATCTCAACCCTGCTGATCTACCTTCTCGCGGATGTAGTCCTAAACAGCTGCTGAAGATGAGATGGTGGGAGGGACCAGAGTGGTTGAAGTTATCAGAAGAAAATTGGCCACATTCAGAAACAAGCCCCAACGAAGAATTAGTAATGATGGAAAAGAAGAAAACTGCAGTACCTACTCTTTTATGTTCTAATTCACTTGAATTTATGATATATAGTAGAATTTCAAAATTTGGTAGATTTATTAATGTCGTATGTTGGGTGAAGAGATTCATAATGAAGTGCAGAAATCGAAATATATGTTTTCCATCAGAATTGTCAATTGAAGAAAAAGAAGATGCGGAAAGGTCGCTCTGGTCAATAATACAATCTGAAAGTTTTGGTAATACTACTGATGCAATAAAAGGATTAAAGGTTATGAAAGATCAAGAAGGTTTGTTGAGAGTAAAAACAAAGATATTAGAGCGGGATGACGAGTTTTCTTTCAGATATCCAATTTTATTACCATCGAAACATCATGTAGTGAATTGTCTGATTCAAGAATGTCATTTAAAGAATTGTCATGCTGGACTTCAAACAGTTGGATCCATTTTGAGAGAAAAATATTGGATAATTTCGTCTAGACGCATCATTAGAAGTCAATTGTCTAAGTGTTACAGATGCAAAAGATACTCTACAAAGCCATATACTACACCTCCAATCCACCTACCTCTAGATCGAGTCAGAGATTCCAAAGTTTTTGAAGTTGTTGGAGCTGATCTTTTTGGCCCTCTTTTCGTAAAGCAAAGATCCAAAGTTTGGGTTGTACTTTTTACATGTGCAGTATATAGGGCAATACATTTGGAACTTGTATCCAGTCTCTCAGCGGAAGGATTCATTCAGTCACTTCGAAGATTTATATGCAGGAGAGGAAGGCCGACTACTATATACTCTGATAATGGCTCAAATTTTAGAGGAACCAATAACCTTTTAAAATCATTGGATTGGAATGCAATAGTTTCTTCAAAAGAACTGTCTCCTATTAAATGGAAGTTCATCCCTCCAGCAGCAGCTTGGTGGGGTGGATGGTGGGAGCGTCTGATTAGATGTGTTAAAATTCCCTTGATCAGAACACTCGGCACTTCAACTTTAACTTTTGAAGAACTCATGACTGTTCTATGTGATGTCGAAGCAACAGTAAATAAAAGGCCTCTAACCTATATTTTTGAAGAAACAGATAAATTTATACCTTTGACTCCATCATCATTTTTGCAAGACATTGAAGAAATAGGTGTTTCTGATTTAGATGCAATAGATTCAAAGAAACTTCAATCTAGATATAAACACTGTCAAAATATTCGGCAACAACTTAGAAATAGATTTAGAAAAGAATATTTAGCTGAATTGGTCCAAAAATCAAAACAGAAAGGACAAGCTGTCAGACTAGGTGAAGTAGTCTTGATAGAACTAAACCAAAAGAGACTTTATTGGCCTATAGGAAAAATTGTAAAGATTTTCCCAAGTCGAGATGGAGCAGCTAGAGTGGCTGAAGTTAAAACAAGTTCAGGGACCTTGGTGCGTCCACTTCGTAAGCTGTACTCATTAGAGATATCAAGTCCTGATGACCCTGTAATCCAGACTGTGAGTAACAGTAAAACTAGAAGTGGTAGAGTAGTACAGAGACTTCTGAAATGACTTTTTCTAGAACTCTGAAATGACTTTTCTAAAACCCTGAATTGACTTTTCTAGAACTCTAAATGTTTCATTATTATTTTATTATTGTTTAGTTATTATCTTTATTTATTTGCATATTTTTTATTTTGAATTAGGGCTTAATTTGATCAAAAGTGATCTTAAGTTTAATTTGGCTTCCGCCTAAATTAAAGGTGGGAGTATGTTAGGAATTGATAAATTAAGTTATCCCAGTTTATTCACAGAAAATCGTTTGCATATTTGCAATTGTGATATTTAATTTATTTATAAGACGCGACTCGTTGCTATGGAAGCGAAGCTGTTTTTTCGTCTGCTTTGCTTTTTATATTTTTTATCTTACGAGATGAGTTAAAAGTTTAGATAAAAAAGTTGGCATCAATTTTTGATGGAATGAAAAAGAATTTTTTAGAGAGAATGTTTATAATTTTTTGTGTCGTGCGTGTCTTGAGTTTTATTGAAGAATTATGTTAATTTTATGAAAAGGCACGCAGAAATGCATAAAGGATCATCTTTCCAGTTTTTAGTATGATGATCAAAAATTATCAAGGTAAAAGCATTTATATTTTGTACATATTATACATTTTGTACATAGTATGTAAATAATTTGAATTCAATATTTCTTTATTCTATAATTCTAAGTATGTAATAAAATTTTTAAAAAGAAAATTCAAGAATATTTAGAAGATTTTTGAACCCAAATAAGTTTTGATTGTTTACAACAGATACATCAACAGAAAAAGAAAACAATATTTTATGAAATAGATGTTGATGATGTGAAAAGATTACAATCAGAAAGAAGAAATTAAAGAGAAGTTCAAAACGTTTTTGTAGAATGTCTTCTTGTTGCAATGTGAATTATGACACAGTGTTTTTCAGTCTGTATTTTTTCAAGTTGTCATTTATCATTATTTATTTAGTCTGAAACCATAAAACGTATGGGAAGATTTTGTTCAATAAGTTATTATTCTATAAAAGAGTATTAAGGGTGTATTCGAAAAAACGCTTTTCCACCTTCAACATCTCGAAATTTTCAGATACAATTTTGGACACATTTTTAAAAGTAGAACCATGAAACTTGCTAAGAGGATTTCCTAAATGACGTACAAGGTGCCGTGTGATGTAATTTTTCGCTGATTTAATTAGAATTTGATTTACAAGCAATTATTTTCTTAGCGTGACCCTTTTTTTCGCTCGCAGACCTCCCGCTTCGGAAAATTTGGTTCAAAACGCCGTTTTTGACAGTATGTTTGGAACATTTTCTGCATTTATCAAGGAATTGATAATCACGGCACCTTGTATAGTTTCTAAATAAGAGAATTCGAAAGTTTGGTGCATTTGAGAGCAAAAATGAATCTAAAAATAAATCTGAAAAAAGGCAGTTTGGATTCGGAATACACCCTTAAACATTAGATCCTCCGGAAAATTCTGCGGTTTTTTGATAATGTATGAATAAAGAAATGCCACATTGTCACCGAAATGTTTAGTTTAAAATTTGTTTCATCACGTACTTGTAGAAAATCTTTTTACTCATTTTGTAATAAATTTGTACATAATTTCCGGTGTCTGTCAGTCATTTTAACATTATGTCAACAGAATTACACCACAGAATTTTCCGAATGACACAATATTTAGACAGCTTTCAATCTCGCAAGTTTTGGAATACGGAAAACATTTCGGTTCGTTTACGTGTGTTATTTTTAACCTTCCTACCCTGTTGACATTTTACTCAATCTCGATAAAAACATTTCACACCAGAATTGTTATTTAAAACACTTTAATATATTTAATTGATTTACTTCTCTGAATCTGTTATTTAACTTTCTTTATGAAAAAAAAATCTGGTTCGAATCATATAAAACAAATTATAGATGTGGGTCGATTAGACCCATTCAGGGTAGAAAGGTTAAATGTTTGAGCAGAAAAATAACCTAAACCTTTCCGAGGAAGAGTTAAAATTTTATAGTATGTGAAGAAAAAGGGTTTTATCACTTCATTAATTACAAACGAAATCAATGAATTGGTAAAAAATATATTTGCATTATTAACAAAACAAGTTTATTTGTACGTATGTGCACAGCTGAAAATAGATCCAATAAATGGAGCAGTCGTAAATGCTGTTGCTTGAAGCAGTTCCTAGACCACTCTTTTGCTTTATTTGGACACATTGTAAAAGATTCGGCTGTATCTTACACTACAGCAGGAATATACTGGAGCGTATATGCTGCATAAATTTTGTATAAATACCGTATTATTTAGTGTGTGCTCTCTGGTATACAACCTCTGTCTGTAGAGTACATACTGCCTTTATTGCAGGGTTTTAATCGAAATAAAAACCCGGTAAAGTCATGAATGTTATACTCAAAGTACAGGCTCTAGTTTATTTCTTTAAAAAAGTGTTAACCGAACTTCTAAAAAAATCCAGAAGCTATATGGCATGTATACGAGTATACCCACTACAACATCCCTGAGTATAATCTTAGTTTTTTTTTAAACTACAGCATTGCATTGTAAACTACCGATTAAACAGCTATGAGTCAAACTGAAATATGGTGGACTTCGGAAGGACACGTTTGTCGTGTCCAAGCTTGTCACTTAAGATATTGACATGTCTATCCTCTATTCTCTATCCTCATAAGTACAATAAAAAATGGGTTAAAACTCATGGGATAAAAACGGGTGTCCGTTTCATTTCCAGCTTCCTTACTGGCATTTAAAAAAAACTAATATGTTATTTTACAAAATGTATTTTGAAGTTCTGGAGATCAAATTTTCTTTCTAGAAAATTTAAATCATTTGATATCAGAACTTAAGTTATTCTTAGTTTTTTTTTATGAACTACAGCATTGCATTGTAAACTACCGATTAAACAGCTATGAGTCAAACTGAAATATGGTGGACTTCGGAAGGACACGTTTGTCGTGTCCAAGCTTGTCACTTAAGATATTGACATGTCTGTCCTCTATTCTCTATCCTCATAAGTACAATAAAAAATGGGTTAAAACTCATGGGATAAAAACGGGTGTCCGTTTCATTTCCAGCTTCCTTACTGGCATTTTCTTAAATAATCGATGCAAATATAGTTTAATTAATTCATTAAATACAAATTTCAGTTTAATTCACTGTATACCGTTCAAAGACGAGAAAGAAAAGAAAATGGCATTTAAAAAAAAAAAAAAACTAATATGTTATTTTACAAAATGTATTTTGAAGTTCTGGAGATCAAATTATCTTTTTAGAAAATTTAAATCATTTGATATCAGAACTTAAGTTATTCTTAGTTTTTTTTTTTATAAACTACAGCATTGCATTGTAAACTACCGATTAAACAGCTATGAGTCAAACTGAAATATGGTGGACTTCGGAAGGACACGTTTGTCGTGTCCAAGCTTGTCACTTAAGATACTGACATGTCTATCCTCTATTCTCTATCCTCATAAGTACAATAAATAAAAAAGAATATCGCCCAGTTAAACTGATGGCATTGAGCTCACAGGCTACGCATACTAAGTGTACATTACAGCCTTGTATTTTCGTTAATTCCGTTCGAAAAAAAATTAAGAAGGGGAAACAGCCTCCCCTTTCTCCTTTTTTATACTTAATCATTTAACCTCCTAAACTATGAAGGACATGATTTATCATATAAAAAATCTATATCCAAAATTCAGAGCAAATTGGATAATTCTTAATAAAAACCCATTTAGCATTTATATAATTTAAGAGGAGTTATTTCCCTCTTTTATACTTAACCATTAAACTTCCAAAACTATTCAGAGATTTGAACGAAAGCTGACAATTCTGCTTGAAAAATCCATTTATACAAGTTAAGGGGAGGGGCATTAGAACCCCCATTCCCCTTGTTTATACTTATTCAATGAACACCTAATAACAGCCAAGGACTCGCCTCATCAGAATGACCCTATATCTAAATTTTGAACGAAAACTGTTAATTCTGCATGAACATCCTGTTTATATCAATTAAGGGGAGGGGCATGAGCCCCCCGTTCCCCCTGTTTATACTTATTCAATGAACACCTAATAACAGCCACGGTATCCCCTCATCAGAATGATCCCATATCTAAATTTTGAAGGAAAACTGTTAATTCTGTATGAAAATCCCGTTTATATCAATTAAGGGGAGGGGCATGAGCCCCCCGTTCCCCCTGTTTATACTTATTCAATGAACACCTAATAACAGTTACGGAATCGTCTCATCAGAATGATCCTATATCTAAATTTTGTACGAAAACTGTTAATTCTGCATGAAAATCCCGTTTATATCAATTAAGGGGAGGGGCATGAGCCCCCCGTTCCCCCTCTTATACATATCGAATGAACTCCAAAAACTAATCAGGGAAGCGCCTTATCAGGATGTACCTATATACAAAATTTCAAGTGGATCCGATTTTTTTATCATGAGTTATCGCGTTACGCACGAACATACGAACATACATACAGAACGGACGGGCACATAAGCTCTCAGGCTATGATAGCCTGTGAGCTAAAAATGGGTTAAAACTCATGGGATAAAAACGGGCGCCCGTTTCATTTCCAGCTTCCTTACTGGCATTTTCTTAAATAATCGATGCAAATATAGTTTAATTAGTTCATTAAATACAAAATTCAGTTTAATTCACTGTATACCGTTCAAAGACGAGAAAGAAAAGAAAATGGCATTTAAAAAAAAAAAAAAAACTAATATGTTATTTTACAAAATGTATTTTGAAGTTTTGGAGATCAAATTATCTTTTCAGAAAATATAAATCATTTGACATCAGAACTTAAGTTATTTACGCTTGTATATAAAATGATATAGTTTCAATTTATTTAAGAGATTAACTATAGTCGCTTCCAATTATTAATTAAGTTCCAACTTGAGCGTAAGTAAACAGACGTTGACCCCTCCCCCCCCCCAAAAAAAAAACACTATTTTCAGATGTTATTTTAGCAATAAAACGCTGATAGCAGAATTCAATTTACCAGAAAATTGGATAATTGGCGTAAATATGCAGATTTGCGTAATTAAAAGAGACTCTTCTTTTCATGAAACTGAATATAGTAATAAGGAGTTTAGCTTGCATATTCAGTTTCATTACTTATAGAATATTCATAAACTTTTGAAATACGTAGAAAAAAAGTATTTCAATTCTTTTACGTTTACCTTTTTTAATGTTTAGTTAGAAAATCAACCTACACCTTTGCAAAGAATAAATAAAGTTTTGTGTGAGGAAAAATTACATTTTATTAGCGCCGCAACCGCAAATCAAATCAATACAATTATATAAAACTTACATCTGCATTAACCATTTCGCTACCAACATTAAAAAAATAAAGAACAAATCATGAACTTTCAAAATTAATTGATTTGAATAAAATCTTACTTCCAACATCATAAATCGTTGTTCAAAATTTTCTCGGTGAAATTTCGTTCCAAAAATTTCTTTCGTTTCTTAGAGTTTAATTTTTAAATACTTTTACTTTTAACCCCTTGAGGGTCGGTGAGATAGATTTTATCCCACTTAATTTAACCCTTTAACGTTCATTGGTTTCGCCACGAAAACACAAAATTTTAATTCCGATACGCAACACTGACACCGGTATTTTTATCTAAAAATATCCCTTTTATTTTGTATGTGAAGAATCACGTTTTCTTAGTTAGAAATATATTTGTTATTAATTACCAGTGTCATTCATTTATTTCGACATCTTAGCAATGAAAATGCTATGATCGTTAACCCTTTAACGTTCATTGGTTTCGCCACGAAAACACAAAATTTTAATTCCGATACGCAACACTGACACCGGTATTTTTATCTAAAAATATCCCTTTTATTTTGTATGGGAAAAATTCACGTTTCTTTTTTATTATTTAGAAATATATTTGTTCTTAATTACCGGTGTCATTCATTTATTTCGACATCTTAGCGATGAAAATGCTATGATCGTTAAAGGGTTAAAAGAGATTCTCGCCAGAAACTTTAAACGAAGCTCTATATTTTTATCTTTGGCGGAAAATTGCTGTAAAATTACCTTTTCTTATTTTAAAATAAAACTTTTCGATTTTACCGGGGAAAATAGAATATTACAGACATTATTGCTTTCCACCTAAGGTGTTGATAGGAATATCATCCGAGTAACGCATGATATTATTAAAATGCCTTTTAATTAATTTCAAAGACTTTAAACAATTCTTAAAAAGCATGGCCCTGATCAAGTCGCCAGTAGTGGAAGGGTTAATAAAATAAGGAATTTGTAAGTAAGTATATATATATTACAAATTTTAAATATTTTTTTCGCTAAAACTAACCTTTATACTATCTTAATTTTCTTATAATAATATTCGGTACTTACTTCAACTTATTAAATTAAAATCTTGTTTCTAGATCTAATCTGTTAATCTTCATGGAAACGATATAAATTCTTAATTCGCCTTAAAAAACATTATTTCCAGTATGCGTAAATTTAAAAAGATGGCTCTAAATTAAAAATATTCTTAATTAAACTTTATTTCTTAATATTCCAAATAAAACTCATTTTTTCTATGTTTTTATCAACCCTTTTTAAGAAAGTCTTATTAAATTTATTCCAAAACCATACCTTTCAAAAAATATCATTATTTTATTTTATCTAGTTATTTTCTCTCAGTCAACATTTGATATTGTGCATATCAATAAGTTCATTTATTTTATTTTTCTCTTAAAATTAATCGTCTATAAAAATCGTCTGCCTAAGATATTTAAAATTCTGAGTCGATTATAAATTGATTAAATAATTTTTTTTTTAAATAAAATTGTTGTCTGTCAAATATTAATCTCGACTCTGGGTATGAGTTATGTTTACATAAAAGAATGATGGTTTGAGACTAAAGAATGTTCTAGAATTTCCTTTTGAGATTTAACAGAGGAAGCCTCGAGGGGTGGTAGGAAGAAGCATTCTTGGGTGCTCTTCCATGAGTACGGCTGGATGTAGTAAATGATGGAATATTTTTTGGTCGGTAAAAGATCGTCTGCAAAAGGAGCTTTTCTCTCTATTATAGCTACAGTTTAATAAAATGAACTTGCAGCAGCCAAGTAGTGATTATTTGGATCTTCTATATTTATTTATTTTGTTTTTTTCCCGCTGGCCATGACTTCTGCGCGGAGAAAGGGAAACCGGGCGATGATGTTTCTGCCCCCTTAACTTTAAAATGTCACATATATATAATCAAAAAAAGATCCAATAGCTGGAGCAATCATAGGTGACGTCACGTGATGGAATTCGCAAAAGCCCTTCACGTCCGCCCTATTTGCTTCGTCTTGCTCTGGAGAATTTATGTAGTGGAGGGTATACGCGATATACTTTCTGGATAACTCTGTATATCTCCGTACATACACAGGCTCTCTGGTTTACACCCTCTGTCTACAGCGTATACCTTCTGTTTTTTTCTTTTTTGGGAAGTGGACTACAGCACTGAACTAAAGATTGCTAATTAAACATTTATCGGTAAAAAAAAGTTCGGCAAACGGAGGGAAAGAACTCCTTTACTGTGTCACAGCTTGCCACAAAAAGATGGAAATATCTATTCCTTTATTTTAAATCTTTCTATGTTTAGCACAAAACGGGCTGGGGTTCAAGGGATTTCTAGTAATTAATAATTCTTATTCAGTTAATCTCTAAGAATCCGTTGAAATAATAATTAATTAAATTATTAAAATCGATGTTCAGATTTATCCAATGCCAACCATTCAAAGACGGGAAAGAAAAAAGGCAATGTTTTAACTAATTTTGAACTAATATGTTCCCTTTTAAAATGCACATATGAAGTTCAGAAGATTACGTTTACTTTTCGATAAATTTAAATCATTTGACGTTAAAGATAGAAGAACGTATTTAAAAGGATTAACTTTTGATCTCTTTGTGAAATTATCCTTATAAAAGCGCTTCTGGTTACGAAATAAATTGCAATTCGAACGTAAGTAAATTGAGATACTTTTCACCTAGAGGAAATCAATTATTTCAAATGTTATTTTAATATTAATGCTGGTAGCAGAATTACATTTGCCAGAAAACTGGATAATTAGCGTAAATATTCAGATTTGCGTAATTGAAGATATCTCTTTTTCTATTAGATTGAATTGACATATAAATAAGTGATTCAAGCGTTGGAATGCAGGCTCAGGCTCACAGGCTCAAAACAGGAATCCGTATCATCTCTAGTAAATAATAAACCCTATGTCTTCTATTTTCTAAGAATCCGTAGAAATATCAATTAACCACTGCCTTGAGTCCCGTAACGTGTTTTTCCAATCATGATTTGCCCATACCATGTACGTGCAACCATATTACAATCATTATTTATTATTCTTACTAACAAATTTTGATAATAAATTTTGCATTATCAAGGTTCGCACACTCCTTGGAATTTCCAAGGAGTCTGGCACCACTATTAAAAATAAGAAAATGTACATTTAATTTTTAAACCACAAAATTTGCAATCCCCACCTTCATTCACAGATTTTACGATATTTTTCTGCAGTGGAACACTTTGAAAATATTCTTAAAGTTTAGTGGTACTTATGGTACCACTAAAGTTAAAACTGTGCGAACACTTTGAAAATATTCTTAAAAACTAGTGGTACTTATGGTACCACTACTTTAGAACTGTGCGAACCCAGCATTATTTAATTCGTTTAAGCATTTATACGGTTCATTTGGGTAAAAATGTCTCCTTTGACAAAATAGTTATAAAATATTAAAAATTCTGTAAAAGACATAAAAATAGGAATTATTTCAAAGATTTTTTTTACAAAATATTGATCAGCGAAGTGGTTAAATCATTAAAATGGAAGTTCCGATTTATTCACTACTCATCTGTTGAAACACGAAAAAAATGACTAAGTTTAAATCGATTTTGAACTAATATGTTCCTTTTTAAAATACATTTATGAGAAACAGAAGATTAAATTATATCTTCAGAAAATTTTAATTGTTTTTACATCAGCAACCGACAGACTTACATATACAGTCGAGTCTCTATCTAACGAAATCCATCGTTCCAGTAAAAAATTCCTTATATTGAGAAATTCGTTGAATAGAGAATGGCGTTAAAAATCGTATCTACTATGTAAATTTTAAACAAATATTATTTTTGATTTTTTTAAATAAGAATTTTAAATGTTTTAACTGTAAATATTAACCTAACATTTTATTGTTTAATTATTTAAACAGTTTCATAAAAGAGAACAGACATTTATTTGAAAGCTCAATGCAAATCAAAGAATGAAGACTTGCATTAATTTCAGACGAAGAAATCTGTAATTTTTTGTTGATTTGATTTTTAAATTGTTACGCTTTCAAAAAGAAAAAAAAAATTCAAATTTTAGCAAGGAATGAAAAATCGTAGATAACATTTTCCTGCATTTGAAGGACTCTGTTACGTGCCTCTCATTGATCCTTCTCTTGTATGTGTAACAATCAAATTGACTCTGTTTTGAGAAGGATGTTGAAAGGTGTGTGGGAGAAGGGATGAATTCGTTGGATTAAAAAACAAGAAAAAAAGTAAAAAAAAAAAAAAAAAAAAAAAAACTCAGCATTGAATGATAAATAAAAAATAAGTGATAGAAATTGATTCCATATGATTACGGAGCTTTTTTAAAAACTGAATAAATAAAGACCAATTTATGAAAAAATTCGTTATATGGAGATATATATTTCGCTATATAGAGACTGTTTTTAATGTAATCATGCGAAAAGGGGGCCATTCCTAGTAAAAATTCGTTACATAGAGAAATTCTATGTATGGAGTTTCGTTATAGAGAGACTCGACTGTAATTTTATTTTGTTTGTGGAATCAACTTAAAGCGATTCTGATTATTAATTAAATTTCGATTTCTGCGTAGGTAAACTCAGACATTTTTTGTCTCACAACGAATCGCATTTTCAAATGTTATTTTAATAATAATGCTTAGAGTAAAATTAAATTTACCAAAAATTTTTATAATCAGCGTATATATGCAGATTTGTGAATTCAATGAAAACTATTCTTTCATTGAATTGGATATAGTAATTCAAGAAGTTTACCATTCATATTCAGTTCCACTTCTGAATATGAAATTAATTAGAAATAACAATTAATTAAATCATTAAAATCGAAGTCCAGACACAAGAAAGAAAAAAAAAATGACAAAGTTTAATTTAATTTTGAACTAATACGTTCGATTTTAAAATGCATTTATGAGAAACAGAAGATTAAATTATCTTTTCAGAAAATTTAAATTGTTTAACATCAGCAACCAACAGACTTATGCATAAAGTCATATAATATAATTTTGCTTTCTTTGTGGAATCAACTTTAAGCGATTCTGATTATTAATTAAATTTTCATTTCTGCTAAAGTAAACTCGCGCATCTGACAACAATTCGTTATTTTCAAATGTTATTTTAATAACAATGTTTAGAGTAGAATTAAATTTACCAGAAAATTGTATAATAGGTGCACATAAGTCAGATTTGTGAATTTAGAGAAGGCTAAAGAAGCTTTCCTTAAAGAAGGCTAGTTTTTCAATGAATAGAAAATAGCAATTCAAGAAGTTTACGTTGCATATTCAGTTTCATTTCCGAATATGAAATTAATTAGATATATCAAATAATTAAATCTTTAAAATTGAAGTGGATATTTATTCAAGGCTCAACGGTTCAACACGAGAAAAAAAATAAAATGACAAGGCTTAATTTAATTTTGAACTAATACGTTTCCTTTTCAAAATGCATTTATGAGAAACAGAAGATTAAATTATCTTTTCAGAAAATTTAAATCACTTGACTTCTGCAACTAAAAGATTTATAGGTAAAAAATTTATAATATGATTTTGTTTTCTCTGTGAAATCAACTTTGTAGTATTCTGATTATTCTTTAAATTCCTACTTCTGTGTAGGTAAACTCAGACCATTTTCTCAGACACTAAATCGCTATTTTCAAATGTTATTTTTATAATAATGCTTACAAGGAAGGTCTCCATTGGGGGCATACTCAGAATTTTTTGAAAAAATTACGAATTAAACTACTCATGTAGGTAATAAAGGATCAGTGAAAATTAGCGGCGGAATTACATTATTAGATATGTAAAAAAATAAAATAGTTTGGAATAATTGGCGTGAAAAGCTGAAAGCGACGCGGGATTTGGCGAGCAGTGCATTTCCTCGCCAAAAGCAGACGATTTTAACGAATCTGAAAATTGATTTTAATTGACTTCACTGTTAAAAATCTGCAGCATTTACTGCAACGTCACTCCACTACTTTTATAGAATATCTCTCTTCTGATCAATGAGAATGCTACATAGCACGGTGAATTGACCGTGTCATATACTGTTAAAAATCTGCTGCATTTCGTTGCAACGCACTCCACCGCTTGTATATAATATCTCTATTCCAACCAATGAGAAAGCTCCATTTCACGGCCAAGTAACCGTTTTCTATACAAGCAAGGGAGTGCGTTGCAACAAAATGCAGCAGATTTTTAACAGTGTATTTTTCAATTTGGAACAATTTTAATCAATTTAAATTGTGTTTTAAATGATAAAATATATTAATTTCATTTTGTTATAAGTACATATAAACGTATAAGACAAAATTACACTTAAAGTAAAGTCAAGATGCAAAACTAAAATTACTTAAACTAAACTTATTTGAATAAATTGAACATAGAAAGTTTTTTCTTTAAAAAGTATTCGAAGCGTAAAAGCGTATTTTTCAAAATTTCGTTTTTTCGCCAACCGGAGATAAATCGCCAAATAAACGAAATTTTTATTATTTTTTACGGACGTTATAAGGAGGTTCCGCCGAATTTTTTTTATAAACATATATAACTATATCAGAAGAACATTCTGTAATTTTTTCAGATTTTTCTGAGTATGCCCGTATGGAGACCTTCCTTGTTAGAGCAAAATTAAATTAACTAGAAAATTATATAATCAGCATGCATAAACAGATTTGGGGGTTTAAAGAAGAACTTTTTTTCATTGAATTGAATATAGCAATTCAAGAAGTTAACCTTGAATATTCAGTTTCATTTCTAAATATTCATAATTTTTTTAGATGTCAGTAAATAACACGATGTTTTTTAAAGAGAAATACTAGACAGTTTTTTTTTTAATATCGCAAAATGTTTTTAATTGACAGATATTTTGCTGAAAACAGCTATAAACTGTTGCGGTTTGTAACAGTAAAAAAAAAGAAAAAAAAGAAAAAATGGCGTAAATCAGTTATAAAAATGCCCCATTCAGCTTTCAAATATTTAATAAATTAGTATTATCATAAAAAATATTGTTTATATACACATGTATATATTTTTGAAGTCGTAAAAATATCTCATTTCTTTATCGTTAAAATGCGAAATAAGTAAAAGATATTTTTTTTATTTATGGAAAGGACGTTCCCGCTCATAACTCTCTATATCATTGAATTTTCTAACATTAAAAATTATTATTATTTTTATTATTCAACTGTATTGCAAATACTTATTTAACCTCTTAAAACCTGAACATAAAATATCTCTACAAATATTTATTGCTTTTGCATAATCGAAATGACACCACAGATCACAGAAAGAGTCATTTTTATGAAATCAGTACTTTAGGGGACTGGTAATTTAGGTTTACAAATATGGATATAAAAGTACTAATCTCCTTAAAACATCAGTTTCACTATCAGTAATTGCCGAAACGTCAGTTGAAGGCTTACTTTGGAGACACGAAATTTTTTGGATTCTGTCTGTCTGTCAGTCTGTTCCGCGATAACTGACGTAAAAAGCATTCGATTGGCTTGAAATTAAGTGGGTATGTTAGTGAGACACTGGGATTAAGCTGTATAGTTTTTTGTAAGATTTGATTCATTCGTTCGGAAGATATAGAATATTTTATTTCGCGCGATAATGCTTTTCTATGGCAAATACAATGATTTTCAATTTTTTTTCCCCGAGAGAAAATGACGTATTTGATTAATGGAATTCAATGATAAATGGATACTAAAATTTACCAGTTAAATTATTCGTATTGTTTTGAAATTTTGTCAACGCATTTGTCAGATTTTTAAAATTATTACTGTAAATTTTGGAAATTTTTTATAAATGTTTTCCAATAATATAAACTAATTTGTTTTAGAGATTTACTTATTTCAAATGTATTTATTTTATTTTCTTTATTTTCTCTTAATGGTTGCTAACAAGGAAGGTCTCCATACGGGCATACTCAGAAAAATCTGAAAAAATTACAGAATGTTCTTCTCATTTAGTTATATATGTTTATAAAAAAAAAATTTCGGCGGAACCTCCTTATAACGTCCGTAAAAAAATAATAAAAATTTCGTTTACTTGGCGATTTATCTCCGGTTGGCGAAAAAACGAAATTTTGAAAAATACGCTTTTACGCTTCGAATACTTTTTAAAGAAAAAACTTTCTATGTTCAATTTATTTAAATAAGTTTAGTTTAAGTAATTTTAGTTTTGCATTTTTACTTTACTTTAAGTGTAATTTTGTCATATACGTTTATGTGTACTTATAACAAAATGAAATTAATATATTTTATCATTTAAAACACAATTTAAATTGATTAAAATCGTTCCAAATTGAAAAATACACTGTTAAAAATCTGCTGCATTTTGTTGCAACGCACTCCCTTGCTTGTATAGAAAACGGTTACTTGGCCGTGAAATGGAGCTTTCTCATTGGTTGGAATAGAGATATTATATACAAGCAGTGGAGTGCGTTGCAGAAAAATGCAGCAGATTTTTAACAGTGTTGCACAAGCTACAACACCGCTAAAAATCTGTACCATTTTCTGCAGCGTCACTCCACCGCTTTTATAGAAAACGGTTAATTCACCGTGCTATGGAGCATTCTCATTGGTCAGAAGAGAGATATTCTATAAAAGTAGTGGAGTGACGTTGCAGTAAATGCTGCAGATTTTTAACAGTGAAGTCAATTAAAATCAATTTTCAGATTCGTTAAAATCGTCTGCTTTTGGCGAGGAAATGCACTGCTCGCCAAATCCCGCGTTGCTTTCAGCTTTCCACGCCAATTGTTCCAAACTTTTTTATTTTTTTACATATCTAATAATGTAATTCCGCCGCTAATTTTCACTGATCCTTTATTACCTACATGAGTAGTTTAATTCGTATTTTTTTCAAAAAATTCTGAGTATGCCCCCAATGGAGACCTTCCTTGTAAGTAACCTTTCAGCTAAATCCTTATCCTTATAATGCTATAAATTTGAAAGCGTGTACAAAATTTAAATGAATTCAACATCAAAACAAAACTGATGAATTAATTAATAACTTTGTATCTTTGCGTATAAATATAACATAGACCAGGAAAAAAAAACATTAGCTATGTTTTATTAATTTTATTTAAATATTTTCCTTAATAATTCAAAATTTCCTTCTTTTTCATATCGAATCAATAGGGATTATTTAAATAAAATTCATCCAATTTCCTTTATAGTTGCCAAAAAAAAAAAAATAAATAAATAAAAAAATCTAAATTTGGAATAACAATTTTTTCAACAGCAATAAGTTTCGATTGAGCAATTTCCATTCGAAACATTAAACTAAGAAAAAAAAATAAATATGACGTCAGAATTAAAATAACTATAGATATAGTACTTTTTGTTAAATATTAAACACGGATATTTCTTTCGTTAATAAGAATTTTTCTAACAAAAATGGGGGCATAATTAGAAGTAAAAGAAATAAAAAAAAAATTACATTTTTAATAAATATTTCACTTAGTAAACTATGACGTCATAATTGAACAAAAACAGGTATTTTATAGTAGTCGTTAAAAATTCAACAAACATGGATATCAATATCTCATTAATAATGACGTCATTGCCGAAACTTCAGCGAAGGCTAACTTTGGAGACACGAAATTTATTGTTTTTCATCTGTCAGTCTGTTCTTCTGTATGTCTGTCTGTCCCGCTATAACTGCCGCAAAATGGAATCAAAACTTTTTTTATCGGAAACAAAATTGTAAATCTCTAGATTACTGTGTTTACACTTACAAAAGTTCCTGATACATCAAGTTTAGGTGTTTGTGGTTGGCAGGCATGTAGAAGTATGAGGATATTGAAAAATATTTGTCCAAACTGTTACTTATCCTTATAAATCAAAATGTATAAAGAAATGCAAGATATACAATAACCATCAACACAATTATTAGAAAGTGACAAATTTAAATTAAATCCACTTAACCCCTTGGGGACGAGCGACACGTATACGTGCCGCAAAAAGGCTTAAGATTTTTTGTTTATGCCCACCAGTAAAATTATACTAAAAAATCTGCCTTATTTAATCGAAGAGTTTTCTCGATTTAAAAAGGCCCGAATTTCTGTTTTTAAAAACCGGTGACAAAACATTAAAAATTTCGTAAAAGGCTGTCGTCGCGAAGGGGTTAAGGCGTTTGTAATAATAAATTGCATTTGTAATGTAATTTGTAAGTATGCAGACTGAGACATTTACCCTGAGAATAAATCGAGGTTTCTAAATGTTAGTCTAATCTCAACATTGAAAACGGAATTAAATTTGCCGGCAAATTACAGAAACAGGATTAAAATATATAAATCTGTAAGAATACGAAGCTGGTTAAATCATTACATTTAATATAGTTGTGTAGGAATCCCAGATTGGGTCTACATACTCATTTTTGAAACATGTATATTTATTATTTTTAGACGTTTCGTAGGATTACATAATAAATTATTGTTTTCTAACTCGATTGGCTTATGTGATGCAATTAGTGATGTTATTTTAAAATGAATACAAAGGTGCTACTACATTTTAATATTAAAATCAGTCGCTCCCAATATTTTTTATGTGCGTTCGTAATTATATAAATATGTAGCACATAGTCTCCGTCTAGTCGATCCATTTGTCTGATCTCTGTCGGATATACTAGCGTGAAAATTACAACATTACTTTAAAAATACAGTCGACTCTCGTTAATTCGAAATCGGATAAATCGAACTTTCGCTTAATTCGAACTAAACATGAATTCCCGAAATTTTCAATGGCAGAATAACGTTAAAATTTTTCATTAATTCGAACTCATATTCTCTTGACTTCGTTTAATTCGAACTAACGGGAATTCCGATTTTTCATTTTTCTCTTCTTTCTCACGGATTTCAGATGATTTGAATAATTTTCTTTCTTTGATTTTTGTGAAAACTGTTCCAAACGAGTATACATATAATCCAATGCATGTGATATCCACTTTCTTAGTGCCCCGTCTGTCCATCAGTGACGCTTTAAAATTCTCTTCCATTGTGCTTGTTTCCAGGGCCTGATTACTAACGGGGCACTCTCCCACCAGGAAAAAGAAATAAAGAATTTTTCCTTATTCATGACAGTAATCTTGTATGAAAAGGGCGTTTAAAGAAGACGAAAATTTCTATAATTTTTTTCTGGTGAGAGAGTGTCCCGTTAGTAATCAGGCTCTGCTTGTTTCTAATCTTTTAATTAGTTTATGTATTTATACATTCTAATTTAATATTAAGTCATATTCTAAGATAACAGACGAAATAAATTTAAAAACACTATAACATTAATTCCTTTGTAATAGTACCATATTAAGCATGTTTTCATTTCATATTTCCCATAATTCGAACTTCGGATAATTCGAACATTTCTTGTGGTCCCGATGAGTTCGAATTAACGAGAGCCGACTGTACATGCCTACGCAGAGAATGGGATAATAAGAAATATGCATATACTCACATAAATATATAAAATCAGATCCCCCCCTTCCACAATCTTGCCGGGAACTTGATCCACATTGAAAACTAAAGCTTTAAATCAATACATTCTTCACCAATAGTAACAAACTATTTTTAGGGCATCTTTCATCTGACGAAACTCTATTCGTCTCAGTCATCTCTCTGTCTGTCTGTCACAGAGTCCATACAGAAAAATTGTACAAGTCAGAAACTGCAAATTTTAAGTACTAACACAGGGTGCGTAGTCATCAAGAAACTCAGAGTGTTTTAATTCTTTTAGCATCAAAATATCTTTAAAGTACTGGTTGTTACATCTGAAAAAGTGTTTCTTTTTCGTTAAATAAAACAAATATTACATTATAAAAATTCTGGTAAAAGGTCCTTACAAGGTGCTTCCGGACTACGCACCCTGTAACAGAATGCAAGAATTTAATTATTATAAATTAACTATTTGGATTTATTAATTAAATGATAAGGTGTTTTGAAAGAAATATTAAACGAAACCCTTTGTGCGATCAGTGATCATACTGAACCATTTGTTTAAATTACCTTTAGTAATTTTATCATTAATGGTTAGAATTGTCAACAGTTTATATTAACCCTTTCCGGGGCAAGATACTTGTATTCGTAAAATGTTGAAATAATGGAATAACACCAGTATTTACACGGAATTTTATTTGTAAACTAGTAAAAGTGTCTTTTTGCGTATTTAATAAAAGGGAAATTTTCCTAGAAAATTTCTGGTGCCAGTGTGGCAATTTGGAATTAAGATTAGGTGTTGTCATGGTGCAAGCACCGCCCTTCAAGGGGTTAACTCATATAGCTATATAAGTGTCAAATTAGACAACTCAGTGAATTATAATTTTAGTCAATTAATACGGAAAGCAATGAAGCTAAAAAGTAATAAAAAATGAACACCTGAGGCATGTAATAAATTTCATGCTTTATGTTGCCATTAAGGTACTGTGCATATCATTGAAATAAATTAAATCGGAACAGAAATTTATGCATTACACAATGCTAAAGACAAAAGGTAAAAAACTAAAGAACTGAGTTCGAAATAACTTTAACCGAATTATCTCGGTTTCAAAACGCATTTATGGTAATTTTTCATTAAACTTTTATGAGAATGAACATCATTTGACTTTAACAACTGGCAGAGATTTAAAAATGGTTCATTTCTGCTTCCACTGTGAAATCAACCGTAATCATTTGTGATAATAAAATAATTTTTATCTTAAGCGTAATAAACACATAAATTACATTTCGCTGGAGAATAAATTGCTATTTCTAAATGTTATTTTAATGAAAATGGTGATAGAAGAATTAAATTTCCTTACGAATTAGGCAATGGAGTCATTGTTTTATTAAAGGGAACTTACTATTTCATTTATTTGGATATTACTAATTCAACAGTTTTAGAGTAAATGTAGAACTTATTTGATATGAATTGTTTTTAATGAATCAAAACGTTATAATTTAGTTTATAAAAATTGTATTTTTAAATAGTGTACAATATTCTCAAATGTCTGGAAGAAAATGTCGAGATTTAAATTGTCTGAAATAAATTTAAAAGACCCTGTATTTTATGCTTAATTCAAAATTTATCAAATAATAAATGATATTTTAATATACAAAAAAAAATATCCAAGTTAATAACAATATTACCGTTATCCATTTAGATATTTGAATATTTTCTCCATACAATAGATTTTTTGCATTGCTAAAATATGAAATTAATGTAGTTATTTCCGAATTATAATTAAATAATGTCCCAATATTTATGTATATAAATATAGAACTAATCATTTTAAACAACGAAAACGGATATTTATATTAACGATAAGGATAAGATTTTGGCGATTTTACATACCAGTAGGCATATTCTTAGAGTAAATGGTGCTATCAAATAATCATATTCATTTGTTAAATCCAAAAAAAAATTCCAAATTAATAAAATAACATTTCCTCTAACAAAATATTGGTGTGCGAAAATGCAGAAATCTTATCAATATTACAACAACAACAACAAAATTTGTATAACAGAAATGAAAATAAATAATGTTATTAACAAACTTTTGAATCCTAGACCATTTGTTGCCTGCAAGAGCAATGAAAATCAATTTTGAGTTTAACCCTTTGAGGGGCAAGCAATTGCGTTCGTGTAATTCTGAACTCCCACCGGAAATTTGTAAAAAAGTTATATCAAAAAGAGGATAAGCATTTTCACGCCTGTTTTCCACCAAAGTTAGAAAAGGGAAATTTAATGACATTTTTCTGGTGTAAATCTTCATCAATCGTAGGTGGTATATAATATATACCGGCGCCCCTCAAGGGATTAAGGGGTAGCCAGGGAGAACAACCCATACGGAGGATGTCTCTTTCCTCCGTAGGCGTGGAGAATTTCTGTTTTCAATAGTAAAAATGTGCATTTTTACTTTTTGACTCTATAATATCACATCCACTCTCGGAGACACAGAAATTAATTTTGGATTAAAATATCTGAATTCAACACTGAGCACAATGTAGGTAAACTAGAAAGTTCTGTCGTATAATGTTATTTCACGCCCACTTTTTAAGATTTCATGTATCTTCAATGACACCACTTTTTTAAAACGGTGAAATTTTGAGAGACGTTTCATATTGAGCTGAAAACAGGGGATTTTTTTTTATTTCAAAAAGTGGTGCCAATCAAAAAATATATGATTTTTTTTAAAATGTAGGTGTGAAATAATATACGACAAAACTTTACAGTTGATACTAATACATATCAAAATGAAAAACAGAATCGGAATTCAAATTTATTAAATGAACAACTGTACAAACAAATGGTAACTAATGAAATGTCAAAGTTTAAAATAACTTTAATCTAATTATCTCTCTTATGATACGTGTTTTTGGTGATATCACATTACGCTTTTGAGGTGCGTTCGTAATTATGTAAATACGTAGCATCTATTGTTGTCGCTCAGTGCGTCTGTCCGTCCGTCCGTCTGTCTGTCCGTCTGTCTGTCTGTCCGTCTGTCTGTCCGCATATAACTACGCAAAAACTACCCAACCGAATCGTTTGAAATTTAAAATATATAATTATTACATAATTTTGTCGAGTCATTTCAAATTTTATGAAAATCGGATGGATAGATCAATTACAGGGACAGTCAAAAGTATTCCGTTACATTACGATCAATGGGAAAAAAGTTTCAAATGCATTTTAATGGTGTTACATTCATTTGAACATAACATAATTGGCATGAATCTATAAAGTATGTACTAAAATATGCATTCTGTACAATCTGTGATGCAAAGAATATTTATTATTAAATTACAGGGCCACACAAATGTATTCTACTAAATAATGTTATACGGGGAAACATTGTTTGGGGCGTGTTTTAATTATATTAAACTACTTCACATATTATGAATAAGATATACTTAATGAAGTATAATAAAAATTACTCCCTCCATATTTACAGGAGCAAAAAAGATTTCGACCCCTATACTGTATCCAAAGTACGCTCTACTATATCAGCAAGATCTGAATATTTTAAAACTTCGTAATCGTACGAACGCACCCCTATTGCTACGCTTCACGTTCAATTTCCAACTTGTTTAAAATTAATTTCATTTATACTCTGCACCTGACGAATGTATTTTTAATGATTTAATTTATTTTTCCTTGTGAAATCAATTTAAGTGATTGCGATAGCAAATTAAGTTTTAACTTATACGAATGAAAACTGTACAGTTTCACCGAAAATGAAATTTTCATTTTCAAATGTCATTTGAGTAATATTGACAGCAAAATTAAATTAGTTAAGAAGCTGCATAATGAAATTAAAATTTTACAGACATGTAAGGAAAGAAAAATATTTTTTTTTCAATAAATTGAGAGTTTAAGACGTTTAGTTTGTGGATACGTATTTAGTTTCTTTATTATGATTTCGGTTTTATTAGTTATCTATTTGGATATTTTAGATATTCATATTTTCTCAGTACAAGAGACTTTTGCACTGCATAAATATGATGTAAATGGACCGTTAAGCTTTCAAATATTTAATACATTTGTATTATCAATAAAATGTTGTTTATATACATATACTTATTTAATCATAAAAAAATTTATAACTTGTAACTTTAAATTGCGAAATAAATAATACTTTTTTTCTTACTTACGCAGATGAGGTTAGTGAGCGTAACTCTCTATATCTTGCATTTTTAAACATTAAATTAAGCTATTTTTCTATTCAACTGTATCACAAGCAGTTATTTAGAATAGCAGTTCTCAAGTGATTTCTACAGATCCAGATAAATAATTTAGTGTGCGGTTGCTTAACTACTTTTTATGATTTTGTTCAAATAATTATCGAGTTAAATAAAATTGTTGTTAAACCTTCAATACTTATAGTAATTCTCATACCAACTGTTTTCAAAGCAGAAGTGGAAATATCAATGAAAACATGGAAAACATATTATAAATTTATGTTTTCGAAAACCATACAAATTAAATGCGAAAATCAAATGACAAAGTTTAAAATAACTTTTATCTAATTATTACGGTTTCAAAATGTGGTATGTTGATTTTCTAATAAACATTTGTGTAAATAAATCACTTGGCATTAAGAATTTATGTATTTATAAAAATATTTAATTACGTTTTCATCATGAAATTCACTTAAGACGTTTCCACTAATAAATTACGTTTCAGATTGTATGTATTTAGACTGAGACATTTACCTCGCGGTTTCTAAATGTTATTCTAATCTCAACGTTGAAAACGGAATTAAATTTGCCGGGACATTACATAAACAGGATTAAAATGCATAAATTTGTAAGAAAACAAAGCTGGTCAAATCATTACAGTCAATATAGTTGTGTAGGAATCCCAGATTTAGCCTACATACTCAGTTTTATACCGGGTGTCCCAAAAATGACTGGTGAATTTTAAAATTCAATAACTTGCAAATGGTGACAGCTATTTAAAATTTTTTTGCAGGAGGGTTATGTTTAATGTCAGGAGTTTTTTTATCGTAATATTTTATTTTAGTTCGCATCTCAAACAATAGGTGGCGCTGACGGCGATTGAAGGCCAGGTGATCAGTGCTGAGTGAAGCGTCGACATGGCCTTCAATCGCCGTCAGCGCCACCTATTGTTTGAGATGCGAACTAAAATAAAAAATTACGGTAAAAAAAAACTCCTGACATTATACATAACCCTCCTGCAAAAATTGTTTAAATAGCTGTCACCGTTTGCACGTTATTCAATTTTAAAATCCATCAGTCATTTTTGGGACACCCGGTACATGTATATTTATTATTTTTAGACGTTTCGTAGGATTACATAAAATTTATTGTTTTCTAATTCGATTGGCATCTGTGATGCAGTTAGTGATGTTATTTTAAAATGAATACAAAGGTGTTACTACATTTTAATTTAAAAAATCAGTCCCTACCAATCTTTTTTATGTGCGTTCATAATTATATAAATACGTAGCTCTTATAATCGTAGTCTAGTACAGTAGAACCCCGTAAATTCGGACCCCGTTAATCCGGATCTCCGGATAATCCGGATTGATTTGGTCATTTTTTTTTTCAAGTTTGAGAAGCGATTGGCTAATTTCCATAACATTAATTTGTTTCATCATCATATTCTGAATTAAAAAAAAACTTTTTCTGAAATCTTTTCGGAAGAATTAAGCAAAGTGAACCTTTTTAGTGTTTGTAATTATTTAATAAGTTTAAAATAAAGGAGATTTCTGTAAGTATGTTTTATTTTATTCCATTTTTTTTTCTTATTCTCCGGATTTTCGATAATCCGGATTGGGTCTGGTCCCAGTTAATCCGAATTATCGGGGTTCTACTGTACATCCATTTATCTGTACCTCTGTCCGTATATGATAGCGCAAAATTTACCATGTTACTTTAAAAATGCATGTTTATGAAGGATATTGAATAATAACAAATCTTGATATACTCCCAACAAAAATTAGATCTTTTCCCATAATATTGTAGGGAATACGCTACATTTTGAAAACAACTGCTCTAAAATAAGTATATTTCTTCGTCATTAGTATCAAACTATTTTTTTTAACTCATTTTAAAATCACTAAAGGTTGTTATTATAAAATAAATTTAAAAAAAAATAAGAATAAGTGATCATAAAACTATTGCAGAACATTTCGATCCATAATACAAGGAGCGTTTTCCTGTTAAAATCTACCAGGAAATAATTCAGCGCATGTTTTCATGGGGAGAAAAAACTATTTAACGAAAACAGAAGGCTTTTAGTGGTGTCCTTATCCTCTTAGGAAGAAGAATCCTTCAGTCCTTGCTAGCTGGAAGATCAGAAAGAATCGTCTGTCAAAATAAGTTAATACATGCCAAGCATAGATCTATATGTTAAGCAAAAACGCCGAACTTAAAAATAATCGTTAAGTAAGTGCCAGTAAGTAAGTGCAAGATAAAGTTTGTTTGTTTGTTTATTGAACAACATACATCTGACTTGTGTGCTCGACATGAAGCCTGCTTATAAGCCATCGTCAATATACAGGGACGAGATAGCACACAAGGAAATATTACAACACAAGAGAAGTACAACCAGGAGCTCCACACAAAGTGTGTGTGCAATGGAGCCAGTAGGATTCGAACCCACAACCTCACGATTAGCGGCGTGATGTCTTAACCACTCAGCCACGGAGGCCCTGCAAGATAAAGTCAAGAAGGGGTGTTACATGGCTGTTAAAAAGGAGAAATAAAATGGCCACCTATATTTGCTTACAAAAACTTTAACGGATTGCATTATTAATGACAAATATATGTTTGCAGGCATATGTGAATTGTTTTTTATCAACATTTTAATGATTACAGTAGGCGCCAGATGGGTTAAATTAATGTATGTTTTTGCTTTTTTGTTTGTTTATATTACATTAAAAAATTCATAATAAATAATCATTTATCTCATAGAATATCAAAATATACAGGGTGGTCATAAAAAAAATTTGCCGATATACGGAGCTCTAGCGGCCAGTCCGCTCAACCGATCCAAAAGAAATTTCAGATATAGCTATTCAGAGGTATGAGCTCGAGATTCTGTAAGCGACAGCAAAATGGCGCTCACGGTTACGGTTATAGATACAGAAACTCGAAAATTTCCAATGGCAACACCCATTTTTTTCATCGCAAAATACTCAGCGCATGCGAAAACCCTAAAGAGCGTTGGAACCGTACGTGTATCGCAAGAAACGGACATTTTATGCACGCACAAAAAAACATTCTGGGAATCCTCCCCCCCCCCCCCATAGAAAAAACTCGATTGGGGCGCAAGGAGGAAATTTGCATATGACGCAGACTCAGTACACTAATCTCTGATTACAATACAGATCGGAGAAACTAAAACTTTTATTTTGATTACACATTTTAAACATGGGTGCCGTAATTGCCTCTGATGGTGACGGCATCCATATGAAAAATGTGTAATCAAAATAAAAGTTTTAGTTTCTCCGATCTGTACTGTAATCAGAGATTAGTGTACTGACTATGTGTCATATGCAAATTTCTTCCTTGCGCCCCAATCGCGTTTTTTCTATGGGGGGGAAGGATTCCCAGAATGGTTTTTTGTGCGTGCATAACATGTCCGTTTCTTGCGATACACGTACGGTTCCAACGCTATTTAGGGTTTTCGCATGCGCTGAGCATTTTGCGATAAAAATTGGGTGTTGCTATTGGAAATTTTCGTGTTTCTGTAACTATAACCGTAACCGTGAGCGCCATTTTGTTGTCGCTCACAGAATCTCGAGCTCATACCTCTGAATAGCTTTATCTGAAATTTCATTTCGATCGGTTGAGCGGACTGGCCGCTAGAGCTCCGAATATCGGCAAAGTTTTTTTTTGACCACCCTGTATATATATAGAAATAAAGAATATAGTAATAGCGCAGGGCTCTCAAATGGTCCGCGAACTGAACATCAATATGTTTTAACAGAAAATTTCATAGTAGGTTTCTACAGCATTTGTGCTAAAACTAACCTCTGAAGACGATTTCTGAGCAGTTTGCAATAGAAATCTAAAACGAAAATATTTCTAAGAAAATATTGATGTTCAGTTGGCGGACCATTTGGGAGCCCTAATCGCGCGAAAATTAGAAATAAACATGATTTATTTTTGAATGCTAGCGTAAAACTGAAGAAAGGAAATAAATTTAGAGAACAATATAATTTTGAATAAAAATATAACGCAAATATATGGCTTCACCAACTTATGTAATGGATTAAGCGCCACTTTGCCCACTTAGTTAATTAATAATAGTATTGTATATATATAAATAGTTATGTAATAAATTTCTATACGGAAAACAACAAAGCTAAGAAAACGAAAAAAAAGATGAACACTTCAAACATATAATAATTTTCATTCTAGATGTTGCCGTTAATGTACTGTGCATATCATTGAAATTAATTAAATTGAAACAGAAATACATGCATTCCACAATGCTATAGGCAAAAGACAAAATGACTAAGTTCAAAATAACTTATACCGAATTATCTCGGTTTCAAAATGCATTTATGGTAATTTTTCATTAAACTTTTATGAGAATGAACATCATTTGACTTTAGCAACTGGCAGAGATTTAAAAATGTTTTAATTCTGCTTCCAATCAACCATAATCAACCATAATCATTTGCGATAATAAAATAAATTTTATCTTACGCGTAGGTAAACACATGAATTACATTTTGCTCGAGAATAAATTGTTATTTCTAAATGTTATTTTAATGAAAATGCTGATAGAAGAATTAAATTTCCTTACGAATTACGCAATGGAGTTAAAATTGAATATTTGTTTTATTAATGAAACTGTCTGTTTCATTTAGTTGGATACTAATATTTCAACAGATTTAAAGTGAAGTTTGAATTTGTATTATTTTAATTGCTTTTAAAGAATCAAAACGTCATAATTTAGTTTTTAAAAATTGTATTTTTAAATAGTAGATATGTAACAATATTCCCAAACGTCTGTACAGAAATTTCGAAATTTAGATTGTCTGAAGAAAATTTAAAAGACCATGAATTTTACGCTAAATTCAAAGTTATTCAAATAATGAATGATATTTTAATGTAAAAAATTATTCAAGTTAATAACAATATTACAGTTATCAATTTAGATATTTCAATAATTTCTCAATACAATTGGTTTTTGCACTGTTGAAATATGAGGTTAATATAGTTATTTCCCCATTATAATTAGATAATATCACAATAAAAGATTGAATAATAACTAACTGTAACTGTCTTGATTTGTTCCAATGTTTGCTATGCAATGAATTATAATTTGTACTGACGAGGGCTTGCGTGTAGCTTGCCGAAACGTTTAGTTTTGTATTTTAAAATAATTTTTAGTGTTTTAATTTTTTTGTATATAATTTTATTAATTTTTAAAAAATGTATTCAAGTCTGTCTTAATTTATATTATTCAATCTTTTAATAGTTTTTTAAACTCAGATGTTAAATGAATGTGTATTGCAAAATATCAGAATATTTAGTTATATACATATAGAACTAATCTAAACATTTTAAACACTTAATGAAAACGGTTATTTATAATAATGAAAAGGATGATTTTTTCGCGTTTTTGTATACAGTAGGTATATTCTTAGAGAAAATGGTGCTCTGTTAAATCGAAAAAAAGTTTCAATTAAATAAAATATCATTTACTCTAACAAAATATTAGTATGCAAAAATGGAGAAACCTTATCAATATTACAACAACCATAAAAAAGTCTTATAACATGTCAGTCATATTTTATAAATAATTCGTTAAATCAATTTTTAAGATGACTCTCATAAATTTGTGTAACAGAAATGAAAATAAATAATGTTATTAACCATTCAATCGTAGCGCCCGAGACATTCACGGGCTGCAAGCTTCACGGTATTTATTCAGAATTGTTTGATTCCCACCAGTTTTATAAAAAAGTGTAAATGGTTTTATTCTGGTATCATGTCACTGGTACTTGTCATTAAATTGGATGATTTTTTTTTTTTTTTCAAAAATGGTGAAAGTAGTCAATATGAATTTTTAAACCGTAATTTAATGACCCTAAGGGGTTAACACACTTTTTAATCCTAAACCATTTGTTGCTTGCATGAACAATGGAAATCAGTGCTGAGTTTAAGGTGTGGCTAGGGATAACAAACCTCCGGGGGAAAGAGACCTCCCCCGAAGGGGCTGAGATTTTTTTTAATGGCAAAAATGCGCAATTTTACCTCTGTCAATCTATACTATCACACCCACTCTCGGAGACACAGAATTTAATCCCGGATTAAATCTTTAACGTTCACTGGTATCTCTACAAATCCACAAAAACCGGAATTTAATTTTTAAAAAATCCATTTTGTTGTGTATGTTAAAAAAAAATAACTTTTTCTAATTTTGAAATATATTTGTATGCAATTACTGATATCAATAATTTATTTCAATATCTTCGCAGTGAAAATGCTGTGACCGTTAAAGGGTTAATGTACCTGAATTCAACACTGATCAAAATATAGGTCAACAGGAAAGTTCTGTCGTAAAATGTTATTTCACGCCCACTTTTTAATCCATTAATTCCCAAATTATTTTCTTTATTAAAAATGAAATTTCGAGTTTTCCACCACTTTTAAAATAAGAATAACTTTTATCTTAATTTATTGAGGAATTTGTCTCGTGAAAAATGGTGTTTAATTATCTTTCTATTTTCTGGTGTGAAAAGTGCTTTCTTGCCTTTTTTATAATCGTCCCTAAAAAGGGACGCTAGGCACTAATGGGTTAAAAATACAATTTTTTAACACCTTAACTGGTTAATTCTTTTCTGTTCAATAAATTAAAAATAGCGGATTCACACCACTATTATTATAATAAAATATTCGTAAAATTTAGTCTAAACATTCCCGCCTTTCAGTAGTATGAAAATTTTCTTAAAAATAATAGTGGTGTCAAACATATTTAAATTATGCAATAAGCAAATTTGTCTTGCCCGAACGCCATTCGGACAAACCAGTTAAGGGGTTAATGATACCACTTTTTTAAAACGGTGAAATTCCGTGAGCTCTCACGTTTCGCATCAAGCTGAAACTGGGGACATTTTTTTTCAATTTAAAAAAAGTAGTTCCTTGAAAAACAATATATGAATTTTTTAAAAGTAGGCGTGAAATAATAATACGACGGAACTTTCCGGTTGATACTAATATATATCAACATGAAATAACCGAAACGGAATTAAAATTTATTAACTAAACAACAGTACAAACAAAAGGCAAATAATGAAATGTCAAAGTTCAAAATAACTTTAATCTAATTACCTCTGTTATAAAACGTGTTTCTGGTGATTTCACGTTACACTTTTTTGAATATTAATTTCATTAAAGCTAAGCACCTAACAAATATATTTTAATGTTTTAGTTAATTTTTCCTTATAAAATCAATTTAAGTGATTGCGATAACAAATTAAGTTTTAACCCATTAGTGCCTAGCGTCCCTTTTTAGGGACGCTTCAAAAGGTGCATTCAGCACTGTTTTTGACACCGGTAAAAAAGAAAAGCAATAATTGCTTTATTTAAATGATGCATTTTCGTGAATAATGAAGGAAACTTAAATCTTCTAAAAATAGTGGTGCCAACCAAATAAAATTTACGCAAAAGATGCTGGGCACGAATGGGTTAACTTATACGAAAGGAAACAGAGAATTTCACCGAGAATGAAAAATTCATTTTCCAATGTCGTTTTCGTAATATTGACGACAAAATTAAATTTGTTAAGATACTGCACAGTGAAATTAACATTTTGAAGACATATGAAGAAAGAAAAATCTATTTTTTTTTCAATTAATTGAGAGTTCAAGATGTTTAGATTGTGAATAGATATAATAATAAAATATTGGAATTTCCATCTGCGTTTCATTTTCATAATACTTTATACAAACAAACAGAATGAAGACTTTATTATTGTAGAGTTTGTGTTATATAAAAACACATTCTAGAAACAGCAGTAGATAAGTTACAAATACAAATAATGAGGTTTTTTTTTAATGTTTAATGTTTAAATAGTACAACATTTGGACAAAATAAATAGCAGTATTTATCACAACAATAATAATAATTAGCAAAGTAAAATACAATTTCTGAAAATTTCATCAATCATTTTTTTAATTTATTTTCTATTTTTAATGCATTATTTTATAAAAAGCAATGACTCAGCAGCGATTTTAGTCATATATATAGGAAGGATATAAGATTTCCAGTTCATCGATTAATGAAGTTATAATGGTTATAGTTATAGTTTTAAAAATGGATTTGGCACAATCTAGCAGCAGTTAGTATGAAAAAAGGATTTTTTTTTTTTTTTGGTAAAATATTAGTTCTTTCAAGAAAATATGCAGAAGTAAGAGGCACTGATTTAGATCAAAATATTTTTTTTAAAAACTTCAGCAATTTAGCCTAAACAGGGTTTGCACACCCCTTATATTTTGTAAGGACTCTGACACCACTATTAATGATAAGAGAATTTATATTTAACTTTTAAGAAACAGAATTCGCAAACACCACCTCGATTCACATTTTTCGCATTATTTTTCTACAGTGACATACATTGAAAATACTGTAAAAATTTAGTGGTAGAGTTGTGTGAACCCTGTTAAAAATTCTTTCCGTATTAATGAAAACCATAATCGTTAATATTATTTCTTTCTTAATTTCTTTTAAAAATTACACCAATTTTTAAAAGCATAGGTTATATCCACTTGAAATGTGCTTGCATTGTAAATGAAAATTATATTTCTTATCAAATGGTCTTTAAAATGTACAATCATGTATTACATGAACTAATTACATCAAAGAAGATAAAATTTTGATTTTTATCTTAGTTATTTTTTAATATAATAACTATTAAAAGCAAGCAAAAGTATAATTTAATAATATAGTGTTGAAAAATAATTTTCAGTCTTGTCAATGCAGTCATGATAATATCTCATATATACATAACACCTCGAGAAAAAAAATATTTTCTTTTTAAAATAAATCATAAAAATAAAAAAAATTAAGCGGATAAATGCTGTCTTAAAAATAATAAAACTAAATTTAATAATATAAAAAAATCATAATAAAAATATTCCACTTATTATACCTCTTGAATGACATTTAAAAATTATATAACGGAAACGTTTAAAAAAAGATCTCTAGTCACATTATTACATCCTGCAATATTTATCATTTATTTGTTAATTTTTTAATTTAGTCAGTGGAAAAAAATATTCATTTATATTGATGCCGATAGATGGCAGCTCCACAAAAGTTGAAATCGGACCACAGAACATAATCGATGAAAAAACCGATGACTCAAGAAAATCATTTAATTTTTTTAACATGTTGTAAACAAAATGCATATTAATGTAAACGAAAGTGAAAAAAGGTAATTTAAAAATATATTTATACGCTTTTACAGATATTTTAAAAGCATAATTGGATATTATTATTATTTCAATAAATCATTCCGAGCCGTTCATTTTTTTTTTTTTTTTTTTTTTTTTTGGATTTGGATTTTTTTATGATAGTTTATTTTTAATTGAAACTTTATGTATTGTAAATGGATATGTTATTCATGTTTTAGAGGGAAATATGCTCAACAAACATTATTTCATACAGATTGTTAATTATCACTTAGTTGTCATATGTTAACACATATGTTTTCATTAATCCAAACATGACGTTTAGTAACCGTCGAGAATACTTCGTACAGAGCAAAATGGTTCGTACCGTAATCGTTTTCTACACTTTTCACACTCAGATTTTATTATAAGTAGATAATGGTATCTATTGGCCATTTCTGGTGCTGATCTTTCATTATATAGAACTATTACTTATCCGGTTCGTCAGGATCCTATAATTTTGAAGACCAGAAAAATCTCCCCTCACCCGTATTTTCTTTTAGAAAATCTCCACTTACAAAAGGTGGAATTTCGTGGTATATTTGGTTTTTTGTTAAAAAATTCTGGTAGTTTTCCTGAAAAAAATTCTCTGACCCAATATGAACATTGTAATTAGCTTTCAAATAACGCATGAAGTTATTTTTTAAATTTCCATAAAGTATATTATACTAATTGAAATTTAAGAGCAAAATTCCAGTAATTGGTACAAGTCTAACAGTCCCCCCCCAAAAAAAAAAAAAAAAATTAATTATCTTCCAGGAGCGAATGTTAATATTTTTGTTAACTCTGTTCACATAACCTCCAAAAGACATTAATACTGTATTATTCAAAGAGGTTTGTTATACTTTCACATAGTAACGAAATTCATATTTATTAATTGAAAAACTGTACAAACAAATGACAAATAACGAAATGTCAAAGTTCAAAATAACTTTAATCTAATTATTCCTATAAGCAAACGTATTTCTGGTGATTTCACGCTACACTTTTCTGAAAATTAATTTCATTTAGGTACAGCATCTGACGAATGTATTTTTAATGATTTAATTTATTTTTCCTTAAGAAATCAGTTTAAGTGATTGCGATAACAAATTAAATTTTAATTTATACGAAAGGAAACTGAGACAGTTTCACCGAAAATGAAATTATCATTTTCAAATGTTATTTTAGTAATATTGACAGCAAAATTAAATTAGTTAAGAAACTGAACGATGAAATAAAACATTTTGCAGACATGTAAAGAAAGAAAAAAATATATTTTTCAATGAATTGAGATTTTCAAGATATTTTGTTTGTGGATACATATTTAAATTCATTATTACGTTTTTGTTTTTATTAGTTATCCATTTGGATAGTTTAGATTTTGATATTTTCTAAGTACAATAAATTTTCGCACTGCATAAATATGATATTAATCTAGCTATTTTCCCATTATAATAAAATGATATTCCAATATTTAGTTATATACAGGAGTGCAAAAATCTAGGCGCCAGCAGGCAGTTTCTCACCACAAAATTTATTTCGTTTTTCTTCGTCTAATATTTCGTGTAAAATTCCTGCTAGAATGCTATTAAATTTTGAGCGAAAAAAACTTTAAAATTTTAGTGGTGAGAGACTACCCTCTGGCGCCTAGATTTTTGCACTCCTATTTATATAAATAAAAAACTAAACATTTCAAATATTTAAAAGAAACGAGTATTTATAACAGAGAAAAATATTCTTGCAATAGTTCAGCCATTTTTTAGAAAAAAAAATTCTTAAATCAAATTTTAAGTACGACTTTCATCAATTTGTATAACAGAAATGAAAATAAAAAATTTATTCCGAAACTTTTCAATCGAAAACCATTTTTTTGTTGCATGAGCAATAGAAATCAACGTTGAATTTAGGGGGTGGCGAAGGGAAACATCCCTCTCTTCCCGAAGAGGGTGAGAATATGTGTTTTCAGGGATAGAAATGTGCAATTTTTCCTCTGCGACTCTATAATATTACTCTCCACCCAATCTGGAGCCACAAAAATAAATTAATGATTAAAGTGTTTGAATTCGACACTGATCAAAATACATAGCAATATGAGATAACCGAAATAGAATTCAAATTTATTAACTGAACAACTGTGCAAGCAAATCGCAAATAATGAAATGTCAAAGTTCAAAATAACTCATATCTAATAATTAAAAGTGTTTCTGTTGATTTCACGTTACACTTTTCTGAAAATTAATTTCATTTAGGATCAGCACCTTACGGATGTATTTTTAAAGATTTAATTTATTTTTCCTTATGAAATCAATTTAAGTGATTAATTACAGTAACAAATTAAGTTTTAACTTATACGAAAGGAAATTGTAACAGTTCCACACAGAATGAAATTTTCAATTTCAAGTGCCATTCTAGTAATAATGAAAGCAAAATTAAATTAATTAAGAAAATGCACAATGAAATTAAAATTGTCCACACATGTAAAGAAAGAAAAATATTTTTTTCGCCAATAAATTGAGAGTTCAAAACGTTTAATTTGTGAACACATGTAATAATTAAAAATTTTCGCCTTAATTCTAAATTTATTATTTCCAAATTCATTTAATATTTCATTTCCCCTTTCTTTTATATTATTTAACGTATTATATTCCATACCTTTAATCTATACTTTCTTTATTTTATTTTATTCTAAAAGACAATCTGTTAAAGCAATACTTCCCTAAAATGCCATTACTTAATTTTCCGATTTTATGTAGCATAATATCTTTTTTTATTTTTGTTTTTAAAAATCATTCGATTATTCACTATTCCCTTCTAGTGACGCCAGTAGACTGATTACATCATTTATCCCCTTAACGGTCTGAGAGATTTCTTTCTTTTTTTTTTCGCGTGATAAAATTTCTCATTGTTTAAAGTCATATTTTCTAATATATTAATTGACAATTTAGTTCTTACCCGTAAAATCATATATTCTAGCGCCTTTTCGAATATAACCTCGTTACACTTGCTTCGGAGCAGATTTTTATACTTTTTTTTTTTCTAGTGCTAACAAAATCTCGGTCACCTGGTCAATTTCAGGTCCTTTAATTTGGCGCAGCTCTTTTTTTTTTTTTTTAGAGATTATTGTTATGTTTTAATATGGCGACACATTACATTAATACTGAGATAAACCGTTATCTGGTTAAACAGTTCCGTTATTCTGTGAATTATAAATAAAGGTGTTAGATGAAAATTAGACATCTTTGAATGATTTTAACCCCTTAACTGCCAAAGGAGTTAACTTCTTTTTTTTTTTTTTTTTTTGCTAAAAATATTTGCCACCGTAAAATTTGGAAAATAATCTTCCCTTTATTAAAAGTATATTTTTGTTAATAAAGCAAAATTTTTATCTTTAAAAAAGTGGTTGTTCGATAGTTAATTTCAGAAATATGCATTTATTTGAGCGGGACGTATATATACGCCAGGGGCGTTAAGGGGTTGATATATTATCTACAATTTCATTATACATCTTTCCACCATGTGCCACACCTGACTGCAAATGTTAATAATACTACGTTACATTCTGGCATTTGCATCAAGCATTGTTATAGAGCAAAACATCTCATACATATTTAGTTGCACTATTACATTTTCGACTTTACTAGTGCAGCATATAAAGGATTTTTTGAAGTTTCATAGTACCTATTATGACAATGAACAGGGACTCAAGGAATGCGCCATAAATGGCTGATTTTCACCACTAAATTTTAACAGTTATTTTCGCCTTATTATATCTTAGAATTCATCGATAAATGAGCCATGAAATATTATTAAAATATAGTTGTATCAATTGGCCATTTCTGGCTCTGCTCTTCATACATGATTATACCCAGTGTTCTCGCTGTCACTCGCCAATGCGCCAAATTGCGACTAAATTCTTCATTTGGCGAGTAAACAAGCGATTAGATTCGCCAAATTGCTAGTGTTCAATTTTTGCTTTTTTTTTTCGTTTTTCATGCACATGCATAAATATACATATTATTTACAATTAATGATCTTACATATTTAATGTATACATTTTTTTTATATTTGTAGCGGATAGTTGAAAATAGATTAACAACAATCGCCGTCGCATAAAAACTTAGGTTATTTTAGAACATATTGAAACAGATATCTATTTTGCTAACATTTTTTTCATTTGGCGAATGTTTTTTATTTTTAATTAGCCAAATTACTAACGTTGGTCAAATGCCAGCGAGAACACTGATTATACCTCAATAATACTTATATTTGGTTCGTACGGGATCCTGAAATTTTGGAAACTAGAAAATCTCTCGTGACAATATTTTCTTCTAGAAAAACTCTACTTAAAAAAGGGAAGTTTTGTGCATTTAACCACTATTTTTTTTCTATTAACCCCTTGGGGACTAGCGACAGGTATTCGTTCCGCGAAAAGGCTTAAAAATCATTGTTTATCCCCACCAGTAAAATTTTACTACAAAATTTGCCTTATTTAATCGGAGCATTTTCTTGATTTAATAAGCCACACATTTCTGTTTTTAGAAACCGGTGACAAAATATTAAAAATTTCGTAAAAGGATCACTACTTAAAGGGGTTGAAAAGTACTCCTCCTCTCTCTATATCTGTACGGACGCTATACTCAGCTTTCAATTAGCACACGATGTTATTATTATTATTATTTTTAATTTTATAAGGTATACTAGCGAGCTACGCCCGCTAGCTGGGCCACTTTTTCCAAACGAACCTCGATATTAAGCAATATATAATAAGCAAAAAAATTCATTTAATAAGCGAGTCTTGGAGTTCGAATCCTCAAGCACAAAAAAAGTAAATTAAAGAGCTATGGTTATTATGCGCCCATTATCCCGTTAAAAATATGTGATTTCGCACAGTGGGCGTTACGTGCCCACCGTGCAAAGGCGGCCCACCGGCTTACCACCCACCGGCGCTACGCGCCATGGTCGCCATCGTCCCGTTAAAAATATTTGTATTTGCGCGGTTGGCGCTGCGCGCCCATAAGACATTTTCTCGTATTTTTTGGTTCATCAGAAGCAGACTTTTACGCAGATTCTGAATATGTAATTCTCGCAGATTCTGAATATGTAATCAGTTTTATCTACTTTAAAAACTGTCTGTATGATGGTTTAAGAAAAAACGCGCAAAAAAAGTTTCGGTATTAAAAACTGCAAAAGACTGCTATTAAAAAAAATAAGTAATTTCATTAATATCACAAACAACATAACTAACAAATAATTTTGGCAGCTCGTTTTCCGTTTGTACTAACAAAAATTAGTATTAATCGCGTAAATCTTAGGTTACACAATATTCGTGTATGCTACCAAAAAGAAAAAGTATGAAAATAAACCGTGTTTAACATTTTTTACCAATTAGTTCTTTTTCAAAGAACCGAAACGAAAGAAAAATCGTTTTCCCGGGAGAAAAAAGAGGTTTTCGGCTGCTTCTTCTTTTATCCAAAGGGGAAAAGTTCAGGTCGTTCACCACAAAATGGCGCAGTGTTCTGCCTCAGAGCTCCGTTTGAGCTCCGTTTGGGAAATTAGACGTTTTCCGTTCCGATTCCCGACCGGTTTTTAATTCATAACTTTTTTTAATTTTGGTCCCACGGTCTCGAAAATGCCCGAAATGACTTTCCCGGAATTTTTCGAATCGAAAGACACCTCTCGCGACTTCCAACTCGCCCGCGTTGCGAACTGTAATCGGCTTCAAGCAGACAGACAGACAGAGGCGCACGGATTTTATTAGTATAGATTTTAGTTACTAAATTTTATGGTCAAAATTTCAATAATCGGAATAACGGTATCTGTTTCAAAAGGCAATAGTTATATAAATAGAACGAAGGTAAATATTTTTCCTAATATTGATCACACAGCGTTCAAAAGACATAATACTGTATTGTTCAAAGAGATTGATTTTTACATAGTTACATTTTCTGATTATGCATTGTACAGAAATAATCTGCAGACAGATTGAAATTTGGATTTTTTAATGTTTCAAAAACTACCACACGAATCCTCACAAATCAAGCCTATTGAACATCCACAGGGTCCGAAAAATCCCGGATGCCGGGTCGTCAGGGCGATTAGAAAATTTCTCTTGGCAACTAACATTTTTATCTATTTATTCATTATACTAATTAATTTTAGCTACTATAAAATTAAATGGAACATCTTTAAAGGATTATAATCCTAAAAAAAATCAAGTTGTTCCGATTAAATAACATAGCTGCCAACATCTTCCGCTTTTTCAGCCCGGAAAAATTTTATAGTAAATTTTACCAATTCAAATTGCAGCAATATGCCGATAAACTAAACCGAATATTCCTGTTAAATTTTTCCGGGCCAAAAAATCAGAAGAGTTGGCAGCTATGAAATAAGACTAATTATTTTAGTAAAATTTTACTGGTATGGATAAACAAGGATTCTGAGTATTTTTTGAAGCACGTATACGTGGCGATCGTCCCGTAGGGGTTTAATTTATGTTTATAATTTCTGGTTGGGAATTAAAGGTATCTATAGTCTACTACATAAATGTTTAATTTCATAGTTTGGTTCTATTTAATTTTTAAAATGTAAAAGTAGCATTATCTTAAAGTTTTTGCTCTGTCTCATTTTTTTATAGAATGGTTAGCTTCTTTACTGCAAAATCACACGTATACGAAAATAAAAGCCGAATACGATTATAAGTAACGAGTGTTCCATTTTACAGTGAATTCGTTTATGTCAAAGAGATGAATCTCCAAGCTAGCTCTTATAAGGAAGGTCTCCACACGGGCATACTCTGAAAAATATGAAAAAATTACAGAATGTTCTTCTTATGAGAATATATACGTTTATAAAAAAAAAAAAAAAATCGGCGGAACCTCCGAACCTTGCCCGCAAAAAAAAATAATGAAAATTTCGTTATTTGGTGATTTATAATCGGTTGGCGATTAAAAGCAATTTCAAAAAATGGTTTTTTTTTATGCCAAATACATTTTAAAGGAAGAAAGTTTCATGTTCAACGTGTTTAGATAAATTAAATATCTTTGGTTTTGTCAGCTTTAGTTTGTTTTGAGTATAACTTCGTTATTTTGATATTTATCCGCATTTATATTTAAATTTAACCATCAAAATTTAGATTTTAAACGAAATGCAAATTTAAATTAATAAAAAAATTTTCAAGTTTTAAGTCTAATTGAGCATTGTCGATTTTATTGCTATGAAAGCATCTGGCTTTTATTTTTAAATACGCTTAAAAGTATGAAAATAATTTTACTGAAAAAGAATTTTTTATATCTGAAAATATTTTTTCCAAAGGTAAATCAAATAGCTACAGCAACAAAGAATATATATTTATGCAAGTAAATATATACTTGCATATAATATACTAATATCTCTTATTGTTTATGCTTAAATTTATTACATACCATTTACATTAAATACCATTGTAAACATCCAAAAGTTTTAAGTTGCATTACAATCGTTTGCTTTTAGAGGGGAAAAGTGCTGCTCGTCAAATTGTGTGACAGTTTTGTATTTTCACGCCAAATATTCGAAAATATTTTATTTTTTATATGTTTTCTACTTTAATTCCGCCGCTAATTTTCACCGATCCTCTATTATATACATAAGTAGTTTAATTAGTATTTAAAAAAAAAAAACCTGAGTATGCCCAGTATGGAGACCTTCCTTGTTAGTATTTTTTTTTTCTGGCGCCTAAGAATTTTCAACTTTTGTGAATGTGTCAATCATCCTTTACATGGGAGCAGTAGCGGTTTGGCAGGGAGTGCTGCATCGGATTTTTCTTACCACTAAAATTTAACGGAATCTTTTATATTATCATTCGATAAATTTTATTGAATAAAGTAATACTGAAATTAATGTACAATTTTAGTGGTGTGAAAAAATTGATTCAGCACCCCCTGACGAGCCGATACTGCAGACACTCCTAATTAAACAAACTTTCTGTCTTAAAGTTTGTTTTATTAATTTAAAAAAAAAAGCCGGAGGTAGGTAAATATGTATATGCATTATTAGAAACTGTTTCAGTATTTATTCCGTGTTCAGAAGACAAAAATAATTTTAGATCTCGACTAAAAGCATTTTCTTCTTAGGTATTACTTAACATTGTATGAGAAAACCAAAAGGATCTGTTCTAGTTATTTTGTGAAAACACGTTCTCGTCGACTGCTGTCATTTTCTTAGCAGACTTTGTTTTGTCTTTCTGATCAAGAGTGGATCTCCAAGGAGAATTCATTAATGTTCGCAGAAACAATGAAACAAAAACAATACCTGACAGGTAATTGAGTCATTATGGCGAAAGGTTGGCACCTTTTAATTATATATAAATTAATTTTCACGAGACACTTACAAACAATTATCGTAGATATTGTGTAAGGAATAGTTTCTCATGAATGCTTCCATAGTGAAAAAAGAACCATGCATATCTTATACTATAATGCGAGCAAAAATTGTGTGTGTGTGTGTGTGTCTGTGTGTGTAAATTTTATCTCAAAAACGGCTCTAACGATTTTCGCAAAAATTTGGAATTTACCATTTTCGGCCACTAGAAGACCATTGGGCTAGGTCACATGTTCGAGAAAATTCGATTTCTGGGTCATTTTGGGTCACAATGGGTCAGGATCAAGCTATTTATATCTAGAGAACGGCTGAATGGATTTTAAGGCAATTTTGTATCCAACCGTTTTTTGGCACGAGAAAACTATTGGGCTGGGTCACATGTTCGAAAAATTTCGATTAGTGGGTCATTTTTGGGTCATTATGGGTCAAGCCATTTTTATCTAAAAAACGGCTCTAACGATTTTGACCAAATTTTATATTTTATCGTTTTGGATTACAAGAAGACCATTGGGTTAGGTAACATGTTCGAGAAAATCGGTTAGTGGGTCATTTTTGGGGTCATTGTGGTTCATGCTATTTTTATCTAGAGATTTTCTGACGCAATTTCGACTAAAAATTGCATTCTATGGTTTTCGGACACGAGAAAAACATTGAGCTACGTTACATGTTCGAGAAAAAAAATTAATGGGTCATATTGGGTCATTAAGGGTCTGGGTCAAGCTATTTATATTTAAAGAACGGCAGAATCAATTTCATCGAAATTTTGCCTGTAACAGTTTTTAGACATGAGAAAGCTAATGGGCTAAGTCACACGATCGAGAGATTTCGATTATAAGAGTCATTTGTGAGTCATGATGGGTCATAATGGATCATGGTCAAGCTATATCTAAAGAACAGGTGGATCGATTTTAACGAAATTTTGTATACAGCATTTTTTTGGCACGAGAAAACTATTGGGCTAGGTCTCATGTTCGAGAAATTTCGATTACTGGGTCATTTTGGGTCATAAAGTATCTGGGTCAAGCTATTTATATTTAAAAAACGGCAGGATCGTTATTAACGCTATTTTGTATGAAACAGTTTTTTGACACGAGAAAACTAATGGGCTAATTCACATGTTCGACAGATTTCGATTTTAAGGGACATTTGTGGGTCATGATGGGTCATAATGGTTGATTGTCAAGCTATAGCTAAAGAACGGGTGGATCGATTTTGACGAAATTTTCTATACAACATTTTTTTGGCACGAGAAAATTATTGGGCTAAGTCACATGTTCAAAAAATTTCGATTAGTGTGTGTCACTTTTGGGCAGTTTTGGGTCAAACCAATTTTATCTAAAAAATTGGCTCTAAAGACTTTGACGAAATTTAGTATTCTATCGTTTAGATTACAAGAAGATTATTGGGTTAAGTCACGTGTTAGAAGGGAATTCGATTTGTGTGTCATTGTGGGTTATGTTAATTTTATTTAGACAATGTCTCGCTCAATTTTGACTAAATTTTATATTCTATCGTTTTTGGGTATGGGAAAATCATTGGGTCACGTCAGATGTACGAGAAAATTCAATTAATGGGTCATTTTGGGTCATAATGGGTCAGAGTCAGACTAATTTTATCTAAATTTCGTATCCAAACGTTTTTCGGCACGCAAAGACTAATGGGCTAGGTCACATGTTCGAGAGACTTCGACTAAGGGTCATTTGTGGGCCATGATGGGTCATGCTAATTTTATCTAGAAAATGACTCTCGCCATTTTGAATATCTTTGTAGTATATCGTTTTCGGGCAAGAGAAAACCACTGGGCTAGGACACATACTCGCGAAAATTTGATTAGTGGGTCATAATGGGTCAGGATCACAATTATAGGGTAACAGCCAATAAGTTGGCGGTATTTGACGAAATATTGGCGACTTTTGGACGAAAATTGACTATTAAGTTTACGAAAGCCAAAACACGCATTTAGCGCCAAATGAAATAATGTCACCAAATTTGGTTACATCTGGCAAAAAAAATTGTCTTTCAAAATGTGAAGAAATTTTTTTATACATTCTTAATAGGATTCGAGATGCATGGTTAAATCAATCAGAGTCGAGCTAAAAAAATGATTTGGATCGATGTCCTTTCATTGTAAATTTTAAAATAATGTAAAATTTATTAACACGGGCATACACACATAGTAATTTTATTGATTGTTTTTGTAAATAATACTATTATAAATAATATGTTTTATAGTAATAATACAGACAGATTGATGCATTGAAAATACTATATCGAGTTGAAAACAAAGTTAATTTTGACCGAGTTTAGCTCGGTCACTCCTGCTAGTATTATTTATCAGCTCAGGGCTCCGATTTGGTCTGTTTTTTTAACACCACTTTTATTTTAAGAAAAAAATAATTTATAAATTGCATTACACACTTTATCAGGAAAAACTTTTTTTTGGGGGGGGGGATTATTTCAAAAACCTACCACGAATTTCTTTCAAAAAATTATAAGTTTTCAAAGAACAGACCAGTGGGAGACTTGTAGTGCCTAACAAAATAACTTTTTTTTTTTTTTTTTTTTTTTTTTTTTTTTTTTTTGCTTGTAATAAATCATGATAATTAAGTCGAATTTTAATGATGGTAAATTATTATTCATGAAGAAATATGTAAAAATTATAATTTATAATTTTAAGCAAAATGAAAAAATGCGAAGAAATTGGACGAATGTTTTACCATCATATATGTTTTACTAAAATTCTTCTTTTTTTTTGGGGGGGGGGGTTATTTATATAAGAAAAAACTTTGACTTTATATGAAAAATATTATGTTTACGTAATTAATAAATGACAAGAAACTTATTTTGATAACGCAAGCAATATGTAATTTTTTATTTGACGAGAAGAAGACTATATTTTACTTGGTATCCTTTGAATACTTACTTTCTTTTTATTTTGATTAATAAAAACGATATTCCAAACATCCAATTTCGAATTTCTATGCTACTACAAACAAAACCTGAATAGTAAATGAGATATTTTGAAGAGACTTGAAGAGAATAATCACAATCTGTAGTTATATATAATGATATAAATTCATTTTGACGAGACACTTACGTATAATTAGCCTGTTATAGTGACATAAACAATCTTGAAAGAAAGCTACTATTGTGAAATATCATCTAAACATTTGGGTTGTTATTCGGTTTCAGAGAGTGTTTTTATCGATCCTTATAAAAGGAATTCCCATTGCAATGAATCTTTACGGACAAAAATTCGTTTCAATAAAAGCTCCAATTAGAAATGAATAGATTGACAATCTTTTACTTGTTGCTTTCATCTTTTATTTGAAAAAGTAAAATCCTAAGTTACGGAATAAAATTGAATGGATTATAAGTGGCACGTGTAAACAACTAGTGTAGTTATTGTGGCATCATTAGTGCTGTGTTGCATCAAAAAATAGAAGTCTTAAGAAAAATAAAGCAAAAAATGTAATTTAATGAGTTACAACAACTATTTAAAAAATGATTTTTTTGAAAGACTGAAATTTAAGAGACTTACAAATAAATTTTTTGAAAAATCCCCACTTTTTGTAAACAAAACATGTTTATTTTACTATTAGGTAACTCCATGAGTAAATGTCGTGTAAGTCACATGCTACGATTTTGGATACCAGTATTTTAGAACAGAAAAATATGATTTATTTTATCAAAGATATTTCATTCATTGAATAAGGCCATGCAAACTTTTCGAAAATAACGGTGGCCAACAATTTTGCAGTTACTAAAAATGTGACTCACACAGGGGTGCAAAAATCTAGGCGCCAGAGGGTAGTCTCTCACCACTAAAATTTTAAAGTTTTTTTCGCTCAAAATTTAATAGCATTCTAGCAGTAATTTTACACGAAATATTAGACGAAGAAAAACGAAATAAATTTTGTGGTGAGAAACTGCCTGCTGGCGCCTAGATTTTTGCACCCCTGGACTCACACGAAGAGTGCTCATGGAAATACCCTATTAAAGTTAAATAAAGGTGAAGCATCTCGAAGAGAATATTATTTATACAATCATTTCCCTCCTAAAGGATTTATTATTTTTTTTTAAACAAAAATATAGAGGTGATAGTGTTTCTTCCATTCTGAATACATTCAGTTTCTTACATATACGTCTTTCTGCTAATAGCAACACTTTGAAATTTTAAATGAAATTTCTCTTAAACAATTTTCGGTACTGAAATTTTTCAAACTTGTAAACTTCCCACATTTTCAGTTTTTACATCGTCGAATAGAGAAAAAAAATGTTCTTTTAAATGCAATATGATTGAAAGCTGTATCTCAATTTGTTTTTTCACTTATTAATTTTTACCTTTTTTTTTGTTAAGGTGACAACAGAAGTATTCTATTTCTGTTGAAAGGAAAGGAAATATAGTAGATTACTGTATCTTTTTGTTGACCCCCTTTCCTCCAAACAAAAGTAAAATATCATTTTAATGATGATTAAAACGTGGCTTACATAATAACAGAGTCATAAATTATATACGCCATGGATTAACCCTTAAATGCATAGGATAGAACGCGTTTCAAAAAATACGCAATTCAAAGAATCAGAATTCATACCAGAAAAATCTAAATAGTAAATTTTTCTTGATTTAATTACGAATAGTCTGTCATTAAGTGAAAATTGCTCTTTTAAATTTCTGGTGAGAATACGGAATATGTGAATAAAACCTCCAATAAATCGGGAACACTTATGGTATCGAAAATGGTACAATATGCATTTAAGGATTAAATATAAATATTCCTGGACCAATGAGAAAAAGAGTAAAATGTAGACACCACAAAGATTCTGTTTTAGATATATCTTTTCTCCACTTGAAACAACAACCATTTTCCAAATGGTTCAAAAGAAACGTAACTATCAATGTCTGTAACACATGTTTACAAGGAGAAAAAAGTCTCATTTTAAAAAATATTTACGAATGATTTTAAAACTATGTAAATATGTATGTGTGATTTTAAAACTATATTGTTCTATTATTCTGTGCATGCTGTGAGTATCGCGCATATGTTATTAAGTAAATACTTGATGACTCGAATTTCAGAGGGATTTCGGCCGTTACCGAATGTATTTACATCCGTCGGATCGATTTTTTTTATGAAATTTGTTTTAAGGAAGCAAAGACACACAATGTTAAATAAGTAATCTAGACTCTTTCAAAAACAAAATTCCGGTGTTAACTATTTTTATGAACCTTAAGTAAAATTTCCCGTTATTTTAGAGTTAATTCACCCTGCTGCTTTTGAAAAGAAATGTTAACACTAAGCGTAAAAAGAAATCTTTTAATATTCCCGTATTCGAAACTGAATAGAAAACCAGTATAGTTAATGGCAGGAAAAAAGAAAAAACAAATCTTATGATTACGAAACAACAATCAAAATGAACATATTGTGTTTGAAAGAAATATCTTTATTTACTAGTTCTTATTTAACCCTTTAACGTTCATTGGTTTCACCACGAAACCGAAAAATTTTAATTCCGATACGCAACACTGACACCGGTATTTTTATCTAAAAATATCCCTTTTATTTTGAATGTGAAAAATCACGTTTTTTTTTTTTTTTTTTTTTTTTTTTTTTTTTTTTTTATTTAGAATTATATTTGTTCTTAATTACCGGTGTCATTCATTTATTTCGACATCTTAGCAATAAAAATGCTATGATCGTTAAAGGGTTAATCGCTTCCCTGAATACAGACAACGTGTTTTTGCCAATCATGCTCTGTTATTCTCACCAGTAAATTTTTAATGTAAATTTTGAATTAATTAATCCGAGCATTTTCCGATTCAATTAAGCAAAAATTTCTGTTTTAAAAAACCGGTGATAAAAGATTAAAAATTCTGTAAAATACATGGGAAAAAAATAAACATTATTCGAAATATTTTTTGAAAAATATTGATCAGTTAATCGGTAAAATTACAAAACTGAATATAGATTTATTTTTCTTATTTGAAAAACTATTTACTAGTCTGTTAAATATCTTTGTAAGAAGGTAATGTAACAGGTGAAACCATTAATAATATAACGTCGTCTAAAGAAAGCCTTTTGCGAAAATTTACTGAAAACATCACATGAGTAAAAGGTTTTTATTTATAACTTTACTTTTTTTTTAAACTTTTCCAAGAAATGCGTAAATAAATAATTTATTTTCAATTACGTTTTAATTTAGATTTTAACACTACATTCGTAATATCTATCATATTTCAAGTGTTTTAAAATAACTAATCACGAAACACGTTTGACAAAACAATAATGAACTTCTTAATTTAACTGTAAACAAAATAATGTAAACATCGAGGGAAAGGAAGGAGAGGCCTGATAGAAAAAAATAATCCGCAAGATAATGAATTTATTTCACATTCTGAGTTAAAATGTATGCAAAACAATATGCTTCTTAATATCAAAAGCAAAATAAATAAATAAATAAATAAATAAAAACACATAAATAAATAAATAAAAATTAATAAATCATTTTTTGCAAAAATTTTTACGATATTATGCAAACATAGTTCAATGCGATAAATATTTGAGCACAAATCATATGAAGATTTGTTTAATTTTAATGCCTTATTTTAATCAACAATAATAATATAAAGCATATAGAAATTAATTTCGAAATATATTTACTGAACAATTCACACGTTTTTTTTTAATTTAATTGTGAAGAGAGTCGTATACATCTGGGGCAAAAAAGTCATACAAAAATTCATTCAACAACATGCAATCAAAGACGTTTGCAATAAACGGCTTGAACAAAAAACATCAGATGAAGTTCTATACAATAAATAGCTGAATACAAATCATATGAAGATTTGTTTAACACGTTCTCTGCCGCTTACATGAAGATGTGATGATAGTTAATGCCGCACTGTAGAAGCGGATTTTTCCCAAAAGCCGATCTACTTTTTATAACAAAGAATCAGTGAAAGATTTTCCCGCGCCAGCGCGTGACTGGCTATTGGACATCACCCCACATCACCGGCTGGCGCGTGAGTGGCCCCTTAACCCTTTAACGTTCATTGGTTTCGCCACGAAACCACAAAATTTTAATTCCGATATGCAACACTGACACCGGTATTTTTATCTAAAAATATCCCTTTTATTTTGTATTTGAAAAATCACGTTTTCTTAGTTAGAAATATATTTGTTCTTAATTACTGGTGTCATTCATTTATTTCGACATCTTAGCAATGAAAATGCTTTGATCGTTAAAGGGTTAAAGTTGGCACCATATCACGCGCTGGAGCGTGATCGGCAGCGAATGTGTTAAGAAAACCACCATTAAAAAGTATTGCTGATTTCAAATGGTTTAGGATAAATTAATGTTATACTTAAATTTCGGAAGCAGAAGTCTAAATGCAAAAATAGTAGAAAACTTGAAATTTTTTTATACTAGAACCTAATTTTGATGCCGCATTTGATTTTTTTTAATAACCTCTTGGGGACGAGGGGCCGATATACGTGTTAATTTAGTAGACTTATTTTAACCCCTTGCGGGGCGGTGGGATATATTTTATCCCACCTAATGACAACAAGATTCTCACCAGAAATTTTAACGAAATTTTATATTTATAACTTTTTCGGCAAAATGTTGGTACAGTAAAACCCCGATAATTCGAATTAGTTGGGACCAGACACAATCCGGATTATCGAAAATCCGGAATATCCGGAGAAATAGAAAAAAAAATGAAATAAAATAAAACGTACTTACAGAAAATCACCTTTATGTTAAGCTTATTGAATATTTACAGTAAAAATGTTTACTTTGCTTAATTCTTCCAAAAAGATTTCAGAAAAAGGTTTTTTATTCATAATACGACGCCGAAACAAGTTACTGTTATAGAAATTAGCCAATCGCTTCTCAATCTTGCACAAAAAAAAAAAAAAAAAAAAAGAAGACCAAACCGATTCGGATTAACGGGGTCCGAATTTGCGGGTTCTACTGTAGTTATTTATTTATCAGTTGATAATTGTCTCTCCTTATTTAATTTTTTTCCGGTAGAATTCGATATTACACTTACAATGATATTATTGCTTGCTCCTCAACGGATTAATCAACAATAATATACTATAAAACGTATAAGAAATATAGAAATTAATTTCGATACAATTAATGAACTATTCACATGTTTTTTTTTTTTTTTTTTTTTTTTTTTTTTTTTAAATTGTAAACAGAGTTGTATAAATCTGGGGCAAAAAAGTCAACAGAAAAACTCATTCAACAACGTGTAAACAAAGTCGTTGTCAAAGAACGTTTGCAATGGACGGCTAGAACACAAAGCATCAGGTGAACTTATCTCCTACTCAACTATGGGGTTACGTCATGAGATTCATTTGTTGATCTACCTCAACACGACCTTGGCAGTTCGCCATTTTTACTAGTCTATCAGTTGCAGTTCAGTTCCATACTTTTGTTACTGCACTTGTTCTTTTTTTAGAATCTAGGGAAGTGAAATGTTTTACTCTTCAACTTCGAGTAGGCAGAATGTTCTTCCTTAAATACTTGTTTATTATGACATTTTTCTTTCGCTGGGAAAAACTTTGTTTACCGTATTTAAAGAAAAGTATTGGTATCTTCTGAAGTTTTTGAAACGTCTGACGCTCTAACATGAGGGAAATTTGAAGTAACAGTATTTTATATAAATATTATGATGTTTTTCATTTGTCTAAAATAGATATTTTTTTTTTTTTTTATTTGTGAGTACGAATTTTAAAACCCGTTATTGTTATTTTTTTTTCATAATGTAAATTGTAATATGTTTTTTTAATAAGTTCTGAAGAAAAATAAAACTAGATAAATTTAATCGTAATTTAAGATACATTGTAAAGTGCATTTATTCATTCGTGCACTGAAAAACGATTTTTTTAATACTGTGTCATATCATAATATGTAAGTTGTAATATGTCCTGTTAAAAATTTCTGAAAAGAAATAAAACTAGATAAATTTAATCGTAATTTGAGATACATTGTAAAGTGCATTCATTCATTCGTGCACTGAAAAGCGATTTTTTTTAATACTGTGTCATATCATAATATGTAAGTTGTAATATGCCCTGTTAAAAATTTCTGAAAAGAAATAAAACTAGATAAATTTAATCGTAATTTGAGATACATTGTAAAGTGCATTTATTCATTCGTGCACTGAAAAACGATTTTTTTTAATACTGTGTCATATCATAATATGTAAGTTGTAATATGTCCTGTTAAAAATTTCTGAAAAGAAATAAAACTAGATAAATTTAATCGTAATTTGAGATACATTGTAAAGTGCATTTATTCATTCGTGCACTGAAAAACGAATTTTTTTAATACTGTGTCATATCATAATATGTAAGTTGTAATATGTCCTGTTAAAAATTTCTGAAAAGAAATAAAACTAGATAAATTTAATCGTAATTTGAGATACATTGTAAAGTGCATTCATTCATTCGTGCACTGAAAAACGAATTTTTTTAATACTGTGTCATATCATAATATGAAAGTTGTAATATGTCCTGTTAAAAATTTCTGAAAAGAAAAAAAACTAGATAAATTTAATCTGAGATACATTGTAAAGTGCATTTATTCATTCGTGCACTGAAAAACGATTTTTTTTAATACTGTGTCATATCATAATATGTAAGTTGTAATATGTCCTGTTAAAAATTTCTGAAAAGAAATAAAACGAGATAAATTTAATCGTAATTTGAGATACATTGTAAAGTGCATTCATTCATTCGTGTACTCAAAAACGATTTTTTTTAATACTGTGTCATATCATAATATCTGGCACTCCCTTTACCGACCTGTCTTTATCAGCTTTGTTCGACGGTTTACTTTTCTTAATTGAACTTATATCTATTACACCTTTTTAACTTCTTTTTTAATATTTTTAAATTACTTTTTCTTTCTTCTTTTCATTATTTTAAAATTTTAACATCATTTAAAATTTTATTCATTTAATAGTGCCTTCATAATATATTTCTTGATAATATATCTTATGTACCTCAATAATTTGTATTTATAACATGTACCTTAACACATTCACAAATTATTTTTTGTATAAAACTTCTGTTTTAATAAATCTTATTATGAAATGTTTATACTACTGTTAGACTATTTCTCCCAAATGCTTATTAATAACAACACAATTATTATTAGACTGGGCGTAAAGTTGTCGACAATTCGAAAACACCTCAATACACTGTTAGGCACTGTTAAGCTACGTACTCATAAATTATAAACAGCCTTAAGCCCTTGGGGACGAGCGACACGCATACGTGCCGCAAATAGGCTTAAGAATCCTTGTTTGTTCGCACCAGTAAAATTATACTGTAAAATTTAACTTATTTAATCGGAGTACTTTCTCGATTTAATAACCCACAAATTTCTGTTTTTAAAACCGGTGACAAAACATTTAAAATTCCGTAAAAGGCTCCCGTCGCGAAGGGGTTAACTCTGTAAAATATTCACAGTCGGTGCAACAATTAGGCAATGTCTACGATCTTGTTGGGGCCCTGAGCCTTTCTTACATAATTCGGTATAAAGCTGCCTCTGTGGAAAATATCCCTTTTTTTGCTCTACATTTTTACTTTCTTCTATCTTTACAAGAAGAAAGTATTGGATTCATGAAAATTTTCGACTTCCGGTTTTAGACGGATTTATACGTTTTAGAAGGTCCTGAACACGTTTTGACTATTTTTAGAAAATGTCTGTCTGTGAGTCTGTCCGTCTGTCTGTCTGTCTGTCTGTCCGTCTGTCTGTCTGTCTGTGTGTCTGTCTGTATGTGTCAAAAAATTTGTGGGCGCTCTATCTCAAGAACTAATGCTCGAAATTTAATAAAATTTTATATTCAGTTAGACCTTGATATGAATTAGTGCCTATTGGTTTTTGGTGAAAATTGGCCTGCAGGTGGCGCTGCTATACTACGTTTTTCATGATTTTCAAGATTGCTATATCTCAAGAACTAATCCACAGAATTTCACCAAACTTCAGATTCTGTGACCCCTTAATATACATAGACGCTGATTAAGTTTTGGTGTAAATTGGTCAGTAGGTGGCGCTGCTATGCCACGTTTTTCATTATTTTCATGATAGCTATATCTCAACAACTATCGCACAGAATTTCACCAAACTTCAGATTCTGCGATACCTTGAGATACATAGCCGCTGATAAGGTTTTGGTGTGAACTGCCCTATAGGTGGCGCTGCTATGCTACATTTTGCACGATTTTTGCGATAGCTATATCTCAAGAACTAATGCAGAGAACTTTATCAAATTTTAGATTCTGTTACACTAGAATATATAACATAATTAGACGCTGATTACATTTTGGTATTAACCTTGCAACAGGTGGTGCAGCTATGCTGCATTTTGCAGGATTTTTCCGATAGCTATATCTCTACAACCAACGCACAGAATTTCATCAAACTTCAGATTTCGTTACAAAATGACATATAATATAATTACACGATGATTACGTTTTGTTATAAATCCTTCAACTGATGGTGCTGCTGTGCTATATTTTACACGGTTTTTTTTAAACTAACTATATCTCAAAAACTAATGCACAGAATTTCATCAAACTTCAGATTCTTTTACACCATAACATAATTAGACGCTTTTTTACGTTTTGGCAAAAATTTTCCAAGAAATGGTGTTGCTGTGCTACGTTTTGCAAATTTTTTGTTATAACTATATCTCAAGAACTAATGGACGAAATTCTATCAAATTTCAGATTCTGTTAGGTCTTGACATAAATAGATGCGTATTAGGTTTTAGTATAAATTACCAACATGAGGCACTACTAAGCTCATTTTCTCAGAATATTAATTAAATTTTGCGTTTTAGGCTTTTCGGATACCAGAATCTCATTAGGCTAGGTCAAATGTTCGAGGAAATTCGATAGTGGGTAACTTTGGGGTCACCACATTTTTTTTTAAATATTAAAATGTACTTATGAGATAGAAGAAAGTTTTGGGATTGACACATCCAACTAGTTTAAAAAGTATTACTACTTGGTTAACAAAAAAGTGTCACATTTTTTATCTTCTTTAAAAAAAAGTCTTATTGCCTGGTAAAAAAGTGGTTATTTAATTTATTTCTCTAGGCCAAATTTTGTTTAATTGTCGGGGAATTTATATATTTTGTGGTCTCGAAGTTAAACGTGAATGCAAAAAATAAGTTTTTAAAATAGTGTGAAGAATAAAAGATTTTGAAAAATTAAAAATATACTTTTTCACTTTTAAATGTGACAGAAGTTCCCTGGTTTTCATACCTTTTTTAAAGCTACATTTTATATGTTACTCAATATATAATTTAAAATTATAATTTTAATTATAATAACTAGGAACTGTTATAATTTAAGTTTCATTATATGTATAATTAAAATTATATATACTATTCCAGTATTGCAGTCATAGACGCTGAGCTCCAATAAGTGATTTTTCAGGTACATCCATGACTTTCCAGTGATTCTTATATCCTGTAAACATCTGCAGACATTCTGTCTGTATCTGAGTTTAATACCTAAAAATGCATTATTTCAGTTTAAATGAATTAGGCAATGCTTTAATGCATTTTACACAAAAAATAAATACCAGAAGTTCACTCAGAGCGCTTGTTATCATTTAGATTTAAATACCCAATTCGAAATTGACGAATCCACTGTGTAACTACTATAAATCGGGAGCATGATCCAGATAAACATCTTGTTTATATTTTGTAGTACGTCAAACAATCACTCTGCTTTAACCCTTTCAGGGGCAAGGTATTTCTGCTCCAAAAATGTTCAAATAATTGATTCACACCACATTTTAAGAACAGATTTATTTGGAAATAATCAAGAGCTGTTTTTCGCGCATATTATAAAATCAAAATTTTATTAAAATTTTACTGGTGCCAGTTCGCAATTGGAACAGTAATATTAAGTGTTTGCAGACTGCAAACACCGCCCCTGAAAGGGTTAAAACATGTAACATAACATGAAGAAAACGTAACTTTTCATTTTTCATTTTGAGTAGTAAACCTGGATACAAATTAATTTAAAAAACTGTTTTTCTTTTAAAAAACTGTTTTTCTAACGTTGTGTTCAATCAAGACGTGTAGATATCTGTCGGTTAATAATATGGTTACACTAAAAAAATGTGAAATTGCAGAAATCTGTAGCTTCACAAAAGAATCTACTAATATTGCAGTCATTTCACTAAAAATTTACATGTAACCCAGGTATCACTTCACTTACATGAAAAGCTCTAGGCGTCCCAATTTCCTAAAAAAATAAAAGTACAGTGGAGCATCGTCGAAGGGGCTACTGAAAAACCTCGTATAAACGATAACGATGTATAATAGATTTTCACTTCCAAAACTAGAATTAATTTTGTTTTCATTTAATTTTAATGTTTAACCTGATGATCTGCATGAATTTTTAAATTAAACAAACCAAAATAAACAAATAATCTTAAAAGGAGGGGAGGGGGGATTAGTAAGCAACTTAAATATGCGTACCTTTATTTATGTTTCACCGAAAGGTTCCTCATTTGCAGTACATTATTTCCTTTCCATTTAAAGTTAACGATCAAAAACCCCGCGTGGTCAACTAAAAGTCGCCAATACTGATAACAGTTAGAAGGATAGTCTATTTGTAACTTAAAACAGGTCGGGAAAGCTGACCATCCCCGAAAAAAAAATGATCCCTTCCAGTGTAATCTGTTACACGTAAGCTGATTTTTCAGACTAATCGAACACCAGCCCACATTTTTATAATGTGGAGTGCATTTAAACACTCTCTTTGGTGTCATTCATAGCTGCCAACTTCCGCTCTTTCGTAAAATACACAAGAAAAATAAACAACAACAACAACAAAAAACCTATACAAAATCGAAAAATCGACGTATAAACGATTTTGGGAGTCGTATAAAAGATATATTCTTACATTAAGATGAATAGGAATGAATCGGGACCACATTAAAACGTCGTATAAATGTAAACGTCGTATAAATGTAAACGTCGTATAAGTGATCGTCGTATAAACGATGCTTTACTGTAATCTTATAAAGTTTTTGATTTACAGTGCAAACGTCTATCTGTTGCATGAATTTTTGTTGTTGATGTTACATAAAAAAATTTAAATTCCAGTTTCCAAGAAACATTTAGTACTTTTACAGTTTTTTTAACAGTTATTACAAAAGAAACATTAGTATAGTGAAAGCTATACACTTAAAAGTCCCTTTAGAAGAAACAAATGTGACAAATCCTATTGTAGTCTAAGAAAAATCAAATTAATATACAGATTTAAGTGGTTCTTTTAAATATATTTCCTTATATAAAAGAAAGGAACAAAAAATCAGCAATTAAAAACTGTTGAGAACACCCAGAATTCTAAGAAAAACAAATTAGCAAGTCGAGCATCAGCGGCACAAATAGTTCATAAAGAAAGTGATGGATGGTGTTAGAGTACACATACACTTAAACGAAAAAAAAAATAAATAAAAGATAAAAGATAAAAGATAAATGAGAAAAGAGGCGAGAAAACTGCTTACGAGAATAGAGTAAAAAAAGAAACAAAAGATGCGGTAAGTTTAGCAGCTTAAATGTAAGCAGATGACAGTTACTCTAATAATACGATGACTTTTATTGTATTAAAATGTTCTTGAGAGTAAATCTAAAATCCAGTTTAGGCATCTACAACAATTACTTTATGCTATGTGTCACAATTTAAAAGAAATATAGATGTTCACTTTGTCATAGTTGCTAACATTTTCCATTTTTGTAACACAACATTTTTATAGAAAATTTTAGCATTTAAAATCAGTGAAAATTGCTGATTAAATAAGAGAAAAATTTCTATAAAATTTTTCTGGGGTAAAACATCAAAAAAATAATGCAATAAATATGGTTAGAAATCTGTAAACCCTTTAACTGGTTTGCCCGCACGTCGCTTTATTCGGGCAAGACGAATTTGCTTATTGCATCATTTAAACCTTTTTGACACCACTATTATTTTAAAGAAAGTTTTCATATTATTGAAAGGCGGAAATGTTTAGACTGAATTTTACGAATATTTCATTTAAATAATAGTGGTGTGAATCTCCTATTTTCAATTTACTTAACGGAAAAGAATTAACCATTTAACACTAGAACGCCCGGAAGAAGTCTATTCGACTCCCACTATGTGATTAAATTTCAATTAGAATCACAAAATTTTTCTTGAAATGATTTAAATTTAGTTCACGCAGATTCACGTTAAATAAATCAATTCAATAATTTTGAATAAAAATTCTGGTGAGAAATAATATTATGAAACTTGAATAAAATTTCCGGGTGTTCTAGTGTTAAGTGGTTAAAAAAAATGTGACAAATTCTATAGTAATCCAAGAAAAATCAAATTCATTTGCAGATTAAAGTGGTTCACCTGTATCAATTTCCGTATATAAAAGAAATGAAAACAAAATCAGCAATTAAAAACTGTTGTAAAAACCAATAATTAAAAGAAAACAAACAAATTAGCAAGTCGAGCATCAGCGGCATAAATAGTTCATAAAGAAAGTGATGGATGGTGTTAGAGTACACATACACTTGAACGAAAAAAAAAATAAAAAAGATAAAAGATAATTGAGGAAAGAGGCGAGAAAACTGCTTTCGAGAATAGAGTAAAAAAAGAAACAAAAGATGCGGTAAGTGTAACATCTTAAATGTGAGCAGACGACAGTTTCTCTAATAATACGTTGACTTTTATTGTATTAAAATATTCTTGAGAGTAAATCTAAAATCCAGTTTAGACATCTACCAAAATTATCTCATGCCATGTGGCACGATTTATACAAATTATATATATTCACTTTTTTCTGGCTGCCATTAATTTCCACTTTTTGTGACACTATTTTTTAGCTCACAGGCTATCATAGCCTGAGAGCTTATGTGCCCGTCCGTTCTGTATGTACGTTCGTACATTCGTGCGTAACGCCATAACTCATGATAAAAATATCGGATCCACTTGAAATTTTGTATATAAGTATATCCTCATAAGGCGCTTCCCTGATTAGTTTTTGGAGTTCATTCGATATGTATAAGAGGGGGAACGGGGGCTCATGCCCCTCCCCTTAATTGACATAAACGGGATTTTCATGCAGAATTAACAGTTTTCGTTCAAAATTTAGATATAGGATCAATCTGATGAGGTGATTCCGTGACTGTTATTGGGTGTTCATTGAATAAGTATAAACAGGGGGAACGGGGGTTCTAATGCCCCTCCCCTTAATTTTTATAAATGGGTTTTTCAAGCAGAATTGTCAGATTTTGTTCAAATCTCTGTATAGTTTTGGAAGTTTAATGGTTAAGTATAAAAGTGGGGGATAACTCCTCTTAAATTATATAAATTCTAAATGGGTTTTTATTAAGAATTATCCGATTTGCTCTGAATTTTGGATGTAGATTTTTTATATGATAAAGCATGTCCTTGATAGTTTAGGGGGTTCAATGATTAAGTATAAAAAAGGGGAAAGGAGAGAGCTGTTTCCCCTTCTTATTTTTTTTTTCGAACGGAATTAACGAAAATACAAGGCTGTAATGTACAATTAGTATGCGTAGCCTGTGAGCTCAATGCTATCAGTTTAACTGGGCAATATTCTTTTTATTTTATAGAAAATTAACCACTTATTCGTCGCGCTCTAGACATGCACGGGCTGGCTTCACGGATTTTATTTTGAATTATTTGACTCCCACCAGTTTTATAAAATAGTCTATTTGGTTTTATTCTGGTATCATTTTACTTGCCATTAAATAAGATGTGTAATTTTTTTTTCAAAAAGTGGTGGCAATAATCGAGGGAAATAAAAACGATTAATTCTAGAAAAATTCAAAACTTTTTCTTTAATAAATCTTAATTAATCATTAATGTTTATCTTATTATAGTTCAAAATGTAATTATCCACGGGGAAACCAACTAAATGAAAAAAAAATCCACTCAAAATAGAACTTTGTGTTTAAAAATATTCTATTAGTGTCACATAACAAAAAATAATAACCAATTAGACCTTACTTGTTTTTGGAAAGGTAAAGGAAATCTATGAATAAAATTTAAATGCGACCTTGAAACACTTTAAATAAAGATTACAATTTATTTTCAATGTCACATAGCACTTTACAGTGTTTTCAACTGTCATAGTGCCAAACGTACTTGGAACATAGCCGGTATTCTTTAGAATATATCAAGCGAAAAGGGACAAACAGTTTAGTCAAACTTTAATTTTTACAGATGATTATGCTTGTAAAATGTAAAAACATTTTAACCCTTTAACGTTCATTTGTTTCTCGACGAAACAACAAAATTTTAATTCCGATATGCAACATCGACACCGGAATTTTAATAAAAAAAAATTCACTTTATTATACATGTGAAAAATCACTTTTTCTTATTTACAAAAATATTTGTACGCAGTTACCGGTATCAATCATTTATTTCAATAGTTTAGCAATTAAAATGCTCTGAATATTAAAGGGTTAAATAAAGACTCAATTAGTTTTAGAATACCGTATTTACTAGTGTATACCGCGCACCCCCTACTTTACAAGAAAAAAAGGCGATTTTTTAAAATCTCGTATATAACGCGCACCGTAAATTTGTCTTATTTACAAAAATATCTGTACGCAGTTACCGGTGTCAATCATTTATTTCAATAGTTTAGCAATTAAAATGCTCTGAACATTAAAGGGTTAAATAAAGACTCAATTAGTTTTAGAATACCGTATTTACTAGTGTATACCGCGCACCCCCTACTTTACAATAAAAAAAGGCGATTTTTTAAAATCTCGTATGTAAAGCGCACCGTAAATTTGTCTTATTTACAAAAATATCTGTACGCAGTTACCGGTGTCAATCATTTATTTCAATAGTTTAGCAATTAAAATGCTCTGAACATTAAAGGGTTAAATAAAGACTCAATTAGTTTTAGAATACCGTATTTACTAGTGTATACCGCGCACCCCCTACTTTACAAGAAAAAAAGGCGATTTAAAATCTCGTATATAACGCGCACCGTAAATTTGTCTTATTTACAAAAATATCTGTACGCAGTTACCGGTGTCAATCATTTATTTCAATAGTTTAGCAATTAAAATGCTCTGAACATTAAAGGGTTAAATAAAGACTCAATTAGTTTTAGAATACCGTATTTACTAGTGTATACCGCGCACCCCCTACTTTACAAGAAAAAAAGGCGATTTTTTAAAATCTCGTATATAACGCGCACCGTAAATTTGTCTTATTTACAAAAATATCTGTACGCAACGCAGTTACCGGTGTCAATCATTTATTTCAATAGTTTAGCAATTAAAATGCTCTGAATATTAAAGGGTTAAATAAAGACTCAATTAGTTTTAGAATACCGTATTTACTAGTGTATACCGCGCACCCCCTACTTTACAAGAAAAAAAGGCGATTTTTTAAAATCTCGTATATAACGCGCACCGTAAATTTGTCTTATTTACAAAAATATCTGTACGCAGTTACCGGTGTCAATCATTTATTTCAATAGTTTAGCAATTAAAATGCTCTGAACATTAAAGGGTTAAATAAAGACTCAATTTGTTTTAGAATACCGTATTTACTAGTGTATACCGCGCACCCCCTACTTTACAATAAAAAAAGGCGATTTTTTAAAATCTCGTATATAACGCGCACCGTAAATTTGTCTTATTTACAAAAATATCTGTACGCAGTTACCGGTGTCAATCATTTATTTCAATAGTTTAGCAATTAAAATGCTCTGAACATTAAAGGGTTAAATAAAGACTCAATTAGTTTTAGAATACCGTATTTACTAGTGTATACCGCGCACCCCCTACTTTACAAGAAAAAAAGGCGATTTTTTAAAATCTCGTATATAACGCGCACCGTAAATTTGTCTTTTTTACAAAAATATCTGTACGCAGTTACCGGTGTCAATCATTTATTTCAATAGTTTAGCAATTAAAATGCTCTGAACATTAAAGGGTTAAATAAAGACTCAATTAGTTTTAGAATACCGTATTTACTAGTGTATACCGCGCACCCCCTACTTTACAATAAAAAAAGGCGATTTTTTAAAATCTCGTATGTAACGCGCACCGTAAATTTGTCTTATTTACAAAAATATCTGTACGCAGTTACCGGTGTCAATCATTTATTTCAATAGTTTAGCAATTAAAATGCTCTGAACATTAAAGGGTTAAATAAAGACTCAATTAGTTTTAGAATACCGTATTTACTAGTGTATACCGCGCACCCCCTACTTTACAAGAAAAAAAGGCGATTTTTTAAAATCTCGTATATAACGCGCACCGTAAATTTGTCTTATTTACAAAAATATCTGTACGCAGTTACCGGTGTCAATCATTTATTTCAATAGTTTAGCAATTAAAATGCTCTGAATATTAAAGGGTTAAATAAAGACTCAATTAGTTTTAGAATACCGTATTTACTAGTGTATACCGCGCACCCCCTACTTTACAAGAAAAAAAGGCGATTTTTTAAAATCTCGTATATAACGCGCACCGTAAATTTGTCTTATTTACAAAAATATCTGTACGCAGTTACCGGTGTCAATCATTTATTTCAATAGTTTAGCAATTAAAATGCTCTGAACATTAAAGGGTTAAATAAAGACTCAATTAGTTTTAGAATACCGTATTTACTAGTGTATACCGCGCACCCCCTACTTTACAAGAAAAAAAGGCGATTTTTTAAAATCTCGTATATAACGCGCACCGTAAATTTGTCTTATTTACAAAAATATTTGTACGCAGTTACCGGTGTCAATCATTTATTTCAATAGTTTAGCAATTAAAATGCTCTGAACATTAAAGGGTTAAATAAAGACTCAATTAGTTTTAGAATACCGTATTTACTAGTGTATACCGCGCACCCCCTACTTTACAAGAAAAAAAGGCGATTTTTTAAAATCTCGTATATAATGCGCACCGTAAATTTGTCTTATTTACAAAAATATTTGTACGCAGTTACCGGTGTCAATCATTTATTTCAATAGTTTAGCAATTAAAATGCTCTGAACATTAAAGGGTTAAATAAAGACTCAATTAGTTTTAGAATACCGTATTTACTAGTGTATACCGCGCACCCCCTACTTTACAAGAAAAAAAGGCGATTTTTTAAAATCTCGTATATAACGCGCACCGTAAAATTGATATCCAAATGAATGAACGACTAAATGAATTTCAGTAAAGAAAGTGGAAACAAACAATACATCAGGCCCAAAACAAGATGAAAATAAATTTTTAGACTTCAGATAAGGAGTGAATGAATAGGGGTAGGAGTGATTGACGGGAGTGAGAATATTTTAAAAATATGCATTAAAATATTTAATTGCTATAAAGGACGTCAAATACTAATAAAAACATTAAAAAATCTTAATAATTTTTAGATGTTCCGATTGAACTTACTCAATCATCATCAGAAAAACAAAATACAAATAAACACAAAGATGGAAAATGATAATAAACTATTACAAATGAAATTTAAAAAAATTAAAAAATAAAAATCACGCGCGTTATATTTTAATTATGTATCACGTTGCTTAATTTTTAAATTATTTAACAATTCAATCAAAATATTTGGGATTTGAAATGACAAGGAATCATTTTAAAATTTTAAAATTTCATTTGTAATAGTTTATTATCATTTTCCATCTTTGTGTTTATTTGTATTTTGTTTTTCTGATGATGATTGAGTAAGTTCAATCGAAACATGTAAAAATTATTAAGATCTTTTAATGTTTTTATTAGTATTTGACGTCCTTTATAGCAATTAAATATTTTAATGCATATTTTTGAAATGTTTTTAAATGACGTATAAGAAAACTTATATTTATAATTAATGGTAGTGAGAATAGCTAATTAGCGTTTATATAATGTTAACGTTAAAAAAAAGTGCAAGGAATGAAATACAAATCCAATAATACTTCAATTAAAAAAGGTATTCCGAGTAATTATGTCTCCTTTGAATACATTTCTTAATTCATATGTTTATCGTGTGAATACATCCGGCAGTAAAAAAAATATATCCCGTGTATAACGCGCATCCAGGAGTTTTGCCCTATTTTTTTGAAAAAAAAAATTGCATGTTATACACGAGTAAATACGGTATAACAAATTACTTCAGAGTTAAATAATGCATATCTATATTATAAATAAAAAAGAATACTGCCCAGTTAAACTGATGGCATTGAGCTCACAGGCTACAAATACTAATTGTACATTAAAGGATTACATTTTCAAGGGTTAATTCCGTTCGAAAAAAAAAATTAAGAAGGGGAAACAGCTCTCCCCTTTCCCCTTTTTTTATACTTAATCATTGAACCTCCTATACTATCAAAGACATGCTTTATCATTATAAAAAATCTATATCCAAAATTCAGAGCAAATGAGATAATTCTTAACAAAAACCCATTTAGCATTTATATAATTTAAAAGGAGTTATCCCCCTCTTTTATACTTAACCATTAAACTCCCAAAACTATTCAGAGATTTGAACGAAATCTGAAAATTCTGCTTGAAAAACACATTTATATAAATTAAGGGGGGGGGCATTAGAACCCCTGTTCCCCCTATTTATACTTATTCAATGAACACCTAATAACAGTCACGGAATCGCCTCATCAGAATGATCCTAATCTAAATTTTGAACAAAAACTTAATTCTGCATGAAAATCCCATTTATATCAACTAACGGTGGGGGGGGGGGCATTAGAACCCCTGTTCCCCCTATTTATACTTATTCAATGAACACCTAATAACAGTCACGGAATCGCCTCATCAGAATGATCCTAATCTAAATTTTGAACGAAAACTTAATTCTGCATGAAAATCCCATTTATATCAACTAAGGGGAGGGGCATGAGCCCCCCGTTCCCCCTCTTATACATATCGAATGAACTCCAAAAACTAATCAGGGAAGCGCCTTGTCAGGATATACCTACATACAAAATTTCAAGTGGATCGAATATTTTTATCATGAGTTATCGTGTTACGCACGAACGCACGTACATACAGAACGGACGGGCACATAAGCTCTCAGGCTATGATAGCCTGTGAGCTAAAAACAAACATTTCTGTACATAACGTTGACATCATTTCGCGAATAGCAAAATCGGACGATCAAATTTCGTTTTTACTGACATTTTTATGCTTTCGTACTTCAAAAGTAAAAACGAAACCATTATAAGATCACTACAGTGTCAGTTTGTCACAGTCATTTTACTTGTAAACTTTGGAACATGGTAAATTCAAACTGGGGGAAGTAATAAGGACTTTTGACCAACATATTTAGAGATTTTTAAACATTCACAAATATATTTAGTAAAAACATATGGGGGGCTGTAATCAAATTACTTTAAAAAAGAAAAAAAAACAATAAAAAATATACTTTTCTTTATGTATCGGGTGAGATATCGCGTGAATTATTTCATAACGCTAAACTCAAAAATACATTTTTTTTTTAGGTACTATATTTTCAGAGATATAGTAGAAAATGTAAGTGCAAATATATGTTCACCCAAATATATTTCATAATCTACTGAAACTAAATTTCTGAAAAAAATTAAAGGTGGTGCACATTAATTTAAACTTTGCAGGAAAACTAATAACACTTACCCTGCGTCAGACAATTTTTGGGAAAAGCGAATTTTTCCGGTACAAATAAATTTCGATATGTGGGCATTCAGCAAAGGTGTTGCAGAGCGGTGGAGGTACTTATCACGGCAAAAACATAAAAGCATTGTTGATAATGATTTTCGAAAAAAATCGTCGGTAATTTGCCGACATATTAACGCTTAAAGTTGTGGATGGTTTGAAATGATGGTATGCTTTTGTAAAAACTGTTAATTATATATTTGTGTAATGCAGTGGTTCGCAACCTATTATTGGCCACGCACAACGAAAACAGCTGTAATTTCACGATTCTCCGCTCCCACCCGCAACCTTCCGCCCCTACCCGCCCTGTCTTACCCTAGACACTTTCTGAAACATATATATCTTATTAACACTAGAACGCCGGGAAGGTGTCAATTGGACACTAATTACTGGACTAATTGTTGATTCGAACCAGAAAAATCTTCAAAAAATAAGTTATATGTAAGTTGTAGTGAAATGAGCTAACGAAATAAACTAAATTCTTTCAAATTATTTTTCTGGTTTTAAATAAATTTTATAAAACTTGCGTAAAAATTACCGGCGTTCTAGTGTTAAAAGGGAACTACAGGGGTTGGACAAAAATATGGAAACACCTTAAAAAAAAACACGTTTTCTTGCCTAGTATTATGTACGGTACCCGTTGTTATTCAAAACAGCTTGCATTCTTCTTGGAATAGATAAATACAGTTTCTATATGTTTGCCAAGGGAATATTGTACCATTATTCCTGCAAAACAGTGGCAAGTTCAGAAAACGATGTTGGCGGTGGATAGCGAGAACGCACTTTCCGCTCCAATGTAGACCACAATGGTTCGATAATATTGAAGTCTGATGATTTTGGTGATCTGGGGAGATGCGAAAATTCATCCTCGTGCTCAGAAATCCAGTCCTGGACAATGTGAGCTGTGTGAACGGGGACGTTGTCATCTTGGAAGATACCATCAACATTGGGGAACAAAGTTTGTACCATTGGATGGACTTGATCGGCCAAAATGTTCACATAAGTCTGAGCAGTAATACGTCCTTACAGAGTTATCATGGGGCCAGAAGAGAACCACGGTATGACTGCCCAAACCATCACCAAACCCCCGCCATGTTTCACTCTTGGCAACAAGCAGTCTATATTATAGGCTTGAGATGGCGTTCTCCAGACCTAAACTCGGCCAGAAGTGGGGAACAATGTGAAAGAAGATTCATCAGACCATATTACGCTCTTTCACTGCTCTATAGTCCATGCTTTATGACTTAAACACCACCTTTTCCTGTTACAGGCATTAGCATTACTGATGGATGGCTTTTCAATTGCAACATGGCCAGCGATTCCCTATTTGTGAAGCTCCCTTCTAATTGTTTTGGTACTCACATGATTTTGGTAATACGACATTCATTTAAGCAGTAACTTTTGCAGCTGCGGACTGCTTATTTTTCGCGATAATCCTCCTTAATGATCGTCTGTCACGGTCACTCAGCACACACTTTCGTCCGCGCTGTGATTTAGCAGATGATGTTTTTTCCGCACTTTAAATATGCGGAACAAATCTTCGACACAGTACCTCTTGAAACACTAAAAACCTCGGCTACCTTGCTTACGGAAGCACCCACCATACGCGCGCCAACAATTTGTCCACGTTCGAAGTCTGTTAACTCTGGCATAACGCAATGATAATCTCACATAACAGTGCTCCAACAACGACTGGACGGTGCAGCGATTTTACGAAGTTGTATAGGTGGCGTCAGTAGGCGAAAACTCCAGTGCCATCAACATAGTGCATTATAATCAGTCTTTCTTTTCAAACATGCATTTCAAAAGGTGTTTCCATATTTTTGTCCAACCCCTGTATATTTTCTTTAAAGAAGCACGGCACAGCTTTAACAATTATTCATTTTACATTTTTTAAGCATATTAAAGAGATTCACTTCCTGTCACATATGTGATTTTAATATACAGTAGAACCCCGATAATTCGGATTAACTGGGACCAGACCCAATCCGGATTATCGAAAATCCGGATTATCCGGAGAATAAGAAAAAAATAAATAAAATAAAACATACTTACAGAAATCACTTTTATATTAAACTTATTGAATAATTAGAGACAGTAAAAATGTTTACTTTGCTTAATTCTTCCGAAAAGATTTCAGAAAACGTTTTTTTAACTTCAGAATATGATGATGAAACAAATTAATGTTATGGAATTTAGCCAATCGCTTCTCAAACTTGAAAAAAAATGAGCAAATCAATCCGGATTATCCGGAGATCCGGATTATCCTGAGATCCGGATTAACGGGGTCCGAATTTAAGGGGTTCTGCTGTAATTCTATAAATGAAGCGATACATTTTCACTTTCATTACAGAAAAAGTTTGTTGTGTCTTTCCAACTTACCTGAATATTGAACAAATTCTGTATACTGTGCGCTTTTTTAATGCGCTCTTCTAAAATTATTTAAATAGACATGCACAGTGAAAAGAAAAAAAAACATTTACAGTCTTAATTTTTTAATTTAAAAATTTGGAGTCTCTGGCTTTATGTCTTCTCTCTTAATGTAAAGCAAGCAACAAAGTCATTGTAATGTCATTGAGTGTTCGGAACATGCCTGGATAAATTTTCGCAATATCTCAAAACTAGAAAATTGCGGAATATCATAAATTTGCACGAACACAAACTTCTAAATTTTCGATATTGTTTCGAAACATTTGTAAATAGAATCTTTGTAGATCGCTGTTTAATAAAATTTTCAGCGAAAACCCATAAAATGTTCTTAATAGGGTCAGAAGTTTTTTATTCGTTTGGCATTTTAAAGAGATTTTACATAAGTAAACAGTTTCATTGAATTTTATAAAATGTTAAAAATTATAGGTCCATTAAATACTTATGTATATATATATTGGGTTGTTCGGAAAGTCCTTTTTGTTTGGGAAAATCAATTCCTACCGGAAAATTTTGTCCATTAATATCTAAGTACTAGATATCGGAAACAATATCTAATAATTAAATATCAGAATTTTCCGGTACGAATTGATTTTCCTAAATGGAAAGGACTTTCCGAACAACCCAATATATGTATATGGTTTAATACAGATATTTTGTTTTTTAATTGAAAACAGCAGCAACAACAAATCTTACATTAGAAAAGGTTTTTGTTAAACATAATAATATTTCAATGAACTATCGAGTGATTATTAACGAGTCTCAAGCAATAGTTAGAATGATCTACCATTTTATCATATACCATTATACATTGTATTCGGATATACAGGGGTGTCAAATCTCCCACTCCCATTAAACCCAGAACGGGATAACAATTCATTAAAACAGAATTCATTTTTATTTAATTAATTCGAAAAAAAAAGATTTGATTAAATGCTGTATAATTTTTAGTTCAAAATTAATTGTTTTAAAAATGTAGTATTTTGTGCATTTTATGTGTGACATATACACTACGTTCGTCGCAGAACTATTTAGATAATATTAGAAGATGAAATCTTCAAATTTTGGTACTTCAAATACAATTATTTATACACATGAAACATTATGCTAAAAATTATTTATACATAAAACTTTATACTAAATCGAGCGATTTAATAGCAATCGATTTACAATTTAGTAACTGACATTTGTGATGTATTTCGCGCTGTTTTTGAATTGATGCTTTGCTGCTAACAGAAGCTTAGATTGCGTAGCACAGAATGGATATGGTATTTAAATATCATATTCAGGATCCAAGACTACAATTGTCGTCATTGTGAAGTTAATGGAATGAATGGACGACTTTATTATAACTTTTTTTTTATATTTATGTAAAAAGAAAAAGTAAAAGAAAAAAAAACTTTAAGTATAGCTGTGAAATTTTCCATTTTTCTGTTACCAGTATAATTGACAAGAACGGTTTGACCGATTTTGACAGATTTCATTGATCTCGACTGGACAACCCCTCGAAGCTGCTCTGCTGTTCAGCACAGTTCGATTAGACTTATACATTTATATTTTGATAAATCTGTAAGTATTTTAGTTAATCCTTTCCGGCGCAGACAAATTCTGTTCGTAAAATGAGAAATTGCTGACTGACACCGGAATTTACAAAAGACTTTTTTAGAAATTAAGAATTCCCTGATTTAAGCCGTCATTGTAAAAGTAAAATTTTACTAAAATATTATTGGTGCCGTTTGTAAGTTTGGAATTAAAATTAGGTGTTGCCAGAGTATTAACACTGCGCCGGAAAGGGTTAATGCACATTTGTTTAAGCACTTGTGGCGCGGTGGTATATCTATGAAACCATTAAATTTTAATTCCCGAACGCCACCTCGGCATCGAGATTTTGATTTAAAAAAATTACAGTTTATCGAATGCGCCAAATATAGAAATTTCTTATTTACAAATAAAGTTGTTTTCGAATTCCGGTGTCAGTCATTAATTTCAACATCTAAACAGTGAATTTGTCTTGCGCTGCAAAGGGTTATTCTTTTATTAAAGTATTTTTAATAGCTCATTCACAATTAAGCAATTTTCTTCTATGCCTTGCCTAATCGAATCACTTTTACAATGGATGCACAGTTGCACAGCAACTAAGCAATCCAGGATGCATCTAAATTAATCCTTTTTTCCACTTAGATAATATGAAAATTAGTTTAAAATTTTAATAGTATTATAAAAACGTAAAAGTTAGCAACTGTCTCTTAACTGAATATTTTAATTATACACAGGTTAAAGAAAGAATAACGTCAAGTCTCTGAAATTTCGAATCCCCGTATTTAATTATACAAAATATTGTCTTTTCAACACAAAAATCTACAAAAATCTCTGATTAAAGAAAATCAAAATTTCTTTACTAAAATACTCGACAACAAAGCAAAACAGAAAAATATATGAAGGAAAGAAATTAAGATTTTTTTTAAATTCAAAATTTAATAAAATCCGTGAGAATATTTATGCACTTGTGAAAATTGTCTGAATTACAAGGCACTTTTTTGCTTTCTAATTAAATTACGAAATCAAAACTGGCAATTTCAATTGTTTTCTTAAATGAAGATATCAAATCTCGCTTTTCATAATGTTTTTACCTCATTTGATTAATTATTTTTGAAGTATACATTGAATCAATAGATTATTAATAATAGAATATCTAAAATATAATAATTAGACATATTATTACTAACGGAAATATTAACAAAGACATGATTGAGTAATTTAAATTCAATAACAAGACATCTCGCGTTGCACTTCTAAAGATTCTAATTAATAACGAAACAATTCATTCTTTTTGAACATTAGAGGAAAGTTTGGCTCACTCTTGAGAGTAAGGATTTTTTTAGAAGGATAATTATGCCGAAAGCTGTATCACAAATATTGCGCAATTTAATTTATGTTATGGAGTCCCAGTAATTGATATTCAATCTATCAAGATTGTCCTTAAACTTGTGCTTTCTCCTTCAATTAGTTAATTAATTTCTATTATCAGGTTATGATTTAATAGATTATAATTTAATATAACTTATTAATATACTAATTAATTTATGTCTGTCATCATAAAGACCTGTTTTCTTTCTTTAAAGTAGATTAATAAATTCACTTGCTTTAACGAGTTCAAAACTAAATTTTCGATAATAATTATCTTAGAGATTGAAAAGGGAAAATATATTATTACTATAAACCTAATTAGACGTTGATAGTAAATTTCGTTTTCTTTTGTTCCGATACAAAGCAATATTAATTGAAAATTTAATGAAATAGAAAGTAATCCTTTCATTTAAATTATCGGATTCAACTTTATTGTACTTAACACTAGAACCGCCCGGTATTTTACTCAAGTTTTACAAAAATGGTTTCTCACTAGAATTTGAATTTTAAACTATTTAACTTATTTAATTAGTCTATTTTTGTGCTGCATAAATTTAACAAATCTTATAAAGAAAATTCTGGTTCGAATCGACTATTATCAATCTGGCAGAGGTTTATTTCGACCCCTAATGGCGGTCCTAGTGTTAAAACAGGGTTCCTATACTTCAAAGATTTTTGCAGGTGTAATATTAGTATTTTTTTTTTTTTTATAAAAATGGTAAATGCTGAATGGCACAATGAAATTTCACTCTATTTAAGTAGAGATTCTCTATAAAACAATGCTGGCACCGAAACATTTTCTAGTCTGAAAATTCCCAAACCTGTATCAACGCTCTTAAGGTAATACACAAATAAAATAACTTTAGATGTTTAATTTAAGGTAGTATAGGACAAATAAATAAAGGAAATATAGTAATACCTTAAACTCTTCGCGATGGGAGCCTTTTACAAATTTTTTAATATTTTGTCACCGGTTTTTAAAAACAGAAATTTGTACGTTATTAAATCGAGAAAATGTTCAGATTAAAAAAGGCAAATTTTACACTAAAATTTTACAGGTGGTGATAAACAAGGTTTCTTAACCCCTTAACTGGATAATTCTTTTCCGTTCAATAAATTGAAAAGAGCGGATTCAGACCACTATTATTTCAATAAAATATTCGTAAAATTTAGTCTAAACATTTTCGCCTTTCAATAGTATGAAAATTATCTTTAAAATAACAGTGGTGTCAAAAAGCTATAAATTATGCAATAAGAAAATTCATCTTGCCCGAACGCCGTTCGGGAAAACCAGTAAAGGGTTAAACCTTTCAGCGGCACGTATACAGGTCGCTCGTTCACAAGCGGTTAACATTCGCGAAGGTTTGGTTCCCGAAAACATCCGTGATTTTCAAAATCACAAACATTGAGATTATCTTCCTATACATATAAGAGGGTTAGACTCAAATTTGTTTATTAATGAAAAAGAGCAATTGAGGTTCAAAAAATTCGTTTATTAAGCATTATACATTAAATACACATGCTTTTAATAAATTAAAAAAAAATTAAACATATTGTACAAAATGTATTTGCTAGTGTATGGTGGAAAAAAATTAGTGCTGTGCGGTTGTTTGACAAAACATATTTTATGCTCATTAATTTCCAATTTGCGGCTTCGATTTCTATTTTAAAATTTGAGGCTCCTCACAAGTGAAAAATTCGCATTCAATTGCTTTTTCTAAAAGTTGTTGTTAACATTTTAAAATTTTCCCGACAATTTTTGTAGAAAATATTTCCCTTACAATAAAAAAATTAAAACTTTAGAAAATTTAGAAAATTGAAAAAAATCTGCATAAAAAACAAATAAAATGATCATCTATATTTTCCCTCAACACAAGGGCTGAAATTCTCGCATCCAACGCCATATAGCAATACATTTAGGCTATACAATACATAAATATCCTGTGTAGTATAACTCATAGACTTGGTAAAGCAAAATGAGTTTACTTTGTAAAAAAAAAAAAAAAAAAAAAAAAAAAAAATTAATACGTAATTTGCAAATGATCAAGTTCAGTCTTCGCGAAATGTTCAAATGTTTCGCATTTGATTATTTCGCGAATAATCAATGCACTAGAGTTAAATTCTCGAAATTTAACCCTTTAACCCTTTAAGAATCATAGCATTTTCATTGCTAAGATATCGAAATAAATGAATGACACCGGTAATTAAGAACAAATAGATTTCTAAATGAGAAAATGTAATTTTTCACATACAAAATAAAAGGGATATTTTTAGATAAAAATACCGGTGTCAGTGTTGCGTATCGGAATTAAAATTTTGTGGTTTCGTGGCGAAACCAATGAACGTTAAAGGGTTAACCAATTCGTGACGGGAGCCTTTTACAAAATTTTTAATGTTTCCTCACCGATTTTTAAAAGCAGAAATTTGTTCCTTATTAAATCTAGAAAATGCTCCGATTAAATAAGGCAAATTTTACAGTAAACTTTTACTGTTGGGTATAAACAAGGATTCTTAAGCCTTTTTTTGCGGCACGTATACGTGTCGCTCGTCTCCAATGGGTTAACGGACAAACAATTCTCATTACTAAATTGCTGAAATAAATGAACACCGGTAATTGCGAACAAATGCATTTATAAATAATAAAAAGAGATTTTTCACTTATATTATAAAATAGATTTTTTTTAAGGTGTCGTTCTTGCCTATCGGAATTAAAATTTTGTGATCTAGCAGGAAAACCAATGATCGTTAAAAGATTAAAGGACTACTGTACGTATTCTGGTTTATTAAGAATGATTGCAGTGTTGCCAGATGGGCTACTTTTTTTAAATTCAGATTCTTGAATGGTAATGATAAAATATGACTTATTCAATGTCATGATAATTAAGACAAAAATAAAAGGTAATTTACCGTTTCAAAAAAGTGGTGCCAATCGAAATATCTGAATTTTAAAAAAGTAGCCCACTGGCAACACCGTATGATTGATTTAGTTAACACTGTCGGGCATTATAAATGATTTGATTTGTTAACTGACAGTAAAAGAAAGGGAAACATGCAAATTTGTGTCTCTATCACTAATGATATTTCATCTCTTTCAGTTTCTCGGAAATAACAAGTTGAATAAAAACATCACATGGTTTGGCATACAGGTTTTCCAATACACGTGATAAAAGACTGATGTAATTAGAATAGAATAAAAATGAGATATATTTCGAGAAACAAGGCTGTAATAATCGCAAAAAAAAAAATATATGAGACTTATGTAATTAATTTTTTAACTGTAACTATGTAAATATTTTACTTGTAGATTAAAAGAAGAGATAATGGGATATAAAAATAATCAAATTCAGCGATACTTAAGGGGACAGTGGACCTTTATTTGAGCAAAATCGTCTATAGCAACGCAAAAAAAGGTCTATTTCTGTGGTATAATAATACCAAAACAGTTTTTTTCTTTTTAAAATGTCATTTATGAAGTTTATAAGAGGTAAATAATAAAGATAAGTGTACTTATATACTTTAAATTTGCTTTTCTGAAAACTAATTTTTCAGCTTTTTTAGATTTTTTAAATGCTCTTTGCGACGTAATGTTTGATCAATATTTATGAAATTAATAAGGAAGTATCCTGATATTGTTTAGAAAGAAATTGTGTAATCTTTTTAAAATTCCTCTTCTTTAAGTTAGTCAAATTTAATTTCTTACTTATTAAAAGGCAAAATTTTGATGAAAATCGATATGGAATTTAGAAAAAAAAACCCTGTTAAATATTAACTATTCAAAATATTAAAAAATTCTTACCCAAAATTGTTTACAATAGAGTTTTAAATGATCAAAATGCAAAAGCAAGAAAATATCTCAAAAATTAAAACACGAGCAGCATTTTAAAATTTCGTTTAAAATTTTACTAAGAATTTTTTAAATTTTAAGATTAAAATAAGATTGGAAATTTTTTGAAGGTGTTCTATACTCTTTTGGTGAAATGTATATATGCACAAAATTTCATAATGCTATGATGAAAAAAAAAAAATTAATGCCCACCGCCCCTACCCTGAATGGGTCTAATCGACCCATAGCTATGACTTGTTTCATACAATTCGAACCAGAACTTTTTTCATGGAGAAGGTTAAAACACTAAGTCAATTAAACATATTAAAATATTCTAAATAACAATTCTGGTGGGAAATGTTTTTAATCAAGATTGAGTAAAACTTTAACAGGGTAGGAACATTAAAGAAATACTTAAAATACATCCTATAATAAATAGCCTAATGACAATGTCACAGATTACACTAATTAACTCAAATTTATCATAACGTATTATTTCATATATTAATTTTTATGAAACCTTAAAACATATTACTAACAAAATAATAAAACATAGTTTTATGTTTCATAAAACTAACACTGTTTGAAAAATCTACGCATAAAGCTGTTTCACGCATGCATGTATTTCTCGCCGTATTTTATGGAAATCTTTACAGCTCTAGTAAAAGTAGTTGGATTTAAGAGAAATGCTATAAAAGCGATAGCATTGCTTTTAAAATTGGAGGAAACGGGAGAAATTGTAACGTTAATGGATGTAAAGAACAATCCGTATGAGGCGACATTTTTGTTTTATAGTTTAACCCTTTAACAATCAAAGCATTTTCATTGCTAAGATGTCGAAATAAATGAGTGACACAGGTAATTAAGAACAAATATATTTCTAAATAAGAAAACGTGATTTTTCACATACAAAATAAAAGGGATATTTTTAGATAAAAATACCGGTGTCAGTGTTGCTTATCGGAATTAAAATTTTGTGGTTTCGTGGCGAAACCAATGAACGTTAAAGGGTTAACTGTGAAACCTTTAAAATTAGAATGTCACATGTAAACCTGAGTTTGACCAAGGATATTCAAAGTTATGCTTTATAACCCGAAGCAAGACAAAAGTATACGATTGCAAGATTAAATTTATGAGTTTAATTGTACAATTTAGAAATCTAAGTGCACTGTATCTAAGTATAGCCGGGGGGGGGGGGGGAATGGAAATACAACCCGACTAACTTTGTAAACAGGGCTGCTACAGGTGACTATTTTTTGCTTAACCTTTTTTTCCCAAGCACCTTCGTCGTTCCAAGCCCAAGCTCGCACTCTGATTGGTTGTTGCTCTCGGCACTGTTTTCATGTAACTTGGCGATAATCATACTTGGCCTAGCGATAGATGCTTCCGTCGAGGAGTTTGATTTCCTTCCGAACCGAGTACAAAGTAACTTTTCCCGTTTATTAATAAGTAAAGCATTAGCCATTTTATAAAATAACACAAGATAATAATACACAAGAGCACAAAATGAAGGAAGAATAAGAATGAGTAGGTTAGGTTTTCGGTTTCTCGTTCACTTACGAGCGAAGTTTTTTTCGCCAAGTATGGTTATCTCCAAGTTACGCGAAAACAGTGCCGAGAGCAACAACCAATCAGAGTGCGAGTTTGGGCTTGGAACGACGAAGGTGCTTGGAAAAAAAATTTCCTCTATTTTTTATTATAACTGGCACCACATTCACAAAACGCCTTCTTTCTTCACGTACTTGTTATAATTAAAATTCTCATTTTCAAATTCTGGTGTTGATGTGGCATTTTTCTATAAAATTTAAGTGAGCTATATTTTATCCCACCGCCCTTCAAGGGAATAAAACTAATTGTAGAAATTTCATGAAAATTCATTGAAGGATGTAGAATATATTTATGATTCCAAAACACAATATTGCTAATACAAAAATAAGTTTAGGTTCGTTTGAATATGTAGATAGCCGATTAACCCTTTAACGATCATAGCATTTTCATTGCTAAGATGTCGAAGTAAATTATTGACACCGGTAATTAAGAACAAATATATTTCTAAATAAGAAAACGTGATTTTTCACATACAAAATAAAAGAGATATTTTTAGATAAAAATACCGGTGTCAGTGTTGCGTATCGGAATTAAAATTTGGTGGTTTCGTGGCGAAACCAATGAACGTTAAAGGGTTAATCAAATTTTATGTCTTATTTATAAGTAGATTTTATTTCTGATTGTTTTGTACCAGTACCATTCTTCTACAGTAATTCGTTGCAAAATAAAAAAAAATATTTTTTTTTTTTTTTTCACGCCACTACATAAAAAAGTTTCATATCCACAAAAAATGATTGGAGGACAATTAAACTTCAACGGAATATATATTTAAGGCTTGTTTTGATGTAAGCATTAGTTAGTTGAACGATTAAGAATAATTACAAATTAATCATTAAATATTAGTTAATTACTAAAATTTGGAAGACAGTATTTGTAAATTTTAACTTTTTCAAGTTTAGGGCTGCGAAAATCTCGGTGCCATCAATCTCTCACCACTAAAATTCAAAAGTTCTTTCAGTGGAAAATTATTAGTATTCTGCCAAGAATTTTGCACAAAAAATTACCGGGGAAATAAGAAAGAAATTTAGTGGTAAGAAACTGGCTGATGACGCTTATATTTTTGTACCTCTGTTAAAGGCTGGGTTGCAAGTTTAGTCTCTACTTTTATTATAAAAACTTCGAGTTCATGGCAGAAATTCTGAAAGAATAATTTTCCATTAGGTAATCAAAAAACTTTAGTCATCAAATAACAAAAACAATACCATACAGAATTTCTGAAGTAAATTTAAAATTTCACAATTAAAAAAGAGGCCAATTCTGGCAACCCAGTTTCAAAGACGTTTGTATAATATTTGTATCAATCAAAATTTGTACGTAAAATTTTCAATAAAATATTATTTTTATAACGTTTGAGAACAAATCTTTATAACCACATTTATTCATATTCAAATGAAATTCTCCGAAAGCCCTTGTGAATTTTTGACATAACAGCAATATAATTAATACTCTGAAAAGATTAATTCATAAGTTTATTAAAATTTACTTATTAATTTGCTTCTATGAATACTATGAATGTGAATATAAATTTAGCCGTGAATTCTAGTTATTTTAGCATTATAAATATTGAACAGAAATACGCCTTTATAATGTGGTTTTATTATTTACCTAATCAAATAATTTAAAGTTTATGAATTTTCACTGATAATTTAATTTGATTCTGAATAAATTTAATATCTAATATTATACAAATTTCTTTAGAAAATTTAAATATAAGAATACAATGAATATGTATATTAGTATTTTAGTAAATTAAGAGTTTTGAAACTTAAGGCATATTAAATTTGACTTTAACAATTAAATAGAATCATATATTTATTTTGTGTCTTCATGTAAATGTCACTTATTAATTTTGCACGTAATCGATGCAGATTTTTTTGTAAATTTTAATGCTTTCAATATCTTTTGCAATTCCAGATTTTTATGCGTTCGTAATTACATAAATTCGTAGCACATATAGTCGTTGTATGGTCCATCTGTCTGTCTGTTCATCTGTCCGTATTTAACAGCGCAATAACTACATAACCGAATGGTCTTAAATTAAATTTATCTTATCGCTTTAAAATTTGGTCGAGTACATTCAAATTTTTTGAAAATCGAAACAAAATTGAAAAAGATATTAATAAAAGTTTTCTTCTTTCTGTTAAATCCTATCGAACATAATTAATTCAATGATATTCCACGATAGGTAAGGATTTTAAATTGAAATGGACCCCACCAGTGGCCGAGAAGTTTTGCCTCTGAACCTGGTAGAAGGCAAATGCTGGTTTCGAACCCAATCGCGGCCGTCGACCTAACCTTTCGGAGTTTTCCGTGGTTTTCTTCGAACTTTGGATTTTTTTGCGTAAATACGGGTTAGGTTCCCTTAGAAAGACCCCCACGGAGAGCATTCCCCTTAGGGCCTATATCCCTAGTGTAGATAATTGGCTGACATAAATACAAACAAAAAATTTAAAATGCTATGGTGAGGATGTACTATTTAAAATGGAGTTTTATTATTTCATTTATTACTGAAATTAATAGAAATCATCATAATAAATTTTGTAATGATGCATTTTACTATTTATTTATAAAACTTGTTATAGTAAGAATGTACCACATTTGTACGAATGACGTACAACTTTACTAAGCTTACTTTACATTAAAAAGAAAAAAACAAATTAAAACTTTACGTACGAAACAAAATGGTGGAGTCACATTAGTTTTGTTTCCTGGAATGCTACAACGTTTTTAAGGGAATACTTTCCAAGTTTCTTTAGAAGACACATAGTCGACGTTTCGTCTTGTTTATATCCCGAGATAGCTGAGTTTAGCAGAAAGAATTTCTAAGCATAAATGTATTCTATAAGCTCAAAATTATGAGTACTTTGAGGCTAATATTAACAGAAATTTTATTTTTGGAGCAGCAGGAAAGAATAAGCGGTTTTTTGAGAATGTAATATTGTGTTCAAATGTTAAAGTGAAATATTCTTTTATTCAAGAATATTAAGGATAGATATTTCAGTTTATTCTTGTATGTATATTTATGGCATTTTTATGTTTTCTTGACCTTCTAATCATCAAAGTAAACATATGTATATGGATATATGTACGTATATATATATGTATATATGAATAATAGGGGGGGGGGGTTCAAGAAAATGTAGCGGGTGCTCTCATATTTTCTCTCTCTCTCTGACGCAGAAAGATAAATTAGTGCACATTCACATTGTAGGTACTATGTTCCATATTAAACTGTTGTAATAATTTCATTTTATGCTAAGAAAACAATATAATGATAAAAAATTCGATTGTATAACAAGCGCAATAATAAACATCATGTTAGCTTCATATGTGTAAATAGGTTGAGCGCGTGTTGAAACACTTATTTTAGCTAAAATTTAATGTTTTTGCAAAACTGTGAAAGGGCCTTTAAACTAAATTGGATTTTTCAACCGAATTTCATATCGATATTTGGAACATAAATTCATTTAGTGATCTTGGAATGTGAGTCTCAAATTGTTTTTCTTTTGGGGGAGGACGGGGGGCTGAGCCGCCCCTAGCACCCCTTAGCTACGGCCCTGAAGAGGGAGAGAGTTAGCGAACGAGAGAGATTTAAGGGGACAGAAACCTCCAAATACATTTTTGAATTTTATTTTTGAATTTTAACTTCATATAATTTTCAAGGGCTCTTTATATGACAACCTCAGAAGCCAAGGGGTATAATACAATATTTGATACGATTATATATCTTCAAATCATTAAAACGAAAATAACAGGACTTCCTCTCAAATAGGACGTAATCAACAAACCTAGAATCATTATCTTTCATGGGATATCGAAAAAAATGCGTAACTCATTCGGAAACACGTTTAATCCATTTTCATTCATAGTACGTAACTCTTCCAGATTCTTTTGAGTTACCCTGGATATGATCTACAGGCAGGGCCGTCCAACGCGGCGCCAGCGGGCGCCATGGCGCCCTTTGCAAGTTTTCTGGGCGCCCTTTTGAAGGTTTCCTGTTGCTAGTATTTTTTTTAATATAATTCCTTCGTAAAGGATGCTATATTTAAAATCCTTTTAGGGGTGCACAACCTGTGGCCCGCGGGCCAAACTGATACCAGTAATTTTATGCAGAATAATTTTCCTTATAATAATGACAGAAACTTTGCTATGTAATAAAACAAACGTCACTTTTCAAATATTCTGGTGGCAAACGATTTTCTGGCAAAAAGGTTGTGCATCACTATATTTTCATAAGGCATGTTTTAAAAATCTCTAAAAGTGTTTTTCACGCATCAACAATCATAACGTACCTAACGTACTAAAAGAAAAGCAACAACATACAATAATTTTTTTTTTTTAATCATGTGCTGTTAAGTTTTCTTACTAATCTATAGTTATGCTTTATAAGTCTTTTTATGAAAATAATGTCGATAGGAATTAATAAATGCTAGAAAAAACTTTTTAATATGTTAAGAAGTAAAATGTAGAAAAAATTATGCGATTCTTCTTTTCTTTCGAGCAGTTCGAAAGTTCAGCATTTTGTTATTGTTATTAACGTTGTTTCACTGGCCATTTGGCTGTTTTATAAGACGGGATAAAATCTGTCTTTTTCTCACCCAGACCTTTGAAACTTTAAGTAGTTTTATTTACTAAAAATGTCTATAAAATAGTGTGAAACGAATGAAACGAATGAATGATCAATGCTCTTTCAGACTCTCTTTTTGGAATTACCCATGACTTTCTTTCAGTATTTTTTATAATGGCAAATTTACACACCCAAAAAAAATTATACTCATTGCAAAGTATTTGCGTCCCCAAAAAACATAGCAATAACTGTGATTATCATTTTATTTTAATGATGGATGATAATTCATTTTCTGGTTCCTTCCAATTCAAAACTATTTGAGATAACCCCTCGCACATACATGTATTATTCGAAATTTATTATGGTTTCTTTTAACATGGTGCTTTATATTTATAGGGTCATAATGTTTCATTTTCATATATATATATATATATATATATATATATATATATATATATATATATATATATATATATATATATATATATATATATACTGCTACTAATATTGAAAATGATTTTCTTGTATGTTTTGAGCCATGTTAACCTCTTCAGTCCCTGAGTACCCAAATGGGTACATCAGTTTTGTCCCATTTTATTAATGATACTCAAATATAAATGAAATTTCGATATAAGAATAATATGTTTCGAATTCTAGGATTCGAGCTAATGAAAATAAAACAAAAATCTCGCTCTGAAGTCAAATGAGAGAAGAAATAATTCAGTAATAATTAAAAATACTGTAATAATCGCCAGTAGCGAAGAGGTTAATAATGGCGCCCTTCACTGCTTGCCAAAAGCTGAGATGCGTCCCTGATTAGTAAAAGGTTGGACAGCCCTTTACAGCCCTTTGCCTGAACGAGAGGGATTTAAGGGAACAGAAATCTTCAAATACATTTTTGAATTTTGTTTTTGACTTCATATATTTTTCAAGGGCTCTTTATATGACAACCTCAGAAGCCAAGGGGTACAATACAATATTTGATACGGTTATATATCTTCAAATCATCAAAACGAAAATAACAGGACTTCCTCTCAAATAGGACGTAATCAGCAAACCTAGAATCATTACCTTTCATGAGATATCGAAAAAAATGCGTAACTCATTCGGAAACACTTTCAATCCATTTTCATTCATTGTACGTAACTCTTCCAGATTATTTTGAGTTACCCTGGATATGATCTACAGCAATTATGAACACAACGTAATATGCAAAATTGTAGTTAAACTTAGAAACTCATATCACAGCTAAAAATGAATTTCCAGCAAAAATCTGTAACTTACTGTATTTCTGATACAATATAGTATCCGAAATATTTTGTGAGTCCCCTGTTTCTGTCCCCTGGTGATTATAATTCGATTTGGAGTAAATTGAATTCTAAGATAATGGATGTTAAATTTGAACATCGATAATAATTGACTGAAGTGAAAAACGAAGTAGGAAATGGTCACCGTGGTTTCATTGTGGACTTTGAACTGTTATTTCAAAAAATTCACAGCTGCCAACTTTTACGCATTTTTTCAACCACAAAAAAGTTATAGTAAATATTGTCTTGTTTAACCATTTAATTCCCATGCTAGAGCACTTTCTAGAAATTATGTAGTTCATTTCACACCAGAAAAATTCAATGGCTAATTTTGTTTTATTTAAATACGGAATGATCTGTTATTGATTAAAGCAAATATTGTTGTTTTAATTTTCTGGTGGGAACTGAAATATACGAATTAAAGTATCTCGGGCGGTTTGGGATCCAGAGGGTCAATCGTCGAAATCTTAGGATTAAACAAACGGAAAATCTCTGTACAATTTTAGTGGTTGCAAAAATGCGTAAAAGTTGGTAGCTATGTAAATGTCATAAAAGTAGAGTACAGTTTTCTTTATAATTACCGTAATTTCGGGTGGATAAGCCGCAGGTCAAACAATTCTTTTTCGACCCAGAATATTTTAAAAAATAAGTGTAACTACTTAGATCGCCGTAAATATTTGTATTCAAGTACTAAATAAGATTTCTGGGTCCAAAAAGAATTGTTTGATCTGCGGCTTATACACCCGAAATATTGTTTATTATTCGGCAAAAGTAGTTGATCTCCTGAAAGCAGCACGTAATTAGAAAATTCATTAGCTGAAAAGAAAAAAAAGCATATTTCCAGGTCCCTGTATACTTAGTTTATAAAATTAATTATAGACATTTTTTCTGCGTATTTCAAACGCGTTACATTATTTCATACATAATTAAATCGATATATGTTGCTGAGATTTATTACAAGTTACTTTCTGTATAATAGAAAGTACAGATATCTAACAGTATTTACAGGGTCTCACAAAAGATTCCTGATACCATATTGTATCAGAAATACAGTATGTTACATATTTTCAACCTCTAAATATTTATAAAGCTAATTATAGTACGAACGCATCTCATTTGCCATGCTTGACCTGCATTTTCCAACTTGTTTATTTTACTTTTATTTTTGGCGCTATTTGTAACTGAATTTGATTATAATATACATAGGTTGCCGCAGTTTTCTTTTCTTTCTATCTTTTTTCTTTTATTCGTTTAATCTTTTTTTTTTTCATTTTTTTTTTTTTTTTGCTTTATTTTTATTCGCTATTACAAGTTCTAAATATTTATAAAATTAATTATAGTACGTACGCATCTATCTCATTTACCACGCTTAATGTGCAATTTCCAACTTTTTTATTTTACTTTTATTTTTGGCGCTATGTGCAATTGAATTTGATTACAAAATAAATCAGTTACCGCAGTTTTCTTTTCTTTTTTCTTTTTTCTTTTATTTGTTTCCTCTTTCTCTGCTTTAATTTTTTTTTTCGCACTATTTGCTTTCATTTGGTACTTTTATATTACATTTAATCGTTCTCTTCATTCCAAATGAAACCATTAATCATTATTATAGTGCCATCTGCAATAATTAGTTAATATATATCATTTGCTTTCAACAGTGCTGTAAATACATTTCTTTGAACATTATACTTATGCCATTTTATAGGTTAATAATTACCAAATTATCGCAAACGAAATTGTAGAAACTAAACAAACGTTAAACAGGTTTTATCAAATAAACAAAATCAAGGACAACAGGTCTGTTTCATTGTATGTTTATATGTGTCTGTCATTATTGTTTAAATGAAATCTCAGAAAAGATTATTATGTACTTTATATTATATTATATTTATCTATTCATTGACGCAAACAAGAACAAATGGGTAAGTGTGATCGCAGTTCGCACGGAGGGTTTTGTTTAATATTTCTTTTCAAAATAATTTATCCTTTAATTAATAAATCCAAATTGTTTATTTATATTAAACTCTTACATAGATGATAGCACCAATAAATTTAATTTTAAAATTAAATTAAAAAGAAATTTTTTATTTTTTAATCATATTTAAAATGTTCAAATCAAATCATTAAAATAGAATCCAAAACTCTTTGTTTTTCTATTTCAAAATTCGAAGTTAGAGGAGATATAAATAAAATTTTAAATTTATAAAAGCGAAAATAATTGTTTAAAGTTAAATGTGAAATGCTGAATCACAAAAGATTTTTATATAAAAAAAAATAAATTAATTTTTTTTAATGAATGTCAGATGAACGGAACCTAACAATACCTAACAATACTTAAATTGGTCAAAAATAGGAAATTTGTTTTTATTAGATCATCTTAGGATAAAAATTTCAAATAATTGGATCGGGGATCGAACTAAGAAACTTCGGTTTACAAACGAGATGCTTTTCCCTCATGCTATGACGTCTACGTGCAAAACGTTCAAATTAATGTCCTCGTTTCAAATGCAATCGCAAAAAATGGACGAATGATATTAACACTAGAACCGCTGGAAAATTCATTCAAATTTAAAAAAAAAATATATTTCTCACCGGGATTTTATTTAAAACTGTTTAAGTTACTTATTGAAAACATTTTTGCTCAGCATATATCTAACCTTTTTTATGAAGGATTTTCTGGTTCGGATCGACCTCTCTCCTTACGATACGGGTCAAAATGACCCTTCGCCACGGTTCTAGTGTTAAGACAGTTGATTTAATTAAAACAATGGACTTTTAAATTTTTTTATTATTTGTCGTGTGACACGAGATATTCAACTGTAAGTACATAAAATTTGAAGTCTCTGACTTATAATTTTTTGGGGTATGGATTCTTCAGACAGAGAACAGAGACGAATAGGGCTTCGTCAGATGAACGAAACCCTAAAAATGACAAATATGTAAATATTTACTAAGAATTTAAAAGTCTTAAACATTTTTAACGTCGTCTATCTTTTTCTGCTTACTTTACTTTTCTGCTCGCTCAGGTTTTAACCCTTTAACGTTCATTGGTTTCGCCACGAAACCACAAAATTTTAATTCCGATAAGCAACAGTGACACCGGTATTTTTATCTAAAAATATCCCTTTTATTTTATATGTGAAAAATCACGCTTTCTTATTTAGAAATATATTTGTTCTTAATTACCGGTGTCTTCCATTTATTTCGACATCTTAGCAATGAAAATGCTATGATCGTTAAAGGGTTTAGGGATTATAAAGAGAAAACATAAGTAAATTCACAATGGATTTAAATATGAATTTAAAAGTTATACAAATTTCAGAGAAAAAAAAAAGGGATTACTGAATTTAAGTATTATTCTGCAGCAAAACAAATTTATAAAAAAAAATTCTGTCGCTTCAATTTTCTTTTCCTAAAGCAAATTTTTTTATATATGCAGACAGATATGCTTTTTTAGATATGCTTCGTCAGATGAACGAAACTGTAAAAATGACAAATATGTAAATAGTTACCAGTGTTCTCGCTGACTTTTGATCAACGATAGTAATTTGGCTAATTAAAAATAAAAAACATTCGCCAAATGGAAAAAGTCTTGGCAAAATAAATTCGCCGTATAGCACAAAAAAAAAAAAAAAAATCTTTAATCCTTTAATGTACACCCTTTTTTCAATATGCTCTAAAAAAACCTAAGTTTTTATAACTATGACAGCGATTGTTATAAATCTAATTTCAACAATCCGCTATAAATATAAAAAAAATGTATATACTAAACATATATATATTTATATATATGCATATGCATAAAAAATGAAAAATGAAAAAAGAAAAAGCAAAAATCGAACACTAGCAATTTGGCGAATCTAATCGCTTGTTTACTCGCCAAATTAAGAATTTAGTCGTAATTTGGCGCATTGGCGAGCGACAGCGAGAACACTGATAGTTACCACGAATTTAAAAATCTTAAACTTTTTTAACGTCGTCTATCTTTTTCTACTTACTTCATTTTTTTTGCTCGCTAAGGTTTTAAAGGATTATAAACAGAAAACATAAGTAAATTCACAGTAGTTTTAAGTAAGATTTTAAAAGTTATAAACATTTCAGAGAAAAAAAGGATTACTGAACTTAAGTATTACTCTGCAGCAAAACAAATATACAAAAATATTTCTGTCGCTTCATTTTTTTATTATATTTTTTTTCTCAAGCAAGTTTTTTTAGATACGCTGCTTACTTTTTGCCGCAAAAATATTACAAATAACAGTGAATGTCTCAATGAATAAAATACCATTTTGTTTAATTTTAATTAACAGTAGAAGGTGTCAATTTGACACCGATCACTGGACTAATTGTCGATTCAAACACGAAGAATCTTCAAGAAATAAGTTATGTATCAGCTGAAATGAAATGAGCTAAGCAAACTAAATAATTTCAAATATTTTTTCTGGTTTTAAATATATTTTATAAAACTTACGTAAATTCTTCCCGCGTTCTAGTGTTAACACTAGAACCGCCGGGTATTTTACTCAAATTTTACAAAAATAGTTTCTCACTAGAATTTGAATTCTAAACTATTTAACTTATTTAATTAGTCTATTTTTGTGCTGCATAAATTTAACAAATCTTATAAAGAAAATTCTGGTTCGAATCGACTATTATCAATCGGGCAGGGGTCATTTTGACCCCTAATGGCGGTTCTAGTGTTAAAGATAGCGTTTAACCCCTTAATGGTCGCATTAAATTATGGTTCAAAAATTCAAATTCATTATTACCACCACTTTTTCGAAAAAAAAAATATTCATCTTATTTAATGACAAGTAAAAAAAAAATAAATAAATAAGAAATAAAAATGATACCAGAATAAAACCAATTACACTATTTTATAAAACTGGTGGGAATCAAAGAATAAAAGCCGTGAAGCTTGCCGCCCGTGAATGTCTCGTGCGCAACGAATAAGAGGTTAAAGAATATTTCATCCAAAACTTGCACATTATTTCTTTTTTCAAATATTAAATTGATTTATTTATTTGGTTACATAAACAGAAAGAAAACAAGTTGCAAAAATGCATTATAAATAGTTGCCAAGAATTTAAAAATACAGTCGAGTCTCCATATAACGAAATCCACCGTTCCAGTAAAAAATTCGTTATATAGAGAAATTCGATGTGTAGAGAATGATGTTAAAAATCGTATTTAATGTGTGAGATTTGAACAAACATTATTTTGGATTTTTTGAATTAGGAATTTGAAATGTTTAAAAGTAAATATTAACCTAATATTTTATTTCTTAATTATTTAAGCTGTTTCATAAAAGAGAACAGACATTTATTTGAAAGCTTAATGAAAATCAAATAAGGAAGACTTGCATTAATTTCAGATGAAGAAATCTGTAATTTTTTGTTGTTTTGATTTTTAAGTTGTTACGCTCTCAGAAAAGAAAAAAAAATACTCAAATTTTAGCAAGAAATGAAAAATTGTAGTTAACATTCCCTTCCTTTTGAAGGCCTCTCTTATGTGCCTCTCATTGATTCCTCTCTTACATGTGTATCAATCCAATTGACACTTCCTTGAGAAGGATGTGGAAAGGTATGTGGGAGGTGGGATGAATTCGTTGGATTTGCAGAACAAGGAGAGAAGTAATATAAAAAAACTTAAATTTAATAAATTAAGACCAATTTATGAAAAAAATCGTTATATGGAGATAGATATTCCGCTATATAGAGACTGTTTTTAATGTAATCATGCGAAAAGGGGACTGTTCCTACTAAAAATTCGTTATATAGAGAAATTCGATGTATGGAGTTTCGTTATATAGAGACTCGACTGTATTACATTTTCAACGTCATCTAATATTTTTCTGTACGCTCAAATTTGAAACGATTATTAAGCGAAAACCTAAGTAAATTCACAATGGATTTAAGTAAGAATTTAAAAGTTATAAAAATTTCAGAGAAGAAAAGATTACTGAATGAGAAAATAATGAAATATAAAAATAAAAGGAAAAAATAATAAAATAATAAAGTATAATAAATAATATAAAATAGCGAAAAAAAGACTGAACATAATAGAGAGAAAACGAGAAATAGAGAAAAAAGAAATGTATAACAATATTTCTGTCATTCACCTTAATTTTTTTTCAAGCAATTTTTTCTTTGAAATGCAGTTTATTTTTTTTTACTACAAAAATATTACAAGCAGTGAATGTTGTCTAAAACGTATAAAATGGCAATTTTTAAATTTTGATTAAAAATAAGGTTTAAATAATATTTCATGTTAAATTTGGTAACATGATTTTTAAAAGTATTAATTGATTTATTTATTTGAATACACAAATAAAAAGAAAACAAATGACAAAAATGTAAATATTTGCTAAGAATTTAAAAATCTCAAGCATTTTTAACGCCATCTATCTTTTTCTCCTTATGTTACGTTTCTGCCAGCTAAAGTTTTAAAGGATTATAAAGAGAAAACGTAAGTAAATTCACAATGGATTTATGTAAAAATGTAAAAGTAAAAAAAAAAAAAAAAAAAAAAAAAAAAAAAAAAAAAAAAAACAGATAAAAAGATTACTGAATTTAACTACTATGTTGCAGCAAAACAAATGTAACTGGTAAAATTGCTAAAATTGTTAGGATATTTTTCAAGAGTTTTTCAAGGATTAAATTGTTTTCTTTATTTGCATATATAAACAGAAAGAAAACAATGTAAATAGTTGCAAAAAAAAAAAAAAAAAAACATATATATATATATATATATATTACGTTATCTATGTTTTCCTACTTATTTTACTTTTCTGCCAATTAAAATTTTAAAGATAAAACGTCACAAAAAATGTGAAATACAGAGAAAAAAGAGAAAACGTCATATATGTTATACAGAGAAAAAGTCAGTAAATTTACAATGTACTTAAGTAAAAATTTAAAAGTTAATTAAATTCAGATAATAAAAAAAAAAAAAAAAAACTGAATTTAACTATCATTTTGAAGCAAAACAAATGGACAAAAATATTTCCGTAGCTTCACTTTTATTTTTCACAATAAAGTTTTCTTTAGATATAGTTTTCTACCACAAAAATATCACAAACAGCGAATGCCTCTAAAACAATAAAATGTCATTTTTTAAATTTCAATTAAAGGTAATGTTTAAATAATATTTCATCCTAAATTTGGTAAAATGCTTTTTTTTAATATTAAAATAATTTACTTAATTGCATACACAAACAAAAAGAAAACAAATGACAAAAATGTAAATATTTGCCAAGAATTTAAAAATCTCAAACATTTTTAACGCCATCTATCTTTTTCTCCTTACGTTACGTTTCTGCCAGCTAAGGTTTTAACCCTTTAACGATCAAAGCATTTTCATTGCTAAGATGTCGAAATAAATGATTGACACCGGTAATTAAGAACAAACATATATGTAAATTAGAAAACGTGATTTTTCACATACCTATAAAAAGGGATATTTCTAGATAAAAATACCGGTGTCAGTGTTGCATATCGGAATTAAAATTTTGTGGTTTCGTGGCGAAACCAATGAACGTTAAAGGGTTACAGGATTATAAAGAGAAAACGTACGTAAATTCACAATGGATTTAAGTAAGTAATTAAAAGTTTAAAAAAAATTCAGATAAAAAAGATTACTGAGTTTAACTATTATTTTGAAGCAAAACAAATGCACAGAAATATTTCTGTCGCTTCTGTCGGTTTATTTTGCACAGTAAAGTTTTCTTTAGATATGTAGTTTAGTTTTCTACCATAAAAATATCACAAACAGCAGCAAATGAATCTAAAACCATAAAATGTCATTTTTAAAATTTCAATTAAAATTAATGTATTAATATTTCATCCTAAATTTGGTAAAATATATTTTCAAAGATGAAATTGATTTGTTTGAAAGATTAAATTGATTTATTTATTTGCATACACAATCGGAAAGAAAACAACTAATAAAAATGTAAATAGTTGTCAAGAATTTGAAAATCTTAAACATTTTTAGCATCATCTATTTTTTTTCTGCTTACTTTACTTTTCTGTCCACTAAGGTTTTAAAGGATTATAAAGAGAAAACGTAAGTAAATTCACAATGGATTTAAGTAAAAATTTTAAAATAATAAAAATCTCAGAGAAAAGGGATTACTGATTTTAACTATTATTCTACAGGGAAAAAATGCACAGAAATATTTCTGTCGCGTCGTTTTTATATTTCTGAAGCAAGTTTTTTTTTTCTTTTACTTATGCACAGATGTTAAACGAAAATAAATTTTTAATTTCAATAAAGATATGGTTTTAAATATTATTTCATCCTAAATTTGGTAAAATATTTTTTCAAAGAATAAATTAATTGATTTATTTCCATACACAAACAAAAAGAAAACAATTGACAAAAATGTAAATATTTACCAAATATTTTTAGTAATTGAATATTTTTTAAGGCTAATTTTCTTTCTCTGTATGTTTACTTTTCTGTGAGCTAGGGTTTTGATATATTAGAAAAAGATAACTGAAGTAAATTTACAATAGATTTAAAGAAAATCTAAAAGTCACAATCTTTAAAAAGGATTTAGAGAAAAAAAAGGATTACTTACTTTTTTTAACTATTATATTGCAGTAAAACAATATACAAAAATATTCCATTCACTTCTTTTATATTTTTCTTTTACAAGTTTTTCTTATATATGCAGCTTAATTTTTTTTTTTTTTTTTTGCAAAAATATTATAAAAAAACATACTAATGAATTCTATCTAAAATGAATAAAAAGTCAATTTTTAAATTTTAATTAAAGATAATGTTTAAATAATATTTCAACTAAAATTTTGTAAAATATGTTTAAACCATTAAATTGATTTATTAATTTGCATATGCAGAGAACAACAACAAATAACAATTGACAAAATCATAAATGGTTGCCAAAGATTTTTAATTATTGAATATTTTTAACACTTACTTGGGCCATTTTGCCCATTCGCTTGCATTTCATGGTAATGGACTTGACATATAACGGACTTGACGTTTCAAATAAAACTATTAAAATGAACTAGCTTGTATATTTTCTAACTTAGATAATTATAAAATACCTTCTGAAACTATTTAGTAAAAAATATTTAATTACAAAAGTGCAAAAATCATTATTTTAATATAAAAAATTACGGTAAGAGACTTGACAGTGAAAAAAAAAAAAAAAAAAAATACCAACATTGATGAAAGCTTATTCACGCCACTATTACATTGCTTCACAATTGAAGAGTAAAAAATGCAAATAGTAGTTGCGTGAATAGTTAACTATATGGCCGAATATTTGCTGCTAACTTTAGGCAGAATTAGAAACCTATTTTGAGTAAAATAATCACAAGGTAACGGACTTGACGCAAAGTGAGGGACAAAAAAATTCTGTTAATTTCTTAAAGAAAATATCTCTTGAAAACAAATTTTTTCATTATTATAGAACACTAACAGTTCATATTTAAAATAATTAAATCTCTTTATTTAAAAAAGTTAAATTAGGCTTAAAAAATAACAATTAATTATATAAACTTTGAATCTTGGAGACAAGCATTTTTGCTTAGATCACAATTTTAAAGATTTATATTTCCAAAATTTTTATTGATTTTTTAAATTTTTCATGTTAAAAATGTTGAATGTAATCTTCTTTAGCTAATGCATGGCTGAAATCAAACTTTGAATATTAATTTATGTTTGAATTTTCTTCTTTTTACTGTTGGACAGCATATGTAAACGAAATTTGAAAATGACCTATTTTCTTTTTCTGCTTCCTTTGCTTTTTTGCCCGTTAGGATTTTAAAGGATTAGAAAAATAATAAGTAAGTAAATTCACAATGGATTTAAATAAGAAACTAAAAGTTATAAAAGTTTATAAGGATTTAGAGAAGAAAGGATTGCTGAATTTTCTTAACTATTATTTTGAAGTAAAACAATGTGCAAAAACTCTTTTATCACTCTCTTCTATTTTTCTTAGGCAATTTTTTAAGTAAAAAAAAAAAAAAAAAAAAAAAAAAAAAAAAAAAAAAAAAAAACATTTTGCCTCAAAAATATTACAAAAAATATGCTAATGAATGCCATTTAAAACGAATAAAAAGCCAATTTTTAAATTTTAATCAAAGATGATGTTTAAATAATAATTCAACGAAAGTTTGTTAAAATATTTTTAAATCATTAAATTAGTTTATTAACCCATTAGTGTTTAGCGTCCCTTTTTAGAGATTATTATAAAAAAAGGCAAGAAAGCACTTTTTACACCAGTAAACAGAAAAATAAATAAAAAATATTTTTCACAAGACGAAGTCCCCAATAAATTAACATAAAAGTTATTATTATTCTTTTAACAGTGGTGCGAAACCCAAAATTTTCTTTTTAATGAAGAACAAAATTGGGGAATTAATGGGTTAATTTGCATACACAACGAACAAAAAAAAATAGAAGCAGATAACAAAAATGTAAATAACTGTCAAAGATTTTTAATTGTTGAATATTTTTAATGGTTACTTTTTTCTGCTTTCTTTGCTCTTCTCAACGCTAGAGTTTTAAAAGATTAAAAAAAGAAAACTTAGGCAAGTTCATAATGGATTTAAATAAAAATCTAAAAGTCATAAAAGTTTATAAGGATTAAGAGAAGAAAGGATAACTGAATTTCTTAACTATTATTTTGAAGTAAAAGAATGTACAAAAGTATTTCTATAACTCCTCTTCTATTTTTCTTAGACATTTTTTAGATAAGAACAATATTTTACCGCAAAAACATAACAAAAAACATGCTAGTGAATGCCATTTAAAACGAATAAAATGCCAATTTTAAAATTTTAATCAATCATGATGTTTAAATAATAATTCAACAAAAGTTTGGCAAAATAATTTTAAATCATTAAATTTATTTATTAATTGGCATAACAAAAGAGGTCAATGAAAAAAATGTAAATAGTTGTCAAACATTTTTAATTGTTGTATATTTTAACGCTTACTTTTTTTCTTCATTCTTTGCTCTTTTCCACGCAAAAGTTAAGAAAAAGAAAACTTAAGCGAATTCATAATAGATATAAAAAAAAATCTGAAAGTTATAAAAGTTGGATTTAGAGGGGAAAAAAATACTCATTTTTTAAAATTATTATTTTGAAGTAAAGAATGTACAAAAATATTTTTTTCATTTCTCTTCTATTTTTCTTAGGCATGTTTTTCTTAGATTTGCAGCTTATTTTTTTTTACCACAAAAATATTTTTAAAAAATAGCCTAGTGACGGCCATCTAAAACAAATAAAAAGATAATTTTTAAATTTTAAGTAAAGATAATGTTTAACTAATATTTCATCCAAAATTTGTAAAATATTTTAAAAGTATAAATTTAGAAACAAGATGGAATTTTATTCTTAAAGTTATAAAACATATTAAATTGTATTATTGTGTCTAATTATTGTTTTGGAAATATATTTCAGACAATTCAATACTACATATTTTCACTTTCTTTAGAATACTGTCAAACCCCGTTATAACGAACTTCAAGGGACCTAAGTTTTTGTTCGCTATATCCAATGATTCGCTATATCCGAACCATTAAAAAATGTTACAGTTTACAAAATATGTATATAATTATCTGATAACTATATGTTCAATATTAAGAAAAAAAACCCGTCATTTTATTTAGATATGATCATTAATGAATTAAATTGACTAAAACTGATAATATTAAACTGGCACAATACTAAATAAACTAAAAAGGAAGACAAATAGAAATACAGTAAAACGCCGATTATCTAACATGTCGAGACCGCCTCTAGTTTAAATAAATGTTGGTATAAATGAGCAGACAATTTAAAGAATGATCCTGACTATACTAAAATCTTTACACTTTATCCAGACTTAGGATGAGTAACACTAATTATTGGCGCGTTAAAAATCGTTTTATTTTTATTTTGTTAGTTTACTGTTTTTTCATTTAAATTTTCCTTTTTTTCATCATCTTGTGAACTCCAGAGAATATAATTTAAGGAAAAAAGCTTTTGATTATTGCTTGCTTTACAGATGTTCTTTTCAATGCTGTCATGTCTCGAATTATTCTTAAATACATTTGTTAAATAAGTTAGCTTAAATGCGTTACTGATTTGCTATGACAGGACTAATGGAAAATAACTGATGGGTGGGCGTGACCACACTTGCAGAATAGCTACCATAAAAAAGAAAGAATGCAGGTCTTACTACTCTTTAATAAAGAGACATAGTTAGTTTGCACCATGTTTTATTAGCCGGCATGCATTTTCTTATAAAATTAGAGTCGAAAACCTTTTTTCACATCAGCAGAAAAGAAAAAAAGGGAAAAAAAAATCATGGTCGACTAGAAAAAAAGTTCGTTTTAACCGATTCTTAAGATTCTTGAGGTTCGCTATAAAAGGGTAAAATAGCATTAAATACAATAGGAAAACGGCGGGACCAAAATTTTCGTTCGTTATATCCGGGAGTTCGTTATAAACGAGGTTCGCTATAACAGGGTTCGACGGTATTAACAATTATGTATGCATAATGACTATCATGGAAATTCCACGTACTTTCGGTTTAGCTGAAAGAAAGAGTATTGTGTATATGCAGCTGTTTTTTTTTCTTTTTTTTAATCAGGCTAGTTCCATGGGTTTTGTAGTGTAAGTCACATTACCTTATAATTGCTATGCTTGTTTGCCACCGTTATTTTCGAAAAGTCTGCTTGGCCTTATTCAATTAATGAGAATGTGCCGATAAAATAAATCACATTTTTTCGTACTAAAATACTGGTAGCCAAAAATCGTAGCCTGTGACTTACACTACAAGTACTCATGGAAATAGCCATCAGAAAGATGAGTTTTAAGTTATTTTCCCCTTTCGTGTTTTTAGTAGGATATTTTTGTATTAAATATATGTACTATCGAAGAAATCCAGTCATATGTTCTCTCCATTCCAGTTAAAAAAAAATCATTATTTTTATATCATCTAGTATTATTCGGATATATATCATTGATTTTCAGCAGTGATGCAAATGCTTATCTTAAATTGTGTATTCGTAAAAATGATTTTCAAAAATGATTTTCAAAATAAATCAGAAAATAAGCAGTTTAGAAGGAAAATTATAGAAATTAAACAAATCTTAAATCGATTTTATCAACCGAACAAAATCAAGAGCAAAACGTCTGTTTTGCATTATTTTATACTTTTCTGTCCATATTTTTTTAATGACATGTCAGACAAAGCCATGATGTACGTTATATCATGTTTAACTTTTTTATTCACATACATAAATAAATAAACAAAAAGAGAGAAAAATTTACTATATTTGAAATATATTTATAATTCTTGATTATTTTTAACGTTATTTTTCTATTTCTGCTTACTTCACTTTTCTGAAAGCTTTCGTACTTAAATTAAAGTAAGAAGTTGATGATATTTAAGAAAAATAATTTAACAACATTCAATAAACACGTAAATAATTACTAACTAAAATTCAATATGTTAAAAGGACTAGAGAGTACAATACGCACTCGATTTAAATATGATTGTGATGGTAGAATTTTATAAAAATAAAAAGTATATCATTTAATTATAATTAATTTTTCAATAAATTCTCAGCAGTCATATTACGCTTGAAATTATTGAGTATTTAATATGTGACTATCACATTGCTTACAAGTCGTAGAACCAACACAGTGAAAAAATGACCAAGTCGGGGGTCGAACCCGGAATTCTTGGAATAGCGCTCCAAGTGCACTACTATTTAACACTAGAATGCCGGGGAATTTTACCGAAGTTTTGAAAAATATATTTAAAACCAGAAAAATAATTTGACATTACTTATTTTATTTGTTTAGCTCTATTTATTGCAACAAATATATAACGTATTTCTTGAAGATTTTTGTGGTTCGAATCGACAATTAGTCCAGTGACCGGTGTCGAATTGACACCTTCCCGGCGTTCTAGTGTTAAGCTACGAGAACGATACTATTATTTTAACACAATCAAACAAATTGGTAAATTTATCATACGAATTGATTATTTCCAGCTGAGCGAAAAATTGCCCAAGCTGGGAATCGAACCCAGATACTTGGCTTACAAGGCTTTACTTATTTTTCGCTCAGTTGGAAATAATCAATTTGTATGATAAATTTACCAATCAGTTTGATTGTGTTAAAATAATAGTATATCTACGTATCCATCGTTAAATGGAGTTTCATTACCTGCGGTTTATTCTGCCGAGCTGTCTAAATGACAGGCCAGATGTTAAAACAAATAAGGTTATCTGAGCGAAAAAGTCCCAGTCGGCTATCGCCAATGTAGCTTAACAGGTAAAGCATTGGCCTTGTAAGCCAAGTATCTGGGTTCGATTCCCAGCCTGGGCAATTTTTCGCTCAGTTAGAAATAATCAATTCGTACGAGGACGATGTCAAGCTTGTCATTTCTCACTTACATTTTGTTGGTAAGGCTGCAACTGCAGCACAAGATGTTACCGTCTACATGAGCACACTACCCGTGGCGTAACATGAGACATATATGTGCCTCATCCCCGGCTGGGACATTTTTTCACTGTGTTGGTTTTGCGACATGTAAGGAATGTGATATTCACATATTAAATATTTGAAAAATATATTTTTTTATAAAAGGAATATTTACATCTAAATAAACTAAATTCATAAAATATATACCGATAACTACAAATAGGCGTAACATGCTTACCGTAACGTTGCATAAAAAGTTGATTGTCAGAAATGGTACTTACCTAAAAGGAAAAGAAAATCAGTAAACTCATTTTCATTAATAATAAAATTAAAGAAAATTTAATAATGCTTTATATGTTTCATAAATAATGTCACACTTTTTTTCAATATTGTTCACCCCCTCCCCGCTTTTTGTCACACAGCACACTATATTACATATACCGGGTGTCCCAAAAATGACTGATGGATTTTAAAATTCAATAACTTGCAAACGGTGACAGCTATTTAAAAAATTTTTGCAGGAGGGTTTTGTATAATGTCAGGAGTTTTTTTTTTTTTTTTTACCGTAAATTTTTATTTTAGTTCGCATTTTAAACAATAGGTGGCGATTGAAGGCCAGGTGATCAGTGCTGAGTGAAGCGTCGACCTGGCCTTCAGTCACCGTCAGCGACACCTATTTTTTAAAATTCGAACTAAAATAAAAAATTTCGGTAAAAAAAAAAAAAAAAAAAAAAAAAAAAAAAAAAAAAAATCTGACATAATGCATAACCCTCCTGCAAAATTTTTTTTTAAATAGCTGTCACCGTTTGCAAGTTATTGAATTTTAAAATCCATCAGTCATTTTTGGGACACCCGGTATGTATATACATGTGCTAGCCCCCTCCCCTGTAGTAAAGAATTAACAAATTCTTGATATTTAATGTTTACAATTATGTTAAATGGATAATAAAATACTTATCTGCCTGCCGTTTTCTTTTTCCCCCCCATAAATTGTCGAAACTTTTCAAGAAGTAGACTATCATGCCACTGTTTATATATATATATATATATACAGAAAACCGTTAAACAACAGTAATTTTACTTTATTCTAAATGATAGCATCGATAATGTTAAGGTCAGAAATATTTCAAACTATAGTCAAATGACAGTTATCTTCAAAAACGGTCTAATAACCGAACAATTTGCCCAGAATTTTAATCGAGTAGAAACAGAAACAGGAAAAGTGTTTTACAAAATTTTTCTCTTATTAATGCAATTAACAAATCACTACAAACAAATATCTAAAATAATGAATTTGACAATGAATTCATTATGCATTTTAAATAAATTTTATTCAAAATAATATTTAAAAAAGGAAAATATCAAACTTTCAGATCGCTATTTTTTCTAATCTTAACTAGAATAATATTGTTTAAAATCAATATATTTTTAAATGTACATTTATATTTATGAGAATCCCTCAAACCAGTCGAAAAATGAAGAAATCTAACAACGAATTACTCTACAATTACAATTTCTTCTACTGCTTCTGTTAAAAATATATTGATTTCAATATTATCCATTTATTTACAATAATACCACATATTTCTAAGATATACATATATTTTAACGTCTGAATTTAAAATATTAAATTAGGAAACACTAGATGCGGTGCATAGCGAAACGTTTGTTCTCATTTTAATTGTTTGTGTATTTTTTTTTTAAATAATTGTATTAAAGTCTGTTTAGTGTTTTTTAATTGAACACCACATATTTACAATACAATGTATAAAATTCACATTAACATAGAGAAAAACGTATAAAATGCTATACAATAGTCGATAAAAGAAAATCTTATCATGAAATAAAGTCTATAATATTATATCGCAATATTTACAGAAAATGCTTATTGAAATTATGAAATGATAAAATTGTTTAAAACTTATACATTTAGATTGCAACTAGAAGTTGAAATGCTTTACTTTAACATAAATTATTACTAAGGATAATGCAGAACTGATAATTTTTAAAAATTCTCATTACCGGAAATACATATTTGTGAGCGTCTATACTGGATAAATAATTTCAATTATTTAAAACTTTTAACCCTTTCCGGCACGGGCAAAATCTGCACTAAAATGAGAAATTATCGACTAACACCGGAATTCCCAAATGAATTTTTCAGATACTTTGAATTCCTTAATATATGCTTTTATTGTAAAGTAAAATTTTACTAAAATATTACTGGTATCCAAACTTGCTCCGTTTGCAAGTTTGGAATTAAAATTAGGTATCTCAGACCGAGCACAGTGTGCCGGAAAGGGTTAAAGTGATATTCTTAAAATTTTAGTGTACAATCAGTAATATATTTCTGTTATTTATAATATAAGAGTATTTACATTACAGGAAATTTCTGAAACAAAATCTTAATGGCATGCTTAAATAAAACAGTCAAGTTTTAACAGTTAAATAGCTAAAATGCCTTTAACCCTTTAACGTTCATTGGTTTCGCCACGAAACCACAAAATTTTAATTCCGATACGCAACACTGACACCGGTATTTTTATCTAGAAATATCCCTTTTATTTTGTATGTGAAAAATCACGTTTTCTTATTTAAAAATATATTTGTTCCTAATTACCGGTGTAATTCATTTATTTTGACATCTTAGCAATGAAAATGCTATGATCGTTAAAGGGTTAATATATTTTCATTTTATGCATCAGCTTTCAAGTTTATGTTTCATTTTCATAGATTATCTCTGGTAGATATATTGTTATGTTTTCTTACAATGTTGTTTTGTAAATACGAACTAATTAACCGCCTTTGGTGATCCGTATGGTCTTCCTTAACCCATTTGTGCCTGGCGTCCCATTTTTAAGACAGTTTCAAAAAATTCAAGTTAGCGCCTTTCACACCAGTAAAAAGGAGGATAAATAAATACTTTCTTTCTCGAGACGAAATCCTCGATTAATTAAGGTAAAAGTTATTTTTGCTTTAAAAGTTGTGGGAAAATGGAAAATTCGAATTTTAGCGAAGAGAATAATTCAGGCACTAATGGGTTAAATCTTTGCACAGCAATGCATCATGTCAGTTTTATTCATAATTTAATTTATGTGTTCAGTCTGTTTAAATCGGAAGATTCTCATAGAGAAATCAAGATTTCTTTATTTACATGTTAGCAGGGCGTGAGTGATATATCGCCAAACATTGTTTTCGTTTGCAACTTTTTTTTTTTTTTTTTTTTTTTTTTTTTTTGTATTTTATAAAAATCATAATCTTTTCGCTCATTTCATTTAAAAATTCGAAACTTTTATTTAAAATTGAAATATTTAAACTTCATAACTTTCACATCTTTTTTTTTTTTTTTAACGAAAGAAAAGAAAAATATTAAATAATGACACAAAACATGATAACATTTAAATTAAACTGCAAAGCATTGTTTTAATTTACCACACGAAAAAAAAAAATGCTAACTGGCGAGTTAAAAAATGCTATTGACTTTTACATATTTCTTTCTTTTCTTTCTCTTTTTTTAAGCGAAAGAAAAGAAAAATATTAAATAATGCCACAAAACATGATGTTTAATTTGAATTTCAATTAATTGTTTTAACCCTTTGACAGTTAAAGCACTTCTATTCATAAAATACTAAAATGATTGAATGACACCGGAATTTAAAAACAAATTTATTTCATAATATATAAATGTCTTTTTTTACGTTCTTTGTAAAATTAAAATTTTCATTTAAAAATTGCGGTGTCAGTATGGTATTTCGCAATTCAAATTAAGTGGTATTCTGGGCGCGTATACGCGCTTATAACCACGAAAGGGCTAATTTACCACGCGAAACGTTAAAAAAATGCTAACTGGCGAGTCAAAATATGCTACTGGTGAGATTTTCTCCTGATTAATATAAAAAAATCGTTAATTCTTTGCAATCATAGTAACTTTTATGTAGATTTATTCGGAAAAAAAAAACTCTTTTTTTTTTTTTTACCAAAATGAAAATCTTACAATTATAAAAAGCAATAAAATCAACTTGTAGTTATATATGACAGTCACATGATTTAAACTATTATAATATAGATGAAATGATAGCTATAGAATAATATTGTGTGACTTATCACCTGTATCGGACTAACAAAAAACTCCCAAAATTGTCACCTGGAAAATGAAAAATTTATTGGTCAGCCCGTAATTGTTGATGACAGTCACATGATTTTCATATCACAGTCATCATGATGACAGGCACATACATCTATTTATTTTATAGATTGGCACAGTCGTGGAAGTATCTATCTATCGAATAAATCGTTACAATTCTATAAAGTAAATCACTAAAAAAAGTATTGAGATATTGTGAAAATTCAGTAATATATTGGCAATAAAGTGAGCTGGTTTTTAGTTTATTCTCTAAAACAGACAAATGCTAAGAAGTTTTCATAAATTGCTCTTTTAATTAAATTTAATTAATTAATTAATTAATTAATTAACTAATTGGATTTTCATTCTTTATTGATGCTTTAGTTATTCTTGCAAAAATCACCAAAATGTGTCTATTCAAATAAATAAATAAATAAATAAATAAAATAAAATAAAATAAAATAAATAAAGAATCAACATCTAAGAATTTCTTCTAAATCTACTCATTGACATTTATTAATTCTTTTTTTACAAAAAACCAATAAATAACAAAAGGTAATTTGTGAAAAATCCCTTATCTTTGAGCAGCTTTTAAAGAATAACTTTAAATTATAACAACACGCATTCCCGCCAAAAAAAAAAAAAAAAAAAAAAAAAAAAAAAAATGAAATAGTTAAAATAGTCTATGGGATTAATGTTTTAATGCACATTTCTAATACAAATTAGTTTAAACGTTGTAACATTTTACTGTCATTAAATATTATGTAAAAGACAAAAAGAAACATTTATGTTAAAAGAATGAGTAGAAATAAAAATTTAAATGCATACCTTAACATAATTGAAATGTAACAGTTAAATTAACTAATTTGTATCTTTATTAACTATTCTATTTAATTTATTTAATTCATTAAGTATACTATCTTCATTTGCAAATTTACTTAAAAGCAGGGTAATATATCTTTTTTATTTCATATATTATCGTTTGATACATTGTAACATTTTGTTGTTATTTAAAAATAATTTAATAAGAATTCTGCATTTATGTATTAAAAAATAGTATTAAAAGTACAGATTATTTGTTCTCGAATTTTATGGACGGAAACGTTTGGAAATATAATTAAAATTGGTTTACATTTGAAATGTCTTTTTATTAATATTAATTTTCCTGTATATATATATGTGACGATTTAAGGAAAAACTCAAATTATTTCCACTGGTTAAAAAAAAAAAAAAAAAAAAAAAAAAAAAAAAAAAAAACAGTCATGGCAAGCGAGGGAAAAAACAAAATAAATAAATAAATGTAGAAGATCCAATAATTACTCATTTGCTGTTGTAAGTTCATTTATTTAATCCGTAATCATGAGAACGGGAAAAGCTCCTTTTTCAAACTATCTCTAACCGAAATATCAAAAAAAAAAAAAAAAATATATATATATATATATATATATACATATATATATTCCATCATTTACTTAAACCAGCCGTACTCATCCAAGAAAGAACCAAGAAGAATCTTTCTTCTCAACTCGAAGCTTCCACCTTTTAAACTAAAAAGAAAATTCTGGAACATTCTGTAACCTCAAACCATCATTCTTTTATGTAAACAGAATTCTTGTCCAGCTACGAGACTGTTTTCCACAGACGATAAATTTATTTAAAAAAAATATATATTATTTAACCAATTTATAATCGACTTAGGATTTCTTAGGCAGACGATTTTTATAAATGATTAATTTTAAGAGAAAAAGAAAAGAAATGAATTTATTAATATGCACACTATCAAGGTTGACGGAGGAAAAATAAATAAATAGATAAAATAAAATAATGATATTTTTTCAAAAGGTATGGTTTGGGAATAAATTTAATAAGACTTTCTTAAAAAGGGTTGATAAAAACATAGAAGAAATCAGTTTTATTTGGAATATTAAGAAATAAAGTTTTAATTAAGAATATTTTTAATTTAGAGCCATCTTTTTAAATTTATGCATACTGGAATAATGTTTTTTAAGGCAAATTAAGAATTTATATCGTCTGCATAAAGATTAACGGATTAGATTTAAAAACAAGATTTTAATTTAATAATTTGAAGTACCGTAATTTCGGGTGTATAAGCCGCAGCTCAAACAATTCTTTTTCGACCCAGAATTTTTTAAGAAACAAATATAACTAGTTAGATCGCCGTAAATATTTGTCTTCAATCATTAAATAAGATTTCTGGGTCCAAAAAGAATTGTTTGATCCGCGGCTTATACACCCGAAATTACGGTAAGTACGGAACATTATTATAAGAAAATTAAGATAGTATAAAGGTTAGTTTTGGCGAAAAATTTTTAAATTTGTAATATATATGTTTGTCATTGAATTAATAATTTAAATTTTATTTATATATCTACTAAGAGTATATGCTTAAGGCATCTTCCATTGGATATATAATGCATTTTATTATATAATTATCGTAACCGTCTATGTTTTGCTAGATCGTTTTAGGGGAAACTATAGTGCCAGGTATGCTTGTTCCTTTTCTATCCATTTTAACAAAGTTGTTATGATTCATTTTTAATGGTTTTCTAAATTTTATTTTAATCTTATGTGTGTTGGTAGCCCCAAATTCGTATTATTTTGCTTTTTCATGGCTAATACAAAGATGAAATCACACAATTTATTTGTAATTTAAAAGTTTCTGTGGTCTTGATCTTTCTAGGTTTTCTTGGTTCTGCAAATTTCGGTTATATTCATTTTAGCACCTATAGTCGTCATCTAGTCCGCCTGTCAGTATATAACAACGAAAAAAACTACCTAACTGAATCGTTTAAAATTTAATATATATAATCGATGCAGAATTTTGGAGAGTGATTTCAAATTTTGCAAAAATCGAATCAAAACTTTAACCCTTTCCTGCACGGGCAAAATCTGTTAGTAAACTGAGTAATTATCGACTGGCACCGGAATTCACAAACGAAATTTTTAGATATTTTGAAACCCCTAATTTAAGCTTTCATTATAAAAACAAAAATTTACTAAAATATTATTGGTGCCGTTTGCAAGTTAGGAATTAAAATTACGTATCCCAAACCGGACACAGTGAGCCTGAAAGGGCTAAAATATATACCGTAATTTCCGCCGTATAATCCGCGGATCAAACAATTATTTTTGGACCCAGAAATGTTATTTAGCAATTGAAAACAAATATTTTCGTCGGTGTGATAAGTTACATTTCTCTTTCAAAAATTGCGGTATTGCGGAAATTGCGGTAAAGAAAGTTTTCTTCACTAATTTAAATTCTGTAATACGCAATTAATTCAATGATATCCTATGATAGGTCCCATGCTTTATATTAATGGTACAGGGTTATTACAAATGAATTATCGGATTCTGATACATTAATACTTGCGCACTAGGATACGTGTATGTTTATATGAAAATTCAAAGAAAAGAGCGTTAACAACATTTTCGCTTTGTATATGTGTTATGCGCGTGTGATTATCATGGTTGCTGCTAGAACGTCTTATTCAATATAGCGACTGGACAACAGAAAGGTTTTTCTGAACTAGAATTTTCAAAGTGTGAATCTCTTATACCCGTTCAGAGAGCATTTCGGAAGGCATACAAATGCAAATCATTAACCAAACTAAGTGTACTAAGCTGGTATCGACAGTTCAAAGAAATCGACTGGAAATATTGTTAAAAAAAAAAAAAAAAAAAAAAAAAAAAAAAAAAAAAAAAAAAAAGGTTGAAAATTCTAACTCACAAAACGCTTTCTGCAGTCCAGTCGCCATTTTAAATAAGACGTTCGCGCAGTACCCATGGCAAATACACGCAAATGAAACATACGCAGCACAAAACTGTAGTTAACGTCCTCTCGCTTGAGTTTTCATGGAAACATATACGTTTCCTTGTTCACGCATAGTGACGCATCAAAACCCGATGATTCTTTTGTAATAACCCTGTACTTTAAAGTATCGTCGGGGCATAAAACAAACCTCTTTTCACATGTTTCCGTTCCAATCAAGATAAGACCCATAATTATTTTGTCTCACAATCAAAACAAATGATAATAAATAATAAAAAGATTCAGCAATCAAAATCGAAGAAATAAAAAACAGCCTTTGAACAGATTTTGATCCTCTTTAACACTAGAACCGTCGGGTATTTTACTCAAATTTTACAAAAATAGTTTCTCACCAGAATTTTAATTCTAAACTATTTAACTTATTTAATTAGTCTATTTTTGTGCTGCAAACATTCAAAATATCTTATAAAAAATCTGGTTCGAATCAACTATTATCAATCTAGCAGGTGTCATTTTGACCCCTGATGGCGGTTCTAGTGTTAATATTGTATTGACAAACTATATCATTTATAATATTGCATTTCAGAAGCTACGTAACCGGTCTCGAGATATTTAAAAATAACAATAAAAAGTCACAAAATTTTGTATATATATATATATATATATATATTTTGGCCACAGAAAACAAAGCTTCGGAGTCAGTAAGAAAAATGGCCGAATCCGACTCCGGAAATTTGAACGTTTTCAATTCCAACTCCGATTCCGGATTGGCTAATTAATATACTAGCGTTGCTGTTGCTTAAAATTATGAGGGAACGCAAGAAAAATAAGGCGAATTTTTCAGTTTTTTGGCATTAATTCAGCTATCTCAGCTTCAAAATAAAATATATACATCAGGCCAACTGAAAAGTTCTGTCGTATAACATAGCTGCCAACATCTTCCGCTTTTTTGGCCCGGAAAAATTTTATAATAAATTTTACCAATACAAATCGCCGTTATCTGCTGATTAAAAAAGACAAAAAATTCTGTTAAATTTTTCCGGGCTGAAAAATCAGAAGAGTTGGCAGCTATGGTATAATGTTATCTCGCGCCTACATTTTTTATAATTCACATTTTCTTCAATGGCAACATTTTTTTACAATGATAAAACTCCCCCAATTTTAACTTTTTACATTAAGATGAAAACAATAGGATCAATTTATTTAGTCAGTATTAATGGAAAAATTGTCTAAATTTCATAATATTATAATTTATAAATTCCAGTATAACTTCAGATATTAAAAAATATATGTAATTATTAAAGGTGCTTCAACTTCTTCATTTTTTTTTCTTTTTTTGTAAATGAAAGATTAAACCAGTTACAATGTCATTTGTAGGGGATGATATCATTTGAATTACGATACTAGTGAAAAGTGTTTAATTCTAGACATACCTGTTTCCTAAAAACGTCGACACAAATACACTGTAACAGGTGAAATGGCAAGAATATCACGCAGTTTCAAATATGCTGTATCATGTTTGTAGCTATAATTAGAACAATCTAATATCACATTTCAATGCAATTTGCGTTCTGTAGATTTTGACACCAACTTTCATACGAAACACGATTATGTGTTACATCACAGAATGTAATTTAAGACAATTTTATGAAACGTTTATTTTAGCTTGAGAAATAATTGAAATGTATAGTATAATCATTTATTTTATTATCTACATATTTTCTATTAAAATAAGCAAAACACAACATACAGTCGACTCTCGTTAATTCGAACTCGTCGGGACCACAAGAAACGTTCGAATTATCCGAAGTTCGAATTATGGAAAATATGAAATAAAATTGTGCTTAATATGGTACTATTACAAAGGAATTAATGTTATAGTGTTATTTTAATATGTTTCGTCTGTTATCATTAGAATACGACTTAATAATAAATTAGAATGCATAAATACATAAACTAATTAAATGATTAGAAACAAGCACAATGGAAGAAAAATTCGAAGTGTCACTGATGGATAGACGGGACATTAAAAAAGTGGATAACAAATGCATTGGATTACATGTCCACTCGTTCGAAACAATTTAAACAAAAATGAAAGGAAGAAACTTATTCAAATTATCTAAAATCCGTGAGAAAGAAAAAAAATAGAAAAATAGGAATTCTCGTTAGTTCGAATTAAACGAAGTCAAGAGAAAATGAGTTCGAATTTTGTTCGAATGAGAGAAAGTGTTTAACATTATTCTGCCATTGAAAATTTCGGGAATTCATGTTTAGTTCGAATTAAGAGAAGATTCGAATTATCCGATTTCGAATTAACGAGAGTCGACTGCATTTTATTCTTATTGCTACTTTTTAGTTTCCATTAGGTTGAAATGTATTATTAACCACTTAATCGTCGCACCCGAGACAACCATATGCTGCAAGCTTCATATCTTTTATTCAAAACTGTTTTATTTCAACCAGTTTTTTAAAATAGTGTAATTGGTTTTATTCTGATATCAGTTTACTTGTTGTTAAATAAGATGAATATATATATATTTAAAGTGGTGGCAATAAGGAATGTGAATTTTTAAACCGTAATTTAATGCGACAAATAAGGGGTTAATATTTTAAATATTATTATTTAACCCGGGAGGACGCGCGCAGGGCCTAAAAGACCCGGAGTATGTTTGGTTTTTACAATTGCAACCACAAATGTTTTTAAAGTAATCTTCAACTTATTTTATTGCAAGGGTTGTAAGAATTGTTTCTGTCTAAATAAAATGACTGTTTTAATTTGATTTTATTGGTGACAAAGTTAAAACCATTCATACCCTGGGTAAGCGCGCGTTCTCCCGGGTTAAAAAGTAACAATTATCTTTTGGTAATCGTTGTATTCATATAAAATAAAGAAAAATAAATTGGATTTTTGTTTTAGTATTCAATTGCTTTTTTTTCACTTAAAAGACAGACGCAAATACATTATAATAGGAGAAAGTTTTAAAAAAGTGGCGCATTTTCGCCTTTTTTTTTTAACATACCACTCGAGTCACTTAAAAAGTCCCGGATGATACTGTGAAATTTATGGGGAAGTTATTTTCAAATATCTCGCTTAAATTTTAATATTTTTACATGATTTTTTTGCATGGGGCAGCTAAGGACGATCTACAACCAGGTTACTTTCACCCTTTCGATTTTGGGGTTTTTTTATGTTATGATAGTTTTATTTTCAGAACCGGTTCCGAAATTTAAAGTAATTTTTTAGTAACATCTAAAACCAAAACGGAAAACGTAAAAACTAGCCCGGCTGTAGATCGGTCTGATCTATATTATGAAAAGAAAAATGAAAAGTATGTAAAAATATTAAAATTTAAATCAGATATTTGAAAATAATGCCCGCATAGACTTAATATTATCATTTGAGTAATTTTGAGATACTAGCGTGGGCCCCTAAATTTATAACTCACAACAGTATAACATTCCGTTTCAATGTCAATCGCTATTTTTGATGATTTTTAAACTAATGTTCATTTTTACTGGTAACAGTTTACTGTTCCGGTAATAGATCCGCCACATCGTGACAACCAAAACTGTCAGTAAAAAGGCCAAAACACCTTGCCAAACTCACACCAGTAAAAAGGAATAGAATTTTTTACCACGTTTGTCAGAGAAATTTTTAATGAATAAGGCTTGAAAAATAAGACGAAATTTTCTAATTAACCCCTTCGAGACGGGAGGTTTTTATGAAATTTTTAATGTTTAGTCACTGGTTTTAAAAAACAGAAATTTGTTCCTTCTTAAATCGAAAAAATACTCCGATTGAATAGGGCAAATTTTACAGTATAATTTTACCGGTGGGAATAAACAAGAATTCTTAAGCCTTTTTGCGGCACGTATACGTGTCGCTCGTCCCCAAGGGGTTAAGGGGGCTCAGGGGTTGATCGATACGGAAAAACATATAAACAGAGTTCTCGCTTATAGTCCATATAAAAAATAAGAAGTATTCAATGTACTTAATTTAAACTTTCTGATATTTTAAAAGTATGTTTGTAGTCTTAAAAAATTATAAAATGAAGTACTTCAATGTAATATAATAAGAAATAAGCAAAATTTATGTAACACAATTTTCGAAAAAAAAATTATGTGTTATACAGGGATGAGATTTCCACTTTTTTGCACACCAGTAAAATCTTAGAGAAAATGCTATATTATTAAATCGGGACATTATCGTGATTTCAAATAACAACATTTTCTTTAATATTTTACTGGTGTCCAAAAAAGCGGAAATCTCATCCCTAGTTATATCACCAACACCAAGATATCTTAACGTTGAATAGTGTTGTCAGTCGGCTACTTTTTAAAATTTTTGATTTCTTGATTTGCACCACTTTTTTGAAACGGCGAAATTCCGTTTGTTTCCGCCTTTATTAATATGTCATTAAATAAGGCGCATTTTACTATTTCAAAAATGTGGTGCCAGTCAAGAATCTAAATTTAAAATAAGTAGCCCATCTGGCAACACTGACGTTGAAATGACATAAGAACCTAATTTTTACTTCAAAATGACCGGAAACTTTACTCTATAGAATGAATTAAGGATATAACTATCACTCAAAAACAACATTATTAAAAAGACTCTCAAATTTGAAAATAAAAAAAAAACTCCTAAAAAATATAATGTTTTTTCATTAAAAATACTCAAAATATTAAACTATCTAAACTATATTAATTCATTCTATAGATAATGATGATATGCATGCAAAAAAAAAAAAAAAAAAAAAAAAAAAAAGCCATTTCATCAAATAGTTTTTTCTTTTTATCTTGGTGTTAGTCGTCAAAAATCAAGTTTTGAGAAAACGCCACTTAAAGTTGAAATTATATGGGTGCGGCTATGGAAATATTGATACATAAATGCTTATAATTCCGTTAAAATGCAAATATTTTAATAACAATTTTAATTTTTCTTAAGAAAGGTGTTATAGTAAAAATAAAATACATTGACATGTCTCGGAACCGTCAAATAAGTTCCATAGTCATAATATAAATAAAAAAATCAATGTAATCAATGTCAATGTATTTTACTTTAACTATAACACCTTTCTTAAGAAAAATTAAAATTGTTATTAAAATGTTTATATAAAAGGTGAACATTTTAAAATCTGATGATTTAAAAAATCAATTGGATTTAATTAACTTTTTATGCAAATATTTTTATGCGGCTTTTTGTATTGAGTTCAAGATTAATTGAATAATAAAACTAGATTTAAAAAAAAAAATCGATTTTTTGAAAAGTTTTCAACTCCTGAGCCCCCTTAAGTTTACTTGTGGGAGATTTCAAAAGCGGTAATCAGAAACTGTAAATCTGATTAAATGAAACAGCTGTCAGTATGTGACAACCAACTCAGTTATTTCAATCGCAACTGATAGACAACGGGCTGTCTCTTCTTTTTTATTCATAACTCCATTGTACCTACCATAGCATAGATGCCAACGCTCTTACCCGCTTCTCTGATCTGTCCGTAAGTGGATAAGAGTAATGTGTTTTTGCCAATCATGATTTGCCCGTACCACGTACGGGCATCCATATTCCAATCGTGATTTATTATTCTCATCAGTACATTTTTTTTGTTGTAAATTTTGCATTAATTAATCCGAGCATTTTCCTGATTCAATTAGGCAAAAATTTCTGCTTGAAAAACTGGTGATAAAAGATGAAAAATTCTGTAAAAGACATGAAAAAATAGGCATTATTTGAAAGTATGACTCAAAAAATAATGATCAGCTAATCTTTTATTTTTTCCAGAGTCTTATCCAAAATTTGCATGTCCGAACTGAAAAATATGAATAAAAAAATGTGTCTTACTTCTATGCGGTATATTTCAATCTCAACTTAAAGTTTTTGTTAAATAAAATTTCCGGTTGAAAATATATTTATCTTGAGTCAGATTCCGGAATAATTAAGAAATGTTGGCTACTTTGCCATAAACGTCCGCTGCCTTTTAAAAAATTATCCGCCAAACTTTTATTTTTAAAAAAAGGTAATACTTGGTTATCGTGTCGACCAATTTCACCAAATTATATAAATCGCGAAACTAATCGCCAAATTGTACATATTGACATAATTCTTATTTTAAATAACGAGAAAACAAATAATTAATCGAATACTAATAAAATTACAAATAAAAAGTCGAAATAAAATCACTGAATGACGTTTTAAACACCTTTTTAGTATTTAATGTCATTGAATGGGATATTCACGGTCAATCAATTTTTGGCATTTAAACTTATGGTTTGGCAATAATTTTTTTGGTTGACGGGATAACCAAGTAGTACCAAAAAATATGTGATGAAAAAATAAATATGTGAAAATATCTGGAATCAGCATTTAATTCGGAATGATTGAGAAAGTTGTGCTGTTTCACTTTGTGCTTTGAAATGAACCACACAAAAGCAAATTTATCTAAATAATGCTTATGTACAAAGAAAACCTATTTTCAGAAATTCGTAGAGCATTTGTGTAGGTTTTTATTGAAATCTATGTAAATTTTTATGTTAAAAAATTATGTTTTTTTTCATGCAAAACTTTGATAAAAAACAAAACATGTTTTTTTAAAAAATTTATCTTCATTGAATATGAATTTTTAGTATACTTAAATAGTTCATTGATTATGAACAAAAACAGTTTGAATATTTTAGAATTGAAAAATATTAAATTACATATCTTAAAGTGCTTAAAAAGGTACCAAATACTCCCAATCCAAAGGAGAACATGCGGTTGAAATAGTTCAAAAGACCTCAAAGCGTTAAATAAAAGTATATAAAAAATACCACGTCTGTATCTGACAGATATATGCAGACTCAATTCTGCGTTTTGTTCTCGTTTAAAAGGGTATGCTCTGTGTAGTTTCTTTTTATCTTCCATCTAGCTACATGTTGTTTCATAAGAACGGCATGCCATGTACTTTCCTCTGTTTATTTTCGAAAGAAAGAGACCTTTGTGCAATTGTTGTCTTCAGTTGTATATATGGGAATGCTTGTATTCAGCTACGTTGCTGTTTTAATGTGTTGTATATATCCCAATTTTTCGTTCCATTAAAACATAAATTTATCTGTTCTTGAATTTAATCTAAATGAAAGATTTTTTTTTTAAATTTTTGTAGCACACATTATTAAAAAATGAGACTATGAAATGGGAAATAAATTAAAGTATGCTCGTTATATATTTGCTAAGAAGCTTGATTCTAGCCTCTAAAATAAGAAGAAAATTCTTTCTGCAAGATATCCCGAGACACACACACACATATAGATGTATATATATATATATATATATATATATATATATACCGGGTGTCCCAAAAATGACTGATGGATTTTAAAATTCAATAACTTGCAAACGGTGACAGCTATTTAAAATATTTTTGCAGGAGGATTATGTATAATGTCAGGAGTTTTTTTACCGTAATTTTTTATTTTACTTTGAATTTCAAACAATAGGTGGCGCTGACGGCGATTGAAGGCCAGGTCGACTCCTCACTCAGCACTAATCACCTGGCCTTCAATCGCCGTCAGCGCCACCTATTGTTTGAAATTCGAACTAAAATAAAAAATTACGGTAAAAAAACTCCTGACATTATACATAACCCTCCTGCAAAAATTTTTTAAATAGCTGTCACCGTTTGCAAGTTATTGAATTTTAAAATCCATCAGTCATTTTTGGGACACCCGGTATATATATATATATATGATTTCTACTATGTAGTTTTCTTATACCACTTAATTGGATATTCCATTAAGAGTAGCAATATATCATCTAATCATGCATATATATTTGGATTTAATATACTATTCATGAATAACATTAGTGTTTAATATTGTAATAAATATTTTAAATGTTAAATTCAACATCTTGATTCATTTTATTGATTTATTTTATTTATTTTTCCACCATGTTTCAATGTGGTAATTTTCTATTAAATTGAATGATTCATATGTTCATTAATAATATTGATAGTTATATATAGATATACATATATATGTACGTATATTGAATTACAATTATATATATATATATATATATATATATATATATTTTTTTTTTTTTTTTTTTGTTATGGCTAACCATAATATTTGTAAATAAAATCACATGATAAAGCTCCTCATACTTACTTTTACTTAAAATTTTAATTCTTTTTTAGTGTGGGGTAATTTCAAATAAAATTATTCGAAATATTGTTTGTAGAATTTAATTTTTTTAATTTAAATAAACAGAAATATATGAATTTCAATTTTCATTCAGCAATTTTTAAAATATTAATTTAGATAAAATTAAATTTTTTATACTAAAAGTTTAAAAAAATCCCAATGAAGCAATATTAAAAAGAAAAATTACGGTAAAACAATTAAAGAAAAAAGTTATGTTCCAAATTTGTACCATTTATCTTTAACGGTTCTTGGCTTATAATATTTTAAACAATATATGTGTGCGTTGTTGAATAGTAATTAATTTCTTTTTCAATTGCTTTCATTTTTCTACATTATAATTTTCATCTGTATGTTGTACCTTACTGACTAGTAAAACAAATTTCGGGCTGGGTAGATTTTCAGAAAATTCCTCACTCCTATACATTAGTTGATTAGATTGCTCTGTCTCAGATTTCAAATCCTTTAAATGATTCCTAAAATCATATATAGGAAATTACTTCCTATATATTCCGTTTAACCCTTTAACGTTCATTGGTTTCGCCACGAAGCCACAAAATTTTAATTCCGATATGCAACACTGACACCGGTATTTTTATCTAAAAATATCCCTTTTATTATGTATGTGAAAAATCACGTTTTCTTAATTAGAAATAAATTTGTTTTTAATTACCGGTGTCATTTATTTATTTCGACATCTTAGCAATGAAAATGCTTTGATCGTTAAAGGGTTAAATTATACATAATTCAAGAATTTCCATTAATACTTAAAGTGCATATTGCTTTAATTAAGTGTTTTATGACTAGCACATTAAAACCCTTTTTAATTTATTTACATCATAACCTTTAAATTTATAAAATTTTTCATCCGCAAAATGATTTTAAAATGATATGTGAAGAGTTCTTAGATTAATTATATATTAATCTAAGAATCAAATTGTCAATATAAAAGTGAAAACACGTTTCAAATGGGACACAATTTATTTCTACTTCATTTTAAACTAGTACAAATCTTGAAACATCAATTCTGTTTAAGAGTGGATTTTTGTTCGTTGATGAATTAAAAGAACCAAATGAATAAAGTGGTTTAGTATTGGATCGATTTCTTTTAGCGCTTTCTTTTTATTATAAATTGAAGGAAAAATAATGGTAGAAAATAAATGTAAAAAATCGATTTCGAGTGTTTAAAAAAATTGTTTTAAATGATCACCGAAAAATCTTAAAAAATATTCGTTTTAAATTCCAATAAACCTTTAATGGAAATTATTTTTTAATTGCGCAACTACATTTCGAATTATGCATAGTTCAAAAAATTTTATTAACCCCTTGGGGATGAGCGACACGTATACGTGCTGCAAAAAGGCCTAAGAATCCTTGTTTATCCCACCAGTAAAATTTTACTGAAAAATTTGCCTTTTTTAATCAAAGCACTTTTTTAGCTCACAGGCTATCATAGCCTGAGAGCTTATGTGCCCGTCCGTTCTGTATGTACGTTCGTACGTTCGTATGTTCGTTCGTGCGTAACGCGATAACTCATGAAAAAAATATCGGATCCACTTGAAATTTTGTATAAAGGTATATCATGATAAGGCGCTTCCCTGATTAGTTTTTGGAGTTCATTCGATATGTATAAGAGGGGGAACGGGGGGCTCATGCCCCTCCCCTTAATTGATATAAACGAGATTTTCATGCAGAATTAAGAGTTTTCGTTCAAAATTTAGATATAGGATCATTCTGATGAGGCGATTCCGTGACTGTCATTAGGTGTTCATTGAATAAGTATAAACAGGGGGAACGGGGGGCTCATGCCCCCTCCCTTAATTAATATAAACGGGATTTTCATGCAGAGTTAACAGTTTCCGTTCAAAATTTAGATATAGGATCATTCTGATGAGGCGATTCCGTGACTGTCATTAGGTGTTCATTGAATAAGTATAAACAGGGGGAACGGGGGGCTCATGCCCCCCCCCTTAATTAATATACACGGGATTTTCATGCAGAAGTAACAGTTTTCGTTCAAAATTTAGATATAGGATCATTCTGATGAGGCGATTCCGTGACTGTCATTAGGTGTTCATTGAATAAGTATAAACAGGGGGAACGGGGGGCTCATGCCCCCCTCCCCTTAATTGATATAAACGGGATTTTCATGCAGAATTAACAGTTTTCGTTCAAAATTTAGATTTCTGATGAGGTGATTCCGTGACTGTTATTATATGTTCATTGAATAAGTATAAACAGGGGGAACGGGGGGCTCATGTCCCCCCTTTAATTGACATAAACGGGATTTTCAGGCAGAATTAACAGTTTTCGTTCAAAATTTAGATATAGGATCATTCTGATGAGGCGATTCCGTGACTGTCATTAGGTGTTCATTGAATAAGTATAAACAGGGGGAACGGGGGGCTCATGCCCCCCCCTTAATTAATATAAACGGGATTTTCGTGCAGAATTAACAGTTTTCGTTCAAAATTTAGATATAGGATCATTCTGATGAGACGATTCCGTGACTGATATTAGGTGTTCATTGAATAAGTATAAACAGGGGGAACGGGGGGCTCATGCCCCTCCCCTTAATTGATATAAACGGAATTTTCATGCAGAATTAACAGTTTTCGTTCAAAATTTAGATATAGGATCATTCTGATGAGGCGATACCGTGGCTGTTATTAGGTGTTAATAGAATAAGTATAAACAGGGGGAACGGGGGGCTCATGCCCCTCCCCTTAATTGATATAAACGGGATTTTCATGCAGAATTAACAGTTTTCGTTCAAAATTTAGATATAGGATCATTCTGATGAGGCGAGTCCGTGGCTGTTATTAGGTGTTCATTGAATAAGTATAAACAGGGGGAACGGGGGTTCTAATGCCCCTCCCCTTAACTTGTATAAATGGATTTTTAAATCAGAACTGTCAGATTTCGTTCAAATCTCTGAATAGTTTTGGAAGTTTAATGGTTAAGTATAAAAGAGGAGAATAACTCCTCTTAAATTATTTAAATGCTAAATGGGTTTTTATTAAGAATTATCCGATTTGCTCTGAATTTTGGATATAGGTTTTTAAATATGATAAAGCATGTACTTGATAGTTTCGGAGGTTCAATGATTAAGTATAAAAAGGGAGAAAGGGGAGAGCTGTTTCCCCTTCTTAATTTTTTTTCGAACGATAATTAACGAAAATACAAGGCTGTAATGTACAATTAGTATGCGTAGCCTGTGAGCTCAATGCCATCAGTTTAACTGGGCAATATTCTTTTTTATTGGTTTAATAATTGGTTTAATTGGTTTATTGGTTTATCTGTTTTTCAAATCCGATGACAAAACATTAAAAATTTCGTAAAAGGCTCCCGTCGCGAAGGGGTTAATATTTAAAGTGCATATTGCTTTAATTCAATGGCGGATCTAAGGGGGGGGTGATGGGTCGATCGCCCCCCCCCTTGAGCCCAAAAATGATCTGCAGAGCGACATTAGATGCCCGTACGGAAAAGTTTGTTGGTCCTAAGTTTGAGACCGGCAATTTTTTACAATGGTACTGTGTCAGGTCTTCACACTTTCAGAACCGGGTCGGGTCGGGTCTTATTTTTTTCAGCAAAGCTGGATCGAGCCACAATATTTTTCTCATGTCGGGAGTGGTGTAGACTTCCTTGCTACTAGAGGTATACACGGGCCAAAATTTTCAAGCCCATTCTCCTTTCGGTATAAAGGCTAAACGCTCGATCTGGGATCGACACAGTCCGTATGCTGTGGCAGTTCTAAGGGGCGTGGGGGGGGGCGAAGTCCCCCCCTTGGGCTAGTAAGGGGTTTACAAAGTGACATTATGCACGAGAATCCTCACGGGAAATAACTTGGGGCGTAACTCGAGCCCGTCGCGGTCTGGCACTGGGTCGCGCCAGTGTAACTACACGAGACTTGGACTGGGTAAAATTTTCTCATTTTGAAACGGGTTGTGTCCTGGTTTTGCTTTTTTGGAGATTCGGGTAGGGACAGGCTTCTTTTTCTTCCAGACCGAGCCTCATCTTGCTTTGATTTTTCCTAGAGGTTTGCATTAGACAAAATTTCTAGTGTCGTAGCTCAGTCCGGAATAAAAGCTAAATATTCGGTCTGTCTCTGATATAGATAGTATGATAAACATTATTGGTCCGACCACGACCCGTGCAGCTAAACGTTCGATAAGTCTCTGATCTGAATTTCTTCGAAGGATCACGTTCACTGATAAAAGCGAATTTCGTTAAAGGGTCGCTGAAAAACGCAAATTCCGTCAAAGGATCGCGATCAAAACTGGGTCAATCACTCTCGCAAGAGTAAAATCCTAATCTGTAACTAATTCAACTCGGAAATTCATGAGAATCTGCCCCGATGCGCTAAGTGGAGCTAAAAAATAAAAGTCAACCCGACCAATAGCAAAATATAGTTGCTAACCGGATCCAGACCTGACCCGAAGCAAAAAGTCAGAAATTAAAAGCAGAAAACAATAGAAGTTAATTGGATCCAAACGCGACTCACAACAAAAAGTAAAAATTAACCCGACCAGCAGCAAAAATAGTAGCGAATAGCACATTAAATTTTGTGAAATAATCGCGGAGAAAACACGAATTTCTTCAAAGGATCGTGAAACACCCTTATTTCGTCCAAAAATTGCAAAAAAGAACGAAAACTTTATCAAAAGGACTCACCCCAATCAATTCGGGTAAACCCGAACCCTTCTCGGGAGAGTAAAAACCAATTCGTAAACTGCCCCAAATCAGAATTGTATGTCAAACTGCCCCGAATGAGCTAAGCACAGCTAAAAAGTCAATTCGACCAAGAACAAAATGTTGTATTCGACTGTTCCCAAACCCGACCCAAAAGCAAAAAATCAGAAATTAACTCGAACCGCAGCAAAGGGTAGAAGTCAACCGGACCCAAACACGACCCAAGTAGAAATTAAACCTACCAGGAGCAAAAAAATGGAAGCCAACCGGACCCAAACACGACCCACAGTAAAAAAGTAGACGAAACACGACCCGCACTGTAAAAAAAGATTGGGAAAGTTACAAAAATTTTTCTAGTAGAATTGTATTCCAAGAACTTTTTATGTAACGGCAACAATAAAAATTCATGTAACAGATACAGATTTGCACTTTGAATCAAACAAATTTTAAGGTTACTAAGAATTTCTTTGGGAAATCGTATTCCAAGAACTTTTTAAGTAACGATAACGAGCATTATAGATAAAATGTTAGTAAAGTTACCAAAATTTTAGTAAATTCTTTTGTAAAGTTACAGATGGTTTTAGTTTTGCTTACAAGTTTTGTAGATTGACATCATTTTCTTGTACAATGTACACATAAAATTTTAGTAAGCATAAGAGATTTCGGTTAATTTAGATTACTAAGGTTACAGATTTTTTTTACAGTGCGCATTAAAAAAATTAGCTCCGACCCGTGTGCAGACTGGATTTCCCAAATTTGTAAAATCGCCCCCCCCCCCCCCTTGACGATTCTCCAGATCCGCCCTTGCTTTAATAATTTTTACGTGTCACATTAAAACCCTTTTTAATTTAATTACAATATAACTTTTAACTACCCATCTGCAAAATGAAACAAAAATTATATGTGAATAGTATATTATAAGAGAACTTAGATTAATTGTATATTATCAAACTATCAAATATGAATGCAGGAATGCGTTGCAAATGGGATACAACCTATTTCTGTTCAACTTTAAACTAATACAAATTTTGAAACTTTATCTATGTTTAAGAGACGATTGTTGTATGCCGATTCATTAAAAGAATCTTATGAATAAAGTAATTTAGATGTGAATCGTTATTTTTTAGTAATTCATTTAATTTTAAATTGAATGAAAATTAATGGTAAAAATGGATGATAAAAATCGATTTCGAGTGTTTTTAAAAAATTACTTCTAAAAGATCATCGGATAAATATCAAAAAATATTTTTAATAGACCCTTAACCCATTGGTGCCTAGCGTCCCTTTTTCGGGACGATTATAAAAAAAGGCAATAAAGCACTTTTCACACCAGAATGATAATCAAGCACTATTTTTCACGAGACAAGTTCCTTAATAAAGTACGATAAAAGTTATTCCTTTTTTAAAAGTGGTGGGAAATCCAAAATTTCATTTTTAATGAAGAAAATAATTTGGGCATTAATGGGTTAATCAAAAATATTTTATAATTACTTTACTTTTTTATGCTTTTATGTTTTATTATCATTTTATCTTTCTTTGTTTAATTTCTTAACAGAATTTCAAATCCTTTTATGGATCCTAAGAGCATAAAATGGAAATTATTTGTTTGAATTATGCATAATTCAAGAAATACCAGATTTATTAAAGTGCATATTGCTTTAAATAAGTGTTTTATGCATATCACTTTAGGACGCTTTTTAATTTAATTACATTATAACCTTTAAAATTATAAAACTTTCCATCCGCAAAATGATTTTAAAATTATATGTGAAGAGTTCTTAGATTAATTATACATTATCAAATTGTCAATATGAAAGCGAGAACGCGTTTCAAATGGGACATAATTTATTTCTACTTCACTTTAAACTACTACAAATCTTGAAACATCATATATTTTTAAGAGTGGATTGTTGTTTGCCGATGCATTCAATAAATCTAATGAATAAAGTGGTTTAGCATTGAATCGATTTCTTCATAGCTTTCTTTTATTTTCTTTTTCTTGTAAATATATTGAAAAGTAATGGTAAAAAATAGATGATAAAAATCGATCTCGAGTGTTAAAAAAATATTTCTAAAAGATCATCGAAAAAATCTAAAAAAATCTTTTTTTTTAAATTTCAATGGACCCTTAATAGAAATTATTTTATAACTAGCTATTTTACTTTTTTATACTTTACTTTTTATTATCCTTTTATCATTCTTTATTTCATTTTTTAACCGAAAATCTGTTTCAGATAGCGCTTATTATAAGGCGTTTTGCTGGAGGAAAAACGCGATATATATGAAGACATAGAATATTTAAAAATATATGTAACAATGTAATCATATTGAAAACTTTTTTTTTCTTTTTGCTGGATACAGTTTTTCCCAAAAATGTACAATAGTGTTTACACTTTATTATTATTTTTTTAATTTCTTTAACTTTTTTTAAATTTTTCTACATGTACAATCCCTTAAAAAATTTTGATTAATGTAAATAATTGGTTAATGTAAAACATTTTTAAAAATGGAAAAACTCACTTTATATATTAACCCTTTAACGATCATAGCATTTTCATTGCTAAGATGTCGAAATAAATGAGTGACACCGGTAATTAAGAACAAATATATTTCTAAATAAGAAAACGTGATTTTTCACATACATAATAAAAGGGATACTTCTAGATAAAAATACCGGTGTCAGTGTTGCGTATCGGAATTAAAATTTTGTGGTTTCGTGGCGAAACCAATGAACGTTAAAGGGTTAAAGACATAAAAAGAAAGCTTTTTGTCCGAATACATGGTTCATACGGATACCGTTATTTTTAATCTTATTTACCAGAATTATTTTGCGAAAAAATAATTCGAGTTCAAACATGAGAAATTCCGTTTTAGTTAATAGGAGATCTTCTACAAGAAGGTACTGGTACCAAAAAATTTCCTGGTCATGAAATTCCAGGATCCGAACCATGGAATAAGCGATATATACCGAAACGCAACAGAACCAAAGTATCACTGTTAACCCATTAGTGCCTGAATTATTTTCTTCGCTAAAATTCGAATTTTTCATTTTCCCACCACTTTTAAAGCAAAAATAACTTTTACCTTAATTTATCGAGGATTTCGTCTCGAGAAAGAAAGTATTTATTTATCCTCCTTTTTACTGGTGTGAAAGGTGCTAACTTGAATTTTTTGAAACTGTCCCAAAAATGGGACGCCAGGCACAAATGGGTTAATTTAAAAATTCGACTTTATAAATCTTATGAATATTTAGTATTTTAAAATTTAGGAAAGCAGATAATAATTATAGCCGGCAAAATATTAATAAGATATGCGAGAGATAAAACAAAAAATTTGAATATTGTAAGAAAAATATCTTTAACTTTTTATGCTCTGAAACATAAATCAGAATTTTGTTTCTCTTCAATAACTATCTACATTAATGTCTGAAGTTATGCAAAACCATTTATGTTATAACAATTTGATATTTAGATATACTTTTAAATAAAACGGATTTAATAAATCTGTTGTTAGAGGTTGTTTTATTTCTTTTTTTTTCAAATTATTCACAAGAATAATTAGATTAACAAACAATTTAATAGCTTTAGAAATCTTATGAGCATCAGGGCCTGATTACTAACGGGGCACTCTCCCACCAGGAAAAAGAAATAAAGAATTTTTCCTTATTCATGACAGTAACCTTGTATGAAAAAGGCGTTTAAAGAAGACGAAAATTTCTATAATTTTTTTCTGGTGAGAGAGTGCCCCGTTAGTAATCAGGCTCTGATGAGAATGATGTATATAAATGTATTATCATCCTATCTGTAAATTGAGAAGCGTTTGTTGTTGCACATTTTTTGTATAATATTTTTATTTAATAAGATAAAGCTACAACTAGGTAAATAGTTGAGGAAATAATAAGCATTAGTAATTATTTAGCTTTGATTGTTTCGCTCTGCTTACTGGAAAATTATGCGGTATTCTTCTGTTGAGACATTATTAAAATAGTTCAAATACACCCGACGTTACAAACAAATTTATTACAAAACCTGCATTATAAAAACAAACTTTTATATCGAAACTTCCGGTTGTAAAGGTGACATTTGTAAATTCTACATTTATTAATACTAGAACCGCCGGGTATTTTACTCAAGTTTCATAGAAAGTGTTTCTCACCAGAATTTTTATTTTAAACGATTTAACTTATTTAATTACTCTATTTTCCTGCTGCACATATTTAACATATCTTATGAATAAAACTCTGGTTCAAATCCACTATTATCAATCTGGCAGGGGTCATAGCAGCGGAATTTTCCAGATGACCTAATAATATGATCCATCAAACTATTTTGTTTGAAAAGTACCACCTACATTTATTTATAAACGAAGTAAATAAATTTTGTATTGTGCAAGATGCCCAGCAAATAACACCCTGATTTCAAAATTAAATTTCTCAAAAACAAAGATCAATAGAATTATGCAGTAAACGGTTTGTTTATCAGATAAGCTGTAAAAATGTTATACAAAAGTTTCGAATGGTAAATATTTTGAAAAGATTGTGTTCTGATGGCAAAGAATGCTTTGATTTGGCATTTTTCTTGCTTTAGATTGCTGCCAGAGAATGTGTTTTTCGGCTTAAAGTGCCATATTTCATAGTTTTTTTAAATTAAATTTTTGAAATTTCGAAATTCTAAAAATTTACTTCGAAAAATCTTTAAAATGTTGTACTGTAAGCTGAAATATTATTTCACTGCAGGCAATCTAAAACAAGAAAAATGTCAAATCAAAGCATTCTATGCAATCAGAATGCATTTTTTTTTTCAAAATATTCACTGTTTGAAATTTCTGTATAAGCTTTTTACAGCTCACCTAATGAAAAAACCGTTTACCGCATATTTCTATCGATCTTTGTTTTTGAGAAATCTAATTTTGAAATCAGAGTGTTATTTGCTGAACACCCTGTATTTTATTTTATGAGATTTTGTGTATTCGGGGCATAAAGGATAAAATAACATTTTTTTTTTAAATAAACCTGCTTAATTAAAAAATTTGATCACTTAACTGATTTCGCCTGAAGTCGTACAGACAAAAAGAGTTTGCTTGATCCGTCACTTAAAACATTTATACCACTAAACTTTTTCAATACAATTTCGTACTATTCAGTTATGGTAACCTCGTCAGCCCAAAATCTCCGTCAGAAATTACCACATCAACCGGATTTTACCTGATTACTTCCTCTATTGTTTACTATGCAACTTTATATAAAAAGAAAAAAAATGAAATTAGATGTATCAATGTAAAGCTTTAATAAAGGATTTAACCCTTTAACGATCAAAGCATTTTCATTGCTACGATGTCGAAATAAATCAATGACACCGGTAATTGCCAACAAATATATTTATAAATAAGAAAACGTGATTTTTCACATACATAATAAAAGGGATATTTCTAGATAAAAATACCGGTGTTAGTGTTACATATCGGAATTAAAATTTTGTGGTTTCGTGGCGAAACCAATGAACGTTAAAGGGTTAATGAAGAATTACCGTAATTTCGGGTGTATAAGCCGCGGATCAAACAATTCTTTTTGGACCCAGAAATTTTATTTAGTGATTGAAGACAAATATTTACGTCGATCTAAGTAGTTACATTTGTTTCTTAAAAAATTTTGGGTCGAAAAAGAATTGTTTGATCCGCGGCTTATACACCCGAAATTACGGTAATTATTTCGGTGTTTTTAGGGAAGGTATGTTACATCTGGTAACATAGCATTTTTAAAATGTCGCATAAGTTATACTTTTGCTTTGAAAAAGATATTTTTTTCTTCAAGGATTCACTCTTAAATAGCGAAAAGTAATTTTTCAATGTATGTTATAACTGCACAGGTAATGTAAGTCTTTTTTTCTAATCATTTATAGTCCAATTCTATGGTTTTCTCAGAAAGTGGATGCAGTATAACAAAGGAAATATGTTTATGTTTCATTCTCTTCATGTATCATTTGGAAAAGATTACATTCAGCATCAAAATATAGATTTTACTGACAAAATTCATTGTAGCAAGGAGCAATTAACATTTAGGAGGATACAATAGATCTATTGCATCCTACTATAATTTTAAGAGTGTTCAGTTATATAATGCAATTGTCCAAGTTAGATTTTTTCTCATCTGAGACAGGGTCAGCAAAGTGTGTGTGTCTGTGTGCGTGTGTGTGTGGGGAGGGAGGGGCTATCATATGGCTTTATCACTATTTACCCAATCCATCCTGCTGTGACAATTATCATTCAACATCAGGGATGTAGTGGAGGGTATACGGGAGTGAACGCCGTATACTTTCTGGATTTTTTAACCCCTTGAGGGGGGTGGTTTCATAGACGTACCAATTAATTTTAATTCCCAAACGCCACATTCGCACCGGATTTTTGTTAAAGAAAATTACGGTTTATTGAATGTATAGCCGTTTTCTTATTTACAAACAAAGTTGTTTTCAAATTCCGGTGTCAGTTATTAATTTCAGTACTTAAGCAATGAATTTGCCCTTCCCCGCAAAGGGTTAAAGGAACACATATAACGTCTATTACTCAAGAAATTTATAATATACATATTCTATGGTATTTCCTTTGCCTTGAGCATATACCCTCTGGTTAGAGATGAGATCCTCTGTTATTTTTACGACTACACCCCTGTAGAAGATGTATGACCCACCCATCATACCATAAAAGATTAAGAATTATGCACAGTAATTTCGTAAGAAGATATGTTATGCCTCTTATTTCGGGGAAAAAATTGCTGAGACACAAGGCTGTGGAAGAAAAATCTCAAAAACGTTGAAATTTCCCGAATTTCCGTCGAAATTTAACAGAACTCTGTTTTCCTCCCATGAAGGGAAATTTCCCACGAGTAACCATCACTGATACTATTTTATGGAAAAAATGTTTAGATTAAATATTACGAATATTTTACCTTAAAAAAGTCCATATTTTCAATTTATTGTATGTAAAAAAAAAAAAAAAAAAAAAAAAAAAAAAAAAATCAAACAAGTGATTAACACTAGAACCGCCGGGTATTTTACTGATTGATTGATTGATTGATTGATTTTTGACGTCCGATTATCTGCGCTAGGGATATAGGACCAGGGGGGAATGCCCTTCGTGGGGGTCTTTCTAAGGGAACCTAACCCGTATTTACGCAAGGTTCGAAGAAAACCACGAAAACTCCGAACGGTTAGGCCGACAGCCGCGATTGGGTTCGAACCCAGCACCTGCTGTCTACCAGTTGAGAGGTCCGAACCTCTCGGCCACTGGTGGGGCGGTATTTTACTGAAGTTTCAGAGAAAGTGTTTCTCACCAGAATTTTTATTTTAAACGATTTAACTTACATATCTTATAAATAAAATTCTGGTTCAAATCGACTATTATCAATCTGGCAGGGGTCATTTTGACCCCTAATGGCAGTTCTAGTGTTAAACAATTAATTTTGTATGAAAAGAGTAATTATTTAGAAAAAAAAAAAGAATTTAAAAATTACGAAATACTGGACATTTTTTTTTCTATAACCCCTTCGCGAAGGGTATATTTTATGTTTTATCACCAGTTTTTAAAAACAGAAATTTGTGTCTTATTAAATCGAGAAAATGTTCCAATTAAATAAGGCCATTTTTACAGTAGAATTTTACTGGTGGAGACAAGAATTCTCAAGACATTTTGCGGCACGTATACGTGTCGCTCGGCCCCAAGGGGTTAAATTTAAAGATTCAAACAGAAATAAAAATGTGTTATTCCATTTTAAGAAATCCCTTGTACACTGTGGTGATTTTACAATTTATTCGTGGATGCATATATAACAACTACTATTAAATTTCATAAAATTTAATTCACATTCCAATTCATTTTTAAAAATATTTTTTTCTCTATATACAGTCGGCTCTCGCTAATTCGAACTCGTCGGGAGTACAAGAAACGTTCGAATTATCCGAAGTTCGAATTATGGAAAATATGAAATTAAAACATGCTTAATATGGTACTATAACAAAGGAATTAATGTTATGGTGTTTTTTAATTTATTTCGCCTGTTACCATTAGAATATGACTTACTATTAAATTAGAATGTAGAAATACATTAATTAAAAGATTGAAATAAGCACAATGGAAGAAAAATTTAAAGCGTCACTGATGGAGAGACGGGGCACTAAGAAAGTGAATATCAAATGCATTGAATTATATGCATACTCGTTCGAAACAATTCTCACAAAAATCAAAGAAAGAAAGTTATTCAAATGATCTGAAATCTGTGAGAAAGAAAAAAAAAATGAAAAATCGGAATTCTCGTTAGTTTGAATTAAACGAAGTCAAGAGAAAATGAGTTCGAATTAATGAAAATTTTTAACGTTATTCTGCCATTGAAAATTTCGGGACTTCATGTTTAGTTCGAATTAAGCGAAGATTCGAATTATCCGATTTCGAATTAACGAGAGTCGACTGTATATTTCTTCCGGCATCTCTTTCCTCAAAATAATTATATTTCTCATTAATTAGAAAATATTCTCCATTAATATAATAATTTCAAAATAATATCAGATATGTTCTGAGATTATTGATAAATTATGAAACTGTAAATATTCCTTTTCTAAAAGGTAATCATTTTACTTTAAATTAATAGAAATGCTTAAGAGTAACACATCTTCAAAACTGTCAACGTTGTTTGAAGATACATTAAAAGCAGTGAGTGAATAAAGTGCCTTTATGTTAAATCAATATTTTCTTAACCCTTTTTATCGATTTTCTCTTAATTTTACGTTGAATGAAAACCAAACTTTAAAAACAAAATGGCAAAACTCGATCTTGGATGTATTAGATTAATTACTGCTGAAAAAAATGATAAAGATATTAAATAAAAACTTTTTTTTTTTTCAATAGATTTTTTACCACTTAGCTGATCAATATTTTTGAAGAAAAACTTTCAAATAATGCCTATTTTTTCACGTCTTTTACAGAATTTTTAACCCTTAAATGTATATTGTATCATTTTCTATACCATAAGTGTTCCCGATTTATTGGGGGTTTTATTCACATATTCCGTAATCTCACCAGAAATTTAAAAGAGCAAGTTTCAATTTACTTAATGACAGACCATTCGTAATTAAATAAAGAAAAAATTACTATTTAGATTTTTCTGGTATGAATTCTGATTCTTTGAATTGCGCATTTTTTGGAACTCGTTCTATCCTATGCATTTAAGGTTTAATCTTTTATCACTGGTTTTTTAAAAGAGAAATTTTATTTTATTGATTCAGAAAAAAGCTCGAATTAAATAATAGAAGTTTTACAACAAAAATTTAGTGAACACAACAAATTGTGACTGGAATATGGATGCCCGTACGTGGTACGGGTAAATCATGATTGGCAAAAACAAAGTTACGCAAAAAACATATGACGTACGGGCAAATCAATGAAAGTGTTAACATGTGTTATCATTTAATTATTGTTTTGGCATTTTTTTTATTGAAAAAAACTTTTCTAAAAATATTACTTAAATGATAAATTTTCAGATTATAAGAGCCGAAATTTTCTTTGCAAAAATAATGATGATTACGTTTAAGGAATTTGGACACTGTTGGAAGTTTGATCTGATTTTTTATTCAGAAATTTCAAATGTACACAGGGAATTTTAAAAGAATGATTTGCACTTTTGTAATCGCGGAATAATTAAAGATTATACCAAATTTCTGGTAAGAATTTAGAATTTCTGAATATCAATCTAAAAATCCAGAAAATAAGTACGTGCAAAATCACTGAATTTGGACACCAACATTTGGCATATTTATTTTGGCATTTATATTTTTGCAACCGACAATTTTTGGCGCAAAAAATGTCGCCGTATCTAATATCAAAATTTCAATAATTAAATGTAATTTTAATTTCAGCAATTATGTAAAAAACATTTGAAAGAAAAACTAGTTGCTAGAATTTCACGCCAAACGTAGCAAATGAGGAGCGTTCGTATTATAAGGAAGTTTTAAAAAATTCCAGATCTTAGTTTAATACTATACAGTACTTCGGACACAGTTTTGCATTCGAAATCTTTTGTGTATCCCTGTAAATACTTTCTGCTTTATATTATACGGGAAGTAACTTGTAGTACCGTAATTTCGGGTGTATAAGCCGCGGATCAAACAATTCTTTTTGGACCCAGAAATCTTATTTAGTGATTGAAGACAAATATTTACGGCGATCTAACTAGTTATATTTATTTCTTAAAAATTTCTGGGTCGTAAAAGAATTGTTTGAGCTGCGTCTTATACACCCGAAATTACGATAAGTAAACCTGAGCAAAGTATTTCAATTTCATAAAATGGGAAATATTTTAATGTAATTCAAACGCGCTCCAAACAACAGTTCCCACTATACTTGACAAAATTATGCAACAATTCTATATCTTAAATGTGAAATAATTAGGTTGGGTTGTTTTTGCTCTATTATATGCGGACTGCCGGACGGACAAACAGGCTGACGAACGGACTGAACGCGAATATAGGTGAAATGTATTTACATAATTATGAATGAAACTAAAAAAGGAATGTACCAAATAAATAAATAATAGTAATTGACGCTCGTTTAAGCAACCAAATTTTGCAGAATCTATAAACAACTCATCGCTGTAAAATACTAGAAGACCGATGTTGGTAAAATTTTGAAATGAGTAATTGACATAAGAATTTTTATATAAATTTATTTCAAATTAAGCAAAAGGTTTTGTGCATGTACTTAATAAAAGGAAAATTTTCATTCAATATACCGGTGCCAATGTGGCATTTAGGAACTAAAATTGGGTTGTCCAAAAATTAATCACCGCCCCCGAAAGAATCAAGCAAATTGTAAAGAACTGTACCGTAATTTCGGGTGTATAAGCCGCAGATCAAACAATTCTTTTTCGACCCAGAATTTTCTAGGAAACAAATATAACTAGTTAGATCGCCGTAAAAATTTGTCTTTAATCACTAAATAAGATTTCTGGGTCCAAAAAGAATTGTTTGATCCGCGGCTTATACACTCGAAATTACGGATTTTCAGATCTTTCCTTAAATATATTATGTTATTAATTCGAAAATATTAAAATTACTCATATGCTAAAAATTTTTATAATAATATCAGATAAGATCGGAGGTTATTAATAAATTCTGAAAATAGCTAGAAGCGAGAAGATACTTGAGGCATTCAAATCCAATTTACCTCAGTTCACTTTAAATTACTGGAAGTCTTAAAGCATCAATCACGTTAAGGGGTGGCAATTTGGTTTGCAGATACATTAAGAGCAATGTATGAAGAAAGTGATTTTTTATAAAATGAATATTTTCTTAACGCTTTTACCTAATCTCGTTTTATTTTCAACTGAACTAAAAAAAGGGAAATCTTAAGAAGAAAAGGTTAAAAATCTATTCTAAACGCATTTGAATAAATTCTTCTGAAAGGAATTGAGAAAATATTAAGATTTAACTTTAAATAAGTTAAGAAATAGTGTTTATCAATGTAAAGTTTAGCAAGAACTAGAATTTATTAAGTTAAAACGAAAGTCATATTAATAAATAAAATATAGTTAAGAGGTAAAGTATAGTTTTAAAGAAAAATATAGTCTTAACGGACCACTAGAGCCATATAAAGTATATATATATATATATATATGTCTACTTTTAATGGTATTATATATATATATATATATATATATATATATATATTATTTAATTTTTAAAAACTTATATTCATGCTTAGGACTTTTTATTGCACTTTATTACAATTATTTGTTTAAACAAATTATATAAAAATGTATTTATTTTCAGGCCTTTCCATAAAAGTATTGTATTATTAATTCGAAATTATTAAAATTATTCATCTGTTAAAATTTTTCTTATAATATCAGATATGTTCGGTGGTTATTAATAAATTCCGAAAATATAAAAGGCGGCGAGAATGAATTTCAGAAGTTCAAACTCAATTTATTTCATTTCATTATAAATTACTGAAAATCTCCAAAGATCAACTACGTTCAGGACTGCCAATTTCGTTTGCAGATACATTAGGAGCAATGAAAGAATAAAGTGAGTTTTTATAAAATCATTATTTTCTTAACTCTATTTCCTTTTCTCGTTTTATTTTCAATTCAACTGAAAAAAGGAAGCCTTAAGAAATAAAAGTTAAAAATCTATTCTAAATGCATTTGAATAAATTCTTCTAAAAGGAATTGAGAAAATATTAAAATTTTGCTTTTAATAAGCTAAAAAATAATATTTAGGAAAGAAACCTTTAGCAAGAACTAGAATTTAGTAAACTAGGAGTGTAAATAAAATTTAAAAATAAATATAGTTTCGAAGAAAAATATAATTATTCCTTAATAGACCACTACCGCCATATAAGTAGCTTTGACACCCTTAAAAAAATTATTAGCATCGTGCGACTTAAAAAGAAAAAAAAAATGTGTTGTTAAATTTAAAATAAAAAAGTAAAAAAATTAATATAAAATCAGGTAAGATCGGAAGTTATTAATAAAATTTAAAAATATCTAGAAACAAGAATCCATTTCAGATATTAACCACTTAATCGTCGGCTGCACCAGTGGCCGCGAGGTTCTGACCTTCAAACTGGTAGACGGTAGGTGCTGGGTTCGAACCCAATCGCGACCGTCGGCCTAACCGTTGGGAGTTTTCCGTACTTTTCTTCGAACCTTGCGTAAATACGGGTTAGGTTCCGTTAGAAAGACCCCCACGGAGGGCATCCCACCCCATAGGGTCTATATCCCATAGTGTAGATAATTGGCCGAAACAAATATAAACAAACAAACAAACCACTTAATCATCGCGCCCGAGAGATTCGTGGACTGCAAGTTTCACGGCTTTTATTCAAAATTGTTTGATTCCCACCAATTTTATGAAATAGTGTAATGGGTTTTATTCTGGTATCATTTTTACTTGTCATTAAAAAAGATGAATATTTTTTTTTTCAAAAAAGTGGTGGGAATAATGAATTTGAATTTTTAAACCGTAATTTAATACGACCATTAAATAGTTAAAACCCAACTTATCTCAGTTCATTTTAAATTACAGGGAATCTCAAAGCATCAACCATTTTCAGGACTGCCAATTTTTTTGCAGATACATTAAGAGTCATGAATGAATAAAGTGATTTTTATAAAATCAATATTTTCTTAAAGCATTTTGTTGTTCGAGTTTAATTTTCAATTGACTTAAAAAAAACTTAAGAAGTAAAAGTTAAAAATCTATTCTAAATGCACTGGATAAAATTCTGAAAATATCTAGAAGCGAGAATGTATTTCAGACATTCAAACCATATTTAAATCACTTCACTAAACTACTGGAAATCTCTAAGAATCAACGACGTTTAGAACCGCCAATTTTGTTTGCAGATATTTTAGGAGCAATGAATGACTAAAGAGATTTTTTATAAAAACAATATTTTCTTAACGCTTTTTCTTATTCTCGTTTTATATTCAATTCAACTGAAAAAAAAGGAAATGTTAAGAAGTGAAAGTTAAAAATCTAATGTTAATAATAATAATAATAATATCTAATGTTAATATAAAGAAAGTTAATATTCTAAATGCATTCTAATAAATTCTGAAAATATCTAGAAGCGTGATTGTATTTCAGACATTCAAAGCCATTTTATCTCAGTTCACTTTAAATTACTGGAAACCTCCAAGCATCAACCAAGTTGAGTTTGCCTATTTTGTTTGCAGATACATTAGGAGCAATGAATGAATAAAGTGATTTTTTTTTAATAAAATCAATAATTTCTTATCGTTTTTTCTTATTCTCATTTTATATTCAATTCATGTGATAAAAGGAAACGTAAAGTAATGCAAGTTAAAAATCTATTTTAAATGCATTCTAATAAATTCTGAAAATATCTAGAAGCGTGAATGTATTTCAGACATTCAAAGCAATTTTTCCTCAGTTCACTTTAAATTACTGGAAATCTCCAAGCATCAACCACGTATCATCCACCAAGCATCAACCACCATCAATTATGTATGCAGATACATTGGGAGCAATGAACGAAAAAGGTGATTTTTTATAAGATAAATATTTTCTTAACCTTTTAACGATCAATGCATTTTCATTGCTAAGATGTCGAAATAAATGAATGACACCGGCAATTAAGAACAACTATATTTCTAAATAAGAAAACGTAATTTTTCACATAAGTAATAAAAGGGATATTTTTAGATAAAAATACCGGTGTCAGTGTTGCGTATCGGAATTAAAATTTTGTGGTTTCGTGGCGAAACCAATGCACGTTAAAGGGTTAACCCGTTAACTGATTTGTCCGTACGTCGTTCAGGCAAGACGAATTTGCTTAATTCATCATTTAAAGTGTTTTGACACCACTATTTTTTTTAAATAATAATTTGTCGTACTATGTCATTACAGAAATGTTTAGACGGAATATTACAATTATTTTAGCATAAAAAAGTGGTGTTAACGCACATCTTCAATTTGTTGTACGTACCGGGTTTTCCAAAAATGACTGATGGATTTTAAAATTCAATAACTTGCAAACGGTGACAGCTATTAAAAAATTTTTTTGCAGGAGGGTTATGTAACATGTCAGGAGTTTTTTTACCGTATTTTTTTATTTTAGTTCGAACTTCAAACAATAGGTGGAGCTGATGGCGATTGAAGGCCAGGTGATCAGTGCTGAGTGAAGCGTCGACCTGGCCTTCAATCGCCGTCAGCGCCACCTATTGTTTGAAATTCGAACTAAAATAAAAAAAATACGGTAAAAAAACTCCTGCCATTATACATAACCCTCCTACAATTTTTTTTTTTTAAATAGCTATCACTGTTTGCAAGTTATTGAATTTTAAAATCCATCAGTCATTTTTGGGACACCCGGTAAAAAAGGGAATCAGTTATGGGGTTAACGCTTTTTCTCTTTATTGTTTTATTTTCAATGGAACTAAAAAAAAAAGAAACCTTAACAAGTAAAAGTTAAAATTCTATTCTAAATGCATTCGAAAAAGCTCCCATAATATCTAGAAGCGAGAATGTATTTCGAACATTCACTTCAACTTTTACTCCAATTTACTTCAGTTCTCTTTAAATTACTGGAGATCTCTAAGCATCAACCATGTTCAGGAGTGCCTATTTTGCTTGCAGATACATTAGGAGCAATGAATGAAAGAAGTGATTTTTTTAAATCAATATTTTCTTGTTCTCGTTTTAATTTCAATTGAACTAAAATAAGGAAATCATAAAATGTAAAAATTAAAAATCTATTCTAAATGCATTGTGATAAATTCTGAAAATATCTAGAAGCGAGAATGTATTTCAAGCAATCAAATCCAATTTATTTCAGTTCACTTTCCATTACCGAAGATCTCCAAGCATGAACCACGTTCAAAACTGCCAATTTTGTTTGCAGATACATTAAGAGCAATGGATGAATAAAGTGATTTTTTTATAAAATCATTATTTTCTCAACTTTTTTTCTTATTTTCGTTTAATTTTCAATTGAACGAAAAAAAAGGAAACCATAAGAACAAAAGTTAAAACTCTATTCTAGATGCATTTTAATAAATTCTAAAAACACCCAGAATAGAGAATGTATTTAACACATTCAAACCTAATTTTCTTCAGTTCCCTTTAAATTACTAGAAATCTCCAAGCATCAACCACACTCGGGACTACCAATTTTGTTTGCAGATACATTAGAAGCAATGAATGAATAAAGAGTTTTTTTTTTATAAAATCAATATATTCTTAACGCTTTTTCTTATTTTCGTTTTATTTTCAATTGAACGAAAAAAAGAAACCTTTAAACCTTTCCGGCACGGACAAAATCTATAGTAAAATGAAAAATTATCGACTGACGCCAGAATTCACAAACGAATTTTTTAGATACATTAAATTCCTTAATTTAAGCTTTTATTGAAAAAGTAAAATTTTACGTAAATATTATATGTGCCGTTTTCAAGTTTGGAATTAAAATTAGGTATCCCAGACCGGGCACAGTGTGCCGGAAGGGGTTAAGAAGTAAAAGTTAAAAATCTATTTTAACATTTTATTACATTTATTTTTTTAAACAAATTATAAAAAAATGCATTTATTTTCAGGCCTTTCCTTTAAAGTACAAGGTTACCAAAATTCAACTGACGAAACTCAGAGTATTCTGTAGTGCGATCTAACTGCGAAAATGGCGCAATATTTAACTATGGCTACCTTGTATTACATTATTAATTCGAAATTATTAAAATTACACATCTGTTAAAAAAATTTAAAATAATATCACATAAGTTCGGAGCTTATCAATAGATTCTGAAAATATCTAGAAACGAGAATGTATTTCAGACTTTCAAACCCAATTTATCTCGGTTCAATTTAAATTACTGGGAATCCCCAAGAATCAACCACGTTCAGAACTGGAAATTTTGTTTGTAGATACATTAAGAGCAACGAATGAATAAAGTGATTTATTTTTAAAATCAATATTTACTTAACGCTTTTCCCTATTCTCGTTGTATTTGCATTTGAGCTAAAAAAGGGAAACCTTAAAACTTAAAAGTTAAAGATCTATTCTAAATGCATTTGAATAAATTCTGAAAATATCTAGAGGCAAGAATGTATCTCAGGCATTCAAACCCAATTTACCTCAGTTCACTTTAAATTACTGGGAATCTCCAAGCATCAACCACGTTCAGAACCGCCAATTTTGTCTGTAGATACATTAAGAGCAACGAATGAATAAAGTGATTTATTTTTAAAATCAATATTTTCTGAACGCTTTTTCCTATTCTTGTTGCATTTGCAATTGAGCTAAAAAGGGGAAACTTTAAAACTTAAAAGTTAAAGATCTATTCTAAATGCATTTGAAATTATTCTGAAAATATCTAGAAACGAGAATGTATTTCAGGCATTCAAACCCAATTTATCTCATTCAATTTAAATTACTGGGAATCTCCAAGAATCAACCACGTTCAGAACTGCCAATTTTGTTTGTAGATACATTAAGAGCAACGAATGAATAAAGTGATTTATTTTTAAAATTAATATTTTCTTAACGCTTTTTCCAATTGTCCTTGTATTTGAAATTGAGCTAAAAAAGGGAAACTTTAAAACTTAAAAGTTAAAGATCTATTCTAAGTGCATTTGAATAAATTCTGAAAATATCTAGAGGCAAGAATGTATTTCAGGCATTCAAACTCAATTTTCCTCAGTTCACTTCAAATTACTGGGAATCTCCAAGCATCAACAACGTTCAGAGCCGCCAATTTTGTTTTCAGATACATTAGGAGCAATGAATGAATAAAGTGATTGTTTTTTATAAAATCAATATTTTTTAACGCTTTTTCTAATTCTCGCTGTATTTGCAATTGAACTAAAAAAAAAAAATTAAAGTACAAATTAAAAATCTATTCTAAATGCATTCGAATAATTCTAAAAGGGATTTGAAAAATATTAAAATTTTATTTTTAATAAGCTAAGAAAGAATATTTAGCAAAGTAAAGTTTAGCAAGAATTAGAATTTAGTAAGTTAAGATTGAAAGTAAAATTAATAAATAAAATAAAATTAGAAGGTAAAGTATTATTTTAAAGAAAAATATAGTTAACTCTTAATGAACCGCTGGCGACATATAAGTAACATTGCCATCCTTCATCAAATTTATTAGCATCGTACCACTTAAAATAAGAAGAAAAAAACCAATTTCACTCCTGTAAGATGTACACGAGAAAAAGTTACTAATAAAGTTATTTTTAAAATATAGTGGTGTTACATTTCATAAAGAGTAAAAATTTTATAATAAAATCAGATACGTTCAGAGGTTATTAACCCCTTAACTGGTTTGATGGAACGCCTTTCGGGCAAGACGAATTTGCTTAATTCATCATTTAAAGCCTTTTGATACCACTATTATTTTTAAGAAAATTTTCATACTATCGAAAAGCGGACATGTGCAGGCTAAATTTTACGAATATTTTATTTAAATAATAGTGGTGTGAGTCCGCTAATTTTAATTTATTGAACGGAAAAGAATTAACCAGTTAAAGGGTTAATAAATTCTGAAAATATATAAGCGAGAATGTATTTCAGAAATTCAAACTCAATTTACTTCAGTTCTCTTTAAATTACTGGAAATCTCTAAGCATCAAACACGTTCAAGACTGCCAATTTTGTTTGCAGATACATTAGGAGCAATGAGGGAATAAAGTGAGCTTTTATAAAATCAATATTTTCTTAACGCTTTTTCCTTGTCTCGTTTTATTTTTAATTGAACGAAAAAAAAAAAAGAAACTTTAAGAAGTAAAAGTAAAAAATCTATTTTAAATGCATTTGAATAAATTCTTCTAAAAGAAATCGAGAAAATATTAAAATTTTACTTTTAATGAGCTAAGAAAGAATATTTAGTAAAATAAAGTTTTAGGTAAATAATATTATTAGCACAGAAATATTTTAATATGAATATGCATTTATTTAGTTTCAAACGAAACATTAAAAAACTCTTCAGTATAAATAGGTAACAGTTAGTGAACTTAAATTATCTCTAACAATTTAGAAATTTTAATCTGGAGAAAGTTTTATAAGTCTAGCTACGTTAATTAAGTTTCAAAACTGATCGTTTCTGTAGCTGAATATTCTTTAATAATTAAATATATATTACGTAAGCATCATTTAATGTTCTTATGAAAGGAAAATATAATTCCTGCTTTAATAGACGCAAATTTCTCGAATAAAAAACAATAAATAGTAAAATCAAATCGAGTGTTAAATAAGGGTTATCTTTACTATTCTGTTTTCTATTTTTCATCATAAATAAGTTTCGAATAAAGCTAGGAAAATGCAGCATTTGTTTGTATGTTCGACTGTTATGCATAAGAAAATACAGATTTTTTTTTTTAAATTAAGTTTATTAACCCCTTAACCCCCAGTGTTGCCGGGTCGGCAACACCTAAAGTTCCCCCTGTTTAGAGACACAAAAACTCCTTGAATATTTCAAAAACTACTCTAATGGCTACTTTAAATCTTTTTTATGAGTTCTAGATGGCAGCACTACAGGAATCAAACTCTACTGTTTTTAAATAATAAGTAAAATGTTTTACTGTAATACGCGCTTCACAGCAATGCTATTCTCACTGCGCTTATCAGTGCTTTACTTATGGGAGGTTACCATTTCGGCAACAGCTGTATAATTAAAATGGTTAGTGCAATCTTTACAAAACAATACCTATGTACTCCTCTAGGCCTAAATAGATTGCATAATTCTTTTTTTCTTTAAATTCCAACTTTAAAGAGTAGTGCGCCGGAAAGGGTTAACCACTTAATCGTCGCGCCCGAGACATTCACGGGTTGCAAACTTCACTGAAGAAACTTCACTCAGAAATGTTTGTTTTCCACCAGATTTATTAAATAGTGGAATTGGTTTTATTCTGGTATCATTTGATTTGTCATTAAATACAATGAATATTTTTTTTCTTCAAAAAAGTGGTGGAAATAATGAATTTGAATTTTTAAACGGTAATTTAATGCGACCATTAAGTGGTTAAAGTCCGTGAAATGCTTTACCAATTTAGAGTCATTTATGTGTTTTGTAATAAATCTATCCACGTCAACACGAAATCGCTTAACATGAAATTTTTCGCAACAGAAAATAACACTGAGGTCCCCGTATAAAAACATTTCATATTTATTTACTTAAAAGGTGTCACAAATAAAAATTAAATTAAAGAGTTGACATGTTTCGGTTCATTAATAAGACAAAGTCTTATTAATGAACCGAAACATGTCAACTCTTTAATTTAATTTTTATTTGTGACACCTTCTAAGTAAATAAATATGAAATGTTTTTATACGTGAATGAAAAAAGGTGAAGTGATTTTGTTTTAGTTTTTGAAAAAACGAAAGCTAACAACAGTTTTTACACTGAAGTCCCCGTCAGGTAACTCTGAACACCAATGTAAAGTAATTCATTTAATTCGAAACAGAATTTCGTAAAATCCCGTTGAAGGCGAGAAATATTTTTGCTCGAAAATCAAAAGACTCTTTCTTAACCCTTTCCAGCAGGGATAAATTCTGTTTGTAAAATGAGAAATTGTTGACTGCCACCGGAATTTACAAACGACTTTTTTAGAAATTAAGAATCCCCCTAATTTAAGTTTTCATTATTAATACAAAAAATTATTAACATATCATTGGTGGCGTTTGCAAGTTTGGAATAAAAATTAGTTTCCCGGACTGGGCACAGTCCGGTCCTCGTGTGCCTGAAAAGATTTTAACCCTTTCCGGCACACTGTGCTCAGTCTGGGATACCTAACTTTAATTCCAAACTTGCCGTCTGCACCAATAATATTTTAGTAAAATTTTACCTTTACAATAAAAGCTTAAATTCGGGATTTCAAAATACCTGAAAAATTCGTTTGTGAATTCCGGTGTCAGTCGATAATGTCTCATGTTACTAACAGATTTTGCCCGTGCTGGAAAGGGTTAAAAGAAGTTTTTTATATTTCAAACTGGTGTATCACAACTTTTTTACTAAAATGGGATTTTTCTCACTGTTTAAAATAACATATAGAGGGAAAGTGTTTAAAATAGTGATGAAAAATTTGACTAATCTCTGACTTTCTTTATCCTGTGATAATCTGCATTTCACCCCTTAGCTTAACCCCTTGAGTGGTGATGTCCACATTTTATCCCAACTAATGTAAAAAGGATTCACACCAGAGACATTTAAGAAATTTTATTTCTTTAAATTGTGGGGTAAAATGTGTTATAAATTGCTTTTTTAGCTCACAGGCTATCATAGCCTGAGAGCTTAAGTGCCCGCCCGTTCTGTATGTACGTTCGTACGTGCGTAACGCGATAACTCATGATAAAAATATCGGATCCACTTGAAATTTTGTATATAAGTATATCCTGATAAGGCGCTTCCCTGATTAGTTTTTGGAGTTCATTCGATATGTATAAGAGGGGGAACGGGGGCTCATGCCCCTACCCTTAATTGATATAAACGGGATTTTCGTGCAGAATTAACAGTTTTCGCTCAAAACTTAGATATAGGATCATTCTGATGAGGCGATTCCGTGACTGTTATTAGTTGTTCAATGAATAAGTATAAACAGGGGGAACGGGGGGTTCATGCAACTTCCCTTAATTGATATAAATGGGATTTTCATGCAGAATTATCAGCTTTCGTTCAAAATTTAGATATAGGATCATTCTGATGAGGCGATTCCGTGACTGTTATTAGGTGTTCATTGAATAAGTATAAACAGGAGGAACGGGGGTTCTAATGCCCCTCCCCTTAATTTATATAAATGGATTTTTCAAGCAGAATTGTCAGATTTCGTTCAAATCTCTGAATAGTTTTGGAAGTTTAATGGTTAAGTATAAAAGAGGGGGATAACTCCTCTTAAATTATATAAATGCTAAATGGGTTTTTATTAAGAATATCCGATTTGCTGTGAATTTTGAATATAAATTTTTTATATGATAATGCATCTCCTTGATAGTTTAGGAGGTTCAATGATTAAGTATAAAAAGGGGGAAAGGGGAGAGCTGTTTCCCCTTCTTAATTTTTTTCGAACGGAATTAATCCTTGAAAATACAAGGGTGTAATGTACAATTAGTATGCGTAGCCTGTGAGCTCAATGCCATCAGTTTAACTGGGCAATATTCTTTTTATTTCTATTTTAAAATAAAACTTTTCGATTATTCCAGTTTAAATTCAGTATTACAGAAACATTATTGCTTGCTCCTCTATGGCTTAATCATTGATGCCGATATCTTTTAATTATTCCGGAGACTGATCCAAGATGAACATGTTTTCAACTGATTTAATCCATCCAAAAATTTCAAAATAAAATATAAAATGTACCTCATAGAAACAATATATATTTTCTTTTACATATTTTCCGTTTTCAACACACAAATGTTGGATAATACTTCGGAATAACTAAGCGACGTTGGTATCTATGATTTAAGGTGCATTTATTCACATCTTGAGCAAATTTGCTTGAGATGAGACTGAATCATATACCTTCTTATTCTAAGCATTCTTTTGAAATTACATTTTGTGGTCATTGATAAAAGAAATGAGTGAAAAAGTTGGGTGAACATTAAAAATGGATGGGTTGGTCTCCTGTTCTTTACCTCTGACCTTTAGAAATCGTACATGTTAGCTATATGTTTGATCCTTTATGCAGATGTTTTCTATCACTGATCTATAGATCGGTCACAATGCAGTGGTGTAACAGGGTGGGTGTCCAAAACCAGTAATATTGTAAGGTTTTCTTCTCCTTGATTCATAGTAGAAAAATGTCTGGTTCGATAAGGTGAACAGAATTTAAAAAAATTACCGGTATTGACAGAAGTTGGACACCCATCCTGGTTACCCCACTACAATGGATGTTTAAGAGAAGAAGTTTCTTTTTTGAAAGTGATTGTTCCATTAATTATTTATCGGTATTTATAGAACCATAATAAATGTGTTTCCGAAATCCCTTATTTCCGACTGAAAAAAAGTGACAATTGTTACTTCAATACCAGGCTACTGAAACTCTGTTCGCAGTTTCTCTGTAGAATTCTTTAAAAAGTGAGTCGAAAAACATACCGCAGCATGGAAAACTGCACAAGGTTTCCTTCCGGAACAAGACCACGATTCCCGAGCTTTAGACAAATTAGCTGAGGTCTTTGATACGGGGTGTCCAGAAAATAACACCCTGATTTCAAATTTAAATTTCTCACAAACAAAAATCGATAGAACTATGCGGTAAACGGTTTCTTTATTAGGTAAGCTGTAAAAAGCTTATACAGAAGTTTCGAAGGGTGGATATTTTGAAAAGATTATGTTCTGATTGCAAAAAATGCTTAACATTTTTCTTGCTTTAAATTGCTTGGTTTGAGTGAGATTTTGGACGGACAACGCCATATTTTAAAGTTTTTTGGAACAAAATTTTTGGAATTTCAGAAATTTCAAAAATTTAGTTCTAAAAATATGGCTAAGTACCCCGAAAAACTCGTTCTCTACAAGCAATCTAAAGCAAGAAAAACGTCAAGTCGAGCAATCTTTGCATTCAGAAAACAATCTTTTCAAAATATTCACCGTTCGAAACTTCTGTATAAGATTTTTACAGCTTACCTAATAAAGAAACCGTTTACCGCATAGTTCTATCGATTTTTGTTTTTGAGAAATTTAAATTTGAAATCATGGTGTTATTTGCTGGATACCCTGTATATCAACCATTGTCTCTGCAACAGTGTTGCCAGTTTGGCCTCCACTTTTTGTCGGAAAATTCAGGTTCAAGCCAGAAAATGCAAAAGTATTTTCAGTTTTATATAGTGGCAAACTGTTTCCATTACTTAAGGTTAAAATATGGCTTCATAAATTTCTGGTGTGAAGTGGAATTTCGGAATAAAAATGTGGCAACCCTGCTCTGCAAGAACTTTAATTTAGCAAAGTTCACATTTGCTAATTCATTTATGCGTGCCTAGAATCGACTCATCGAATCCGATATGAAGAAAACGTAAGCATCGCAACTTGTGGGAGTAATTCAGTGCATTGGTCATTGGTCAGACGATATCCACATATTTCTAGAAAGAAGAAGTCTACGAAAATTGAATCAAAAGTCAATGACGGACTTTAAAAAAATAATTAGCAGGTCAATAAATTTATTATTGCTAAAATGAATGTCAAATTTGTTTTATTTATTAATTACGTTTTTCATTGCTTATTATTTTATAATTTTAGCAGGGATACATTTGTACGCATATTTATTGTTATTATTGTTTTTACGTAACATAAATGGCACTGTAACGATTTACGTCTTTCCCCTGGTTCCGATGTGCTAGGCAGCACGATGACCTCTCATTTTCATGATAATCATCTATTTATTTCAGCATGCTAACTTAACAAATACATTATAAAATTTGACAAATAAAAACCTTACACACATAAAAATCAAACAAGTAAATAAAAAACGTTAAAATTCTCGCTGAAAATCAAAAGTCACTGTCCCACGTCTCCCCACTCTCTGCTTTCTCCTCGTTTCCAGCAGAAGATTGTATCATCTTAGCGCCGTCTAGACAACTCGGAAGAAACACTTCGGATTCAGGACACACAATCAGGATCGCTTCTTGCGAAATTCTAGGCGGGAGTTAAGTAAAGTCAGTTGCCTGGAGTCGTCACAGCACTACTATTTTGATGGCTAACTCCAATTACTGGATAACACGAAAAACATTTGAAGCCAATTGATTTTTATTATTATTATTATTAACGAGGTTCGACAGTATTTACAAATAATGTTATGAAACGTCAAGAGTTAAATAATTATTGTGTATTTCCTATCTTTATCTGAATAATTATGTTAAACATACTTTAAGATAGATATTTTGATTTAAATAATCTAATCACAGTGGAAATGCAGCTTGAAGAAAAAGATTTGCTTAAAAAATAGATTAATGATATTCCAACTTATAAAAGTGGAAAACGCTATTCATTATTCACGAAGCTAAAGCGTTAGAAAAATGTGTTTGAATATTATACATACAAAGCACAAACCTTTTATCATGCGTCTTGTCTATAGATCATCATATTTATATTTTTCACTCAACAAACAACGTATAAAAGCTACATAAAAAAAATAAGACCTCATTAGGCTTGTTTACATAACTCTTTTGAAATATTTTACTAACTTTAGTGACGAAAAATATTTTAGGGTTTCAACTATGGGCCGAAAGAGTAGTATGAATGAAGGGAGTGAAAAATTTGTTCGTTTGCGAAATTTAATTATCTGTTTATTAATTAAATGTAAATTACGTTAGCAACTTTCTGAAAAAAAGTAAATTTATTCCGTGCTTCTAAAGGCGCATATTAATAAAACGAAAATTGAAGTAGCATTAAATGCTATCTTTGCTATTTAATTTTCTCTACTTCATACAGAGTAAGTTTTAACCCTTTAACGATCATAGCATTTTCATTGCTAAGATGTCGAAATAAATGATTGACACCGGTAATTAAGAAGAAATATATTTCTAAATAAGAAAACGTGGTTTTTTTCACATACAATATAAAAGGGATATTTTTAGATAAAAATACCGGTGTCAGTGTTGCGTATCGGAATTAAAATTTTGTGGTTTCGTGGCGAAACCAATGAACGTTAAAGGGTTAAAACATTCATAAAAAGTCTGATACAACATTTTTAATTTAAACTTTGAAAAGTATTCAAAAATGACTTTGATAAAATTTATTTCACATAGCTGCGAACTTTTACGCATTTTTCCTACCACAAAAATTTTATAGTAAACTCCTATTTAATTGTCGAAATCTTATGATTAAGCAAAAGAAAAATCTCTGTACAATTTTAGTGGTAGCAAAAATGCGTAAAAATTGGTAGCTATGTGAATCTTTCAATTGTTCGAAAGTTTATTATTAATTTCTTACTCAACTCAAAATTAAATACGCATCTCTCATTTTAAACAGTTTATTCTCATGAGAAAATTCTTCTCAGTTCTTTCGAACATAGATAATTTAACAAAACACAACTCCAATAAAAAAACCGTAACATTTTTTCACATATACTCATAAAAAACATTCTAATCAAACTCAAAAACAAAAAGAATATTGTTTCACACAGCTTAGGTAAAAACTGAAGAAATAAACAGATAATGTATTTATCACAAATTATCGTTTGCACAGAAAACTTTTTACATTTTGAAATAATTAAGTATATCTTGGTTGCTAGGTGACACAGCCAGTAGAAATTAAATAGCATTTTATCAAACACTATGATTTCAGTTTCGAAGACTCGGTGAAATAGAAACTACTCTTATACAGTAAAACCTCCAAATAACGGACACCTTGGGAGCACAGAAATTGTCCGCTATTGGGAAAATCTCAGCGATAGAAAAATTTTTAATGAATGCTTAATGTTTCATTAGTCAATTTAAAAATGTCCTAAAACCTCTATTATAACATTAAACCAGAAATTAAAATAATTTTTAAAGCAACAAAACTGAAATAAAATTGTGCATACCTCTATCCTTTGCTTATTCTTACAAAAAAAAAAAAGAAAAAAAAAAAATGTTGCAGAAGTATGTTTTTGCTTGCAATTACATGTAATTTGTTTTTTAATGTGAAGTTTTAACTCTGTCAGTAGTTTTAATCCTTTTAAATCCTCTCTTTCTAAAAAAAAATGTATAATTATTTATTGTATTTTTCTGCTTCTTAAAAGGATACAATCTCCAATCAACCGAGGGTGGGGGGGGGTTATGTAGGGGATAAATGTCGGGGGAAGAGGGGATTACTGTCCGGTATTCGGAATGTCCGTTATTCAGAGGTTAAACATACAAAAATTAAAGTTTTGGGAGTGGGGATTTGAAAACTGTCCGTTAAATAGAGGTGTTCGCTATTCGGGAGTGTCCGTTATGGAGGTTTTACTGTATTTTAGTATTTTATAATATATTATAAAACACTAAAATATACAAGAAATAAAAAAATCATGCTAGAAGCATACATTTTGAAGAACTTTCTAACACATTCAGAAGAATGTAACAAAATTGCACCGTTTAAAAAAATACAATATCATTTCTAGTTTAACTATATGAAAATGCATAACACATATCAATATCCAATTTCGGTTGTTCTTGTCTACAATCGTAAAATTATCCGAATTTTTTAGCAGCTCTACATATGATATATAGATTGTATCTAATAATTACAAGCATGCCAAAATTTAGTTCACATAACAATACATATACTTCAGTTAAAAATTCGACTTCAGCAATTTCGTCTAATAAAGAGAATGATCCGTGAATGCTTTCTTGCACTCATATATAAGATGTATAATATTTATATACAACGAATAACAAAAAAAAAAAAAAAAAAAAAAAAAAAAAAAAACTAGTTAAATTTAAAAGCGCATAACGAGTTCTGAAACGTGTATTCTGGTAATAATTGCTCAAAAAACAGTACTGTAACCGATATATTTTGTATCTCCGTGTAAATGAATAAAAAATGGTATGAATGCCTTGTTCTGTCAGTATCTTGGTGAAATTCACACATTTATATCAGTTTCAAAACATTCGAAATTGCATCATATCATTAAAATATTCTGCAAAAGATTTTTCCCAATATACCATCAAGTAATGGAATTTGTTTTGAGTTCCCTGTAAATGAACTATTAATCTTACATACCGTAATTTCGGGTGCGTAAGCCGCGGATCAAAAAATTCTTTTTTGACCCAGAAATCTTATCTATTGATTGAAGATAAATATTTACGGCGATCTAACTAGTTATATTTGTTTCTTAAAAAATTCTGGGTAAAAAAGAATTGTTTGATCCGCGGCGTATACACCCGAAATTACGGTAATTCATATACAAAACATAACATGCTTTGCTGACTTTCACTTTTGACCATTGCATGAAAATACGAGTATATTTATGGTGGAGTTTGAGCGTGAACAGACGCACCGGCAAACCAAATGTATAAACACTTTCCCTTTACGTTGGAAAGTGTTAAAAACTACTACTATTACCTTATTAGTCTTAACATATTATTAATTTTTTTATTAAAGAAACTTATTTAATTAACCAAAAACGGAACTTGAGTATTTAAATTTAGAAAATCTAAATTGTAAGAAATCCAAGCAAAACTTAAAATTATATTTCTAGAACTTTGACTACAGGGTTCGCACAGCTCAACCACTAAATTTTTACAGTATTTTAAATGCATTTCACAGCAGAAAAAATTTGCGAAAATTGCGAAATGAGGAAGTAGTTGCGAATTCTGTATCTTAAAAATTCAATATAAATTTTCTTATCATTAATAGTGGTGCCAGAGTCCTTACAAAATATAAGGCGTGTGCGAACCCTGGTAGTGACTACTTTTAAATAATTTTTACTGTACATTTTTCTTATAAATGTACTTTTAATAGATGATATATACGATTTCTTAAAATTTAATTGGCTTAGAAACATTCGTAAAAAATCGTCACATCTGTATAAATATACAGTAAAAAGACTAAACATCGTTAATTTTTTAACATGAAGCTGTTCATATTAATAGAAAATTGATTAATCGTATCTCTTTAAGAGGGATTTGTCCGTAATTTACAAATATTGTATTCAATTTGTCTGATTTTTTTTATTTAATCTTTCAAAAGTTTTTAATTCAGATGTTAAATGTATGTATATTTTAAATAAAGCTTACTTGTTAAAATAATACGAAATTTTTACTAAATATCAATTATAAGAACGGAAAACCAACTGTATAATTAACTTAAAATTCAAAACTTTTTATTAAAACAACTTATTCTTTTTAACATTATTTAAAACATTTTTGTAACTGGAAGTATATAAGCCCCACCAGTGGCCGAGAGGTTCTGACCTCTTAACTGGTAGACGGCAGGTGCTGGGTTCGAACCCAATCGCGGCCGTCGTTCTAACTGTTCAAAGTTTTCGTGGTTTTCTTCGAACCTTGCGAAATACGAGTTAGGTTTCGTTAGAAAGACCCCCACGAAGGGCACCTCCCCAGGCCAATATCTCTGGAGTAGATAATTGGCCGATACAAAATAAACCAAACCTGGAAGTCTATGACTAACGGTTTAGAAATTAGCCACTGGACATTGTCGAGTGTGGACACACTGGATAGTAAAAAACTACAAACTGAGAAAAATGCATTTATATGATGCAACACTGAATCCTTTATAGGAAAATTTGAAGTACACACAAATCTTTTTTCGAATATTTTTAATTATCCCATCTTTGCGGCACTTTTTAAAAATATATGTAGGAAGTCTAAATTCATCTATTTCAAAATTGTGTGGAAAATTAATAATTTAACCATCTTTCAGAAAATTAAGGGCATCATATTCCTTTAAGCCCTTGGGGACGAGTGACACGTATACCTGCCGCAAAAAGGCTTAAGAATTCTCGTTTATCACCACTAGTAAAATTTTACTGTAAAATTTGAGTAATTTAACACTTAAATGCATAGGATAGAACGCGTTCCAAAAAATGCGCAATTCAAAGATTCATATTTCATATCAGAAAAATCTAAATAGTAAATTATTTCTTTATTTAATTACGAATGGTCTGTCATTAAGTGAAAGTTGCTTTTTTAATTTTCTGGTGAGAATGCGGAATATGTGAATAAAACCCCCAATAAATCAAGAACACTTATGGTATCGAAAATGACACAATATGTATTTAAGGGTTAATCGGAGCATTTTCTCGATTTAAAAAGGCACAAATTTCTGATTTTAAGAAGCGGTGACAAATCATTAAAAAATTCGTAAAAGGATCCCGTCGCGAAAAGGTTAACCCGGGAGTACACGCACCGGGTCTTTTTGACCCGGAGTGCGTATGATTTTTGCAATTGTAACCACTTATCTTTTAAAAGTAATCATCAACTTATTTTATCGCAAAATTTGTAAGAATTGTAATTATGGAATTTGTCTCCGCCTAAATAAAATGACGGATACAGTTTGATTTTATTGATGACTAAGTTAAAACTATTTCTTCCCTGGGTAAGCGCGTGTTCTCCCGGGTTAATGAGATATACAGGGTGTGTCTAAACTCTTGGGCAAAACTTTAAGGGGTGATCGTACACATCAAGACAAACAATATCAAGTAGGAAACTAAGATTCGGGGAAGACGTTTCGGGTCCCAAACGTCTTCCAAAGGAGATAGTTGCCATTAAAGTTTAGGGTCCAAAATTTCAAATAAACATAAAAATCGGAAAAAATGGTCGCTTGATTTGCGTATTTTAATAAAACTATTCTTCATTTCAGTATTTTCTTGAAAATAAAAAATAAAGACTAATTTCCAAAATCAACGATAGAGGGCGCTTTAGACTTTGGGGTACTGAAAACTATTTTTTGGCGTTATTTTTGTCATCTCATTAAAAATTATCGGAAGCTTAGACTTAAATTTTGAGCTCAAAATCTGAATAGCTGGTAGTGGTTAAGTAGCTCAAACTGAACTGTGTTCAAAGGTTCGAATTTCAAATGATTATAAAAAAAACGAAAAATTGGACGATTCGTTTGTGGTTTTCACTAAAGCTATTCTTTAAATCATTATTTTCTTGAAAATAAATTTTAAAGACAGATTTCAAAAAATGTCGATAGAGGGCGTCTTAGACTTTGGAGTACCATACAACTATTTTTAACCGTTATATTTTTAATCTTGTTAAATGCTTGTAAAAGCTTAGACTTAAATTTTGAGCTTAAAATCTGAATCGTTGGAGTTATTAAGTAGCGCAAAATTGAACTATGTTCGAGGGGGAGGGGGTTAAATTTCATCTCCTGAACACAGTTCAATTTGCGCTTTTTAACCCCTCCCAACGATTCAGAATTTGGGCTCAAACTTTAAATCTAAGCTCTTGCAAGTATTTAATTAGATACAAAGAATAACGGTTAAAAATTGTTGTTGGTTACTCTTAAGTTTAAAACGCCCTCTAAAGAAATTTTTTGAAATTTATTTTTAAAATTCATTTCCATGAAAATATTGACATAAAGAATAGTTTTAACGAAACCGAAAAACGAATCGATTAATTTTTCCGTGTTTTATAATCATTTGAAATTTCAACCCCCCCCCCCAGTTCAGTTTTAGCTACTTAACCACTCCCAACGATTCAAATTTTGAGCTCAAAATTTAAGTTTATGTATAAACTTCTAAAAAAATTTAATGAGATGCAGAAAATAACCATAAAATAATTGTTCGTTACTCCAAAGTCTAAAGTGCCCTGTATCGGCATTTTTTGTAATTTATCTTTAAAATTTATTTTCAAGAAAATACTGATTTAACCCTTTCCGGCACGGGCAAAATCTGTACTTAAATGAGAAATTATTGACAGACACCGGAATTCACAAACGAATTTTCTAAATATTTTGAATGCCTTAATTTGAGATTTTATTTTAAAAGCTAAATCGTACTAAAATATTACTGGTGCCGTTTGCAAGTTTGGAATTAAAATTAGGTATCCCAGACCGGGCACAGTGCGCCGGAAAGGGTTAAAGAGTACTGTAATTTCGGGTGTATAAGCCGCGAATCAAACAATTCTTTTTGGACCCAGAAATCTTAATTAATGATTGAAAACAAATATTTACGGCGATTTAATTAGTTACTCTTATTTCTTAAAAAATTCTGGTTCGAAAAATAATTGTTTGTCCCGCGGCTTATACACCCGAAATTATGGCAGTTTTAGCGAAAACCGCAGACGAATCGACTTTTTTTTTAATTTTTTATAATCATTTGAAATTTGATCCTCTGAACACAGTTCAGTTTGCGCTACTGAATCACTCCGAACTATTCAGATTTTGAGCTCAAAATTTTAGTTTAAGTCTAAGTTTCCGAAAATATTTAATGAGATGCAAAAAATAATGGCAAAAAATAGTTGTTCTTTACTACAAAGTCTAAAGCGCCATCTATCAACATTTTTTGAAATTTATCTTTATAATTTACTTTCATGAGAATACTGACATAAAGGATAGTTATAGTGAAAACCGCAAATCAATCGACCAATTTTTCCATTCTCAGGGTTCGCACACGCCTTATATTTTGTAAGGACTCTAGCACCACTATTAATGATAAGAAAATTTATATTGAATTTTTAAGATACAGAATTCGCAACTACTTCCTCATTTCGCAATTTTCGCAAATTTTTTCTGCTGTGAAATACATTTAAAATACTGTAAAAATTTAGTGGTTGAGCTGTGCGAACCCTGATTCTTTATGTTTATTTGAAATTTTGGACCCTAAACTTTAATGGCGCCTATCTCCTTCGGAAGATGTTACCCTTAGTTTCCTATTTAATATCATTTGTCTTGATGTGTACTATTACCCCTTAAAGTTTTGCCCAAGAGTTTAGATACACCCTGCATTTAACTTTTGAAAGAGTTTATGAATTACGACATACTTACAAATATTGTTATAACTGTCAAAATAGAGATATTTATTCTGCTTTACGTATGTTTATGTATATGTTGCGGCCAAAACCCGAAATTGGCCAATTTTTAGAACTAGCCGGCCAATTCCCGAATTGGCCAACGTTAAAAAATAACTGGCCAATTCGCGAACTGGCCAGATGCAATTGGCGAATTCACGAAATAGATATAGGCACTCGGCTTAATCCTGTCTAACATAGTTGAAAGTATTTATGAATTCAAATAGTCTATCCGTCAGCCTGTCCGTGCTCTAACTCGAGTAAAGGTTCCGGTTAACTTGTAATTGTCATCTTATTTCGTTTATCAATTAATTTCGATATTGAAAGGGAATTGTGTACTGTTTTTGGTTAATTTAGTTAGGTACACACACATATTTCGTTTCAATATAATAAATGGGAATCTTTTTTACTGTGCATTTTAATGTTACATTATCTAAATTTAAAAAAAAATGGTACCTATGCATCATAGTTCGAGTGTTGGCCAGGAAGCTTGGCCAGTTCGGGTATTGGACGGCCAGTTCTAGAATTGGCCAGGCTCCGGGTATTGGCCGCAACATATATAATTGGCTAATTCCATGGGCTCTGTAGTGTAAGTCACACAACTTATTAATTGATATACTTGTTAGCCACCGTTATTTTCGAAAAGTCTGCTTGGCCTTATTTAATTAACGTGAAAGTGCCACTAAAATTAATCACATTTTTTTTCGTTCTATAATACTGGTAACCAAAAATCGTAAGCCTGTGACTTACACTACAAGTACTCATGGAAATAGCCAATTATGCAAAATTTCCAAACATTGAATTCTACCTAGAAAGTTTAATAAAACTAAATTTAGTACAACTCTAATTTAACTTGAAATAATTCCTTTAAGTGAATGAAATTACTTTAATAAAATACACAGCATACAGTTCATGCCAATCCTCTTTTTAATACATAATTATTAAAGAAAAGTTAAGTGCCATTTTTTAATTTCAACTTTCTCTGATGAAATTATAAAAATGCTTTAATCAAAGTTTGTTCAATTTAATAAACAGTACAGATCTTTTGCTAGCATATTTATGATATATTAAATATTTACAATTAGTACTATGAAATGTCAAAGCCAAAATATTTATTCTGAATATTCCAAATACATCTAAATAATAATACAATACTTTAAAACACTGACGAATATTTACAATGCTTAATCAAAGTAAACTTAATATAAATTTGCTTTAAGGTCGACAATGCAATTCGTGAGTTATATTTAATATAAAAGATTTGTATTATGCTATATTTTCAATTTAAGCTTTCACTGATGAGAATACACAAAACTTTATAATCAAATTTATTTCATAAAATAAATTAAATCATCGTCTTGGAAGTATTTATAAATTAGTAAGCAATTGAGAATATTTTTATGGAACGTCAAAAGATAAATATTTGTTCTGCATTATCTATATTTGTCTAAACAATTATGTAAAAGTCCAAATAGCTAAGGTTTGCTTAGAAATTTTAATCAGTCAGCTGAATTCTGCTGTCTTGTAATTCGAAAAATTTTCCTTCAACTGATATATTAACATTTTGAAAATATTCAAAAGAAATGTGTAATATTTATTCTAATATTTATGAAATATTAACGTATATATTCGCTTATAAGTCTAAAAATTTGTGATAGTTTTTGGAAAGCATATTCGAGTGGGGGGGGGAGGGTCGACTTATATGCGAGTCTATTAAGCTTTGGAAGGAAAAAAAAACTGGGAAAACATGAAGAAAAAAATTTTGAATACTGTAAAATTCAGAGTTTTATGTTCACAAATCATTAAATCATATACATATAAGTCTAATTTATTTTGAAAGATTACTTTGTAATGAAAAATAATTAATTATAAACAATTTATCAAACAATTTTTAAAAATTCACATTATTAATTTTTATTTTTATTTAAAGTTATGCCATTTTCATTTGTCTTCATACAATTTGATCCTAAACTAGTATATTTCTTAAATTTATTTTAAAAGATATTTTAATATCAATATTTATATTAAAAAATGAACTTAATTAAGGAATTTTCTATCTTTTCAAATATTTGTATTTTACAGAAACAGTGTTATACACTTGGTAAATGAAAACAAATATTTTCTTATTTATTCAAACAAACATTGTTGACTAAGGGCGTAGATTTAACTTTATAGAGAATGCATTTATGTAATGTTGTTTAACGACTTTTTTAGATTATAAGATATTTATTTTATATTATATCCTTGAAATGATAGATATTTATTGACTCATGAACCTGTGAAAATTTCTAAAAAAACAAATTTCATATGATTTTCAAAAGTGTGCGGTACGTCTACTAACTTATATTATGAAAAAAAAATCAATATTTCCAGCCGTCAGTGCATTCAATTAAGAAGGATATGTGTGTAACTATAATTTTAGTTCCAATTTTTTATGCGATTACAGAAATATTTTTAACCATTTAACCCCTTGGAGACGAGCGACACTTATAGGTGCCTCAGAAAAGCTTAAAATTTCCTGTTTATCCCCACTAGTAAAATTTGCCTTATTTAGTCGGAGCATTTTCTCGATTTAAAAAGGCACAGATTTCTGTTTTTAAAAACCAGTGACAAACCATTAAAATTTTCGCAAAAGGCTCTTGCCGCAAAGAGTTTAAATCGTGGAAAAAATTCCATATTTCCAGTCGTCAATGCATTCAATTAAGCAAGATATGTGCATAACTATATTTTTAGTTCTAATTTTTTTATGCGATTACAGAACTATTTTTAACCACTTAACTAATCAATATTTTTGAAAAAAAAACCTTTCAAATAATGCCTATTTATTGTTTCATGTCTTTTACAGAATTTTGAGTCTTTCATCACCAGTTTTTCAAAGCAGACATTATTGCCTAATTGAATCAGAAAAATGATCCGATTAAATAATGCTAAATTAACAATATAAATTTACTGGTGAGAATAATAAATAATGATTGAAATATGGATTTTCGTACGTGGTAAGGCCGTTCACGATTTTCAGAAATACGTTGGCTATATGACGCACGGACAAATCAATGAAGCGGTTAACTCCTTGAGGAGAACGACATATATTCGTGCCGTAAAAAGGCTTAAGAATACTTGCTTAGTCCCACCAGTAAAATTTTACTGTAAAATTCGCGATATTTAACCCTCTCCGGCTCACTGTGCCCGGTCTTCTGTGGTACCTAATTTTAATTCCAAGCTTGCACCAATAACATTTAAAATTTTGCTCTTACAATAAAAACCAAATTAAGGATTTCAAAATATCTAAAAAATTCGTTTGTGAATTCCGGTGTCAGTCGATATTTTTTTCTAACTAACAGATTTTGCCGTGCTGGAAAGGGTTAACCCCTTGCAGCGCGGTGGTTTCAAAGATATACAACTTAGTTCTAATGACCAAACGCCACATTGGCACCGGAATTTTGTTTAAAAAATTACGGTTTATTGAATTCGCGAAATATAGCGATTTCTTATTTAGAAATAAAGTTGTTTTCAAATTCCGGTGACAGTCGTTAATTTCAATACTTAAACAATGAATTTGACCTGCGCCGCAAAGGGTTAAACGGAGCATTTTGTCGATTTAAAAAGGCACAAATTTCTGTTTTTAAAAATCGGTGACAAAACGTTAAAAATTTCGTAAAAGGCTCCCGTCGCGAAAGGGTTAATAAGATATATCTCATTTATCGCGTTCGCGCAGGCGCATACCACCGGTGGCCCGCACAAAAGCTCAATAATCCATTTTTATTCATGCCAGTAAAATTTTACTGAAAATTTTGCCTAACTTAATCGGAGCATTTTCTCGAATTTAATAAGGCACTAATTTCTGTTTTTAAAAACCGGTGGCAAAACATTAAAAATTCCGTTAAAGGGGCCCCGTCGCGAAGGTGCTAATAAATTACACAGAGTTCTCACTGGTAGGCTTTTTTAAAACCAGTATTTTTTCACTCTACAAAAATTATAAATATTTTTTTTTTTTTTTTTTTTTTTTTTTGCTTAAATAAAAGTGGGGTTCAAACGGCGGAGAAAGTGGGAGCCCTGATTACATTAACCTCTTCCGGAAATGTATGGATAATGAAATATTTATGAATAATATTATGAAACGCTAAAAGATAAATACTTATTCTGCGTTGTCTGTGTTTACATGAGCATTATTCCAAAATTTCGAAATACCAATGTTGACTTATGATAGTTTAAGTAAGCTTAATATAATTTCTCTCTCTCTTGAGTTTGTAAAGCATTTTTTAAGTTGCGTAATTTTAAAATATCGCAGGTCACGATATTTATTTTACTATTTATTAAATGTTCTATTTTTATTTGTGTTCAGATACATAATTTACGGCGTATAATCCGCAAATCAAACAATTATTTTTCAACCCAGAAAATTTTTAAAATGAAATGTAACTTTTTAGATCGCGGTAAATATTTGGCTTCAGTTGTTAAACAAAATTTCTGCTTCGAAAAGGAATTGTTTGATCCGCTAATTATACGCCGGAAGTTACGGTATTTTAATCACAAAGCAGCATTACCTTATGTTAGAGGAGAGATTGCTGTTGTGAAAACGTCATAAGGCAAAATTAGAGGTAGAGAAGTTTGCCTTTACGGCCGTCTGCATATTTCTGGTTTTGCATCTGATTGGTGAGAATCTGTTATATACACCTCGAAATATTTGTATATATATATATATATATTATCAATGTGGTGTATTTTGAAATATTTTGAATTAATGGAAAGTTAGGAATAAATTTTCAGAATCAACATATCATTTGAAACATATAACTAAATAATATATGCATTTTCTAGTAAATAATCAAATTTATCTTTATAATTTTTTTTCTAAAGGTTTTTTTATACATATTTTTACTCCCCCCAGACTAAAAAGAATTCTAACTAAATAATAATAAACATTATTTTAATTGAAATTTTTACCAGATATCTATATTGAGCCTAAACTTTTAAAGCGATTATTTGTGCGTATCTTTCCAGCGCAGAACAATGCTTCTCGTAAAACGCTGAAATGATGGACTGACATCCGAATTTACAACAGAACCTTTTTAAAATTTAATAAAACTTGTTACTTTAACCCATTCCGGCACACTGTGCCCAATCCGGGATACGTAATTTTAATTCAAAATTTCCAATCGCACAAGTAATATTTTAATAGATTTTTGCTTTTCCAATAAAAGATTTTATTGACAGTTTCTTCATTTCTAAAAAAGTTGTTTGTAAATTCCGGTGACAGTCCATAATTTTTCATTTCACTAACACAATTTGCCCGTGCCGGAAAGGACTAAACCTTCATTCTAGGAGTAAAATTTTATTAAAATAGTCTTGATGCCGTTTGTAAATTTGAAATTAAAATAATGTGTCTCCGTAGTGGAACCACTACGTTAGAAAAGGTAAATAATATTTTTTTACAAGCAGCAGTGCTTGTAAACTCCTGTGTGAACTCCTGTTGTGGAATTCATGAATTTTTAAAATATTCGCACATTTAAAGATCTAAGAATTTAAAAAATCCTTCATTGATTTTTCTTGCAGTCAGTTTTCGTTCGTAAATAAATTTTCTTAGAAAATACCTCATGCTGATTTCTACGCATACGTAGCTCATTTATTTGTGAATACAGAATTCACTGAATACTTTTCTTTAAAATATATTTTTAGCATATTTAAAATATGTCCTGTCTTCCCTTTGCCACTAGACGATAAAATGATTTACGACGCGTATATTGAAGACAATACATCTAATTTAAACAGTGGATTTATTTTATTTTGAAAGAAAACAATGGCAATTTATTACAAGAAACAATTGTTATCATCGATGGTACAAAGGAATTGAACTTATCCTGTCATTTGTATCGTTTCTGAAAAATTTCCGTAAGAAAATGGAACTAAAATGCATAAAACGCATATTATGTATATCATAATTGATGGTATACTTTATATACGCACAATGTATTGATAATACATACATATATAACTTATAAAACACAATTACCGTAATTTCCGGCGTATAATCAGCGGATAAAAGAGTATATATTTATACTTCACCTAGAAATTTTATTTACTAAATGAAGGGAATATTTTACATGATCTGAAGACTTGCATTTTATATTTAAAATTTTCTGGGTCTAAAAGTGATTGTTTAATCCGAGGATTATACACTGGTAGTTGTTTGAATAGAATATAAAACTAGGCGCCAGTGGTGAATGCATGATTTGTCTCAGTCGTCAAATGTACCCAAAGAGTTAAATGAAAAAGGAGCTCATTTTTCATAAATTAATGTTTTCTAAAAGTAATACGATAAAAAATTTAAAAATTACGTAACTTATTTCAATAATTGAAATACATGAATTTATAAAAAATTTCGCACATTTAACCTTTTGAAGGGCAAAGCACTTCTACTCTTAAAATGCTGAAATCAATGATTGACACCAGAATTTAAAATCAAAATTGTTTCAAAATAGATAAAAGCTTATCTTCACGTACTTGATGAAAAAAAATTCATTTCAAAATTCTGGTGTCCATGTGACGTTTCTTAATTAAAATTAAGTGTTATATATTTTAAACCCCCACCCTTCAAAGGGTTAACCATCTACGAATAAAAAAATTCCGTCATTAATCTTTTTTTGCAGTCAATTTTCGTACGTAAATAAATTTTATTAGAAAATACCTCATGCTGATTTCTGCGCATAAGTAGCTCATTTATATGAGAATACAGTATTGACAGAATACTTTCCTTTAAAATCTGTTTCTGGCATATTTAAAATATGTCCTGCATTCCCTTTGTCACTAGATGATAAAATGATATACGACGCACATATTGAAGACAATACATCTAATTTAAAAAGTGGATTTATTTTATTTCGAAAGAATACAATGGCAATATATTTCAAGAAACAATTGTTTTCATTGATCATACAAAGGAATTGAACTTCTCCTGTCATTTGTATATTTTCTGAAAAATTCCCATAAGAAAATGGAATATAAAATGCATATTATGCATATCATTACTCATGATATTATTTGTATGCATGATGTATTGATAATACATACATAACAAATAAAACATAAGAAGGTATATAATACAGTTAATAATATATAAATATCTAATTTAATTAAAATTTGAAATTAGATTTTGCGAATTCTTTTTCCACTTTAGAATTAGCTCAATTAAGTTAAATTTGAAATAATTTTAACAAAATTTTAATTCATAGATATCTATAAAAAAATCAATATTACATGAATTTCACAGGGATGAGATTTCCGCTTTTTTTCGCACCAGTAAAATTTTTGAGAAAATGCTATATTATGTAATCATAACATTTTTGCGATTTAATAGAACAACATTTTCTTTAAAATTTTACTGGTGGCCAAAAAAGCGGAAATCTCATCCCTAATTTCAAAGCAGTTCTTGAGTAGCAATTTGCTGTGTCAAATATGTTTAATCATAATATTATATGACTTGACATTCAAAATAATTGAAAATACTGCAAAATCACGTCTTTTATTCTAGTGAAATAAAATTAAAAAACCTAAGAATTTTTCAAATTTTAGGTTTTTAATTTTGTTTATGAATAAATTAAATGTGACAACTCTTTCCGGCACACTGTACCCAGTCCGGGATATCTAATTTTAACCCATTCGTGCCCAGCATCTATTGCTTAAATTTTATTTGGTTGGCACCACTATTTTTAGAAGATTTAAGTTTAGTTCATTAATCACGAAAATGCATTATTTACATGAAATAATTATTGCTTTTCTTTTTTACCGGTGTCAAAAACAGTGCTGAATGCACCTTTTGAAGCGTCCCCAAAAAGGGACGATAGGCACTAATGGGTTAATTCCAAATTTGCAAACGGCATTAATAGTATTTTAAGAACATTTTGCTTTTTACAGTGAAAGCTTAAATTAAGGTTTTCTTAATTTCTCAAAAATTTGTTTCTAAATTCCGGTGTCAGTCGATAATTTCTCATTTTACTGACAGAATTTGTTTCTGCAGGAAAGGGTTAACCCCTTGTAGGGCGGAGGGATAAAATGTATCCCACATAATTTTAATTGAGAAATACGATACCAAGACAGAATTTCGAAATGAAAATTAAAAAGTTTTCAAGAACGTGAGGAAAAGCTTTTATCTACATATAAATAAATTTGTTTTTAAATTCTGGTGTCATTCAATCATTTCAGCCTTTTATGAATAGAAGTGCTTTGCCCCTCAAAGGGTTAAAAGAATTCTTCAAAGGTTTTGGTATACTTGCCTATTTACGACACGATAACTTTCTGCATAAAATAACTGTCACCAAACAATGGGAATAAACGTATAAATACATTAACAACAACCTCAGCGGATATCACATTTGTTACACATTCATGGTTTTCAGCCTATAACCATAGATGCCAACATCTCTTAGTTATTTCGAAGGCTGATCCAAGATGAACGTGATTTTTCAACCGGAAATTTTATTTAACCAAAAATTTCAAAATGAAATTGAAAATGTACCTTATAAAAAAGAAGATATATTAGAAGATATTTTTATATATATTTTTTCCGGTTAAGCATGCAAATCTTGGCTCAGACTCCGAAATAATTAACCCCTTCGTGACGGGAGCGTTTGCGAAATTTTTAATGTTTTGTCACCGGTTTTTAAAAGCAGAAATTCGTTCCTTAATAAATCGAGAAAATGCTCCTATTAAGTTAGGCAAATTTTACGGTGAAATTTTAGTGGTGTGGAAAAACAAGGATTCTTAAGCCTTTTTGCGGCACGTATAAGTACCGCTCGTCGCCAAGGGGTTAAGAGACATTGGCATCTGTGCTATAACCATATGGAACTCTTCTATATATCCCAACTATGGCAGATAGTCCGGAAGGTACACAGTCGGAAAAAAATGATTTAAGTATATTAAAGGGCTAAAAAATTTTTGTTTGCAAGATTATAATATCTGTTGCGAAAAATCATCGCACCTACATGTGGTATTTCACAAGAAAATCCGCAATAAAAATATACACGCAGAAAAAAATCAATTTGAGGCCATTTTTGCTCAAATAAAGGTGCACGGTCTCCTCAATATTTATAGTTTGCCACGGTACCTAGTCCTATATAAATCTTTACAGGAAGTAAGGAATGAAACGAAACAGGGAGTAAGGTTTATTAGCAAGAATTATTCTTAATTTATATTTTCAGCCGAAAATAAAAATGAAAATGTCAAAGAAATAAGTAACATAACTTAACATAAAATAATTAAAACGCACATTGATACACAGTAATTAACAGTTATACGCAATTATTGAATTTTTTTTCATACAAAATAAAATGTAATTAATTCATCAACGACAGAGAATACTTTTCTAATTATACATTTTACATCTAATTAAAAAAATATTTTAAGTATATGAAATTTAGTTAACAATTTAACTTTTACCTTTAACTTTGATTTACCTTTTCTATTTAATTTTATAAATGATCATCTATTCTACTAGAATTCTTCAAAAAATTTCCGAAGCACTTTTGCAGTTTCAAATTACAAATTATTGATTACTGTTTAATCGGCAGATTTTAACCCGCGAGGACGCGCGCAGGGCCTAAAAGACCCGGAGTGCGTATGGTTTTTACAATTGCAACCACTATTTTTTTAAAGTAATCTTGAACTTATTTTATCGCAAAATTTCTAAGAATTGTCTCCGTCTTAATAAAGTGATTGTTATAATTAGATTTTATTGGTGGCAAAGTTAAAATCATTCATACCTTGAATAGCGCGCGTTCTCCCGGGTTAATGACCACTTGAAAAGTGTCTTCAGAGTTTAGTTTTACACAATGTGTAATATGTACGCAATGTGTGTACGCAAACTATAATGTAGACTAACGTCTTCAATCAGTCATGACTGAATTAGTAACATTGGAGTTCATAGAAGTACATAAAACGTGTCTCACTTCAGGCAGTACGTTTCACATCAATGGATAATGCAGAAATTTCTAGAAAGAAGGAATAAGATTTTTATGTACAGTCGACTCTCGTTAATTCGAAATCGGATAATTCGAATCTTCGCTTAATTCGAACTAAACATGAAGTCCCGAAATTTTCAATGGCAGAATAATGTTTAAAACTTTCATTAATTCGAACTGATTTTCTCTTCACATCGTTTAATTCCAACTAACGAGAATTCCGATTTTTCATTTTTCTTTTTTTTTTCTCACGGATTTCAGATTATTTGAATAACTCTCTTTCTTTGATTTTTGTGAAAATTGTTACGAACGAGTATAAATATAATGTAATGCATTTAATATCCACATTCTCAGGGCTCCGTCTGTCCATCAGTGATTCCTCAAATTTTTCTTCCATTCTGCTTGTTTCTAATCATTTAATTAGTTTATGTATTTATATATTCTAATTTATTATTAAGTCATATTCTAATGATTACAGGCGAAATATATTTAAAAAATAATATAACATTAATTCCTTTGTAACAGTACCATATTAAGCATGTTTTTATTTCACATCTTCCATAATTCGAACGAGTTCGAATTAACAAATCAGATTTTGGGCTAAATTTTCCATCGATATTTAGAAAAAATACAAAAAAAATTTGCAATTACACTTCCTACTAAATGAACTTTATAAATTATATTTTAATATTTTTCAATATTTTCTGTGGAAAATTATTGTGATTAGTATTCCTGAATTGTAACCAGGGATGAGATTTCCGCGTTTTTTGGACACCAGTATTATTTTAGAAAAAATGTCGTTCACTTAAATCTCAAAAAGGTTCTGATTAAAGAAACTAACATTTAATCTAACAAAACACTGGTGTGCAAAAACGCGGAAATCTCATCTCTAATTGTAACTTACACTAACCGTTTAACTGATCAATATTTTTGAAAAAAACCTTTCAAATAATGTTTTTTTCATCATGTCCTACAGACTTTTTAATCTTTTATCACAGTTTTTTTAGTACAGATATTTTTGACTAATTGAATCAGAAAAAAAAAATGCTCAGATTAAGTAATGCAAAATTTACAATAAAATTTTATTGGTGAGAATAATAAACTATGATTTGAGTATAGGTGCCCGTAAGTGGAACGGACACTTCATGATTAGAAGAAAAACTTCCCGTTTAACGTAAGGGCAAAACAGGAAAAAATTTAAGCTTCTATTATACTTAAATCAATAGGATTGAAAATAAAGATATAAGTTAATGTGATGGTATTAAGTAACTGGATACTTGAATTATCTTGCGGAGTCACAAAACCAGTCCAATAAGCACAGCTAATCATATGTGGAAACTGAAGCATCCGATTTAGCTATAACTGGATTACAAAAGAAAATATTAAAACAAAGCTTCTTATTAGGTAAATTAGGTATGATGCAATTATCTCTTGTCTGTGCTTTTAGATGAACTTTTATCCATTTGATAGAGAATTTAAATACAAGTAGGATACAAAGAACAAAATTAATAAAACAAAGATATTTTAACTAAACAGGTATTATTTCAAACATAATTAAAATAGTATGAACACAGAACTTCATTTTCAAAGTTGCTTTGTAAGTAACACTAAATATTATTTTGAATCTGTTTAGAATTTATTCAGTAGGGAATTAAAATAATTCTCTACAAAATAAGGATTAAAATTTTATAACGTACGCTTCCAAGTTTACATTGAATTAGATTCAATATTTACTAACAGCAAAGTCTTAAATTCTTCAGATGAAATTAAATATTTAGATACTCGAGATATATGTTGTTTGAGAAGTAATCCGGAGACACAGACAAGTTAATCTTTATGAAGACTGAAATATCTCACTCAGCTAGAATTAGTTGCAAATAATATTTGATATTACTAAAGTTTTCTTTAACTCTTAAATACGTGATTTCATTATTTTATTTATTTCTTCGAAAAAATACATATGATTTTTCAAAAGGTTTATTACACAGAAAAAAATATATATATAAAAAGAAATTGCATTTCCTACTAATGAACTCCATAATTTATTTTTTAATATTTTTTCACATTCGCTGTGAAATAAGCATTGTTTAGTTGTAGGGTATAGTACTATTAACAATTGAACTGAAAAAGAATTTGACTTTTGAAACATTGACATAGACTTTTTGAAAAAAAAAATCAAATAGTGTCTATTTTTTCACGTCTTTTACAGAATTTTTAATTTCACTAATTTTTCAAAACAGATATTTTTGGCTAGTTTAACCAGGCAAATGCTCGGATTAATACTAGAACACAGGAAATTGTTATGCAAGTTTTATAAAATATATTGGTTAAAACCAGAAAAATAACTTTTAATAATTCAATTTATTTGTTAGCTTATTTCATTGAAACTGATATATAACTTATTTCTTGAAGATTTTTCCGGTTCGAATCGACAATTAGTCCATTGCTCGGCGTTGAATTGACATCTTCCCGGCGATTTAGTGTTAATCTAAAATTTACAATAAAATTTTATTGGTAAGAGAAATAAACTATGATTTGAGTATAGATGCTCGTACTTGTACGAACAAATCATGATTAGCAAAATTACGTTGCCGGTACGACGCGACGTACGGGGAAATAAAAAGTGGTTAAGCTCTTATTGAATTAGAATCAATATGAGTAAAAATAAAGATATAAGACATGCAGGGCAGGCACGCCCATGCAAACTTGTCATGTCTCTCACGTAGTTCGATTTTTGGCTATCAGTGTTTTTGAATGGAAAAATGTAGCTTACTTTATCGGAGATATCTCACCAATTGAATAAGGCGAAGCAAACTTTTCGAAAATATTCGTGGCCAACAAGCATAGCGATATTCAATTGTGTGACAGACATGACAAACTCGCATGGAAATAGCCATCAGTTACTTTGCAAAGGCATAAAAACAGTCAAATAAGCAGAACTAATCATATGTTAAAACTGAAATATCCGATTTAACTAAAATTGTATAATAAAGGAAAATGTTTAAAGCAAAGTTTCTTATTTAAATTAGTTATGAAGTAATTAACTTTTGTCTGTGCTTCTAAATGAACTTTATCCATTTACTGGAGAATTTTAATACAAGTAAGATATAGTAAGATAACAAAAATAATTAAAATATTATATGCACAAAACTTCGTTTTCAAAGTTGCTTTGTAAGCAACACTAAACATTATTCTCAATCTGTTTACAATTTATTCTGTAGGGAATTAAAAAGAATTCTTTGCGAAATAAGGATTAAAATGTTATAATGTACTCTTCCAAGTTTATACTAAATTAGATTCAATATTTACTGAAAGCAAAGTCTTAAATTCTTCAGATGGAAATAAATATTTGGATGCTCGAGATATATTTTGCATCAGCAGTAATCTGGCGACAAAGAGAGGGTTAATCATACTTGGAGACTGACATAGCTCACTCAGCTAGAATTAAAAGCAAATAATATTTGAAAATATTAAAGTTTTTAAACCACTTAGCCCTTTCAGGGGCGCTGTTTGCAGCCTGCAAATGGTTAATTTTACTTTTCCAATTGCGAACTGGCACCAATAAATTTTTAGTTCAATTTCGATTTTATAATATGCGTGAAAATTACCTCTTGATTATTTTCAAATAAATTTGTTCATAAATTGCCGTGTGAATCAATTATTTGAACATTTTCGATGCAGAAATACCTTGTTCCTGAAAGGACTAACTGATCGATATTTTCGAAAAAAACTTTCAAATAATGTCCGTCTTTTCATGCCTTTTACAGAATTTTTAACCTTATATCACCGGTGTTTTAAAACAGATATTTTTGCCTAATTGAATCAGAAAAATTCTCGGATTAAACGGGGCAAATTTTGCAGTAAATTTTACTGGTGAGTGTAATAAATTATGATTGGCATATAGATGCTTGTACGTACTACGGACAAATTATGATTGGCAAATACACATAGTTCGTACGATGTGCGAGCAAAACAGGAAAATGTTTTCACTTCTATTGAACTCAAATCAATATGAAATAAAGATATAAGTTAACCCTTTCCGGCATGGGCAAAATCTGTTAGTAAAATGAGAAATTATCGACTAACACCAGAATTCTCAAACTAAATTTTTAGATAATTTGAATCCCCTAATTTAACCTTTTATTGTAAAAGCAAAATTTTTCTAAAATATTATTGGTGCCGTTTGCAAATTTAGAATTAAAACTAGGTATCCCAGACCGGGCACAGTGCGCCGGAAAGGGCTAATGCGGTGAAATTAAGTAACTGGATACTTGAATTACCTTGCCGAGGCACAAAGCCAATTCAATAAGCCGAGCTAATCATATGTGGAAACTGAAGGGTCCGACTTGGCTAACACTGGATTATAAAGAAAAATATTAAAACAAAGCTTCTTATTTAAATTAGGTATGATGTAATAATCTTTCTTCTGTGCTTTTAAATGAACATTTATCCATTTGCTAGAGAATTTAAATACAAGTAAGATACAAAGAACAAGATTAATAAAACAAAGATATTTTAACTAAACTTGTATTATTTCAAACATAATTAAAATATTCTGGAGTCAAAACTACGTTTTCAAAACTGCTTTGTAATTATCATTAAATATTATTTTAATTCTGTTTCGAATTTATTCGGTAGGGAATTAAAATAATTCTCTACGAAATAAGGATTGAAATGTTATTACGCACGCTTCTAAGTTTATACCGAATTAGATTCAGCATTTATTAAAAGCAAAGTCTTAAATTCTTCAAATGGAACTAAATATTTGTATGATCGAGATATATTTTGTTTGAGAAGTAATCCGGCGACAGAGACAGATCTAATCATATACGAAGTCTGAAGTACATCACTGGGCTAGAATTCGTAGCAAAAAATATTTGAAAATATTAAAGTTTTTTTAAGCACTTAATTGATCGATAATTTTTAAAAACCTTTCAAAATATACAACGCACATTAAATTCGGCTAATCAGTGTATAATAGATGTTAAAAACTTTAATTAAAAATTACATACTATTTACAATAAAAAGTAGAATCAATTTCCTGCATTTCGAACAAAAAAACTTGTTCATCATCAGGGAAACATTAAGAGACAAAAACCTCCACGATACACAGTTTACATGATAAAATACTAAATTTCAAATATTGCCTAGTTTTTGCGAACAACACATTCATAACACAGAAATTATAATCTTTTATCACCGGATTTTCAAAAGGGAAATTTTTGCCTAATTGAATAGAAAGGAAATGCTCGGATTAAGTAATGCAAAATTGACAGTAAATTTTACTGGTGCGAATAATAAATTACGATTGTCATATAGATTCACGTATGTGGTACGGACAAATTATAATTGGCATATACACGTTGTCCGTACAACGTACGGTCAAAACAGGAAAACGTTTAAGCTTCTATTGAACTCAAATCAATATGAAATAATGATATAAGTTAATCAGGTGGAATTAAGTATCTGGACAGTTGAATTACCTTGCAGAGTCACAAAACCCGTCCAATCAGTAGAGCTAATCATATGTGGAATCTGAAGAATCCGATTTAACTAAAACTGGATTATAAAGGAAAATGTTAAAACGAGGCTTCTTACTTTAATTAGGTATGATGTAATTATCTTTTGTCTGTGATTTTAAATGAACTTTTATCCATTTTCTAGAGAATTTAAATTCAAATAAGATACATAGAACAAGATTAATAAAACAAAGATATTTTAACTAATCTTATATTGTATCAAACATAATTAAAATGTTATGCATTTAGAATTTCTCTTTCGAAGTTGCTTTGTAAGTAATATTAAATATTATTTTAATTCGGTTTAGAATTTATTCGATAGGGAATTTAAATAATTCTCTGCGAAATCAGGATTAAAATGTTATAACGTACACTTCCAAGTTTATAATGAATTAGATTTAATATTTACTAAAAGCAAAGTCTTAAATTTTTCAAATGGAATGAAATACTTGGATGCTTGAGATATATTTTACGGGAGCAGTAATCTGGAGACACAGAGTTAACACTTTGAGCTCTGATGTGTAAATTTCTTCAAAATTCCAAATGTGACACTGGCACCAGTATTTTGCAAAGATAAATTCAGTTTTCGTTATTCACGAAATTACGTTATTCATTCATTAAATCTTTTTCCGATAAATTTGGTCGAATATTCCAGTACCCTCGGGACATTTCGGAATTAATATAAAGTGGTAAAAAATTCAACCACCAGCGCTAAAAGGGTTAATCATGTATGAAGACTGAAATATCTCATTCAACGAGAATTAGTAGTAAATAAAATTTGAAAATATTAAAATTTTGTAACTACTTAACAGATCAATATTTTTGAAAAAAAAAAATAAATAAATAATGCTTAATTTTTGCGTCTTTTACTGGAATTATAATCTTTTATCACCGGTAGTTCAAAAGAGAAATTTTTGTGTGACTGAATAAAAAGAAAATACTCGGATTAAATAATGCAAAATTTACAATAAAAATTTACAGTTAAAAGTAATTGATCATGGCTGGAATATGGATGTCCGTACGTGGCACAGGTGAATTATGATTGGCAAAAACAGGTTGCCCGTATGGCGTACGGGCAAAAAAAAGGAAGCGGTGTAGTGCAAGTAAGATATAAAAAAAGATATTTTAACTAAATTCATATTATTTCAAACATAATTAAACTATTATACACACAAAACTTCGTTTTCAAAGTTGCTTTGTAAGTAACACAAAACATTATTTTGAATCTGTTTATAATTTATTCAGTAGGAAAATAAAAATAATTCTCTGCAAAATAAGGATTAAAATGTTATAACGTACACTTCCAAGTTTATACTGAATTTGATTCAATATTTACCAAAAGTAAAGTCTTAAATTCTTCAGATGGAATTAAACATTTGGTTGCTCGAGATGTATTTTACTTGAGCAGTAATCCGAGGACGGAGACGGTGCTAATCATACGTGGAGACTGAAAATTTCACTCAGCTAGAATTAGTTGCAAATAATATTTGAAAATATTGAAGTTCTTTTAACCACTTAACACTAGAACGCCGGGAAGGTATCAATTCGACACCGATCACTGGATTAATTGTTGATTCAAACCAGAAAAATCTTCAAGAAGTAAGGTACATGTCAGTTGCAATGAAATAAGCTAAACAAATAAACTAAATAATTTCAAATTATTTTTCTGGTGTAAAATAAATTTTATGAACTTTGCATAAAATTTCCCGGCGTTCTAATGTTAACCCTTTGGGTAAGAGCGACACATATGCATGCCACAAAAGGCTTCAGAATCCGAGTTTATACCCATCAGTAAAATTATACTGTAAAATTAGCCTTATTTAATCGGAGCATTTTCGCAATTTAAGAAGGCATAAATTTCTGTTTTTAAAGTCCAGTGACAACAGAGCCTGATTACTAACGGGTCACTCTCTCACCAGAAAAAATTTATAGAAATTTTCGTCTTCTTTAAACGCCCTTTTCATACAAGATTACTGTCATGAATAAGGAAAAATTCTTTATTTCTTTTTCCTGGTGGGAGAGTGCCCCGTTAGTAATCAGGCCCTGAGTGACAAACCATTGAAATTTTCATAAAAAGTTCCCGTCGCGAAGGGGTTAATTTTTGAAAAAAAAAAAAAAAAAAAAAAAAAACATTTCAAATAGTGCCTAATTTTTGCGTCTTATACAGACATTATAATCTTTTATCTCCGGTTTTTCAAAAGAGAAATTTTTGCGTAATTGAATAAAAAGAAAATGCTCGGATTAAATAATGCAAAATTTGATAAAAATAATACCGCCAAGAATAATAAAACATGATTGGAATATGCATGCCCGTACATGTTACGAGCTAAAAATGATTGTCAAAAACACGTTGCCCGTATGACGTACGGTCAAAACAGGAAAACGTTTAAGCTTCTATTGAGCTTAAATCAATATGACCGAAAATAAAGCTATAAGTTAATCTGATGGAATTAACTAACTGGATACTTGAATTACCTTGCGGAGTCACAAAACCAGGCAATAAGAAGAGCTAATTATATGGGGAAAATGAAGCATCCGATTTAGCTAAAACTGGATTATAAAGGAAAATATTAAAACAAAATTTCTTATTTAAATTATGTATGATGTAATTATCTTTTGTCTGTGCTTTTAAATGAACTTTTATCCATTTACTAGAGAATTTAAATACAAGTAAGACATAAAAAAAAATTAATAAAACAGATATTTGAACTAAACTTGTGTTATTTCAAACATAATTAAAATATTATGAACACAGAACTTCGTTTTCAAAGTTGCTTTGTACGTACCTTTAAACATTATTTTGAATCCGTTCAGAATTTATTCGGTAGGGAATGAAAATATTTCTCTGCGAAATAAGGATTAAAATGTTATAACGTACACTTCTAAGTTTATACTGAATTAGATTCAATATTTACTAACAACAAAGTCTTAAATTGTGCCGATGGAATTAAATATTGGAATACCTGCGATATATTTTGCTTGAGCAGTAATCCGGAGACAGAGACAAAGCTAGTCATAAGTGAAGACTGAAATGAACTCAGCTAGAATTAATAGAAAATAATATTTTAAACATTAAAGTTTACTTAAATTCTTAAGTGCATATTTTTTGTTGTTGTTGTTTCGAATAAATTATGTATTATTCTAAAAAAAAGTTTATTACACAGAAAAGAATAATGAAAAAAAATCCAGAGCTACATTTTTCATATATGACTTGAATCTTTTCTCATGTTGCACGTCTGCAATACAAGTAAAAAAAATACTGTCGTGTGGCTGTTTTAAGTTTAAAATATTGCAAATTAATAAATATTTTAATAAGTATGAATCCAAATATCTTATTTTATTTATTTCTCTTATTTTATATTATTCAAAATATTTATTTTGAAACACTTAATCATCAACCCTTTAACACTAGAACGTCGGGAAATTTTACATAAATTTTATTAAAAATACTTAAACCAGAAAAAATATTTTAAACTATTTAGTTTATTTGTTATGTTCATTTCCCTGCAATGAGTATATAACCTATTTCTTAACCCCTTCGCGAAGGGAGCCTTTTACGAAATTTCTAATGTTTTGCCACCGGTTTAAAAAAAAGAGAAATTTGTGGTTTATTGAATCGAGAAAATGCTCCGACTAAATAAGGCAAATTTTTCAGTATAATTTTACTGGTGGGGATAAACAAGGCTTCTTAAGTCTTTTTGCGGCGCGTATACGTGTCGCTCGTCCCCAAGAGAGTAAAGATTCATCTGATTCCAATCATCAATTAGTCCATTTGTTCGGTGTCGAATTGACACCTGTCGGCGTTTTAGAAATAATTTCCAGATAAAAAATGTTCCAGAAATCACGTAGATCACAGAATCTGACAGCACAGCAGTACGTCTCAATGGTTAATTGTGTTTTATTTAAACTGTTGTTATAAATTAATGTTATCAATTAATGTAAATAGTGCTATTTTTATTTTCTGGTGTAAATTAGGAATATACAAATTAAAATATCTATTAAATTCGTAACACTGTTGTTTACATATATGCAAAAAAGCTTACTAAAGTGTTAAATCAAATGCATGCGGTAATTCTTTTTTTTTTTTTAATTCCTTAACGTTCGTTTATGTTTCAAAAATTGAATTTCCTTATTGCTACCCCTTTTCCCACAACAAAAAGTTCGCTAATATATATATATTTTAAATATTTTACAGTATTATACTGTGAAAGTCGAACTTTTTATATAGCGTATACTTTTAAGCTTCTATTGAATTTAAATCAATATAACTGAAAGTCAAAATGTGAGTTAGTCTGATAGAATTACACAGGGTGCGTAGTCATCAAGAAACTCAGAGGATTTTAATTCTTTTAGTATCAGAAATTCTTTAAATTACTGGTTGTTGGATCTGAAAAAGGATTTCTTTTCCGATAAATAAAACAAATATTACATTTTAAAAATTCTGGTAAAAGGTCCTTACAAGGTGCTTCCAGACTACGCACCCTGATTACAGTAACTGGATAATTAAATTACCTTGCACAGACACAAAACCTGTCAAATAAACAGAGCTAATCATATGTGGAAACTAAATTATCCGATTTAACTGAAACTTGATTATAAAAGAAAATGTTAAAACACAGTTTCTTATTTAAATTAGATGTGATGTAATTATCTTCTGAGGTTTCTTTTAAATGAAATTTTATCCATTTTCTAGAGAATTTATTTACAAGTAAGATGCAAAAAACAAGATTAATAAAATAAAGACATTTTAACTAAACTTGTATCATTTTAAGCATAATTAAAATATTATGTACACAAAACTTCGTTTTCAAAGTTGCTTTGTAAGTAATACTGAAAATTATTTTGAATCTGTTTAGAATTTATTCGGTAGGGAATTAAAATAATTCTCTGCAAAATAAGGATTAAAATGCGATAACGTACACTTCCAAGTTTATACTGAATTAGATTCAATATTTACTAAAAGCAAAGTCTTAAATTCTTCCAATGGAATTAAATATTTGATTGCCTGCGATATATTTTGTTTAAGCAGTAATCCGGAGACAGAGACAGAACTAATCATGCGTGAAGACTGAAATATCTAACTCAGCTAGAATTAATAGCAAATAATATATTAAAATATTAAAGTCTTCTTTAACGCTTAAATGCGTGATTTTTTATTTTGTTTCGAAAAAAAGTATATACGAATCTCAGAAAGATTTATTAGTCAGAAAAAAATGATGAAAAAAGTCAGCCACTTTTTTTTTAATATAATGCGTCAATCTTTTTTTTTATGTTGTACATCTGCAATGCAAGTAAAAACTACTGTCGTGCGACTGTTTTGCACTAAAATATTTGAAACTAGTAAATATTTTAATAAGTATGAATCCAAATACCTTATTTTGTATAATTCATTTTATAACACTTAACCTTGAACTCTTGAATTTCCATGGTTGAAGACTTTCTAGAATCTCAATGGTTAATTTCGTGTTTTTTAATTTATTGTTATAAATTAATATAAATATTACTATTTGAGTTTTCTGGTGTTAATTAGAAATATACGAATAAAAACATCTATTAACCTCTTAACTGGTTAATTCTTTTCCGTTCAATAAATTGAAAATGGCGGACTCACACCACTATTATTCAAATAAAATATTCGTAAAATTTAGTCTAAACTTTTCTGCCTATCAATAGTATGAAAATTTTCTTAGAAATAATAGTGATGTCAAAAAGCTTTAAATGATGCAATAAGCAAATTCTTCTTGCCCTAAAGGCGTCCGGGCAAACCAGTTAACCCTTTGTTGGTTCATTGGCGTTCATTGGTTTCGCCACGAAACCACAAAATTTTAATTCCGATACGCAACACTGACACCGGTATTTTTATCTAAAAATATCTCTTTTATTTTGTATGTGAAAAATCACGTTTTCTTATTTAGAAATATATTTGTTCTTAATTACCGGTGTCATTCATTTATTTCGACATCTTAGCAATGAAAATGCTATGATCGTTAAAGGGTTAAGGGCTTAAATTCGAAAAACTGTTGTTTATATATATGCAAAGCAGCTTACTAAAGTGTTAAATCAAATGCATGCGATAATTATTTTCTTTAATTCCGTAAAGTTCGTTTACGTTTTGAAAATTGATTTATTTTATTACCACCGCTTTTACTACGACATGAAGTCCATTAATACATATATTTTTTTAAATATCTTGCAGTATTATTTGTGAAATTCGAACTTTTTATGTAGCATATACTTTCAAGCTACTGTTGAATTTGAATCAATGTAACTGAAAGTAAAGGTATAAGTTAATCTGATAGAATTAAGTAACTGGATACTTGAATTACCTTGCACAGGCACAAAACCAGTCAAATAAGCAGAGCTAATCATACGAGGAAACTGAAGCACCAGATTTAACTAAAACTGGATTATAAAGGAAAATGTTAAAACAAAGCTTCTTATCTAAATTAGTTATGATGTAATTATCTTTTGTCTGTGCTTTTAAATAAACTTTTATCCATTTCCTTGAGAATTTAAATACAAGTAATATAGAAACAACAAAAATAATAAAACAAAGATATGTTAACTAAACTTATATTATTTCAAACAAAATTAAAATATTGTGCACTCAGAACTTCGCTTTTAAAGTTATTTTGTAAGTAATATTAAATATTATTTTGAATCTGTTTAGAATTCATTCAATGGGGAATTAAAATAACTCTCTGCAAAGAAGGATTTAGATGTTATAACGTACACTTCCAAGTTTATATTGAATTAGATTCAATATTTACTAAAAGTAAAGTCTTAAATTCTTCAGACGGAATTAAATATTTGAATGCCTGTGATATATTTTGCTTGAGCAGTAATACGGAGACAGAGACAGGGCTAATCATATGTGAAGACTGAAATATCTTACTCAACTAGAGTTAGTAACAAATAATATTTGAAAATATAAAAGATTTCTTCTCTTAAATGCGTCATTTTTTAAAATTTTGTTTCGAAAAAAATATGTATGAGTCTTAGAAAAATTTGTTACACAAGAAAAATATGAAATTTCTATTTTCTTACGAAAAGTATTAAAAATATCAAATATATACAAAACACATCTCAATAAAAAATTATACCAGTAAAAACTGGCAAAAAAATTAGTTGTTAAAAAATTTAAATGACACACACACAAAAAAATATATTTTTTCAAAAGTACATTTATATTATCAAACAAAACTACATTTAAATTTTATGCTAAACGCATCGCACTATTTTTTTGTAATCTGTTTTTCATTTATTAGAGAAGAATCTAAAATAAAAATTGTATGATAATGACAATTTTTATAACGTATGTTTCAAAATTTTATTGAGTTAAACTCAATATTTACAGAAAGTTAAATTCAATATTTAGTGAAATTTACATTGAATAATGAATGAAAATTCATTTCAATATTCATTGAAATTTGAAACCAATATTTATTGGACGTTAAATTCAATAATTATCGAAAGTTAAATTCAACATATATCGAAAGATAAATTCAACATTTAGTGAAAGTTAATTTAAATATTGATTGAAATTTACAGTAAATATTTGCTGAGACTTAATTATTTCATTATTAGTTCAATATATGAAACACCAGAAATAATTAATAACCAAAAACAATGAGATAGTTTTAGACACTTTCGCCAATGTATTTTAGATTATTCTTCCTCTTTGGTTTTCTTCCCCTGAATCGCTACTGGACCATCCATCGACATTGTCTTGTAGTATATAAGTATATTCAAGGCTTGTTTTTTTATATTTAATTGAGTTTTCGCATTAGTAAGATAGAAAACATAATACGGAAGCATCATGTGCACAGTACCCTACGACACTTTTACCTATTCTGTTTTTATCCAAGTATTATAGTTTTTATCTACATGTGTGTTGAATATTTGAACTTTAATCACGAGACGTATCTTCGTGGCATGCTGTGTTGAAAACTGTTGCTGCTTATTTAAGAATCTAGACATTTCAAGATCTATTTCTTGTAAAAGTTACAAATCATCCCGGAAACGCCAATAAACAATCCTAAAATCATTTGGTTAAATCAACACTCTGATGTTGTACGCATATTTTTATGATATGTGTGAATAATTTAGGGCTATTGTTCTTTGAGTCCTCTAAGTAATGTCCAAAAACCTCCAAAATGTAACCTGGAGTTTTGAAGAATATCATGGATTTAACGAAATTCTTCCTTTTTGTAACGAGAAAAATCGTTTCTGAAAAGAATCAATCGAATTCTTCTAGATATAAATGTACTTGCCAAATACAACAAGTATCACAGTATCATTATCGTCATCCAAAATAAATAATTTTCATGCTAAAAGCCTTGTACATTTTTAATAACTTGTGTCATTAACTTGAGACCGAAGGACCCGAAATATGTATGATTGGCATTTACAGCACAAATTAGGTTTATTTTCTTTTTCTGCGACGTGTTTCATACCAAGCTGTAGTGGAACAAAGTTATCAATCAAAACCTGATTTTCACATTTCACTGAAAATATTATTGTTTTTCTTATATTGAATAACGTGGACAAAACACCATTAGAAAGACCAGTTCTAAGCTTTATGGGTAACATTGTCAAGCAAGTATGAGAAGACTTCTTTTCAGAGGAACGTTTTTTGTATTTTATTAGTTCAAAAATATTGTTAAAATCATGCATGTATACACCCATGAGTGTATAATAATCGAATTCAGAAATGTGCCCCTTTGGGTCAAAACTCAGGCCTCTTTTTTTTGCTATATTTTGTATATTGTTTAAAATATTTTCAATACGTCTTTCATATATTCATCTATTTTCACTTGCAAAGTATTGAGTTTGCGGAACCAACTCACTGAACACCAATCCTGTAATATGAGTCAACAACATCATTTACCCGACGAAATATATATTCTAATTTCTTTAAAGGATTGGCTTTGATCTGCTTTTAATACAATCGCGATGAAGATCTTACCTTTACTTGTTTTACAACAAGTGTTAAAGACAATGATGTATTGATAAATGTATATTAGGTTTCTTATTTTTGGAGTCGTCGGCAGTACTCATTCATGCATAATTTCTTATTGTGACTTTACAAGAAAAAATAGGAATATTTTGAGAACGAAGGACCCGAAATATGTATGATTGGCATTTACAGCACAAATTAGAGCCCTGTATATCGCAGTATTTAAAACATCTAACTATCGATATAATTTTCCGTGAGAACAGATGCAAAAATCTCTATTTGTTTCTGCCAAGTTTATCAACAATGCCACTGACTCCCAAGAATTATTTATTATTAAGTTCTTAAATATATACTTACAAATAAAACTTTAGCAAGCAATATTGACATGTGAACAACGTAAATACTTTTTGAGTGCGGCAAAACAAATCTGAATGCGCTCCCATAGTACTACGACGGATACTGTCGCACGAAACATTTTTTTCTCTCTAATAGGATAAAATAATATTCATATAAAAGCTTATAAAGAGTAATAAAATTGCAAGTAAAAATTAATTTGGTTCATAGAGCGCTTCATATGAAAAAAGTAAATCAAACATACAAAAAACGACGAAAATGTAGGAAAAAGTCAAAACACTCTATTTTCGAGCGATAAATTCTAATACTAATTATTTTATATTATCACATAAATCTCATATTAAACAAAAATAAATAGCTTTAACTATACTAAGACACCGAATAATTGTTGGAATCCGAAACCATTTTTTTCGCGTAAATGATGACCGAAAAATAACTCTTATCACACCCACCTCCTTCATTGTACAAATTATTTTGTTATCCTTTTAAAATTATTAAATAGGAAATGGAAATAAAACATTGTAAGACGAGAATTGATTAGCTGAAATTTACACTTTCTTGTATTATTGAGCTAAATTCAATATTTACTGAAACTTCAATACAATATTTACTGATATTCTAATGGAATTAAGTTTGTGGATAAATCCGGAGATAGAAATATTTGATCAAACAAAGACTGATACATAAAAAAAGAAAAAGAATCTAGTCTAAATTAAATGGACGATGTAATTCTCTTTTTTTCTGTCTACTTCATGGAGAATTTAAACACGAAATCAGACACTAAGAGAAAAAAAGAAAGGTCAAAAGTCAAAGGTACATCACATAAACATGCAAATGAAACTAGAAGTTACGAACTTTAAGAAGCACAAAAATACTAAAGCACTAAGATACTTGTACACTAAAATATTCAAGTTATTTTAAACAAAAAATAATTGAATCTAAATTTGCTATTAAAGAAACGTTATAAATTACTTTTAAATATGTTTCAAAATTATCGAAGATAAAATATTGCAGTAAAATGAGTGGAGACCTGAGTGAATTTTTCGAAAAAAAAAATTATTTTGGTTTTGTTGGCTTAAAAAGTTTTTTTAATCTTCCCAAATCCATTCCTATGCTCGTATATTTACTGACAATTAGAAGTAATTGAAAAAAATCAACACCGACTCTGATGCCACAATCATTTACATTAATTAACACTTATTAATACTTATTTCTAGTTTTAAATTTTACTCGTACCACTATATTTTTAAAATAAATTTTGTAGTATACACATATTGCCATTTATAACTAACAGTCTTTCTTTTTATAAAAACAAAAGTTCTGCTAATTCAATAAAACTCCTGTAAGTGATGATGACCCGTTCGGGAACATAGAACCGAAAAGGATTAAAAACAAGAGTGCAAGAGTCTAGCCGCCAGCGGGCAGTCTCTCATCACTAAACTTTAAAATTTTTCTTCGCTGAAAATTTAATAGCATTCTAGAACGAATTTTGGACGAAATATTATACGAAAAATCCCGAAATAAACTTAGTAGTGAGAGACTGCTTGTTTGCGCCTAGATTTTTGCACCACTGGGATAAAACATTATTTATAATATGAAACTAAGTTTTATACAAGGGTTTCTAAATACTTTAAATCATGTGTTGGATAAAAGTGTGCAAAAACTTAGTTTTTTGTCTGTCCTTAAATATAGTAATTTTCAGATAAAAATCCCATTACTTCATAAAGTACTTGAGGGATTTTGATACCTTTTATTTTGGTTGTAGAACATAAATAAGAGATCATATGTGACACAAATTTTATAACAAATTTAATAGTTTTAGATTTTTTTTTTTTTTTTTTGGAAAAATTGACATTGGTCTAAAATAAAAAGATTTAATACCAGAAAATAACTGTCTACCGTAAATCTTGAACATAATGCAATTATTATGGATTTTAAATTTCACTAAAATCGATTGGGTAGTTTCCAAGGAAATGTGTCTTAAATCTGACATATTTTCCATAAGATTGCACTCAATCTTGTTTTTGCTTAACACAGGGTTTAAAAAATCTAGGGGTCAGCGGAGAGTCTGTCACCACTAAAATGTATTCAATAGTTTTTGTCTAATATTTTGTCTAAATTTTTTCTAAGAATGCTATTAAAAATTAAGCAAAGAAACTTGAAAAAATTGAGCGGTGAAATCAGGGCCGTAGCTAGAAATGATCTATAGGGGGGGGGGGGGGGGCTCATATTTTTTTTTCTTTTTCTATGATACAGAAAGATAAATCAGTGCATATTTACACTGTAGGTATTATGTTTCTTATTAAACTGTTGTAAAAACTTCATTTTTTACTAAGATAAGTATATGATGATGAAAATTTTGAGTATGTAACTGGTGCAAAATCGAATATCATGTTAGCTTCATATGTACAAATAGGATGAGGGAGTGTTGAATTACTTATTTTAGATACCATTTAGTAATTCTAAAAAAACTGCAAAAAGATCTCAAAATTAAATTAGATTTTTAAACAGAATTTCATTTGAATTTTTGGAACAGAAATTCATTGAGTGACCTTGGAATCTTTTCCAGGGGGGGGGGGGGCACAAAATATTTAGGGGGGGTCTGAGCGGCCCATAGCGCCCCCTTAGCTACGGCCCTGGGTGAAATGCCTGCTGGCTCCTATATTTTTGCACCCTAACTTAAATTATTTAGTCTTAATAGTTATACATAAGCTTTTATTGATTTAAATACAACTTTTACTGAAAGCAAAAATATAAATTGTTATAATGAGCTAAAATCAATCTTATGTGATGGGAAAATATGCATATATATATGAATTATCCAAATGGATTTGAGTTTTTCATTGCTGGAGACTTCAGAAATGCAGAAATGCAAACAGAATTAATCATAAATAAAACTAAATTATCTGATTCATTTAAATCTTGGCACTCGAGAGGTGACTCTCACTGACCAATCGTGTTGTCAGGTGTCCCTCGTAAATCGGGAGCAAATGCTTTGGACACCACTAATATTTTACTGTTTTTTCGCCATGTTTTATCTCAGATTATTCGGTCCAAATATAACATAAAAGAAATTAGATTAAAATACTCGTAATTAGAGCATTAGGCGCCCTTATTTTACGTGGGACACGAGTGGTCAGTAAGAATTACCTTTCGAGTGCAAAGAGTTAATAATTATACACAAGCTTTGACCGATTTATATCCAACGTGAACTAAAAGCTAAGATATAAATTTAAAAAAATGAGCTAAAATCAATATTCTTTGAAATGAAAAAAAAAACGTTTATATGAAGTAACCAGAAGGATTTGAGTTTTTTGCTGTTTTTTTTTAGTTTGTAAGTTCAGAAACGCAGAAATCTAATCAGTGTCCTAAATAAAGCTAAATTATCTGATTCAATTAAGACTAAGTGGGTTGAAACAAAAACAATTTAAAGAATTTTGTTTAAATAAATTTAGCGATGTAATTCGCCTTCTTCTATTTTTTTCTGTCTGTTCTGCAATATAAAAAAAGGCAAAAGTCAATGTCATATTATTTAAATATGCAAATGAATCTAGCAATTAAAACTTTTGGGAAGCATTCTATTCTAAAAATTATTCAAATAATAAAAACTAAAAAAAATTAATTTAAATTTGACAATAAACTTGTCGCATAAATTTCCTTTAGTCTTTTTTAATATTTATTATTGAGGATATTGAGACAAAACTTTATTTTTGTTTATTTATAAGGCACGTTTCCAAATTAAATTAAGTAAAATATAATATTCACTGAACGCAAAGTTATAAATTATTGTAATAGAATTAACCCTAATAGCATGCATGGTCACAGTGATGTCACAGTGACGTCACTGTGAGTCACTTTGGTCACATCACATCTTTGACCAAAATGCCATCACTCAGTGACGTCACATTGTGACTGAGATGTGACTTTCTTAAAAATCCTTAGAAATTTAAAAATATCCTTCAAAACATGTTATTTACTTTAAAAAACGTGTTTCTGGCAATTTATGTATCGTCGCTTTTGTCAGAGTTTCGTCACAATCTTAATGTCAAATTGGTCACAAATGACACATTTTTCACAAATTTGTCGTGACCACTTTGTGAAACGTCACAAAAGAGCTCTAGAACGGCCATAACGACTTCACATTTTAGTCACTGTAACTTCACATCGACGTCAAATCGACAATCGATGGTCACAAAGTCACAATGTGACTTCACAACGATGTTGCAGTGACGTCACCCTGCTTTACGGGAAGTTAGGATGACAAAAGCATAAAAATATTTGTAAAGATTTTTTTTAACTAAATGGATCATGTAGTTATTTTTCTTCGGTTTTTTGTTCTTCCTAAAGACATCGAATTAGATATATTTAGGGGCTGTGAAAATATAACAATATTATTTTAGGGGGAAGGGGTGGGTTTGGCATAAGATATCGTAAGATTTCTCTAGGAGGAGAGAGTTGTCTTTTGATATCGATATCAACTTTGATCCAATCAAAATCTTCTTTTTTTTTATTTGGAACATGGTCTTTGGTAAAAAATAGCATGTTATTTTTTTTAGCCAAATTTATTTGTTATCTATTTTTACGAAAATACAAAATATTATTAAAATCACTAAAATATTATTAAATTATAATATTCTAAAATTTGGAATACCCGAACGTTTGGCATTCCTATTCTTCTTTATATGTGTATATATTTGTTCGCAATTACCGGTATTGATCTTTTATTTCAACATCTTAGCAATGAAAATGCTTTGTCCGTTAAAGCGTTAAAGCATCAATTTAGCCACTAGGGGACGAGTGACACCTATTTGTGCCACAAAAAGGCTTAAAAATCCTTGTTTATACGAACCAGTTAAATTTTACTGAAAATTTTGCCTCGTTTAAAGGGAGAATTTTCTCGATTAGGAAAGGCACACATTTCCGTTTTTTAAAACGGGCGACAAAACATTAAAAATTTCGTAAAAGGCTCCCGTCACGAAGGGGTCAATAAACTTTAGACTAAAATAAATCAATCAAATTTAAAAGCATTTAAAAAAATAAATAATCTACAAATCCTCAAAAAACTTATATACTGAAAATGATTTAAATTAAATATTTGTGAACATTTATCACTTTCTTGGTCATATTGACTTTCTGACATTTTTAGGCGGCAAACTCAGATGAAAATGACATTTATTTTATGAGGGATTCGATTTAGATGCAGACATTTATTACTTTGCTTTAACCCTTTCCAGCAGGGCTCGAAAAATCTACATGCCCGACATCAGTGTTGTTAGACGGCGACTTTTTAAAAATTTGATTGGCACCACTTTTATTAAAGGATAAAATTCCTCTTGATTAATATGTCATTAAACGAAACGTAATTTTACCAATCCAAAGAAGTGGTGCCAATCTGAATTTTTAAAAAGTCGCCATCTAACAACACTGATGTCGGGCATGTAGATTTTTCGAGCCCTGCTTTCCAGCACGGTCAAAATCTTTTAGTAAAATCAGAAATTATCGCCTGACACCGGAATTCACAAACGAATTTTTTATATATTTTGAATTCCTTAATTTAAGATTTTATTGTAAAAGTAAAATTTTACTAAAATACTATTGGTGCCGTTGCAAGTCTGTAATAAAAATCAGGTATCCCAGACCGAGCACAGTGTGCCGGAGAGGGTTAAATGAAAAAAAAATTCAGCTATTAAGAAGTGATGTAAAAATTAAAAAAAAATCAAACAATTTGGTTTTTATTAGTAAAGGAACAAAGGTCCCCGAACGGGAAATTAGGGACCGAAAAGCTTAAGAAGTTCGTTTGAAAATTTTCGTGAAAGTCAATTATTTCTTCATTTTACGAAAATTATTTTTCTATGCTCGAAAGTATTAAATTCAAAAAATTCAATATTTAGTGATAGTAAGATTTAACAGTTACTAATAGAATTAAGTTATTCAATAAATTTACTTCTCCAGCAGAAATGCAGAGATACAAAGAGAGTTATTCATGCATAAAATTGAAATATCCGATTCATTTAAAACAAGAGAAAAATATAACATGTTAATCCTTTCCGGCACGGGCAAAATCTGTTAGTAAACTGAGAAATTATCGACTGATACCGAAATTCACAAACGAATTTTTTAGATATTTTCAAACTCCTAATTTAAGCTTTTATTGTAAAGGCAAAGTTTACTAAAATATAATTGATGCCGATTGCAAGTTTGGAATTAAAATTAGGTATCCCAGACTGGGCACAGTGTGCGGGAAAGGGTTAATGCTTCCACCGCAGTGTTCTTAAAAACTTACACCTAGTTTGAATTTTATTGACACCAAGAATATTGAATAGAAATTTTCCTTTTATAATACTCCCGAAAATCAGCAAGTTCGTAATTTTTAATAAGTTCGCTTATAAATTCTGGTGTGAGTTAATTAATTTAAACCGATTTACTGCGTGTCGGAAAGGGTTAAATGATTTTTCCTTAACCCTTTAACGTTCATTGGTTTTGCCACGAAACCACAAAATTTTAATTCCGATATGCAACACTGACACCGGTATTTTTATCTAAAAATATCCCTTTTATTATGTATGTGAAAAATCACGTTTTCTTATTTACAAATATCTTTGTTCTTAATTACCGGTGTCATTCATTTATTTCGACATCTTAGCAAAGAAAATGCTTTGATCGTTAAAGGGTTGAGTGATTGAAATGACTATACAAGCCATTTCTTAATTGGAATCTTAGAAATAAATGCTATTCTGAGTTATGTTAATAATATGATTAGCTCCCAACTTGTGCGTATTTTTCTTCCCACTAAAATTTAATGAAAAATTTTCACTTATTTAAACGCTAAAAATGCTTAAAGTTCGGTCATTCAATCAGCTATAATCTTTCTTAAAATTTTAGTTGTATGAAAAATCCGTACAAGTTGACTGCTATAAGTTTCAATGTGCTATTTTGACGATAAACAGCCTGCAAAAACTCATTTACTTGTTAAAATAAAAAACATTTGCAATCCGACAGCTTAATCAATGAGATCATGTTAAACATGGAAACTCAGTTACTCTGTGATGGATAAAAAATCATACATACGAAACTAGAACCCGAAATTCTAGATTGATTTTTGGTGTTGAAAACTCGTTTCAAAATGTTTCATCTGTTAAGCATCTGGGTTGCAGTTAATAATTTGCCACACTTTGTTAAAAATTTATTAGGTTAACCGTAAAGTTCTGTTTTATAATGTTATTTCACGCCTACTTTTTAACTTCTCATATTTCTTGATTGGCACCATTTTTTTTTTAAATGATAAAATTCTGATAGTTTTCATGTTACGCGTTAAGATGAAAACAATAGGAATTTTACTCTTTCAGTGTACAATATATATGTATAATATAGATTTTTTAAGTGAAGAAAGTTGAATTTTAAAAAGCAGGAGTGAAATAAGATTATATGACAGAACTTTCCAATTCTATTATATTTAAAAAAAATTAAAAGAAAAAAACTTTTATCAGTAATGTTGTAATGTTGCTGATTTATTTTGTTATTGGTTGAATATATTAGATCTCCCGGAAAAGTTCGTATAAATTTATTTCACGCCTACTTTTTAAAAATTCATATTTTTGTCACTGAGACCACTCTTTTGATATGGCAAATTTCCTATAGTTTTCATGTTTCACATTAACACCAGAACGCCGGAAAAATTTACGCACGATTTATAAATTATATCTAAAACCAGAAGAAAATTGAAATAATTTAGTTTATTTATTTAGCTCATTACATTGAAACTGATTTATAAATTATTTCTTGAAGATTTTTCTGGTTCAAGTCGACAATTAATCCAGTGATCGGTGTGGAATTGACACTTTTCCGGCCTTTCAGTGTTAAGGTAGAAACTATGGGAATTTTACGATTTCAAAAAAAGTGATGTCAATGAAGAAAACTGAATTTTTAAAAAGTAGGCGTCAAAAATAATAACGTGACAGAACTTTGCGGTTGATCTAAAAGAAACTTTCCACGTGTCTTCTATGAATTTTGGCTCATGTTTAGGAATACAAATATTCACCGCTAATGGTAAAAGGAGATATCTTGCGAAATTTGAATATAATAATCTTCCAATCATTCAAGCACATAGAAAATTGAAGATAAAACAAATTTTTGAACATGCTGTTAAAGAATCATACTGCCTAAGTACTATTTAACTATTTACTAAATTAATCTGAGAACCTTTCTTAAAGTTTTTATATGGATAATATTTGTTTTTCTATCAAAAGAAAACTATTCTATTGATGCATTTTTGTTGATAGACTTCATAATATATATTTCAATGAAAAAATAAACTTAACCCTTTGAGCTCTGATGATTGAATTTTCTACCACTTAATTTTAATTCCGAAATGTCACAACGACACCAGAAAATTTACTTGAAAAAGTTTTGATGCATTTTTCCGTGTATATGGTTAACCGATTTTTTCTTTACTTAATACTGGTGCCAATGTAATATTTGGAATTTTGAAGAAATTTACCTATCAAAGCTCAAAGGATTAAGGAAATAACAAAAAATATTCCGGAAATTCACAGACATTATCCGAAGAAATTCAATAAAAGTATGCTAAAACTATAGTGCTAAATTCACTTTGAAATTTCATTTTTTTTTCAAATTCTTATAAAGCACATATAAAATGTATTAATATCGTTTTTAGGCATATATATAAATATGTTTGTATAATATTGATTTTCATTTGAATAAATTCAAAATTATCTGTCGTACGAGTAATTAACATAGTTTAATTAACTTTTTGTTAACATTTATAAGAGAACTCACTTTAATAATTTCTAATAAAGATACAGTATGTAACTATGCATTGTCATATGATATGCATGGGAGTCTGGAAAGAATTGCTATGCAGTCAGGGCTGCCATAGGTAACAACTTTTTAATTCTATTTCACACCACTTTTTAAAAACGGAAAATTCTTTCACGCGCTTTGACAACATTTGCAAGAGAAATATATTTATAAATACATTAAAAAATATAGTGTAGTGATAGAATATAAAAATAGTCGACTGTGGCAGCTTTGCATAATAGATGAAAGTGTTTGTTAAACATTCGAATAACTTTTCCTCTCAACTTATCTTTTATACCATCCTAGAATTATATTGACTTCTCCATAACGAATAACCACACAGAGAAGTTACAACATTTAACTAACCACTGATGATGGGTTTGTGAATTTGTCCGAAAACGTTTTGGGATTTTAACCCCTTCAAAAAATAAAAAATATACAGAATTTATTTTATATCAATAGTAAAAAAGAAAAGTGATGCAGGGTTTTAAAATTTGAACAATTGCATAATTCAACTGAATAACAGTTACTTCGTGATTTTTTTTTTTTAAGAATGAATTCTTTTAAGTGATCACTTTTTTAAGTGGTGCCAACCAAATAATTTTAGGATAAAAGTCACCGGTTCCGAAGGAATTAATTCGATTTTTAATCGGTTTTTCGGTGCATTAATGTATTTTGAATAATTTTGTATAATATATATGCTTATAAAACTTAGTACATTTATTTGCGCTTTTTGCGAATTTTAATCGGATAAATATGTATATGTATAATCTGCTTTAAGAAAAAGTCACAATTAACAAAATAAATAAATTAAATTATTAACTAAAATTGCAAAGGGCATTGCCGGGTTTCTTAGTAAAATATGCCCTTGGGTTAATCAAATCGAGTCCTACATGAATCAATAGCCCTTAAAAAGAAAGGTATTTCTCCCCACTTTCAAGTTTATACCTCAACTCCACGGGAGGTAATGACTCTAAATACTTAAAAGAGCGCATTGTGACGAAACTACTCAACGGATTTCAACGAAAAAGAAAAGGGATGTATAAAACTACTATAAGAATGTTTGGCAACTTTTTCAGATTTTGTTTAACAAACGAACAAATTCTCTAACATTTTTCTTGTTTTTGAATGAACATTTTAATTAAAGATTTATTGAAATTTCTGAGTGACCACCTTAATATTTTTGCATTAAATGCTATGAGATATGATGTATATTCACTATCAATTTCAATTGTCTATGTAGGGTGCATCATATTGAAAAAAATGCAAAATCATATTCCGGCGGATGGGGGGGGGGTGTCTCGCACAAATCTCACATATTAGTTGAAACAGTAGTTTTTTTAAAAAAAGGCATGTGAAATAACATTATACAACAAAACTTTCCGGTAGACCTAATATGTGAGATTTGTGACTGGCAAATCATAATTTATTAATGAAACCAGTAAATTTATGTTGTAAACTTTGTATTATTTAATCCGAGCATTTTTCTGATTCATTTAGTTAAAATTTTCAATTTTGAAAAACCTGTAAAAAAATATTAAAAATTCTGTAAAAGACATGAAAAAATAGACATTATTTGAAAGCATTTTTCAAAAATGTTGATTAGTTCAGAAGTTAATCAAGATTCTAAACTTATACGCAACAATAGGAAGTACTTGATAATAAACGAAAATACACATTACTTAGATTCAGCTTAAAATTAGATGCTCTATGTTTTATATTATTAAATAGATTACAACCATTGTTTCCGATATAAAGTTTGTCTTATCTTATATTTGTTGAGATACCGTGTATAATTCTCGCTTGTATAACTTCTACTTTAATGCAGTTTATAAGAGATGGTATTCCTAAACTTATATTGCTTAAATTCACAGCGTTTCATTTCTTCTGTCATTAAATTAAAATGCAAATTCTTTTTTCTCATTGTTCATTTCTTCAAACGTTCTCTGCTAATATTAGGTTATTACTACTGCAAAAGAAACTTATTTGCTTGCAAACGCAATTTTGTATGAAAGTTTTTGCTCAATTTCATTTCATAGAGATCTGGTGAAAAATGTTCAATCTCCTTAATTTTTTAGAATAAGTTTTGTACTGAATGTATTTAGAATTGCATTTTCTTAATTTCCTTACAATTTATATAAGTGTAATTTTGCATGAAAAAAAATACATTTAAAACAAAAATCCATGCGATGTAAGCTTTTAAATAATGAATCCCCAATTTAGGTCTGCCACAGGCTACTATTTTTTAATTCTACCTCGTACCACTTTATCAAAACAAAAATTGTTGACATACAGTTTAACAGCACTTTTACAAAGAATATATATATATATATATATATATGTGTGTGTGTGTGTGTGTATAAATATCTTTAAAAAATATTTTATTTTAATTGTGGTGCAAATAGAACAGAAAAATAGTCGGCTATGTCAGCCCTGGCCATTTTTCGATTCAATTTTGATTTAACGTAAAAAGACATATAGATGATAATCACCATTATTACTCTTCAGGGTTGCCAATTTGGCCTCCATTTTCATTTCGAAATTTCACATTTGTACAGAAAACTTTGAAAGAAGAAACTATACGAGTACTTCATGTAATCAATAAATTTCTGTCTACTCTCTGACAGTCTTGCAAAAGGGCAAAATTGAAATGTTGTTTTCTCTGCATTTTGTTTTAAATGCTTAAAAAAGACGATTCGTCCAAAATTATGTAAAAAACTTTAAAGCGAATATGAATGTTATCCTTGAAAGCTTTAATTACTATTCAATATATTAAAAATCTGTCAAATAAATGCAATTATATTATTTTAAATACTGCTTGTATTACGGTGAAACCTGGAGCTTAGTGTACACGTTAACACGGGCTTGTCAGTGAGAGGGTTTTAACCCTTTAACGTTCATTGGTTTCGCCACGAAGCCACAAAATTTTAATTCCGATACGCAACACTGACACCGGTATTTTTATCTAAAAATATACCTTTTATTATGTATGTGAAAAATCACGTTTTCTAATTTAGAAATATATTTGTTCTTAATTACCGGTGTCAATCATTTATTTCGACATCTTAGCAATGAAAATGCTATGATCGTTAAAGGGTTAAAGAAAGTAAACAGTTTTATTTTAAATTTCTGGCAAGGATTCAGTTTTTTAAAATAAAAATAAAGATAAACACTGATAGACAGACCCTGAGATAAACCATCTGACTGTTACTCATTAAAACACACAGCAGCTTATCATTTTACAAAATGTTACCCTTCTTTAATAAACTATGGACGTCTTGAATCAAAACCCCAGACTTCTCAAAATCTTATATGATTCACCTACTATAATCTTCACGTCACTGAATAAACATGCAATTTTCTCTTCTTTCCTTAGGTTTCTTTCAGAAGCAAGCATTTTCAGGAAATACCAGATGCTCATTACTGGATAAAAGTTTCTTATTTACGTGAAAATGCAGCTTTGTATGAAAGCTTTTCTCCAATTTCATTTTTCGAAAATCCAGTGAAAAGTGTTCCTTCCACATTTTATCTGAAATATATGGAATAATTGCAGTGCTGAATATACTTGAGATTGGATTTTCTTTGTTTCGAAGAATTGATTGTTACTCATTAACCCTTTGCGGCGCAGTGGTTTCATAAAAATAGCACTTAATTTTAATTCCCAAACGCCACATTGGCACCGGAATTTTGTTTAAAAAATTACTGTTTATTGAATGTGTAAAATATAGCGTTTTCTTATTTACAAATAAAGTTGTTTTCAAATCCCGGTGTCAGTCATTAATTTCAACACTTAAGCAATGAATTTGCCCTGCGGCGCAAAGGGTTAAAATGCACAGCAGCTTACAATTTTACAAAATGTTACCCTTCTTTATTAAACTATGGAATACTTGAATCAAAACCCCAGACTTCTCAAAATCTTATATGATTCACCTACTATAATCTTCACGTCACTGAATAAACATGCAATTTTCTCTTCTTTCCTTAGGTTTCATTCACAAGCAAGCATTTTCAGGAAATATCAGATGCTCATTACTGGATAAAAGGTTCTTATTTACGTGAAAATGCAGCTTTGGTATGAAAGCTTTTCTTCAAATTCACTTTTCGAAAATCCAGTGAAAAGTGTTCCTTCCACATTTTATCTGAAATATATACAATAATTGCAGTGCTGAATTTACTTCAGATCGAATTGTCTTTGTTTCGAAGAAGATTTGAAATTATTTTTAGAAAATATCCCTTTTAATCCTTTCCGACACGTTCAATAACAGATAGTAAAATCAGATATTATCGAGTGACACCGGAATTTAGAAACGAATTCTTTAGATATTTTGAATTCCTTAATTTAAGCTTTTATTGTAAAAGCAAAATTTTACTAAAATATTATTGGTGCCGATTGCAAGTTTGGAATTAAAATTAGGTATCCCAGACCGGGCACAGTGTGCCGGAAAGAGTTAAAACAGATCTTTAGTTGAAATATAAGTATGTTTTTAATGCTTAGTTTTAAAGTATTTTATATCAAAATTAAAAGCAAACTTTGAAATTTAATTTTATAAAATATTATAGACAATTTTTTCTTCTGCTTGTTACTGAATTGATATACAGGATACGGGGATGCCACTTTCCAGTTCCAAGCTCTTGGAACTGTGCGTTTGAGCAAGGCTGGGCTAGTCAACCCAAATGCATCCTTTAGATATCTACTTTTCGGTACGACATTCCCCTTGAGACACTTAAATATTGAATGATAGTTCCTCAAAACCCATGCAGTAATATATTAACCCCCTGGGGACAAGCGACACGTATACGTGCTTTAAATAGGCTTAAGAATCCGTGTTTATCGCTACCAGTGAAATTATACGGCAAATTTTGCCTTATTTAATCGGAACATTTTCACAATTTAATAAGTCATAAATTTTTGTTTTATCAAACCGGTGACAAAACATTAAAAATTTAATAAAAGGCTCCCGTCGCGAAGGGCTTAACCCTTTAACGATCAAAGCATTTTCATTGCTAAGATGTCGAAATAAATGATTGACACCGGTAATTAAGAACAAACATATTTCTGAATATGGAAACATGATTTTGCACATACATAATAAAAGGGATATTTTTAGATAAAAATACCGGTGTCAGTGTTGCATATCGGAATTAAAATTTTGTGGTTTCGTGGCGAAACCAATGAACGTTAAAGGATTAAACCGAACCGTTCGGAGTTTGTAACTCCGAATATCCCAGCAGGGCCTGATTACTAACGGGGCACTCTCCCACCAGGAAAAAGAAATAAAGAATTTTTCCTTATTCATGACAGTAATCTTGTATGAAAAGGGCGTTTAAAGAAGACGAAAATTTCTATAAATTTTTTCTGGTGAGAGAGTGCCCCGTTAGTAATCAGGCTCTGTATCCCAGAGCGTCCAGATAGTTATGGAACTGGCAGAACTGACTTTTTTCTGGGTTTTAAGAGGTTATTTTTGCTGAATCTATCTATCTGTCTACCTATCTATCACTGAATTTACTTGAGATTGAATTGTCTTTGTTTCGAAAAAGATATGAAATTATTTTCAGAAAATATCGCTTTTAAGACAGAACATCAGTTGAAATATAAGGATGTTTCTACTTTCGGTTTCAAAATTAAATGTAAATTTCGAAATTTGATTTTTATAAAATATTATAGACAATTTTTTTTCTTTTTGTTTTTTCTGTTTGTTTTCGAATTGATATACAGGATATGGTGATGGCACTTTCCAATCCCACGTTCTCGGAATTCTTATGCGTTTGAGCAAGGCTGGTCTAGTTTACCCAAGGGCAACCCTTAAACACTTAATTTTCAGTACAACATGCCCTTTGAAACACTTAAATATGGAATAATTAATCTTTAAAATCCATGCAATAAAGGATTAACCCCTTGAAGACAAGCGACAAGTATACGTGCTTCAAATAGGCTTAAGAATCCGTGTTTATCCAGACCAGTAAAATTATAGAGTAAATTTTGCCTTATTCAATCGGAGCATTTTGTTGAGTTTAGTAAATCACAAATTTCTGTATTTTTTTTTTTCAAACTGGTGAAAAAACATTAAAAATTTCGTAAAAGGCTCCCATCGCGATGGGCTTCACTCTTTCCTGCGCAGTGTGCCCGGTCTGCACACACGTAATTTTAATTCCAAACTTGCAATCGGCACCAATAATATTTTAATAAAAACTTGTTTTTACAATAAATGTTTAAATTAAGGAGTTCTTGGTTTCTTAAAAAGTCTTTTGTAAATTCCGGCGTTAGTCGATAATTTCTTTCATTCGATAAATTCGTTAAAACAGAATTTGTCCCCATCCGAAAAGGTTAAACTGGGACGTTCGGAGTTTGTAACTCGGAATATCCCAGAGAGTCTGGATAATTATAGAACTGACGAAACTTTAGACATTTTTCTGGGTTTTAAGAGGTTACTTTTGTTGTACCAAGTCTTCTGATGTGAGAACATCTAATGAGATAGTTACTTATTCTTTCACTTTATATGTTGATTGCCAAATTATTTATTAAAAAAAATGTTTAGAGTACTTTAGATGAATATAAAATTGTACAGCAAATTTTTATTACTCCGACATCAGAGTGGTAATTCACCTAATTAGTTAAAAGTACGTATTAGCTCACTCCACTTCGAGCTAGAGTTTTGCTCATAAGTTTGTGATATAGAAATTCCTTTAAAATTCTTTTCTGAATAATTTCACTTATATTCTCTGTATTTTCTAACTGTATAAGTTCCTTTTAAAATCATTATCTCAATAATCATTGGCATATGTATATTTCATCTAAATTCACAAACATATATATCACAAAACAGTGACTTATATTATTATTATTTAATGGAATACGTTAAACAAAAATTTCAGAGATTCAAAATACTTTCAGATTCACAGGACTTTTCTTTACTATTGAACAAACATGCAATTTCCTTTCTTATGTACTTAGGTTTTCTACAAATACTTACTTTTGCAGAAAATACCAGATGCTCATTACTGGTGAAAAGGATCTTATTTACATGAAAAACAGATTTGTATAAAAGTTTTTCGCCAATTTTCTGGAAAATCAGTTGAAAAATGTTTCATATTTCATTTCTATATAACTTATAGAATGGTTTATGTGCTGAGTTCATTTAATTATGTTGTTTTCTGAAAAATTTGTAGTACTATAGATTAAGAAAATAATACATTTAATAAATTATATAAGTAATAAAGTTTTAATAAATGAATTTTATATTGTACTAAAGGTAATACTTTCCGATTTCTTTTCGATTTTATACAGAAAAATATTCTTATGCATACATACTAATCATTATAAGTCTGAATTTACTAAAATCGACAATAATTTTCATTTTATAATATAATACTAAATTTTATTACACGACGGATCTTCTTGAGAAAAATGTTACGTGAGTTACTAAAAGTTTTCCAATCACTAAATACCATACTAGCAACATAATTTCTACTATTTTATGCTCACTTTTTCCAAAAAAATTGTATGTGTAAAAACTGTGTATACGCCGTATACGCGAAATATATTTTTGATAGCATATATCAGCAAGTGCTTAAAATTAAACAGATTTCCTTAACCCTTTCCGGCACACTGCGCCCGGTCTGGGATACCTAATATTAATTCCAAACTTGCAAACGGCACCAGTAAAAATGTAGTAAAATTTTGCATTTACAATAAAAGCTTAAATTAAGGAATTCAAAATATTTAAAAAATTCGTTTGTGAATTCCGGTGTCAGTCGATAATTGCTCATTTTAGTACAGATTTTGCCCGTGCTGGAAAGGGTTAAGTTGCAAAATGTACTAGTACATCTCGTACGGACTTTGTAATAAAATTGCAGATAGGAAGGGGTACAAAAATCTTGGCTCCATGAGGAAATCTCGTATCACTAAATTTATTTTGTTACTTTTTAGTCTAACATTTTGTGTAAAATTATTGTAATAATATTGTTAACCCCTTCGCGACGGGGGACTTTTACAAAATTGTTAGTGTTTTATCATACGTTTGTAAAAACGGATATTTATATCTCATTAAATCGAGAAAATGCTCCAATTAAAGAAGGCAAATTTTACAGTATAATTAATCTGGTGGAGATAAACAAAAATTCTTAAGCTCTTTTTTTCGGCGCGTATACGTGTTGCTCGCCCCCCCTAGTGGTTAAATTTTAACCAAAGAAAACTTTTAAATTTTAGTGGTGATAAACTGCCCATTGGCGTTTAGATTTTTGAACCCAGCATATTGTTAAAATAAATAAATAAACATCACAACTTAGTATTGTGCATTTTGAACTAAGAATAAATGCAATATTTGGATTCCTGGCTTTAGTATATATTTTGACTTATTATGTACGAAAAATGTAAAAGCAATGTAACATCCAAAATTGTGGAAATCTTTTTGAAACGCTAGACTTTTTGCTCATAATGGGAGTTTCTACTCAATTAATAGCAACAAATTACGTATTAGTGGAAAGAAAATTTAACCAAAAGTGCACTGTATAATATTTGTTCACTTATTCGCATTCTTATTAGCATTTAACTATAAATAAGCTACAGGCAAAAACAAAGAAATTAATTACAATTAATAAAACAAAGAAATTAAAAACTTGCTTAGGTTAACATTAAGAATTTTGTCTTTATTTGAATGCAGCCAACAAATTAAATGTTGTTTGAGCCAATAAAATTTTTTCCTGTTTAGACAGTAACTTAATCATGTAACAGTAGGATTCAACTTTCTTGTCTTGTTTTGGAACTGTAAGAAGGACACATGCCTGTGCTTTATGAGACTGATATTAGAGTTGAATTTGAAATATAGGAAAATTAACGCGAGGATCAGGGAAGTAATGACTCCACAAACTGCACATGACTGGGATGATATCAGTACTCGGTTAGCCACCGTCTCCTGGAGAATAGGTCTGAGCGCTGAAACAACATGGCGGCTGCCAAAGGCGGATTTTTCTTTTTTACATATACAGGGTCCCTTAAATTTAGATAACATTATTTTATAAAAGATTTCTTTGATTTGTATATTTTCGAAAATGTAAAGCGGAAAATATTTTTAAATATTATTGGAACGAATAATCAAAGGAATGTACACATGAAGAAAAAAAAATCCCTCATTCGACATCCGCCAATTTTGTATGAGCGCTCACGCCTACACTTCAGGGGGTGGTGGATTGGCTTGAATCGGCACAAAGGTAGTTCCTATTGACACCATAAAATTTTAGTAGTATTTATAGACTTATATTATCTGTATTATATTGACAGAATTTCTAAATTATTATTAAGGTAAAGAATGCCACGCAAAATTAGTGGTGTTAATAGGCTTTACCTCTGGCCAATTTCCTATCACTGACAGGAACGAAAAAAAAACTCATATGTGGAAGATACTACTACAAATATTGAGTTCCCTAGTAACTTTTTTAATTTTTCCTACTCTTATTTCCCTAAAATACAAGAAGATTGGCAATATATATATATATATATATATATATATATATATATATATATATATATATATATATATATATATATATATATGGGATCCATTCACAAGGCCCTTAGTAACAGCTGCGGCAATGAACTTTCTATTGCTGAGTAAGCATCTAGAGGCTCGTGATGAGAACCCTATCATCGCGACTAACGGTAAATTGTGATGGTGTAAGTAGTTTTTTTTTTAGAAGAGGACAGATGCTCGCGGAAATTAGCGGAGAACAGACGGTTCTGTAGCTGTCCGCATATTTTGGAGCGAAACCCAGGTCAGATGGGCCTGTGGGAAATGGAATAACGGCAAGCTTGGATAGGCAGACGGCCTGTTCCAGTTCGTTTTCTTATTTTTGCAAATCCATAAAAATGTACATAATTGTGTTCCAGTCTATATATGTGTATTTACATAACCCAGAACATTAAACTAAGTTTTTCACCAAAAAAACGCCTGGGCCATCTTTTTACCCTAGACACCACTTCAGAGCAATTCAAACTTTTACTACATATATATATATATATATATATATATATTATTGGACAATAGATACTGGAACAGAAACCTCCAAGTTTCTTAACACTAGAACTGCCGCGCGCCGGTTACTTTATTAAAGTTTTATAAAACGTGTTCGACACCAGAATTTTTATTTAAAGTTATTTGACTTATTTAATTTTCCAAATATTGTGCTGCACATATTTAACAAATCTCATCAAAAAATTTCTGGTTCGAATCGGCCTATTTCAATTTGGCTGGGGTCATAATGATCTCTAATGGCGGTTCTAGTGTTAAATGTTAGGAAATTTACAACAATTTTCTCATTTCTTAAATAAGATGCAATTTTCTTTTCTCCTCTTAAGTTCCTTAAGAGAGGAATCACTATCAGAAAATACCTTGCTATTACTGGCCGAAATAACATTTCTGATTTGAAAATACAGCATTTTATGAAAGATTTTATCCAATTTCATTTCACGAATATATGGTGAAAACCATCCCATCTCCCGTTTCTCCGAATCTTACAGAGTACGTTTTACGCTTGAAGATATTTAGGATTGAAGTATTTTATTTTATATAAACATACATTTTTTATAGGAGGGGTGGGGGTGGTAAACAGATTTAAATGTAAATCACACCTGCTGGTGTGGCTTAAAGATTTAAAGAAAATTTTATATTGTATCCTATATAATATAATTTACAGCAATTCTACGTAAATGAGCTCAACTTAGAAATTATTCTTTATATCACAGGAAAAGAGTAGAGGTATTTTGTTCGATTTTCGATACATAAAATTACAGAAAATAGTCCCTACAGTGTATATTCGACCCGCTTCATTTTAAATCCATGCATGACAAAAAATCTAATGGTATTTAAATTTTGACCATATCCCATTAATATAGCAAAGATATATTCGGCAATTCCAATGATAACTTTTGCAATGGATAAGTTTTAGTTATGTTACATTAATGGTTTATTTTTGATATATCTAATTTAACCCTTTGCACTGCATGTCATTTAGAGAACATATAAAAATGAATCAATAATCTACAACATATAGAAATGAATTGGATGAATGAATGTCCATCATTCATTGCATAATTCATTTTTTTCACTTTGGGCAGTAAAACTGTCTATAGAAAAAACAAGTTGGAAATTGCACGTGAAGCGTAGCAAATTAGGTGCGTTCGAACGATAACGAAGTTTTAAAAATATTACTTTCATATATCAATCTCATAACATTGTAAATAGTGAATTACAATTAAAAAGCTCATCAAACAATGTTCTCCCTATAGCATTATGTAATGGATTACTTTTGTGTGGCCTTGTAAATCAATAACAAATGTTCTTTGCACCACAAATTATGTAAGATGTATATTTTAATATGTACTTTATAGTTGCATATAAATTTTATTAAATTCGCATGAGTGTAACACGATTAAAATACACTTGAAACATTTTTTCCCATTGACCGTAATGTAATGGAATACTTTTGATTATCCCTGTAATTGATCTATGCATCCGATTTTCATAAAATTTGAAATAACTCGAAAAAATTATGCAATAATTATGTATTTTAAATTTCAAACGTATAGAATATACTTGAAACTTTTTCCCCATTGACCATAATGTAATTGAATACTTTTAATTGCCCCTGTTATTGATCTATGCACACGATTATCAAAAAATTTTAAATAACTCGACAGAATTATGTAATAATTGCGTATTTTAAATTTCAAAAGATTAAAATGCATTTGAAACTTTTTTCCCCATTGACCGTAATGTAATGGAATACTTTTGATTGCCCCTGTAATTGATCTATGCATCCGAGTTTCATAAAATTTGAAATAACTTGAAAAGATTATGTAATAATTATGTATTTTAAATTTCAAACGTATAGAATATATTTGAAACTTTTTCCCCATTGACCATAATGTAATTGAATACTTTTGATTGCCTCTGTAATTGATCTATGCACACGGTTATCAAAAAATTTGAAATAACTCGACAGAATTATGTAATAATTGCGTATTTTACATTTCAAACGATTAAAATGCATTTGAAACATTTTTTTCCCATTGACCGTAATGTAATGGAATACTTTTGATTGCCCCTGTAATTGATCTAAGCATCCGAGTTCCATAAAATTTGAAATAACTCGAAAACATTATGTAATAATTATGTATTTTAAATTTCAAACGTATAGAATATATTTGAAACTTTTTCCCCATTGACCATAATGTAATTGAATACTTTTGATTGCCCCTGTAATTGATCTATGCACACGGTTATCAAAAAATTTGAAATAACTCGACAGAATTATGTAATAATTGCGTATTTTACATTTCAAACGATTAAAATGCATTTGAAACATTTTTTCCCATTGACCGTAATGTAATGAATTTCTTTTGATTGTCCCTGTAATTGATCTATCCATCCGATTCTCATAAAATTTGAAATGACTCAACAAAATTATGTAATAATTATGTATTTTAAATTTCAAACGATTCGGTTGGGTAGTTTTTGCGTTGTTATATGCGGACAGACAGACGGACGGACTATATAGGTGCTACGTATTATATAATTACGAACGCACCTAAAAAGGAAAAAAAGGAAAAGAATGAAAATGTCTTTTAGTTAAATGACTTTTTTTTTACTATTTCATTAACACCTGGATTATTTTCTTCGTTATAATTTAAATTTTGGATTCTCCACTACTTTTAAAAGAACTTTAATTTTTAACTTATTTAATCAAAGAATTTGTCCTATGTAAGAAAATATGTATATTTATCTCCATATTTACTGGTGAGAAAAGTGTGTTTTGTCACTAAATCTGGAGATTAAAAAAATGTACGAAATAGCGTTATTAGGTTGATGTGATACGGTAACATTAAAACGTGATTCATAGTGAAAACTAAGTAAAAATTCTATTAAATTGTAATTTTTCAGGTCTCCCACTCGGTTCTTTTTTTAATACACCTTTTTTAAAAGAAAAAATCGTTTTTGTAAATATCGTAGAAACTTACCAAGATTGAAATTGTTGCGAAAACCTACCAGAAATATAATTTTCTTATAAAATAACCTGAATTTTCTTAAAAAATATTGGTGTTCAAAAATGGACCAGTGGAATCTCTGATTTTCTGATGCATAATGTTATTTAAAATAGTAAAGTTTCTTTAATATCCTACTAATATCTACTGTTTAGAAAATTTCGATGTTTCTTCGTAATAAATTCCTTTTGTTTAATTTTAGAAAATAAAATAATTTTTGATAAAAATTCCTAAATAAATTCCACACATCATTTTTTTTTAATTAAACTTTAAATAAAGACTTGAAATCCATTAGAAAACAATTATAGGAAAAAACTAATTTACATATAAATAAAAACTAATGAGATTCCTTTTAAGACGATGTAATGAGAAAACTTTTTTCACTCACTGAGATTATATGCATAATGGCACAACTTTCAAAACAAATTTATGCAGAAAGTTTTTTAATGACAACAGACAACAGTCCACTTTTTTTTCGATTGAAAAACTATGTCACAATGCAATGAAAAATAAAATGAAAAAAATATTACAACTAGACAATAATTGTTTGATGTACACTGTAAAATAAAATTTTTAATTTCAAAGATGTAAAGTTGTAGAAATATGTATAGTTATTAAAATGTTATCTGTACAATGTACCTAAAAAGATATAAATTTACGAAATTAGTGTCTGTAAAGCTTCAGATATCTGTAACTTTACAAAAGAATCCACTAAAATCTGTATAAAATCTACTTTACAAAATAATATAGTACAGTGCTCCCGAATGATCCGCCAACTGAACATCAATATTTTCTTAGAAAAATTTTCGTTTTAGATTTTTCTTGCAAATTGCGCAGAAATCGCTTTCGGAGGTTCGTTTTAGCGCAAATGCTGTTGAAACCTACTATGAAATTTTCTATCAAACATATTGGTATTCAGTGCGCGGACCATTTGGGAGCCCTGATACTACAATAATCTTATTAACCCATTAATGCCTGAATTATTTCCTTTCTTAAAAGTCAAATTTTGCATTTTCCCACCACTTCTAAAACAAGGATAACGTTTATCTTAATTTATCGATGACTTTGTCTCGAGTAAAAAAGTATCTATTTATCTTCCTTTTTACTGGTGTGAAATGCGCTTACTTGAATTTCTTAAAACTGTCCCAAAAATGGGAAGCTAGGCACTAATGGATTAATCAATTCGGGAAGAGCGATCGTATATCTGTCACTCAAAGTGCGTAGAATCTTTGTTTTTCCCCACCAGTTAAAATTTACTCTAAAATTTGCCCTATTTAGTCGAAGCATTTTCGCGATTCAATATGAGGCCCAAATTTCTGTTTTTAAAAATCGGTGACGAAACATTAAAAATTTCGTAAAAGGCTTCCGTCGTGAAACGATTAACATTTTATCTGTAACTCGAGTTGCAGTTACATAAATTGTTCTAAATCTGGGTTCGTAGGCTTCATGGACTTACAAGATTTTTCATTAGAATTTTTGTAAAAAAATATTTGCCTTATTTAATCCCGTCTCCCCGCCCCCTCCCCAAAAAATATCTTTGGATATAGTGACGAGTACTTTTTATGAAATTACTGAAACACCTAAACTCTCCTGATTGCCTTGATTCATAAGGACCATGTATGCAATAAGTTATCAAATTAAGCGAAGTTTGGGAAAATGCCAAAAAGAAAAATACCAGGTATTGTAAGTGAAACTTCCAGAAATGGAACTATAGTGACTAGGTATAAAATATGTAGTTTTCGCAATTGTTCACTCTATTTATTCCTGCATGACATTGTTATCGAAAACTATACGAAAATCTTAAACATTAAAAATTTAATCCACTTTTTAGATAACTCGAATTTAACTCGCATCTTGTTAAAAGTTACCAGATTGATCACCATATTAATATTTTGCATATCCGAAATCTCATTCGCCATTTTATCACTTAATAAAATACACTGTATGGTCATTAATGATCGAATACTTTTAATTTTAGACTTTTTGCCGAATTTTTAAAAATATACTTGTAGGATTCTTCTGGAATTTCCGAGGCTTTCCAAAGGATATACCAAAGTGATAAGCAATACTAAGACATAGCTGTCAACTTTCCCGATTTTTTGTCCCAGAAAAATTCAGTAGAAAATTTTGGCTTATTTAACCCTTTAATTCCCATGCCAGAACACGTTCTAGAAATTATGTAGTTCATTTCACACCAGAAAAATTCAATGGCTAATTTCGTTTTATTTAAATATGGAATGTTCTGTTATTGATTAAAGCAAATATTGTTGTATTAATTTTCTGGTGGGAACTGAAATATACGAATTAAAGATCGGTGGTTTAAGACCTAAACCACTGGGGAGCAAAGGGTTAATCGGCAGATTACGGCGATTTGAAATGGTAAAATTTTATTTAAAAAAATTTCGGGCCAAAAAAGCGGAAGATGATGGCAGCTATGCGAAGAACAATATTTTCAAACACAAGCACTTCTTACTCAAAATATGAAAAAAAAAACATATTTTCCATTTACTGATTAAATCTTTATTGAATCAGTTCATACTATTGACTAATATTTCTTCGGACTGCGGTGCCTATTACATTAATTTTATTCGATTCGCACCACTTTTTTAAAAGAACTTTTTTTGAAGTAGACAATTTCAAAAATTCTCTGAATAAATAAGAAAAAATTAATTTTCCTTTTTTACTGGTGCCAAAAACAAATTTTGGAAGCTAAGGTTGTAACGTTACATGCATGCTGAGTGTCATTTGTAACGTTTGGTTGGTCGTGGTGGGAGTTAAATGCAGACCTACTCAGTACTTAAGATAAAACAACAAAGTTTATTAAAATGATGAGGGCTGAAGGGAAGTGGAGCAAGTCTTAAATTTACACAACTGAGAACACTATGAAAAAGCTAAACACATACTCACAGGCTCTGGCCTAGCTCAATCGTGGCACCTTCTAATACTTCTCTCTATCTCTTGGCTGAGCTACTAGATAAAGCTTAATTAGACAGCCCGTGGCTGTGTGTAATTCTTTATTCACAAATAATCAAAATGTAACTACTAAGAAGTTTCTTACCCCGGCCAACTCTCAAGTCAAATATCGGAACTCCTTTATAACTCACTGGAGGCTTCGCTGCTACTTTCAGTCGGCTAGCACTTCGCTGAACAATATCTCTCTCTCTGGCTAACGCCACAGATGCTCTCTCGCTGGCTAACGCCACAGATGCTCTCTCGCTGGCTAATGCCAGAGACCCTCCCCACACACTCACACCCAAGCTTTTATATGCTGCAAACTGAGATACTTCCCATTAACATATTACTAATAACCGCGAGCTAACTGCAGAATCCGAAAGAGACACACACACTCTAGAAAGTTAAAGTAAAAGAGAGGATAGATGTCGCTTTTACGCTTACACCTGTTAAATTATTGACGTCACGATCTCAGAAATACTAGAGTGCCTTTATGATAAAGGTCACTCTTTCACAAGGTGATGTCTCTGCAGAGGAGAAAACGAAGTGCCAAGGGTTAACACTTTAACGATCAAAGCATTTTCATTGCTAAGATGTCGGAATAAATGAATGACATCGGTAATTAAGAACAAATATATTTCTAAATAAGAAAACGTGTTTTTTCACGTACAAAATAAAAGGGATATTTTTAGATAAAAATACCGGTGTCAGTGTTGCGTATCGGAATTAAAATTTTGTGGTTTCGTGGCGAAACCAATGATCGTTAAAGGGTTAAAGCTGTTATTTATAAAAGTTTTTTAATCATGAATGAGAACTTTTTCATACTTATCTTTCCTTATTTTCAAATCTATCATTTTTATCTTCGACGTATAACGCATACCCGTAAATTTCGATTCTATTTTTGGTATTAACAGTGCGCGTTATACGCTGCATTTTACGGTATTTATTTTTAATTTCATATAGTCTTTTCAAACACCTGACGCAATGTTCTCCTAAAATCTGAATAATAATAATAAAGCAAATTGATATTATGTAACAATCGCATTATATTTCCATCAAATGTAAAAAAAAAAATTGAGTACATATTTCATTATTAATTATTTGAATAAATTGTAAAGCATTTCATTTATTACCCATTAAATTTGCTCCATTTAGTTAAATATGGCTTCTAAAAAAACTTTTTAAGCATTTGTTTGAGGATTAAACACTTACTCTACGTCATTCTTTACTTTAAATAATCTTTTAATATACCTTGTTTTAATGAGGTTCTTGAAATTTTGATGAATCAAAGATAAGCTGTTACATAACGGACTTTAATATTAATATTTCCGTTTGTTTTTAATTTTACGCTTTCGATAACGAAAAATATGGATTTTTTTTTCAAAATATTAAATTTTAATGTGAAAATACATGTTATAAAGAACTAACATCAAATTAATTATCGTTTTAAAATTCTTATCAGCATTTGGAAACCAAACAAGTAATGCAATCTACATTTTTATTAAATATTTGATATGCAGGGTGTTCACATCTTATTTTGATAAATTGGAACAGTGCAGAATCTAATTTTTTGTAGGAAGATATGATCGCAATCTACCCATTGAGTAAAATAAAGAAAAGATCTTAGCTTCTTAATCCACTCAGAACTATAGATGCTGATTCCCAAAAATTCCATCACCATCAGGGCTCAATTTCTAACAAAAATAATTGCAGAAGGAAACTTGATTTTATCAAAGAGTCGAAAAAAAAACCCCGCGTCGTTCGTCAAAGATTCGCAAAAAAAATGGTTCTTTCGTTAAAGAATCGCTGAAAAGCACATTTTCGTCAAAGGATCAAGGAAAAAATGCGAATTTTTCTTTGAGGATCGCGCATAACACGCGATTTTTGGCAGAGGATCGCGAAAAAACGTAGGATTCTCGTCCAAGAATTGAAAAACGCGATTTATTTTACAATGATCGCGAAAAAAATCACAAAATCCGACAATGGATGGCGACTTAACCGCAGAAAATTAGTTTCAAATAAAAAAATTTAGTCGCTACATGGCGATTGGGGATCGTGAACTTACATCTATAATCAGAACATGGAGTTAGGTCGCACTTTTAACTATCATTCAATGATATCTTCAAAACTTTTTAATAAAAGTTTTTACTACGTAAAAGCTAAAGTTCTGTAAGCGTATTGCCCGCTGCATGCAGAATGATGAATCGTAGAGCCCATCTATTTTTGGAATCGAGCGGTTACTGTGCTCTCAAAAAAAAAAAAAAAGCTTTGTGAAAAATGTGAAATTTACTGGCAGCATAGTTGGGATTTGAAGAATCTTTTCTGTTATATCACGAAACTTTTGCTTTTTGATTGGAGAATTTCTGGATATTTAAAATTTAAATTCGCGAATTTTCAATGATTGGACGAAAAAATTACATTAATTCCATTTTTAAGACGAGAAAGGGCAATCAGCACAGTTTCAGGAAAATCACTGTAATTTCATGAAATTTTAGATTAAACTATAGGAATTCATTTGCGTTTTCCGTTATCCCCTTGAGGGGCGGTGGTATATATTATATACCACCTACGACTGATGAAGATTCACACCAGAAAAATGTTATTAAATTTCACTTTTCTAACTTTGGTGGAAAACAGTCGAGAAATTGCTTTTCCTCTTTTTGATATAACTTTTTTACAAATTTCCGGTGGGATTTCAGAATTACTCAAACGCATTTGCTTGCCCCTCAAAGGGTTAAATCGATAAAATATCATTATATGGAGAGAAGATGTGGAAATCCGTGGGGAATTCTCGTTTTTTAACCTTTCTACGCTGAATGGGTCTAATCGACCCAGTCCTATAATGCGTTTTATTCCATTCAAACCACAAAATTTTTCATAAAGTAAATTAAATAAATAACACAAAGATTTAAGTTAACTATGTTAAATGGATTTAAATAAAAATTCTGGTGTGAAATATTTAATTCAAGTTTGAGTAAAATCTCAACAGGGTTAGGAAAGTTAAACCCTTAACTGATTTGCCCATACGCCGTTCGAGCAAGACGAATTTGCTAAATTCATCATTTAAAGTTTTTTGACACCACTATTATTTATAAAAAATAATTTTGTACTATTTAAAGGCTGAAATATTTATAAAAAATGTTACGAGCATTTTATTATAAAAATTGTGGTGAAAATCCGTTGTTTTCAATTTATTGAACGGGGAAAAAAAGTGCCATTAAGGGAATAGTGAAGGAAGAGTAAATGGAAATAAATGTCAATTCACGGATCTGTTGTAGATGGTAATTAAAGCACTTCTCATGATGTTTTCGCATTTAAAAAATTGAAATTGATAGAAAGTTACAACCGAAACTCCTATTTTTCAAATCTTTTGTGGAAGTCCGATATACAAAAGAATTCTCAAATTCTTTTTAATGTGTATTCAAAAACCGCATTAGAACACAATAAAACATTTTTGTTGATACGCAGCTTAATCCAAAACAGACAAAAAGTTTTTTTTTTTTTTTTTTTTTTTTTTTTTTTTTTTTTTTTTTGCCGAAACCCAGAAATTTTTTGTTCCGCAACCCAACTTGAAACCAAGAATGAAAAAAAAAAAAAAAAAAAAAAAAAAAAAAAAAAAAACAGATTCGCAATCATTTGTAATTTTTAATAATCATATCACGATTTTAGAAATTATCTTTTTACAAAGGCTACTTTGAAAGCAAAAGCCGTTTATGAATTTTAAAAAAATGAAAGGAAACATTTTTATTACTTGCATTTGAAATGTACATTATGCACATTTGAATGCACATTTGAAATTTACATCAGCCGCTTCTTTACGCAGTCATTACATAAATTAAACAATTATCATAACGTACAGCAGCTTGTTAAATCCATCTACATAAAACTTGCTGCGACCTAAGACAACATTTGAATTTCATCATTCCATATCGCATCACTCTCTCAAAACTGAATTTTTTAACAGTTTTTTGGTAACATGTCCAAGAAAAATGTACTATAAACTTAATTTTTAAAAAATGTTGCCCGTAAAACATAAAAATTTTCACCAGTGGCTACAATTAATGACTTCTTTTTTATTTATTAATGGCTTAACTAAAATTGGCTTGCTACAGGGTCTGGCTATCTAATTTTAACTCATTCGTGCCCAGCATCTTTTGCGTAAATTTTATTTTGTTGGCACCACTATTTTTAGAAGATTTAAGTTAACTTCATTAATCACGAAATTGCATCATTTAAATAAAATAATTATTGTTTTTCTTTTTTTCCGGTGTCAAAAACAGCGCTGAATGCACCTTCTGAAGCGTCCCTAAAAAGGGACGCTAGGCACTAATGGGTTAAATTCAAAGCAGACAAATAGCCCTAACGAAATTTAAATAAGATTTTCCTTTTCTAATGAAAATGAAAAGAAAAAAATGCGGATTTTTATTCCCTAAGAAATTTGTTTGAATATTCTGGTATCAATTAAATATTTAATCTTTTTATGTACAGAATTTTTTCCGCCCCTGAAAGGGTTAATTGATAGACACGAAAAAAAAAAAGTAATTTATAACATGAAAATGAATTTATATATTATGTATTTTTCTTTTATCGAGAAATGAAATGTAATCATTGTGCAGAACTGAGCAATAAATTTTCATCCTGAATAACATAAATGACAAACTTGAGTGTCATAGTTGTTTAGTAGATCTATCCGCAAGAGCACAGCTAATTATACATAAAAAATGATTCAGCCTAAGTAATCTTAGGTTGTCAATAAAAGGATTGGCATTTGGAGTATTTGGTATATTTAATCTTGTGATACAGACAGTGGCGCAGCCAGGATTCAGTTCTGGGGGGGGGGAAGGGGGTTGATTTTTTGATAAAGATGTTTGCCATTTATTTGAATCTCCGGTTAATAGAATCAGTACTAATTAGAATATTCCTTGTATAATACTTAAAGAGTATCTCAGTGGAAGAAAATCATCATTCTTTTAGCATAATACGTCTCAGAAAAATGAATTAGTTCAAATAACCAATCTTTACCCAACTAATGCATGTAATATGCACTTTCACAGTTTTAAGTAGAATTTTTGCCATTTAATTGAATACTTTATTAAATGAAATCTGATTCAACAAAGCGGCAGATTCTGAACTACACCAAAATGATTAAATATACAATTCGGTTTTAATTCATATAAACAGCAACTATAGCGATCTTTCTTAGCTCTGGGAGAAACCCAAAACCACCCCCTTGGCTGCGCCACTGGATACAGAGCACTATTTCTCAAACAAATGGGCTATTTTAGAACTTTCTTGTAAAGGGGGAGGGGGGGTATTTTCCTCTGAGGAAGACAAAAATTAATTTTGACTTAAATCGAACACCTGAGAAAATTTTCATGCGTTTTCATTCTCATATATATTTTTTCTTTAACTTAGCGCAAGTAATCATTAATGATAAACTTGTCTCACTCTGGCAATAACGAATTTGTAGCAAATTTTGTGAAGAATTTATTGATAATTATTATTTTTGGTGTATGTGTATCGTGTTGTGTAATTTCAATATATTATATTGTATCAGAGAGAAAGTATCTAGTTTCAGCTACATCCAGAATTATCTTATACTATAATGCGAGCAAAAATTGTGTGTGTGTGTGTGGGGGGGGGGGGGGGGTAAATTTTATCTCAAAAACGGCTCTAACGATTTTCGCAAAAATTTGGATTTTACCATTTTCGGGCACGAGAAGACCATTGGGCTAGGTCACATGTTTGGGAAAATTCGATTACTGGGTCATTTTGGGTCACAATGGGTCAGGATCAAGCTATTTATATCTAGAGAACGGCTGGATGGATTTTAAGGCAATTTTGTATCCAATCGTTTTTTGGCACGAGAAAACTATTGGGCTGGGTCACATGTTCGAAAAATTTCGATTAGTGGGTCATTTTGAAGTCATTATGGGTCAAGCCATTTTTATCTAAAAAACGGCTCTAACGATTTTGACCAAATTTTATATTGTATCGTTTTGGATTACAAGAAGACCATTGGGTTAGGTAACATGTTCGAGAAAATTCGGTAAGTGGGTCACACTTGGGGTCATTGTGGGTCATGCTATTTTTATCTAGCGATTTTCTCACGCAATTTTGACTAAAAATTGCATTCTATGGTTTTCGGGCACGAGAAAAACATTGGGCTAGGCTACATGTTCGAGAAAAATTTCAATGGGTCATATTGGGTCATTAAGAGTCTGGGTCAAGCTATTTATATTTAAAGAACGGCGTGATGGATTATAACGAAATTTTGTATGTACCAGTTTTTTGACATGAGAAAACTAATGGGCTAAATCACATGTTTGAGAGATTTCGACTATGAGGGTCATTTGTGGGTCATGATGGGTCATAACGGGTCATGGTCAACCTATATCTAAAGAACAGGTGGATCGATTTTAACGAAATTTTGTATGCAACTTTTTTTGGCACGATAAAATCATTGGACTAGGTTACATGTTCGAAAAATTTCGATTAATGGGTCATTTTGGGTCATTAAGAGTCCGGGTCAAGCTATTTATATTTAAAGAATGGCGTGATGGATTATAACGAAATTTTGTATGTGACAGTTTTTTGACATGAGAAAACTAATGGGCTAAATCACATGTTTGAGAGATTTCGACTATGAGGGTCATTTGTGGGTCATGATGGGTCATAATGGGTCATGGTCAACCTATATCTAAAGAACAGGTGGATCGATTTTAACGAAATTTTGTATACAAAATTTTTTGGCACGATAAAATTAATTGGACTAGGTTACATGTTCGAAAAATTTCGATTAATGGGTCATTTTGGGTCATTAAGAGTCTGGGTCAAGCTATTTATATTTAAAGAACAGCGTGATGGATTATAACGAAATTTTGTATGTGACAGTTTTTTGACATGAGAAAACTAATGGGCTAAATCACATGTTTGAGAGATTTCGACTATGAGGGTCATTTGTGGTTCATGATGGGTCATAATGGGTCATGGTCAAACTATATCTAAAGAACAGGTGGATCGATTTTAATGAAATTTTGTATGCAACATTTTTTTGGCACGATAAAATCATTGGACTAGGTTACATGTTCGAAAAATTTCGATTAATGGGTCATTTTGGATCATAAAGGGTCTGGGTCAAGCTATGTATAATTAAAGAACGGCAGGATCAATTTTAACGAAATTCTGTATGTAACAATTTTTAGAAACGAGAAAACTAATGGACTAAGTCACATATTCGAGAACTTTCGATTATAAGGGTCATTTGTGGGTCTTAATGGGTCAAGGTCAAGCTATATCTAAAGAATGGGTGGGTCGATTTTAACGAAATTTTGTATACAACATATTTTTGGCATGAGAAAATCATTGGGGTAGGTCACATGTTCGAGAAATTTCGATTGGTGGGCCACTTTTGGGTCATTCTAATTTTATCTTGACAACGTTTCGCGCAATTTTGATTAAATTTTGTATTTTATCGTTTTCGGTCACAAGAAAATCATTGGGTTAGGACAGATTTTTGTCAAAATTCGATCAATGGGTCATTTTGGATTATAAGAGGTCAGGGTCAAACCAACTATATCTAAAAAACAACTCAATCGATTTTATCTAAATTTTGTATCTAATGTTTTTTGGCATGCTAAAACTAAAGAGCTAGGCCACACGTTTAAGAGATTTCAATTATAAGGGTCATTTGTTGGTCATGATGGGTCATGCTAATTTTATATAGAAAATGGTACTCACCATTTTGACTATACTTTGTATTATATCGTTTTTGAGCAAGAGAAAACCATTTGGCTTGGACACATGCTCGCGAAAATTCTATTAGTGGGTCATTTTGGGTCTTAATGAGCTAGGGTCATTCTAATTATATACAATAACGACTCAATCAATTTTACCTAAATTTTGAAACAAAACGTTTTTTGTCACGAGAAGACTATTGGGCTGAGTCGCATGTTAAACAAAATTATATTAGTGGGTCATTTCGCTTCACTGCTGAATGCTGCCAAGCTAATTTTACCTAAAAAATGGCTTGAACGATTTTGATTCAATTTTATATTCTACTGTTTTTGATTACCTGAAGACGATTGAGCTATGTCACATGCTTGATAAAATTTGATTAGTGGCTCATTTTGGGTAATACGCGTCAGGGTCACGAGAATATGGCAAAAGCCAATAACTTGGTGATATTTGACAAAATATTGGCGACATATGGCCAAAAAATCGTCTATAAAAATTACGAAAACCAAAACACGTATTTGGAGCCAAATGAAAGAATGCCTCCAAATTTGGCTATATCTAGCAAAATATATTGTCTTTCAGAATGTAAAGAATTTTTTTATACATTCTTAAGAGGATTCGAGATGCATGGTTAAACCAATCAGAGTCGAGCTAAAAAAGTGATTTAGATCAATGTCCTTTCGTTGTAAAATTTAAAATAAAATAAAATTTATAAATATGCGCATAAAAACATAGTTTTCTTATTGATTGTTTTTCTAAATAATACTATTACAAACATGTTTTACAGTAATAATACAGAGTTAATGATACAGTGAAAATACTATATCGAGTTGAATACAAAGTTAATTTTGACCGAGCTAGGCTCGGTCTCCCCTGCTAGTGAAATATAAATATCACTTGTTGAGTTGACAAAGTTGAATATTTAAAGATAGAAAACCAACGATTATAAATGCACAAATAATGTATGAAAGGGTAGCAAACAGCTGTTTCGAACCTACTATCGAGATTCTTCATCAGTGCAAAACTCAGCGAGATAGAAAAAGCAAAACTGACCAACTACTTTTTCTAGCACGCTGAGTTTTTCACTGATGAAGAATCTCGATGGTAGATTCAAAACAGCTGTTTGCTACCTTTTCATAAATTTTTTTGTGCATTTATAATCGTTGGTTTTCTATCTTTAAATATTTTTGCACAAAGGCTTTATTTGCTATTTTAAAGTTAAATACTGTCAGCACTTCAGGTTCTTTGAATAAAAATCAAGGATGGCATTGGAGCAGACTTCTACAAATACCAGGTACTAAACGATCCAAGTCCAAAAATTGCATTCCAAGCAAACATGCAACATCTTATGAATTAGAAAATCATTCTTTATTGTGTTAAAAGTTGATTCGAATCCGACAAAAATTTTCCACCGAAGCCTAACAAAACGTTTTATTACGCAAATCCCCCATCTGAAATAAGAAATGAAAGAAAATTGACCCAAAATTTAATGTATGTATTATAAAGTACATTTTATAAATAAAGCAATAAAAAATACCATTAGGGTGATTCTCTCCAAATAGGCCAAAATAAGAGATATGAGGGAGTGACTGTGAAGGAGTGATGAATTTTAACAAAATGCCCATTTATTTTTTTGCCGCCATCTGAATTGATATTAGCCTTGGTGGGCCTTTACTATATCCAAATACTTACAAATCAGTAATAATATATTTATTAAAAACTATTTACCTGCATTCAGCAGAGGCTGATGAGGAAGGCTTAGCACCTCATCACTCCCTCATCGGCCTCTACTGAATGCAGGTAAATATTAAACATTTTTAATTATTATTGATTTGTATGTATTTGGATATAGTTAAGGCCCACTAAGCCTAATATCAATTGAGATAATGACAAAAAAGTAAATGGGCATTTTGTTAAAATTCATCACTGCCTCACAGTCACTCCCTCATAACTCTTATTTTGGTCTATTTGGAGAGAATCACCCATTAAATCAAAACTGTGCATAGGACCGTACTTGCCAACTTCCCGCTTTTTTATTAGCGAAGGAACACAGATTCAAACAGAAAAATTATTAAATTAAATGTTTATCCCTTCTATGTAAAAGTTATTTGAAATCTGCGTGATTCAATTTATTGAATAAAATTTCTGGATAAAAGTATGCTTTGTTAAATTAATAAATTAAAAAAAAAAGATGGAGGTTGGCAAGTATGATAGGACGCATTTCGAGCTTGAAAATTAATAGCCTGTCATCAGCTTATATAGATAAGTAACCGAAATGTATTATTAATTCCTTAGAGGGCGCCTAATGTCTATGAAACCCCTAAATGTTAATTCCGAAAAGCCGAATTGGCACCAGAATTCCGGTAATAAAAATTTCGGTCGACAAAATACGTAAAATATAGCTTTTTAGGTGCGTTCGTAATTATGTAAATACGTAGCACCTATTGTTGTCGCTCAGTCCGTCCGTCTGTCTGTCCGTCTGTTTGTCAGTCTGTCCGTCCGCATACAACAACGCAAAAACAACCCAACTGAATCGTTTGAATTTTAAAATACATAATTATTACATAAATTTGTCGAGACATTTCAAATTTTATGAAAATCGGATGCATAGATCAATTACAGGGGCAATCAAAAGTATTCAATTACATTATGGTCAATGGGGAAAAAGTTTCAAATATATTCTATACGTTTGAAATTTAAAATATTTTGCAAAGTATTTTGCAAAGAAAAAAAAACGGTTAACGATAAACGCGAAAAAATGCATTAAACCTTTTTGATGTAAATTTGGTCAAATTTTCTGGTGTCATTGTGACATTTTGGAATTAAAGTAACCAGTCTACAACACTGATGTAACTTTTTCGAATCTTGGTTTACAGTAGCTGATGACGCACTGTTAATTTTGATGATCGAAAGGCGTCTTACGCAATGTATTGATATTATGGTGATTTTCTCAAAGTTACATTATTTCAATTATGTGTTATCGCCAGTATTAGGCTGTCTTTCTACTATAGCTTATAATCCTACATCTGTTATGAAATGCATATTTTATGAAGATTTATCGGCTATATATCAGCACAAATGTCATATGTACACCACATTGTCGTGTTATTTTTCGAAAGCGAGTTTGGCAAAAACTTCGTTTTCAAATACCAGTTACATACATACTTTTAAACTAATTTCTATTATTTTAAAAATGAAATATTAATTATAGAATAAAATAATTGATATTAAAAAGAAAATAAAAGAAAACAAACAGTTTATTAATAAATAAATAACAATAGATGGGTTATTTATTATGTGAGGTACATATAATTGCCATTTTGTTATAATCACGCCAATGTATATGACATCTATGTCTTTTTATCTAGCAGAATCTGCTGATTTGGCAAAAAAATGAGCAATTAAAATAAATTATGAATAAAGGCAATATGAGTTAACCCTTTAACGTTCATTGGTTTCGCCACGAAACCACAAAATTTTAATTCCGATACGCAACACTGACACCAGTATTTTTATCTAAAAATATCCCTTTTATCATGGATGTGAAAAATCACGTTTTCTTATTTAGAAATATATTTGTTCTTAATTACCAGTGTCATTCATTTATTTCGACATCTTAGCAATGAAAATGCTATGATCGTTAAAGGGTTAATGCTTAGTATACATTTAAGGGAGACCAAACAGGTCGCCAAGGGCCGGCTAGTGTGTAACATAATCCGGGAGCCGGTGACAGAGGATGCAAAATCATCGCGAAAATGAAATTATCGATGTAAATCGATGGTTGAAAGTCATTTGAACAAAATAAGAACTAGATATGACTGACAAACTGAAAATATTTTTAATTTAATTATTTAATATTAAGATACAATAACGTTTTCACGTTTTCGCGAATGTTGATCAATTTTAGAAAATTTTACAAAAAACTTTGTGCTCGTTCAGAAAAACGCGATATGACAAAGTTTATTCTCTGGTAAAAAAATTTCTCACCTGTTTTAATGATAAAGTCGGTGTTAAAATTCACATTTATTTTGCTTTGAATTTTTACCGATGAGTGCATTATTTCTGCCTAGATGCTAACTGTGTCGGTTTTTCGCGAAGACAGTAAATTATTAGACCTTTGAATAATAATTACTTTAACAGATTCTTTTAGACTTTATTACTTAACAGATTCCTTTTTACATACAATAAATTTAACCCTTTCCGGCACACTGTACCCGGCCCAGGATACCTCATTTAAATTCCAAACTGGTGAGTCGCACCAATGTTATTTTAGTAAAATTTCTTTTACAATAAAAGCCTAAATTAAGGAGTTTACAATATCTCAAAAGTCGTTTGCGAATTCCGGTGGCAATCAATAATTACTAATTTTATTATAAAACTAGCTTTTCGCCCGCGTGGAATTCGGTTATATTGCGGTATAAAGCATAACTATAAGAAAACTTCTCATTTCCACGGAAAAATGTAAGAAGCGCGATGTAACGCTGGATACGATTAGTTGTTAAACCAAAACTGAATGGTACACTATATTATATGTTTTCCCTTGTGGAGCAAAAACATGCAGATTTTGGGCACTGGAAACCCGGGAACACGCTACATAGAGCTGACCATGATGACGTTGAGCCTGTTGCGATAAACGGACTTGAGTACGAATATCATTCTCAGAAGCCCTCAAAGAAGCTTGGCGAGCGGCTTGCTCCTCAAGTCTTTGCTGGCGCTGAGATGGTAGCTCAGCAGCTCTCGAAGCAGCCTGACGTTCTGCTTGTTCGCGCCTTCTTAATTCAGCATGGAGAGACGATTCTTGAGATCGGGCAATTTTCATTGTCCGAGCTTTAGATGAGGTGCTCGACAAATTAGATTTACGTTTGCGAGGCATTGTAAAAATATGAGTAAACTATAAACCTAAACTAAACTAAAATCCCAAACTAAACTATAGCAATCTAAACGACGAACAAAGCGACGTAATTACCTATCGAAAAAACAATAACTACTTTAGATATCTACCTAGAAAAAAAGCACTAAACTAACCTAACCTAACTATTATACAGCTACTGCACATCGTTACCACGTTTTAAAAACACCCAGCGCCATCTATCGCATACCTCAAGAACTAAATAACGTAACTAATACTTATACCAATTAGTAATTCGTTGACTTATAGTTATTTCAGGATAAGTAGATGTAAAAAAAAAACATTTTAGACGATAAAGCAAATAGTACGTTATCCCTCGGGAATTCCTCATTTTCGAGGATTCATTATCGTATCATTTAGCTTCTAAATTTACATGTTCATATTCGTTTGCAATATATAAGTAGATGTAAAAAAACAGTTTAGACGATAAAACAAATTGTACGTCATCCCTCGGGAATTCCTCATTATCGTATCATTTAGCTTCTAAATTTACATGTTTATATTCGTTTGCAATATTTTATCTTGTTTTAAACGACACACAGCGCCATCTCCAATCTATCCATCAAGCAAAATATATTTTTGTTTTCCCTCGGGAATATCAATTTTTTCCGGGATAAAAAGTACCCTATTATTTAATCCGGACTTCTAACTTTACGTCTGCAAAATTTCAAAGCAATCGGTTCAGTAGTTACGGCGTGAAAGCGGAACAAACAAACAAACAAACAAACTCACTTTCTGATTTATAATATTAGTAAGGATTTACCCATGCCGGAAAGGGTTAAAATATAGGATAAGCATAACTTTTTTAACACTCTCATGCATACGGGTCTCATATGGGGACAGATAATTATTGTATTATTAAGCAAAAAACTTTTAAGCATTCATTTATAGAGATCCGATTTGTTGTTAGATATATATATATATATATATATATATATATATATATAGTATATATATATATATATATAGATATATATATATATAGACTATAAGCTAGCATATAGTGCAATAATAAAAAAATTTTATAATGGGTTTTCATTTATCTCAAAAAAGGATTTTTAGTCAATAATGCAAAATAATGCAAAATAATTTATGATGAGAGGGTTAAAGCTAAAATATTCGTAATAATTAGCATTTCTATCTTCAAATAGTATAAAATTGTATTTAAAAAAATAGTGGTGGTAAAAAGATTTAAGTGATGGAACAAGCAAACTCTTCTTGCGATTATGACGGACGGGTGAATCAGTTAAGTTTTTAATTGTTTATTTTTGTGCTTTATTTTTTATGTTCGAAATATTATCTATTGCATATCTATTGTTCAATAAATATGTTGTTTTACACATTTATATGCTTATTGTTACTAATATTTTTTGATGCATTCTATTTTTAAATTCTAACGTAATATAAATACGTGACTACCAATAAAAATCTATTGATTCAATTTTATTATCGTAATAAGATTTAAATTTATAATTTATTTGTTATACATTAAAGCAAAGAAATTTATGGCATAAAAGTATTTTTACACCATATCCATTTTCATTTTACCGAGAAATAAAAATGTAATCGATACGCAGAACTGGGCTATAAATTATTTTCCGGGAATAACTTAATTGACAAGCTGACTATCATGGACGTTTCTAGGGCCATTCGCGAAAACACAGCTAATTATACGTGAAAAATAAATCAGCTTCGGTAATTTCCTGTTATTTCGTAAAAAGAGCTGTCCTCAGGGGATTTTGTTTAAATTTTATCTTTTGATATAGAAGAGAAATTATAAATATGTACATAAAAAATTTGTAAATCACTTTTATGAAACAGAATATTTTGCTGATCAAAATGCTATTCCATTCTTCGAAAGTAAATTTATAATATTTGCTGTTGTTGCATTTTTAAATGTAGTATCTTATATCTATTTTTAAATTATATTGTAACTGTATTTTTAAATGTTGTATTTTGTATCTATTTTTAAATTATAACGTAATATGCCAAATATGTCATTATCAATAAAAATCAATTAATTTATTTTTGTTACTGCAGTAGAAAGATTTAAATTCGTGAAAATGATTATGTTTTTATACATGGAAGCAAAGAAATTTATAGCATGAAAGTGTTTTTATACCATATCCGTTTCCATTTTACCGAGAAATGAAATGTTATCAATACGCAGAACTGAGTTGTAAATTATTTTCCAGGAATAACTTAATTGACAAGCTTGACTATCATAGCCGCTTTTAGGGTCTTTCACGAAAACACAGCTAATTATACATGAAAAATAAATCAGTTTCGGTAATTACCTATTGTTTAGTAAAAACGGCTGTCCTTCGGGGATTTTGTTTAAATTTTATCTTTTGATACAGAACAGAAATTATATATGAAAAAAAAATGCGCGGATCACTTTTATGAAATGGAATTTTTTGTTGATCAAATTGTTCTTGCATTCTTGGAAAGTAAATTTTTAATTTTGCTGTTGTTGCTGTTTTCTTATAGTTTAAATATGTAATTGCAATGGTTTAATTTTATATTGGCATTAAGAAATTAATAGGGGAAAATAAAGTTCTTTTTAAGGTTGGAATTTTGGAAAATCTTCAATTTATTGAGTAAGAAATTTAGTGTAAATGTAAGTATTCACATAATTTATCAGTACACAAACAGTTCATGCGAAACTCTAAGGTTTCTCTATTTTCACGCATTTATATATATATATATATATATAAATGCGTAAAATATAAAAATATAAATGATGGAAAAATAGTAATTTATATTTAAATTTAAGAAACATTTAAATTTATGAAAATCATTTTTTGTTACACAAGGAAAAACTAGTTGGATGTGTCAATCCCAAAACTTTCTTCTATCTCAGAAGTACATTTTAATATTTAAAAAGAAACGTGGTGATCCCAAAGTTACCCACTATCGAATTTCCTCGAACATTTGACCTAGCCTAATGAGATTCTGGTATCCGAAAAGCCTAAAGCGCAAAATTTAATTATTATTCTGAAAAAATGAGCTTAGTAGTGCCTCATGTTGGGTAATTTATACTAAAACCTAATAAGCATCTATTTACGTCAAGACCTAATAGAATCTGAAATTTGATGGAATTTCGTCCATTAGTTCTTGAGATACAGTTATAACAAAAAAAATTGCAAAACGTAGCACAGCAATACCATATCTTGGACAATTTATGCCAAAACTAAAAAAGCGTCTAATTATGTTATGGTGTAAAAGAATCTGAAGTTTGATGAAATTCTGTGCATTAGTTCTTGAGATATAGCTAGTTTAAAAAAAACGTGTAAAATATAGCACAGCAGCACCATTAGTTGAAGGATTTATAACAAAACGTAATCATCGTGTAATTATGTTATATGTCATTTTGTAACAAAATCTGAAGTTTGATGAAATTCTGTGCGTTGGTTGTTGAGATATAGCTATCGGAAATATCGTGCAAAATGCAGCATAGCTGCACCACCTGTTGCAAGGTTAATACCAAAATGTAATCAGCGTCTAATTATGTTATATATTCAAAATCTAAAATTTGATGAAGTTCTCTGCATTAGTTCTTGAGATATAGCTATCGCAAAAATCGTGCAAAATGTAGCATAGCAGCGCCACCTATAGGGCAGTTCACACCAAAACCTTATCAACGACTATGTATCTCAAGGTATCGCGGAATCTGAAGTTTGATGAAATTCTGTGCATTAGTTCTTGAGATATAGCTATCATGAAAATCATGAAAAACGTGCCATAGCAGCGCCACCTGCTGGCCAATTTACACCAAAACTTAATCAGCGTCTATGTATATAAAGGGGTCACAGAATCTGAAGTTTGGTGAAATTCTGTGTATTAGTTCTTGAGATATAGCAATCTTGAAAATCATGAAAAACGTAGTATAGCAGCGCCACCTGAAGGCCAATTTTCACCAAAAACCAATAGGCACTAATTCATATCAAGGTCTAACTGAATATAAAATTTTATTAAATTTCGAGCATTAGTTCTTGAGATAGAGCGCCCACAAATTTTTTGTCACATACAGACAGACACACAGACAGACAGACAGACAGACAGACGGACAGACTCACAGACAGACATTTTCTAAAAATAGTCAAAACGTGTTCAGGACCTTCTAAAACGTATAAATCCGTTGAAAACCGGAAGTCGAAAATTTTCATGAATCCAATACTTTCTTCTTGTAAAGATAGAAGAAAGTAAAAATACAGCATGAAAGTCTATCATAGACGTTTCTAGGCCATTCGCGAAAACACAGCTAATTATACATGAAAAATGAATCAGCTTCTTTAATTTCCTGTTGTTTCGTAAAAAGGGCTGTCCTTAGGGTATTTTGGTTAAGTTTTATCTTTTGATATAGAAAAAAATTATGTATATATAAAAAAAAATATGTGGTTCATTTTTATGAAACATAATATTTTGTTGATCAAATTGTTCTTGCATTCTTGGAAAGTAAATTTATAATTTTGCTGTTGTTGCTGCTTTCTTATATATAAAAAATGTAATTAGAATGGTTTAACACTTTAACGTTCATTGGTTTCTTTACGAAACCACAAAATTTTAATTCCGATATGCAACAACGACACCGGAATTTTAATAAAGAAAAATTCATTTTATTATGCATGTAAAAAAAAAAAAAAAAAACCACTTTTCTTTATTTACAAAAATATTTGTACGCAGTTATCGGTGTCAATCATTTATTTCAATATCTTAGCAATTAAAATGCTCTGAACATTAAAGGGTTAATTTTATATTGGCATTAAGAAGACAATAGGTGGAAAGAAATATTGTTAATAAATGAAGGATAATTAGATTTTGAAAAATCTTTACCTTATGAAATTGAATAAAGTATGAAATTGAATATAAGTATTAGTATTCACAGTAAAATTATACTGGTGGGGGATAAGCCAGGATTCTTTATCCTTTTCGAGGCTTTTATACGTGTCGCTCGTCCCGAAAGGCTTAATTAAAATCACCCGCGTTTGATAAAAAATCTCATATTAAAAAAAAAAAAAAATTGGACATATTTTAACTAAAATCAGCAGAATTCTGTTATTAGCAAGATCATTGGTATCAGTTTTCGGATTTCATTAACTGTCTCAATATTACATGACCACAGATCATTATAGCGAAAAAAGAAAAAAAAAATATTTTCAATTAAGATTACAGAGATTTTGTCTGATAAAAAATGCGGTTCTTCTTTTTCCACTACGGTAGTTTTGCGAAATTAAATCTAGAAGTGTGGAGGTATTTACATATTTTTAATCCTTCCACCATGATTAAAAATTGTTCAGGTGCAAAATGACAAGATGAAGGTACTCTTTATTCAATAAAACTTGATAGCATAAATCGAATTAGTTAGGATTTAGTATAGTAATTAGATTTAATGAAATAAAGCACTTTATTCAGATATTATTATTATATTTCTATTTGATGCTTTATTGCATACAGTATTACTACTTCTAGATTTTTATTTAGCAGTGTTCAATAAACCAGAAAAAATTTAATAGCTAACTTTTGAAGCGATTTATGGGGCATCTATTAAACTATGAAATAAAAGTAACTGTTAAAATTTACTGGTGATAATGTGGAATGACTAAATAAAACAACAGTCAGATGCGGCAACACTCTTAGTACGTTTATATTTATTTATTTATTTATTTTTTGCTGTTATGTGTGCTAAAATTATGTGTGCTCGCATTTAAAATTTAATTTAGAAAAACAGAAACAATTTACTTTTTATTATTCTTGATTTTTTTTTTTTTTTTTTTTTTTTTTTTTTTTTTTTTTTTTAGTCTTTCTTGTCTATTTTCTTTATGCATCTGCTACATTTCTGTGAAAAGTACTTTCTTATACAGATTTATTTTTGAGACAAGTAAATGGACTTCACTTTTAGTTAATATTTCTTTTTACCTAAAGATCTTAGGGATAAAAATATTAAATGTAAACATTTTCTTAATAATTAAACGATTGTACGTAAAGATTTAAAAACAAATCTGTGATATTTTACATGGAATTTAATTTTAGAATCCCTATTTTTTTTAAGTTTAGTTAGTAATAACCCTCTCACTGCGTGATAGTTTTGTGAAAATAGGTTAACCACTTAACCCCTTCGCGACGGGAGACTTTTACGAAATTTTTAATGTTTTGTCACCGGTTTTAAAATACAGAAATTTGTTCTTTTTTAAATCGAGAAAATGCTCCGATTGAACAAGCCAAATTTCACAGTATAATTTTACCGGTGGGAATAAACAAGGATTCTTAAGCCTTTTTGCGGCACGTATACGTGTCGCTCGTCCCCAAGGGGTTAACTGGTTAATTCTTTTTCGTTCAATAAATTGAAAATTGCGGTCTCATACCACTAATTTTTAAATAAAATATTCGTAAAATTTAGACTAAACTTTTCAATCTTTCAATAGTATGAAAATTTTCTTAAAAATAATATTGGTGTCAACAAGTTTTAAACGACGAAATAAGCAATTTCGTCTTGCCCGAACGCCGTTCGGGCAAACCAGATAAGGGGTTCAAATAATAGCACATTTAACCCCTTCTCGACGAGCATCTTTTACAGAATTTTTAATCTTTTATCACCAGTTCATCAAAGTAGAAAATTTCGTCTAAAGTAATCGGGCAAATGCTCCGATTAAAAATTTCAATGTTTACAATTTTAAAAAAATGGTAGGAATAACCAAGGAGGATTAATAAGCCAGAAAAATATCATGCGTGAAAACATCAGGATGCGCAGCGAGATAGTTAAAAAACTTTTTAATGACAATAAGATTAATACGTATAACAGTGAATTCTATTATTTTGTTTCAAACTAAAAGAAAAATATTTCTTTTTCAGACTAATAATTTATCTCATCTTTTCATGATTGTGTTTGTGTTTACATTAAAATTTCAACTTTTACAATTACTGAAAAAACATAAACTTTAAAATTATGAAAAATTGCTAGACAGCGCTTAGAGATTTGAATTAAGTGTAGATGAGCACATTTTTTCGAAAAATGATTAAAATTCATCAAGGTGTCTTGCTGCCATGTTGCAAAATGTAATTTCTTAAAAAATCGAGCTAGATTTTTATGACTGTGTACATTTTGATCGTACGTAAGCTCATATTTTTTATTATGTCTTTCTTAATAACTGAGTATTTCTATTATTTTTTAACACAATCAAACTGATTGGTAAAGTCAACATACAAATTAAATATATCCAACAGTGCGAAACAATGCCCAGACCGGGAATCGAACCCAGATACTTGGCTTACAAGTCCAATGCTTTACCGTTTAACCCTTTAACGATCAAAGCATTCTCATTGCTAAGATGTCGAAATAAATGATTGACACCGGTAATTAAGAACAAATATATTTCTAAATAAGAAAACGTGATTTTTCACATACATAATAAAAGGGATATTTTTAGATAAAAATACCGGTGTCAGTGTTGCGTATCGGAATTAAAATTTTGTGGTTTCGTGGCAAAACCAATGAATGTTAAAGGGTTAAGCTAACTGAGCGCGATAGCGGGCGAGCGCTTCTTGCTGAGATAACCTTAACCCCTTGAGGGGCGGCGGTATATATTATATACCACCTACGATCGATGAAGTTTTACACCAGAAAAATTTCATTAAATTTCCCTTTTCTGACTTTAGTCGAAAACAGTCGAGAAATTGCTTTTCCTCTTTTTGATATAACTTTTTTACAAATTTCCGGTGGGAGTTCAGAATTACACGAACGCAATTGCTTGCCCCTCAAAGGATTAATCGTCACAACATCTGATCTGTCATTTAGACAGCTCAACAGAATTAACCGCAGGTAAAGGAACTCCATATAACGATATACAATAATTCCATATAAAGATACCATACAATACACATAATATACAATGCCATATAACTCCATATAAGGTTATTTGAGCGAGAAATGCTCGCCGGCTGTCGTGCACGGTCAGCTTAAATTGGTTCACTCACTTTCAAATATTCAATTCGTAGGTGAATATTACTTGAAAATAAATTTTTTTAGGACAATTATTTTAAACATTTTTGCTCGTAACTATACATGCTATAAGGATTTAATTTACATAAAAAACAATAAAATCGATTTTTTGAAAGTTTTGAACGTATGTGGGATATTTTCATAGCCGGAATGTGAAATTTCCCCAGCACGAAACTCTACTCTACTTCTATAATATAGAGAATGTTTATATTATATATTCATATGCTGTCTTCGTTTCTTAATTATTTTACACCTAATACTGCAGTCATTATGTGGGTGTCAACATTTTTATCCATAAACAATTAGTAGGTAAAATATAATTTAACACTCAATGAATAATTCATTAAAAACTGCAAATAAAAAACATATTCACGATAACTTTAATTGATAAAGTCTTGTCAAAAAATTTCATAAACATTTGAAACTAGAAAGCGGAAACCAGTATTTTTCTGACACGACTAGAATGTAAGAAAAATATTTACTAATTTGTAAGCTCCAAGCATATGCTTGCCGACGTAATACGATACCGTATAATGTCCTAATAAACTTTGTGTTATCAAAATAAATCGAGTAAAATGTCAGTAGGATACAGGAAATCAAAAGGTATTTTTTATGCGTGTGATAGGAGATTGTTTAAGAATCTAAATTATTTGAGCTTTAAAGATGAGCAATAAAATTTTATGAAGCAGATGTTGTATTAATGTCGCTAAGAGGTGTTGGAAAGCATTTTTATAGTTCAATTAACAAAACGTATAAATTTCCATTTTATACCTCTTTGTATATCAATTCATTACACGTTAAAGCATCTGTTTGATCATTTTAGCGACGTGTGTGGCCTTCACTGTTTGTTTTTAGAAGGAATATCTATGTAAAATTTTCAGAATCATTTCTTAGCTTATAATACCACTTTAAAAAATAAATGCGTAAATTTACACTTTAACCCTTTAACACTAGAACCGCGGGAAAATTCATTCAAGTTTTATAAAAATATTTCTCACCGGAATTTTCAGTTAAAACTGTTTAACTAATTTATTGAAATTATTTTTGCTCGGATTATATTTAGCTTATTTTATAAAGAGTTTTCTGGTTCGAATTGACATCTTTGCGCATGATACGGGTCAAAATGACCTGTCGCCGCGGTTCTAGTGTTAACGTTCATTGGTTTCGCCACGAAACCACAAAATTTTAATTCCGATACGCAACACTGACACCGGTATTTTTATCTAAAAATACCCCTTTTATTTTGTATGTGAAAAATCACGTTTTCTTATTTAGAAATATATTTGTTTTTAATTACCGGTGTCATTCATTTATTTCGACATCTTAGCAATGAAAATGCTTTGATCGTTAAAGGGTTACATCAGTCGTATTGATGATACAAAAATTATTTGTCTGTGTGTTTAACCTTCCTACCCTGAATGGGTCTAATCGACCAGAGCTATAATTTGTTTTATACGGTTCCCACCAGAAATGTTTTCATAAAGAAAGTTAAATAATAGATTCAGAGAAATAAGCCAATTACTGTAATTTCCTGCGTATAATCCTCGGATCAAACATTCTTTTTGGACCCAGAAATATTATTCAGTGATTGAAGATAAGCGTTTACGGCGATCTAAAAGGTTGCGTTTCTTTTTAAAAAATTTCTGGGTCGAATAATAATTGTTTGATCCGCGGATTATACGCGGGAAAGTACGGTAAATATATTAAAATGTTTTAAATAATAATTCTGGTGTGGAATGTTTTTATCCATATTGAGTAAAATTTGAACAGGGTAGGAAGGCATGGTAAATTGACAAATTCACGCCCTGTTGCGTTCCTTTCATTTTAAATGGAAAACCAGATGTATGTATTTATTTATTTATTTATCTATAAGAAATATCAATCGATTTATATATCAAGGTTATAAGCAGATATTGTTTAGTAATTTTTTTATATCTGAAATAACAAAAAAAAAACACTTTTAAATACTATTAAATAGCAAAATGCGTGCATTTCTCCACTACACCCTAGGTTAAAAAGTCCTTGTTTATCCCCATCAGTAAAAATTTTACTGTAAAATCTACCACACATAATCCAAAAATTTTCTCGTTTTAATAAGGCAAAAATTTTTTAGCACTTTCCAACAAATTTGAAAAGTGCCTATGCATTCGGTTTGTCTGTCCGTCTGTCCGTCTGTCCGGATGGCCGTCTGTCCGCGCTCTAACTCCCGTAAATATACTCCGATTGCTATGAAATTTTTATACGTTATTGAGGTTTACCCTAGCACGAACCCTACTGAAAATGAAGTATCTACCATGATTAGTTTATCTACAGAGACAATCAAAAGTTTCCCATTACATTACGGTCTATGGGGAAAAACCGTTTATATACTCAAATTGCCATGAAATTTTAGGACGTTATTGACGTTTACCCTAGCACAAGTCCTATTGAAAATGAAGTTTCTTCCATGATTAGTTTATCTACAGGGCGAATCAAAAGTTTCCCATTACATTACGGCCTATGGGGAAAAAATCGTTAATATACTCGGATTGCCATGAAATTTTAGGACGTTATTGACGTTTACCCTAGCACGAACCCTATTGAAAATGAAGTTTCTATTATGATTAGTTTATCTACAGGGCGAATCAAAAGTTTTCCATTACATTACGGCCCATGGGGAAAAATCGTTAATATACTCGGATTGCCATGAAATTTTAGGACGTTATTGACGTTTAACCTAGCACAAGTCCTATCGAAAATGAAGTTTCTACCATGATTAGTTTATCTACAGGGCGAATCAAAAGTTTCCTATTACATTACGGCCTATGGGGAAAAATCATTTCAAAGGAATTTTAAAGATGTTATACCCTGTCAAACATATTAAAATATGCATTCTATAAAATATAAGGTGAAAATGTAGCTATTATTCATTTACAGGACCACACAAAAGAATTCCATTAGATAATGGTAAAATGGGGAATTGTGTGTGACATATTTTAAATATATTAAGCTTTTTCATGTATAATAAAATTGATATATGTCACTGAAGCTTAATATATATTATACGTTACTGTTTTGCATAATATGAAGTACATAGCATTTACAGGGCCATACAAAAGATTTCAAATAGTATATTCTTTCCGAAGTACCATATATGTGTCCGATGATGGTTGATGGAGGGATGAAATGCATTTTAATTATGATATTCGCGTTTATATTGCGCTAAATATATGCACATTATATGGTGTGTATAAATGTTATAGTTGATATACAGGGCTACCCAAAAGAGCTCACCAACGTTACTGAATATGAACGTAAATTATTTAAACGTGGTTCTTAAATAAGCTATGCATTTTTACGCTGAGCTGCATTCAATTTACTGAGAAATGTTTGCAGAATATAGATAAAGGGATATACAGGACCACACAAAAGAATTCCATTAGATAATGGTAAAATGGGGAATTGTGTGTGACATATTTTAAATATATTAAGCTTTTTCATGTATAATAAAATTGATATATGTCACTGAAGCTTAATATAAATTATACGTTACTGTTTTGCATAATATGAAGTACATAGCATTTACAGGGCCATACAAAAGATTTCAAATAGTATATTCTTTCCGAAGTACCGTATATGTGTCCGATGATGGTTGATGGAGGGATGAAATGCATTTTAATTATGATATTCGCGTTTATATTGCGCTAAATATATGCACATTATATGGTGTCTTTAAATGTTATAGTTGATATACAGGGCTACCCAAAAGAGCTCACCAACGTTACTGAATATGAGCGTAAATTATTTAAACGTGGTTCTTAAATAAGCTATGCATTTTTACGCTGAGCTGCATTCAATTTACTGAGAAATGTTTGCAGAATATAGATAAAGGGATCTACAGGTCCACGCAAAGAATTCGGTACATGGACGCCTATGAATGATGATTTATGAGAATGTGATTTCAGTTGTTTTAAAAGTGTTTTAGTTTACAATAAATTTTAGCCTAATGCTGACGTGTAATAAAGGTACAATGTAAACTACAGAGCTGAACAAAAGTATTCAAGTATGTTTCCATCTAATAGTATGAATTGCTGAAAAAGAAGATTCAAGCTACTGGGTGTTTTCTTGCTAAGCTAATTTTTCCCATTATATGAACTGACATATGAAATATACTGCTCTAATAATGTTTTAATACTATTCTAATGTACTGGAATACATATTTGGGTATATTTGGCTATACACTATTATTTCCCTAAAAAACAAAGTTTAGTTAAAGATTTCATTAAGTGTTGGAAAGTGCTTCATAATCTATGCTTAACGCATGATTTTTCTTACTTGTTGTTTTTAAAAACCGGTGACAAAACAGTAAAAATTTCATATCAGGTTATCTTCGCGTAGGGGTTAATACTAGAAGTGGCAAAAGTTGATCTATTTGATTGGTAACAAATATATATAATTCGATTTCAACCAGAAATTTTTTTTAAAAAAAAACTAATAAATATGTCCATCAGAATAAATAAAAATAAGTTAAACTTATAAATTAAAAAATTTTAGATAAAAACTCTAGTGTATATTTTTATAACAAAACTTGAGAGAATCTTTTGGCAATTCTGGTGTTAATAAATATTTGGTGCAAATGGTTGAAAAAAAAAGTTCAAGTTAATCCCTGGTATGTTAGGATTTGTAAAAATCAGTGGATTTAACCTTTCTAACCTGATGAAATGTTACTCAAACTTGATTAAAATATTTGACGCCAGAATTTTTATTTAAATCCATTTAACATAGTTATTTAACTTAAATCTTTGTGTTATTTATTTAACTTACTTTACGAAAAATTTTCTGGTTTGAATCCAATGAAACGCATTATAGGACTGGGTCGATTAGAACCATTCAGGGTAGGAAGGTTAAGGAATTTTAGGAGTTATATCACCAGAAATTTCATAAAGTTCCGATCGCTATATCTGAGGATTAAAAAAAAAAAAATTCTTTTTAAATAAGGCAAATATTACATTACAAAAATTATGGTAAAAAAGTCCTTGAAAGTTACGTACATGAAGCATACGTACCCTGCATGTGCAAAATATTCAAACAAGATTACAAACAATAACAAGTAGTAGTTTTTATAAAAATGTACATAGAAAAAAAAACAACATTTTGAGAAAACGAGTTTAAATTTTATAAATGTAATGTTTATGTATGATGTAAAAAACTGAATTAGTTAAATTCTTTTAATTTCTAGCTATAGCTAGAATTACTAGCTATTTCTAGCTAATAAAAGTTGAAAGGGTAAATATAAAATTAAAATATTAAAATAAAACAAAATTTCTTTTTTCACGATTTTGCTTTCCAACTACATTTAACTCTTGTTTCATTATTTCAGAAATACCGTATAACCCTTTAACGATCATAGCATTTTCATTGCTAAGATGTCGAAATATATGAGTGACACCGGTAATTAAGACCAAATATATTTGTAAATAAGAAAACGTGATTTTTCACATACAAAATAAAAGGGATATTTTTAGATAAAAATACCGGTGTCAGGTTTCGTGGCGAAACCAATGAACGTTAAAGGGATAAAGAAGTTCCCACTAGACAGAAAGAATGCTACTAATAAATGTCGTATTCTAATATCACTGAGAAAATATTTTTTTAAACTCAAAATATGTCTAATGCAACTGTGGTTAGACATAGTATACGATTGAAATTAAGTTACCAATTCTTTTTTATAAACCTAAACATATAGTGCTCGAATCTCTTCCCACATTATTTTAAGATATTAACAGTGTAATTTTTGTGGTACTTAATTGCAATTTTATTTGTCCATCTAAACAATTAAGCACAATTTGTCTAATATATTCTGGGCCTTCTATTATCTAAAGTTCAAGGGAATCCACTACATATAAAACTCTACACATTAAAACTATTTAAATGCTGCATTTATAAAAAGTGTTTATCTAGTTAAAAATATATAATTAAAATCATTCTGTGGAATAATATGCTTTTAAAATGAAGGAGGGAATACTGTTTAAGGAAATATTTTTTTGCTTGTGAGCAGTAGCGGCTCGTCAGGGAGTGCTGCATCATTTTTCTCACCACTTAAACTTAACTGATTTTATTTTATTTTATTTATTCGACAAATTTTGTTGATTAAAACAAACTGAAAATGCTATATAATTTTAGTGGTATAAAAATTGATGCAGCACCCCCTGACGAGCCGCTACTGCTTGTGAGACATATATCACTATTATTTACATATTTTTGTTATTTTGTGATCTTTAATATAAAGCTGGTAATAGTATGATTCGATTATATACAGTAAAACCTCCATAACGGACACTCCCAAATAGCGGACACCTCTATTTAACGGACAGTTTACCGATCCCCACTCCCAAAATATAAATTTTTGTATGTTTAACCTCTGAATAACGGACACTCCGAATAGCGGACAGTAATTTTTGCGATAAAGTATGAGAAATTGTTTTTTAACGAAGAAAAAAACAGTCAAAAAACCTCTAAATTTGTCAGGGGAAATGTGTCGAAATTTTGTGATCACAAATAAATGAAAGAGAGTGGGCTGGGTCTCAGGGACATTACCTCCCGGAGCATCCCAATGCCCCCCCCCCCCCACACACACACACACACTTCACTCCGGAAAATTTGAGATTTTATGCTTTTAAGAAGTGGTAAAATACAGTTTGCAGTGACACTTTTTTTTCTTTTAAGATGATTCAAGAAAATTACAACCATTGACATGGTTAAAACTTTACATTGAAAAAAAAAATGTAATTTTTAAATGCTAAAGGAAACTTTTTAAATGCATTTTTTTTTTCGTATGAATGAAATAAACAGTGTATAAAGCAATCTACCACTTTATTTCAATTTTATTGCTTCAAAAATAATTTTGATTTCTGATTAATCATATATTAGAATTTTAGGACATATAAAAGTCAATTAACGAAACTCTAAGCATTTCTTAGCAATTTTTGAATCTCCGAGGTTTTTCCCAATAGCGGACACCTCCGAATAGCGGACAGTTTCCGCGCTCCCGAGGTGTCCGTTATTTGGAGGTTTTACTGTATATGTTTTTCTATTGTAATTCATTATGTTGCCATTTTTAAAGGATTATATATCGCAATTTTTGGAGTACAACAGCGACACGAACAATTCCATTTGGACCAAGAAATTTTGTTTAATAATTAAAGTAAAATATTTAGCACGATCTAAAATGTTACTTTTTATTTCAAAAAAATTCTGGGTCAAAAAATAATTGTTTGATCCGCGGACTATACACCGGAATTTACGGTACTGTAGGTGCCATAAAAAACTCAGTGCAACTGAATGCCAGAGAAGGATGTGTGAAAGTTTAGGCTTCAATGCTGCTTCTTATGATACAGTCAAAGATTAGCTGCCAACTATTCCGATTTTTTGGCCTGGAAAAATTTAACATAAATTTTTGGCTTATTTAATCGGTAGATTTCGGTGATTTGAAATTATAAAAATTTCGATAAAATTTTTCCGGGACAAAAAAGCGGAAGATGTTGGCAGCTATGGTCAACGCTTGGTTTCGGCAGTGTAATGCTAGAAATTTTGACACTGAAGATGAATCATGTTTTAGCAGCCCTAATTGAAGTTGATTGTGACCAGTTAAAACAAATCGTTGATAAGACAGATATGTTTCAATTCGAACTATTGCATTAGATTAATTTATAACACGGTTATTTAATAGATAAAGGAACCAGATTGATAACTAAATTAGATTAGATTAAGATTATACCCAGGGTTGCCACAGATGACTATTTTTATATTTCGTTAGCGCCAATATTTTTCTAAGTATATTATAAGCACCAATATTTTGAAGTAGGTTTTTCTTCCAAATGTTGTCAAAGTGTGTATCAAAGATTTCTGTTTTAAAGAAGAGGTGCCAGTTAGAATAAAAAAAGTAGTCAACTGTGGTAACCTTGTATATTAGATTATTGATGATTATATTGCACCAAATTGATTGATCGTTGAGGTTAGTTGTGTGAGTCGGTCCTCCAGTGCTCGTCCGGGATGACTCGGTTGGGGGAGCATTTGCGGCTTCAGCCAATACGTCCCTGGTTTACGTCGTGGCCTGGACTTCTTTCGCCCATTTGGAAAATTTACATCAGCTCGACTATTGCGTTACTGCTTAACGTTTGTCAAGAAACAACGGTTAACCCTCTCAAAATGCATAAATGTAATGTTTAACCTTCCTACCCTGTTCAAATTTTACTCAATTTTGATAAAAACATTTCCAACCAGAATTGTTATTTAAAACATTTTAATATATTTAATTGACTTGTTAAAAATATGTTATTTAACTTTCACTATAAAAAAAGTTCTGGTTCGAATCATATAAAACGAATTATAGCTGTTTGTCGATTAGACCTATTCAGGGTAGAAAGGTTAAGTACAAACGCTTGGTGCCTCACGAATTGATTTCAGAAGAGAATAGCGCACAAGAAAAATAAACTGCCGTTTAGGTCAGCTTAAAAATCAAAGGAAACAGAACATTTTTATATTGTAAATTCAAATGTAGAGATGGTAAATGGAGTTGATCTGTTTCTGGAATCACGTACGCCACAAGTTTTCGCAGAAAATATGGAAAAGTTGCCAAAAACATTGACCGAAAATTGTAAATTTAAATGGAGATTACTATATTCATTAGCTATGATGATTTAGTATGTTTTTATCAGAGTACAATTAAAAAAATGGCGAAAAACTTTTTACTCAACGTAAGATAATATCAAATTTGGGTGTTGCCATTGAAAAAAAATAAAGTTTTGGATTTTTGATTTGTAGATGACTTCCTAAGTAAATTTCATATACATCATTTAAAAGTAGACTTAATTTCTAATCGTACTAGTAAGTTTGCACCAAGTTATTAAGAATTTACTTTTATTTCACGTACGGTACCTTAGTTTAAGAATCATTCCCTTTTTCTGAATTAAATTAAATTTAAAGATAGCTTGCTTAAGGAATTGCTAAATTAGAGAAATTTACATGCGATTTTCGGCATACAAATTAAAAGATTTATGTTTAAATTTTGTACAGCATTTTTATTTATGAATCCACTAAACCTTCGCTTTCCGGCGCAATGTGTCCCGTATGGACACACCTAATTTTAATTCCAAACTTGCAATTGGCGCCAATAATATTTTATAAAATCTTGATTTTATAATAAAAACTTAAATTAAGGAGTTCTTGATTTCTTAAAAAGTCATTTGTAAATTCCGGTATCAATCCATAATTTCGCATTTTACTAACAGAATTTGTCCGCACCGGAAAGAGTTAAGGAATACAAATATTAATTGTCCCAAACAGAAATCAGTTCACGTCGTTATAACATTACAAATTTCAAAAGTAATTAAAGGAAAAAAAGATTTCTGTCGAGAATGTAGTTTTTTTTTTCAGGTATTTTGTGAAATTAAATCGAAATTGTGGATAAATTCGATATTTTTTTAATCTTTCCAGTATGATTAAAATTGTTCAGGACTAAAACGAAAAGAAGACCCAATTACAGTGAAATAAAATAAAAAATATATTTAATTATAAGTTATCGTTTTACTTTTTGGGAGAAGATTTTCGTATATTTATATTTATTTTGATTCCGGTAGCTTCGAATAAAGTATAAAATTGGTTCGAAATTTTCTTATTAAAGAATGTTATTCAGGAATTCAATATAATTCCTTTATCTTTATTTTTCTTTTCCCTTTTTCATTTTCTTTTATATCAAAATTGCATTTTTTTTTTTTGCCAAGGTAGTTATTTATGTTTTATGCGCAGCTAAACGTAAATGATATTTATGTTTCTTCTTGCATTTATATCCCAATTCACTTATAAAAGAAAAATTTAAGCCAATTATTTTTTACCAATCTGTTTCATTGTATTAAAATAATACTTTATCTTCATACCCATCGTTTATATGCAGGTTTGTTACCTATCGTTTATTTTGTTACGCTGCTTATATAATGTACCAGATGCTATTAAGGTTGTGTTTCGAACAAAACCGAAAATTAAAAATAAATTATTATTTCTAAATTCATTTTTTGTTCTCAAGCACACCAAACTTTCAAAGTCTCTTATTTAGAAACTACATAATGTGCCGTGTTTGTCAATTTTTTAATAAATGTAAAAAATATTGCAAAAAATGCAGTCAAAGTTGGCAATTTGAACAGAAATTTCCATAGCTGGAGATCTGGGAACGAAAAAATGATTGAACTGAGAAAATAATTGTTTATAACTCAAATTCTAATGAATTCAGCTAAAAATGACATCACACGGCACCTTTACATTATTTCAAAAATCATCTCAGCGAATTTTCATGTTTCTACTTTCAAAAATAAGTCTGAAAATGTATTTTCAAATTTTCCAGTTGTTGAGAGTAAAACATTATTTTTTGGAATACACCCATAATAATATGGTTGTCTGAGTGAAATCTACTTGTCTATGATCGGTCCAGTTAGATTAAACAGTGGAACATCTTCCCTGTAAGCCAAGGTCTGCGTTCGATTCCAGATCTGGGCTTTTTTTTTGCTCAATTCCAAAAATGTAATTCGTACGTCAACTTTGTCAATTAGTTTTATTGTTTTAACTCTTTCCGACACGGTATCCCTAACTAAATGACACCTAATTTTAATTTTACTAGCACCAAAAATATTTCATTAAAATTTTCTTCTTTATAACCTACCTGGAAGTAAGAAAAGTCGTTACCTTCTAACCAATCTGTCTTTCAATTCTGGTGGAAGTTAATTATTTGAAACAGATTTACTCGATGCCGAAAATGATTAACCACTTCAAACCTGAGATACACAACTGTGTACCTACATTCTTTTCCTCATAGAAACTAAACTTTTCGAATCTTTTGCGTTTTTACTTTACTTCTATACAGCTGAAGATTTTTTTGTTTCAAAACAAAACCAATAAATGACAGAACAGACGAATATTACCTCATAAAATAAATATTATTTTCATCCGAGTTTCCAGGATTCCTTCAAGACATTGTGGTCAAGAAAGTAAGAAACATTCATGATTATTTAACTTAAATGCTTCACAATAAAAAAAATTGAGAATTTTCAGATCATTTACTTGTTTAAATAATTAATTGTGAATTTTGTTATTCCATAAATTTATATTACTGTTAGTTCAACTGATGTTTTAAGGGGATTATTACTTTTATATCCGTATTTATAAACCTAAATCACCAGTCCCCTAAAATACTGATTTCATAAAAATGACTCTTTCTGTCATCTATGGTGTCATTTCGGTTTTGCAAAAGCAATGAATATATATTTGTAGAATTATTTTATGCTCAGGTCTGAAGAGGTTAAAAGAATAGTTCATCTAGTACTCATCATTTATATGGAATTTCTTCAACCCTTTCCGGTACACTGTGCCCGGTCTGAGATACCTAATTTTAATTCCAAACTTGCAAAAGGCACCAATAATGTTTTAGTAAAATTTTGCTTTTACAATAAAAGCTTAAGAGCCCACAATAGTCACAGAAAAAGTACGCAAAAAGACCCGGATGATTATGTAAAGTCTATGGAAGCGTTCTTTTCTAATATCTCGCTCAAATTTTAATATTTTTGCATGATTTTTTTTGCACAAGATAGCTGAGGACAATCTACAACCGGGCTAGTTTTTACTTTTTCGATTTCGGTTATATATTTTTTATATTACGATAGTTTCAGTTTCAGAACCGGTTTAAACCGGTTTCGAAAGTTAAAGTAATTTTTTAAAGAAAATCTGAAACAAAAACTGAAAAAGTAAAAACTAGCCCGGTTGTGGATTGCCCTCAGCTATCTTGTGCAAAAAAATCATACAAAAATATTAAAATTTGAGCGAGATATTAGAAAAGAACGCTCCCATAGACTTTACATGGTCATCCGGGTCTTTTTGAGTAATTTTTCTGTGACTATTGTGGGCTCTTAAATTAAGGAATTCAAAATATCTAACAAACTAGTTTGTGAATTCCGGTGTCAGTCGATATTTTCTCAACAGATTTTTCCCGTGCCGGAAAGGGTTAAATGCGGTTTATTCAGTTGACCTGCCTACATGACAGTCCATATGTTATTAATAATAAGATTATCAAAGCGAAAGCCGCTTGGCGGTTATCGACTCAGTTAGTTTCAACGGTAGAGCATATGCCCTGTAAGCAGAAGATCTGGGTTCGATTCCCGGGCTGTATATTTTTTTCGATTAGTTAGAAATATTCAATATGTTTTATAACTTTTAATAAGCTTGAAATAAGTACAAGCGAGGTGAATAAATCGATGGTGCAAGATATTAAGCGCGGAATCGCGTGTAAATATCTACCAGCCATAAGGCAGTTTCTCACCACTAAATTTTTCTCAATTTTTACGTCAAATATTTCGTGTAAAATTCTTGTCAAAATGCTATTAAACTTTTACCCTTTGAGTTTTGATGGTTAATAACAGGGGTGCAAAAATCTTGGTGCCAGCAGGCAGTTTCTCACCACAAATTTTATTTCGTTTTAATTCGTCTAATATTTCGTGTAAAATTCCTGCTAGAATGCTGTTAAATTTTAAGCAAAATAAACTTTAAAATTTTAGTGGTGAGAGACTACCCTTTGGCGGCTAGATTTTTGCACCCCTGGTTAATATTTTTATACCGAAATGTCTCAAAGGCACCGGAATATTCAAACAAGTTTATTTGAAAAATGTTTAATGCATTTTTTTTCTTTACAAAACACTGGTGCCAATGTGGCATTTGGAATTTTTTGGAAATTTACTCAGCAAATCATAAAGGGTTAACCCCTTTACGACGGGAGCCTTTTGTGAATTTTTTTAATGTTTTGTCACCGGTTTAAAAAAAAAAAAAAAAAAAAAAAAAAAAAAAGAAATTTGTGCCTTTTCAAATAGAGAAAATGCTTTGACTAAGGCAAATTTATCTGTAAAATTTTACTGATGGGGATAAACAAGGATTCTTAAGCCTTTCTTGCAGCACGTATACGCGTCGCTCGCCCGAAGGAGTTAAACCTAGAAAACTTAATTTTCATGGTGAGGGACTGCTCGCTGGCTCTTAGATTTTTGCACGCCAGGTGAAATAATTTCAACTTCCACCTAGATCAAATGTGGAGAAGCAATCATATCAGCGGACCTATTACCATCAGGTTTTCTAATTAGACCTTTTTTTATCAAGAAATTTCACATAAGGGAAAGTCGGATAAAACCGGGACCCTAATGTTTTTCTTTTTATTATTGTGCACTATGTGAACAAGCAGTCAAAATTCGTATTAAAATAATAAATTGATTCCTTAGGAAGAAAAAAGTATTCATTTAGTCACGAACAACAAAAATTGAGATCATAACAACACTTTTTTTAGAAGTGTGCAATGTCCCGGTTTTGTCCGACCAGGTCGGATAAAACCGGGGACTAAAAAAAAAATAATTAAAAACACATTGTAATTTTGCAATAATACAATTTATTAAAGGAAAATTGTAATATTATACTTACAGAATGTGAATCTATATAAAATCTACATAAAATAAAAATGAGTTAAGTTATGCTAAGAGTTAAAATACTTAGACTCAAGAATCACAATGAAAGTTCGATCTTGTTCATTTGCATTGTTGCATGCTTCATGTGCCCACCCTCTGCAATAAAGGGACTATATCCAACTTCCCTTAAGTTTAGATTGTTCATGTAAGCCGTTGCAAAAAATGCATTCTTCACTTTCATCCTCTTCCTCGCTTGATGCCAAGGGATTTTTTTCTTAGGACTTTTCTTTTTCACATCGGTTTTTCTACTTTTCTTTTCTATCATTATGGAAAACTTCGCTTCAGGGTTATGTTCTTCTTGTCTTGTTTTTCCATCTTTTCTTTTTCTTCTTGTTCGAATTCTAATTTTTAGGGGCTTGAAATAAGGATATGTGTTGCAATAGAAATGACTAAAAACATTCTTCTATATCACATCTTAATTTAAATAATATTTTTTGTATAGTTTTTAAATATTTATAGATCGTCAAACAATGCATAAACAAGTTAATTCTATTTCAATAACGCAAATAAATGAGTTTTCCAATCCCGGAAACTTCCCAGTTATGTTCGACCATCTGCATCCTCGGTTTTGTCCGACCACGCCATTTTGATGAAATGTTATTCTAGCATTGCTCAGATAACTCGTAGAACCAATACAAAACGTTAAAATAACGAGTAAATAATAGACTAATATACGTTATACTTACCTAACCTAAATCTTTTGGTACTTAGGATTGGTAATGTAATATTGAAAAAGTCGAATTTTTAACATTTACACGTGAAATCTTTAAAAAATCACCATTGCGAAATGAGTTTGATTACACGACTTCTGGTTACTGGAAGCTAGGGCATACCGTTCGCAATAAAGTTATAAGTTTCGGTTAGATACCGCCGCAAATAAAGCCATAAAGTCTGGTTCCCTGTTTTATCCAACTTTCCCCTACATACCAAAATTTTTCTATAATACTCTTTTCTTCATTCTATAATGGCCCTTTCGCTATTCCATAAAGTAAAAAAAGAAATCTTTCAGAATTTTCGGTTTGGATTCGAAAAATTTTTAATGAAAAACAAAAAGCCAAATCGACTACACTGATTGCCTTTACAGTTTTTAGATAACAACTTTCTACTTATTTAATCCTCTAATTCCTATGGTAAAAAACTTCAATAAATTCAAACAGAATGGTCAGAAAAAAACACAGTTAAAAAAAGAGTAAACTGCTAGTATTTTATTATTGAAAATATTTCAAATAATATAAAGGAATTAAAGAAGGCGAGTTTCTTTTTGATACAATCCTGGTATTTAATACAACTTTTAGCTGTGATTTTCCCTGACTGCTCTCCAACCAGTTCAAAATCACTTTTTTCAAAAGCGAAACGTGTATTATTTTATAGAACAATTATTGTTGCTTGAAATTCCTGGTACGAATTTGAACTATCTGAATTAACATTTTCATGTCGGCGCATACAACCGGCGGCCCGCAAAAAGGCTTAAGAATCCCTATTTACCCCACCAGTAAAATTTTACTGAAAAATTTGCCTTGTTTAATCGGTGCATTTTCTTGATTTAAAAAGGCACAAATTTGTGTTTTTGAAAACCGGTGGGGAATCATTCAATATACCGTAAAAGGGCCCCGTCGTGAAGGGAATAAAAAAATCCACTAAAGGACCAGACACATAGCACTAACTTCTTGCGGTCAGGCGTCGCTATTTTTGATCTTTCGTGTCGGCACTTTGATGTATAAAGTGCTTTTTCAGTGAACTTTTTTGAACTTCAAGAGAGAACATTAATTATAAATAGAAGTTTTCTTATACGTCCTTTAAAAACATTTCAAAAATATGCATTAAAATATTTAATTGCTATAAAGAACGTCAAATACTTATAAAAACATTAACAAATTAACTAATAAAAACATTAACATTAAAAAAAATTAAATTTCATTTGTAATAGTTTATTGTCATTTTCCATCTTTGTGTTTATTTATATTTTGTTTTTCTGATGATGATTGAGTACATTCAATCGAAACATGTAAAAATTATTGAGATCTTTTAATGTTTTTATTAGTATTTGACGTTCTTTATAGCAATTAAATATTTTAATGCATATTTGGCGGCTAGGTAAGATAGCCACATATTTTGTTTGAAATGCTGGTAGATGAAGAGATGTTAGCTGCTGTAGGTGCACATAAAATAAAATCCAGGACAAAACTAAACTTAAAACATTACATTAATTCTCAAAAATAGGTTGACAAGAAGAGCTCCAAGCTCCAAGCGACATCAGGTAAATAGCGGGAAGGACAGAGTGAGCATCATCACGGTTACAGGCAAAAGGTATCTTGGTTACACAGGGTTGAGTTGTAGGAAAAACATATAACAGAGTTGAGTTGTAGGAAACATAACAGAGTTGAAGATTTCAGATTAAATTAGAAAATAGAGTTCCTGTATAAAGTTTATATAACAGTTCGGTTGTAGTTAACCGCTACATTATTCCCCCCCCCCATGTACCATAGGTACTGACACTTTCACAGGTAGCGAGGATTAAACAGCACACGGAACGAGTTGTAGTTGTTGATCGCGCAGGTGGTGTCACTGCAACAGGGTCGTCATGAGTTACACTCTGAGCTGGCGGGTCCTTACGAATGGTCACTGGAGATGCAGGTGTGACATCCTCTTGAAGAAGGAATGCCGGTTTGAGGCGATCCACACTAATTACAGCGTCTCTACCATTAATAAGCACAGTAAAATGTTTAGCAGTGCGATTGGTTATTCGAAAAGGTCCATTGTATGGCTGTGTTAGTGGAGCTTTCACGGAATCATTGCGCACCAAGACATGTGTGCAAGTTTCCAGAGAAGGGTGCACAAAAGGAGTTTTTCTGGTATGTGCAGATGTGGGAACTGGAGTTAACTGGTGCATGGTGTCACACAGAGTCTGGAGAAAAGTTGCAGGACCAACAGTTCTGAGGGATTTGAAGGCTGCAAAAAATCACCAGGTAGAGATAGTGTAGATCCATACAGCATTTAGGCACAGGTACCTTTAAGGTCTTCCTTGAATGAGGTGCGGATACCTAGAAGCACAATTGGTAGGGATTCTGTCCATCGGGCTTGGTTATGGCATTTCAAAGCTTGCTTCAAACTGCGATGGAAGCGCTCGACAAGGCCATTACTCGCTGGATGGTATGGGGACGTCCTGATACGATGAATGCCCAAGATTTTTCTAGGAGACGAAAAATTGAGGGACTCAAATTGACGTCCCTGATCAGTGGTCAGGATCTTTGGAACACCAAACCTTGCAATCCAATGGTTTACGAAGGTTCTGGCAATGGTATCAGCGGTAATGTCTTGCACAGGTATAGCCTCTGGCCAGCGGGAAAAACGGTCAACAAATGTGACCAAATAGCTGTTCCCTTCTGAAGGTGGCAACGGTCCCACTATGTCAAGATGGACATGTGCAAACCTCTCAGATGTTGCAGGAAACTGTTGTAGTGGACTATGTGTGTGCCGTTGGACTTTTGATTTCTGACAGCTCATGCAAGAGCGTGCCCAATTAGCAATATCTTTGGCCATACCTTGCCAAACAAATTTTTGCTGAATAAGTTTTTGGGAGGCTTTGATGCCAGGATGCGATAAATCATGGAGACTTTGAAATACTATGCGGCGAAATTTTTGTGGTACGTATGGACGTATCTTTCCAGTACTGATATCACAGTATAAAGTAGTTTCTGGAGAAACATGCAGCTTTTCAAACTTAAGAGATGTGTCAAGATTGGACAATAATTCTGTCAATTCAGTGTCATTGGCCTGTTCTTCAGCCATAGATACAAAGTCTGCTGAGGACAATTTTATCTCACTTATGCGGGCAAAGATGTCGGCCACGATATTTTGGGATCCGGAGATATGCCGAATGTCAGTTGTAAATTGAGAAATGAAATCTAGGTGTCTGAGCTGACGAGGGGAACTCGAGTCCGACATTTTAGAAAATGCAAATGTTAATGGACGATGATCGGTGTAAATTACAAAATGCCTTCCTTGCAATGTATGCCTAAAATGTTTAACAGCCGAATAAATTGCAAGGAGCTCTCTGTCATAGGTGCTGTAATTTTGCTCGGTTGGGCTCAATTTACGTAAAAAGAAGGCGAGAGGTAATAACTTGTTATCATCTACAACATTTAACACCGCACCAATAGCAATATCCGAAGCGTCAGCACTTAAGGTCAGCTGTTGATGCGGGGCATGGTACGCAAGAGTTGCACAGTTTATCAGGTCTTTTTTACAAGTGTCAAAAGCCTGCGTCAAAATATCATTCCACGGCACAGGACGTTTGTCATTCCTTTTAGAATCTTTTAACAGTTCGTGTAAAGGGGCTTGGGTACGGGCAGCATGAGGGATGAAACGTCTATAAAAATTTATCATAGCTAAAAATCGCCTTAAATCAACAATTGTTTGAGGCTTAGGGAAGTCTACTATAGCTTGAGTTTTCTGGGGGAGTGGTTGAACACCAGAAGGTGTTATGAGACAACCAAGGAAAGAAACTGAAGTTTTTCCTAAAATGCACTTTGCCGGATTTAATTTTAGCCCATGTTGACTCAAGCGATCAAGGACCTGTCGGAGATGGCATTCATGTTCCTCCTCATTGTTGGATGCAATGAGGATGTCATCTAAGTATGGAATGCAAAAATCTAATCCTTTTAAAACTTCGTGGATATAACGTTGGCAAGTCTGGCCAGCATTTCTTAAACCAAAAGGGGTATATACAAATTCAAAAAGGCCGAAGGGGGTTGTTACGGCGGTTTTTGGGATGTCCTCGGGATAAACTGGAATTTGATGGTAAGCACGAGCCAAATCTAATGTGCTAAAAATTTGCTTCCCATGAAATAGCTGCGTACAGTCCTGAATGTGGGGTAATGGGTATCTATCAGGGATAGTGGAAGCGTTCAGACGACGGTAATCTCCACATGGGCGCCAGCTACCATCAGCTTTGGAAACCATATGTAGGGGGCTTGCCCACGGGCTATTCGATGGTCGTACAATGCCCTGTGCCATTAGAAACTCAAATTTTTGACGAGCTGCTTTGAAGAGTTCCGGCGATAATCGACGCGGTTTAGAAAAGACAGGGGCACCTTTAGTCTCTATATGATGATAAATATGCGGAGCTTTATTTTCCTTGCTTGCACGTGAGGGATTAGTCAAATCAGGGTATTCAGATAAAATTTTATCAAATTTGGTAGGGCCGAGAAGTACGCTTAAGGTACTACTCCCAGGTAAAACTTTGGCAATTTTCCCATGTGATGACAACAGAGTTTCTGCGTCAATTATGCAATTGTTCTTGGCGTCAAAAAGTAAATTGAAATTTTTGAGGCAATCAACACCAATGATTGGTTGATTCACTTTTGCAATGACGAAAGACCAGGTAAACTTTCTTCGCAAATTTAAATCCAGGGTCAAACGTTTTGTGCCAAATGTTTGAATTTTTGTTCCGTTTGCAGCATAAAGTACTAAACCCTCATCAATAGTACTATGTTTAAAATAATTTGCTGGCAAAACTAAAATATCAGCCCCAGTGTCGACGAGGAAATTTAATTTTGAGGTAGGGTCGGCCAAAAGAATGCGATTAACATGGCGGTCGCGAATATGGCCCTGATGCGATCGCCGGTCTAGTTTTCCGTGCGAAAAGAACAGGGAGCTGAGCATTTTCTAGCTTTAGAGCCAAAATTTGTATGATAAAAACAATGATTATTGGCAGGTTCTTTGTAACGACTTCTCGATCGGCTGCGCCGAAAATTCCTATCACGTGATTGAAAATTCTCTCTTGGGCGGCCCCGCTGATTAATTTTGGTTGTTAGCTCACTAACTTGTTGAGTTAACTGTGCAATTTGTAACTCAAGGGACAAAGTATGAGCATTTGAGGTGCTTGGAACATTAGAGGCCGAGTTTATTTGGGGAAATATAGCTAAGTCATGAATTTTATCAGCAACAGGAGCCAGTTTTGCTAAATCCTCATTCAGTGCACCCACAATACTGCGTGTAGTCGTGGGCAAACATGAAAGCCACAGCGATTTTAGAGTGGTTCTCCTACGGTAGTGCCAGCCAGCGTCCTCATGCGAGCCAGCAACTAAGATGGGCGTAAGTCGCCGATCTCTACCCCCTGCAACAATGTGCGCATCCGCGATACCTCACTCTCTGAATGCGAATCGATCAATCGTTTTTTTAACACCTCGTAAGGTCGATCGCCCGGAGGGTTAGTAATAATATCACTCACGGAGATCAAAATATCGGCGTCAACAGCCGCGACCACGTGGTTAAATTTTTTAACTTCGCAAGTGATTTTAGCCAATGCAAATTGGGCTTCGAGGCGAAAAAACCATAATGATGGATTCGTCTTCCAGAAAGGAGGTGGTTTAACGCCTACATGAGATACCTGACTGGCACTTTCGTTAAAAGTATCGTCTGGCATGATTGAGAATATATATAAATACACAAAATAGAAACACAAAATAAATTATATACAATGCATTGAGAGGGGGAAAATTGTTACTACACGCTATAGGATTGAGCCGAATTAGAGCACCAGTGACAGAGCGAAAGAATTTAATTCAGAAATTAGCATGATTGACATAAAAAAATTTTTTGCTACTATAGAAAATTAACATGATTACAAGATATTATGAATAATGGGACTTACCGATCATCACGATAGAATTACGGTGCACCGACACCTTGACGCAAGATCCTGCACATTACATACACACGTGCGGTAAAATTATTTATTTTATGATAATATGACCACAGATGGCCAAAACGATATCTTGAGGAACTAAAAATGTTGCATTTCCGTAGTTCCTAGGCCTCCGCTCAATGATGGAGTAAGATTAGCGAGAGGATCCAATCAGCAGGCGCGTTTCATTTTCAGAGTCACCACTTTGGTGGCTAGATAAGATAGCCACATATTTTGTTTGAGATGCTGGTAGATGAAGAGATGTTAGCTGCTGTAGGTGCACATAAAATAAAATCCAGGACAAAACTAAACTTTATATTAATTCTCAAAAAAAGGTTGACAAGACGAGCTCCAAGCTCCAAGCGACATCAGGTAAGCGGGAAGGACAGAGTGAGCATCATTACGGTTACAGGCAAAAGGTATCTTGGTTACACAGGGTTGAGTTGTAGGAAAAACATATAACATAGAGTTGAGTTGTAGAAAAACATAACATAGAGTTGAGTTGTAGAAAACCATAACATAGAGTTGAGTTCTAGAAAACCATAACATAGAGTTGAGTTGTATAAAACATAAGAGTTGAAGATTTCAAATTAATTTAGAAAATAGAGTTCCTGTAACAAGTTTATATAACAGTTTGGTTGCAGTTAACCGCTACACATATTTTTGAAATTCAAGAGAGAAATCGAACTCGAAATCAGTTTACAGCTTTACGACTGAAGATGGGGGCGAGATAAACTTTCCCTTCCTTTGTCAATTCGGTAGGGTCAGTCCCTCAAAAATCATTTAAAGAGGTTTCACCTTTGTTCCGTACGAAAACAAAGATAGATTTATTGCTCTTTTAGTGTAATAAAAACTAGTGCTTTTCGCTCGCAGCCTAAATCCGAAAGGAACACCGTTAGTTGCGCATATCCTACCATGGGCATTAGAAGGTTACTGGAGCAAATTTGCGATTAAACAAGGAAAATATTATTAATCTGAAACAGCGGTGAAAATTTTTTCACGGTCATCTTGGTTCGGTGCTTGTGATCTAGATTTATTATTGAACCTGGATTACGCGCAGTTGAACATCTATAAACTTTAATCTGAGTATATTCAAATGTAATTCTCGCATTTAATCATTCCGGCATATTATGTAGTTTAAAAAATTTAACAAATTAAAAAAAAGTCCTAAATTTATAAACCGAGTGTATATATACATTTTCAAATAATTTTTTTTCCTAATGAAACAAATATATTTTATCTTCATACAGTTATTTACAACTTTTCCAGGCTACATTTTCTTATTTTTACATAATGCCGCAAAGATTAGATGATTGACAATTCTGATATCTACTAATATGTTCAAAAACAAAAAAGTTTAAATCTCTGCTGCGTAGATATAAATTGAAAAATCCATGTCAAATAAAAATGAATAATTCATTTCAAAGTATACAGATATATGCAATAAATATATTCAATGACAGGCGTAATTAGTAAAGTGTTGACAAATATTTTCGTAGACATTTGTGGTAGATTGACAACTCACAATTTTATCTTTGTGACACGATTCGAATTTTAAATCACTGTTTAAGAATTTGTAAGCTTTAGGTGTAATTGACACTGTAATATAACACTGCATGAAATATTATTATTTTATCATTTGGAATCTAAAGAATAAAAATAGCATGTGTATATGATGAAATTTATTTCAAATAGCTGAAAAATTTCACTATATACACCATTTTCGTATTATGCAATGGAGAGGTATAAAATTTAATGTGACAAGAGACCTTCAAACTGATACAGTAGAACCCCGCTAATTCGGACCCCGATAATCCGGACCTCTGGATAATTCGGATCGGTTTGGTCATTTTTTTTTTCAAGTTTGAGAAGCGATTGGCTAATTTCCATAACATTTAACTTGTTTCATTGTTGTATTCTAAATAAAAAAAACTTTTTCTGACATGTTTTCGGGATAATTAAGCAAAGTAAACATTATTACTGTCTGCAAATATTCAATAAGTTTAACATAAAGGTGATTTTCTGTTAGTATGTTATATTTTATTTCATTTTTTTTTCTAATTCTCCGGATAATCCGGATTTTTGATAATCCGGATTGGGTCCAGTCCCAATTAATCCGAATTATTGGGATTTTACTGTATTTTAAAGTTATTATTATTGCTAACCATTTCAAAAATAGTTGTTGCTCTCTTTCTAGAGATTCCTGAGACATATCTTAATCTCTATCTCAATCTTGGTCATTATTGGCATTTAGGTGATAGTTTTTGGTCGACGTGATAATCAAGAAGTGCCAAATTGTGTAAAAGAAGCATCCTTATAGCTCCGAAAATGATAATCATATTAACTAACAGTTCATTAAGTGGATTAAACATCAAATTTTCAATTAAAATTTCAATTAGTCTTTGAATTGAAATTCGAATAAAAAACAGGGTCATGAAAAATCGAAGAATGTGGAAAATAGGATTACAAATATCTCAGGAACTAATTATCCGATTAACTTCGTTCTTTATGTAACATTTATGTTTTGTTATTTCCTTTTATATTCACTTCTTAAATTAACCAATGAGCAAAATTTTTATGCACCTTTCATCAGAACGAATATTTCGAGAGTCCGAAAAAAAAAGTTCAGGATAATAAGGTTTTTGATATTCAATAGGCTTCCTTCCAATATTAGACACAAAATACACAAAACAAATCAATTTTCTGTCTCAATTTGGTAGGGAGATGGATCGTTAACATAACAGACACACAAACAGACGGACGGCACTTCTTTTACAAAAAATGTGTTTTCTGGAATCTCCAGTGTCTGAAATGTGCAAATCCGTCATTTTTTTAATTTTTGAAACAATTACAAGACTTATACTATATACCTATATGACCCTATACTAATTATGATAAGTAAATAATAAAAAAATAGTTTGAAAGTCCATTGTCACTTTAAAATTATGCTTTAAATAATTCGATACAATTTTGTTATCGCAATTTCTGCACACATTTATGTTTCATAAACTTAAAATTTAAACGATACTGATTTCATAAATCAAACTTTACTAATTCTTGTTTGTTAACTTCTGTCTTCAATACCTGACATCGAGATTAAACGATCCACCCTCACTTTCAAAATGATACTTATCTATATAAAATATTCTTATACTATTATTTTCAACACAATCTAGCTGATTAGTAAAATAATCATACGAATTGAATATTTTCAAATGAGCGAAAAATTGCCAGGCGGGGAATCGAACCCAGATACTTGGCTTACAAGGACAATGCTTTACCTGTTAAGCTAACTGGGAGATAGCTAGCTGGGATTTTTCGCTTAGATAAGGGCGGTTGTGTGAAAAAAATAATGCGACACCCACCCCTTTCTGACGCGCTGCTACTGACATCGACTATTTTTGTATGTTAATTCATCAGACTGTGAAATTTAATGTATTTTTTTCGAGTCTACTGTTTACGTGCCGAGTTCGAATTTTGAAATTAACAATGTACTCTTCATTAAGTCTATGAGTTTATTTTATAAATATGTTATCGAATTCATCGACATCACTACTTTAATGTATTAGTAAAGATAGTTGATGTTCTAATACATACTATATTCATGATGTGATTTGATGTTTTTAAATAAATTCCAAATGTTACATTTACACCACTGTAGCTTATTTGACTTTTTGGACCAGAAAAAATTAACTGAAATTTTTTGTTGAAATTTTTAAATGTAATTTGAACTAATTAATACATTGTGACGATTTGCAATGATAAAAATTACTACAAATTTATTATGGTATAAAAAAAACGAAAGATGTTGGCAGCTATGAATTAAATAAACCCTATTTTCATATAATTAATGTTTACGTTAACTTCGATTTTTTTTTATATTATGGATTTTGGATAATGACAATTTCATCTAAGAAGGCTGATTTTCGGATAATAATTCGATAAAACTTTGAATAGTGGCTAAAGTGGTACATTGATCAAATGTACTAATTATTTTAATGAAGAATAATTTTTGAAATTTTGTGCTGATTATCTGAATTGTTATATTTATTTCAATGCTTACGGTTAAGAATTTACTTTTAGTAAAACTTTTTGAGACTGTAAACTGATAAGGAATTGAAGCTGTTACAAGAATTTAATATAATTTAATTCTTTTAACTTTATAAAAATTATTGCTAAAATCTTTAACGATTGATAATAGTAATGGTTAGTAACCGTAACTCAAAAAAATCACTCTTAATGCGTTACCTGAATGAATTATTCAAAAGTTACTAAAATCAAGTCGCCATCACTCTGATAAAATACGAATTTAAAAATCTAAAGAAAATGCAAAACTGAAGTTAAACAGAAATCTATAAAACTCATACGTGCTAGTGTCCACAATCTGCTGAATAAATTTAAATAATTTTTTTTTATTAACTTAAAATATCATAACGAAATATAAAATGTTAATGGTGTATGAAAATAACTCTTACATTAAGATTTTGCTTAAAAGCTCATTATTACGTTTCTGTTAGAATATTCATGAAGTTTGGTAGTATAAAATATTAACATGAATATGGTTTTAACTACTTAACAGATCAATATTTTTGAAAAAAAAACTTTCAAATGATGCCTAATTTTTTAAAATTCAAAAATCGCATTTTCATGTCAATTTTAACCTTTTTCGGCACGGGCAAAATCTGCTGTAAAATGAGAAATAATCGGCTGACACCGGAATTCATAAATGAATTTTTTAGATATTTTGAATCCTCTAATTTAAGCATTTATTGTAAAATAAAAATTTTACTACAATATTACTGGTGCCATTTGCAAGTTTGGAATTAAAATTAGGTATCCCAGACCGGGCACAGTCTACCGGAAAGGGTTAAACGAAAACATAAATATAGATTTTAAAAAAAAGTATTACATATGTAAATATAAATTTGTTTATTTCCGGGTTGTCCCATTGGGGACGAGCACCTTTTAAAGAACGGTAAAGTGTAACTGGTACGGGCAAAAGATTACAAATCATGATTTATGTCATGATTATACCAAATCTCCAAAGACAATTCGTTTCTCTTGAAAGGGTTAACGAACATTTAAAATTGTATATTTCATTTGTAGACTTTCTGTATTTTTCAAATCAGAGTTCTTTAGTGAGTCTCAAAGGTTTAACTTTCTAAGAACGTGCATAAGTGTTCGTAAAGCCCGTTGCAGTCACTCCAGATGTTTTTATGACAAATTGCTCTTTACATTGTATTTATTTTATTTATCTCCCAAACAATCAAATGTGTCCATTTTGAAAAATTAAGCAATAAATCGTTAGCTTGGTATAACATAAATGGCAAGTATAACTGTAGACATCTGTTCCCAAAGCATGATAAATAACTTTAAACAACGATGACATTAAGCATTTATTACCTTCGATTAGATCAGTTTTTTTTAAATTAAAAAATGTCCTTGAGAGGGTTGACTAAATTTATTCTCATGGTAGACCGTTTGTGCTTATTAAATGACATCGGTGTTTAAATCTGTCTAAAGTTAGAAACTCGAGGCAAATCGTTTTTAACCCGCTATATCCTGGATTTTAAATACAAATATTGCTCCACCTTAGGTTAAAATCTAAAATATCCAGAAAAACATACCGGGTGTCCCAAAAATGACTGATGAATTTTAAAATTCAATAACTTGCAAACGGAGACAGCTATTTAAATTTTTTTTGCAGCAGGGTTATGTACAATATCAGGAGTTTTTTTACCGTAATTTTTATTTTAGTTCGCATATCAAACAATAGGTGGCGCTGATGGCCATTGAAGGCCAGGTCTACGCTTCACTCAGCACTGATCACCTGGCCTTCAATCGCCGTCAGCGTCACCTATTGTTTGATATGCGAAATAAAATAAAAAATTAAGGTAAAAAAACGACTGACATTATACATAACCCTCCTGCAAATTTTTTTTAAATAGCTGTTATTGAATTTTAAAATCCATCAGTCATTTTTGAGACACCCGGTATATATATCTTTAAAATATTTTATTTTAATTGTGGTGCAAATAGAACAGAAAAATAGTCGGATGTGTCAGCACTGACCATTTTTTGATTCAATTTTGATTTAATATTAAAAGACATGTAGATGATAATCATTGTTACTCTTCAGGTTTGCCGATTTGGCCCCCATTTTCAATTCGAAATTTCGCATTTGTTCAGAAAACTTTGAAAGAAGAAACTATACTTTATGTAATCAATAAATTTCTGTCTACCCTCTGACAGTCTCAGGTCCCAGGGTTTATTTATGTACTTCTCTAAAATTCTGTTATGAGTTGATATTAACAAACTAATAACTATAAATGATTGAAAAGCTGAAAAAAATTATCATTTTTTTATTTTTCATTTTATTATACTTTATTTTTTTACATGTCGTTTTATAATGCATGGGGACTCGATAAGAATGTTTTTTGACAATTCGGAGGATTTTATATTTTTTTTTGCATTGCAAAAACATTGAAAAACATAAAATAAACATATATTTAACCCTCTAATGCATATATCATTAATTTTATTATTTTTCATTATTCAGAAAAAAATCTTTCTTTGTCATATATGACACCCCATTATAAAATAATTTCATTATTGTGCTGCATGCTAGCTATTATTTGTCCACAAATCAGATCTTCATAAATGAATGTTCAAAATTTTTGGGCTTAATCCCTTGGGGACGTATACGTACTTGGGGACGAAACGTATACGTGCCGCAAAAAAAGCTTAAGAATCCTTGTTTATAAATACCGGTAAAATTATACTGTAAAATTTGGCTTATTCAATCGGAGCAGTTTCTCGATTTAAGAAGGAATAAATTTCTGTGTTTTAAAACCGGTGAAAAAACATTAAAAATTTCGTAAAAGTCTCCCGTCGCGAAGGGGTTAAAACCCTTTCCGGCACACTGTGCCCGGTCTGGAATACCTAATTCTAATTCCAAATTTGCAAACGGCACCAATAATATTTTAGTGAGATTTTGCTTTTACAATAAAAGCTTAAATTAAGGAATTTAAAATATCTAAAAAATTCGTTTGTGATTTCTGGTGTCAGTCGATGATTTCTCATTTTACGAACAGATTTTGACCGTGCCGGAAATGGTTAATCCTCTGGATCCCAAACCGCCCGATATATTCTAAAATATGTTAAAGCGTATGTCTTAATTCACACCAGAAAATTAAAACAGCAATATTTAATTTAAGTAATAGTATCGGAAAATTCCATATTTAAATAAAACGAAATTAGCATTAACGAAATTTTCTGCAGTAAGATTAGATTTTCTGAACTACGTAATTTCTAGAAGACATCAGTCTGATGTAAGTGTTTTAATTGTTTTTTTTTCATGGGAGGAGCAATATATTTCCATTTAATTACTGTTTTTTTCACGAAATGTAGCTGTGTATCAGCAGGCATTAGTCTGATGTAAGAGTTTTATTTATTTTTTTTTTTTATTCATGGAAGGAACAATATACAGTCGAGTCTCTCTATAACGAAACTCCATACATAGAATTTCTCTATATAACGAATTTTTAGTAAGAACGGTCCCCTTTTCGCATGATTTCATTAAAAACAGTCTCTATATAGCGAAATATCGATCTCCATATAACGAATTTTTTCATAAATTGGTCTTAATTTATTTAGTTTTAAAAGGCTTCGAAATCATATGGAATCAATTTTCCATCACTCTTTTTTGAAACAGCTTAAATAATTAAGAAATAAAATGTTAGGTTAATAAAAGAAATTTAATAAAAGGTTATAAACATTTCAAATTATTAATTCAAAAGATCAAAAATAATATTTGTTCAAATTTCACACATTAAATACGATTTTTAACATCATTCTCTATACATCGAATTTCTCTATATAACGAATTTTTTACTGGAACAGTAGATTTCGTTATATAGAGACTCGACTGTATTTCCAGTTAATTTCTGCTTTTTCACGAAATGTAGCTGTATAAGGTGTAATAAATTGAAAAAATAAATAGGTAAATAATATAATGATACTAATATAAAAATTGCTATATCGTATTTTTTTAGGGTAGTTATCAAGTGATAAAGATATTCTGTAGTGACGTAGGAAGTTAATATACAGGTGAATCAGGAATAATAGTGGATTTTTTTGGGAAGAGTGAAAGTAACAAAGAAAGACGATTTCTTATAGGAAAAACATTGGCCTAAATGAAAACATAACGCTGTAGATGGCACTATTTGTCAATAATTTCTTGCAAAAACTTTTAAACACTTGTTGAAAATTTATTTGAAATTTACTTAATTTTTAATTTTTATTTATTACTGGATTATACTTTCTTAATATACACTTAAAACAGTATTTTTTTTATTTTTTTATTTTTTATTTTTTTATTTATTTTATTTTATTTTATTTTATTTTATTTTATTTTATTTTTTGCCTTTAGTGTCAGTTACCGAGGGACTCAAGGTGTTAATAAATGTTCAATGAAATTCAATCAATGATAAAAACTAGTTTGTCTCGTTGAATCATTGTACACACATTAAAAAAATAAAATATAATAAAAAAAAAACTACGCATGATTATTAATTATTCAAGTTTGTAATACTTACTATCGATATTTTTAAACTATATACAATTAAGGGATTTTTATTATATCAAATAACTTTACTAAAACTGCAACATTTTTAATTTAAAATTTTAAATAAATTCCTGTGAACCGAAATATATTGTATTATTAAAACAATCATATATACAGGTTGTCCCTGCTATGTTAAACAATTCAAGGGGATCATGTCATGGAATAATGTAAATTTTACTAAACAAACAAACTTAAAAAAATTATGTCAATGAAGAAATCTAAATTTTAAGAAAATTGTCCATTGGCAACACTGGGTAATGAAAAGACTGGATCACACATAGTAGAGCTTTGGCAATGGCTGAGTTAATAGTAGGCTATTTGTTGTTTAATTCGATTTCATGATTGAAACTACTATTTTGAAAATATAATGATTTCATCATTTATGTTAAATTAATTAAGTTGAAAACAAACGGAATTTTACCATTTCAAAACAGTTCTGCCAATATCAAAAAATCTAAAAAAAAAAAAAAAAAAAAAAAAAAAAAAAAGCTTACTAGTAACATTGTAAGTGCCCTTACTGGGTCAGGAAGATGTTTCTGATCCGGCATTCCTATGTGATTCCGAATAATTTTGAAGCAGTAGCGGCTTGTCAGGGAGTGCTGCATCTGATTTTACACACCACTAAAATTTAACAGAATATTTTAAAGTATTTATTTGGAAAATTTTGTTGATTAAACAAAACTGAAATTATTATACAATTTTTGTGATGTGAAAAAATTGATGCAGCACTCCCTGACGAGCCGCTACTGTTTTGAAGTACCCTATCTCCTCTCAAAGTGTATAATATCTTTGCTCGGATACCCTGTATAATAAATTCTGATTCATTATAAAGTAAAATTTGCTGTATATTAAGCTTCATCTTATGAAAATATTTGTTCAACCCTTTCCGACATGGAAAAATTCTCCTAGTAACATGAGAAAATATCGACTGACATCGGAATTTACAGACGATTTAAAAAAATAAAATAAAATAAATAATAATAAAAAAAAATAAGAACTCGTTAGTTTAAAATTTCATTAAAAAACAAAATTTTATTAAAATGCTATTGGTTCCGTTTACAAGTGTTGAATTGAAATTAGGTGTGACCGGACTGGGCACATCAGGCCGGAAATTGTTGACGTCTAATGTAAAAAAAGAAAAAAAAAACTTTCGAAAAACTGATTTATAGATATTTAATTTTTTTAGGAATAAAATAATTTAAAAATATTTGAACACAATCAATTTAATCTTTTATAAAATTATAACATTTTGAGAGTGGAGAAATTCACTAAGTAACATTCAGCCAAATCTTAAATACTTCTTTTATCAAAAGTATGCACTTTGTAAAGTATATAATCAGAATTAAAATACCGAAAAGATCATCTTTTTTATAGATTTTTAATTTTTATGTAATTTAAAACATTTAAACACACTTAACTCTTATTTTAACGCTTAAGAATATTCGAATTTATGGCTGTTGCAGACGAAAATCAGTAAATAACATCCAGTCACTTCCTAAATACTACGTGTATTTAGAAAGGATCAGTCAAGTTTGATATTAACGCAGTTGCTTCTGTAAACGCAATAACATATTTATGAAAGAAACTCCATAACTCAATAAAGCACACACTTTGTGAATTGCTAAATCAGAAGTTTGCGTGTAAACAGCAGTAACCGAAAAATTCAATTACAAGTAACATTTCGGATCTTAAATCTTCTCTGAGGAGCCTCTGTTTTCGGTATTATGAAAGTTATACACAATCTGTCGAGATATTTATCTTCTGAGACATTTTGAAAGCTTCTTTCAGGAAATTACGTTACGCAAGTGCTGAAACTCTCTTTGCCAAGATAAGTGTTTTATCGTTCCAAGCTTCATTATGTTTTACCACCTACAGCACAACTATAAGCTGTATGACGTTTATGAAGCTTTGATTTATGATGAAATGCAAATATCAATGCTATTTATGACAAAAGTTCTTCCTCAGAGTTTGGAGATAAATTGCTTGAAAACAGATGACGTAGAATTTAAACTGGCTTTATGTATTTTAACAAGTAGCTTTTAAAGATTACTTCTTCCAAATCTACAGGTGTTTTTTTTTTTTTTTTTTTTTTTTTAAGAGCTATTTTTTGCAAAACTCTTTCTTTATTGTTTATGATAGAAAATTGCATCTTTTACTCATATTTCCCTTTAACAAAGTGAATATTCATCTAAAAAGTATTGGAGTATTGTCAACTTTTCGCGATTTGCTATTTAAAATATGTACCAGAATTTTGATCTTATATCTCTTTAACCTTCTTACCCTGAATGGGTCTAATCGACCCATAAGTATAACTTGTTTTATACAATTCGAACCAGAAGTTTTTTCCTAAAGAAAGTTAAGTAAGTGATTCAGAGAAAAAAAAAAAGTCGATTAAAAATATTAAAATGTTTCAAATGACAATTCTGGTTTGAAATGTTTTTATCCAGATTGAGTAAAATTTGAACAGGGTAGGAAGGTTAGCCACTTAACTGATTCTTTCTTTTTACTTACAATACATTGAAAATAATATATTAACACCAATTTTTTTATGCTAAAATATTCATAACATTAAACAGAAACATTTTGTGCCTTAAAATATCGATGCACGGTTGTTTTACTAGAAAAATGTTTGCCACCAGGGTATTTGTAAAGTGACGTTTGTTTTAGGTAATAGTTAAGTTTCGGCCATTATTATAATAAAAATTATTCGAAGTAAAATTAGTGGTATCATTATGTTCCGCGGGCCACGGTTGTGCACCCGTACATTAACCCTTTCTGGCGCAGTGTTACCACTCCGGCAACACCTAATTTTAATTCCAAACTTACAAACGGCACCAATTTTAGTAAAATTTTACTTCTACAATGACAGCTTAAATCAGGGAATTCTTAATTTCTAAAAAAGTCTTTTGTAAATTCCGGTGTCAGTGAACAATTTTTCATTTTACGAACAGAATTTGTCTGCGCCGGAAAGGGTTAAATAATATGACATTGTAATTGAAAAAATTATTGCAGTCAAAATAATTTAAGCGATGGATGAAGCAAACTCTTCTATCTTGTACGACGTACAGACCATGTAGTCAGGGCCTGATTACTAACGGGGCACTCTCCCACCAGGAAGAAGAAATAAAGAATTTTTCCTTATTCATGACAGTAATCTTGTATGAAAAGGGCGTTTAAAGAAGACGAAAATTTCTATAAATTTTTTCTGGTGAGAGAGTGCCCCGTTAGTAATCAGGCTCTGCATGTAGTTAAGAGATTTATGACAGATAATCAATAAAGAAAAAAATAATGTGGAATAGATAACTGTTGGGAAATACTAGCATATATATTGAATAAAAAACGTTCTAAAAATGGAAACGATCATTAGTATTTAAAACAGGAAATAATCCCTATTTTCCCCAGTATGGATCTGCCGGAAGGATGGTGAGTCTCTGTTTTCGGTCTTATGAAATTGATATATAATCTGTCAAGATAGTTTTGAAAGTGACTTTCATTAGTAATGGGCAACTAGTTGACCACACATGTTGCATTGACTACATTTAAAAAAAAATAATCCCGTATTTTAAATTTTTACTCTGTAACAAAAAAAAAAAAAAAAAAAAGTTTGGAATTATACTTCAAGAGTAGAAAATTAGGTGCGTTTCTACCATAAAGAAGTTTCTAAAATATTCAAATCTTGATGTTAAAGTATACAATAGTCTGGATACAGTTGAGAATATCTTTTTTGTACCTGTGCAAATAATATCTGCGTTTCTTTTTCAAAAAAAAAATAAATAAAAAAATAAATCTGAAAATAAAAAATTTTTGAAAAAAAAAATTATTTGCGAAAAAATTAAAAAGTTTTAGGTGCAAAAAAAAAAAAAAAAAAAAAAAAAAATGTCTGTTATAAGTCTCGAGTATATTCCAGTGAATATGCATTCTGTATTTCATTAAAATCGGTCAGGCAGTTTTCGAGAAAACCGTTCTTAAAAACTCGCATATTTTCCATAGAATTGCATCTAGTTTCTATCCGGCATGACCCCTCAACCGGGAACCCAGCTTTCCCTTTAGAGTATAAGTACAATCCCGAAAGGCAGACTCAAATCCACTGCATATGGTCAGACACATTAACAGTGGTTATCCTTGAGAATATTATTAAACAGTTAATAACATAGAAAAACATGAATTCAATTTAATAATTTTCGCTCTGAATCTCACAAATGACATCAGTACATACATTGACAAGAATTGACATGCATTGACAGTTCTATTTATGCATTGCAGGGCTCCCTAATGGTCCGCGAACTGAACATCAATATTTTTTAACAGAAAATTTTGTAATATATTACTACAGAATTTGCGCAAAAATCAACCTCGAAAGTTGGTTTCTAGGCAATTCGCCAGAAAAATCTAAATACAAGATTTTTCTAAGAAATTTCTGATGTTCAGTTGGCAGACCATTTGAGACCCCTGGCACTGACAATTACAAGACATAATTTTTGAATTTTAGAGTTGGAAAGTATTAAGAGAAGTGCATAGGATGTTAATTATAAAAGAAAAAAAATGTAAATAAATCACTTAAACAAAACTCCTTTCCCCTTAAGACAAAAAAAATCTCCACACTGTTTGTCTGGCAGTATGTCGGATATCTTTATCTGAGATAGTCCGTGATAGGTCACCTACTTAGCTTGACTGGAATATTTTATAACGATTTGATTTGTTATGATAAAGAAATAGAACAAAAAAAAATATCAGAATATATTAATTAGCAAGCAAACCTACACTACAATAACGATAATTTTGATAAAACTCACATTTTTCTGTCACATAATTATAAAAATATATATATTTCGTAGTGATACATGTGATGAAATAAATGCTGAAAGTCTCATCATGTATTCACATTCTATTCCTCATTGCAACTCTCTCCATTTTAAATGCAAGTGACATAACTTAATGAATTTAACGCCACTTTTAAATAGTCTAATAAGTTAAGAAATTTCAAGAAGTAAAAATGTATTCATGCACACAAGGGGCCCTAGAAAATTCTCTGGGTCACAAGGCTCGTTAAAACAACCTTGGTTTTGATTTGTTTTACTGAACAAACACAGCTGCAGTAAAATACCAAAATAAATTTTCTGTTTCATTACTTAAAACACATATAACAAGGACACGTACATCAATTTCAAAATCATAAAACAAGATGTTTTTACACGTGATGTTACTGATATATTAAGAGAAATGCAAGAAAAAACAAAACGCCATTTTTTTAATGATTTATAAAAAGACGCTTTATATTTATACTTTACGCCAGAAAACTAAAAAACTGTATATCGGTTTATCACTTCTTGTCTTAAATGGAGAAATCACTTTAAATTCTTATACACAATCTAATCACTCATAAAAAATTCAGCTATATTTCCTGTGTACTATTATCATTTTACACATTTTAGCCATATCTTTAACCCTTTCCGGCGCGGAGTAAGTTTAATTGAAATAATTATCTGCCACCAGAATTTATAAACGAATTTATTAGAGAATACGAACTTGCTTATTTTCAGGCATTTTATCAAAGGAAAATTTTAATTAAATATTCTTGGTGCCAGTAAAATTAAAATTAGGTGTCCTTTTTAAGGGACACCGCGCCGGAAAGGGTTAAATTAGTGTTGTCATACGATACTTGCATTTATACTACAAGCTTACAAATTCATGATTTATAAATATTCCAGTCATTTCAAAAAGATAACGATGTTCGTTTTCAAGGTACAATCTTTTAGTAGGCCAATTAGAGGCCCATCAGATAGCAGATCTATTTTGTCAACACAATTATTGCAATCAATATGAACATATTTATTTTTTAACTGAGTATAATTCTAAATGAATTATTCATTTTCTATATTAGGTCAATCGGAAAGTTCTGTCATAAAACGTTTTTTTCAAGCCTACTTTTTTGAAATTGAGATTTCTTCATTGGGTTCACTTTTCTGAAAGGAGGTGGGCTGATAAGGGCTATTTTTCGCCCATCAGCACCTAGATATGACATACTTTTTTAGGTGCGTTCGTAATTATGTAAATACGTAGCACCTATTGTTGTCGTTCAGTCCGTCCGTCTGTCTGTCCGCCTGTCTGTCCGTCCGTCTGTCTGTTCGTCCGTCTGTCCGTCCGCATACAACAACGCAAAAACTACCCAACTGAATCGTTTGAAACTTAAAATACATAATTATTACATGATTTTGTCGAGTCATTTCAAATTTTATGAAAATCGGGTGCATAGATTAATTACAGGGACAATCAAAAGAATTCCGTTACATTACGGTCAATGGGGAAAAAGTTTCAAATGCATTTTAATCGTTTGATATTTTAAATACATAATTGTTACATATTTTTGTCGAGTTATTTCAAATTTTATCAAAACTGGATGCATAGTTCAATTACAGGGACAATCAAAAATATTCCGTTACATTATGGTTAATGAGGAAAAATGTTTCAAATGCATTTTAATGGTGTTACACTCATTCAAACGTATTAAAATCGATATGCTTTTATAAAGTAGATATTATAAGATACATTTTGCATAATCTGTGGTGCAAAGAATATTTGATATTGATCTACAAGGCCACACAAAAGTATTCCATAGCATAATGGTATAGGGAGAAGATTGTTTGGTGCGCATTTTAATTGTAATTATTTACAATTTTATGAGATTGATATATGAGAGTGATATTTTTAAAACTTCGTTATCGTACGAACGCACCTCAATTGCTACGCTTCACGTGCAATTTCCAACTTGCTTTCGTTAGTGTACCCCCTAACAAATAAGGAAATAACAATATCTTGAATGAAAGTCGAATAATTGATGGAAAAATGAAATATGTATTTAAGTAAATACCATGTATATTAATGAACATAAACACTATTGCCATTAGTTTTAATCCAAGAAATCTATAGTAAATACAACACTAAATGTAAAATTATGATGAATGGTGCTTATTAAGACTTTTATTTCACTATATGAACTATCGAAAATAATCAATAACTGAAAATATATTCATAAAGTTTTAGACACTTTTGGTTGCTCGACCAGAATCAGTACTGGCCCATCCATTGACCGCGTCTTGTAGTATATGAGCATATTAAATACTTGTTTTTAGCTCTTTCCAACAAAGTTGAAAAGTGCTTATGCATTCGGTTTGTCTGTCCGTCTGGCCGGATGGCCATCTGTCCGTCTGTCCGTCTGTCCGCGCTCTAATTCCCGTAAATATACTCGGATTGCTATGAAATTTTTATACGTTATTGAGCTTTACCCTAGCATGAACCCTATTGAAAATGAAGTATCTACCATGATTAGTTTATCTACAGAGAGAATCAAAAGTTTCCCATTACATTACGGCCTACGGGGAAAAATCATTAATATACTCGGATTGCGATGAAATTTTAGGACGTTATTGACGTTTACCCTAGCACAAGTCCTATTGAAAATGAAGTTTCTACCATGATTAGTTTATCTACAGGGCGAAACAAAAGTTTCCCATTACATTACGGCCTATGGGGAAAAATCGTTAATATACTCGGATTGCCATGAAATCTTAGGACGTTATTGAGGTTTACCCTAGCACGAACCCTATTGAAAATAAAGTTTGTATTATGATTAGTTTATCTACAGTGCGAATCAAAAGTTTTCCATTACATTACGGCCCATGGGGAAGAATCGTTAATATACTCGGATTGCCATGAAATTTCAGGACGTTATTGACGTTTACCCTAGCACAAGTCCTATCGAAAATGAAGTTTCTACCATGATTAGTTTATCTACAGGGCAAATCAAAAGTTTCCTATTACATTACGGCCTATGGGGAAAATCGTTTCAAAGGAATTTTAAAGATGTTATATCCTGTCAAACATATTAAAATATGCATTCTATAACATATAAGGTGAAAATGTAGCTATTTTTCGTTTACAGGGCTACACAAAAGAATTCCTTTAGATAACGGTAAAAGGGAGAATTGTGGGTGACATATTTTAAATATATTAAGCTTTTTCATGTATAATAAAATTGATATATGTCACTGAAGCTTAATGTAAATTATACGCTACTATCTTGCATAATATGAAGTACATAGCATTTACAGGGCGATACAAAAGATTTCAAATAGTATATCCTTTCCGAAGTACCGTATATGTGTCCGATGATGGCTGATGGAGGGATGAAATGCATTTTAATTATGATATTCGCGTTTATATTTCGCTAAATATATGCACATTATATGGTGTGTATAAATGTTATAGTTGATATACATGGCTACCCAAAAGAGCTCACCAACGTTACTGAATATGAGCGTAAATTATTTAAACGTGGTTCTTAAATAAGCTATGCATTTTTACTCTGAGTTGCATTCAATTTACTGAGAAATGTTTGCAGAATATAGATAAAGGGATATACAGGGCCACGCAAAGAATTCGGTACATGGACGCCTATGAATGATGATTTATGAGAATGTGATTTCAGTTGTTTTAAAAGTGTTTTAGTTTACAATAAATTTTAGCCTAATATTGACTTGTAATAAAGGTACAATGTAAACTACAGGGCTGAACAAAAGTATTCAAGTATGTTTCCATCTAATAGTATGAATTGCTGAAAAAAAATTTCAAACTACTGGGTATTTTCTTGCTAAGCTAAATTTTCCCATTATATGAACCGACATATGAAATACAGGGCTGTTCTAATGTACTGGAATACATATTTGGGTGTGTTTGGCTATAAACTATTATTTCCCTAAATAACAAAGTTTTGTTAAAGATTTCATCAAGTGTTGGAAGGTGCTTCATAATCTATGCTTAACGCATGATTTTTCTTACTTGTTAAAATTTTGGTTGAGTTATGGCACAAGTAAACCAGAAACCATACTACGGAAGCAGCATGCGCCTAGTACTCTTAGACATTTGCGCCTACTTTACATTGACAGTGTCACTGTGTGATGCTACTTCGTTGGGGTTTTTTTATCCAAGTTTAATCAAAAAATTGAAAATCGGGCTTCGAGGTGCAAAACTACATGTATAAAAGTACCTTCCCTCCACATTTTGTAACTCTACGTACAGCAGACTCTTCAGAATAGCGCTGACACACACACAAACTTGTCTCTTTATTATTATAGATTAAAAAAAAAATAGCGTTCTATTAGTTCCATTTTCCACCACCAGGTAGAGCACTTTATTCTTCAAAAACTTTATCAAAACCATCTCTGTTAAATAACCTATCAGATGATATATAACTCGAGGGGGTAGCGGTCTTAAGCAAGAATTTAAGATAGTTTATGAAATTGCTATTCGAAAATAGTGGTACCTAAATTTTTGACATTTTAGGTAGATTTCACAAAAACATACTACTTATTGCATTCTCAACAGCTCAAGTTTTTGATAGAACAACTATGAAAAAATAGATGCTAAACGCAAAAATCTTTAAAAAACGTTAAAAATCGCATTGAAAATCGCATTAAAAATCATTAAAATCTAAAAATCTAACAAACACAAAATTTAGGGCATTAGGCTAAAAGTTTAAAACGATTTTCTTTTTATCAATCTCAAAAAATAGCAGCAAAATGAGAAAAAACACTAAAAATCGCATTAAAAATTCTTTAAAAATTCAAAAATCGCTGAATAAATTCCGAATAAACTTTGCTGAAAAGAGAAAAAAAATTACTATTTTGGGTTAAAAGAATGAAACCGTATTCTTTTCACTAATGGGATAAAACCGCAAAAATAACGCTAAAAATCGCCTAAAAAAATTATTAAAAAAATCTAAACAAAAAATCGAAAATCGGGCTTCGAGGTGCAAAACTACATGTAAAAATATACCTTCCCTCCAAATTTTGTAACTCTACGTGCAGCAGTCTCTTCAGAACAGCGTTGACAGACAAACATCCTTCTCTCTTTATTATTATAGATATAGTTTTTTACACTTTTGTGTTGAACAATCAAACTTTGGCCACGAGAAGTGTCCCTTAGCATCCTCTGTTTAAAACTATTGTTGCTATTTAGAGAAATCTTGGCATGTCATATTCGATATACATTTCTTGCAGAAGTTCCAAACAATCCCGTAAAAACCTATCAGATTTCTCAACATCATTTAGCTTCAGCAACTCTCTGATATTATGTGAATCTTTTTTAATATATGTGTAAGTATATTAGCGTAATTGTTCTTTGAATCTGCGAAGTAAGAACCGAAAACATCCACAATGTAATTTGAAGTAGTTACGAACACCGTACGCTTAACGAAAAGTCTTCCTTTGTATAAGCATAATGAATTTCTCTGAAAGGATTAGTTCGCACTTTTCTGGATATAAATATATGTACTATTAAAATTAATCATTACAGTATCATCCGGAATAAATAATCTTCCAGTTAAAGGCCTCGTATATTTTTCAATAACCTGTGTTCTGGCGATGTGTTCCATTCCAAGGTGTTGTGGGACTAAGTTCTTAATCGATGTCTGTTTTGCATATTTAAAGAGGATATTATTATTTTTCTTATATTGAATAGTATGGACAGAACACCATTAGAGAGATCATATCTAAGTTTTACAAGTAACACTGCAAAGCAAGTATCAAATGACCTCTTTTTTGAGAAACGTATTTTGAACTTTACTAGTTTAAAGATATAATTGGGTTGTTCACAAAGTCCTTTCCGTTTGGGAAAATCAATTCGTAGCGGAAAATTCTGTTATTTAATTATTACATATTATTATTTTTTTTTTTTTTTTTTAAATCTAATATTTAGATATTAATGGACAAAATTTTCCGGTACGAATTGACTTTCCGAACGACCCAATAAAATGGTACATAGATTTACCCATGAGAGTATTATAATCGTTTTCAGAAAAGTGTCCAGGTGTATCAAAATCGAGGACTTCTCTTTTGTACATTTCCGATATTGTTTAAATACTTTCCATACATATTTCATACATTGATGTATTCTCACTTACAGAACGTAAATCTTTCAGAGCCAATTTACTGAAGACCGATCAAGAAATATGAGTTTTACAACATCATTTTCCCGACGAAATATAGATTCTAGTTTCTATTAAGACTTGAATTTCAACAACTTTTGCTGCAATAACGAGGCAGTTCTTACCTTTACATATTATACAACAAGTGTTATAGTATTTACAATGAGATATTGATAAATGTATAATAGGTTTCTTGCGGTCTCGTCGGCAGTAATCATTGACGCACAATCTCTTATTTTTACATCACAAGAAAAAATAGAAGTATTTCGAGACTGAAGATCACGAACTACATACTATATACATTTAGAGTAAGCACGACATAGAACCACTCTGTAGATCACAGTTTTTCGAACACATAAGTATCGATATAATTTTTTTCTTAGACCAGATACGAAATTTTTTTCCGCCAGGTTTTACAACAATGACACTGACTTCCAAGCATTATTTATTAGTAGTTTCTTTAATAATATTCACAAAAATAGTTTCAGAAAACAACATTGGCCTCTCAAGACCGTAAATATTTTTTGAGTATGAAAAAACAAATCTGAACGCGCTCCGATAACAGTGAATTTCATTCTCCCGGGTGATAATTTCTTTCTTTAAAAGGTAGAAGTGCACACTGACCCCCCCCCAAAAAAAATAATAATGCTACTATAAAAGCTTATACGAAGTGATATCATTGCATAGCTGCCAACATCTTCCGCTTTTTTGGCCAAGAAAATTTTTATAGAAAATTTTACCATTTCAAATTGCTGAAATTTGCCGATTAAAAAAGTCAAAAATTTCTGTTAAATTTTTCCGGGCCAAAAAAGCAGAAAAATTGGCAGCTATGTCATTGCATGTCAAAATTAATTGGGTTCATCGAGCGCTTCATAAAAAAAAATTAACTCAAAGACGCAATAAAAGAACAAAAATGTCGAAAAAAGCCAAAACACTCTTTTTGGGGGGTATAATCTCCATGAGTTACCATTTTATTTATCATGTAAAACTTATACTAAACAAAAAAAACGTATCTTTAATTATGCAAAGCCACTGAACAATTATTGGAATTCGAAACTTTTCTTTTCGGGTACATGATGGGTGAAAAATAAATAGCCTTTATCAGCCCTCCTCCTTTAAAAATTCGCACAGCTTTCAAGTTTCACATTAAAGGGGAAACAAATGGGAATTTTCCTATTTCAAAAAACTGGTATAAATGAAAAAAAAATCTGAATTTTAAAAAGGTAGGCGTGAAATGACTTTATACGACAAAACTTTCCGGATAACCAAATAGTACATGAAACTTGTAGTATAGCACAGCATACTTGCTTTTTTTCGTCCATATGACATTTTTCTAGATATCGGAAAATTGCAGTCATCCAATATCTGCTGAATTTGTAAAACAGATAATCTGTTGGGGACGAGCGACACGTATACGTGCCGCAATTAAGAATACTTGTTTATGGCCACCAGTAAAAATTTACTTTAAAATTTGCCTTATTCAATTGGAGCATTTTCTTGATTTAAAAAGACACAAATTTCTGTTTTTTAAAAGCGGTGAAAAAACATTAAAAATTTCGCAAAAGGCTCCCGTCGCGAAGGGGTTAAGATTATTTTTATGTTTATTGCTCAATAAGCGAGAAAATGTCTAACAGATTGACGTACGAATTTTTAAATGTAAAAATATATACAATTGATAAACCTGATCATGAAAGCGATTTGGATTTTAAACTATTTTTCCATTTTTTGATAAATGAATTTGTCAAGTTATAATTATAAGCATTTTTGATCATGTCACAAATATTTTTTAGTCCCATCGTTGACTGTTTTTTTTTTTTTTCGACGGAAATTTCTGTTCAAAACGTCAACTTTGACAGTATTTTCTGAACGATCTATTATGTTTACAAAAACACTTAAATCATCTTTCGATTACTTAGTTTCTGAATTATAAAAAATGTCAGTTTGAGCATTCCCGAAGAAATAATAATTAAAATTATATCGTAAATTTGCTTCTTTATATTTGGGAAAAAACAGCCTTAACATTAGATCTACAGCAATTTTTGAGTCATGTTTTATAAAAATATTTCACACGAGAATTTTGATTTAAAACTGTTTAACATTACAATTAAACGGTTTTTTTTTTCTTTGTAACTTTTAAACTTATTTCATAATCAAATTTCTGATTAAAACCGAAAGAGATTCACATGGTGGCCGCCAAAATGACGCTTCACGGTAGTTTTAATGTTACATACACATAGCTGCCAATTTTTACGCATTTTTCCGACCACAAAAATTTTATAGTGAATATTGTCTTATTTAATTTTCGAAATTTTATGATTAACAAATGGAAAATCTCTGTACAATTTCAGTGGTAGCAAACATGCGTAAAAATTGGTACCTATGAATGCAGCATTAACCTTCCTACCCTGAATGGGTTTAATCGACCCATAACTATAATTTGTTTAATACGATTCGAACCAGAACCTTTTTCATATAGAAAATTAGATAATAGTTTTAGAGAAATAAGTCAAATATATTAAAATATTTTAAATAACAATTCTGGTGTGAAATGTCTTTATAAAGATTGAGTAAAATTTGAATAGGGTAGGAAGCAGTATCGGCTCGTCAGGGAGTGCTGCATCAGAATTTTCACACCACTAAAATTTAACAGAATCTTTCCTATTATTTATTCAACCTATTTTGTTGATTAAAGAAAACTCAAATTGCCATAAAATTTTAGTGGTGTGAATAAATCGTTGCAGCACCTCCTGAGGAGCCGCTGCTGGTAAGAAGGTTAAAATTTATTTAATTCATCTGCTAAATAACAATGCATTGCACTTTTCATACATTATAACTTGCTGAATTCTATTTAGAAATTACGGTACTGCTTGGTTATCCCGTCGATCAGTTTCGTCAAACTATAGAAATCGCCAAACTATTAGCCAAGTTATACCAATTGACAGATTTTTCATTTGAAGTGATGAAATAGTAAATCAATTACCGTAATTTCACGTGTATCCGCCGCACCTCAGATAGGTTGATTTCTTCCGAGAATTTTATTTAAATAAACTGTGACTTACTTTTCCCTAGTATTTATTTGACTCCCTTTTTACCATAAAATTTCTGGTCTGAAAAAAGATTTATCTATATTTTAAGTATATGTAAAATTCTTTCTCTCAAAAGTTCCATGTTTCTGCCAATCTATTTTTATGTGAAATAGTCTTCTTTGCTAACTTCTACCTCCTCACAAAATTTTAGCAATCATTCCTAATACACCTTGTATATAAATAGAACAGTATATTGTTTTACATAAAATTTAACGTCTGCACAAAACAGGGTTGTTTACGTAATGCACTAATTTAAGATAATGAAAATCGCTGTTTACAGAAAGATGTGCTCTTTAGTAAATTGTTGTGTTTGAATAAGATAGACATTATTTCTATTTAAGTCGAATAATAATTCCGAGTTCGAAAAATGTCTTTTCGCAACAAATAGCTCTTTATAATACTACGATTGACTATATTTTCCTCGTCTATGAATAAACATGTAATTTCCTTTTATTTTATGACGTTTCCCCGAAAACTTCAGATTTTCAGAAAATAACAGATGGTTATTATTGCGAAAAAGGATCTTATTTACATGCAAATGCAGCTTCTATGAAAGCTTTCCTTCAAATTTCATTTCAGGTCGATTCTTTGAAGAATGTTTAATAATCGTATCTTTGCAGTTTATAGGGATATTTTCGCCTCGTCTTCACTAAAAAAACTGAATTACTTATTGTTTTATTAAATTTTTAGTAATTTGTTTCAAATGATAATGGTAATAAAACAAAATATTGCAAATATCTAGAGAACTCATTTCTCATCGAAGATATGCCCGTACGTCATACGGATGTATATATTTTTTCCTATCATGATTTATTCGTACCACATAAGGACATCCATATTTTAATCATGATTTATTACTCTCACCAGTAAATTTTTTTTCGTAAATTTTTGGTTATTTGAACCGAACATTTTTCTGATTCAATTAGGCGAAAATTTCTGCATTGAAAAACTAGTGACAAGATGTTAAAAATTCTGTAAAATACATAAATAAAATAGACATTACTTGAATTTTTTTCAAAAATATTGATCAATTATATGGTTAAGTATATTTAACTTTCTCTTTTTTAAAAGTTCCATATTTGAAACCATATCTTATTATGTGAAATTCCTTTAAAATGCTTCGGTTCTTTTTTATAGAAATCTCTTTTTACGATTTAAAAAAAAAAAAACCTGTATATATAATTTTCTCTTTCTTAACAGTCCGATGTTTGCGCTTATATTTTCCTATGTGAAATCGTCTTCTTTTTCTAATTTCTACCTCCATACCAAATATTAACAATCATTCCTAATACACGCCGTATATAAATGGAATACTTTATTATTTTATGTAGATTTTAATGCCCCCACAAAACAGGATTGTTTACGTAATGCACTAATTTAAGATAATGAAAATCGTTGTTTACAGAAAGATGTGCTTTTACTAAAATGTTGTATTTGCTTGAGACAGAAATGTTTTCTAAATGATTCCGAATAATAATTCCAAATTCTAAAAATGTCTTTTCGCAACAATCAGTTGTTTATAATTCTACGATTGACTGTATATTTCTTCGTCTATGAATAAACATGTAATTTCCTTTTATTTTATAAGGTTTCCCCGAAAACTTCAGATTTTCAGAAAATAACAGATGGTTATTATTGCGAAAAAGGATCTTATTTACATGCAAATGCAGATTCTATGAAAGCTTTCCTCCAATTTCATTTCAGGTCGATTCTATGAAGAAAGTTTAATGTTTCCGTATCTCTCCAGTTTATAGAAATATTTTCGTCTCGTCTTTAATAGAAAACTGAATTACTTTATTTTAGTAACCTTTTAGAAGTTTATTTTAGATTATAATGATTATATAAACATAATATTGCAAATATCTAGTGAACTCATTTCTAATCGCTGATTTGCCCGTACTCAGACGGACAACTTGTTTTTGTCAATCATCACTTGCCCGTACTGATACGGACAACTTGTTTTTGCCAATGCCAGGTACGGGCATCCATATACCAATCATGATTTGTTATTCATACCAATAAATTTTTAATGTAAATTTTTCCTTATTTAATCCGAGAATTTTACTGATTCAATTAGCCGAAAATTTCTGTTTTGAAAAACCGGTGGTAAAAGATTAAAAATTCTACAAAAGAATTAAAATAATAGGCATTAGTTAATTTTTTTTAGATATTGATTATTTATGAGGTTAAATCTATGTAACTTCCTGTTACTTTGACACTAGAAAGCCGAGAAACTTATGTAAATTTTGTAAAAAACATTTGAAACCGGAAAATGTATTTAGAATTACTGAATTTACTTATATGTCCTAATTTATTGCAATACATTTATATTTTATTTTATGAAAAATTTGCTGGTTTGAATCGACTAATGGTCCATTTATCGGAGTCGAATTGACACCTTCCCGCCGTTTTAGTGTAATAGGTCCATGCTTGCACCATCTTCCTACGTGAAATTGTCTTCTTTTTAGGTGCGTTCGTAATTATGTAAATACGTAGCACCTATAGTGGTCGTTCAGTCCGTCTGTCTGTCCGTCCGTCTGTCCGCATATAACAACGCAAAAACTACCCAACCGAATCGTTTAAAATTTGAAATACATAATTATTACAAAATTTTGTCGAGTCATTTCAAATTTTATGAAAATCGGATGCATAGATCAATTACAGGGGCAATCAAAAGTATTCCATTACATTACGGTTAATGGGAAAAATGTTTCAAATGCATTTTAATGGTGTTACACTCATTCCAAATTCATAAAATTTATATGTAACTATAAAGTACATATTATAATATACATTTTCATAATTTGTGGTGCAAAGAACGTTTCCTATTGATTTACAAGGCCACACAAAAGTATTCCATTACATAATGGTATAGGGAGAGCATTGTTTGATGAGCGTTTTAATTATAATTCACTATTTACAATTTTATGAGATTGATATATGAGAGTAATATTTTTAAAACTTCGTTATCGTACGAACGCACCTCATTTGCTACGCTTCACGTGCAATTTCCAACTTGTTCCTAATTTCTACATCCACACCAAAGTTTAAAATGATCATTCTTATATACCCTGTACAATATAATAATATATTGTTTTACATAAGTTTTAACGTTTGCACAAAATAGGGTTGTTTACGTAATGCACTAATTTTAGATATTGAAAATCGCTGTTTACAGAAATATGCGCTCTTTAGTAAATTGCTGTATTTGCATAAGACAGACATGTTTTCTAAATGAGTCGATATAATAGTTCTAAGAATGTGTTTTCGCAACAAACAACTCATAATAATACTACCATTGACTCTATATTTCCTCCTGTATGAATAAGCATGTAATTTCCTTTTATTTTATAAGGTTTCCCCGAAAACTTCAGATTTTCAGAAAATAACAGATGGTTATTATTGCAAAAAAGGATCTTATTTACATCCAAATGCAGCTTCTGCGAAAGCTTTCCTCCAATTTCATTTCAGGTCGATTCTTTGAAGAATGTTTAATGTTTCGTATCTCTGCAGTTTATAGAAATATTTTCACCTCGTCTTTACTACAAAACTGAATTACCCATTGTTTTAGTTAACTTTTAACAATTTATTTTAGAGGATAATGGTTATATAACAAAATATTGCAAATGTCTAGTGAACTAATTTTTCATCGCTGGAATATGAACAATAACATAATACTTTAGAATGAGGAGTAAATTATGTTTACATATGAGGAAAAAATCTTAATAATAATAATTAAAAATCTCTGTTCAGTGCCGTATTTTAACAATTTTTGGAACTAAATTTTTGGAATTTTGAAATTCCAAAAATTTTATTCCAAAAAATCGTTAAAAAGGTCGAAAAACTCGTTCTCTGCAAGTAAACTAATAAAAGAAAATTTTTAAATATAGCATTTTTTGCAATCACAACACAATCTTTTGAAACTAATCACCGTTGGAAACTTCTGTATAACATTTTTACAGCTTACCTAATGTACAAACCGTTTACCGCATAATTCTATTAATCTTTGTTTTTGAGAAATTTTATTTTGAAATCGGGGTCTTATTTGCTTGACACCCTGTAGCTAACCATTATACAATACTACAAATCAACATCTACAACGAATATAACAAACTTGTTTGTATATATTTATATGTATACTACATTAAAATATATAACACTAGCATTAATAATAAAAAGCAATATACAAAACATGGTATTACTCTGTTATCCCGTTGACCAAAATACTATCTCCAAATTATAAGATTAAATGCTAATAATGGATGATCGTGAATGTCAATTCAATGACATTAAATACGATAAACGTGTCTAAAACGTCCTTAAGTGATTTTTATTTCGACTTTGTATTTTTATTAATACTCTACTAATTGTTTGTTTTTTTATTTTTTAAAATAGAAATTACGCCAATATATATAATTTGGCCTTAGTATGTATAGTTTGGCGATTTGTATAATTCGGCGAAATCAGTCAACAGGATAACAGTATCCAAAAACATTAAAATAACTTACCCAGTCATTACAAAATAGAAAAAATAGCCATGGTACTCACCTAAAAAAAAGATAAAAATAATTATTAAAATACTTTTATAAATATGCATGTTCTAAATTACATTAATGAAATTCGCATGGGCAATTGAAAATATTTTTTTCTTTTTTTTTTCCTTTTTTGGCATGGTATCACAAATAAATCAAATCAAGTTAGTTCTTGAATACAATTCGGTTAAGGCCCCTGTCCTCGATCGAGGAAACGCTCGCGAGCTAATGCTATTCCTATGGGGAAGCATTTTTCTAATAACTCTTTCGCATTTTAACATTTTTGAATAATTTTTTTTGCATTGGATAGCTTTCCGACAGCGCACCTTTTTTTACTTTTTCGATTTTGGTTGCAGATATTTTTTACAAAGTTAGTTTCACTTTCAAAACCGGTTTTGAAACTGAAAGTGCTTTTTGAAAAAAATATCTGCAAACAGGGGACTTAACAAAATCCGATATAATCTTTAGGGTAGTTGCATTTTTATTATTTGTGAAAACTTAGCTTGAGATATGGGCCCTAGGGTATGTGACTACCGTGTGGGTCTTTTTATGCAAATCTAACCATTATTTACGCTAGATTTGAAGAAAAGAAAGGTAAACTCCGAACTATTAGGACGATGGGCGTAATTGGCATCAAACTTTTAAATGGACACGCATTCGAAGTCACACATACTCAGTCAGAAAATCATAAAAAGAAAAAAGAAAGGAAAAATAAATAGCAGATGCAGAAGATTGTTGACTCATAGACCACTTGCACTATTTTCTTTATTGGTGCTGTTGTTATGTTTTAACCTCTTGGGGACGAGCAACAGGAACATATGACGCAAAAAAGGGCTTAAGAATCCTTGTTTATCCCCACCAGTAAAATTTTACTGTAAAATTTGACTTATTTAATCGGAGCATTTTCTGGATTTAAAAGGAAATAAATTTCTATTTTTAACCCTTTAACGTTCATTGGTTTCGCCACGAAACCACAAAATTTTAATTCCGATATGCAACATTGACACCGGTATTTTTATCTAGAAATATCCATTTTATTATGTATGTGAAAAATCACGTTTTCATATTTAGAAATATATTTGTTCATAATTACCGGTGTCATTCATTTATTTCGACATCTTAGCAATGAAAATGCTTTGATCGTTAAAGGGTTAAAAGCTTGTTACAAAACATTAAAAATTTCGTAAAAAGCTCCCTCCGGGAAGGAAGTAATGCTAAATTGGCCATTTTAGTTATATAAAAATAAAAAGTAAAATATTCCTTTAATTAAAAAAACACATGATGATTGAGATTTTAAAGTTACAACATCATTAAAAATGTTATTTTGAATTAATAAAATTTCAACATACATGGGGGTATTGCAAAGTTTGAATTAAAGGTGAATATTTTTATAATTTATTCCCAAAACTTTTAAATAAAAGAAACAAATAAAGGAAAAAATTACATTTTGTAATATATTTTTTGTGCAAAATTTCTCAAAGCATATGTAAAAAACTTCTGCTTGGAAAAAGTGGTGAGAGGTAGCATTAAAAAAATAGTCATCTTTAACTGAAACTTTGGAAATACCCTACGTATGTACAGCCTAATTTTTCAAGAATATTTTTAGTGAAACAAATTTAAATTATATAAACTAATTTATGCACGATGTGCGTTTAGCTGTGTATTTACTTACTGCGGTTTTTTATTAATATTTCATTTCTATCATATATTTATGATACAATCGGTGCTTTTTTTCACCTGCTTTTTGTAGCGTTTACTATTGAATCAATCATTTGAATTTTTTTAAATGGTACTTTCGGTAAGTCACCTGAATTCCTCATTACAAAAATTTGCATTTGTTTCTTATTCCTTTTTTCTTTTCTTTTTTTAATCTTCCTTTTTTTTTTTTAATTACAGCATTTAGAAATTTCTGGTTCATTTTTTCTATTGAACTTTTATCATTGGCAAATTTACAATGTGTCAAAACGTTATGTTTTAATAGCTATATAAACAGAATGGTTTATTATATTGATACGTGGAAATTTTTCCAGAGAGAAAATTCGCCTTGAATACAATATTTCAAATGAAAATAAAATTTCAAATTATTTTAATTGTTTATCGTCGTTAATGCCAACTTAGTGAAAAAGATTCCATGCCGGTAATCGAACCCGGGCCATCAGTATAGTGCACTGACGTTCTACCGACTAAACCACATGGAACGACAACCAGCCTGGAACTTCTTCACTATTATGTGTTGGCAAGGCTACAATCGTAGCACAATAGGCATGGAATCTTTTTCACTAGGTTGGCATTAACGGCTATAAGCAATTAAAATAATTTGAAATTTTATTTTCAATTGAAATATGGTTTATTATAGTCTATATATATTTCACATTAATTAAATTAGGCATAGACCATTCATGGAAGACGGTATTTATATTGAAAATATATTTTTTGTTTTATTGTGTATAATTATTTATTTGTGTATAATTATTTATATTAGTTTTATGGTGTATTTTATATTTATACAAATATAAAAAAAGGTTTCGCTCTGTCAGTATATGTGTGTCTGAGTTCGAAAGCTAGCAAAATTTATAGGACTTGCGAGGTTAAAGTGTCCTGTAAGACATCAGCAGCGAGTGACATAAAGTTTTTTTTTTTTTTTTTTTTTTTTTTTAATTTAAAGTGTTCAAATTGCTCGTAATCCAAGAACCGACAGCACAAAATTTTAAGGTGTGAAGCTCATGGAAAAAAAAAAACCTTTATTTTATGAAAGAAAAGAAATAGGAGAATGATCCATGTCGGTCGGAATTGAAGTTCTTAATCCAAAAATTAATACCAGTAGTGGTTGACCCTCCAAATCTTCCATGTTTTCTTACCTTTGATTGTAGGACATATGCAATAATAAACCTACGAATCAGCCACTGGTAGTATTAATTTTTGGGTTGTGTACCACTTCATTTATATGGATCATTCACTGATATGGATCATTAGATTCCCTTATTTCTATTCTTCTATAAAATGAAGCCTTCTTCTCTTTTGCTTGATAACACAGACTTTTGTGCCACAATCAATTTGAATTAACGTCGCAGTCAATAGGCAAAAAATAGTAATAATAATAATAACAACAAATAAGAAAAGTGTATTTTCATTAAAAAAAAAGTTTCACACATAATTTCATATCAAAACGCATTGCCAAAACTCAATGTTAAAACTACAATTATTCTTTTAAACCGGAATCATTTTCTAATCATTCTGGTACAAAAGGTTTTTAAAATATAAACTTTAATCCTTTCAAAGACACAAGCAAACGCAGGTCACTTATCTCCTCACGTAGATGATACTTTTTTCAAGGTAACAGTAACTAATTGTCTTTATTTTAATGCAACATTTTAAAATTATCTAATAAAACGAAATTTACATCACCTGCAAAAGTTTTGATCGTTCGAATGGGTAGAATGGGTTCGAATTATCTCGCATTCAATGCAGATAGACCTCAAAAATAAAATACTTTCAATTCAATATTTTCTCGATTTTTTTCTTAAAAGTATAAATTCAGACAAAATCGAGTTAAAAATAATCATACAATTTAAGGTTCATTTGAAGATCGTTTATCATGGCCGGGACAACGCTGGACGTGTCAACTAGTTGGATGTAAAGGCAAACAGTACACAATCACCAAAACGACATCTCTCGAATATCTTATAGTCATCTTAGTAAACAAGGCCAGATTTTGTTGCAGATGAAGTAAACTTTCAACAATATAAATATAGAAAATGTTTTAATTAAAATTTAGTTTTTTTTTTTTTTTAATATGTTTCAGCCGAAAATATTTTCTATGTGAGAATAAAACACACGTAGTAATTTCACTCTTATAAATAATAACAATGATGTAAGATTAACAAAATTATTTTGCATATAAACGTTGCGAATTATCTTTTTATAATGTTACAAGTACTTAAACATTGTAAAAACATGAGATGGTCTTACGCATGCGCCAAACACGTTTTTGATTTATATATATATATATATATATATATATATATATATATATATATATATATATATATATATATATATATATATATATATTGCCACAGTCTCCCATTTACAGTATAATCATTTACAGTACCTGTTTACAGTCACCCTTTTTTTTTTGTTTTTTTTTGTTTTTTTTTGTTTTTAGTACATATTATTATAATAAAGTAACAGAAATTCTAGCATCAGATAAGCCGAAAAATATTTATAAAATTTACCGACACTGCAGTTCAAAAAATTTATATCCAGCGTAATTAATAAAAACACATTTTGCCTCAATTTCGGAAAGCTTTTAGTACTTTAAATTGAAAAATATATCATTTCAATTATTCTATTTTTCATATATATTTGCAATTAAACATTATTTTGTGTGTGCCGTTCATTACCAAACATAAATTAAGCACGTGCCAGCATTTTTAGCTTGTAAAAAAAAAAAAAAAAAAAAAAAGAAAAAAAAAATGAAATTTTCTTAAAATTCTTTTACATTCGTATGTCGCGAATTATCTTTTTATATTGTTACAACTACTTAAGCACTGTAAACAAGTGAGATGTTGTCATTCATGGCCAAAACATGTTTTTGACTTATAAAAAAAAATAAAAACAAATAATAAAAAACAACGACGGAAGACGACCGTCGACCCGGAAACGCTACCACATTACACTCCTCTTTCTTGGTCATAAGCACAAGTCTTTTTATTTTATTTTATTTTTTATTCTTATCCTAAAATAGCGACATTTTCTAATTATATCCTTCCTCAAAAGACTGAAGAAAAAAATCGCGTTGTGATATACAATAATGGGACAAGCGAAGAGTGAATTTCGCTTGAGTTTTTCCTGGTGAGCGAAAGTTGATGCGAACAAAAAAAAAAGTTTAGCTAATAAATAAACAAACAACAACAAAAAAATAATAATAATGGCGGAAAGATCTCACAACCAGAAGTCAGATTCTTAGTAATGTACGTCGAGTTTTCTTGTTTTTACAGATTTTGGAAAGTAATTACGCAACTTCGTTATATTTTTCACCATTATATATGCCAGTGTTTTAAGCAATCCAAAAGTTCTGTTGCTTATAAATATAATTAAATGTCTCCTGCATGTTTACATGCGTATTTACCGACGAAAATAATTTTTTAACCCTTTAACGTTCATTGGTTTCGCCACGAAACCACAAAATTTTGATTCCGATATGCAACACTGACACCGGTATTTTTATCTAAAAATATCCCTTTTATTTTGTAAGTGAAAAATCACATTTTCTTATTTAGAAATATATATGTTCTTAATTACCGGTTTATTTCGACATCTTAGCAATGAAAATGCTATGATCGTTAAAGGGTTAAATAATCACAACACGCGTACATACAGTTTTTTTTTTTCATAATAAGATTGTTTTTGTCGCAAATATACACGGCTAGCATTAGAGAACTATAGGGATTACTTTTAGTTGATAATTAATTATGAACAGAATGAAATTTAAAATGTTAAAATTAGATTCTTTAATATAATGGTTATGTTGATTTCTTTACCCTTTGGTGACGAGCGACATACGACATGTATACATGCCGCAAAATGAATTAAGATTCCTTGTTTATTCCCACCAGTAAAATTTTGCCGCTAAATTCCCCTTATTTAATGAGAGCATTTTTTCGATTTAATAAGACACAAATTTCTGTTTTTAAAATCCGGTGTAAAACATCAAAAATTTCGTGAAAGGCTCCCGTCGCGAAAGGGTTAAAGTGAAGAATTTATTATCAGGTTATTTATATTTTCAGCTTTAATATCGGTTTTTTTTTATCAAGAAAAAATACCATTTATATAATCATGCAACACAAGTTTTTTGCAAAAAAATAACTATTACTGCCAGTGTTTATTCCTATGCTTAGATCGAGTTGACCCAAAAACCACATTCAGAGTAGTTGAGTTTGCAAATTTTTTCACACCATTAATATTTTAGAGAAATGGTTCTGATAAATCATTCCAATTTCCCAATGAAGCAAAAGAACAAATCAGAATTAAAATACTGTTAGGAAACTTGGAGATTTTGCATTTTTGAAGTAATGTATATTCGAAATGAACAACGCGTGAAGGTTAACTAATATAAAGTCAGCGAATTTTCCTAGCCTGTAGAACCTTGATATATATTAATATATTACTACAGGTGATGTAAAAAATATGGCAGCAAAAACTGTAAAATTTATGACAAACATAAAATAGTTATAGTACTTCTAAATCGGTAATAAACCCATTTGTAGGGATTTTTTTCTAAATACTATAAGAAACTTTAAATTATTATACTTTTGTAAAACTATTTACATAAAATATAGAATTTTAATTCAAAGGAGAAAGAAAGTATGATATTTGATTAAAGTAAAATTTTCTTCACAATTAGTGACAGATTTAACGCAAGCACTAAAAGCAAATAAACTTACAATGATTCCGCAGTGTCTTTTCGAAAAACAGCTTGTCACAAATAATATTAATCGTGTATACCAAATTGCATAAAATTAACTTTTACAATTATTGAAACGCTACCTATATGTGAAAAAAAAAAATAACCGATCGTTTTATGCTGTTTTTATGTAAACGAGATTTAACCCCTTTCGGCGTGGTGGTTTCATAGATATACCGCTTATTTTTAATTCACAAACGCCACATTGGCACAGGAATTCTGTTTAACCCATTCGTGCCCAGCATCTTTTGCGTAAATTTTATTTGGTTGGCACCACTATTTTTAGAAGATTTAAGTTTAGTTCATTAATCACGAAAAAGCATCATTTAAATAAAATAATTATTGCTTTTCTTTTTTACCGGTGTCAAAAACAGTGCTGAATGCACCTTTTGAAGCGTCCCTAAAAAGGGACGCTAGGCACTAATGGGTTAAGAAAGTTAAGGTTTATTGAACGCGTGAAATATTTTATTATTTACATTTTACATTTACATTTTTACATTTTATTATTTACAAATAAAGCTGTTTTCAAATTCCGGTGTCAGTCATTAATTTTAACACTTAAGCGATGAATTTGCCCATCGCCGCAAAGGGATAGCAGAAGAAAATCAAGAAATATGATAACTTACAAGTAAAATTTTATATTTGCCTTCAAATTATTTTTAACCCTTTGCGGTGCCCAGGAAATTGATTGATTACGTGTTGAAATTAGAAACTAACACCGTAATTGAAAAAAAAATATTTGTATATAAGAAAAAAAGCTATATTTCACACATTCAATAAACCGAATTTTTTTTTTACTAAAATCCCGGTACCAATGTGACGCTTGAGAATTAAAATTAAGTGGTTTCATAAATATACGACCGCGGCCGCCATATTACAATTTTCTGAATAAATTAACAATAATCTTGTTTTGCATTTATTATTGTTATTCGCACACTTGCAGTTATGTAAAAACTGACGACATGTTTCAAAATTTTATTTTGCACTTCTTTCTCAAAACAAATGTTTTTACGCATGCACTATAACGCCATAAGCAAGCGTAATATATTATAAAATTTTATTAAAAAAAATAGTGGGGAGAATGGAATATAAAAACAGTCGCTATTGACAGTGACCTTGAAAGTAGAATTAATGCTGCGGTTTATATTAATTTTTTTTCTCACGCAAAAACATGAAAAAAAAAACCGATAATCCGAATAAGTGGTGCTACAAGATGTGATAAAATTATGATAATGTATGTAGTATCATTTATTATCGATTCATTATCATTATATCAATTATGTATCTTAACCCATTAGTGCCTAGCGTCCCTTTTTAGGGACGCTTCAAAAGGTGCATTCAGCACTGTTTTTGACACCGGTAAAAAAGAAAAGCAATAATTATTTCATGTAAATAATGCATTATCGTGATTAATGAACTAAACTTAAATCTTCTAAAAATAGTGGTGCCAACCAAATAAAATTTAAGCAATAGATGCTGGGCACGAATGGGTTAATATCTTAGTTTGGATTACGAAATGTGGTTTCGTGAAAGGATAAGTAATTGTAAAATGCTGTAACAACTTAACTGTTTAGCTCGTATGTCGTATGGGCAAGAAGAATTTGCTTGATCGATCTTTCAAGCTTTTGACACCAGTTAAATTCTTAAATACAATTTAACCGTTTGCAGCGCAGGGCAAATTCATTGCTTAAGTGTTGAAATTAATGAGTGACAACGGAACTTGAAAACAACTTTATTTGTAAATATGCAGAAGCTATATTTCACGCATTCAATAAACCGTAATTTTTTTGATCAAAATTCCGGTGCCAATGTGGCGTTTGGGAATTAAAATTAATTGGTTTCATAGATATTCTACCGCGCGTCAAGGGGGTAATGCATGACAGAAATGTTAAGACTAAATGTTATGAATCTTTTAGCTTTAATGAGTGGAGTTTATCCCATACTTACAATTTATTGTGCGTAAAAAAATAAAATAAACAACATCTGGAGGGACAATCAATATCGAATTCTCACCGGAAAAATCGAGAAAAACTTTTTTTGAATAAGAAAAGACCGTTTAATCAATTTGCCACCAAAGTTAAAAAATATAAAGTTTCGTTAAATCAGTGTTGCCAGATTGGGGATTTTGTCCCCATTTTGGGGAATTTTGAAACTCCAGGGGAATTTTTTGGGGACAAGTAAATCTTGGGGACATGTTTGGGGACCATGAACATATTTGGGGAAAAACTTGGGGAATTGCTATCATGATTTAAATTTTTACTTTCAGACATTTGCACATTATTGGATCTATCTCGAATTGGATTTTGGTTTAGAAAACGAAAATAAAATACTTAAATAATGTATATAAATTATTCTTCTGGTCGTCCTCTCCGTTTACATGTGCTGCAGATTCATCGTCATCTGCATTGGGCTATCCCCCATCTGAATTTTCAGATAAGTGATTCAGATTTTCATGTCATCGCGGAGAGAAACACAAGCACAGAAATACATTTCATTTAATAGTATAGATTTATACAAAAAAAAAAAAAAAAAAAAAAAAAAAAAACAATTTTATAACTTTTTGTTGTTGTTGTTTTTAGCTTTGAATATACATGCAAAATTCTGTTGACATTAAATGCTTTTTTTTCCATAAATGGGGAATTTTTTTCAAAAAAATGCTTTGAAAAAATTGAGTTAAAATTTGTTAAAAAAATTTTAAAACGAAAAACTGAAAATTGAGAACTTGCCTTTTTGAATAAAAATTGCGTTGGGGACTTTTTCAGAAAAAAATTCTTATTTGGGGGAAATTTCGGAAATTTTGGGGAAATTGACTTTTGACAATCTGGCAACACTGCGTTAAATGTTTCTGGTGAGTGGCTTAAATAAGGAGTGATAAAATATATCCCACCACCTCTCAAGGAGTTAAGTGGTTAATACATAGTTTACTTTTTGTAGGTAGTCGTCTTCGTTATAAAGAAACATGGTCAGAGTCTTTTCAATAAAATATTTAGTACAGTAGACGCAGAAAAAACCCATTAAATTATTATCATCATAAAACAGTTTTTTAATAATAATAAAAGTACTTTGCGGAAAAAAGCAGTTGATAGGCTATATCAATGAGCACATCACTCAAAAGTTTCTAGTTGATTTCAAGGTTAAGTAGCAAAAAGAGAAAAAAACAGGAAGAGAATGATATCAAGCGTGGTGTTTACGCAAAATATTTTTGAATGAATTAGAATATTAAAAAAATAATAATTTGTAAATACTTTCTAAATCCTGTATCAGCGTGTTTATGCAATGCAATCTTTTCGTGTTTGTTAAAACATTATTAACAGCTTTGCAATTTATAAATTTGTTTTGCGTATTCCAATTACTAAATAACGTATCACATTTTTTAATTAGTCGAAATTGAGTAAATAATTTATAATTTTCATCAGGCAGTTTTTGAAAAATATATAAAGGTTTTCAGGGAAAAGTGAAGTTTATAGATTATATCGATATACACATCACTCAAAATTTTCTATTTGATTTCAAGGTTAAGTAGCTAAAGGAGACAAAAACAGTATGATAATGATATAAAGCGTTGTGTTTACGCAAAATTTTTTTTGACTGAACTGGAACTTTCTAAAATCGCAAATATGGAGCTAAATCATAAATAAAAGATTTTAAAGCTGCCGGCGTTTTAAGAGTTGTGTATTAACGTGTTTATGTACATTAAAGTTTTCAAGATTCTTAAAATTTTATAAACAACTTCGCAATTCATAAAATTGTTTTACATATTAAAGCTATTAAATAACATATAACATTTTTATTTAGTGGAAATTTAGCAACACGTTACTTAAAATATATTAAAGTCAATCATAAAAAACAAGTTTTAAACAAAATGAAGGAATACAATCAGATTTTTACTTTAACATTTTTCTTTTTAAAATTTTTGTAATTTTTTAATAAACGATAATTTATTGAATTATTGACTAATTTTCACAGTCTTTTTTTTTTTTTTAATCTGTGATAAAATTGCTACTTTATAGAATTATTTTTGGTATAAAGAAAAATAAAAAAAGAAAAGTAAAGGAAGAAAAAAAAGAAAAAAAGAAAGAAGAAAAGAAAACGAAAAGAAACGAAGGACAAAAATAAAGAAACGTGAAGTAATGAAAGTAATTTAAATGTCGATACAGAATTTAAATGAAATTATCTCTAGAATAATATATTTGTTTTAAAAGTAAGAAGTTCTAGCTTCTTTTTTAAACTTCCACTTTTTAAAACACCTACGCTAAATGCTATGTATGTGTGTATAGAAATTTCATTATATTTTATAGAGTAAAACAAAACTAAAATACACTGCTGATTTTCTCCATTAGTAGTTATTATGTTTATTATGTATCGGAATTCTTTTGGGTGACCCTGTAAATCAATAATAAATTCTTTGCAGCCCAATTTCCAGAAAACGCATGTTTTAGTGCATTTCATAAATGTGTTTGAATTTCTTTATGTTCGAAATGGCCTAACATCATTAAATTGAACTTTAGACGATTTTGTCCGTTGAACCATAATTAATGTAAACTTTTGACTGTATCTGTAATTGAATTGTAAATACTACGCACTTCATTTTCAATAGAGATCTTCGCAAACGATCGATCAAACAAGAAACATTCAGTGCGATCCTGATACATTTAAGAGTTGGAGATCGTAAAAATGCACAGAATTTCAAACAGTTTGGTTTGGTTTATTTTGCGTCGGCCAATTATCTGCTCAAGGGATATAGACCCAGGGGGAGGACTGCCCTTCGTGGGGGGGGGTCTTTTTAAGGATCTTAACACTTATTTACGCAAGGTTCAAAGAAAACCACGAAAATTCCGAAAGGTTAGGCCGACGGCCGCGATTGGGTTCGAAGCCAGCACCTGCCGCCTACCAGTTTAAAGGTCAGAACCTCTCGGCCACTTGTGGGACCGAATGTCAAACAAAAACCCAAACATTTTATGTTGGTAACTGTTAAAAAAGTATTTTGCAAAGTCTGATACTGACATTTTTTTATAATTAGTTATTAACTTTTACCTTTAGTTCCATTTTAGAAATGATTTTTCTTTTCTTTTGAAGCATAAAAGTCTTGGTTTAAGAATTGCTTTAATGAATCACTCTTAATGGAACTTGACATAAAAGAAACGGCAAAAACCCCAAATGACGTCACAGCTTTAAATCAAATCCGCTTTAGAATAATAATTTTAAAAAGAAAAAAATATATAAAATGAATTCCAGTTGCATTTGAAACTTCCACTTCCTTAATTTTTAAAATGCTTTCTAATAATTACTGTTTCAATTCCATTTTATGTAGCAAAAAAAGGGGACGTAGACAAAATTATTGAATAAAATGAGCAATAATAGAAAAAAGATGTAAAAAATACGTAATTCTTGGTAACTAAATCAAAAGTTAACAATTTTTTTCTTTCCTAATTTCTATTTGTAATTGTTTCAGTTTCTTGTTCAAACATACAATGACATATGTTGCCCTTACTTATTAACCGCTTCCCTGTTTTGCCCTGACGTCGTACGGGCAACGTGCTTTTGCCAATAATGAGTTACCCGTACCAGGTCCGAACGTTAATACTCTAATCATAATTTATTATTCTTACTAGTAAAATTTTTCTGTAAATTTTGTGTTATTAACCCCTTGGGGACGAGCGACACATATACGTGCCGCAAAAAGGCTTAATATTCCTAGTTTATTCCCACCGGTAAAATTATACTGTAAAATTTGCCTTATTCAATCGGAATATTTTCGCGATTTAAAAAGGAACAAATTTCTGGTTTTTAAAACCGGTGACAAAACATTAAAAATTTCGTAAAAAGCTCCCGTCGCGAAGGGGTTTAATCTGAACATTTTCTTTGATACAATTGGACAAAAATTTCTATTTTGATAAATCGGTGAATGAAGATTAAAAATTCTGTAAAAGGCATGAAAAAATAGACGTTATTCGAAAGTTTCTTTTCAAAAATTGATCAGTTAATTCTTTGAAGGATGTTGGGATAAAATATACCCCACTTAATTTTAATTGCAAAATAACACCTTGACACCACAATTTTAAAATGAAAATTTGAATTTTATCAAGTACGTAAAGAAAAGCATTTATCTATTTAGAAATAAGTCCGTTTTTAAATTTTGGTGTCAACCAATTATTTCAGTATTTTATGAAAAGAAACCCCCCCCCCCAAAGTTTTAAATGACTAAGGGACACATATACTTTAAAATTATGAAAAATCTATGTTTTGTTTTTTAATTCATTTACAGCTGATGTTTTTCATAACAATTTGGCACAAGCCGCATCGAAATATTTGTAAAATTGCGCTCGTTATAATAAAAAAATGTAAATTCACCTTGGTCTGTATCAAGGAAACATTTGTGTTTAAATTGATTTTTCACAAAAATATTATTATTATTATTATTATTATTTTACTTGTGCGCATGATAACCCGAAATGTATTAACCCTTTAACGTTCATTGGTTTCGCCACGAAACCATAAAATTTTAATTCCGATACGCAACACTGACACCGGTATTTATATCTAAAAATATCCCTTTTATTATGTATGTGAAAAATCACGTTTTCTTATTTAGAAATATATTTGTTCTTAATTACCGATGTCAGTCATTTATTTCGACATATTAGCAATGAAAATGCTTTGATCGTTAAAGGGTTAAAGGTAATGAATCGAAACTTTCTGGATAATTTTCTTCAAATTGAATTTAAATTTAAGAAATTTAACGGAAATTATTGAACGAATGGGCAGGAGTGTAAAAATCTAGGCGACAGCGACAGTCTCTCACCACTAAATTAAATTTTATTCAGTATTTTTCTATCAATCTTTTTTTTTTTTTTTTTTTTTTTTTTTTTTTTTTTTTTTAAGATGACTAATAAAATTTAAGGGAAGAAAACTGATGAATTTTAGCTGTCAAGGAGTACGTGCTTATACTTGAGTTTTACGTCCGTGTTATGGGTTACTCAGGTGTCAAAAGTTATTAAAATTTGCAGATTTATATTTTTAAAATTAAAAAAAAAAAAAACTTTAGAATTGTTTTATTTATTGCCTAAACTTTACTTCATTTATTTTATCTTTGCAATATTCTTAAACATGTATTAAAATTTCAAATTACTAGAGGAAATAGATCTTTTTTAAATCATGAATGCATACTATACACAAATTATCAGTAGTTAAAAAATCATACATTAAGGATTACTTATTATTAATAAATTGCACTACAGTGTTTAATAAAAATTAAATATTAAATTGCATGGAGAAAAATACTACAATATTAACAAAAAACTGGGTGCTTTGTGTAAAAATGAGTGCATGGAGCCACGTTAAATATTTGTATCCGAAATCATTTTTTTCATCTGTTTAACCCCTTGAGGGGCGGTGGTTACCTATACCACTTAATTTTAATTTCTAAACGCCACATTCGCACCGGAATTTTGTTTAAAAAATTACGGTTTATTGAATGCGTGAAGTACAGCTGTTTCTTATTTACAAATAAAGTTGTTTTCAAATTCCGGTGTCAGTCATTAATTTCAATACTTAAGCAATGAATTTGGCCTGCCCCGCAAAGGGTTAAATAGTGTGTGACGTTTTTAAACTTGCGAAGTGTATAAGAAAATGATGTAATTTAAAAGGGTATAACTTTACGATTTTTAACTCTCTTTAACATAGTTGGAAATTCTATATTCTGACTCGCGGATATGCTGTCAGATTCCCATGAAATTGATGTATTTTATTGCTGATTATGGTGGCATGTTCGATATTTAAAGTGAAGTGTCTTTATCAAAAATATTTTTAAGATTATCTGAAGAAATCGCAACTTCCTTCAAATATTCTACAGAAATCTGAAGAAATTTTGTACATTTAGCTAGATCATAATAATAGCTTCAGAATTTTATAATACATCTTAAAAATTATATGCAGCATTTTTTAATGGTTCAATTGATTATAGATTTTCTACAGATTATTTTAAAGATTATCTTCAGATTTTTTAGTAGGGTGTTTAAAATTAATGATTAATTTACAGGAATACTCAAAAGAATTGCGTTACATTGCGGTATAAAATCATTTGGGGGTGTATTTTAATGTTATTATCATAGCTGCCAACTTTTACGCATTTTTCCTACCACAAAAATTTTATAGTAAATATTGCGTCGAAATCTTATTATTAAAGAAATGGAAAATCTCTGTACAATTTTAGTGGTAGCAAAAATGCTTAAAAGTTGGCAGCTATGTATTATACTATTTTAAATACATTGGATCAATATTAACGTTTTTTTTAGTAACTTCTTAACTCCATGAAAACAGTGGGAAAATATACTCCACTTTAATGTACTCCATTTTAATTGCAAAATGCAAATTTGATACCAGTATTTTGAAATGGTAATTGTAATTTTATGAAATACGCTAAAAAAAAGCTTTTAAATATTTTGAAATAAATTTATTCTTAAATTCTGATGCCAATCAATGATTTCATCATTTTAAGAATTGAAGTGTTTTGCACTCAAAGGGTTATAAATGATTTTGATTTTCTTTTAGATTATAAAAAAAATATATTTTTTTTTTTTTTTTTTTTTTTTTTTTTTTTTTTTTTTTTTTTTGTAGGGATTTTTTTTTTAAGTCCAAGCGGCCGCAGTTGGAATCTTGTTAGTGGCCTCGAACATCTCTATGCCATTCGAAATAAAGTTTTTAATTGCATTAAAGACATCAGCCACTCTAGATAAATTTGCAAGATATGCGAAGCATTGTGCCACCCATATTTATTGCTTTAATCGGCTGCTTTTTACTTTCTTCTATCTTTACAAGAGGAAAGTATTGGATTCATGAAAATTTTCGACGGATTTACACGTTTCAGAAGGTCCTGAACACTTTTTGACTATTTTTAAAAAATGTCTGTCTGTGATTCTGTCAGTTTGTCTGTGAGTCTGTCAGTCTGTCTGTGAGTCTGTCTGTATGTGACAAAAAATTTGTGGGCGCTCTATCTCAAGAACTCATGCTCAAAATTTAATAAAATTTTATATTCAGTTAGACCTTGATATGAATTAGCGCCTATTGGTTTTTGGTGAAAATTGGCCAGCAGGTGGCGCTGCTATACTACGTTTTTCATGATTTTCAAGATTGCTATATCTCAAGAACTAATGCACAGAATTCCACCAAACTTTAGATTCTGTGACCCCTTGATATACATAGACGCTGATTAATTTTGGTGTAAATTGGCCAGCAGGTGGCGCTGCTATGCCACGTTTTCCATGATTTTCATGATAGCTATATCTCAAGAACTAATGCACAAAATTTCACCAAACTTCAGATTCCGTGATACCTTGAGATACATAACCGCTGATAAGGTTTCGGTGTGCACTTCCCTATAGGTGGCGCTACTATGCTACATTTTGCACGACTTTTGCGATAGCTATATCTCAAGAACTAACGCAGAGAACTTCATCAAATTTTAGATTCTGTTACACTAGAATATGTAACATAATTAGACGCTGATTACATTTTGGTATTAACCTTGCATCAGGTGGTGCAGCTATGCTGCACTTTGCACGATTTTTCCGATATATCTCAACAACCAACGTACAGAATTTCATCAAACTTCAGATTTTGTTACAAAATGACATATAACATAATTACACGATGATTACGTTTTGTTATGAATCCTTCAACTGATGGTGCTGCTGTGCTATATTTTACACGATTTTTTAAAAACTAGCTATATCTCAAGAACTAATGTACAGAATTTCATCAAACTTCAGATTCTTTTACACCATAACATAATTAGACGCTTTTTTATGTTTTGGCATAAATTGTCCAAGATATGGTGTTTCTGTGCTACGTTTTGCAAATTTTTTGTTATAACTATATCTCTAGAAATAATGGACGAAATTCCATCAAATTTCAGATTCTGTTAGGTCTTGACATAAATAGATGCTTATTAGGTTTTAGTAAAAATTACCCAACATGAGGCACTACTAAGCTCATTTTCTCAGAATATTAATTAAATTTTGCGTTTTAGGCTTTTCGGGTACCAGAATCTCATTAGGCTAGGTCAAATGTTCGAGGAAATTCGATAGTGGGTAACTTTGGGGACACCACGTTTTTTTAAAAAAATATTAAAATGTACTTATGAGATAGAAGAAAGTTTTGGGATTGACACATCCAACTAGTTATTTAATATAGCCCAAAATAAACGGGAGAGCTCCAGAAATTGAAAACGGTATTACAAGGCTGCTACAGGCGACTATTTTTTAATTCTGACTGGCACCACTTTCTGGAAGCAGAAAATTTTAAGAAAATTGTAAGAAGACTATGTTTCAAAATTTATATTAGAAAAATATTGGTACAAACAGAATATAAATATAGTTGCCTGTGGCACCTCTGTATTACAACTTTAAATGAAGTGAAATTTTAACAGTATATTTGAAAAAAAAAAAAAAAAAAAGGAATGCCATCTTCATGTTTTGAAACTTTAATTTATCTGATCACCGTGTTGCTTCGTAACATTTTATTCCCTTTCGCTTTAATTTCATTTAATGTGGCCAAAAGTCAAAATAAGTAATGATAAGCATTTGAAAAGATAAAATTAGCTTCTTATTTAAAAACATTATTTTAAAATTTATTGTCATTTCATTATTATAATTTAACACACATTTCTCTATGTACATATGCTAACAATTAATCAAAACTTTGTACTCAGTTGTTTGAAATTGCTGAAATTGTTTTAAAAATGGAAGTAAAAGAACAAACGGCGAAAAAAAATGTTGGTTTAGAACAGAGATGTAAAAATCTCAGGTTGAGCGGTCAATCTCTCACTATTAAATTTAATTAATTTTCTTCGCTTAAATTATATTAGCATTCTCACCAAAAAAGTTAAACAAAATATTATATTAAGAATAATGAATAAACTTTACTAAAACCAAGATTTTTGCACCCTTAGTTTAGTATTTCGATTACCATCATTTCCGTAGATAAACTGGAGCAAAATTCTGTTTTTCGGCCCGCAAAATTCAGTCAGTAGTTTATCATAAGTATATATCGCGATACAAATTAAAACATTTTATTTTTAAAAATTTTCCGTGTCGAAACAGAATTCTTTGAGCTGCGGCTTATCTACAGGAAATTACGGTATGACTTTTTGAATTTCCATTAAATGATACAGAACCACATTAATGAGCCAAATTAACATTACAAAACATACACTCAACATGTTAAAAATCCCTCTTAATTGATTTTTCATTACTTTAAACTAAGATAGAACAACTTTATTATTGCTTTTAACAAAACGTGACATAAATGAAATGGAGGAAATGATAAGAATAATAAAAAAGGGACATAGCTTTAAATGAAATCCACTTTAGAGTGATAAATTCAAAGAATGAAGAAAATACACCGAGATTTTGAAACTTCATCTTCTTTAATCCCGTAATAATTTATAGAACTTCCTTCTTTAATTCCAATTAATACTACAAAAAAAAAAAAAAAGCCTAATAAAAACTACTTAAAACGAAAGGTAACTGATTAGTAGTTTAAAATTAACTGAATTGATTTAAAGAAAATTACTCAAGTTTATAAATAAAATGAACTTATAGAAACAGATTATGACAGTATGAATTTTAATTAATTACGATTTTTTTTAATTATTGGGTTATTTTTCGAATCGTTTTTTCTTTTCTTTTAATTCTTTAAATGTAATTAATTTCTTAATTTCTACTCTTTTATTTATTTTTTATTCTCAATAGAACGTTCGTAAAAAAATAATGAACATTTAATTTATGTATTAATACATTTTTATATATATTTATATATATATATATATTTGTATATATAATAAAATATTTTTTAAATAGCTGTAAACTAGAATGTTAAATCCATAAACAAAAATATTAAATACCCCATCGAGAACAAATAAACAATTTTTCAAACCTTTATCTCAATTAGCAAAAAAGCATTATTGTTTATCGAACAAGCAAATTATAAAAATATGAACATTGTGAAAATCAGTTTAAAGTTTAACTTTTGTATGGGTAATTGCGCTAAATCAGGGATGCACAACCTTTTTACCAGAAAATCGGTTGACACCAGAATATTTGAAAAATGTAGTTTCTTTTCTTTAATAGCAAATTTTCTGTCATTACTATAAGGAAAATTATTCTGCATAAAAATAGTGGTATAATTGTGGCCCGCGGACCAAAGGTTGTGCACCCCTGCGCTAAATCCATTAATAAAATGTACAATATATCGCGATAAAATAGTCCTATAAGCAAAACTAGGGTGTCAAAATCATCACAATTAAAATCGCTTTCAGTTAATTTTTATCCATTTTAAGGTACGGGCCCTCTTACTTTAATTGTTATTGCACATATTTTGCCAAAAAGAAAAAAAAACTCTCACTATCGATTTATTAACCCCTTGAAGGGCGGTGAGATTAAATACAGCCTACATTATTTTAATTGTGAAATGCCACCTTGACATAAGAATTTTGAAATAAAATTTTAATTATATCGTGTACTTGAAGAAAAGCTTTTATCTATCTTGAAACTAATTTGTTTTTAAATTCTGGTGCCAATCAATCATTTTAGATTTTTAAGAATGCAAGTGCTTTGCTCCTCAAAAGGTAAATGTATTTTAGTTAAAAGAATACCTAAAATATATTATGTATGTTGTTCTTGATACCTTAGACATTAATGTAAATAATTATTCAGGGAAAGCAAAATTTTATTCAAAATTCAGGGCATAAATTGTTTATGCATGAGTTGTTTTCTAAAAATTCCTGTTTAAATTCATTTTGAGTTGCAATAGAAGCCCAATAAACATTGATTTCAAATGAGCGATAACCGATTCGATTCACGTTTCTTTTTTTACCTAAATTAATTAAATTTTCGTGCCGATTTAGGAATTCGAATAAAAAAGAAATCAATATACGGTTATCGGTTAATTAATCGAATGTTATCTATCACTTGTTTGAAATTTATTAACGTGCTTTTAATTTTTGTAAAATTAGAAATAAAAATGAAGCTATAGAAATAAATTATGAGATTTATATTTAAGTTTCATGAATTTATTCGTTTTTTCTTTTGAAAGATAAAATATATCTTTTAAGAACTGCTTTAAAAATTGTTTGAATTGATTGCTTCTGATAGAGAATGACAATCAAAGAAACTGTGGAATATGAGCAGAATTAATAACTAGCTTTACAGCTTTAAATGAAATCGGCTTTAAAATAATAAATTAGACAAAAGTGTAAAGAAATTCTAGCTTGGTTTCAAAACTTCTTCTTATTTAATCCCTGTAGTGTTACCTAACTTTTTTTAAATTTAATTCTATTGGGTCATGTGGAAAGTTCTGTCTTATAATGTAATTTTATACCTACTTTTTAAAAATTCATCTTTCTTCATTGACACAACTTATTAAAATAGTTAAATTCCCATTATTTTATATTAATGTGAAACGCGAAAACTGTCAGAATTTTAAAATTCAAAAAAGTGGTGTCAATAAAGAAATATGAATTTAACCCTTTAACGTTCAAAGCATTTTTATAGCTAAGTTGTTCAAGTAAATGACTGACACCGGTAATTGTGAACAAATATGTTTGTGAATGGGAAATAGTCATTTTCCTCATACATAATAAACTGGATTTTTTTTATATTGAAATTCCTGTGTCGTTGTTGCATATCGGAATAAAATTTTGTGGTTTCGTCGGGAAACCAATGAATGTTAAAGGGTTAAAAAATAGGCGTGAAATAACATTATATGACAGTACTTTCAGGTTGAATTAATACTCAACCCATTCGCGACCGAAGCCTCTTACTAAATTTATAATGTATGTCACTGGTTTTTGAAAACAGAAATTTGTGCCTTATTAAATCGAGAAAATGATCTGATTAAATAAGGCAAAATTTACGGTATAATTTTACTGGTGGCGATAAACACGGATTCTTAACACTAGAACGACGGGAACTTTCACGAAAGTTTTATAAAATATATTTAAAACCAGAAAAATAATTTGAAGTTATTTAATATATTTGTTTAACTCATATCATTACAACTCAGATGTAACTTATCTCGTGAAGATTTTTCTGGTTCGAATCGACAATTTGTCCAGTGATCGGTGTCAAATTGACACCTTCCCGGCGTTCTAGTGTTAAACCTCTTTGTGGCACATATACGTGTCGCTCGTCCGCAGGGGGCTAAGGGAAGACACAACTGCAATGCTACGTCTTCTGACATTAACATTATTCAAACATTTCATGCTTGGTTTTCAGGTTCCTGGAATTTCCAAATCAGGAACTTCTGTAATAAAAGTATCATTTTATAGAAAATATCTTACCTCATGCAGTGTTCATTTCGAATATATATTATTTCAAGTATGCAAAGTTAAAAAAAAGTACCTAGCAATGTTTTAAGTCGTAAAATAGTTTTTTTTATTTATTTAAGTGGAGAATTTGACCGATTTAATAAAATAACAATCTCTCTAAAATAATCGTAGTTTTCAAAAAGCCTCAGGCTCAACAGCTCTGAATATTGCCTTTGGGTCGAAGAAGACCCGAACACCTTATGAATTTTAAATAGGACGAAACATGTGAACGGGATTCATATATATATATATATATATATATATATATAATACCATATGTGACAGGATTGTTATATATATATATATAATACCATATAAGATACCCTTAATAAGAAGTGGAGTTTCAAAATGAAATTTACAATTCAAAAGAAATAAAAATAAATCAATAAAACACACATTCTTAATTACTTGAGCTTTTTCATCATAGTAATTTGAATGCTAATATATAACTATTGTATAATACTACAATTCAACGAATAGTAGAATTATATAATGGTTATATATAAAATATTGTTATATTTACTGGGAAATAACGGTACCCGTACGAACACTTTTTATGTATGCAACTAATGTGATACGTAACTAAATGTTATATAAATGTTTAATCATAATGTAATGCAGTGGCGTAACCAGCGTAGGTGCCCAAAACCAGTAATATTGTAATGTTTTCTTCTTGATTCATAGTAGAAAATATTTTGGTTAGATAAGGTGAATAGAACTTGCAAAAATTCCCGGTACTCAGAGCATTTGGGCACCTACCCTGGCTAAGCCACTTTAATGCACATGTTCGATAAAACTGCAAGAGAAAATTAGACAAAGTTGAGTTTTTTATATCTCCGAAAAATTGTACTTTTCAGCCAAAAATCACATTAACCTTTTCCGGCACAGACAAAATCTGTTGGTAAAATGAGAATTTATCGAGTGACACCGGAATTCACAAACGAATTTTTTTATATATTTTGAAATCCTTAATTTAAGCTTTTACTGTAAATGCAGAATCTTCTTAAAATATTATTGGTACCGTTTGCATGTTTTGGAGTTAAAATAAGGTATCCCAGGCCGGGCACAGTGTGCCGGAAAAGGTTAACTCGCGTCGAGAGCATTTTACGAAGTTTTTAATGTTTTGTCACCGGTTTTTAGAAAGAGAAAATTGTGGTTTGATAAATCAAGAAAATGCGCCGATTAAATAAGTAACGTTTTACAGTAAAATTTTACTTTGTACATAGCTGCAACTTTTACGCATCTTTGCTACCACTAAAATTATACATAGATTTTCCGTTTGTTTAATCATAAAATTTTGATGATTAAATAAGACAATACTTACTATAAAATTTTTGTGGTAGGAAAAATGCATAAAAGTTGGCAGCTATGTTTTGGGAATAAACAAGGATTCTTAAGCCTTTTTGCGGCTTGTATACATGTCGCTTGTCCTCAAGGGGTTAACACCTAAAATACTATAGGGATTTCTGTAAAAAATATTTTTTCTGGTAGAGTATAAATTTAAGGTCATCTGTGGCAGACAGTTTTAAAATATTTTAACCCTTTGAGGACCAATGGTATGTCTATGAAACTACTTAATTTTAATTCCCACAAGCCACATCCGCACCAGGATTTTTCTACAAAAATTTTCAATTTATTAGATAGGTGAATTATAGCTTTTTCATTTTTACAAATAAAGTTGTTTTAAAATGTCGGTGCTAATCATTAATTTCAACACTTAGGCAATGAAAATGTTCTGTGCTGCAAAGGGTTAATTAGTTTCCAGAAAACAAAATCTTGAAAAGGAAAAATTTCTCTAAAATTGTCATTGATCTCAAATAAAAAGTTTAAGTCGCAAAAAAAAAAAAAAAAAAAAAAAAAAAAAAACCTCTACCATAAATGTTGAGCTTAATTTTGATTGAATATGGATACTAAATTGCATTAACCCGCGAGTAGTCGCGACTTTTTTCACAACGTCATTAGTCGCGCTCGGTCTTTTCGCCGCTGGCACCCTGCATACCAACATGTAAAATAAGAAATATTTTTCACCTAATATACGAAGATAACCTTTCAATTAATATATAAATTCGCAGTTTTCTTAAGTTATGCATTTTATTCAAGAGATCTGGAGTAATTAGAAAAGTAAAAATGAACTGACATTAGTGATTGTTACGTAGACTTTTAAGCCAATTTCAACTTTCTTTCTAAAAATGTACCTGAAAGAAAAACAGAGGTGTCCTGTTACTTCACTATGGTGGTCAAGAAACTTTCAAAGTCAGCTACCTGGTAGATCTCTGCTGTATTTGTAATGTGATACAAGTTAGAAGATGATAAGTTATACGGGCGGCGAAAAGACCGACACGTGATTACTGACGGGTTAAAATAGATGTGGTAGTTTCCGAAAATTCCGGTCACATCAAGCTCACATATTTCTCATAGTATTACACTCAGAGCCTGATTACTAACGGGGCACTCTCTCACCAGAAAAAAATTATAGAAATTTTCGTCTTCTTTAAACGCCCTTTTCATACAAGATTACTGTCATGAATAAGGAAAAATTCTTTAGTTCTTTTTCCTGGTGGGAGAGTGCCCCGTTAGTAATCAGGCCCTGATTACACTCTGTCGTGTCTTCCTTGTTGCTGTAAAGTAGACAAAGAAGGATGAGTCTGTCGTGCAACAAACTGTAACCCATTCGAAGAAAAACGAAATTTATTATTATTTTGTTAATCCTTTTAATTCCGATTTTTTTAATAGGAAATATTACTTTTGCGTTTATAACATTGACATTAGCAGTCCAATTACATTAATTAGAATTTAACGAATGTTTCATTGTCTGAGGCATAAAGAATAATTATTTTTTACGTACTTTTTATGTACTATTTTATACGTACTTACGTGTTTCAGTTCATATTCATTTCACAACAGCCTATGAAAAAGTTTGAAAATGTTTAAAAAATATTACAGACATAGAAAATTTAACTTGTATAACATGATTCTAATAAGGGGTGCACAAATCTAGACGCCAGCAGGCAATTCCTTACCACAAAATTTCTTTCTTCTTTTTTTCCTGCCTAATACTACGTGTAAAATACTTCTTAGAATGCTATTAAATCTTCAGGGAAGAAAACTTTTAAATTTTAATAGTGAGAGACTACCTGCTGGTACCTAGAATTTTGCATTCATGTTTTAATATTTTTTCCACTTTATGACGCATGATTCTTTCAGGTATTTTAAATTTAAAAAGTGAAATTTTAAGTTGCTCGGAAAGTTGTGTCCGTTTGAAAAAACTAAATTCATACCGGAAAATTTATTATTTACTAAACACGAGATATCGGAAATACTGTTTAATAAGTAAGTGTTAGAATTTTTCGGTGCTAATTAATTTTCCCGGACGGCCCACTATATGTTTAAAATAAAAGAATTGCAATCGATGTAAAGAGAACTAAGCAAATATTTATTTTTATTATTATTATAAAATACTTAAATATTAATGCAGTCATATAGTAAATGCATCGACACATACTAATATTACTATATGTAAACTGCAACAAAAGTTTGTTAAAACAAAATAACATTTAATTAAAAGACATGCATTATTAATAATACACCAGACTCAATAGGGTTAATATAACTATTCTAGCCAATCCTAAAAATATGAAAAAAAACTAATATATGATGCCCAGTTAATTAATCGAAATTAAATAATTAATTGTTTTTTTATCATTGAAATTAACGTCAAAATTAGTAATTGATGTGATTTAAAAATTTATAAAAAATACCAAGAAAACATTTATGACTTAAAGAATTTAATTTTATTATTAATAATGAGCAATGATATCACAGCTTTAAGTGAAATTCGCTTTTTAAAAATAACTTTGGAAAAAGAAAAAAAAATCCCAGAAAGATAGGAAGAAATCCGAAATAACTTTTAAAATTTCAGCTTCTTTAATCCCCGTGATCTTTGATATTTTTATCCGTTTTAATACTTGTGGGTAGTGGGAGGCCATGAACAAACATTCTTTTAAATAGGAGATAATATTTGCTTGAAGCAATCTTAAAGTTTATAAACAAAATCTACTTATAGAAACCGGTTTGGACTTTAGAAACTTTTTTCTTTTTAACAATAAAAACAAATAGCTGTAGTGAGTTTCTTTCAATAAAACGTGACATAAATAAAAACAGAATAAATTAGAAGAAAAAAAAACTTATGAGCAACGCAACTGTAAAAGAAATCCGCTTTAGAACAATAACTTTGAAAAAAGAAAGGATGGAAAAAATCCAAGATTTATTTTAAAATTTCAACTTCTTTAACCCATTCGTGCCCAGCATCTTTTGTGTAAATTTTAGTTGGTTGGCACCACTATTTTTAGAAGATTTAAGTTTAGTTCACTAATCACGAAAATGCGTCATTAAAATAAAATAATTATTGCTTTTCTTTTTTACCGATGTCAAAAACAGTGCTGAATGCACGTTTTGAAGCGTCCCTAAAAAGGGACGCTAGGCACTAATGGGTTAATGCCATGATCTTCTTTAATATACAGGGTGGTCATAAAAAAACTTTGCCGATATACGGAGCTCTAGCGGCCAGTCCGCTCAACCGATCGAAATGAAATTTCAGATATAGCTATTCAAAGGTATGAGCTCGAGATTCTGTGAGCGACAACAAAATGGAGCTCACGGTTACGGTTATAGTTACAGAAACTCGAAAATTTCCAATGGCAGCACCCATTTCTTTTCATCGCAAAATGCTCAGCGCATGCGAAAACCCTAAAGAGCGTTGGAACCGTACGTGTATCGCAAGAAACGGACATGTTATGCACGTACAAAAAAACATTCTGGGAATCCTTCCCCCCATAGAAAATACTCGATTGGGGCGCAAGGAGGAAATTTGCATATGACACAGACTCAGTACACTAATCTCTGATTACAATACAGATCGGAGAAACTAAAACTTTTATTTTGATTACACATTTTTCACATGGGTGCCGTCACCATCACAGGCAATTACGGCACCCATGTGGAAAATGTATAATCAAAATGAAAGTTTTAGTTTCTCCGATATGTATTGTAATCAGAGATTAGTGTACTGAGTCTGTGTCATATGCAAATTTCCTCCTTGCGCCCCAATCGAGTATTTTCTATGGGGGGAAGGATCAGAATTTTCGTTATAACATATGTTAAGTCAATGCAGCAGAAAAATCGACAAGTTAAATAAGTTAAATATATTAAAATTAAAATTAAAATTCTGGTGAGAAACACTTTTTCATAAAACTTGAGTATAATACCCGGCGGTTCTAGTGTTAATGGAAGTGCTTTATTTTCAATCTTTTGCTATCAGTATCTTTCTTCTACAATTATATGCTGCAAAGTTAGTCGGCGTGTTTATTTGTTTATTTTCCGCGACATTGTTTATAATTCACAGAGATAAATTTTAGAAAAGTCTTTTTTTTTATTATTATTCAAAAGAGAGAATGGTTTCATTATAACTTCACATAAAAGAACGGAAAAAAGGAAAAAAATGTAAACGTCGACAGAACTTAAAATGTAATTATTATCTTTATTAGTAATCGTCTTACCACAACCATATAATAAATGAATGTTGTAATTTTTTACATTTTTGTGATTCAGCTGTCAGAGCATATGGAAAAAAAATATTTTTCTTACCAGTATCTTTTAACAATAATATTTATGGTATATTTTTATTCCTTTTCTTACGGATAAAAATGTATCGATGAGGATGACAATTGGACCGAGTTCTCACTTGTGTTGGAAACATACCGGAAAATTTTGAATAGCAATTTCCTCTTCTTTTATTTGTAGAATATATATCATCTTATAAAACAATAATAACTATTTAAATTTACTGGTGAAAATTTGGATTTTCTTAAATAAAAACTAAGCCAGATATGGAATACTACAGTGTTGCCTCATGTGGCTGATTTCTTTATTGGGCGGGGGGATTTTAAATTCTTATTAGTAAGTTTAACCTTCCTATCTGAATGGGTCTAATCGACCCACAACTTCAATTTATTTTATACGACTCGAACCAGGACTTATTTCATAAAGAAAGTTAAATAATAGATTCAGAGAAATAAGTCAATTAAAATATTAAAATATTTTCAATAACAATTCTGGTGCGAAATGTTTTTAATCAAGAATTAGCAAAATTTGAACAGGGTGGGAAGGTTGAAAAGTTATTGTTTCAAGCATTGACAGCTGAACAGTAGAGCAATATCAAGGGGTTGAACAGTTGACAACAACTTTACGCCGAGTCTTGAATGTGCGATGACAAATATTCCACAAATAAATTAAAAGAAAATTGCTATTTAAAATATTCTGGTGTCAATACCAATAATAGTGTGAATTCGGTACATTAGTAGTGACGTCAAGATCCCTGTCTTCAGACGTTGAGAGTTTAGATTGCAGATTTTTATTTCCAATCTTTTGGTACTAGTACCTTCCTTCTACAATAATATGTTGCAAAGTTAGTCTGTGTTTATTTATTTTCCACGACTGTGTACAATTCACAGAGATAAATTTTAAAATAATTCTTTTTTCTTTCAAAAGAGAAAAGAATTGTTTCAGAATAAATTCACTCAAAAAGAAAGAAAAAAAATGAGAAAAATATAAATGTCAACAGAGCTTGAAATGTAATCCGCTTTAGAGTGATAAATTTTCATAAATAAACAAAAAAAGACTGTTCCATTTTGACAGTTACTTTTTTTTGTTGTTGTTTTAATCCCAGTGATACCATCTAATATTTTCTGTTTTGATTCCATTGAATGCTGCAAAATACCATAAGAATAAACACTCTGTAAAAAGAAATAATAATCGATTCAAAACAACATAAAAAATAGCGCAATTTTTAATTATTTTTGGTCGTACTTAATCTACGATTATCGATTGTTATTTACTATTCTGTAGATTAAAACATATAATGTCATCACTTTTGAATTTTTATCAATAAGTTTGTAAATAAAATTAAGCTGGAGATACCGATTATGACTTTACATATGTTAATCTCTTTAAAAAAAAAGTGTAAATCATCAGTAAAAAGTACAATGATATATGACGGTAATGACGCTACATATCGAAAAAAAAAAAATCAAACCGATATGCTTTAAATGTATTAAAATTTTCTTGCCATTAAGTAGCCAAGTAAGTTTACTTCGATTTATATATATATATATATATATATATATATATATAAACCCAGATATTAGCAAGTATAACAATGCATTTTTTTGAATTTTTTTTCATTAATTTTTGAAATGAAGAAAAAACAAACATAAAAATATTTTAAAGATTGCTATAATTCTGCCTCTAAACTTTTTCAAAAATTTGGATTTAAAGAAATTCTTACATTCGAACAGATATTTTCATTGCTTTGGTATATTTTATATTTTTTAACACATAAATAAAATTAAGTAGGCACATTTTGTCCAGTATCTACACAAATGTATATGTATGTATGCGGTTGCATATATATTGCTGACGATGTTGCAGCATTCACCCCTTCGGAACGAGTGTCATTTACGGTATTTTTTATCATTTTATCACCGTTTTTTTAAAACAGAAATTTCTGTCTGATAGAATCGGGAAAATTCTTGGAACGAAATAAGGCGAATTTTAGCATATTCACAGTATCCGCAAGGAAACTCTTCGAGAGGGTTGAATTCTGATAGGGATTGGCCGACGCGTTTTCACGTAACTTGGCGATAATTATACTTGGCGAGCGATAGATGCTTCCGTCGAGGAGTTTGATTTCCTTCCGAACCGAGTACAAAGTAACTTTTCTCTTGCAGCATTGCATTGGATGGAACGTGTCTTACTGAAAGCTGTACTCTTTAAAAGTTTTTAAACACAAATTTTTACTTTGTACTCGGTTTACTTACTCGGCTCCGAAGGAAATCAAACTCGACACAAGCGTCTATCGCTACGCCAAGTATAATTATCGCCAAGTTACGTGAAAACGCGTCGGCCAATCACTATCAGAATTCAACTCTCCCGAAGAGTTTCTTTGCTGATACTGTGAATATGCCGAATTTTACAATAAAAAGTTATTTATGAGAATAATCAAGGATTCTAAGCACCTTATGAGGCACGTATACCGGACGCTCGTCGCCAAGGGATTAAGAGTCTTAGCTTGATTTTCATGGTAAAATTAATTCAGTTTTTTTAGATAATTTACATACTGGGTGATCCAAAAGTCAGGACGAAATTTAAAAATGAATAATTCGAAAACGAATCAAGATACAATAACACGGTTTGCACCGAACGGAGGGAGAAGAAACTGGGTTTTGTGTAACAACGAAAACAAGTTGTTGGCGGCCAACAAATGGAGCTATAGTGCTTTACTGCACCCAAAAAAATGATTTACAAATGAAAAAATTTTAACAACTTACAAGTCAGTTTAATTACAGTTAATTAGTACTACAGTAAATGTTCATTGTGTTGTCCATCATACATAAGTGCAATTGTGAGACTAAGCACCACACCATTTCACAACATTTAGTAGCATTTTTTGTGTTATGGCAGACACATTTTGGCGAATGGCACCTTTCAGTGCTACTAATAATGCCATTGTTCGCCAACAGAACTATATTTTTTCATTGACACACAAAACCCGGTTTCTTTTCTATGCGTTTGGTGCAAACTGTATCATTGTATCTTGATTCGTTTTCGAATCATTCTTTTTGAAAGTTCGCCCTGAATTTTGAATCACCCGGTACTTTCTTACATACTATTAATTATGCATCTCCCTTGTAACGTCTGCCTTTCAATGCTGAGTTTTTTTATTAACCCATTAACGCCCACCGTCCTCTTTTGAGGACGGTTACAAAAACATCAAGAAAGCGGTTTCCCCACCAGTGAAGAGGAAGGTAATACCAATTAATATATACCTTATATTGATTGGTATTTATACCTTATATTGATTGGTTTTCAATAAATACCTTATTTCGCGAGACAGAATCCTTGATAAATTTAGGGCTAATTCTATGGGTTCTGTAGTGTAAGTCACATAACTTATTAATTGCTATGCTTGTTAGCCACCGTTATTTATGAAAAGTTTGCTTGGCCTTATTCAATTAATGAGAATGTGCCAATAAAATTAATCACAATTTTTTTTGTTCTATAATACTGGTAGCCAAAAATCGTAGCCTGTGACTTACACTACAAGTACTCATGGAAATAGCCTTAGATAAAAGTTAATTTGATTTTAAAAGTGGTGGGAAATAGATAATTTAAATTTTTGCAAAGAAAATAATTCGGGCGTTAATGGGTTAAGTATTATTCAGTAACCTCAAATACTTTTATATCTTTACCGTGATTTACGTTCCTACATTGTATCATTTTGTAGTAGACAAAACGCAATAAAATTATGTTTTCGTTTGCCTTAAGGTTAGTATTATAGCCACGATTTCTCATCAATATTCATAGCCTTGAACCGCAACGCAGCATACAAAAAAAAAAAAAAAAAAAAAAAAAAAAAAAAAAAAAATTAACTTCACATTTTATGTTCTGTAATTACTGATACTTGAAATCTAGAAATCTTACAACAAATAGTGTATTTGTTTTTTAGCAGTTGGCTAAAATGCAGCTTTACGCATTCTTAGTTACAATGTTTCATCAGCATTAAATTATCATATTCTGAATGTTGTTATTTTTTTTTCTTTGAGAGTTGCCTTTCTTTATCAAAATCTAATAATTTAGGACGAAAGGATTTTTTGCCGCAATACTTTATATGAAACAATGAAAATGACAATTTACTGTTTTAAAGACACGCTCAATTTGAAATTATTTTTTGTGTATCAAAATGTAACTCTTAATTTAGAAATATAACCGATTATCAAACATCTGATGTACAGTTTTTTTTTTCGTTTTAATGAACAATTAAAAGTGAATATGGTACCATCTACTACCAATTATATTCATTCCGAAAGAAATATTTCTTTATTTTATTTTTAATCATCGATTCCACAGTGTTTGTATCGCTTGCTGTAATTATTGAGGGAAAAATGCATACATGCCGCTGTCCATAAGTTTTTTTTTTTTTTTTTTAAGCTTGAATTTAGGGACAGTATAACTTATATTCGAACAGCTATTTTCCTTTCTTTGCAATATTGTGCATTTTTAAATAAATGAATAATCTTTAGTAGGCACATTTTGTCCAGTATCTACAAAAATGTATATATATGTATGTATGCAAACGCATTTGTATATTGCTGCCGATGCTGTAGCATTAAGTTTCTTAACTTGATTTTCATAGCGAAATTAATTCAATTTTTTGCATACTTTACAAACTTTTTTACATGCTACTAATTATGAACATCCCTTATAACTTCTGCTTTTCAACGCTGTGTTTTCGATTAAGTATTATTCAATAACCTCTAACCCTTCTACACCTTTACCGTGATTTATGTTCCTACATTGTATCATTTGTAGTCTACAAAACGCAAGAAAATTACATCTGCTTTTGCCTTGAGGTTAGTAATATAGCCATGAATTCTCATTTAAATCAATAGCCTTGGACTGCAGCGCAGCATACAAAAATAATTTTAACTTCGTACTTTGAGGTTCTGTAACTACTGATGCTTGAAATCCAGAAATCTAACAACAAATAGTGTATTTCCCTTTTATCAGTTGGCTAAAATGCAGCTTTACGCATTCTTAGTTTCGCATTCATCAGCATTAAATTATGCTAATCTAAATGTTGTTATTTTTTTAATTTGAAAGTTGCCTTTCTTTATCAAAATCTAATAATTTAAAATGAAGAGATTTTATGCGGGAATACTTTTCATGAAACAATTAAAATGACAAGTTAAAATTTTAATGACACGCTTAATTTGAAATTATTTTTCATACATCAAAATTTAACTTTTAACTTCTTAACTGATCAATATTTTTGAAAAAACTTTCAAAAAATGTCTTTTTTTTTTTTTTTTTTTTTTTTTTTTAATGTTGCTTACAGAATTTTTAATCCTTTATCACCGGTTTTTCAAAACAAAAATTTTTGCCTAATAGAATCGCAAAAGTGCTCGGATTAAATAAAAAAAATTTCACAATAAAATTTTACTGGTGATAATAATAAATTATGATTAGAGTATGGGATGCCCATACGTGATACAGCAAAAACAGGGAAGCGGTTAATTTAGAAATACACTATATTGCCATTGATTATGGGACACTTGCGATTTTAGACATTTTACTAAATATCTAGAAAAATACATGAGGAATCATCTCGAAACTCTTGGTGTATAAATATAATAGTATACGTCATACATATCCGGGAAGATTTTTTACCGAAACTCCATAGGGGACCGTCAACAAATTAAAAAAGAATGAATATCTTTTGAATAACCCTGTCAAAACTAATGTAGCAAAAGCACTCAAACTCTAGATTATGATTGAATGTTTTATTGTAATACACTGTGTTCATTTTTATGCAAATAGCATGCATACTCGCAGAGTAATTAAGATTTTTATAAAAATGGTCCCAAATTTTTCCAAGTTCTTTCCTTATAATTTTCAGAGTTCTTAATATAAAATAATATTTTTTTCAGAAAATGTGACAAACAACATTGCAGACAGTACCCTGTAATCAGAATTAAAAAATAATGAAAATTGTATACAAAATGAGTTGGTTTACTAAATAATTTTTTACTGCGCATGCGTCAACGATATCAAAATTTCATTTGCATATTATGTTAGCTAAATGTATAGAGCAACTTTTGTGAAAGTCACAAAATTATAACTTGAAAATTCTGAAAATAATCGTCAATTGAATAAGTTGAAAATCCGTTATTCTCAAAATGAAGCAAAAACAAGAGGGGTTGTATCCATATATTCATTGATTAGTGTCAATATAGAATACACAATACGGGATGTTACGACTACTTTTGGATAAAATCCCTCATTTTTTTGCTTCATTTTGGAAACAACGGATTTTGTCCTTTTTCTATAGACAATTACTTTCAGAATTTTCAAGCTATAATTTTGGGACTTTTACAAAAGTTGTTCTATACATTTAGCTAACATATTATGCAAATGAAATTTTGATATCTTTGATGCATGCGCAGTAAAAAATTATTTAGTAAACCTACTCATTTTTCATACAATTTTTATTATTTTTTAATTCTGATTACAGGGTACTGTCTGCAATGTTGTTTGTCATATTTTCTGAAAAAAATATTATTTTATATTAAGAACTCTGAAAATTATAAGGGAAAAACTTAGAAAAATTTGGGGCCATTTTTATAAAAACCTTACTTACTCTGCGAGTATACATGCTATTTGCATAAAAATGAACATAGTGTATTACAATAAGGCATTCAATCATAATCTAGAGTTTGAGCGCTTTTGCTACATTAGTTTTGACAGGGTTATTCAGAAGATATTCATTCTTTTTTAATTTGTTGACGGTCCCCTATGGAGTTTCGGTAAAAAATCTTCACGAAGATGTATGACGTATACTATTATATTTAGACACTAAGAGTTTCGAGATGATTCCTCATGTATTTTTCTAGATATTTAGTAAAATGTCTAAAATCGCAAGTGTCCCATAATCAATGGCAATATAGTGTATTAACGATGCATCAAACATCTGCTATGGCTATTTCCATGAGTACTTGTAGTGTAAGTCACAGGCTACGATTTTTGGCTACCAGTATTATAGAACAAAAAAAATTGTGATTAATTTTATTGGCACATTCTCATTAATTGAATAAGGCCAAGCAAACTTTTCGTAAATAACGGTGGCTAACAAGCATAGCAATTAATAAGTTATGTGACTTACACTACAGAACCCATGGAATTAGCCCTATACAGTTTTTTTTAATTTTAACCCCTTGCAGCACATTGGTATACCTGTGAAACCACTTAATTTTAATTCTCAAACGCCACATTGGCACCGGAATTTTAGAAAAAAAAAAATACGGTTTATTGAATGAGTAAAATATAGCCTTTTCTTATTCACGAATAAAGTTGTTTCCATATTCGCTATCAGTTATTAATTTAAGCACTTAAGCAATGAATTTTTCCTGGCTCGCAAAGGGTTGATGAAAAATTAAAAGTGAATACGATCCTTCTATTACCATTTATATTAAACTGAGGAAATTTTTATTTTATTAATTTACTATTATTTTGTGTAACTAAAATGCATAGCTCCCAAGTCTTCCGATGTTTCGGCCCGGAAAACAGTAATAGAAATTTTTGGCTAATTTAGTAAGCAGATTACGGCGATTTCAAGTGGTAAAATATATCTATAAAATTTTTCTGGGCCAAAAAGTAAAAAAAAAAACAGAAGATGTTGACAGCTATGCTAAAATGTACAAAATTGGCCTAAGTAATGTTAAACTAAAGGAATAGAACTTAACAAGTACGCAAAATCATGCGTCAAGCATAGATTATGAAGCACTTTCCAACGTTTCATAAAATCTTTAACTCCGTTATTTAGGTAAATAAGGATATAAAGCCAAATATAGCCAAAAATGTATTCCAGTAATACTGGAACAGCACTGTATTTGTTCTGTCAGCTAATATACATACTAAATAATGGGAAAATTTAGTTTAGAAAAAATAAATGCGTGATAGCTTGAAATTTCTCTTTCAGCAATTTATACTAATAGATGGAAACATTCTTGAATACATTGTTCCGCCTTGTAGTTTGCCTGGTACCTTTATTACACATCAGTGTTAAGATAAAATTTATTTTAAACCGAAACACTCTTAAAACAACTGAAATCATTTTCTCATAAATTATCATTCATAGGCTCCATGTACCTAATTCTTTGCGTGGCACTGTATATCATTTTATGTATATTCTGCAAAGATTTCTTAGTAAATTTAATGCAGTTCAGCGCAAAAATGCATAATTTATTTAAGAATCACCTTTTAGTAATTTATGCTCATATTCAGTAATGTTGGCGAGCTCTTTTGGCGTTCCCTGTATATTAACTATAACATTTGTACACACCATATAATATGCATAAATTTAGTGAAACTTATACACGCATATCATATTTAAAATGCATTTCATCCATCCATCAGCTATCATCAGATAAATATATAGTACTACTTCGGAAAGAATGTACTATTTGAAATTTTTTGTGTGTCCCTGTAAATACTATATACTTTATATTAGGGAAGGCATTAGTATAATTTATACTAAGCCTCACTGACATACATCAATTTTATTAAACATGAAACAGTTTAATATATTTAAAATATGTCACACACAATTCCCCTTTTACCATTATCTAATGGAATTCTTTTGTGTGGCCCTGTAAATGAATAATAGCTACATTTTCACCTCATATTTTATAGAAAGCATATTTTAATGCATCTTATAAAAGCATATAAATTTTAATATGTTTAACAGGGTATAACATCTTTAAAATTCCATTGAAACGTTTTTTCCCTATAGGCCGTAATGTAATGGGAAACTTTTGATTCTCCGTGTAGATAAACTAATCATGGTAGAAACTTCATTTTCAATAGGGTTCGTGCTAGGGTAAATTTCAATAACGTCCTAAAATTTCATGGCAATCCGAGTATATTTACTTGATTTAGAGCGCGGACAGACGGACAGACAAACCGAATGCATAAGCACTTTTCAACTTTTGTTGGAAAGTGCTAAAAATTGATTAGGTTCATATTGTTATAATACGTTTAATCTTTTAAGTGTATGTTTATGCATATTTTCAAAATATTTCATATATGCCCAGGGTGCGTAGACATCAAGAAACTCAGAAAATTTAAATTCTTTTAGTATCAGAGATTCTTTAAAGTACTAGTTGTCACATCTTAAAAAGGATTTCTTTATCTTTAAATAAAGCAAATATTACATTATAAAAACTCTGGTAAAAAGTCCTTACAAGGTCCTTTCAGACTACGCGCCCTGATGCCATACCAACAAACATTCATTTTAACAAGGAAAACTAATCACTTTTTGAGAGGTCAAAGATATGAGCTAGAAATTTATAAGCATTTAAAAAAATGAATGGAGTTAGACTGAAAAGGAAGAGAGCATTGTCTATCAGTTGCGAGTGAAGTAACTGAGAAAATAGTATTGAAATAGCTGCTTTTTTTTCTTTCTTTACTTTAGAAATTTTACTTTACGCCAAACATACTTGATATTCGGCCCGGCGACGTTTTATTTGCGACCCGAGTCACATAACCGTTAATCCATATTTATATAATTAATTGAGAGGCTCATGAAAAGTGTTTAAGATCTTCAACATTATTATTAATTATTTACTAGGGAAGATTAAATCTGTTATTTATAGTTAACTTAAAATTACATTAAAAGCCCCTTTCTTAATCGAAAATTGATTTTGTTTGTAGTCCTACTTGTCCTATAGTCATGTATACATCTCTTAATCGTCAACACTGATCAAATACGATGGCAATTCGGAAAGTAACCTCCGTTTATGAATTAAAAAAACTAAAGAAAGGAAACATGTTTTATTACTTACGTATGAAAGACACGTTCTTCAGCTACTTCTCAACATAGTTGCCGTATTAATTAAAACAATTATCATAACGGTAAATCAGCTTTGAAATTCCATCGTCACAGACTTCTGTTGCCGGCCTATTCAACTGGGATTATTTTAAAATTCAATTCGCACCACTCTTTCAATCCAAAGAATTTTAACATATTTTTCTATATAATTTTCTTATAAATGCACTACCAAAAATGTTTTAAAAAAATGTGGGTCAAGTAAAATATAACGAGAGCAATTCGGAATTTGTCAGTATGAATAAAAGAATATGTTAAAATTCTTTGGATTGAAAGAGTGGTGCCAGTTGAATTTAAAAATAATCGCAGTTGAATAGGCCGGCACACAGTGGGACAGGAAGCCTCCAAAGTTGGCAAAAAATAAAATTTACTTTGAACAAAAAAAGCACATCACGGATTCTTTTGTAGAAGAAAAGTAGTAAAATTTTAAACTTTTACATAAGCTAAATAGTAATTTATTAATTAACTTACAAACCTTTTTCAATATTTTTTGTAGAAAAATGAGTAAAAACAAGAATTTAAGATAGTTTTATACTAATTAGATATTTATAAATCATCCATAATATCGCATTAAAAAATGTAAACATAATTAGTAATTTTAATTATTTTCAAGCAAACCTTATAATGAATATTAGCGACTCGTTTTGAAGGATTGGATCAACCTTTCTCAGGCAAAATGTACGTATTACTATAAAGACAACAGAAGAAAAACTGTTTCTGTTGTTTTAGTGCTAACACACACTTTTTGTTTTCCTGTTTTTCAGATCTTAAACTCATACATGTCACGTACACTAACGAATATGTAGAACTAGAATTGTATAACCGTTTTACTCTTGATATTTTTGATCGTCCAGAACAAATTCAGACGGAATATGAAGATGGGCACGTTTGCTTTTCATTGACGCTTCAGTTTGTTTTTCAAATCGAGGAAATGAAAGCGATTTGCCAAACCACTCTTTGTTAATTCTAAAGCATTTCCCTTGTTTCGCCAGGCTTTTGCTCATCGGAATTTATATTAAACTTTAAAACATTTAACCTTCTTTTCATTTAAAGTACTTGTTCGTAGTTTCTCCGATTATGGAGCTCTTATAACATAAAATCACATTACTTTTCAAAAGTTTTTTGTTAAAACGTTCCATGATAGTCAGTTTCATTTAAATACATTATTTTGTAATAAACAATGCATTAAAATTCGTATTTAACAAAGAAAATATTCATAATCATGTTTGGTACACCCGTACACACAAAAATTTAAGGATGATTAGCTATAAAAATGACCATACAATTAAAAAAGTGGCAAAAAGGAGCAAGATTTTCTGGCATATTTGTCCTTTTAAAACTCATACTTAGTAGAAAAAATTATAATTAACACTTAACTCGCCTTAATTCATAACTAAAACCTACAATGTTTGTAGACATTGTTAATTTTTTTTATAAATTTCACCACTATATATTCTAAGCGTCTGTATATCTATAAAAATCGTATTAAAACAAATTGAAAGTTAATGAATTATTGTTACATACTTGTAGTTAAAGGTTCCATAGTAAAAAAAAAATTATTTTTTAATTATTATAGCGAAATTAACAAATGAATGTTGAAACAAAATTATTGATTTTTTTTTCACCTATTATCAAAGCACAATATGAAGTTTAACTTCTTTCTCTAGTGACGATCAAAATAACTTTGCGCAAATTTTAATACTAGGAAGATGTGTGCTGACATCTGCTCTATTAAAGTGACGTATGTCGGTAGTTCAAAATAAAATTTCATTTTTTCGATTTTTTGCCGTTTTGAAGGCTTTTTGCCCCACTGTGCGGCGGAAGGAGTCTGTGACGATGGAATTTCGAAGCTGATATACCTTTATGATAATTGTTTTAATTAATATGACAATTATGTTGAGAAGTAGCTGAAAAACGTGTCTTTCATAAGTGAGTAATAAAACATGTTTCCTTTCATTAGTTTTTTTTTAAATTCATAAACAGAGAAAAAAAAAAAAAAAAAGGAAAATGTTGACAGCTATGCTAAAATGTACAAAATCAGCCTAAGTAATGCCAAACTCAAGGAACAGAACTTAAAAATTCATTTCCGAATTGCCCTCGTATAATTCGAAATTAAGTTTGCACTATATATTGCTACATTTTTTTCATTAAGTAAAAGATTTCTTTATTAGAGGCTATTTCCATGAGTACTTGTAGTTTAAGTCACAGGCTACGATTTTTGGCTACCAGTATTATAGAACAAAAAAAATTGTGATTAATTTTATTGGCACATTCTCATTAACTGAATAAGGCCAAGCAAACTTTTCATAAATAACGGTGGCTAACAAGCATAGCAATTAATAAGTTATGTGACTTACACTACAGAACCCATGGAATTAGCCTAGAGAAAATCTCCTTGTTTCTTTAGAAATTGGAAATTCAACATTATTATATTATTAGGTTTAATACTAATCATATAGCTAATAATTAAAGGTTTAGATTTTTGTAATTCGGCACCGGAAACGTTTTATATTACTAATGTCAACTAGAAAACTTTGCGGCATAACCCTACAGCATTTGTAACGGAAATCTATGACAAAATTTATTATTAGGGCCCCACCAGTGGCCAAGAGGATCTGACCTCTCAACTGGTAGACGGCAGGTGCTGGGTTCGAACCCAATCGCGGCCGTCGGCCTAACCGTTCGGAGTTTTCGTGGTTTTCTTCGAACCTGGCGTAAATACGGGTTAGGTTCCCTTAGAAAGACCCCCACGAAGGGCATCCCTCCCCCTGGGCCTATATCCCTAGCGTAGATAATCGGCCGACACAAAATACAGCAACAACAACAACATTTGTTATTAGGAAAGAGTGGTATTAAATTTTCTGTTAAAATTTCTTCCGCGATAAACTGTCGACCCTACTTATAATATTAACTTTGTTTTATTGCATTGTTGTGCTAATTGTTGTTTTTTAACTCTTTTATAAGTGTGTGCGACCCGCGACAAGAAAAAGCTGAGTACAGCTGCTTTAGACAATCACGAAATGTTTGTCATTAAGTAAAGAAACTGTCTGATAGAGAATATCTTGCATGAATACGAAATTTCGGAGTTAAAGAAGAAAAAAAAAAACACGCAACCCTGCTTCAAGGACAATGCAGACTGCATTTTTATATTAAGATTGTTTATCTCCACATGTTTTTCGATAATACTGAATTTAACTTTATTCCCTCATCGTGTTACCTGCCATTAAATGAGAAAATGTTTTCTCATTAAAAAAAGTGGTGGCTATCAAAATCTTTTTTTTTTTTTTTTTTTTTTTTTTTTTTACGTAGTTATGCCATTGAAAACGCTTAAATAATCGAAAAAATTGAGAAAAATTGTAAAATAAACAGAAACCAAAAAAAAAAAAAAAAAAAAAAAAACAGTATTTTTAAATACAAAAATAGTATGTTAAACTGTTTTTAAATGTAGCTCATATAATTTTTATGACGTCGAACTTATGTTTAGTTTTAGAATAGGATTTTTTTTAATTCAACAATTTAAACAATATATATAATTTTTTATTGCATGTATGTCTTTAATTTTTAGTTTAAAAGAATAGTCTTGCAAAAAACCTGACAAAGAGTCTATAAGTAACTAATTTAAAATTACCGTTCTAAAATGTCAAATTACCTCCTGGTGACGCGTACATCCGACGTTGGGAACCATTGATCATACTCCAATAGCAGTATAAAAGCAAAAAACGTCAAACTGTTAAAAACAAATACAATTAGAATTAATCACATAAATTCTATGAGATTTGCAAATAGCTTTCATTGAGTAGATCTTTCAATATGTCTCCAGTGTCTTGAAAAGTTACCTGAAAATTTATATGGGAAAACGCGGAATGGACCAAGGCGGCGTTGAATATTTGCGAACTGCTATCGAAACGCGCTAAGCACAATGCCAACTTTAAACTTTGAAGAAAAATTTTGTCCAGCCTACACCGTAAAAAGGAAATATTATTACTACTCTAAATTTAGTTTTATGAAATACCAAATGAAGTTTAACTCCTTGAGACGCGGTGCTATATCTATGAAACCACTTAATTTTAATTCCTAAACGCCACATTGACGCCGGAATTTTAGTAAAAAAAATGTATGCTATATCGAATGTGTGACATATATTTTTCACATTTAAAAATAAAGCTGTTTTAAAATTCCGGTTTCAGTCATTAATTTCGAAACTTAAGCATTGAATTAGCTCTGTGCCGCAGAGGTTTAAATACACACTACTTTTATAGTCACTACCTAAATAAACTCATCATAAATATATATATATAGGGGAAGATGGGGATACTTGAGCCATTTTTTAAATTTTAATTTTTTAAAAAAAATTATAATTTCTCAGTACAAAATAAAATATTTAAAAAGAAAATTTGATACTTTTTCTTCAATTGAGAACCATTTTCAATTAATTTCGAGCTATTTTTCTATGTCTAATAAATTTTTATTTTTTCTTTTACATCGTGGCTCAAGTATCCCCATGGAGGGGATACTTGAGCCAGATGTTACATTCGCACTAGTATTTTGCAAAGAAAAAAAACGATTTACAATAAACGCGAAAAAATGCATTAAACCTTTTTCAAATAAATTTGGTCGAATTTTCTGGTGTCGTTGTGACATTTCAGAATTAAAATTGTGTGGTAGAAAATTCAACCAGCAGAGCTCAAAAAATTAATCACCATACTTTCAAAACGGTACCAAGGTATGTGATTTCTTTCTTACATGTTCAGAACTATAAATATGTTACCATGTTGCCAGTTTTAGAAAGAAAAATTGACTAACTGTAGAGATAATAGGGGTGGCTCAAGTATCCCCTATGCTCAAGTATCCCCACTCTCCCCTACATATATATATATAAAGATAAGATTAAAAAAAAGAGTTATATAGAATGGCAATATCTGATATTATGTAAGCTTCATATCATTTTTAACTTTTATAGAATACCCATCCCTACTTTTCTAGTATATATAGACCACCATACATAATCGTGCTTTGAATGGTTTTTATTATCATAATCGCAATAACATATATATTTTAATAATACAATTTATAATTCATATAGTTTATGTACGGAACCCTCTGAGCGCAAGTAATACTCGCACTAGAAGTTTTTTTATATTTTGTAATTTTTTATTATAAGTTTTATTATAAAATATGTTTTACATTTTAGTACTGTTTTTAAAAGACAACTAAATGGCATGTATTTGTCTCGAGTTAATCTACTCTATATCGATATCCATAGCTCTTTCGAAATGAATATCATAATTATTCAATGAGAAGATTAAGATAATTAAGATGTAGTATTACATTAAATTAAATTTTATTAATCTGCAAAATAAATGAATAATAATTTATAATGTAAATTTATGTATTAATAAATTACAAGGGAATAATAATAATCCCTTTAATATTCTCGAATATTAAAAGGAAAATTATTTCATAGACTCAAAATTTATTGTTTTGTTTTCTGTATTATTAAGCGTAATATAAGTTATTCATTTTGCTTTAAGAAAATTGCATTAAAATAATAAGAAAACTTTATCGAATACATTTGCCAATTTCAGATATTTTTTTTTTCTCTGGAATACTTACGTGAAATAATTAATTATAATTGAAAACAAAAAACGTGTTTTTCATATGTGAGAACTGAAAACCCTTATCCATTGAATCCATATATGATTTACATCATGCCATGGAAAATATTCTGACAATTATATAAATGCAAGAAATAAATCATTTTCTACTAAGCTATGTTACGTAAGGTAATAAATTACTCGAAAAATTTCTACTCACTAGTCTATTTAATTATATTTGCGTATATCCACTGAAGCCATATATGTTTTACATCATGCCGTGGAAAATATTCTTACGATCATATAAAAGCAAGAAATAAATCATTTTCTACTAAATTATGTTACAGAAGGTAATAAATTACTCGAAAATTTTCATCGCGCTAGTCTATTTAGTTATATTTGCGTAATCCATTAAATCTTATATAATTTTGGAGAAAATAATGCATATTTTATTTTACAGATTTGAGTTTAATATTGATAAGTGATTTAAAACGATTAACCCTTAAATGCATAGGATAGAACGCGTTCCAAAAAATGCGCAATTAAAAGAATCAGAATTCATACCAGATAAATCTAAATAGTAAATTTTTCTTTATTTAATTACGAATGGTCTGTCATTAAGTAAAGTGAAAATTGCTTTTTTAAATTTCTGGTGAGAATGCGGAATATGTGAATAAAACCCCCAATAAATCGGGAACACTTATGGTATCGAAAATGATACAATATACATGTAAGGGTTAAGGTAATGGAATTTAACCCATTCGTGCCCAGCACCTTTTGCGCAAATTTAATTTGGTTGGCACCACTATTTTTAAAAGAAATGAGGTTAGTTCATTAATTACAAAAAAGTTTCAACTAAATAAAATAAAGAATGCTGTTCTTTTTTACAGGTGTCAAAAACAATGCTACATGCACCTTTTGAAGCGTCCCTAAAAAGGGACGCTAGGCACTAATGGGTTAAATATTTTCCGTTTGTATTGTAAGGCATTAGCCGATGTAAAAAAATTTAAAGTGTACACAATTAACTGCTGCTCTGAGCATCATACGGGGATTTGCTAGTGCATGATACGGGCAACGTGTTTTTGCCAGTCATGTTTTTCCCGTACCACGGGCATCCATATTCCGGTCGTGATTTAGTATTCTCATCAATAAATTTTTATTGCAAATTTTCCATTATTTAATCCGAGAATTTGTCTAATTAAATTAGGAAAGAATTTCTGTTTATAAAACTGGTCACAAATATTAAAAATTCTGTGAAAGACATGAAAAAATATGCATTAATCAAAGGCTTTAACCCTTTAACGATCAAAGCATTTTCATTGCTAAGATGTCGAAATAAATGAATGACACCGGTAATTAAGAACAAATATATTTCTAAATAAGAAAACGTGATTTTTCACATACAAAATAAAAGGGATATTTTTAGATAAAAGTACCGGTGTCAGTGTTGCATATCGGAATTAAAATTTTGAGGTTTCGTGGCGAAACCAATGAACGTTAAAGGGTTAAAAAAATATATCGATCAGTTAAGTAGTTAAGTATTTGCTGCAAACTGTTCTGTCATTCGATCATTTTTATAAATAACAGTCAATTAACTGTGATTTAAGTCGATTCTGATCTATGGAAACGCTTTATAAAATGGTTAAGTAAACATTATTAACACTAGAACGCCCGGATGGAGTCGATTCGACTCCAATCATGTAACTAAATTTCAATTCGAACCAGAAAAATTTTCTTGAAATAATTTAAATCTAATCCACGCAAATTTACGTTAAATAAATCAATTAAATAATTTTGAATAAAAATTCTGGTGAGAAATATTATTTTCAAACTTGAGTAGAATTTCCGGGTGTTCTAGTGTTAAAAAAGTTTAAAATATTGGAGTGTGTTTTTAAATTTTTATTGGTGTATCACACATTAAAATTAGAGAATTCAATATTAAAGAGACATTTTACAGTAATAATTTACTAGTGGGTATGAACACGGATTCTCAAGCTTTTTTGCGGCACATATACGCGTCGCTTGTTCCCAATAGTTAAGATGTACAAGCAAAGAAGAGTTGTAGTTTTGCTAATTCATAGGGTTATTTTTGTTAAAAGATATATTTTTTCGGATTAGTAATTTTCTCCTTAACTAATCAGACATTTATTAAGATGAATATCACTTGTCAGAGATAGTGGTATATGTTTAAATTAAAAAAGTATAACTAATCTGGAAACACTGGGATCTGGAAACACCGGATTGCTGTGGCAATTAACCCATTGCTGTCCAACGTTGATTTGAATCGACATCGTCTTTCTTTGCACAATTTGTTTTTAACACAATAACATATAAAAAGTGATATTTAGCTTATGTAGTTAAAGAATTTTCGAAATTATATAATCAATGATAACTTCTTTTCTTAGAATTGGAAAGTGTCACACTTGATACACATAAATTTTTCGTTCCTTCTTAATTTTTTATATATTTATTTATTTTTCGGAGAGGAGAGTCATTAGGAGGAATTTGTCAATGTACATATAAATATAGATTACTCTTCCAAAACCTTTCAAGGGAGGGAGCAGGGCATTTAGTTGTTGTTCTTGTGGTTGATGTTGTTTTGAAAGTTGAGTTCATTATATTTATTGTTATTGCTCCCTATTTACATAATTTTCATATCTTCAGACAAAGATACAATATATATATATACTAGCAGGCTAAGCCCGCTGCGCTGGTCTATTTTTCAAAACAAAACATGAATCAAACAAAATATTGAATATGATTGTGTTTTTTAAAGTAACTTCACCTCGAATGCTCTTTCACATTTCTGAAAATTATACAAAACGCCATTGTATTTAGAGATAGAAAATCAACGATTATAAATGCACCAAAATGCATTAAAAGTTAGGAAACAGCTGTTTCGAATCTACTGTCGAGATTCTTCATCAGTGCAAAACTCAGCGAGCTAGAAAAAACAAAACTGAGCCAAAAATAAAAACAATGACAATGGAATCAATGCCCGTTGAGGCCAAAATGTATTAAAATAATAATAAAATATTATGTTGTTGTATCAGCTTATGCATTCGATAAAATTCGGGCTTTTAAGAAAAAAATATTTCAGTTGACCATTTATTGTAGAGTTTGATAAATAAATGAGGCAATTATGAAAAGAGCAATTTAAATATTGTCTATTCACCATACTTCTAAAATAGCGAGCGTTATGATCGCAGAGATTGACCATTGAATTTAAACAATTTTCAAGTGATTCATTTTCATTTGATAGTTTTTCAACTCTAAACCTCTCAACTTGAGGATATGGGTATCTGCTGAAACCTTAATACACCCTCTATCAATATTATATTATATTTCGCAACGTACATCTGCTCTTGACAAATCTATTACAGTGTTCCGTTTTTGGAATGCAGTAGAATAAATAAAGTTAAATAAAGTTTTCCTTAGAAAAAATAAGGTGAATGTTTTTTTGAATGTGTGAAATTCATTTTTTGATACAGATGTCATATACGCATCACGTTGGCGTGATTGAAACAAAATGAACATTTTATGCCTCTTATGGTAATCCAGCTCTGTTTTTAATTTATTAATGAACTATTTATTTACTTTCATTTGCATTTTAAAATGATACAAAATGTTTTAAATCTATAAATAGAAAAGTAAAATAGAAAAAAGAAATGTATTTGTCATTTGAAAACGAAGTTTACGTTAAAGTGGCGCCAGAAATGTATCACCCCAACGTGGTGCATATATGACATTTGTGTCTCTTTCTTACAACATGGGTGTGTGCATTTGCACCTAAATTTAGTTATTTAGCTCTATTTTTGTAATATTAACTGGAGTTTGTACAATGTACGGTACTACTTGATTATTCTGTCGAGAAAAAAAATTAATAGCAGATTATATGAATAAATGTCAATAATCGATGATCGTAAGTATGATAGAAATTGATATTACACGTGATATACGTATTTTTTTACGTCATAAGTGCTTTTTAATTCGACTTTTAATTTGTATTTTTTATTTATGTTTATTGTTCTTTCGTTATTTAAAATGAATTTATGTAAATTTGAATAGTTTGGCGAAACTGGCCGACGTGTTAATCAAGTAGCACTCAATTTACATTTGAAAATATCATATTTCACAAAAAACTCCGGCACAAACCCGGATTTGCAAGATTTCCTTCCAATACGAATGCGGCAAAATCCTCGTTTTAGAATAGCGGAGAAATGTGCATTTTTAAAAATTATTTTCATTATTTTAAAACGAAAATAATAATAAATAAAAAAAGTTACTATAGCACAAAACAATTTATAGAATTTCTAAAAAGAAATTGAAAGCAAATAAACAATTTATTAATACAGAAACAACTATTGCTGGGTTACCATATCAGGCAAAATAACACCGTTTTGGCGATAGTCAGATACCTCAGTGTGTATATAATATCTGTGCCAAACATGTTTGGAAAAAACAATAATCGTTATTTATACAGCATGTTTAAATACTGTAGTATAGTGAAAAAAATGTATACATGACATATACGCACCATATTAGCGCGTTTTTTTTTTTTTTTTTTTTTTTTTTTTTTTTTTTCTTCTAAAGCCGATTCGGAGAAAATTTTGTTTTCAAATACCAGTTACATATATAGTTTACAATTATTTTCTGTTATTTTAAATAGAAAATAACAATAAATTTTAAAAAGTTTAGTTAATAATTATAAAACAAAAATATTTATATCCTTTAAAAAATAAAATAAAATAAAATAAAATTTTTTAATAAATAAACAACAGCCAGGTTAACAAGTGAGGCATAAAATCGCCATTTTATTGCAGTCGCGCAAATGTGGCGCATATATGACAAATGTGCCTAAATTAAAATAGTTTATATAATTGGAAAAAAAAGGAAAAAAATTGTAAATAGACAATTTATTAATAAATAGACAATAACATCCGGGTTGCCATATCAAGCAAAATAATGACACTTTGGCGTCAGTTAATTACCCAGATGTATACATGGTATTGGCGTAAGAGACAAATCGCACCAATGTAGTGCGTATAAAATATCTGTGCCAAAAAAAAAAAAAAAAATTAAAAGTTGCAGTTAAATTATTTTACAATATCTATGTATGTGGAAAGACATTTACCCTAAAATTCAAATATTATTCATTTTTGTGGTATTAGCTGCTATATACATATTTAAGTTAAATGTAAAATTTTTTCCTAAAAATGCTCTCACTCATTAAAAGAGAGAGAGAGGGAAAATAGTTCTTGCGAACATCGCTCCGTCTTGTGCTTTTTTTGGTTTAGAATAGCATTGACTGGCGATAAAAGTAGATTGAAACACCCAATTGACGAAACAACATACAAATAACAATTAGAGCCTTAAAAAAAAAAAATAATAATAATTCTGCGAGTTTCTTCTGTAAAACACATAACGGGAAAATTAGATTTAAAAATATTTTTAGAAAAAAAAAAGGAAAAAAAAATACTTATGTTTTACCCAATGATATTTTTGAGATGTTTTCTTTTAATCTGGCTCGAAAGAAATAAATAGCCAAATATTGTGTCACTTCAAAACTTTCTTTCACATTGAGTTACTTTTTAAATATTATAAATATTCTTTTTTTTTTTTTTTTCGTTAAAGATAATTTTTTTTCCTTTCATAATATTATTTTGCATTAAACGGATTTTTTTCTTTTTATCATTATTTATTTTAAATCAATGAATTAACAGTTTTTTTCGAAATGTTTATATTATTTTCCATTAGAGAAAGCATTTCATTTCTTTTTTGAAATATAATTATCGCCAAAAAATTAGTTGTTGCAACCCTTCCGTCAAAAATAACCGAAAAATACGAAATTTAGTACGAAAAATCAGAATTATCCCTGTATATTTATATCATAAACCTTTGCAAAAATATTTCCTATCGAATGATATAATCTGCAAAAAGATCCATCGGGTAGTTTTTGAAAACACTCGTTTGGAAGTTTCAGAACTTCTGCTTTATAATATAAATAATATATATTAGATACAACATAGAGATACAATATATATATATACTTTCAGATACAATATATATATATATATATATATATATATATATATATATATACAGGGCCGTAGCTAGAAGTAAACGATGGGGGGGGGGCGCTCAAGAGAATGTAGGGGGGGCTTATAAATTTTTTTCTCTCTCTAACGCAGAAAGATAAATTAGTTCATATTCACATTGTAGGTACAATGTTTCTCATTAAACTGTTGTAATAACTTCATTTTATGCTAAGAAAAGTATAAGAAGATGAAAATTTTGAGTGTATACACTAGTGCAAAATTAAGCATCATGTTAGCTTCATATGTATAAATAGGATGAGGGAATGTTGAAAAACTTATTTTAGATACAATTTAATAACTCTGCAAAACTTTGAAAGGGTCTCAAAACTAAATTAGATTTTTGAACAGAATTTCATTTGAATTTTTGGAACATTTAGTGACCTTGGAACTTTTTCCAGGGGGGCTGAAAATATTTTAGGGGGGCTGAGCCGCCCATAGCGCCCCCTTAGCTACGGCCCTGTATATATATATATATATAACATTGAAAAACATCATCACATGTAAACATTAACCCTTTAAATCACATGATAGAACACGTTCTAGAAATTATGTAGTTCAGAAAATTTGATTTTTCACCAGAAAATATCAATAGCTAATTTCGTTTTATTTAAATACGGAATTTCCTGTTATTACTGAACCTTTTTCCAGCTCTGGCAAATTCTGTTAATAAAATGGGAAATTATCGACTGGCATCGATATTCAAAAACGAATTTTTTAGATATTTTGAAATTCTTAATTTCAGCTTTTATTATAAAAGCAAAATTTTCCCATGAATTTTACTGGTGCCATTTGCAAGTTTGGAATTAAAATTAGGTATCCCAGACCGGGCACAGTGTGCCGGAAAGGGTTAAATGATGAATTAAGCAAATTCGTCTTGCCCGAACAGCGTACGGGCAAATCAGTTTAAAATATCTCGGGTGGTTTGGAATCCGCACGGTTAAAGTTACAAAACATTTAAATTAAGTATTGTAATACATACAAAGTAAAAGTATTTATAATATGTCACTTAAATTGTTTTTATGAAAAAAAATTAAAAAAATACAAAAGACACTACTGTTGAACTTGACCCTGAGGATTTCTCAGATCTTTTCACTCCTTAGCATTTACAAAACTCTTCATGTAGAAAAAGAATTCATCAAAGAACATGTTTTACTAAACATGAAAAAAAAAAGAAACGAAAAAGAAAGGTGGAACATCTGAATTTCACCTGAAAAACTTGTTCGTGTCCTTCAGAATGACGTAAAACAAATGGCATGAGAACGTGTTTTACCGACGATTTGCGTATAACTAAGTCATTGACTCACGTTGAACATACAAGTGCATTCTATAATTATCTTCCCTTGTTATTTATAGCGTGGCCATCGGCGAACTTTTTTAATGTATATTTTTTTTGCTTTGTTTTGATATATTATTGTAATGATAATAATAAAATACTAAGCAGAAGCGTTTATGTAGACGGAAGTGCGTTTTAAATAAAATGGCATTGGCTTTTCGAGTAGTTAGAACATTGTAGAAGGAAGTGTAGCACTTTCTCTTTCTATTAAACGCATCCCTGATTTGTCCGTATGTCATAGAGGCGACGTGTTTTTACCAATCATGATTAAAAACATGAATTATTATTATTACTCTCACCAGCAAATTTTTACTGTAAATTTTGTGTTTTTTAATTAAAGTAGAGTTTTTCGAGCTATAATACGCGCACCAGTACTGATGCGTGAAACTTTGTTTACAAATACTCATAAGTCCAGTGCTGGTGCATGAAATATAATAACGATTCTTACTCTTATTTCGTTATTTGTACGTTCACCGGTTCCGTAGTTATTATTGCTTTGACATCGTTTTGCTTTTTCTTAATGTAATTTTAATTAGAATTTTAGGTAAATAGAACTATTGTTTAGTTAAATGTTGTATTGAGCTTTTATCAACTTAAAAAAAAGGAAAAGTTTCTTACTTTTGCGGTATTGGTATGCAGGCATATTACTTCTATCAACGGCTTTCGATCTCGTAGTATTAAGCAGCAGATATTAAGAAGATATGCGAATTTCGTATATAATTATTTAATTTTCTTAAGTGCAATTTTTATCTTGGAATTTGTCATCTGATGGTACATAGAAGTATAAATTTCTAATTAGTGGTACTTTGGTCTAAATCTTTGGGAACAGCTGAATTAAAGCATTTAACTGATTCAATTAAGTCAAAAATTTCTTATTTGAAAAGTCGGTTGTAACAGATTAAAATATCTGCTCGTCCCGACTGAGTTAATGTGCAAATGATCAAATCTATATTTGCATACATAATCTTTGATAAAAATTTTATTAAATCCAATAGATTTTTTAAATCACCAGATTTTAAAAGGTTCACCTTTTATATAAACTTTTACTCTGCGCAAGAGACTAGGTCTATTCCAGTCGTAGGAAGGGGTCGCCGACGAAAATTGGCCGCTCACCGCGGCGGTTGACCCACACACCCACCCCCAACCGTCGTCCGAGACAATTCAAATTTTATGTAAATCGGATGTTCAGTTAAATTACTGAGACAATCAAAAATGTTATATTCATTAGGGTCAGTGGGAAAGAATACTTTCAAATGCATTTTAATGATGTTACATTCATTTGACCATAATAAAATGTATATCCATTTATGATGTATATACTAAAATATACATTCTGTACAAAATGCGGGTCAAAGGATATTTGGTATTCATTTACAGGGAAACACAAAAGTATTCTATTAAGTAATGAATATAGGGGAAACTTTGTTTAGGGAGAGTTTTAATTATATTAAACTATTTCGCATTTCATGAAACTGAGATACGTTTCTACGATTTACTATTATTTAACTATCCCTAAAACACAAAGCAGATAGTATTTACAGAAAAGTCCATACAAAAGATTTGGGATACTATACTAGAGGCCGAAATTACCGTGCGTGAGGCCGGCCCGGCTCGGGTGAATTTCTACAGCACATTGATCTTTACTATAACGAAAAAGTTCAGACCAAAAAAACTTATATTTGTCTTTTTTTCATGTTTATAATCTTTATTTATGCAGAAAACTGCGGTATTTATGCTTTTAATGAACCTTTGTTTGTTGTATGTAAATATTTCTGTTATCATTAGTATTATTAATACATAAAAAAAATCTAAAAAATGGTACATGGTAAAAGAAAAATCTTCTAAGACACTGGAAATAAAATAATACGTTTCCTTCTTAGCAGATGCAAATGTTTAATATATTTTTTCTCGCATATTGTTGTATTCATTTTGCATGAATGAACAGTTTAAAAGAAATTTGCAGTTTTCAGTTTAAACAAAAATTCCGTCATAATCATGTTTTTTTTAATCCTCTGGATCCCAAAACGCCCGAGACATTTTAATTCGTATATTTCAGTTCCCACCAGAAAATTAAACCAACAATATTTGCTTTAATCAAAACTAGAACATTCCGTATTTAAATAAAACGAAATTAGCCATTGAATTTTTCTGGTGTGAAATGAACTACATAATTTCTAGGACGTGTTCTAGCATGGGAATTAAAGGGTTAACTCTAGAACGCCAGGAAAGTGTCAATTCGACACCGATCACTGGACTAATTGTTCATTTGAACCAGAAAAATCTTCAAAAAGAAAGTTATTTATCAGTTGCAATGATATAAGCTAAACAAATATACTAAATAATTTCAAATTATTTTTCTGGTGTAAAATAAATTTTATGAAGTTTGCATAAAATTTCCCGGCGTTCTAGTGTCAAATGTGTTTAATTCTATTTTAAGACGCCTAGTGATCTACGATTCTTTAAAAAGAATAAATTCTAAGGTTTTATTGTAGAATAATGACGACTTAAAAGTATATGCCTATTTTGCAAAAATTTTTGGAATAAGCCAAACTTTACTGATTTATGAACAGACTTTTCCACGTCGAGAAAAGGATTTTCATACGGGAAGATTCAACAGGAAGTGATTATTTTGGTCCGTGAAGACTAGGAAGAACGAAATCAGTCTCGGCTTCGTACAGGAAAAATAAGTTAGGCTCGGCCCGGCCCGATACTCACGGAAAAAAATTAAGGCCCGTGCCCGGCCCGAAAACATTAGTGTCTAGGCCCGTCCGGCATGGCCCGAGTCTTCAGAAGCAAGGCCCGAGTCTTCAGAAGCAAGGCCCGAGCCCGACCCGAATGCCGTTAATGGAAATCGGCCCGTGCAGATCTCTATACTATACGATACTGTATTTTATCTGAATTCCTGTATTCTATTTTGTTTTAGTACGAACGCACCCCATTTGCTAAGTATGACGTTCTATTCCCGAATAGTTTATAAAATAATGAAAAATAACAACCCTTTAACGTTCATTGGTTTCGCCACGAAACCACAAAATTTTAATTCCGATACGCAACTCTGACACCGGTATTTTTATCTAAAAATATCCCTTTTATTTTGTATGTGAAAAATCACGTTTTCTTATTTAGACATATATTTGTTCTTAATTACCGGTGTCATTCATTTATTTCGACATCTTAGAAATGAAAATGCTATGATCGTTAAAGGGTTAAATATCCTCAGTGCTGAGGGAGATATGAGTTTGTAATAAATCAGACCTCGAAGTGTCTAAACATATTTTGAATTGTTTTAATATTTTTTTTCACATAATGATTGTAAAGACAATATTCAGCATAGCTGCCAACTTTTACGCATTGCTTCTACCACTAAAGTTGTACAGAGATTTTCAATGTGTTTAATCATAAGCTTTCGACGATTAAATTAGTCAATATTTATTTTAAAATTTTTGTGGTAGAAAAATGCGTAAAAAATGACAGCTACGCTTCAGTGAAATATTTTTATAGAGCTTTCATTCTTTATAAATAATCCTTTATAAGGTAGCCTTTTTCTGCGAAATCTTTATACATTATTTAAATTTTATTTACCTTTCTCCTTATCTTTAAGCTAAAATGTATGTCATATTCGAAAAGGAAAATGGCTAACATTTTATGGAATGGGAAAAAGAAAGAAGAAATCGAAAAGCATTAAAACATTCGTTCATATTTATCAAATTTACTTTTCCATTTCTCCATTTTTTTGCGGTCTGTTTTATTGGAATAGGGAGAATGGAAAGATTTTGATTTAAAACACTTCACGTTAGTAAGATTTTTCTATGAGATTTCAATTATTGGTCTATAATTAATGTAATGGTGAAAAGTGTAGATGGTGAATGGTGATACATTCTGTACAATATGCGGCTCAAAGAATATTTATTATTCATTTACAGGGCCACACAAAAGTATTCTATTACATAATGAGTATAGGGGAAACTTAAGCGTTTTAAATATATTAAACTATTTCATAGATGAAACTGATAGTTCACATGAAACTGATATACGTTGCTGCGATTTAATACAATTTACTATCCCTATAACAGAAAGCAGTATTTACACAAAAGAATTGGGATACTATATTATGCTGTATTTTATCTGAATTCCTGTATTCTATTACAGCAAGATCTGAATATTTTTAAAATTTCTTTTTAGTACGAACGCATCCAATTTCTATGTATGAAGTGAAATTCCCTACAAGTTTATAAAATAATGAAAATTGCCAATTAACATCAGTGCTGATTGAGATAGGAGTTTGAAATAAATCAGACCTCGAAATGTTAACACATATTTCCAAGTGTTTTAATATTTTTTTTTTCATAATGTCCTTTTTTACCATCTTTAGTGATATATTTTTAAAGAGCTTCTATTCTTTATAAGTAGACGCCTTTTTTGTGGAATCTTTATACATTATTTAAATTTTATTTACCTTTCTCATTATCTTTCAGCTAAAATGTATGTCATATTCGAAAAGGAAAATGGCTAACATTTTATGGAATGTGAAAAAGAAAGAAGAAATCGAAAGCATTAAAACATTCGTTCATATTTATTAAATTTGCTTTTTCATTTCTCCATTTTTTTGAGGTCTGTTTTATTGGAATAGGGAGAATGGAAAGATTTTGATTTAAAACACTTCACGTTAGTAAGATTTTTCTATGAGATTTTAATTATTGGTCTATAATTAATGTAATGGTGAAAATGGTGGATGGTAAATAGTGATACATTCTGTACAATATGCGGCTCAAAGGATATTTATTATTCATTTACAGGGCCACACAAAAGTATTCTATTACATAATGAGTATAGGGGAAACTTGAGCGTTTTAAATATATTAAATTATTTCGCATTTGACGCTATAGATGAAACTGATAGTTTACATGAAACAGATATACATTGCTGCGATTTAATACAATTTACTATCCCTATAACAGAAAGCAGTATTTACACAAAAGAATTGGGATACTATATTATACTGTATTTTATCTGAATTCCTGTATTCTATTACAGCAAGATCTGAATATTTTTAAAATTTCTCTTTAGTACGAACGCATCTAATTTCTATCTATGACGTGAAATTCCCTACAAGTTTATAAAATAATGAAAATTGCCAAATAACATCAGTGCTGATTGAGATATGAGTTTGAAATAAATCAGACCTCGAAATGTTAACACATATTTCGAGGTGTTTTAATATTTTTCCAATAATGTCTTTTTTCACCATCTTTAGTGATATATTTTTAAAGAGCTTCTATTCTTTATAAGTAGACGCCTTTTTTGTGGAATCTTTATACATTATTTAAATTTTATTTACCTTTCTCATTATCTTTCAGCTAAAATGTATGTCATATTCGAAAAGGCAAATGGCTAACATTTTATGGAATGTGAAAAAGAAAGAAGAAATCGAAAGCATTAAAACATTCGTTCATATTTATTAAATTTGCTTTTCCATTTCTCCATTTTTCGCGGTCTGTTTTATTGAAATAAGAAGACTGGAAAGATTGGGAATTAAAACACTTCACGTTAGTAAGATTTTTCTATGAGATTTCAGTTATTGGTCGATAAAAAATGTAATGGTGAAAATGGTGGGTGGTGAATGGTGATGCATTCTGTATAATATGCGGCTCAAAACATAATTCTTATTCATTTCATGGCCACACAAAAGTATTCTATTACATAATGAGTATAGGTGAAACTGTTTGAGGAGCGTTTTAATTATATTAAACTGTTTCGCATTTGACGAAATAGATTAAACTAATAGTTCGCATGAAACTTATATACGTTTCCAATGGTTTACTACAATTTACTATCCCTATAAATGAAAGCAAATAGTATTTAGAGAAAAGTCCGCACAAAAGATTTGGGACATTATACTATATTGCATCTGAATTCCTGTATTATATTACAGCAAGATCTGAATATTTTTAAAATTTTGTTTTAGTACGAACGCACCTCATTTGCTACGTATAATGTGCAACTCCTGACTAGTTTATAAAATAATGATAATTACAAAAATCCTCAGTGTTGAGGGAGAAATGAGTTTGAAATAAACCAGACCTCGAAGTGTTAACACAGATTTCGAAGTGTTTTAATATTTTTTTTTTTTCCATAATGTCTTACCATCTTCAGTGATATATTTTTATAGAACTTTCATTCTTTATAAGTAAATTTTTTTTGCGGAATCTTTATACAATATTTAAAGGGTATAACCGGGTTTCATAGTAAAATATGCCCTTGAGTCAACCACATCGATTCTTACATGGATCGATAGCCCATAAAAGAAATTCATTTCTCCCCAGTTTTAAGTTTGCATCTCAAGACTAGGAGGGGGGGGGGTAATGACCCTAAATGCCTGTTTTGGAAAAGTGCACATTGTGACGAAAACACTAAGCAAATTTCAACGAAAAAAATAAGGGATGTAAAAAAACACCATACGAATGTTTGACATTTTAATAACAATTTTAATTTTTCTTAAGAAAGGTGTTATAGTAAAAATAAAATACATTGACATGTTTCGGAACCGTCAAATAAGTTCAATAGTCATAATATAATTAAAACAAAATTTCAAAATATTTCTTGGACAATACAAATGACACGCGACAATGAGATATAAATAACTAAAAACACGCGCTCTATTGCAAAAAATTAAATTAAAATATAGACCATGATCTAAACCTTAACTAAAAATAAAATTTTCAAACTATTTCACGGTCAATACAAATGACACGCGACAAAGAGATATAAAAAACACCAAAAAACACGCGCGCTATTGTAAAAAATTAAATTAAAATAAAAACAGACCATGATCAAAAGAAATTTGTATTGTCCGAGAAATATTTTGAAATTTTGTTTTATTTATATTATGACTATGGAAATTATTTGACGGTTCCGAAACATGTCAATGTATTTTATTTTTACTATAACACCTTTCTTAAGAAAAATTAAAATTGTTATTAAAATGTTTATATAAAAGGTGAATATTTTAAAATCTGATGATTTAAAAAAAATCAATTGGATTTAATTAACTTTTTATCACAGAATGTTTGACAATTCTTTCAGATTTTTTTTTAAATAAATGAACAAGTTTTCTAACATTTTTCCTGTTTTTAAATGAACATTTTAATTAAAAATAAAGTGAAATTTCTGAGTGACCATCTTAATTTTTTTGCATGAAATACTATGAGACATGATGCATATTCACTATCAATTTCAACTTTCTACGTATGGTGCATCATATCAAAAAAAGGCAAAATCATATTCCGGCGAAAATGTGAGGCGTGTCTTGGACAAATTTAACGCCTTCTTTTCAAATCTCACATATTAATTCACATGGTATTTTTCAAAGAGGGCGTGAAATTTGTCCGATACACGCCCCAGATTTCCGCTGGAATATGATTTTGCCCCTTTTTTAATATGATGCACCATACGTAGAAATTTGAAATTGATAGTGAATATGCATCATATCTCATAGTATTTTATGCAAAAAAATAAGGTGGTCACTCAGAAATTTCAGTTTATTTTTAATTGAAATGTACATTTAAAAACAGGAAAATGTTAGAAAACTTGTTCTTTTGTTTAAAAAATTCTGAAATTTTTTTCAAACTTTCGTATGGTAGTTTTTTACATCCCTTATTTGTTTCGTTGAAATCTGCTTAGTAGTTTCGTCACAATGCGCTCTTTTCGAAAACAGGCATTTAGGGCCATTACCCCCCCCCCCCCCCCCGCGTGGTCTTGAGATACAAACTCAAAACTGCTGAGAATTGAATTTCTTTTTATGGACTATCGATCCATGTAAGACTCGATGTGGTTGACTCAAGGGCATATTTTACTAAGAAACACGCCTATACCCTTTTATTTATCATTCTCCTTATCTTTAAGCTAAAATGTATGTCATATTCGAAACGGAAAATGGCTAACATTTTATGGAATGTGAAAAAAGAAGAAGAAATCGAAAGCATTAAAACATTCGTTCATATTTATTAAATTTGCTTTTCCATTTCTCCATTTTTCGCAGTCTGTTTTATTGGAATATGAAGACGGGAAGAATTTGGATTCAAAAAACTTCACGTTAGTAAGATTTTTCTATGAGATTCAGTTATTGGTTCATAATTAATATAATAGAGAAACAGCATTTATATGTATAAGAAAGAAATACTTCATTTTTGTAAATTATATTATTTTAATACACAAATTCATTTATTAACCCCTTCGCAATGGGAGCATTTTACGAAATTTTTAATATTTTGTCACCGGTTTTTAAAAACAGAAATTTCTGCCTTATTAAAAATGAGATAATACTCCGACTTGATAAGGAAAAATTTAAAGTAAAATTTTACTGGTGAGGATAAACACGGCTTCTTAAGCCTTTTGCGGCAGGTATACGTGTCGCTCGTCAGCAAGAAGTTAACTCGCATTTAAAAAAAAATAATCTACAAAAGCGTATTATATATATAAAACCCATCCGTGTATAACAATTGCGGGGTCCACCCATCCGTGAGAAAAAGAAACTTATTGCAACTGCGTCCACGTTAGGCTTAACTATTCCGAGCCGTTCACAAATATTCTAACTGTTCAACTTATGAAAATATACATGTAAAAGATATATTCATTACTCATTTTCTTTCAAACCTACAAAAACTATTTAATTATAATGTTTAAGTTCTAAATAAACAACCAGCAATTACGGAAAAAACAAACAATGTAAGCAAATTAATACTGTTGCCATTCAAGAATGACAAATTCCGTGAATGAATCTTTCGAATGACTCCATTGTCGACATCACGACTCAGAAATGATTGGGTGCGTTCGGGAGCTATGCGCGCTGCTCAGGAAACAGGTAGATGGAGTGGATCTTACAGCGGATATAGTACTCCGATGCAAAAACTCCTGAGCTAGCACGCGCAGCGCGTGTGTCTCCTGAACGCGTTCATTGTTTACTCTTTATTGTTGACATTCGTTTTCGATCTTATAGAGTGTTTTCTTTTAAGTATTAGCTAAAAAATGGACCAAAATAGAATTTTTTTAATACATTTTAGATATTTTTATTATTTTCTCTGAGAATTTTTATATATTTTTTGGCTTTAGTTTCACAATATAATCTTTTATAATTGATTTTTTGCCGTACTTTATTCTTTTAAAATTCGTGTATTTAAGATTTGTTCATTACAATCCCCCATCCACTAGACAGTTTTCTTATAATTTTAAACGCAAATTTCTGTTAATTTTTTTTTTTTTTTTTTTTTTTTTAAATAGATTTTTCCCCATGTTCAATCTTTGTATTTTTAAAAATTGTTTAAGCCTAAAGTGGCTGATTGACCACATTTGCAATTTTTTATCATCCTTTTAAAAATGCAAACACGTCATTTTGACGGGCTGTCTTCTAGTTTAACTATATTAAAACACTTCACGCTAGTTAGATTTTTCTATGAGATTTCAGTTATTGGTCTACAATTAAGGTAATAGTGAAGTAGCATTTATGTATATAAGAAAGAAAAACATAATTTTTGTAAATTATATTAATTCTTCTAACATATAAATTTATTTATAAATTCGCATTTCAAAAAATAATAATCTAACAAAAACGTATTTAACTATATAAAAACATACAAACTACACATTTAAATTTCTTTTATAAATGAAAAGTAAATTAAAAAAAAATTCTATTGGAAGAAAAACGTTTAATATAAATTACGAATATAAAATATATTTAAGTGTATTACGACAATATATTCTCTGTTATGTTAACTAGAAAGTTCTGTCATATAATATTGTTTCACATTATTTTTTATAATTCACGTTCCTCCATTGGCACCACTGTTCTGAAATAATAAATTTTCGCGTATTCACCTTACTGAAAAACGTGAAAACTATAGAAAATTTACTGTTTTAAAAAAAGTGGTGGCAATGAAGATTTCTGTTTTTAAAAAATAGGCGTGAAATAACAATATACGGTAGAATTTTCCGGTTGACCTACAGTAATTTCCGGTGAATAAGTGCAGATCCAACGATCATTTCTCGACCCAGAAAATTTTTTAAATAAAAATTAACCTTTTAGATCGCGGTAAATATTTTTCTTCAATTACTGAACAATTTTTCTGGGTCCAAAAATAATTGTTTAATTGCCGGCTTATGCACAGGAAATTACGGTAATAGAAATCTTTGATTGTTTTACAGAATAATACTACCCACATAGCTGAAAGTGATTATAAACATTTAATAAATCCTTCGATTGTTTAGTGACTCTCAACTACATTTAGTATATTAATGAACGAAAATGTACCAATTTTTTATGTAGTATGCTTATCCAGGAGTGCAAAAATCTAGGCGCCAGTGGCTAATCTCCCACCACAAAAATTTTAAAGTTTTCTTCACTCAAAATTTAATAGCAATCTTACTAGAATTTAACACGAAATATTAGATAAAAAGAAATGAAATAATTTTAGTGGTGAGAGATTGCCTGCTGGCGCCTAGATTTTTGCACCCCTGTGCTTATCAATTGTTGTATCAATTTCAAATACGGATGTTTCTGTTTCCAACAAGGTTTTATTCCTTTCACTCGATATGATCAAACTTTTCTTTTGCATTTTTCTTGAAAACTATAAATTTATAGACGTATACTTTTTGGGAATTTTTATGCATCTCAAAGGAAGATTCTGGTTTTACAGAATTTTGTCGATCCTTACGGGACACTCTGTATACAAGTAGACTAGAATATACTTTTAGAATACATACAAAATTATAGACAGGCTGCAGAAAATAAATTTTAAACATTTAAGACTGTTCATAAATTCTTGAAATGCCTTTTTTTAATTGCCTTATGCATTTTGCATCTGAGTTAGATTTTCTTATGTTATATTTGATTTTTACGACGTCCGTATAAATTCAATATTTACTGATTTAACTAGGACAATTCACCTGGACATTTATGGAAGGTATTTCCTAAAAGTACAGTGTTTATGGGACTTTCAGCTCAACCAATCTTTACTATATTATATAGTGTTAATACAGTGAATTATAAATAAATTCAATTGGACGACTGTTTAAAGATATATGAATCCATAATTATCTATAAATGACCAAAATCTCGGTAAATTTTATATTTAATTTATTTATGGATTTTACTCGTTGATATTAAATCTTTTACGTGTTATGGAATGTATGAATTCCGCATATTATATATAAAGAAGCACAAAAGATTCAGATGCAATTCCAGCTATCGACCGCTATTAAAAAATAGTTTTTGAACTATTAGGTCGATTGGAAAGTCGTGTCCTTTTTTGAAAATCAATTCGTACCTGAAAATTCTATCATTTAAGCATTAGATATTATTTTCGATATTTAATGTCTAGTAAAGAATAATAGTAATGTCTAGTCTTTTCCCCTTTGGGAAAAGTGACAGGTATACGTACCGCAAAAATGCTTAAAGAGTCCTTGTTTATTCCCACCAGTAAACTTTTACTGTAAAATTTGCCTTTATTAATCGAAGCTTTCTTTCTTTTTAATAAGGCACAAATTTATGTTTTTTTTAAAACCGGTGACAAATCATTAAAATTTTCGTAAACTGCTCCCGTCGCGAAGGTTTTAACCCCTTGAGGGGCGGCGGTATATATTATGTACCACCTACGATCGATGAAGTTTTACACCAGAAAAATTTCATTAAATTTCCCTTTTCTAAATTTGGTGGAAAACAGTCGTGAAAATGCTTATCCTCTTTTTGATATAACTTTTTTAAAAATTTCCGGTTGGAGTTCAGAATTACACGAACGCAATTGCTTGCCCCTCAAAGGGTTAATGGGCAGAATTTTCCAATGCGAATTTATTTTCCCAAACGGACATAACTTTCCGAACGGTCATGCAATTTATCTATTTTTTCCATTGACTTTCTTACGCTTCAAGGGCTTTAGAACACTTTTCATCATAATTTTTGCAAAGTAATGTTTGCCTTATTTAACCCTTTCTTGCGCAGTTTTGCCGGACCGGCAACACCTAATTTTAATCCCAAACTTGCAAACGACACCAGTAATATTTTAATATAATTATGCTTTTACAATGAAAGCTTAAATTAAGGAATTAGTAATGTCTAGACAAGTCCTTTATAAATTCCGGTGTCAATCGACAATTTCCCATTTCAATTTCTCATTTTACTAATAGAATTTGCTTGCGCCGGAAAGGGTTAATGAAAGAATATCTATCTTATAATAGAGCGACAAGTACTTTACGAAATTTCTGGTACTAAAACCCCAAATACCCCCTGAAACACTTGTTGCGTACGATCTCTGTTATTTTGCTATTTCATTATATGGAGTGTTCTCGCTGACAATTGACCAACGTTAGTAATTTGGCGAATTAAAATTAAAAAAACATTCGCCAAATAATAAAAAATGTATTAGCAAAATAAATTCGCCGTGTAGTACAGAAAAAATATAGCTTTAGTTTTTAAATGTATCTCCTTTTTTTCAATATGTTCTAAAAAATTCAAAGTTTTTATAAGAGCGACAACGGCAGTTAATTATTTAATTTCAACTATCCACTACAAATATATTAAATATATATATATATATATTGAAAATATGTATATGTGCATATGTATGATAAACGGAGAAGAAAAGAAAGAAAAAGCAAAAAAAATGAGCACTAGCAATTTCGCGAATCTAATTGCTTGTTTACACGCAAATGAAGAATTTAATCGCAATTTGTTGCAATGGCGAGCAAAAGCGAGAACACTGATTATATGTAAAGTTGCCTAGTGACTGCTTTTTGCACACCAGTGTTATTTTCGAGAACTTTTTTAACCCTTTCCAGCGCTGTGTGCCCGATCTAGACACACCTAATTTTAATTCTGAACTGGCAATTTGACCAATAACATTTTAATAAAATCTTACTTTTACAATAGAGGCACAATTTTTACCCTTTGATGGTTAAAGGACTTCTATTCATAAAATACTAAAATGATTCAATGACACCAGAATTTAAAAACAAATTTATTTCATAATATATAAATGTTTTTTTTTTTTTTTACGTTCTTTGTAAAATTAAAATTTTCATTTAAAAATTCCGGTGTCAGTATGGCATTTCGCAATTCAAATTAAGTGGTATTTTGGGCGCGTATACGCGCTTATAGCCACGAAAGGGTTAAGGCGTTCTTGACTTCTTAAAAGTCGTATAAAATTCCGGTGTCTGTCCATAATTTCTCATTTTACTAACAGAATTTGTCAGCACCGGAAAGGGTTAAAATCCACATAATGTACCAATTAATTAAAACACCATTTGCTGCATTAAAATACCAGTATGCAAAAAGCCGTACACTTGGTAGCTATGTATATATATATATACAGGGTGATTCTAAATTTTTTTTTTTACAATAAAAAAGGGATGATAGTACAACTCAAAACAAACAATATTAAATAGGAGACCAAGGGCCCCAAACGTTTTCCAAAGGAGATAGCCGCCATTAAAGTTTACTGACCAAAATTTCAAATAAACATAAAGAACGGAAAAATCGGTCGATTGATTTGCGGTTTTCACTAAAATTATTCTTTATGTCGGCATTTTCTTGAAATTAAATAATAAAGATAAATTTCAAAAAAATGCCGATAGAGGGCGCTTTGGACTAACGAACAACTATTTTATGCCGGTACTTTTTCATCTCATTAAATGCTTTCGTAAGCTTAGACTCAAATTTAAATTTTGAGCTCAAAATCTGAAAGTGGAAGTAATTAAGAAGCACAAACTGAACTGTGTTCAGAGGGTTCAAATTTCAAATGATTATAAAAAACGGAAAAATTGGTTCATTAATTTGCGGTTTTCACTAAAACTATTCTTTATGTCGGTATTTTCTTAAAAATAAATTATAAAGATAATTTTTAAAAATGCCGATAGAGGGCGCTTTAGACTTTGGAGTAACGAACAACTTTTTTTGGCGTTATTTTTTGTATCTTATTAAATGCTTTCGTAAGCTTAGACTTAAACTTAAATTTTGAGCTCAAAATCTGAATAGTTGGGAGTGGTTAAGTAGACAAAATAAATTGTGTTCAGAGGGTTCAAATTTCAAATGATTATAAAAAACGGAAAAATTGGTCGATTCGTTTTCGGTTTTCGCTAAAACTAATTTTTAAATGAGCATTTTCTTGAAAATAAATTTTAAAGATAAATTTCAGAAAATGCCGATAAAGGGCGTTTTAGACTTTGGAGTAGCTTACAACTATTTTTAACTGTTATTTTTTAAATCTCATTAAATGCTTTCAAATGCATAAACTTAAAATTTAGGCTCAAATTCTGAATCGTTGGGAGTGTTTAATTAGCGAAAAATTGAATTGTGTTGGGGGGGGGGGGAGGGTTAAGTTTCAACTCCAGAAGACAATTCAATTTGCGCTACTTAACTACTCCTAATTATTCAGATTTTGAGCTCAAAATTTAAGTTTAAATTTAAGCTTCCGAAAACATTTAATAAGTTTTCGCAAGCATTTAATTAGAGCAACAACAACAAAAAAATGGTTAAAAATAGTTGTTGGTTACTCTGAAGTTTAAGGCGCCCTCTACTGGATTTTTTGAAATTTATCTTTAAAATTTATTATCAAGAAGATACTGACTTAAAGAATAGTTTTATTTTAAACCGCAAACAAATCGACAAATTTTTCCATTTTCTATAATTATTTTTAATTTGAACACCTCCCCCCCTTAAACACAGTTCAGTTTGTGCTACTTAACTACTCCCTACTATTCACATTTTGAGCTCAAGTTTAAGTCTAGGCTTCCGAAAACATTTAATGAGATGCAAAAAATAGTTGTTCGTTACTTCAAAGTCTAAAGCGCCCTCTATCGACATTTTTTGAAATTTATCTTTATAATTTATTTTTAAGAAAATACCGACATAAAGAATAGTTTTATTGAAAACAGCAAATCAATGAACCAATTTTTCCGGTTTTTTTTATAATCATTTGAAATTTGAACCCACTGAACACAGTTCAGTTTCTGCTACTTAACCACTCCCACTTTCAGATTTTGAGCTCAAAATTTAAGTTTGAGTGTAAGCTTACGAAAACATTTCATGGGATGCAAAAAATACCGGCAAAAAATAGTTGCTCGTTACTCTAAAGTCTAAAGCGCCCTCTATCGGCATTTTTTTAGATTTATCTTTATAATTTAATTTCAAGAAAATGCCGATATAAAGAAAAATTTTAGTGAAAACCGCAAATCAATCGAACGATTTTTTCCTTTTTTTTTTATGTTTATTTGAAATTTTGGTCCCTAAACTTTAATGGCAGCTATCTCCTTTAGGAAACGTTTAGGACCCTTGGTCTCCTATTTAATATTGTTTGTCTTAATGTGTACTATCACCCCTCTTTTATTGCAAAAAAAAATTGGAATCACCCTGTATATATATATATATATATATATATATATATATTATATATATATATGTGTGTGTGTGTGTGTGACAATTTAAAGTTAGGGGGGCAGAAACATCATCGCCAGGTTTCCCTTTCTCCGCACAGAAGTCATGGCCAGCGAGAAAAAAAAATAAATAAATGTAGAAGGTCCAAATAATCACTCCTTGGCTGCTGCAAGTTCATTTTATTAAACTGTAGCTATAATAGAGTGAAAAGCTCCTGCTGCAGACGATATTTTACCGAAACATCCAAAAAATATTCCATCATTTACTACATCCAGCCTTACTCATGCAAGAGAGCACCCAAAAATCCTTCTTCATCCTACCATCTCTCAAGGCTTCCTTTTTTAAATCTAAAAAGAAAATTCTAGAACATTCTTTAGTGTCAAATCCTCATTATTTTATGTAAACATAACTCATACCCAGAGTCGAGATTAATATTTGACAGACAACAATTTTCTTCAAAAAAAAAAAAAAAAATATTTAAACAATTTATAAACGACTCAGAATTTTAAATATCTTATTCAGACGATTTTTGTAGACGATTAATTTTAAGAGAAAAAGAAAAGAAATGAATTTATTGATATGCACAATACCAAATGTTGACTGAGGGAAAATAAATAAATAGATAAAATAAAATATTGATATTTTTTTAAAGGTATGGTTTTGGAATAAATTTAATAAGGGCTAGTTCCATGGGTTTTGTAGTGTAAGTCACATTACTTTGAAATTGCTATGCTTGTTTGCCACCGTTATTTTCGAAAAGTCTGCTTGGCCTTATTCAATTAATGAGAACGTGCCGATAAAATAAGTCACATTTTTTCGTACTAAAATACTGGTAGCCAAAAATCGTAGCCTGTGACTTACACTACAAGTACTCATGGAAATAGCCATAAGACTTTCTTAAAAAGGGTTGATAACGTCATAGAAGAAATGAGTTTTATTTGGAATACCCCCTGATTGCCCGGCAAAAGGGTAAAATTGTAATGTTGTTTTCTCTGTAATCTATTAAAAATATTAAAAAAAGAATTTTTTTTCCAACCTGATACAAAATATGTTATTATGTATAGGTGTATAATCTTTGAGAGTATTAATCCTAACTTTCTTTTCAAAAAAGAAAAGAAATGAATTTATTGATATGCACAATACCAAATGTTGATTTTAAAACTAACTACCAAATATTTATCTATTTATTTATTTTCCCTCAGTCAACATTTGGTATTTGGTAAACTAACTTTTAAACCTAACTTTTCAAAACTGGGTTTTATTTGTAGAATTATAGTTATTTAAATATTGCTTATGCTGCAGTGAAACCTGCAGGTTAGTGTGCGAAAAAATCAGCCAGCGGCAGCCAGGAGGTTAAGAAATAAAGTTTAATCAAAAATATTTTTAATTCAGAGCCATCTTTTTAAATTTACGCATACTGGAATAAATGTTTTTAAAGGCGAATTAAGAATTTATATCGTCTCCATAAATATTAACAGATTAGATCTAGAAACAAGATTTTAATTTAATATTTTGAAGTAAGTACGGAATATTATAAGAAAATTAAGATAGTATAAAAATTAGTTTTGGCGAAAAAAAATTTAAAATTTGTAATATATATATATATATATATATATGTCATTTCATAAAAATTGCAACACCATTGGCGCTTAAGCAGCTCATATATAATGCTATAAATTATATTTCTTATTATGAAATGAAAGTTCAAAATCTCAAGGATAGAGTGTATGTCAAAAAGGTAAACAATTAACGATAAACAATTATTCTTTTAATTGTTTATCGTTAATTGTTTACTTTTTTGACATACACTCTAACCTCGAGATTTTGAACTTTCATTTCATAATATGAAATATACATACATACATACATACATACATACATACATATATATATATATGTCATTTCTTAACCGCTACCCTAATTTGCCCGCACGCTATACTGGCAACGTATTTTTGCCAGTCATGATTTGCCCGTACGAGCATCCATATTCCAATCATGACATATTATTAATATTATTCTCACCAGTAAATTTTTATTGAAAATTTTGCATTATTAAATCCGAGTACTTTTCGGACTTAATTAACCCTTTAACTTATTTGCCCGTACGCCGTTCGGGCAGGATGATTATCCTTGATTCATCATTTAAAGCTTTTTGACACCACTATTTTTTTAAAAAGTAATTTGATAATATTTAAAAGGCGGAAATGTTTGGACTATACGTTATGAATATTTTATTTTTAAAAAATGTGGTGTGAATCCATCAGTTTCAATTTATTGAACGAAAAAAAAAAAAAGAACCAGTTAACTCTTTCCGGCACACTGTGCCCGGTCTGGGATACCTAATTTTAATTCCAAACCAGGGGTGAGATTTCCGCTTTTTTGCACACCAGTAAAATCTTAGAGAAAATGCTATATTTTTAAATCGGAACATATTTGTGATTTAAGATAACAACATTTTCTCTAAGATTTTACTGGTGTCCAAAAAAGCGGAAATCTCATCCCTATTCCAAACTTGCAAACGGCACCATTAAAATTTTAGTAAAAATTGGCTTTTACACTATAAGCTTAAATTAAAGAATTGAAAATGTCTAAAAAATTCGCTTGTGAAAGTCGATATTTTCTCATTTTTCTTCAGATTCTGCCCGTGCCGGAAAGGATTAAGGGCAGGGGTGCAAAAATCTAGGCGCCAGAGGGTAGTCTCTCACCACAAAAATTTTAAAGTTTCTTTCGCTCAAAATTTAATAGCATTCTAGCAGGAATTTTGCACGAAATATTAGACGGAGAAAAACGAAATAAATTTTGTGATGAGAAACAGCCTGCTGGCGCCTAGATTTTTGCACCCCTGGTTAAGGGGTTTAGCAAAACCTTCAGTTTTGAAAAAACTAGTGATAAAATATTTAAAATTCTGTTAACCCGTCAGTAGTCGCGTGTCGGTCTTTTCGCCGCCCGTATAACTTATCTTCTCCTAACTTATATTACATTACAAATACGACGGAGATCTACCACATAGCTGACTTTGAAGCTTTCTCGAACACCTTAGTGAAGTAACAGGACACCTCTGTTTTTATTTCAGGTACATTTTTAGAAACAAAGTTGAAATTGGCGAAAAAGTCTACGTAAAAATCACTAATGTGAGTTTATTTTTACTTTTACCAATGACTCCAGATCTCATGAATAAAATGCATAATTTAAGAAAACTGCGAATTTGTATCTTCTTTGTAATGTTATTTTCGTATATTAGGTGAAAATATTTCTTATTTTACATATTTGGTATGTGGGGGGCCAGCGGCGAAAAGACCGAGCGACTAATGGCGTTGTGAAAAAAGTCGCGACTACTCGCGGGTTAAAGACATTAAAAAATGGGCATTGTTTGAAAGTTTTTTTAGAAGATATAGATCAGTTAAGTGGTTAACAGTATTATGATACCCTTGCAACATGTTTCATAATTTATGCTGATGCATGGTATTTAATTCTTGTTGCGTTTTAAATGATGTTATTGGATTTTCAAGTGAAATAATACTAAATAAATTATATTTGTGCATAAATAAGCTGCTTAATAATCTTAATGTTAATATTTAACCCCTTAACGACCACATTAAATTACGGTTTAAAAATTCAGATTGATTATTGCCACCACTTTTTTGAAAAAAAAAATTCATCTATGGAAAATAAAATAATACCAGAATAAAATCAATTTCACTACTTTATAAAACTGGTGGGAATCAAATAATTCTGAATAGAAGCTGTGAAGCTTGCAGCCCGAGAATGTCTCGGGCACGACAGTTAAGAGGTTAAACAGCTGAATTCAAGTACCCATTAACTGTAAATGTTTCGAACAATAAAAAAGCAAGAAAGCGACTTTTTTTCCACTCAAATAAATAAAAAAGAAAGCTAATAATTACCCAAATGACAAGTTTTTTAGTATTATGTTGTAATTAAGTGGAGTTAAAATGTGCGCAAATGGAACACCCTTGCTAATGAGAAAAGTTTATTTCATGATAAAACAATCATTTTTTGCCTGTGTTTTTAATGTATATTTTTTACGCAAAATATTTTTTCCCTTAAAAAAAAACATATCCAAATGAGAAATTTCTTATTTTTTCTAAAATGAACGTTTCTTAAAAAATGCTCATTATAGTATTTTTGCAAAATGGCACTAAAAATGTAATTTTTTTCTTATCTAAATGAACATTATATTATTGTAATTCAAATATATTATTTAAAGTAAAGAGCTATAATAACTTTGATGTTTCATTGTCTTTATTACATTTTTCATATTTTTCATTTGATTAAAGTAGAAATATAAAGGTCATATTTAGGAAATAAAAGCCTTAAAACATTTCAGTAGTTTAATCTTTTTATAATCAGAAACATAGGTGTCATATGTGAAAGAAATAAAGAAAAGTATGGTTGAAATAGATTTCGAGCTTAACCCATTCATGTCCAGCATCGTTTGCGCAAATTTTATTTGGTTGGCACCACTATTTTTAGAAGATTTAAGTTTAGTTCATTAATCACGAAAATGCGTCATTTAAATAAAATAATTATTGCTTTTCTTTTTTACCGGTGTCAAAAACAGTGTTGAATGCACCTTTTGAAGCGTCCCTAAAAAGGGACGCTAGGCACTAATGGGTTAATAATAATTTTTACATTTGATTGTCTTTATTACATCATACGTGTTTTTAAGTTGATTAAGTTTTAAATAAGTCAGTAAAAAAAAAATAATAATAACAATGCGCAAGAATCTGTGTATAATTTATTTTTTTATAAACTGAAAAATATATGCCAGCTATAAAAGAAATAACCAAAAATATTTCTAAAATAGTCTTCGTTTTTCATTACAGTAAACATTTTTAACAGGATAAAAACAAATACAGAGATAGTATAATGTATCATAGCTGACACCATCGTACGCATCTTACGTCGGTTATTTTTTCAGTATTTCTTTTGTTCAGTGAATTTACAAAGTAATTATAATTAGTATGAGTAGAAAAAAAAAAGCATTTTACTTCCCTTTTGGCGTGCCCCAAAACTCACTTTAACATACAGACAATTGGCGTACAGTAGATAATTGCATGCGCAATATAATTACAGAAAATTATTTCAAGTCGGTTATATTTTTAAATATTATTTTGTGTTCTTTATAAATACAACGTAATTTTAACAAGCAAGAATACAAGAGGCTCTTATACGAATACTTATTTACATTTGTTGAATAATAATAATAATAATAATAATAATCCTTTATTAATTTTTTTTAAGCCTTAAAATTCGTTTCATTAGTTCAATAAGAAACACTCACAAAAGACTACTTTTTTCTGGAAAAAATAATATTAATGAAATTTCATTAAGCGTTTAATTAATTATTTTAAAATTAAAGTGTATATTTTATTTCGGATGGAAAAAAAATCTTGAAAGTAACTGCACAACAAAACTCAATTCTAAAGAAGACAGACTATAAAACATTTTTCCTTCTAAAAATCTGCTTATTATATATAAAAAAAAATTCTTCCCCCTTTTTATTATTATTATTATTATTATTTAGGTATTTAAAAAAAATCAGTTTGCGCAGTTATTTTAACGCCAGTTTGTACGTAACATTTATTCAGTGTGAAAAATGCAATCTAAATTTCTTGTTTTTATCTCTTTCATGTAAGGGTACAAGACATTCTATCAATATATAATTTACTTGAGATAGTTTAAAAAATATTTACTGGCAACCCAAACTATGTAGAAAAGCTAGTAAGTTAAGCAAGTAAAGTTAACAGCTATCAAACAAATAATAAAATAGACTCTATTGCACATGTAATCGAAAAACAGAATATAATTAGTCTCATATTTTTATTGCTAATATAAATTTTTAAATGATGTTTTACACTTTGTTATTCTATCCTTAAATCATTTTTACAATTTACGTAATATACGTTTTTAGATTACTGCTGTATATATTACACGTTGAATATAATTAATTATGTTTTTATTGCTCATATGAAGTGTTTATGATGAAACCTTGTTTGCGGCATATTACTTTTATTTTACATATGCTTGAATGACATTAAAATACTTATAGAGTGTTTTTGTATATAACTTGTTACAATGTAAATGCAACGTAATAAAAAGGGAGAACAAAAAAGGTATTTTATGCATATTGACATTTCTGTAAAAAAGGAAAGAAAAGAAGCACTTTTATTAAAGTTTATAGGCTTTAAACTTGTTCCATTGGTTACATAATAAAAAGACCTAAAAAGAATACATTTTCTTTTGGGGAAAAATATTAATGAAACTTCATTAATTATTTTTTTTAAGTACTTTCATAAGAAAAAAAAAACTTTTTTTAAAATATTTGACTTGGATATTGTGGAAAAAAAATAGTCGTAGTTGCTTGGCGCAGTTGTTTTTATCTCAGCTTGTATTTACTATTTTTTCAGTTTGAAAAATGCAATCTAAAAATATTATTTTGATCTCTTTTATGTAAAGATACAAGACATTCTATCAATGTATAATTCAACAGAGACAGCTAAAAACCAAATTACTAGTAACACAAGCAAAAACTATGAAACAAGTAATAAAAGAGAAAAAATATCTGCTATTGCTATATCATCGAAAACAGTTAGTTAATTAGTTTTATATTTTTATTGCGGATAGAAAGTTTTAAATGATGTTTTTACCCTCTGGATCCCAAACTGTCCGAGATATTTTGAGATACTTTAACCCTTTAACGATCATAGCATTTTCATTGCTAAGATGTCGAAATAAATGAGTGACACCGGTAATTAAGAACAAATATATTTCTAAATATGAAAACGTGATATTTCACATACAAAATATAAGGGATATTTTTAGATAAAAATACCAGTGTCAGTGTTGGGTATCGGAATTAAAATTTTGTGGTTTCGTGGCGAAACCAATGAACGTTAAAGGGTTAATTCGTATACCTTAACAGTTTCCGGCACACTGTACCCAGTCTGGGATACGGAATTTTAATTCCATACTTGCAAGCGACACCAATAATATTTTAGTAAATTTTCGCTTTTATAATAAAAGCTTAAATTAAAGGTTTTAAAATATCTAAAAAGTCCGTTTGGGAAATTGGGTTTCAGTCGATAATTTCTCATTTTACTAACAGATTTTGCCCGCGCCAGAAAGGGTTAAATCCCACCAGAAAATTAAAACTGCAATATTTGCTTTAATTAATGACAAAGCATTCCGAATTTAAATAAAAGGAATTCAGCCATAGAATTTTTCTGGTGTAAAATCAGATTTTCTGAACTAAATAATTTCTCGATGCGTTGTATCATGGGAATTAAAGAATTAAATTTTGTTACACTATTCCTTAACCCCTTGGGGACGAGCGACATGTATACGTGGCGCAAATAGGCTTAAGAATTCGCGTTTATCGCCACCAGTAAAATTATTCGGCAAATTTTGCCTTATCTAATTGGAGCATTTTCTCGATTTAATAAGTAATGAGTTTCTGTATTTTAAAACCGGTGACAGAACATTTAAAATTTCGTAAAATGCTCCCTTCACGGAGGGGTTAAGTCGCTTTTTCAAGTCACATATTATACGATTTTAGACTATAGGTGTATATATTATTTCATAGAATATATTTAATAATGTTTTAGAACACGTATGTAGTGTTTATAATGGAATCGCTGTATGTATTCAATTAACCTTTTATTACACATCCTTCGATACTGCTTAACATAATTATAGTAAGCAAAAATAAAAAAGGTATTTTACTTATTTACACTTCTGAAAAAAATCTATAATTAAACTTTTAAAGGCTTTAAATTAGTTCTATTAGTTCAATAAAAAAAGACCCCAAAATAATACATTTTCTTTGGGGAGACAATATTAATGAAACTTCATTAAGTATTTAATTAATTATTATTAAAAGAAAGTATTTACACAAGAAAAAATACCTTTAAAAAATTATTTGACTTGCGTATTTTAGAAAAAAATAGTCGTATTTGCTTGGCGCTATTGTTTTTATCTCAGCTTGTATTTTTCATTTTTTTTCAGTTTGAAAAATGCAATCTAAAAAACTTGTTTTTATCTCTTTTGTGTAAAGATACATAACATTCTATCAATGCATAATTCAACAGAGACAGCTAAAAAACTATTTATTGCTAAAACAAGCAAAAACTGTGTAACAAATTATAAAAGAAAAATATCTGCTGTTGCTTACATCATCAAAAACAGAATATAATTAGTTTTATATTTTTATTGCTGATAGAAAGTTTTAAATGGTGTTTTAATTTTTGTTACTCTATCCTTAAGTCGCTTTTTCAAGTCACGTATTATACGATTTTAGATTATAGGTGTATATATTATTTCACAGAGTAAATTTAATAACGTTTTTAGTATTCGTATGTAGTGTTTATAAAAGGGCTGCACGACTATTTTCATATTCTGATCGCACCAATATTTTTTCTAATAAAATTTTTGAAGTATATTTTTCTCGCAAATGTTGTCAAAGTGATTTTTAAGAATTCCAAGTTAGAAAAACTGATGACAGTTAAAATTAGAAAATAGTCGCCTTTGGCAGCCTTGTTGTAATGAAATCGCTGTATACATCCAATTAACCTTTTATTACACATACTTCGAGCTGATTATATGCTGGTAGAGTGTTTTCGCATGTAACTTATTTCAATATAAATGCAACTTAATTATAATAAGCAGGAATAAAAAAGGCATTTTACTTATTTACATTTCTAAAAAAAAATATATAGTTAAACTTTTAAAGGCTTCAAATTAGTTGCATTAGTTCAATAGAAAAGTCACAAAAAAGAATACATTTTCTCAAAAAAAATATTAATGAAACTTTATTAAGTATTTAATTAATTATCTTCAAAGTAAAATATTTTCTGAAGAAAAAAAATCTTTAAAGTAACTGAACAACAAAGCTCATTACCGGAAAAGGCATGCTACAAAAATATTTTTTTTTCTCTTCAGAAACTCGTTCTTACCAAAAAAAGGGGTGGGGTCTCTCTTTTTTATTTGACTTGGATATTCTGGAAAAAAATAGTCTTAGTTTCTTTGCTTAATTATTTTTATGACAGTATGAAAAATTGCAATCTAAAAATCTTGTTTTTATCTCTTTTATGCAAAGATACAACACATTCTACCAATGTACAATTTAACAGAGACTTCTAAAAAACAATATAATGTTTACACAAACAAAAACTACGTAGTTGGTAATAAGAGAGAAAACCATCAGCTGTTACATGTCTAATACAGGGATGAGATTTCCGCTTTTTTCCACACCAGTAAAATCTTAGAGAAAATGCTATATTTTTAAATTGGAACATTTTTGTGATTTACAATTACAACATTTTCTCTAAAATTTTACTGGTGTCCAAAAAAGCGGAAATCTCATCCCTGCTAATAGGTCACATATAATTAGTTTTATATTTTTTATGTTGATATAAATTTTTTAATGATATTTTAAATTCTGTTACTGAATCATTAAGTCGCTTTTTCAAGTCACGCATTATAACCTTCTAAACTACAGTTCAATATATTGTTTCATAGAGTATATTTAATAACAATTTTAGTACTCGTATGTAGTGTTTATAAAGATACCTCTGTATGCATCCAATTTTCTTTTAATTACACATCCTTCGATACTATTTATATGCTCGTAGAGTGTTTTTGCATATGACTTGTTTCAATATAAATACAACATAATTATAATAAGCAAGAAAAAAAAGGTATTTTACTTATTTACATTTCTGAGAAAAAGAAATAAAAAATCTATAATTAAGCTTTTAAAGCCTTTAATTAGTTCCATTAGTTCAATAAAAAAAGACTCATAAAGAATACATTTTCTCAAAAAATAAATAATGAAACTTCCTTAAGTATTTAATTAATTATGTTGAAAGTAAGGTATTTTCTGAAGAAAGAAATCTTTAAAGTAACTAAACAGCGAAGCTCATTACCGAAAAAAACAGGCTACAAAAATACTTTTTCTCCTAAAAAAACTCCTTGTTACAAAAAGAGAAAAAATATTTCTATCTTTTTTATTTGGCTTGGGTATTCGAGAAAAAAAAAATATGTATGTGTGAGTTGCTCGGCGCAATTATTTTTATGACAGTATGAAAAATGCAACCTAATAATCTTGTTTTATCATTTTTATGTAAAGATACAACACATAACACAGACAGCTAAAAACAATATAATGTTTACACAAACAAAAGCTATGTAGCAAGTTACAAAATAGATAAACATGTGTTGTTGCATACATAATTGGACACAAACAATAATTAGGTTTATATTTTTATTGTTGATATAAAATTTTAAATAATGTTTTATATTTTGATACTCTATTCTTAAGTCGCCTTTTCAAGTCACGAATTATACGCTTTTGGATTACTGCTGTATATATTGTTTTATAGAGATATTTAACAATGCTTTTATTGCTCGCACGTTGTATTTATGATGGAATCGCTCTATACATCCAATTAACTCTTTTCACAAATTCTTCAATGATGTTTATATGCTGGAACACTGTTTTTGCATATAACTACTTTCACTGTAAATACAACGTAATTATAACAAGCAAGAATAAAAAAGGCATTTTGCTTAATTACATTTCTAAAAAGCAGCAACAAACACTTTTATTAAATTATCAAAAGCTTTAAATTAAACCCATTATTTCAATAAAAAAATACTAAAAAATAATGAATTTTCTTTAAAAAATAGCATTAATAAAACTTCCTTAAGCATATAATTAATTATCCTTAAAGTAAGGTACGTTTTGAAGAAAAGAAATCTTTAAAGTAACTAACCGACGAAGCTCTTTACCAAAAAGGACATGCTACAAGAAAAAAAAATTCTTCTGAGCAACTTTTTGTAACAAAAAAAAGGAAAATAAATCCTTTCTTTCTTTTTTATTTGACTTAGGTATTCTGGAAAAAATAAAGATTTAGTTGCTTGGCGCAATTATTTTTTTGACAGTATGAAAATTGCAATCTAAAAATCTTGTTTTTATCATTCTTATGTAAAGATACATCACATTCTCCCAATGTACAATTTAACAGAGATATCTAAAAAACTATATATTGTTTACACAAACAGAAGCTATGTTGTAAGTAATAAGAGAGAAAACATCCGATGCTGCTTACATAATTGGACACAGAATATAATGAGGTTCATATTTTTATTGATGGTATAAAATTTTAAATAATGTTTTAAAGTTTGATACCCTATTCTTATTTCGGTTGTTCAAGGCATACATACATCATACGCTTTTAGATTAATGCAGTATGTATTGTTTCATAGAGTATATTTAATAATGTTTTTACTGCTCGTATGTAGTGTTTGTGATGAAATCACTGTATATAGCATATCAACTTTTTTTATATATGCTTTAACACTAGAACGCCCGGAAGGTATCAATTCGACACCGATTACTGGACTAATTGTCGATTCGCACCAGAAAATTTTTCAATAAATAAGTTTATATATCAGTTGCAATGTAATGAGATACAAAAATAAACTAAGTAATTTCAAAAAAGCTTCTGATTTTAAATATATTTTATAAAACATGCGTAAAATTTGCCGGCGTTCTAGTGTTAACGATGTTATTTTGTTCGTAGAACATTTTTGCATATAACTTGTTTCAATGTAAATATAACAAGCAAAAATAAAAATATATTTTACTTATTTACATTTCTGACAAACAACAAAAAAAAAAAACTACTTTTATTATGTTTTTAGAGACTTAAAATTAGTCCCATTAGTTCAATATAAAAGATACAAAAAGAATATATTTTCTTTAAAAAATAACATTAATGAAACTTCCTTAAGTATTTAATTAATTATCTTCAAAGTAAGGTATTTTCCGAAGAAAAGAAATCTTTAAATTAACTAAACAACAAATCTCATTAGCGAAAAAGCCATGCTACAAAAATATTTTTTTCCTAAAAATCTCCTTAAAATATATATATATATATATATATATATATTTGACTTGGGCTGGATAAAAAAATATAGTCTTAGTTGTTTGGCTTAATTATTTTTATGACAGTATGAAAAATGCGATCTAGAAATCTTGTTTTTATCATTTTTACGTAAAGATACAACACATTTTACCAATGTATAATTTAACACACACAGCTAAAAAACAAATAGTCTACGCAAACAAAAGCAATGTAGCAAGTATTAAGAGAGAAAATCATCTGTTGTGGCATACATAAATGGTCGCAGAATATAATTAGGTTTACATTTTTATTACTGATATAAAATTTTAAATGATGTTTTAAATTTTGGTACTCTATTCTTATTTCATTTTTTCAAGTCATATATCATATGCTTTTAATTTAACCCTTTGCGGCGCAGGGCAAATTCATTGCTTAAGTGTTGAAATTAGTGACTGACACCGGAATTTGAAAACAACTTTATTTGTAAATAAGAAAACGCTATATTTCACGCATTCAATAAACCGTATTTTTTTTTTAAAAAAATTCTGGTGCGAATGTGGTGTTTGGGAATAAAAATTAAGTGATATATCTCTGAAACCACTGCGCCGCAAAGGGTTAATGCAGTATGTATGGTTTCATAGAGTATATTTAACAATATTTTTACTACTCGTATGTAGTGTTCATGATGGAATCACTGTTTACAGCAGTAACTTTTTTTTCGCATGCTTTAATGGAGTTATTATGTTCTTAGAGTGTTTTATATTATTACAAAATTTTAAATGATGTTTCAATGTAAATACAACGTCATTATAACAAGCAATAATAAAAAAAATATTTTACTTATTTATATTTCTGAAAGGAAAAAAAAACACTTTTATTAAACTTTTAAAAGCTGTAAATTACTTCAATAAAAAACAAAAAAGAATACATTATCTCCAAAAATATATTAATGGAACTTTCTTAAGTATTTAATAAATCATCTTCAAAGTAAAGTATTTTCTGAAGAAAAGAAATATTTAAAATAACTGAGCAACAAAGCTTATTACCGAAAAAGACATGCTACAAAAATATTTTTTCTCTTGAGAAACTCGTTGTTACAAAATAAGGAAAAAAATCTTTCTTTTTTATTTGACTTGGGTATTCTGGAAAAAAATATACTGTCTTAGTTAATTGGCGCAATTATTTTTATGACTGTATGAAAATTGTAACTTAAAAATCTTGCTTTTATCATTTTTATGTAAAGATACAACACATACTACCAATGGGTCATTCCATGTCAACTGGCCTAGAGGCTCCCACTCGACCCCCTTCGATTTTTATAAAATTGATACAGAATATACATGTGGGTATATGATGAACATTTGGAAACTGCTTAGTGCAAAAAAATATATAGTTGGAGCACCAGGGGTCCATTTGTACCAATCACTATTTCATGGTTGTAGAAAAAACGGCCAAATCATGAATTTTGGCATCATATTGCTCGTGATATATGAAACCTTACTTATTGAAAATAGGTGATCTAGGACAACTTTTTGTGCTAAAAAATGTAATTGCAGTATTAAAAATCACAAATCAAAACTATCGTGATTACTAGGCCTCAAAGTAGGCCGTACGGCCAATCTGGTTGAATTTTACCCTTACTTTAACATGCTGTAACTACTGCAAATATTATTTAAAAAAATTTTCGCTTTACAAACTAATTACCTATGGATATATCGTAAAGCCGCTGTAGTTGTTTTTTGATTGCTTAAATATTCATTAAATTATTGATGTTCAAAATCTAATAAAAAATTAAAATCGTCCATTTTGCCCCATACTCAAAAGCGTATATCTCAAAAGGGACACTTCTGATTTGGTTACAATAAGTACCACTGGAAAGAACATATCTTAATTTATAAAAAAAACTTTATTTCATTTTGGGCCTCTTAGATACAGAAGGAAAATAATAAAATTCAAAAACCTGTTGTACGAGATAATCCAGATGCATACAAGAAAGGTATATATTACGACAGGGTCTTTCAACATATTTTGCACCATTCTTTTTTATTACAACGATTAATGCATATAATAATCTTCACTTTTCCTGGTCACAGTTACTTCCCCTTTACCATTATGTATGATTTGTAACCGCATTGCCAATGAGTTATATCCAATAACCAGGCAAGACTAGCTCCTGGTTGGGTATTGCATGTTTTAAATTTTGAATGCGTTTACCTAACGGGATCCATAGATTATTATAGACTAAATGTTTTAATTATTTCAAGCTCCCATTATGTTGATTCCTGATCCCCATTCTTTAAAAAACATTACTCATTGGTTCAGTTTGTCAAATTTCTTATTGATTGCGTTTGCAACAGCTTTCGGTAAATCGTGTTGTTGACTAATTTTGGTTTTTATTGGAAATGGAACAGTAATTATGTGCTCTTCCGGAATCGAGCAGAGGTCTTGTCTAGTGGGCTAATAAAATGTTTTTGAAGATCCATGAGGGTGCATAAAATTTATTAAGACATCGTTGCTCAGATTTTCAATACGAATTCTTCAATAAAATTATCAATTGTCATCTGCTTCATTTCTAACGTGTCATGATCTGTGTGAACCCATTGTTTAAATTCAATGGCGTCTTCTGGATCACTATCTTCGGAAATACTTTCCAAAATTTTTTTTAAATCATCTGTTCCAGACAATCTTTAGAATTCAAGTCACAATTTGTTTTATTTATAAGGAATTTATAATCTACATCAGTTGGGCAGCTTGCTAGCATCAACTTCACATTTTGATGCATTTTGCACACAGATTGAGAATGTGAACCTGCTGCAACGACAGTCACAAACCATTTTGGTTTTAACTCGCAAAATTTGGAGAATCCGATTTCCGGTCCATTACTATTTCGATAGACTGCAAACATGTCTTTCAAGTTGCTTAGTAATAGATGCTTCTGCATCTGAACTTTCCTTCCATCTATCCGAGCAGAAATGAAATCTTTTATTCCTGGATATAGGGTAACATCCCCAGTAATTGGCATTGTCCAGTGATTGGCACATCCTAAAATAAGATTTATATCCAGTCTTTTAAAAATGCAAGACCATATACCAGTTATATGCTCATTTAGGTTAAAGATTATAACTTTGATTTGTACTACTAGATGACAAAAGTGCTTGGGAAAGAGAAACAATTATAGCTTGTATCAAATTAGCCATTTTTGTTTCAAATGTTTCTTCTTTGGCTTAAGGAAGGCATGCTTTTCAACTAATTATTATCTGAATTATAATTTATTTTAAATTTTAATTGTCAGCAGTTTTGTTCAGTTAAAAAGGGTTACTTTAATTGTGTAAAAGTATTTACGACACAAATATTTGGATTTCTGAATTAATGATAGATGCCAATTAATGGTGCTTCAATTTTGCTAGTTCCATGTAATTCGCACCTATTCCAATTAGAAGGAATTCGCAAGTAATTTGAGATTAAACCACTTATTTTGGAAGTACTTTTAAAGTTATAGACTAATTTTGTTTATCATTTGTTTTTATTTGAAAATATGAAATATTATCAATAATTGGAATCCATTAAAGCTTCATATGACAATTACTGGGGACAGCATGACAATTACTGGGTGTTAATATAAGTATATTGTATTGTTTTAAAGTGTTCACATTTCAGACTAATATGCTGATTTCTTACTCTCAAAAACCTGAAATATGGCATCTTCATCTACAGTAAATTCATTTAAAGCGATTAAACCCAATGCAAAATGTAAAGTTTTTTAAAATATAAACTTGTGCCAATTACTGGATCACAAGGTGTCATACATTGGTGCTCTATGTGCCAATTACTGGTGATTTCAGCAGCTTTTTTTAAATATATTTTTATAAAAATACTTTTTCAAATTTTTTTGCTTTTAGTGGGCAAAATATATGCACAGATATGCATTCTTTGATTTAAAAATATTTCCAAGTAAATATCTTATTTCTTTGTAATAAAAATTGAAGTAAGTTTAAAGACAAATTTTTAATGTGCCAATTACTGGGGATGTTACTCTATTAAATTCTTTATCTTGAAAAAAATTTAATACTCTTTCTTTTGTGTTTTCTGGCAATTTCTTATCAAACTTTGCTCTAGATAAAGCCAATATCCGGATGTCTGCTTTTAATTTTCGCGCTGCTTTTACCATTCTTTCTGAAACTTCAAACTGTTCCATAACTTCTTTTATTGTCTAACTTTGAGGTGCCATTGTTAATATTTCTTATTGTTCTGGACGTTTTGACAACTCTAACGCCTCCTTCAATTCTTTAATTAGCTGTTCGTAATCTAAACAGTCTAGGCATTGGTTGCATGTAGTAGTTTGTCTTAATTTACATGAATCTATACCAGCAACAATAGCTATTTTCTTTGAAATAACATCTTCAGTTTCACTTATCTTTCGCTTTGCATAGCTTTTAATATCTCTTGTTGATGTTCGTTGAAATTTTAAAGGAGATAAATCAATAGCTGTTAGACTTTTGTTCAACGTTTCTGTTACATCTATTTCATCTTGCTCCAATTCGCTTGAAGAAGAGGACCATGTTCTTGTTTCTTCGAATTCTTTTCTGCATGATCTACATATTTTTTGGTCTGGTTTGACATTTTCTTAGTTTCTTAGTTTCTAAGTCTGTCAAATGTTTAGAACTTTCTAAATTGATGGACCGCAAAGATTTTCGTACGCAATGACTGTCTTTAGTGAAAGGATTACAGCATGTTCGCTGAAGAAACTCAAATTTATGCAAAAGCAATGTTTCGTGATGAAAGCATATTTGAGAATTTTCTTCAATGCAATAATCTTCGGCGATTAATTAACTCCTGTTTTTTTAGAGGAAAATTCTTTAAAAAGCTTAAAACCTTTATGTGCACAATAAGTCGTCAAATGGCACTGAGAATTATCAGCACAGCCAATGCTGCATTGACTCTGATCATAATCATGAGAATCCATAGAGCTAAAATCTTGATACAGAATGTTTTAACAGTAATGTAAAGCATAAACTGAAAGAGAAAAGGAATATTTTTGTATAAATCTTGTTAAACATACAATACCCAACCAGGAGCTAGTCTTGCCTGGTTATTGGATATAACTCATTGGCAATGCGGTTACAAATCATACATAATGGTAAAGGGGAAGTAACTGTGACCAGGAAAAGTGAAGATTATTATATGCATTAATCGTTGTAATAAAAAAGAATGGTTGAAAATATGTTGAAAGATCCTGTCGTAATATATACCTTTCTTGTATGTATCTGGATTATCTCGTACAACAGGTTTTTGAATTTTATTATTTTTCTTCTGTATCTAAGAGGCCCAAAATGAAATAAAGTTTTTTTTATAAATTAAGATATGCTCTTTCCAGTGGTACTAATTGTAACCAAATCAGGAGTGTCCCTTTTGAGATATACGCTTCTGAATATGGGGCAAAATCGACGATTTTAATTTTTTATTAGATTTTGAACATCAATAATTTAATGAATATTTAAGCAATCAAAAAACAACTACAGCGGCTTTACGATATATCCATAGGTAATTAGTTTGTAAAGCGAAATTTTTTAAAAATAATATTTGCAGTAGTTACAGCATGTTAAAGTAAGGGTAAAATTCAACCAGATTGGCCGTACGGCCTACTTTGAGGCCTAGTAATCACGATAGTTTTGATTTGTGATTTTTAATACTGCAATTATATTTTTTAGCACAAAAAGTTGTACTAGATCACATATTTTCAATAAGTAAGGTTTCATATATCAAGAGCAATATGATGTCAAACTTCATGATTTGGCCGTTTTTTCTACAACCATGAAATAGTGATTGGTACAAATGGACCCCTGGTGCTCCAACTATACAACTTTTTGCACTAAACAATTTCCAAATGTTCATCATATACCTACATGTATATTCTGTATCAATTTCATAAAAATCCAAGGGGGTCGAGCGGGAACCATGCCAAAATTTAGGACAGTTGACATGGAATGACCCCAATGTATAATTTAACAGAGACATCTAAAAAAGTATATACTGTTTACACGAACAAAAGCTATGTAGCATGTAAGAGATAAACATGTATTGTTGCATACATAGTTGAACTCAGAATATAATTAGGTTTATATTTTTATTGCTGATATAAAATTTTAAATGATGTTTTATATTTTGATCCTCTAATCTTATTCTGCTTTTTCAAGTCGTGTATTATACGCTTTTAGATTACTGCTGTATGTATTGTTTCATAGAGTATATTTAATAATGCTTTTATTGGTCGCATGAAGTATTTATGATGGAATCGTTGTATACATCCAATGAACTTTTTTTTACACATGCTTCAATGGTGTTGATATGTTCATACATTGTTTGTGCATATAACTAGCTTCCGTGCGAATACCATGTAATTATAACAAGCAAGAATAAAAAAAAGCATTAACACTAGAACCGCCAAAATGGGTCAAAATGACCCCTGCTAGAATGATAATAGTCGATTTGAGCCAGAATTTTCTTCATAAGATATGTTAAATATATACAGCACAAAAATTGACTAATTTAATAAGTTAAATAGTTAAAAATTAAAATTCTGGTGCGAAACACTTTTTATAAAACTTTAGTAAAATACCCGGCTGTTTTAGTGTTAAAAAAACAAGGAAAAAAAATCACTTTTATTAAATTTTTAAAGGCTTTAACCACTTAATCGTCGCGCCCGAGACATTCACGAGCTGCAAGTTTCACGGTTTTTATTCAGACTTCTTTGATTTCCACAAGTTTTATAAAATAGTGTAATTGGTTCTATTCTGATATCATTTTACTTGTCCATTAAGTAACATGAATTTTTTTTTTTTCAAAAAAGTGTCGGGAATGATGAATTTGAATATTAAATCGTAATTTAATGACATCATTAAGTGGTTAAATTAGATCCATTAGTTTAATAAAAAAGACACAAAAAGAATACATTTTCTCAAAAAAAAATATTAATGAAGCTTCCTTAAGTATTTAATTAATTATCTTCAAAGTGAGGTATTTTCTGAAGAAAAGAAATCTTTAACCTTCCTACAATGAATGTGTCTATTCGACCAATAATTATAATTTGTTTTATACGATTCGAACCGGAACTTTTTTCATAAAAAAAGTTAAATAACCGATTCAAAGATAAAAGTCAATTAAATATATTAAAATATTTTAAATAACATTTCTGGTGTAAATTGTTTTTAATCAAGATTGAGTAAAATTTGAACAGGGTAGGAAGGTTAAAGTAACTAAACAACGAAGCTCATTACCAAAAAAGACATGCTACAAAATATTTTTTCTCTTGAGAAACTCCTCATTACATTAAAATATATATATATATATTTGACTTGGGTATTCTGAGGAAAAATATATGGTCTTATTTACTTAGCGCAATTACTTTTATGACAGTATGAATAATGCAATCTAAAAATCTTGTTTTTATCATTTTTATGTAAAGATACAACACATTCTACCAATGTATAATTCAATAGACACAGTTAAAAACTATTTACTGTTTATACAAACAAATGCTATGCAGCAAGTAATAAAAGAGATAAACATCTTATGTTTCATGCATAGTTGGAAACAAATTATAAAAAGGTTTATATTTTTATTGCTGATATAAAATTTTGAATAATGCACTAAATTTTGATATTCTATTCTTATTAGGCTTTATCAAGTCATGTATCATACGATTTTAGATTATTGCAGTATGTATTGTTTCATAGAGTATATTTAATGTTTTACTGCTCGTATGTAGTGTTTAAGATGGAATCGCTGTATAGAGCATTTTAACTTTTTCTTACACATGCTTTAATGGTGTTATTATGTTCATAGAGTGTTTTTGCATATAACTTGTTTTAATGTAAATATAACAAGCAAGAATAAAAAGACAAGACACAGAATATAATTAGATTTATATTGTTATTGTTGGTATAAATTTTAAATTGACGTTTATTTATTTACTTATTTATTTACTTACTTTATACTTAAGTCGCTCTTTATTAAGTTACTTATTATGCGCCTTCAGATTACTGCTGTACATATAGTTTCATAGAGTATATTTAATAATGTTTTCACGGCTTATTTACAATTAAAAAAAAAAGATTCCAATTACATTAGATTACATTTCTAATTAAAGATTTTTTATTAAAGTAAAGATTGTAAATAAGTTCCATTAATTCAGTAAGAGAAAGATACAAAAAGAATATATTTTCTTTTGGAAAAACAATATTAATGAAACTTCATTAATTTTTAATGAATTATCTTAAAATTTAAGTATTTTCGGGTGGAAAAATATCTTCAGAGTAACTGAACAACGAAGCTCATTACCTAAAAAGACAGGCTACAAAAATATTTTACCTTCTAAGATTCTGGTTGTTAGAAAAAAGAAAGTTTCTCCTTTCTTTTGTATTTGACTTGGGTATTTTGAAAAAAATATATATATATAATTTTAATTACCATAATTTCGCTTGTAAATGCCGCACCTTGGATAACTTAATTTCTTATCAGAATCAATATTTTTAGAAATTTTACTTGACTGTATTTAGCACGCAATTGATATCTTTTTTTCAATATTTTTTTCTGGTTTGAAAAAAGTATTTGAAGCAGTTTATGTTAGTTTGTATTTACCATTTATTCAGTATGAAAAATGAAATCTTGTTTGTTTTTATCTCTTTTATGTAAAGATACAAAACATTCCATCAGTGTATAATTTCAACCCAGAAGTATAAATAACTATTTACTGCTGGCACAATCAAAAGCTATGTAGCAAGTAAAAAAATAGATAAGCATCGGGTGTTGCATATAACAGGACACGGAATATAATTAGTTTTATATTTTTATTGGTGGTTTAAAATTTTATTTATTTATTTTTTTTTTACTTTATACTTGCGTCGCTTTTTCAATTTACATATTATGTACTTTTAGATTACTGCTGTTCATATCGTTTCATAGTGCATATTTAATAATGTTTTTACTGCTTGTATATAATGTTTATGATTTAATCGCTGTATACAACATATTAACTGTTTTACACATGCTTTAATGGCGTTTATAAGCTCGTAGAATATTTTTGCATATAATTTGTTTCAATGTAAATGCAACGTAATTATAATAAACACGAAAAAAAAGGCATTTTACTTATTTACATTTCTAAAAAAATGAAAAAAACTCCATTTTTCTTAAACCTTTAAAGGTTTCAAATTAGTTCCATTATTTCAATAAGAAAACGACACAAAAATAATACATTTTCTTTTGGGAAAAATTAATATCAATAAAACTTTATTAATATCTTAACCCTTAGTGGTGCAGGGCAATTTCATTGCTTAAGTATTGAAATTAATGACTGGCACCGGAATTTGAAAACAATTTTATTTGAAAATAAGAAAACGCTATATTTCACGCATTCAATAAACCGTAATTTTTTTAAACAAAATTCTGGTGCCAATGTGGCGTTTTGCAAATTAAAATTAAATGGTATATCTAAAAAACCAGTGCGCCGAAAGGGGTTAACTTGCACTTTCTTTTCCGTTCAATAAATTGAAAATAACGGATTCTCACCGCAATTTTTTTTTAAATATTCGTAACATTTCGTCGAAACATTTCAGCCCTTAGATCAGGCATGTCAAACTCGATTACTATCGCGGGCCAAATTAAGCATTGCATACGAATTCGCGAACCACATTACCAAAAAAAAAAAAAAAAAAAAAAAAAAAAAAAAAAAAACAATGAGCATATTATCATTATTATTATTATTTTACTATTGCAGAAAAGTTATAAATGTAATCTTAAATATATATAGGACAGTTGCACCATAAAATTTAACTAATAATAACACATTGCTCAATGGTGCACAAAACAGGAATTTTAATATACATTTGTGCATATTAAAATAAAATAAAACTTTCAACGTTTCGCGCCGTCTTCTGCGGGCGTCTTCAGGAAAATATGATAACGGAAGGACTACGTTTGCATCTTGATCGACAGATAATATTTCTACTAAATTAAAATCTAAATGAATTAAAATTTAAAAAATGTTGCCAATTACACGTGAGTAAAAATTAAAATATTGCAAGGAAATAAAAAAAATTAAGATTTTATGATGTTATGCCATATTTTTGGTATATTGTAGGATAAATTAATTTTAATTCATTTAGATTTTAATTTAGTAGAAATATTATCTCTCGATCAAGATACAGACTTAGTCCTTCCATTATCATATTTTCCTGAAGACGCCCGCAGAAGACGGCGCTAAACGTTGAAAGTTTTATTTTATTTTAATATGTACAAATGTATATTAAAATTCCTGTTTTGTGCACCATTGAGCAATGTGTTATTATTAGTTAAATGTAATCTCGTTTAAAAACAACAACAACCGTAACAAACCCTGCAAAATTTAGATATATATCGATAAAAAATTAAAATACACACCAGAAATAAAAATCAAATTATTTATTATAAAAATAATATCAATTGTTTTAATTCAAATTTTTTATTTTGTAAAAATAAAATATCAAATATTCCGTACAAAAGACTAATTTTTTACTAGTAATCTTCTCTTTATTTAATCATTGAACTTCTGTTATTAAATGTAGCGCAGATTAATATTCAGTTATAATGGTAGATTTTTTTGCATACACACATTTTCCAATTTGGCAAACTTGCGTCACCTACAAGTGAGTTCTTTCAAAATTTATTTTCCTTATCAAACAAGAACGGAATCAAACATACAGAAAACGCCAAAGGCTTGGTGGGCCACAAAGTAGTTGCTGGCGCAGGCGAAGTGTGGCAGACGGGGCCACGTGTTTGACCTGCCTGCCTTAGATAGTATGAAATTATTATTTTTTTTTTTAAGTTGTGGTGTCAAAACTTTAAATGATGAATTAAGCGAATTCGTCTTGCCCGAGCGGCTTACGGGCAAATCAGTTAAGAGGCTAAGTATTTAATTAATTATTTTCAAATTAAAGTATTTTCGGAAGAAAAAAAAATCTTGAAATTAGCTAAACAATAAGCTCATTATTTTAGCGGACAAGCTACAAAAATATTTTCCTTCTAAGAATCTGCTTGTTGTTAAAAAAAAGAAATATTTTTTCCTGTTTTGGCTATAAAAAAAAAAAAAAAAATACTTAGCTTGCTTGGCGCAGTTATTTTTGTATCAATTTGTATTTACCATTTTTTCAGCATGAAAAATGCAATCTAAAAATCTTGTTTCTATCCCTTTTGTGTAAAGATACGAGACATTATATCAATGTATAATTCAACAGAGACAGCTGAAAAACTATTTACCCTGAACAAAAATAAAAGCTATGTAACAAGTAATTAAATAGATATGCATATGGTGTTGCAAATATAATCGGACTAAGAATATATTTATCCTTATGATTTTATTGCTGATATAAATTTTTAAATGATGTTCTAAATTTTATTACACAATCCATAAATCGTTTTTCAAGTCACATTTAAAACGCTTCTAGATTACTGCTGAATATATTACACATTGAATATGATAAATAATGTTTTTATTGCTGATATGAAGTGTTTATGATTAAACCTTGCATGCGACATATTACTTTTCTTTTATATATACTTGAATGACATTAAAATACTCGTAAAGTGTTGTTAGATCTAAATTTTGCAGATATAACATCACTCTAAGCTAGGGATGCACAACCTGTGGCCCGAGGGCCACAATGCTACCACTATTTTCGTGCAGAATAACTTTCCTTATAATAATGACAGAAACTTTGCTATTCAATAAAACAAACGTCACTTTTCAAATATTCTGGTGGGAAACAATTTTCTGACAAAAAGGTTGTGCATCACTACTCTAAGCAATGACTACCAATTTGTGCATACACAGTATTTTTATTGCTCAACTCAATTGAAATTAAACAAGTCGGAAATTGCATGTCATACGTAACAAATAAGGTGCGTTTGCATTATAACGAAGTTTTTAAAATAAACAGTATTTCGGATAGAATACAGTAGCCGAAACCTTATGTATGTCCCTGTAAATATAAAATGCTTTCTTTAATACGAAAATTAACTTATAGTAAACCTCAGTAAATTATATGAATTTCAAAAGTGACAAAGTTTAATATAACTAAAACGCAGATACTAATAGAATATTTTTGTGCGGTCTTGTACATTAATAAAATGTTTTCTTTGCATCACTGAGTGTACAGAATATATATTTTAGTATAAATTTCATGGATGCATATGAATTGTATTATGTTCGAAAGAGTGTAAAATCATTAAAATGAATTTGACATATTTTTTTTAACCATTGGCCGTAATGTAACGGAATACTTTTGATTGTCCCTGTAATTAAAATATATATCCGATTTCATAAATTTTGAAATGACTCGACAAAATTATGGAATAATAATATATTTTAAACTTCAAACTGCTAGGGTGATAGTTTTTGCGTTGTTATATGCGGGCAGATGGACGGACGAACGAACAGACGAACGAATTAAACGAAGTCTATAGGTGCCATGTATTTAGATAATTACGAACGCACTAAAACTCGCATTCATTATTCTGCTCTATTTATATCTTCTATTATTTATATACTCTTATTTATATCTGCCAAATGCGGCAAAGCAGTGGCATTTCGCATCTCGGTAAATTTTTATTTAAAGGATACCGAATTCTCACCATTAACCTTCCTACCCTGTTGAAATTTCATTCAAACTTGATTAAAATATTTCACACCAGATTTTTTATTTAAATCCATTTAACATACTTATTTAACTTAAATGTTTGTGTTATTTATTTAATTTACTTTATGAAAAATTTTCTAGTTTGAATCGAATGAAACGCATTATAGGACTGGGTCGATTAGACCCATTCAGGGTAGAGAGGTTAAATTTGAATTCTAATTTCAGTCTTTTAGGGCGATAGCTATTCCACAAACAAAATAAACAAAATTGCTATTCACAATTTTCCGGTGTGTTTTCCGCAACTAGTGAGAGCCTGAGAACTCGGTTTATTACTGATGACGTCACCCCTCCTGTTTTAAAACCTTGGGGTTTCCGATGGCAGCGATAAAGCGCGTGAAGCTTTCTTTTATACAGGGTATTTCCATGAGCACTTGCCGTGTAAGTCACATTTGTAGTAAGTGCTAAATTGTTGGTCACAGTTTAATCGAAAGGTTTGCATGGGCTTATTCAATTAATGAAATACCTCTAAAAAAATAAATCACATTTTTCTTTTCTAAATTACTGGTATCCGAAATCGTAGTATGTAAATAACATGCCATGTTTTTATGGAATTACCCTACATCAAATTTCATAGAAGCACTACTGGTTTCTTGTCACTCAAAAGGTTAATTTCATTTTTTTTTTTTTTTTCACACGGATGATTCAATAAATTATTCATTTTTATGAATCATAGACTTAAAGTGTATAATTCTTTACGGTGCACTTCACATTTTAAAATATCGTAATGCGCTACTAAATTCTTGTTGAATGCGCTGTTAACCCCTTCACGATGGAAGACTTTTACGAAATTTTTAATGTTTTGTCACCGGTTTTTAAAACAGAACTTAGTGTCATATAAAGTAAAAAAAAATGCTCCGATTAAATAAGCCAAAATTTACAGCATAATTTTACTGGTGGGGATAAACAAGGATTCTTAAGAGCCCACAATAGTCACAGAAAAAGTACACAAAAAGACCCGGATGATCATGTAAAGTCAATGGGAGCGTTCTTTTCTAATATCTCGCTCAAATTTTAATATTTTTGCATGATTTTTTTTTTTTTGCACAAGATAGCTGAGGGCAATTCACAACCGGGCTAGTTTTTACTTTTTCGATTTTGGTTATATATTTTTTATATTACGATTGTTTCAGTTTCAGAACCGGTTTAAACCGGTTTCGAAAGTTAAAGTAATTTTTTAAAGAAAATCTGAAACAAAAATTGAAAAAGTAAAAACTAGCCCGGTTGTGGATTGCCCTCAGCTATCTTGTGCAAAAAAATCATGCAAAAATATTAAAATTTGAGCGAGATATTAGAAAAGAACGCTCCCATAGACTTTACATGGTCATCCGGGTCTTTTTGAGTAATTTTTCTGTGACTATTGTGGCTCTTAAGCCTTTTTTGTGCCACACATATGTATCGCTCGTCCCCAAAAAGTTAACCACTTCCTCCCCGCAACGGGAGCCTTATTGCGAAATTTTATATGTTTTGTCACCAATTTTTGGAAACAAACATTAGTGTAATAAAATGCTCTGATTAAATAAAGCAATTTTTTCAGTAAAAATTTTATTGGTGGGAATAAAGAAGATTGTGAGCGCTTCATGCGGCATGTATACCAGTCGCTTGTCCCCAAAGGGTTTTTGTAGAGTATATTTAAAAATATATATCATAGGTCAAATAATGGTTGAAATAAGCTAGTATATTTTATTATTACAGTATTTGTGATTTACAGTAAAAAATATTCTTTTTAAAACTATGCAATCAAGCAGCAGTATTTTAATTCTTTTAATTGTTTTGATGTATGTTATTTGGCAAAAGTATTTCATGGCTATTTTTAATAATTATATATTATTTTAATTATTGTATTAAATTTTAAGTAATAATTTATAAGTTATTTAATCAACTTTTTAATCTTAATCCTGAACAATTTATTCTCATTAATTATTTAAACATTTTTACCCTTTTTTTAATTTACCGGTGTATATATTCTTGAGAATATTATTAATATTTTTTTTCCTTAATCATACGAAAAGTTATATTTTTGAGTTTCATTATGGTAATTTTAAAAACTTTAATCCGTTACAGCTGTATAATTACGTATTTTCATATGACGAATGCATGCTATTAGATAAATTGCATGGTTGTCACATGAAACGACTTATTTGAAATAATGCTTTTCAGTGGAAAAATGAGATATAATCTTATCAATGGACATAAATCATCGTGATTGCCTGTCTGCAATGCCCTTACTATTTTTGTATATAGTTCTAGGAAAAAGAATGTAAAATGTTAAGATAGAAACAAATACCAAATGACGAAAAAATGTCTGGCGTTATAAATGAACATTCAGCATTGAAGGACGCGCAAGATAAATATGCTAAAATTAATTTTAATTAAGTATTAGCAAGCTACTTGAATAATGTTATACTAATTAAGATTTTTCATTAATGTTATAATATTGTTCTTTTTTATTAGATGGAGATTTTTGGGGACATAAAAGTCAAAATTGAGGCGTTATACTTTAAATTTGACAGATTTAAATATGTAATACCAAAATATTGAAACTCAAAATAACTTAACACTAGGTATTTTACTCAAATTTTACAAAAATAGTTTCTCACCAGAATTTTAATTCTGAACCACTTAACTTATTTAATTAGTCTATTTTTGTGCTGCAAACGTTTAACATATCTTATAAAGAAAATTCTGGTTCGAATCGACTATTATCAATTTAGCAGGGGGTCATTTTGACCCCTAATGGCGGTTCTAGTGTTAACCCAAAGGTGCAAAATTCTAGGCAACAGCGAACAGTCTATTACCACTAAAATTAATAGTTTCCTTCACTTAAAAATTGATAGCAGCCTTATACAGTTTTTAATCGAGTTTTTGGACGAAAACTAAATTTAATGATGAAAGATTGCCTGCTGGCGCCTAGATTTTTGTGTTGCTACCTTAACACAGTCATTCATGATTGTTTCCTTTTCCTTTTTCTTTTCTTTTTTTTTTCTTTTTCTTTTTTCTTTTTTACGTACTATCAGCATAGCTGCCAACATCTTATGCTTTTTTGTGCCACAAAAATTTTCGAGCAAAATTAATTTTCTTAAATCATTGTACTTCACCGATCCAAGGGGTGCAAAAATCTAGGCGCAAGAGGGTAGTCTCTCACCACTAAAATTTTAAAGTTTTTTCGCTCAAAATTTAATAGCATTCTAGCAGGAATTTTACACGAAATATTAGATGAAGAAAAACGAAATAAATTTTGTGGTGAGAAACTGCCTGCTGGCGCCTAGATTTTTGCACCCCTGACCGATCCATAAATTAAATAAGGCAAAATAAATTTTTTTTGGTTCAAAAAATGTTGCAGCGTTGACAGAATTAATATGCGTTGAATTAATACGCTTAACCCCTGGGGACGAGCGACCCGTATAGGTGCCACAAAAAGTGGTGAAAACCTTTATTATCTTCACGAGTGAAATTTTACTATAAAATTTGACTTATTTAACCCTTTGCGGTGCAGGGCAAATTCATTGCTTAAGTATTGAAATTAATGACTGACACCGGAATTTGAAAACAACTTTATTTGTAAATAAGAAAACGCTATATTTCACGCATTCAACAAAACAGTAATTTTCTTTAACAAAATTCCGGTGAGAATGTGGCGTTTGGGAATTAAAATTAAGTAGTATATCTATGAAACCACCGCCCCTCAAGGGGTTAATCGAAGCATTTTCTCGATTGAACAAGGCACAAATTTTTGTTTTTAAAAACCGGTGACGAAACTTTAAAAACTCCGTAAAAGGCTTCCGTCGCAAAGGAGTTAACCCTTTCCGGCACACTGCACCTGGTCTGGGATACCTATTTTTAATTCCAAACTTGCAAACGGCACCAATAATATTTTAGTAAAATTTTGCTTTTCCAATAAAAGTTTAGTTCAATGTTAAGGATTTCAAAATATCTAAATAAATCGTTTTTGAATTCCGGTGTCAGTCGATAATATCTCATTTAACTAACTTATTTTGCCCGTGCTGGAAAGGGTTAACCCTTTAACGATCATAGCATTTTCATTGCTAAGATATCGAAATAAATGAGTGGCACCGGTAATTAAGAACAAATATTTTTCTAAATAAGAAAACGTGATTTATCACATACATAATAAAAGGTATATTTTTAGATAAAAATACCTGTGTCAGTGTTGCATATCGGAATTAAAATTTTGTGGTTTCGTGGCGAAACCAATGAACGTTAAAAGGTTAAAAGCTACTAAAACAATGTAAAAATTTTACATATATCATATATGGTGCCTGGATGTATATTACACAAAAAGAAATATTTCGAAAATCGATTTTTAAAGATTTTTATTAATTGAGCTTGGTACATCATGTGACGTTTACGTGAGTGGACTTTTTCTCAAGGTTAAATTTACTCTGTATTTTCTCTTAGGAAGTAACAGAATAGGTACTATGAACTCATAATTTGTAAAACTTTTCCATTAACCCAATAACTGATTTGTCCGTACGCCGTTCGGGCAAGACAAATTTGCTTAATTCATCATTTAAAGCTTTTTGACATCACAATTTTTTTTAAAAAGAATTTCATACTATTTAACCCTTTCCGGCACGGGCAAAATCTGTTAGTAAAATAAGAAATTATCGACTGACACCGGAATCCACAAACGAATTTTTTATATATTCCTTAATTTAACCTGCAATTGTATTACTAAAGGCAAAATTTTATTAAAATATTGTTGGTTTCGTTTGCAAGTTTGGAATTAAAATTACCGTAATTTCGGGTGTATAAGCTGCGGGTCAAACAATTCTTTCTGGACCCAGAAATCTTATTTAGTTATTGAATACAAGTATTTACGGCGATCTAACTAGTTATATTGGTTTCTTAAAAAATCTGGATCGAAAAAGAATTGTTTGATCTGCGGCTTATACACCCGAAATTATGGTAGGTATCCCAGACCGGGCACAGTGTCCGGAAAGGGTTAAAGGCGGTATTTTTAGACTAAATGTTAGGAATATTTTATTTAAAAAATCGTATTTAATCGTAATTCAATTTATTGAACGGAAAAGAAAGTGCCAGTTAAGAGTTAAGGGGTTAAAGACAAAACAAAATCATATTAGCTAGGTTATAGGTCATATATGATATCCTAATGAAATGAATTTATGAAATGACTGATTAAACTTTTGATTATAATCAGAACAAATTTAGATCAGGGAATAATTTAATCTTAAGTTTTATTAAATTCCGCCCATTAATTCTTGACGTGGAGCATCCATTGAATTTGTATAACATAGAAACAGACAAACTCAGATTTTTAGTCATACATTTAATAAAAATAAACAAAACGTGTTCTAAACCTTCTAAAACGTGTAAATCCGTAAAAAAAATGGAGCTCGAAATTTTTCAAGAATTCAAAACTTTCTTGTAAAGATAGAATAATTTTAAAAATTCTAAAAAATGCATACATAAATATATATGTATTTAAATTCATCTAAAGAATAAGATTGTAAAATGTCGTATACATCATTATTTCTTCAAGGAAAAAATATATACTATATTATTATAAGAAATTGCATGATACTCTATGTTCGGATGATATAAGGAGTTTACAGAAAACTGATAAAGAGCGAAAATAACTTCAACTTACTTATCTTTGTTGAAACGTGTTTATCAATGTAGACAGAGTGAAGCTGATAAACTCGTTTCTAGTGAAGCTAGATGATCGAAAGATTTTTCTATCTACTCATAACTGAACATGAGAACGAAGATGATAAATGCAATTTAAACAGAGAGAGGAAAAAAAATAGGTTAGGAGACTTGAGAGATTGTTAGAGCTGGGTATAGAATTCCGATGACATATAAACGGAAAGTGTGTTATAATAAAAGTAATAGAGGCACCACATGGATTTTGTTGCACAAAATTCCTTATGCATCACAGAAGAAAAATATTGCGAAAATACTGTTTAGTTGATGAAAAGTTGTGGATTAATTTTTCTTCTGAATTGTCAATTATGTAAATTTTTAATACAAAATAATTAATAAGACGTGTTTTTAAAAACCAACACAACTGAACAGGAGAACGAAGATGATAAATGTACTTTAAACAGAGAGAGGGGAAAAATAGGTTTGGAGCTTGAGAGATTGTTAGAGCTGGGTATAGAATTTCGATGACACATAGATGGAAAATGTGTTATAATAAAAGTAATAGATGCAACATATTAGTTTTGTTACGCAAAATTAAGCTATGTGTCGAGAAAGAAAAATATTGTGAAAAAAATAAGTGTTTACTTTATAATTTGGTTTGGATTTTTTTTTCTTGTAAATTTTGAATTATTTACAGGGTACAACGTTATTATCGTTGATAAGCAAAAAGATGAGGGGCTGTATCCATATTCCATTGTTTAGTGCCTACACAATATTGCACGTACAATTATATTTGGATAAAACCCCTGATTTTTTGCTTCCTTTTAGGAATAACGGATTTTGAGTTAATTCTATAGACGATCATTTTCAGAATTTTCAAGCTATGTTTTTGAAACTTTTACAGAAGTTGCTCTATACATTTAGCTAACACAATATGCAAATGAAATTTTGATATCGTTGACGCATGCGCAATGAAAAATTATTTACTAAACCTACTCATTTTTCATACAGTTTTTATTATTTTTAAATTCTGATGACAGGGTGTTGTGTACAATGATGTTTGTCATATTTTCAGAAAATAACATTATTTTATATTAAGAACTCTGCAAATTATAAGCAAAAAAAATAGGACTGTTTTTATTAAAATCTTAATTTCTCTACGAGTATAAATGCTATCCTTATAAAAATAAACACAGTACACTACAATAAGCCACTTAATCATACTGTGCAGTTTGAACGCTTTTGCTACATTAGTTTTGACAGGGTTATCCAAAAGATCTTCGTTTTTTTTCAATTTGTTGACGGTCCCCTGTTCGATTTCGGGGAAAACTCTTCGCGAAAATATATGACGCGTACTATTTTGTTTACACACCTGGAATTTCACCACATTTCGATTTATATTTCTTTCATTACTTACTTAATTACCAATAATGCTTAACTTTTGGACACCAGTGTAATGTATATAATTCAGAGCTCCCAAATGGTCCGCCAACTGAGTATCAATATTTTCTTAGAAAGATATTCGTTTTATATTTTTCTTGCAAATTGCGCAGAAACCGCCTTCGAGATTAGTTTCAGCTTAAATGCTGTAGAAACCTACCATGAAATTTTCTATAAAAAAAATGTTGGTGCTCAATTCGCGGACCATTTGGGAGTCCCGGTAATTGAATGTTAGAAAGGATTTGTATTGGAAGTATTATATTCTATTTGTATTGTATTATATTATTCTTGCATTGTATAATATTATATTTGTATTATATTTGTAAGAGCTGGATATAGAATTCCGATGATACATTAATGGAAAATGCTCTATAATAAAAGTAATAACAGGCACCATTTGGATTTTTTTTACACAAAATTAGGCTATATGTCACAAAAGAAAAATATTGTGAAAATAATAAGTGTTTAGTTGATAATTATTTTTGGATTACTTTTACTTGTAAATTTTGATTTATTTAAAATTTTAAAGTAAAGTAATAAATCAAACATGTTTTGGAAAATTTGTGTAATAATTATTCCAAATATCCATATATTTTATTAGCCGTAAATTATATAAAGTATGCCCATATAAAATAAACAGTTTAATTTAATATAAATTTTAAAAAAAAGCTTAAATAAACATGAAAATTTATACTTTAGCATGAGGGAAAAAAAGTTTATCTCGAAAGGTAAAAATAAATTCAGGTTTTTGGTATCCTTTTTGCATTGAGTGTACAATGTATATAATTGATTGTAGAAAGTATTTGTATGAAAATATAATATTATATTTGTATTGCATTATATTATATTTGTTTGTATTATATTATATTTGTATTATATTTGTAAGTGCTAGATGTAGAATTCCGATGATACATTAATGGAAAATGCGCTATAATAAAAGTAATAACAGGCACCATTTGGATTTTTTTTGCACAAAATTAGGCTATATGTCACAAAAGAAAAATATTGTGAAACTAATAAGTGTTTAGTTGATAATTATTTTTGGATTACTTTTTCTTATAAATTTTGATTTATTTAAAATTTTAAAGTAAAGTAATAAATCAAACATGTTTTTGAAAAATTGTGTAATATTATTCCTAATATCCATATATTTTATTAGCCGTGAATTATATAAAGTATGCCCATACAAAATAAACAGTTTAATTTCATATAAATTAAAAAAAAATTAAATAAACATGAAAATTTATTTATACTTTAGCATGAGGATTAAAAAGTTTATCTCGAAAGGTAAAAATAAATTCAGGTTTTTGGTATCTTTTTTGCATTGAGTGTACAATGTATATAATTGATTGTAGAAAGTATTTGTATGAAAATATAATATTATATTTGCATTGTATTATATTATATTTGTTTGTATTACATTATATTTGTATTATATTTGTAAGTGCTAGATGTAGAATTCCGATGATACATTAATGGAAAATGCGCTATAATAAAAGTAATAACAGACACCATTTGGATTTTTTTTTACACAAAATTAGGCTATATGTCACAAAAGAAAAATACTGTGAAAATAATAAGTGTTTAGTTGATAATTATTTTTGGATTACTTTTACTTGTAAATTTTGATTTATTTAAAATTTTAAAGTAAAGTAATAAATCAAACATGTTTTTGAAAAATTGTGTAATATTATTCCAAATATCCATATATTTTATTAGCCGTAAATTATATAAAGTATGCCCATATAAAATAAACAGTTTAATTTAATATAAATTAAAAAAAGCTTAAATAAACATGAAAATTTATACTTTAGCATGAGGGAAAAAAAGTTTATCTCGAAAGGTAAAAATAAATTCAGGTTTTTGGTATCCTTTTTGCATTGGGTGTACAATGTATACAATTGATTGTAGAAAGTATTTGTATGGAAATATAATATTTGCCTTGTATTATATTATGTTTGTATTGTATTATATTATATTTGTATTATATTTGTAAGTGCTGGATGTAGAATTCCGATGATACATTAATGGAAAGTGCGCTATAATAAAAGTAATAACAGGCACCATTTGGATTTTTTTTTTACACAAATTAGGCTATATGTCACAAAAGAAAAATATTGTGAAACTAATAAGTGTTTAGTTGATAATTATTTTTGGATTACTTTTTCTTATAAATTTAGATTTATTTAAAATTTTAAAGTAAAGTAATAAATCAAACATGTTTTGGAAAATTTGTGTAATAATTATTCCAAATATCTATATATTTTATTAGCCGTAAATTACATAAAGTATGCCCATATCAAATAAACAGTTTAATTTAATATAAATTTAAAAAAATAAATAAATGAACATGAAAATTTATTTATACTTTAGCATGAGGAAAAAAAAGTTTATTTCGAAAGGTAAAAACAAGTCACCGTCACTGGGCCACCGTAATACTTACCCATCATGGATATGCATAATATAAAATATGAATATACAACATGTGTAAACTATTTACAAAATGCATCGGAGATTCAAAATAAAATGTAAAGGTATGTTTAAATATTTTTAACATGTAGTAATGGTCGATTCATGAATTTCTGATGAACCACTTTCGACAAATTATATAAAACGTCAAATTACTCAAGCAGTATCGGAATGCGTAAAAGAAACATCCTTATAACTCCAAAAATAATAATCATATTAACTAACAATTTACTGCTCCGGATTAAGCATCTCGTTTCCAATTAAAATATATCTTTGAATTGAAATTTGAATGAAATACAGGGTCATGAAAAATCGAAGAATGTGAAAAACAGGATTACAAATATCTCGGCAACTAATAATCCGATTGACTTCATTCTTCTTGCAAATTTTGTGTTATTTTATTGTCGTTTATGTCTACTCCTTAAAATAAAAAAAATGAAAATTTTTATATACCTTTCATCAGAACGAATATTTCGAGTGTTCGAAAAAAAATAGTTCCGAATAATCGAAGTTAATGATATTCAATAGGCTTCGTCCCGTTCTTACATACTAAGTACATACAAAATTTCTAGTCTCGATCTCAATTTTTTCGGGAGATAGAGTGGTTACAGACAGACAGATACACAGACGGACGGACGGCAATTTTTTTTTCTAAAAATATGTTTTTCGGAATCTCCAGTATCTAAAACGTGTAAATCTGTCAAAAAAATTTTTTCGATTTTCAAAACGATTGCAAGATTTACCCTTTACTACGTATGATGGGTAAGTAATAAATTCAGGTTTTTGGTATCCTTTTGGCATTGAGTGTACAATGTATATAACTGATTGTAGAAGGTATTTGTATGGAAATATAATATTATATTTGTATTGCATTATATTATATTTGTAAGTGCTGATGTAGAATTCCGATGATACATTAATGGAAAATGCGCTATAATAAAAATAATAAGAGGCACCATTTGGAATTTCCTACACAATATTAGGCTATGTGTCACAAAAGAAAAATATAGTGAAAATAATAAGTGTTTAGTTGTCAATTAATTTTGGATTATTTTTTGTTGTAAATTTTGAATTACTTAAAATTTTAAAGTAACGTAAAAAATCAAACATGTTTTTGAAAATTCGTGTTCTATTATTTCTAGTATCTATATATTTTATTCGCCGTTTTTTACATTATGTACCGCACAACCATTTTAATTTAATATTAATTTAAAATAAAAATCTAAATCAACTTGAAAATTTGTTTATACATTAACATAAGAAACAAGTTGGAAATTGCACGTGAACGTAGCAAATGAGGTGCGTTCGTACGATAACGATGTTTTAAAAATATTTAGATCTTGCTGATATAGTACAGCGTATTTCGGATATAGTATAGTGGTCGAAATCTTTGTGTTTCTGTAAATATGCAGAGAGTAATTTTTATTACACCTCAGAAACGTATATCTTATTCATAAAATGTGAAATAGTTGAATATAATTAAAACACGCCCCAAACAATGTTACCCCGTATAGCATTATGTAGTGGAATACTTTTGTGTGGCCCTGTAATTTAATAATAAAAATTCTTTGCATCACAGATTGTACAGAATGCATATTTTAGTATATATTTCATAGATTCATGCCAATTCTATTATGTTCGAATGAGTGTAACATCATAAAAATGCATTTGAATCTTTTTTCCCATTGACAGTAATGTAACCTTTGATTGTCCCTGTAAATGATCTATGCAACCGACTTTCATAACATTTGAAATGACTCGATAAAATTACGTAATAATTATATGTTTTAAATTTCAAACGATTAAAATGCATTTGAAATTTTTTCCCCATTGACCGTAATGTAACGGAATCCTTTTGATTGTCTCTGTAATTGATCTGTCCATCCGATTTTCATAAAATTTGAAATGACACGACAAAATTATGTTATAATTATGTATTTTAAATTTCAAACGATTCAGTTGGGTAGTTTTTGCGTTGTTATATGCAGACGAACAGACAGACGGACAGACAGACAGACGGACAGCTCGGACGGACTGTGCGACAACAATAGGTGCTACGTATTTACATAATTACGAACGCACCTAAAAAGAAAAATTTTATCTCGAAAGGCAAAAATAGATTCAGGATTCAGGCTCTTAGTATACTTTTAGAACTGAGTATACAGAGCGTGTAACTGAGTGTTAGAAAGTATTTGTGTTCGGAAAGTATTTAATTTTAATACACAAAATTCTCTCAACAGAATTGCCATTATTGACTACTTTTTATATTCTATTTGCGCATCTATTTTTTTAAATTGTTTAAGAAAGCTATGTGATTAAAAAACACTCCCCAGACGCATCGTTATATCATGTGTAAGAACAAAAGTGTGTTATAACCTGACAAATATTTTCTTAATTCAAAAATTTCAGTTTTAAAATAAAAATTTTAAAAACGCATGAAGAAGATTTGTAAAAGTTTATAATACTTTGAACAACGATTTTACTTTTGTGAGATTAAGAGTGTTAGTCTTCATAGAATACATGCATTGTACTAAAGAAGAGTGACTTACCTTGTATGACACATTTTTTTCCTTTTCTCATTTTTAGGTGCGTTCGTAATTATATAATACGTAGCACCTATAGTGGTCGTTCAGTCCGTCCGTCTGTCCGTCCGCATATAACAACGCAAAAACTACCCAACCGAATCGTTTGAAATTTAAAATACATCATTATTACATAATTTTGTCGAGTCATTTCAAATTTTATGAAACTCGGATGCATAGATCAATTACAGGGGCAATCAAAAGTATTCCATTACATTACGGTCAATGGGGAAAAATGTTTCAAACGCATTTTAATCGTTTGAAATTTAAAATACGCAATTATTACATAATTCTGTCGAGTTATTTCAAACTTTTTGATAATCGTGTGCATAGATCAATTACAGGGGCAATCAAAAGTATTCAATTACATTATGGTCAATGGGGAAAAAGTTTCAAGTATATTCTATACGTTTGAAATTTAAAATACATAATTATTACATAATTTTTTAGAGTTATTTGAAATTTTATGAAAATTAGATGCATAGATCAATTACAGGGATAATCAAAAGTATTCCGTTACATTACGGTCAATGGGAAAAAATGTTTCAAATGTATTTTAATTTTGTTACACTCATGCGAACTTAATAAAATTTATATGCAACTATAAAGTACAGATTAAAATATACATCTTACATAATTTGTGGTGAAAAGAACATTTGTTATTGATTTACAAGGCCACACAAAAGTATTCCATTACATAATGGTATAGGGAGAACATTGTTTGATGAGCCTTTTTAATTGTAATTCACTATTTACAATATTATGAAATTGATATATGAAAGTAATATTTTTAAAACTTCGTTATCGTTCGAACGCACCTAATTTGCTACGCTTCACGTGCAATTTCCAACTTGTTTTTTTCTTTTTTTCGATTGATCATACGTTAAAAGCTTACCAGATATTCATTCTTTTAAACTTTGCCCACATTTACATAGCTTTTCATCTTATATCCACTATTGAAAAATTAAATGTATATATATATATATATATATATACGGGGTGATTCCAAATTTTTTTTACAATAAAAGAGCGGTGATTGTACACATCATGACAAACAATATTAAATAGGAGATCAAGGGTCCTAAACGATTTCCAAAGGAGATAGCCGCCATTAAAGTTTAGGGACCAAAATTTCAAATAAACATAAAAAACGGAAAAATCGGTCGATTGATTTGCATTTTTCACTAAAATTATTCTTTATGTCGGCATTTTCTTAAAATTATATAATAAAGATAAATTTCAAAAAATGCCGATAGAGGGCGCTTTAGACTTTGGAGTAACGAACAACTACTTTTTGCCGGTATTTTTTGCATCTCATTAAATGTTTTCGTTAGCTTAGACTCAAACTTAAATTTTGAGCTCAAAATCTGAAAGTGGGAGTGGTTAAGTAGCGCAAACTGAACTGTGTTTAGAGGGTTTAAATTTCAAATGATTATAAAAAACAGAAAAATTGGTTCATTGATTTGCGGTTTTCACTAAAACTATTCTTTATGGCAGTATTTTCTTAAAAATAAATTATAAAGATATTTTTCAAAAAATGCCGATAGAGGGCGCTTTAGACTTTGGAGTAACGAACAACTCTTTTTTGGCGTTATTTTTGTATCTTATTAAATGCTTTCGTAAGCTTAGACTTAAACTTAAATTTTGAGCTCAAAATCTGAATAGTTGGGAGTGGTTAAGTAGACAAACTGAACCGTGTTCATAGGGTTCAAATTTCAAATGATTACAAAAAACGGAAAAATTGGTTGTTTCGTTTGCGGTATTCGCTAAAAATAATTTTAAATGAGCATTTTCTTGAAAATAAATGTTTAAGATAAATTTCACAAAAGCCGATAGAGGGCGCCTTAGACTTTGGAGAAGCGTACAACTATTTTTAACTGTTATTTTTTTTTTATCTCATTAAATGCTTTCAAATACATAAACTTAAATTTTAGGCTCAAATTCTGAATCGTTGGGAATGTTTAAGTAACGAAAAATTGAATTGTGTTCGAGGAGGGGGGAGTGTTAAATTTCAACTCCTGAAGACACTTCAATTTGCGCTACTTCACTACTCCTAATTATTCAGATTTTGAGCTCAAAATTTAAGTTTAAATCAAAGTTTCCGAAAACATTTAATAAGTTTTTGCAAGCGTTTAATTAGAACAAAAAAATAATGGTTAAAATTAATTGTTGGTTACTCTGAAGTTTAAGGCGCCTCTAAAGAAATTTTTTGAAATTTATCTTTAAAATTTATTTTCAAGAAGATACTGACATAAAGCATAGTTTTATTTTAAACCGTAATCGAATCGACAAATTTTTCCATTTTCTATAATTATTTTAAATTTGAACCTCCCCCACCCCTTAAACACAGTTCAGTTTGTGCTACTTAACTACTCCCTACTATTCAGATTTTGAGCTCAAAATTTAAGTTTAAGTCTAAGCTTCCGAAAACATTTAATGAGATGCAAAAAATACCGGCAAAAAATAGTTGTTCGTTACTTCAAAGTCTAAAGCGCCCTCTATCGACATTTTTTGAAATTTATCTTTATAATTTATTTTTAAGACAATACCGACATAAAGAATAGTTTTAGTGAAAACCGCAAATCAATGAACCAATTTTTCCGTTTATTTATAATCATTTGAAATTTGAACCCTCTGAACATAGTTCAATTTGTGCTATTTAAGCACTCCCACTTTCAGATTTTCAGCTCAAAATTTAAGTTTGAGTCTAAGCTTACGAAAACATTTAATGAGATGCAAAAAATACCGGCAAAAAATAGTTGTTCGTTAATCCAAAGTCTAAAGCGCCCTCTATCGGCATTTTTTGAAATTTATCTTTATAATTTAATTTCAAGAAAATGCCGACATAAAGAATAACTTTAGTGAAAACCGCAAATCAATCGACCGATTTTTCCGTTTTTTATGTTCATTTGAAATTTTGGTCCCTAAACTTTAATGGCGGCTATCTCCTTTGGAAAACGTTTGGGACCCTTGGTCTCCCATTTAATATTGTTTGTCTTGATGTATACTATCACCCCTCTTTTATTGTAAAAAAAATTTGGAATCACCCTGTATATATATATATATATATATATAATAAACTTTTTTTCCCCCAAGAAGTACCTCCTAGTTCAGAATCTTGGCACAGTTAAAAATAATTGTAAAAAGTTCAATAATTGAATTAGAGTATACATGGAACAGAACTGCTTGGTCAGGCAGAAATTTTTTTAACTGATTAGAATAACTAAATTTTAGGAATGAAACGAATATTCGGCATCTGGCATTGGTATTTCTTACCAGATTTTTTTTTCAAATTCCTAATTTAAAAGAGTATTACAAAACCTCTGTTGTGAAATTTTTATTATTTATTTATTTATTTATTTATAGTTTTTGATGATACGTAGATATAAGCAAGACACGCGCATTTTAAAGCTTGTAAAATTTTGTCACCAACTTTCCTTCCTCATCATCAGCGAATATTTTTTTGACTTTTTATCTTTCATTTTACTTGAAGTTAACCCTTTGCGGCGCAGGGCAAATTCATTCCTTAAGATTTGAAATTAATGGCTGACACCGGAATTTGAAAACAACTTTATTTGTAAATAAGAAAACGTTGTATTTCACGCATTCAATAAACCGTAATTTTTCTCAACAAAATTCCGGTGCGAATGTGGCGTTTGGGAATTAAAATTATGTGGTATAGCTACGAAACCACTGCGCCGCAAAGGGTTAAAATTTCGCTATTCGTTTCTTTTAGCCCCTTAATGGTCGCATTAAATTACAGTTTAAAAATTCAAATTCATTATTGCCACCACTTTTTTTCTTTAAAAATGTTCGTCTTATTTAACCCTTTAAGCCTTTCCGGCTCACTACTCTTTAAAGTTGGAATTTAAAGGAAAAAAATTAGGCAATCTATGTAGGCCTAGAGGAGTACACAGGTGTTGTTTTGTAAAGATTGCACTAACCATTATAATTATACAGCTGTTGCCGAAGTGGTTACCTCCCACAAGTAAAGCATTGATAAGCGCAGTGAGAAGAGCATTGCTGTGAAGCGCGCATTACAGTAAAACATTTTACCTATTATTTAAAAACAGTAGAGTTTGATCTCTGTGGTGCTGCCACCTAGAACTCATAAGAAAGATTTAAAGTATCCATTAGAGTAGTTTTTGAAATATTCACGGAGTTTTTGTGTTTCTAAACAGGAGGAACTTTAGGTGTTGCCGACCCGGCAACACTGCGCTTTAAGGGGTTAAGCTCTGGGGTGTAAATTTCTTCAAAATTCCAAATGTCACATTCGCACCAGTATTTTGCAAAAAAAAAAAAAAAAAAAAAAAAAAAAAAAAAAAAAAACGGTTAACAATAAACACGAAAAAAAATGCATTAAACCTTTTTGAAGCAAATTTTGTCAAATTTTCTGGTGCGATTGTGTCATTTTGGAATTAAAATTATGTAGTAGAAAATTCTACCAGCAGAGCTCAAGGGGTTAATGACAAGTAACATGATACCAGAATATAACTAGTTACTTTATTTATAAAACTGGTGGGAATCGAACAATTCAGAATACAAGCCGTGAGGTTTGCAGCCCGTAAATGTCTTGGGCCGCGACGATTAACGTCTTAAAAAGTAGTAACATGATGATACCAGGCATGAGAGTGTACCAACACAAATAACCGATTACTACCTCTAAATTTTATGAAAATTTCTGGTATTATTTAATGACAGAATTTCCGAGAAGTTATAAACCAAAGTATACTTTTAAAATTTATTGGTTGTAATCGGTCATTTGGGTCGGAACACTCTCATGCCTGTAATACCGAGTGGTCTTACTAACATTGTGCGCTGCAGCAGATTTCCTAAAAGAAATTACAGCTGAAGAAAGGTTTGCGGCAGCCTTATTCAATATTGCGCAAATATAAGCACAAATTACTACATTTTTTTTTTAATTCTAAATTTTTAATTCTTGCCATCGATAAAACTAATTACCTCCTAAAAGTAGAAATAATAACCATGAATAAATATTTGTATTTTAGATTAAATAAAAAAAAAAGTTTTAAAAACAATGTCCTTTTGATAAAATATTTAGAATAAAAGTTAGCTTGTTATAGCTTGAGTCTTAACCCGTTCGCGACGGGAGCCTTTTACGAAATTTTTAATGATTTGTCACCGGTTTTATAAAAGAGAAATTTGTACTTTATTAAATCAAAAAAATGCTCCGATTAAATAAGGCAAATTTCACAGTATAATTTTACTGGCGGGAATAAACAAGGATTCTTAGGCCTTTTTGCGGCACGTATTCGTGTCGCTCGTCCCCAAGTGGTTAAAGTGCATCACCTCAACCTGTACCAAGCACAATTACTGTCCCAAATACACATTATGAAATTTTAGAATGTCACGAAGTTAATCTTAGCATTAGAATTATTATTGTGCATCAGATTTATAGAGAAAATTTTAAATTCCATTGCATTATTTTTTTTTTTCAAAATACTTGAAAGATTCACTTTGCAATTTATCAAACTTTTACGTGAATGTTACTAGACATGTTTGGATAATAAAAAACTTAATAAATTTTTTCCTGCTACATCAATGATATCAAAACATGTCTCAAAGTTAGCTTATGCTTCTATCTATCTGCATATGCAAAAGTTAAGAGTTAATTTAAAATTTAGTGCGGGGGGGGGGGATGCTGGCCTCAGGTGTACAGTGTTTCAAGGAGAATCATTCTACTCTACAACTATACAAATATTGTTTTATCTCATACTCAAGTCCTATTTATCTGCACAGCTCCGTTCATATTATGTCGTCTCATATAAAATTAATTATTTAATTATGACCAAAAAAAAAAAAAAAAAAAAAAAAACTCATATACAAAATTCTGAATATAAAATTTTTAAAATATAAGACAAGAGTTATTTATTTATTCATTTCATTTACACTTTAATATAAAAATATAAATCACCATAAAATATTTCTAAAAATGAAACAGCTGTAATGAATAAAAAAATATTTAACTTACAACACTACTTACTTACTATAAAGTAAACATTATTTTCTGCTTAAAAAAATCTCTTTGATATTATGATATTCTGTTGAAAAAAGATTGTGTTTGTGGTATTTTAAAAGAATAACATATTTTGATTCCACAATTATCTGTTACACGGTTAAAAAAAATAATAATATATAAATAACAATGTGTAAAATTTTTTACAATGTGTATAATGAGATGTTAGTGTGGGTTTTTTATATTTTTTTGATTAAATATAAAAGAAAGCATCGTCTGCATACAAGAAATAAAGAGTTTCATTACACATGTTTTTGACAGTAAATATTTGTCAACGGAAAAAAAAATATTTAATAATATTTTTTTCCGCAAAAAAAATCTCCCAAGAAATACAATATTTATTTTCGAGTTATAAAAAATAATAAACATGCAAAAATGTGTACTATTTTTTACTGTGCGTATAATGAGGTGTTATTTTGGGTTTCTTGCATTTTTCGATTAAATGTATAAAAAAAGTCAAATGCCTAAAAAGAGTATACAAAAAACAAAAGAGAGTCATTAAACAAGTTTCTAAAGATAAACATTTGTCATCGGAAAAAAAATATTCAATACACATTTATTAATTTTATTTTATTTTTAAGATGGAAACAGCATCGCAAAGTTATATTCTATCTTCTATCTAAAAATACAGGGTGTCCAGCAAATAACACCCTGATTTCAAAATTAAATTTCTCAAAAACAAAGATGGACAGAATTATACGGTAAACGGTTTGTTTATTAGGTAAGCAGTAAAAATCTTATACAGAGGTTTCGAACGGTGAATATTTTAAAAAGATTGTGTTCTGATTGCAAAGAATACTTTGATTTGACATTTTTCTTGTTTTAGATTGCTTGCTGAGTTTTTCGGCTTATAGTGCCATAGTTTAACGATATTTCGAACTAAATTTCTTGAATTTCGAAATTTTAAAAATTTAATTCCAAAAATCTTGAACTATGGCACTTTAAGCCAAAAAACTCATTCTCAGCAAGTAATCTAAAACAAGAAAAATGTCAAATTAAAGCATTCTTTGCAATCAGAACACAATCTTTTCAAAATATTCACCGTTCGAAACTTCTGTATAAGATTTTAACTGCTTACCTAATAAACAAACCGTTTATCGCATCAATCTGTCGATCTTTGTTTTTGAGAAATTTAATTTAGAAATCAGAGTGTTATTTGCTGGACAACCTGTATATATTTTAACCGCTTCTCTTTTGGTCCGTATGTCGCGTCGTAAGGGCACCGTGTTTTTTCCAATCGTGATTTGCAAGTAATAAGTACGACAATTAATGTTTCAATCATAATTTATTATTCTCACCAGTAATTTTTTTTTTGTGAATTTTATATTATTAATTTCGAATATTTTTGACATTCAATTGGGCAAAAATTTATCCCGTTAATGCCTGAATTTTTTTTTCGTTAAAATTTAAATTTTGCATTTTCCCACCGCTTTTAAAACGAGAATAACATTCATCTTAACTTATCGAGGAATTTGACTCGAGAAAGAAAGTATTTATTTATCCTCCTTTTTACTAATGTGAAAAGCGCTTACTTCAATTTTTTAAAACTGTCCCAAAAATGGGACGCTAGGCACTAATGGGTATAATTCCATTAGTGGTAAAAGATTAAATATTGTATTAAAGTCATTCAAATAGATATTATTTGAAATATTTTCTCAAAAATATTGATTAATTAAATAGTTAAGTTTCATTTGTGAAGATATTCAATATTTATAATGGTAATTTTTTTTTCATTAAAATCATTTAAAATTTTTTGCTTGCTATTGATATTTCTGTACCTGTGGAAACACAACATTTCGTTTTCAATATTATATTACTTTTTATCTTAATTTTAATTTAATTAAGTAAATGTGTATGTTTTATCATCTTTCTGATCTCATTCCATTTTTTCACAAATCTGCGTCAATGAAGCAGAAGTTAACTACTTGTATATCATTTAAAATCTTGGAGGTCTATGATAATTTTTTTATATCATTTGTTGTTGTTGTTGTTAATAATTAAAAGTATACTCTCACATATTTAATAAAAGTGAAATTTATATACACAAATTCTAGCTCTAATGTAGAAATTAGGGTTTAAAATATGGGGCATCGCTGCCGCTCAAGGAGTTGAAATATAATCGCTGTAACGTGGCCTCTCCGCAATCATAATAAACATTCCAGTTCGCATTCTACTAGATAATAACAATTTTTCAAAAAATCTCATTATATTTAAGTTTGTGCTTTTTTCCGGTATGAAAGTAGTAAAATTCTGATTTACAAAAATGTATAATTGTACTAAAAAATCCTTAATTTTTTAAATAGAATCAGTGAGTGGGATCAGACAGAGTAAAATAAATACCCAACAACAAAAAATCGTTTTATTGCGAAAAAAGAAAATAATATTTTTCAAATTGCTAAATATATATATTTATAGATTATGTCTTCCCTAAGATGTTAAGTGTCCGATGAATTTAATAAAGAGATATCCTCAGTTATATACACGTGATCAGGGGCTTCTAGCTGTCTAATCGTTTGTTTAAATACGACAGTTTGAGTAAGAGTCAAGATTTAAGATTTTTAGATTATGAGTATTTCATCTTTATGTAGACATATGACAGCCGAGCCTTTTAGAAAATAGAAAGACAAGTCATTAACTTCTCAAAGGGGCACTTAAGAATAAATAGAAAATCAAGTACTTAATTTATTTTATACAAGAGCCAAAATTAAAATATTATTCTTTTTTTCACTTTGATACAATTAGTCTGTCCCATACGTAGGAATTAGAGATTAAAATTCGAGAATCGCCACCATTCAAGGGATCAGTGACGGCACCTATTCGTAATTTTAAAAAAATGTTTAGATTTTGGTAGGATAATCTAGTAAGTTTTCAAAAAATCTTAAAACATTTAATATTGAAATTTAACCGGTAGTTAAATATATATTAAGAGATTATATCTACCTTACGATGTTGAGTGCACGATAAATTTAATAAACAGATTTCTTCTGTACTGTACACGTGATCAGAGGCTCCTAGCTGTCTAATCGCACGTTTAAATATGACAGTTTGAATAAGAGCCAAGTTTTAAGAATGTTAGATTATGAGTACATCTTCATCGTTATGTAGACATATGACAGCCGAGCCTTTTAGAAAATAGAAAGACAGGCCTTCTCAAAAGGGTATTTATAAAATGCTCAATAGATAAACAGTACTTAATTTACTTTTTTACAAGGACCAAAATTAAAATATTATAATTTTTTTAACTGAGATACAATTAGTCAATATAATGAGAAAAACAATTTTTTTGGATAAAGATTATTTATTCCGTGGAAAAGTTATGTATCCCGCACGTAGAGATTATAGATTAAAATTAGAAAATTGCCATCCTTCAAGGGGTCAGTGAGGACATCTATTCGTAATAAAATTTTATTTATTTTTTTTTTATTTTTTTACATTTTGGCATAATTAAGCAAGTTTTCAAAAATACCTTAAAACATTTAATATTGTGATTTTTCTGGTGTGAAAGAAGCAAAATTCTGATTTGTAAAAATGTGAACCTGTATTAAAAAACCCTTCATATAAATAAATAAATAAATAATACAATAAATAATGTAATAAATAATAAATATATAATGTATAATAAATAAGCTAAATAAAATCAGCGAATGGTAATAAATGGAGTAAAATAAATACGCAACAACAGAAAATATTATTATTGTGAATAAGGCAAATAATATTTTTCAATATGCTTAATATATATTAATATATTATATCTTCCCAACGATGTTAAGTGCACGATAAATTTAATAAACAGATTTCTTCTGTATTGTACACGTGATCAGAGGCTCCTAGCTGTCTAATCGCACGTTTAAATATGACAGTTTGAATAAGAGCCAAGTTTTAAGATTGTTAGATTATGAGTATATCTTCATCGTTATGTAGACATATGACAGCCGAGACTTTTAGAAAATAGAAAGACAAGTCATTAACTTCTCAAAAGGGCATTTATGAAATGCTCAATAGAAAATAAAATTTATTTTTATACAAGAACCAAAATTAAAACATTATTATTTTTTAATTAATATATAATTACTCAATATAACGAGAAAAACATTTTTCAAGGAATAAAGATTATTTATCCGGTACGTGGAAATTAGAGATTAAAATTAGGGAATCACCGTCTTTTAAGGGGTTACTGACCTCGCCTATCCGTAATCATAATGAAAAATTTTGTTTAGATCTTGATTATAATAAAAAAATAATTTTCAAAAATACCTTCAAATGTTTAATATTGTGATTTTTAAGGCATGAAAGTAACAAAATTCTGATCCGCAAAAATACGCACCTATACTAAATAAGCCTTAACCCCTTAACCCCTTGGGGACGAGCGACACGTATACGTGCCGCAAATAGGCTTAAGAATCCGTGTTTATCGCCACCAGTAAAATTATACCGTAAGTTTTGCCTTATTTAATCCGAACATTTTCTCGATTTAATTAGACACAAATTTCTGTATTTTAAAACCGGTGACAAAACATTAAAAATTTCGTAAAATGCTCCCGTCGCGAAGGGGTTAACTGGTTAATTCTTTTCTGTCCAATAAATTGAAAATAGCGGACTCTCACCACTATTATTTAAATAAAATATTTGTAAAATTTAGTCTAAACATTTCCGCCTTTCAATAATATGAAAATTTTCTTAAAAATAATAGTGGTGTCAAAAAGCTTTAAATGATGAAATAAGCAAGTTTGTTTTGCCCGAACGGCGTTCGTGTAAACCCCTTAACCCTTTAACGTTCATTGGTTTCGCCACGAAACCACAAAATTTTAATTCCGATACGCAACACTGACACTGGTATTTTTATCTAAAAATATCCCTTTTATTTTGTATGTGAAAAATCACGTTTTCTTATTTAGAAATATATTTGCTCTTAATTACCGGTGTCATTCATTTATTTCGACATCTTAGCAATGAAAATGCTATGATCGTTAAAGGGTTAAGGGTTTTTATTTCAAATACACTCAGTGCGTGGTAACAGACGGAGAAAAATAAATATCTAACGACAGAAAATGTCGTTATTGCGAAAAAGAGAAATAATATTCTTCAATATGCTAAATGTATATTAATAGATTATATCTTGTCTACGATGTTAAGTGCACGATAAATTTAATAAACATATTTCTTCTATTTTGTACACGTGATCAGAGGCTCCTAGCTGTCTAATCGCATGTTTAAATATGACAGTTTGAATAAGAGCCAAGTTTCAAGATTGTTAGATTATGAGTACATCTTCATCTTTATGTAGGCATATGAGAGCCGATTCTTTTAGAAAATTGAAAGACAAGTTATTAACTTCTCAAAAGGGCACTTATGAAATGCCCAATTGAAAATCAAGCACTTAATTTATTTTTATACAAGAGCCAAAATTAAAATATTATTATTTTTTAAACTGAGATACAATTACTCAATATAACGAGAAAAACTTTTTTCAGGGATAAAGATAATTTAATCTATTAACCCACTCACGACGGGGGCTTTTTACGAAATTTTTAATGTTTTGTCATTGGTTTTTAAAAGCAGATATTTGGGTTTTGTAAAATCGACAAAATGCTCAAATTAAATTTGGCAAATTTTGCAGTAAAGTTCTACGGTTGAGAATAAATAAGGATTATGAGCACTGTTTGTGGCACGTATAAGGGTTTCTCATCCCAAGGTGTTAACCAGTTCACACTTTCATGTGCGTAGTAATTGTGTTTATGAAAAATAATGATATGATAGCCTGACACTAGAATTTGCAAACAAATTTATTAATAAAAAAGAGATCATTAATTTTTCTGTACTTTATGAAAGGGAAATTCGAATTAAATGTTATTGGTGCCAGTATTTTTTTTTTAAGTGTCCTTTTTGTGGATACTACAAGCTAAAGGGTTAACACTAAAACCGCCGGCTATTTTATTTACGTTTTATAACAATTGTTTGACACCATAATTTTTTTTTAATCTATTTAACATATTCAATTAGCCTATTTTTTGTTGCACATATTTAACAAATCTTATCAAGAAATTTCTGGTTTGAATTGGCTATTTTCAATTTGGCAGGGGTCAAAATGACCACTAATGGCGGTTCTAGTGTTAAAACCAGAACCTCTTTATACTTGACAAAAATTGAATAAAATTTTACTACTTATATATATTAATGACTAAGAAAATACAAGGCAGATTTTGTACGTCAAACGTGGCAAATTATATGTGTTTTTACTATGACTAGTTTGATAAATATTCAGATCTCGCTGCAGTAGCTACTGAAATGCAATGCAGAAGTACACACGTATGAAATGACAGAAATGAAAATTTTAAATCATGCGCTGATTTAAAGCTTAAATTTGTACAGAACATCATTTATTTTTGAGAAGAAAAGATAAAATAAATCATTTATCTTTCATCCATATTTCTATATTTTTTAGAATTCTGTATAATTTATAAACAATCTATAAAAATTAAACTGGTGTGGAACTACACCTATTAGAAAAAAAATAATTGTGAAATAAAATATTTTCTGTACCCATCAACCATAATTTTATAATGTTCGTCGATTTATAACTGTAATTTATGCAAAATGTAGTTTCTTTTCCAACAGGAAAAAAGAAAGAAATTTTTAAAATATAATTTATTTTTATTTACATTTATTTAATTTTAGAATTCATAATAATTGATAGACAGTTGATAAAATTTAAACTTGATTAGATTTCCACTTGTTGAAAAAATAGCTGAGAAACAGAATTTTTCCCTACATCGAAATCGTAAATTTATGTGTGTGCTGATTTTTAATTAAAATTCGTTTGAATATTATTTTTTTCCAAAAGCAAAGTGGCAATGTATTTTTGAAGTACCATTTATTATTTATCTATAGTTATTTATTCAGAATTATTAATCCATTCGGGCTTCTTTTACAGAAAATTTAATATTTACCACTTTTTTTTTAATTTTATTTATTTACTAACTGGATCGCTAAAATGTCAGATTAAGAAAGGCAAAATTTGCAAAAAAGCTTTACTGGTTAGAATAATCAAGGATTCTGCGCACCGTCTGCAGTATGCATATCCTTCGTTCGTTCCCAAGAAGTTAACCCATTAGTGCCTAGCGTCCCTTTTTAGGGACGCTTCAAAAGGTGCATTCAGCACTGTTTTTGACACCGGTAAAAAAGAAAAGCAATAATTATTTTATTTAAATGATGCATTTTCGTGATTAATGAACTAAACTTAAATCTTCTAAAAATAGTGGTGCCAACGAAATAAAATTTACGCAAAAGATGCTGGGCACGAATGGGTTAATAACTGATGGACAACCCATAAAAAATAATCCGGTAAAGCATTACGCTTATTAGGAAATATTTTAGAAACTGATTTTTTCCGTATGCAGAAATTGTGATTTTATAGCAATTTTATAGTTATTTTCTAAATGATTAAAAAATAATCCGGTACACAGGACTAATACATGCAACTATTTTTCAATTCTACTTCGCACTGCTTTTTGAAGACAAAAATGTTTTACTTGGGTGTTTAAATAATTTTCAAAACAAATGTAAAGTTGTATGTTTTAAAAATAGTGGTTCGAACATAATATAAAATTAGTCGCCTGTGACAACGGTGTGTATAGTATTGCGCTTGTTAGAAAACATTTGAGAAACAGGATGTTTCCGTAAACAGAAATTATAATTTTATCATTTACGATGGTTTATAACTCAAATTTTTGTACAACGTCACTTCTTTTCCAGAAGCAAAGAGGAAATAAATTTTAGAAATTGTTGAACAAAGTACAAGGTCTTGACTTGCTGACGTTTTTAGTATGTGTAGTCTGATAAAGATTGAAAAAGTGTTAATGACAAATTTATCGTAAGCCGTCGCAATAATGCAAAAAGAATTTTCAGATCTATTTTTGGATATTAACCAATACCTCTGCATGGTTACTTGTTTTGAGACGCGTGGGAAAATTTTTGAAATGAATGTCTAAGAACAAACTTTAGGAATTTATAATAACAGAGTTCCGTTTAAACGAGTTTCAATTTTCCGTAATCTGGTTTAACATTTTATCGGGTAATGGAAATATATTCCTCATTTAATTTTTATTAAAAATTAATAAATTTGCACCGGAACTTTTAGTTGAATATTTTATTATTATAATACTCGTGAAGGTGTTTATTTTTAATTGTTGTAGTTCTATAGCTACAGTTATACCATTGCCAGCTATGCCAAGTCTCCGGATTTTTGAACACCAGTATTAATTTAGAGAAATTATTCTTTTAAATCGCCAAATTGTTCCAATTAAATAAACTTTATTTTCTGTATTAATACATTAGTATCCATACAGCCGGAGACTTGCCAAATCTGCCTCTCTCTATTTTAATAGATTTAATTTTTTATTATAATCCTTTCTTTAATTTATTTTATTAATGGAATATTTTTTATTTTGCTCTATTTTTTTTTCTTTTTCATATTAAGTAGTTTATTTACAGTTATACTTTCTCCCAATGGTTGTTTACAACATAGGATTACGTCATTAAATATACAGGGTGTAAAGTTCTTATCAACTAGGTAACCCTTCAGAGCTACTCTACTGTTCAGCACTATTCAGACATTTATACTCGGCTCAAAAATGAAAGGGAATTATATCAGTAAAACCTTTCTTAGCGTGAAAAAAATGCTCAAAAGTAAGTTTAAGACTTTTTAAAATATTTTATTATATGCTTCTTCTGTAGCATTATAGTAGTGTATGCAAACCATTTAAATCAAACTTTAAAATATTCAGTACTAATTTATAATTTTGATATTATATTTGTATTTTTTAGTTAATTATAGTTGTGGATACAAAATAGGGAGTCATTCTGCCGAAAAAATTAAGAATTATACGCATTTCAAATCAAAAACTACTTCGTGAAAAAATTTCTATTTTGAATTTATGTCCATGAAGTCCCCAGAAAATGGTTTCTTTTTTCAATTATTATCAATTATTTACAATTCATTTTTATTTCGAAAATTACTTTCAGCTTTATTTATAATAAAAATTTAATTTTCAAACTAAATACGAATTGTAAAATACATTTTTTAAATATAAATAGATTTCTAGAAGCTTCAAATATGCGATTACAAAATTACAGCTTAATCGGCGAAGTTGTTTTCGAGTTACACTTGAAAATAAATAAGTTAATAAATAAAAATAACTGCATATTTAATTAAATTTTTTTTAATGCAATTTAACAAGTTATAACAACCATTTGGAAAATGATTTTTTCAACGTTTTAAGGTGTATAAATAAATAAATAAATAAATTAATAACAATTATAAAAAATTTTTATGGTGACCAAAACGTGGCTTACATAATAATAGAGACGTACATTACATACGCCATGGATTAAACATTAATATTCCCGGAATAACCATTAACAAATTTAAAATGAAATTTCAGTTTTTCAATTTTCGGTACTGCGAATTTTCAAACTTCTAAACATCGCAAATTTTCAATTTTTAAATCGTTTGTATAGGGGGAAAATGTACTTTTTAATGCAATTTGTTTAAAAGCTGTATCTAAATTTATTTTCGTGCTACTCATTTTTTGTAGTTTTTAATGTTTTTTTTTTTTTTTTTTTTTTTTTTTTTTTTTTTTTTGTCATTGTGGCAACAGAAATATTCCATTACTGGACATTAAACATGGAACAATCAGAAAACAAATAAAATCCGGACATCAGAACCTTTTAGATATGCTTCAGATCTCTTTATTCTCGACTGGGAGGAACAACAATTTTCTAAATAGTTAATAAATAACGTACCGGGTGTCACAAAAATGACTGATGGATTTTAAAATTCAACAACTTGCAAACGGTGACAACTATTTAAAAAAAATTTCAGGAGGATTACGTATAATGTCAGGAGTTTTTTTTACCGTAATTTTTTTTATTTTAGTTCGAATTTTAAACAATCGCCGTCAGCGCCTCCTATTGTTTAAAATTCGAACTAAAAAAATTACAGTAAAAAAAACTCTTGACATTATACATAACCCTCCTGCAAAACTTTTTAAATAGCTCTCACCGTTTGCACGTTGTTGAATTTTAAAATCCACCAATCATTTTTGGGACACCCGGCATATGCAATATAACAAGAAGAAATATTTAATAACTAGCGTTTTTTATCTATAGCCATTTTAAGACAGCTAAGTACCAGAAAGCGAATTGATTTTAACTACTTTGCATTAAAAATTTAATTTTACATTATAATAAAATATTCATTTATATTTTTCTGGTTACATTTTTTTAAGAGAATTAAATTGTATGAATTTTATTTTTAATGGTCACGTATTAAACGTATATATAAAATGGTAAAAATTATTCAAAATAATATTACGCACTTAATAAAAAAGGAAACGTAAACAGATGTGAAAGTATATTATTTCTCATTAAACTTTCATTTTTTTTCGCATTTATTATAAAAACTCTCTCTCTCTCTTATATACGAGCAGATTCATATAAACGTTTGTGTCTGTGAATGTACTGTTTAGGTGCGTTCGTAATTATGTAAATATGAAGCACATATAATCATCTCCCAGTCCATCCGTACGGCTGCATATCGGTCCGTCTGTCAGTCTATCTGTCCGCATACAAACAGAGCAAAAACTACCCAACCGAATAATTTTAAATTTAAAATATAAAATTATTGCATAATTCTATCGAGTCATTTCAAATTTTTTAAAAATCGGATGCATAGTTTAATTAAAGAACAATAAAAATTATTCCGTTACATTACGGTCAATTTGAAAAGATAGTTTGAAGAGCATTTCAATAATGTTACACTCTTTCGAACATAATATAATTGATATGCATCTATGAAATATGTACTAAAATATACATTTTATACAAAATGTGATACAAAGAATATTTATTATCAATTTACAGGGCCACACAAAAGTATTCAATTACATAGGGGTATACAAACAAAATAAAACTTGTTGGGTATTCAAAAATTGCCAGTGTGAGTTCTAACATTTGTGAGAATTCGGTCGATTAGTGATGATGTCACTATTCATGTCCTCTTCTTTTGAGTGGTTCGATTGTAGCGGCACTGTCGAATCAGATCTTTCATGAATCGTCAAGCTACAGAGTTTTGTTTAGTTAGCCTTTATGTATTATAATTTTATATAATTAACCCATTCGTGCCCATCACCTTTTGCGCAAATTTTATTCGGTTGGCACCACTATTTTTAAAAGAATTAAGTTTAGTTTATTAATTACGAAAATGTTTCAATTAAATATAATAAAAATTGCTGTTCTTTTTTACCAGTGTCGAAAACAGTGCTACATGCACCTTTTGAAGCGTCCCTAAAAAGGGACGCTAGGCACTAATGGGTTAATTATAGCATCCCTGCCATTCTTAAAGGGGCACTTTGTCATGTATTTTGATAGTTCAAACTGTTCAGACCCATTAATAGGCGTAAAATTATTAGGAATATACTCATTGGTATGAATTGATAAGTGTTTTAAGAAAATTTATTTAAGGCATCATAAGAAACAAAAGAATCAAAATAACATCGATATACTTATTGCATAATAGCACATTTTAATTTTCGTTAAATTAAAAGAATAAAAAGTCTCTATAAAGTTTTCAAAATACATGAATGATTTTTAATGAGATTTTTATGATTAAATTTCATTTAGAAATATTTTTGCATTATTAAGATTAAAAATAAATCATATATACTGGAGCAATAATCCTAACAACTGCAACATTAATGGCAATTAATAATTGATAATTATTTAAAAAGTAATTTTAAAATCAATTTATGCTATATTAACATAATTAATAATATATTGCTATTTAACATAATATTTAATACAGTAGAACCCCGCTAATTCGGACCCGATAATCCGGATCTCCGGATAAATCGGATCGGTTTGGAAATTTTTTTTCAAGTTTGAGAACCGATTGGCTAATTTCCATAACATTAACTTGTTTCATTGTCGTATCCTGAATAAAAAAAAACTTTTTCTGACATTTTTTCGGAATAATTAAGCAAAGTAAATATTATTACTGTCTGCAAATATTCAATAAGTTTAACATAAAGGTGATTTCCTGTTAGTATGTTGTATTGTATTTCATTTTTTTCTAATTCTCCGGCTAATCCGGATTGGGACCGGTCTCAATTAATCCGAATTATCGGGGTTTTACTGTATATTGCTTTATTTATCCCCTTCGCAACGGGAGCCTTTTACGTTTTAAATTTTAATGTTTTGTTACCGGTTTTTAAAATCAGAATCTTGTGTCTTATTAATTCGAGAAAGAGCTCCGATTAAATAAGGCACATTTTACAGTATAATTCTACTGGTGGCGATAAACAAGGATTCTTAAGCCTTTTTTGCGTCAAGTTAAATTTTGCATTTTCCACCATTTTTAACCTTTTCCGGCACACCTAACTTTAATTCCAAACTTGAAATCGGCACCAATAATATTTTAATAAAATCTTGCTTAAAAAAAAAAATAAAGGTTTAAATTAAGGAGTTCTTGATGTCTTAAAAAGTGGTTCATACATTCCAGTGTCAGTCGATAACAGTCTCATTTTACTAACAGAATTTGTCCGCGCCGGAAAGGGCTAAAAGGAGAGTAATTGTTATTTTATTTTATCAAGAGATTTGCCTTGTAAAGGGAGTAAATATATGTCTTCACATTAACGGATGTGAAAAACAATTTCCTGTCATTGCGCTTAGCAATCTAAAAAATATTTCACTGGGCTGTTAACCCTTTCTGGCACACTGTGCCCGGTCAGGGATACCTAATTTTAATTCCAAACTTGCAAACGGCACCAGTAATATTTTAGTAAAATTTTGCTAGATTTCAAAATATTTAAAAAATTCGTTTGTGAATTCCGGTGTCAGTCGATAATTTCCCATTTTAGTACAGATTTTGCCCGTGCCGGAAAGGTTTAACCCTTTCCGGCGCAGTGTTGCCGGGTCGGCAACACCTAAAGTTCCTCCTGTTTAGAGACACAAAAACTCCGTGAATATTTTAAAAACTACTCTAATGGCTACTTTAAATCTTTTTTATGAGTTTTAGATGACAGCATCACAGTGATCAAACTCTATTGTTTCTAAATAATAGGTAAAATGTTTTACTGTAATACGCGCTTCACAGCAATGCTCTTCTCACTGCGCTTATCAATGCTTTACTTATGGGAGGTTACCACTTCAGCAACAGCTGTATAATTAAAATGGTTAGTGCAATTTTTACAAAACAATACCTGCGCACTCTTCTAGGCCTAAATAGAATGTCTAATTTTTGTTTTCTTTAAAATCCAACTTTAAAGAGTAGTGCGCCGGAAAGGGTTAATAGATTAACAAGCATAAAATTAATAGAAATGTACTCACAGATAAAATCATCAAAAGTGTTTTATAAAACTAAATTAAAGCATCACGACAAACCATTTAATACACAATATTAATTAGTATGCTTATTGCATAATTATACATTTTAATTGACGTTAAAGTAAAAGTGAAAAGTCTTTCTAAACCACATAAATACATTTGTTAATGAGTGTCACTTATGAATATTTTTGGATAATTAAAATAAGAAAAAACACCATATAATGCTAATTTAACTTTAAAATAATTATGTGATTACAAAATATTTGCAATAATGAAATCATTTAGTTTTATTAAAATTTCTTTTCAGACCTCTTGGTTCATTCGAACTGACTTGTAAAATAAATTTGCATGCCTATTTGAATTTTTTTCTACCATCTTCCTATTTTAAGTATACAACTTCTATTAATAAAGTTTAATTATTAAAAATAATTAATTGGAGAAAATAACTGCACACTTAAGATATATTGCCACAGATTTTAACAAAAATTGAAAATATATACATATAGTGTCCGACACTATATTAAGAAAATAATTCGCTATAAAGTTAAAAATAATTAAAATGTTCTAATCCACGCTGCACGCATTTTAAGTCCTTTGCAAATTTCCATTCAATTAAAAATAATCCCTGCTTGAGGCGGTTATTCTTTAGTAAGAAAATTATAGATTAAAGCTTACAAATTTATTAAACTGTCTTAAGAAAGGAATACATTGTACAGTTTTAAAAACTGTACAATGTATTACGATGTATGTACCTGTAGTACAATGTATTTTTCTCTTAAAAATTTTAATTATTAAATTAAATTAAATTAATTTTAATTATTATATTGGTTTAAATATACCTGTTAAAGTTCAGCTATTAAAATTGTATTTTATATATGTGTGTATTTAATACACATGTGAAGAATTAGAAGATAATGAGAGTAAAATACATTTTGAGCACTTGAAAATATTTAAGTCTGATATTTTGTGTTTTTAATATAATAATTTATTATTAATAATTTCAAATTTTTAATTTATTTAACTTTCTAAAGAAATTCTAGCAGAGTATTTCATTTATTTTAAGTTATAAAATACTTTTGAACACTTTTTGAAATTTTTCACTATACAAGGCTTCCAAATGGTCCGCCAACTGAACATCAATATTTTCTTAGAAAAATTTTATATTCATATTTTTCTTGCAAATTGCGCAGAAAACAGTTTCGGAGTCTAGAATTAGCACAAATGCTCTAGAAACCTACTATGAAATTTTCTGTTAAAAAGTATTGATGCTCAGTTAGCGGACCATTTGGGAACCCTGATTTTATCAAGTAATTTTTTTAAAGATTTTCAAAGGAAACCGCATTCATACTCATTTAATTAATAAAAATAAGTTAAAATGATATATTTCATATTTTATATGATATAATTCCATTAACCTCTTGCGGCGCAATGGTTTCATAGATATACTCCATAATTTTAATTCCCAAACGCCACATTGTCACCGGAATTTTGTTTAAAAAAATTCTGTTTATTGAATGTGTGAAATATGCGTTTTTTTTATTTACAAATAAGATTGTTTTCGAATTCCGGTTCTAATCATTATTTTCAACACTTAAGCAATAAATATGCCCTGCGCCGCAAAGTTTAAGAACGGGAGTTTTTGGTAGGAATTAAAAATGCTGTGGTTCCATCTAATAAATTCCGACTGAAAAATATCTCCATGACAGAATATTAAGAGGCTTATTTGTGCAAAGGAACTTTCAGACATTTTGAAAAAAATTCAACATATATTTCCAGCAAATAAGCATTTACAAATAGTATTTTCAAAATATAATCGAAATATCACCTTGCTACTCGCATTTTCATAGGATGTTTTTACTTATACTTTGCTGTCCGATTGTAATGCTCTTATCAACATTTTTATAACGTTTTAATTCGCTTCACTGATAAATTTTCCCTTTAAAAACTATATACAGACTTATTATTGACTACTATATTATCGAAAAGAATTTTTAACAGAAAAAGTTACATTTATAATGCTCTAAAAGTTCACGTTTTTTTTATTTCTTTTTTAAAGTCCCATGTATTTCGAAAATATTATTTTGCTAATGTATGCACTTTTAATGTTAAATTTAAAAGCATTCACTATCATTTTAGTATCTTATAGCATAAGCAGTAAAAAAGCTTTAAAAGGGGAATTTTATATCTCATTATCATGTAAGCCGTTAGAAGATTTTTTTGGAGCATAAAAATAGCCTACAACAAAGCAACGAAAATTGATGGAAGACACTCTAAACTGTGCGTTGTAATTTTTTATTAAAAGTTCTTTATGAAAATTTTAAAACGGCTTTGTGGATTTCCTAAAATACTAAATAACACTCCACCATTAGCATTATTGTTAAAAGATTTTTAAAGTTTGGCTGGTTTACCAATAGTATTGCTATTAAAAGCAATTTTATCATACAGTAAAACCTCCCTAAAACGCAATCCTTTTTCTTTGAACTAATATTTGCTCGTCGGAAAGTATGTAATAAGATTACAATCTTAAATGCATAGGATAGAACGCGTTCCAAAAAATGCACAATTCAAAGAATCAGAATTCATACCAGAAAAATCTAAATAGTAATTTTTTCTTTATTTAATTACGAATGGTCTGTCATTAAGTAAAGTGAAAATTGCTCTTTTAAATTTCTGGTGAGAATACGGAATATGTGAATAAAACCCCCAATAGATCGGGAACACTTATGGTATCGAAAATGATACAATATGCATTTAACCCCTTGGGGACGAGCGACACGTATACGTGCCGCAAAAAGGGCTTAAGAATCCTTGTTTATTCCCACCGGTAAAATTATACTGTAAAATTTGGCTTATTCAATTGGAGCATTTTCTCGATTTATGAAGGAACAAATTTCTGTTTTTTTAAAACCGGTGACGAAACATTAAAAATTTCGTAAAAGGCTCTCGTCGCGAAGGGGTTAAGGGTTAAGGAATGGCATCCCTATTAAAGATACACATCTGTTTTTCCACCTTAACCGTGAAATGCACAGTGTAACACAATAGTTACTTTTTAGGTGCGTTCGTAATTATGTAAATACGTAGCACCTATATTTGTATGTAAATACATAGCACCTATATTTGTATGTAAATACATAGCACCTATATTTGTCGTTCAGTCCGTCCGTCTCTCTGTCCGTCCGCATATAACAACACAAAAACTACCGATCCGAATCGTTTGAAATTTAAAATATATAATTATTACATAATTTTGTCGACTCATTTCAAATTTTATGAAAATGGGATGAATAGATCAATTACAGGGACAATCAAAATTGTTCCATTACATTATGGTCAATGGGTAAAAAAGTTTCAAATGCATTTTAATGGTGTTACACTCATTCGAGCATAATAAAACTGATATGCATCTATAAATTTCATATTATAATATACATTTTGCATAATCTGTGGTGCAAAGAACATTTGTTATTGATTTACAAGGCCACACAAGAGTATCCATTACATAATGGTATAAGGAGAACATTGTTTGGTGCGCATTTTAATTGCAATTAACTATTTACAATTTTATGAGACTGATATTTGAGGGTGATATTTTTAAAACATCCTTATCGTACGAACGCCCCTCATTTGCTACGCTTCACGTCCAACTTATTATTTATTTTTTGTCATTTGACACTTTTTATTTATTATTTAATTTAATTTAATTTAATTTTTTTGCAAAATATTATGCGTTATTTACGTGTGATAACGTGTGGTGTCGGGTTTCTTCTCATTTGTTATTTCGGGGAGGTTATAACATCTTTTACTCAGACTTGCTTGCGATGTTCTCAACTGGCGTATTTCCTTTATTTTTATAAAATAGAGAGAATGAGAACAATATATTAAACGCATTATATTTCTTATACCGTTGAACAGTTGTTATTGTGCAGCATAAACTCTTTAAAGTAAGTATAAAATTTAAAAAGATCATTGTTTTTTGGCCTTTTTGTTCACACAATGTAAAAGTGACGAAAACACAAATATTTTTTTTTTCATTTTTTTTTTTTCGAGTGGCAAATTAACAACAGTAGTCTCCAATATAATATTTTCCTGACAAAATAAAAAAAAAACATACATTAAAGGATTAAAACAGTGGTTAGTAGGTTCCAAGAAATCCACGGCACATTTCCAGGATGGCCCCAAATTAATAATTGTACAATTTCATTTTCTTTTTCCTCAACTAATATGTCATTAAAAATGTTAAATAAAGTGAATTTTATTATTTAAAAAATGCAAATGTGGTGCAAATCGAACAAGTTGGAAATTGCACGCGAAGCGTAGCAAATGAGGTGCGTTCATACTATATGTTTTAAAATATTCAGATCTTGCTGATATAGTAGAGCGTACTTTGGATACAGTATAGTGGTCGAAATTTTTGTGTTTCTGTAAATATGCAGGGAGTAATTTTTATTATACTTCATTAACCTATATCTTATTCATAAAATGTGAAGTAGGCTAATATAATTAAAACACGCCCCAAACAATGTTTCCCCGTATAACATTATTTAGTGGAATACGTTTGTATGGCCCTGTAATTTAATAATAAATAGTCTCTGCATCCCAGATTGTACAGAATGTAGATTTTAGTACATACATCATAGATTCATGTCAGTTATATTATGTTCAAATGAGTGTAACACCATTAAAATGCATTTGAAACTTTTTTTCCCATTGATCGTAATGTAACGGAATACTTTTGATTGTCCCTGTAATTGATCTATGCATCCGTTTTTCATAACATTTGAAATGACTCGACAAAATTATGTAATAATTAAACGTTTTAAATTTCAAACGATTAAAATGCATTTGAAACTTTTTTCCCCATTGATTGTAATGTAACGGAATCCTTTTGATTGTTCCTGTAATTGATCTATCTATCCCATTTTCATAAAATTTGAAATGACTCGACAAAATTATGTAAAAATTATATATTTTAAATTTCAAACGATTCAGTTGGATAGTTTTTGCGTTGTTATATGCGGACGGACAGACAGACACACAGACGGACGGACTGAGCGACAACAATAGGTACCATAATTACGAACGCACCTAAAAATCAGAATCTAAGAAAAGGTGCCCATTGGCAATACTGTTTTGATATTTGATAGTTGGACAATGGTACAAACGATATGACTGGAAGGTTGAAAATGCTTTAACGGACTGAAAATAGATATTCGACCAAATAGAATTACAGACTCATTTGTGAAAACAGGGATTATTTTATTTTCACTACTTTTCAAAAACGTTTTCGAGATTCTTTTATAGTCGTGTGTAATATTAATATTTTCTCAAAACGGAATATCGTCGTTTAGAAGGCTGTTAATTATCAATTAATATTTTTCGCCTGCACAATTTAACCGAAGTCATGTAAGAGTACCAAAATAATATGTATTGTTTAATGTAGATTAGGTGGGGCTTGTTGAGCTTAAGCCATATGGTAGGCCTCCCTACCTAACTGAATCTTGTTTAATGTAGATGGGATTTATCGTTTTTGTATATAAAATAATGTTGATGAACAGGAAATTACTTATCTGAGAATGTACAGCAAAAAAAAAATATCCTGATTAACCCTTTAACGTTCATTGGTTTCGCCACGAAACCACAAAATTTTAATTCCAATACGCAACACTGACACCGGTATTTTTATCTAGAAATATCCCTTTTATTTTGTATGTGAAAAATCACGTTTTCTTATTTAGAAATATATCTGTTCTTAATTACCGGTGTCATTCATTTATTTCGACATCTTAGCAATGAAAATGCTTTGATCGTTAAAGGGTTAAATAAAACTAACTAATACAATATAAAAAATGTGCTCGGTAACGTTACAAGGTTCGCACAGTTCTACCACTAAATTTTAAGTATAGTTTCGAAGTGTTTCACAGCAGAAAAGTATCGTAAAATCTCTGAATGAAGGTGGGGATTTCGAATGTTGTGGTTTAAAAATTAGATGTAAATTTTCTTATTTTTTTAGTGGTGTCAGAGTCCTTGGAAATTCCAAGGAGTGTGCGAACCTTGCGTTACCCCAAACCAGTGTCATATAAATATATTTTTTCCATAAATGCTTATTTAACGTCATACGAGCAGTGAGTTTTGTCCAATCATGATTTATTATCCTCGCCACTAAATTTTTGTAGTAAATTCTATATTATTTAATCCGAGCATTTTTCAGATTCAATTAGAGAAAAATTTATGATTTTAAAAACCGGTTGAAAAAGATTAAAAATTCCGCAAAAAACCCCCCCAAAAGTAGACATTAATTGAATTTTTTTTTCAAAGATATTATACAAAATATTTCAGTTTCTGAAGTTTTTTTTAATATAAACAGCGATTTTCGTATCCTTACCATCCGAAACCCCTCTAACCTACAATAAGCATCATAAAAAAAATATATCAGTAATTTCATCCCTAAATTCTATCATTAATTGAAGACAAACCTATACGCAAAAGCGGAACTTCGGTAATTAAAAATTAAGAATCAACGATACATTATATCTTTCCTCTGCTGAAACATTTTTTTCTTAATAAGAAATAAGTAGAAGATAGTGTCCTTAGCAATTTTATCGAAGGCAAATTTAATGAAAAATACATTTATTAGAACTCTTTCGAAATAACTTTTATTGCAGACAAAATTCGGCTATTTCAAATTTGACAATTTGACAAAGTATGGCGTTTTTTAATACTCCACCTAAGTGCATTCATTACATTTTTAGCTTTTTACAGCATAAGCCTTAAAAAGGTTTTTAACTGATGAATTTTATATCTTCTTTTTCCTTCAAACATTTGAAGTAGGTTTTAAAAATGTATAAAAACGGACTTATGATAAATTAATAAAAAAATACTGAAGGCTTAGTGAAATATACTTCGAAATTTTTATTTTAATATTTAAAAGAGGATTTATGCATACTCCTGGGAGCGCGTGAAAAATATCAGTAATTGAGGTTTATCAGCGAAATTGTTAATAAATTTTACAAAAATGGTTAATAAAATCACAACAAAATTAGAAATGAGAATGTAATTTGTACTGATTCATTAAGTAGTTGTGATAAGAAGATTATTGATGAGGAAAGTACATTTCGTTATCTAGCTGTGTGTAATGGGGGATCACCTGCACAGGGCATCCACCAAAATTTTTCACAGGTGTTTAACCCCTTGAAAGTCGGTGGTATGTCTATGAAATCCCATAATTTTAATTAAAAAAGGCCACATTGACACCAGAATTTCGGTTAAAAAAATTGGATTATTACATGTGAGAAATATAGCTTTTTCATATTTAAGAATAAATTTGTTTTCAAATTCCAGTGTCAGTCACTTATTTCAACATTCTCGTAATGGAATGCTCTGAGCCGCAAAGGGTTAAAGGCGAACCCAGGCGAAAATTTTCCGCTATCAACCAGCCAAACTTCAAAAACAAAATATATAGCAATAATATGCAATGGTATTAAAATATACAAAATGATAAAAAAATGGCATTTAACCTTTTAACGATCATAGCATTTTCATTCCTAAGATGTCGAAATAAATAAATGACACCGGTAATTAAGAACAGATATATTTCTAAATAAGATAACGTGATTTTTCACATGCAAAATAAAAGAGATATTTTTCGATAAAAATACCGGTGTAGTGTTGCGTATCGGAATTAAAATTTTGTGGTTTCGTGGCGAAACCAATGAACGTTAAAGTGTTAAAGACATTTTAATAGTTCGAAAAATGTCTGTCTGTTGAAACAGTGAAAAAAATTTTAACAAACGTTAATTGACAATTGTACTATAAACAAATGTCTGTTCAAAAACAGAAAAACAACCAGTAGACACACATTCAGTATAAAATCAATATATATAAACTAATAAAATATAGACTGAAATTACATTTGTTTCAAAAGACATCGCAAAACTGAAAATATAATGAAACTACTATAAACACAAAAGAAAAAAAGCTGCAATCCTGATGAATATACACTATGCAAAAGTCAGTAACGTTTTCAGTAAAGCTCTAACTGAGAGTCAGACTTATTTGTCATACAACAAGCTCACATTTCTAAAGTTCATAGTCCTGCAATGAAATTGGCTGCAAAATTAGAATTTGTAATGAATGAATGCAAAGTTTTCTTTCAGATCATTATAAATAGCATACAGTGTTTTATAATTAATATGAGAAAATAGAACATTTCTAATGTTCTTTTCTACGGTTCGATTTCAAACTAAGTTAAACTTGTCTAATGAAACACAACAGCTATCAAATAAAAAATGTTCGATAACAACGCATTTGCAGGGCTCCCAAATGGTCCGCGAACTGAACATCAGTATTTTTTAACAGAAAATTTCATAATACGTTTGAGCAAGAATCAACTTCCAAACGAGGTTTCTTGACAATTTGCAAGAAAAATCTAAAAAGAAAATTTCTCTAAAAAAATTCTGATGTTCAGTTCGCGGACCATTTGGGAGCCCTGCATTTGCCATAAGGACTCTTATCATTGTTTCGCTTTCTAAATGTAAACAAAAACTGAAGCTTAGCGTACCTTTTCATTTGTCTTTCAATATTCCAAATCCTTAACTGTTAAAAAGTCTGTAAAATATGAAATTACTTTTTACAGGTTTCTTATAAAAATATACTGTTCATAATTTTTTTCGCTTTTTTGTAAGTATCCAAATAACTTATCTGTAACATTTTCGTGAAAATTATTTTCACTTCTTATCATATTAAAGGTTTTTACCATTTCTTTTTTCCGTTTTTCTTTCTTTCTTTTTTTTTTTTTTTTTTTTTGAATAATAATTATTAAATAAATAAATAATTTCATTTTTATACAATCTGCTGAAATAAACTCTTTCATTCATCTCAACAGTAACTTCTCGTTTGAATATTGTATACGCACGAAAGTGGAACGAACTTCGCACGTTATATAAAATTAAATATTTTTCGTAAATATAAATAATTTTCGTAACATATAGATTAATTTACATGTTAATGTTGTTCTGTGTTAAGGTTAAGCAGAAAAAGTTCAGTAGGGTTCAGTATAAATCTTCATTGTGAAAGAACACGTTAAAGGGAAGTTTCAATGCATTTTTACAAGTTTAGCTGGAATTTAATTTCTAAAAAAAAGTAATGCGTCAAATGTTCTAAAAATAGTTGCTGTGAATAGTGTTTGTCTGCTTCTACAGTAATAATTCGACAAGTTTTTAGTCGGTACAAAACGTTTAGGTTTTTATTATTTTACGATGTAAGCAATAAAGTATCTCAAAACGAGTATTTTATATCGTAATTTACTCCTAGAAACTGTCAAAGAATAACAGAGATAGAAAAAAATAAGATTTTATGATACAGTAAAACAATTTACAGTCGAAGCAGAACGCGCGTTGTAAGTTATATTTGAATGTTTATAGGAAATTCTGCTGGAAATTTAAAGTATTGTTGTCGAAATTTTTAGGTATTTGCATCAGCTTGTAAAGAGCGCAAAGATTAAAAATACAAAGATCTTCTAATGCTGCTTCTTCGAGAATATCTTTTGAAAAGCCTTATGATTTTTACTATACACAAGATATATTAAAACGTGAACCTGTTAAAAATTGCATACTTCTATGAAATCCTAAAGTATTATAAATAAATAATAATTATACCATTATTTCCGGTGTATAATCCGAGAATCAAAGGGCCATTTTTTTGCACCAGAATAACTTACTGATCAAAAGTTTGAAAAAAAAAAAATCTTTCAAATAATGTCTATTTTTTTATGTTTTTACATAATTTTTATCTTTCGTCGCCAGTTTTTCAACACAGAGATTTTTCCAAAATTTAAACACATAAAAGCTCGCAGTGTTGCCAGATTGTGGAAAGCCAATTTCCCCAAAATTTCTGAAATTTTTCCCAAATCAGGGCTTTTTTTCAGAAAAAGTCCCCAACGCAATTTCTACTCAAAAAGGCAAGTTCTCAATTTTCATTTTTCCGTTACAAATTTTTTTAAAAGAAATTTAAACATATTTTTTTTCCCAAATTATGCAATTTGTTTTTGAAAAAATTCCCCATTTATGAAAAAAAAAAGCTCAACAGAATTTTGCATCTTTATTCAAAGCTAAAAACAATAATAAAAAGAAAAAAGTTATATATTTTTTTTTTTAATTTTTGTTGTATAAATCTAAACTATTAAATGAAATGTATTTCTGTGCTTGTGTTTCTGTCCGCGATGACAGGAAAATCTGAATCACTTATCTGAAAATTCAAATGGGGGATAGCACAGTGCAGATCATAATGAAACTGCAATACATGTAAAAGGTGAGCACGACCACGCGAATGATTTATATCTATTATTTCTGTATTTTATTTTCGTTTTCCAAACCAAAATCGAATTCGAGACAGATGCAGTATTGGTGAATATTGAAAGCAAAAATTGAAATTGTGATAACAATTCCGTAAGTTTTTCCCCAAACATGTCCCCAAGATTTACTTGTCCCAAAAATAAAAATCCCCTGGAGATTCAAAATTCCCCAAAACGGGGACAAAATCCCCAATTTGGCAATACTGAATGCTCGGATTAACAATTTATTGGTGAGATTTATTGGTGAGAATAATAAATTGTGATGGGAATATGGTCGCCTGCATGTGGTGCGGACAAATCATGAATTTGAAAAGCACGATGTACGGACAAAACAGGAAAGCACTCAAAACCAAATTGGCGGCAAATATTTGTGTTCAATAACTAAATAAAATTTCTGTTTCTAAACATAATTGTTTGAACCGCAGATTATAAGCCGTAAATTATGGTAATTGTAAATTGAACAATTCAACCATAAATTATACTTAAAATTATGTATTCAAATCGAATGCAACATATTATATGATACACACAACAGAGAAGTGATCTCATATACACATTTAAAATATTATAATTCACGTTTCGAATCGCCTCTGTTACCGTCACCTGAATAAAATTATATGCGTGATTCTCAAAATAGGGGACTATTTCAAAAATGAAATCTTTAAAAAATTACTGTTAGCAAAATTTCTGAAAAAAATAGGTGTTGTTAATATAGTATTAGGTATACTTTCCATGTAGTCAGCAGAGCTAAATATTTAAAAATTAACTTAAAAAAATAATTAGTATTTTTTGAGCCATGCTAATGACAAAAGAAATTGCATGGAATAAATATATTATGAAATTTTTATTTTCTTCCTGTTTAAATATTTTTTTCTATATTTATTAGCCTTCCTTTTCAGCAAATGGTTTCCATTTTTACATATATACATATAAGAATTAAAATATTACCAAAGAGCAAACTTTGTTACATGAGCAACATTCTGACACTAACAATGTAAGAAGCTGTCTTAGTGATTTTCCTACAGATTTAATGCATATTTTAGGGATAATAAATGTAATACATAAATTTATACGTAAAATCAAACTTTATAAAGGATACAATCTAAGCACTGGTTACATTTATGCACATAGGAGTCTTTAGCATGGACAGAAAAACCATGTTAATGACACTGATATCTGTCCATGCTAATGACAAATTTTAATTTAAATAAGATTAGGAGCCGTAATATAATCACAATGCAATAGTCCTTTCTGGGGCTTTTTAAAACACAAAAGTTCTATACAAATAAATAAAATAAAAATTTTAACTATAAAATAAACATGAAAATTATTATCCATTCTAATGACATACAATTGATGTACGCCCCTAATATTCAACTTCTATTCTTAAAATACAATACAAGCTTCTATTTTCTGGCTGGGATAAAATGGCTACTTGTTGCCATGGAGAAACTTTATATTTTCAAACTATTGTCATATGTTAAAATGAATTTTTGATTAATAACCAGCTGTTATAGTATGACCTTGTTTTGAAAATCGAATATGGAGGACAAACATTAATTCTTTTTTATATATTATAATTTTATTTTTAAAAAGAAATTTATTGGATAAATCCTCTCCTTAATTAATATAGAGAAAGAATAATATTTGTTTATTTTATAAACATGATATTAACTCTTGAAAAATGCTAGTATACACAAGGCACAGCTGCTGTGGACATCCATGCTAATGACATTTCGAATCTTTATTCTGTTATTTTAAGGTGTTTTTAACTAAAAAGTGAGTAATTCTTGAGTGCAAATAATGAATAATATTAAGAAAAACATATCTAAATATAAAAACATGACAGAAAACCTCTCAATTTTTTTTGTATGCCGAAAGACATAAATTGTCCCCTATTTTGAGAATCACCCATATAACCAGTAAGTTTTAACGGACAAGTTTTTCAAAATGCCATTTTGAAAAAAAAGGAGATTTTAAAAAAACTACTACTATTAGCAACATACATTTTTATATAAACTACTACTATTTAAATAATCTACTGAAAGCATGTGGGACACTATGGTTTAACACTATATAGTACTATTCTCTCGGTAAGTTGTAAACAAAATTCTAAGAAAAGAAAATCTTTAAGACTTTTCTCAAATCCAAACTGTCTAATAATGACACTTTTTTGTTGTTAGTCACTTAACTAATGATCCATATATTTTTACTTACCCATCATACGTAGTATAGGGTAAATCTTGCAATCGTTTTGAAAATCGAAAAAAAATTTTTGACGGATTTACACGTTTTAGATAGTGGAGATTCCGAAAAACATATTTTTAGAAAAAAAATTTTGCCGTCCGTCTGTCTGTCTGTCTGTCTGTCTGTAAACGCTCTATCTCCCTAACAAATTGAGATAGAGACTTGAAATTTTGTATGTAGTTAGTATGTAAGAATGGGACAAAGCCTATTTAATATCAGCAACCTCGATTATCCGGAACTATTTTTTTCGGACTCTCGAAAAATTCGTTCTGATGAAAGGTATACAAAAATTTTCGAATTTTTTTGTTCTAAGGAATGGACGTAAAAGGCAATAAAATAACACACATTTTGCATATAGAACGAAGTCGATCGGATTATTAGTTGCCGAGATATTTGTAATCCTGTTTTCCACATTCTTCGATTTTTCATGACACTGTATTTCATTCAAATTTCAATTCAGAGGTATATTTTAATTGGAAATGAGACGGTTAATCCGACGCAATCAATTGTTAGTTAATAGAATTATTATTTTTGGAGTTATAAGGATGTTTCTTTTACGCAGTTCCGTACTACTTGAGTAGTTTGGCGTTTTATATAATTTGTCGAAATTGGTACATCAGCAGTTCTTTAATATAGCATTACTATGTATATTAACAATATTTAAATTTTGTTTATGAATTGCAATGCATTGTAGAAATAGTTTTCATATGTTTTATTTTCATATACATATCCATGATGGGTAAGTATTACGGTGGCCCCCAACGACTAGTTTAACTTTTAAATAATACCTATTTTTTATGTCATTTGCAGAATTTTTAATCTTTTATCACCGGTATTTCACAACAGAAGTTTTCGCCCATGTAAATCAGAAAAATGCTCAGATATAGTACTATAATAAAATGTACAGTAAAAATTTGCTGCTGAGAATATTGTAATTTGGATAATCGTACATGGTACAAACAGATCATGATTGGCAGAAATACATTGTCCGTATGACGTAAGACCAAATCAGGAAAACGGTTAATTACCTTGTTAGGGATGAGATTTCTGCTTTTTTGGCCACCAGTATAATTTTAGAAAAAATGTTGTTCTTTGAAATCACAAAAATGTTCCGATTACATAATATAGCACAATCTCTAAAATTTTACTGGTGTGCAAAAAAGCGGAAATCTCATCCCTGCCTTGTGCTCTTGCACGGCCGAACTCAATGTCCTCACGGAAGCGCTCATGGAGTTTGGGCGTGGCTATTGTTAACCCCTTAACACTAGAACGCCGGGACGGTGTCAATTCGACACCGGTCACTTGACTAATTGTCGATTCGAACCAGAAAAATCGTAAAGAAAGAAATTATACATGAGTTGCAATGAAATGAGCTAAACAAATAAAGTAAATATTTTTGAATTATTTTTCTGGTTTTAACTACGTTTTATAAAACTTGATTAAAATTTCCCGGCGTTCTAGTGTTAACTGGTTAATTCTTTTCCGTTCAATAAATTGAAAATAGCGGACTGACACCACTATTATTTAGATGAAATATTCGTAAAATTTGGTCTAAACATTTCCATGGCTGTCAACTACAACGCCAATTTCAAGCCAAATAAACATATTGGAATCAGAAATTTTACTTAATAATTATCAATATGTATTGTAATACATAACATTAAATGTATTTCGCATTCATTTCATTCTAAAAATTTTGTGGTTCCAAACAGGTTAATATGACTTAAAAAAGGCGTAGAAGTTGGCAGCTCTGCATTTCCGCTGTTTGACAGCATGAAGATTTTCTTAAAAATAATAGTGGTGTCAAATTATTTTAAATGATGAAATAAGCGAATTCGTATTGCCCGAACGGCCTTCGGGCAAGCCAGTTAAGGGGTTAAGAAGATATTACGTCGTTCGAGAAGCCGCACAGTGGGGCAAAATCCCGAAAAGCTGGCCAAAATATGAAAATGTTATTCAAATTGTACCAAAATTCGTATACAGGTGTTTTTTCAGGATGTTAAGTAAGAATACAAAATTTAAATTTAAAAAAATGGCGGATACAAAATCGCGGAGCAAAAATTAAAAATGTCTCGAAAATTGTTCAATTTATATGCAATTTTGTAAACTTTTCAGGATGCTAATTAGGATTCAAAAATTAAACTTTAAAAATAAATAAATAAATATTATTAAAGATTAAAAGTAAAAACAATTAGATTTAAATAAAATTTAAAATTTAAAATTTCGAGGGTAAACTTAAAAAGCAATTTTCAAAAAACCAATTCATATTTAATCGAAATTTAAGTACCGTAATTTCGGGTGTATAAGCCGCGGATCAAACAATTCTTTTTGGACCCAGAAATCTTATTTGGTGATTAAAGACACATATTTACGGCGATCTAAGTAGTTACACTTATTTCTTTAAAAATTCTGGGTCGAAAAAGAATTGTTTGACCCGCGGCTTATACACCCGAAATTACGGTACGTTAATGGAAAGTAAAATATTAGACTATTTAATTTTTATATTATTAAAACAAAAACGAAAATATATTCCTGAAATTCACCTTCAGTATCAACTGTTCTAATAATAAAAAGATTCTTCAGAGGTCAAAGTGTCGAAATATTTAGCAGAACTTGTTGGCGGTATTGGAAGATCCTGTGACTCTTTGGATCAATGATTTTAATTTCTTCTACGATAATTTATCTAAACTGGAAATGAAAGAATCTAATGACATTAAAAGGCGTAAAAATATTTTTTTTTCTCGCTACTGCATCTTTGCGATAAATCTTCTAGATAATTTTTTATTAGTTTGTTGTATGATTCTTGAGTATCTTATACCATTTGACAAATTGACTGTAAAGAAGATAATGTTATTTCTTTGTCATTAATAAGTAGTTTCTGTACTGAAGTAGGCATATAGAGCCAGGGGTGCAGCTCAAATCTACAGGCTATTTGTAAGGAAAAGTCTACGAAATTTATCAAGAAAATGACATGACTACAAGAAATTACTTATGATATAGAATCTTTTAATCAAATCTTCGTATACGATAGTTATAGAAGCACATATAGTTGAGTTTTCAAACAATCGTTGAATTTCATTGCCATCATTTCTGCTTCCAAATCTGGAATGTAGTTTCTCGATGAGAAGTCTTAATTGTAAACGAAATATTTTTTGCATATTTTATTTTGCAATTTCAGTGTTTTTCTTTTTATGCAGAGTACGAGCTTTTCATTTTTTCTATCCAGTTTGTCTTCCAGGTGTAAGCCCTCTCTAAACGTTTTTGCATGTAACTTAGATATTCTGAATTCTAAATTACCTCAATCCAATTTTAATAAAAAATGTCAGATCGGTAAGATGCTGTTTTGATGCTGTCTGAAATAGGTAGCAACGTTGAGTATTAGACTAATTCGTTCTTGACGACTATTTCTTCTGTTATCAATGATTGTATTAAATGAAATAAGTTGATTCTCCTGGTGTTTAATACAATCCACCTCAATGACATTCATTGACAGTAGCATCTGTATTTCTTGAAAAAGAAAAATGGATCTTGATTGGCCCGATAAAATCATTGAAATGGAAATCTCGGAATTTTGAAATTGACGATTCATGAATTTTTCGCAATATTTATGTGTTCTAGTAGCACGGGAGAAAAGAAAAATATATTAGACCTCCTGCAATCTTCATAGCTAAATATTTGTTTAAATGTACTCAGAATAGATGTTCCATCACATCCTCACTTGCAAATCAAATCCAAATTACTAAGGTATTCTAAAGTGATATTCATAATGATTTTTACTCGCATTAATGAAATACGCTCAGTAGTTTGATCTACAAATATTGCCATTCACAAAATAATTCCTCTAATTACAATAGAACAAACAAAATTACTACCTATAAAGATAAGAAAATGTTATTCTACCGGATTAATAATAGAGAATTATTTTCATTTTTTTATTACTAAGCTTACTTATCAAATTAATGCAATTTTATGATTATAGTACTTATTTACAATATAATAAGAAATAAACTATAATAAAACTGAATAATTCAAAAGTTTGAAAAAATATATATCAGCTAAATTATGTGAAAAGTAGTCAATTTCAAAATTTTTGAGGCGGCCGAAAAAAAGTGGCATTTTACTTGCGGTTACTAAAATATGCGGGAAATGCAGAAAGGCAGTTTTAGGCAGCTGGTTTTTTATGAATCACTAGACAATAGCCCAAGTTATTATTTCCATTAAATTTCGTTGCGGAACACTGTGGAACATTTAAACTTTTTCATGTTTGAAAGTAAAAAAAATGAAAAAATATCTAAAATTTTTTATCAAAAATGACAATGAATTTATTAATTTTTATGTGCTCCATATAAATTTTGTAATACATGCAAATAAAGTACACAATATCATAGTGTGAATCCATTTCAAATCATTAAAATCGGATAATATTATAAAATGTTGCACGCGTTCAGAGAAACTGTTGTTTTGCTGTTTTTGTTCGCTCTATGTGATATCCCTTCAAGCATCATTTTCGAAATAATGCTGCTTGTAAGGGTAAAGCAAAAATCTTTTTATAAATCCAGATCATGACTCTCCAAACATTATTCTATCCAACTGTAAAGTCAAAATTCCCTAAATCGTAACTTCATCTTTCGACTTTTGGCTAGCTTTTTAGGTTTTTGCCCCACTGTGAGCCGTCTGAATATTGAAAATTAATTCTTAGTGAGAACTATCAACATTTTCCGGTACGATTGATTTTCTCAAACTGAAAAGACTTTTCGAACGACTTAATATATAATCGAAATGTCTTTACCATTTTTCAATAAACAAAGAAGATTTATTTTTGGAAAAGTATTCTAAAATTGGCATTTTTACCTAAATTTTTAGTACTTACATAAAGGAAAGAAAAAATACTGCTGTCCTGACAACAATTTCTTTTAATTGAAGATATAATTAATTAATCGGAAATTGAAAAAGAAATGTACATAAAAACTATTTCAAATATTATGTCTAAAAGAATCATACTTTTACATTTAACCCCTTTGCGACGGGAGCCTTCCACGAAATTTTTAAAATTTTGTCACCGGTTTTAAAAAACAGGAATTTGTGCCTTATTAAGGGGGCTCAGGGGTTAATCGATACGGAAAAACATGTAAACAGAGCTCCCTCTTTAACTCCATATAAAAACAAAAGTATTCAGTGTAATTAATTTAAACTTTCTGATATTTTAAAGGTATGTTTGTAGTCTTATAAAATTATAAAATGAAGTACTTCAATGTAATATAATAAGAAATTTATGTAACACGATTTTCGAAAAAAAATTATGTGTTATATCACCAACACCAAAATATCTTAACGTCGAATTGACTTAAGAACCTGATTTTTGCTTTAAAAGGATCAGGAAACTGTACACTATAGAATGAATTAATGATATAACAATCACTCGAAAAAAACATTCTTAAAAAAACTCTCAAACTTAAAAATAAACCCCCCCCCCCCTAAAAAATACAACTTTTTTTGCATTAAAAATACTCAAAATATTAATTTATCTAAACTATATTAATTAATTCTCTAGATAATGATATTATATGCATGCAAAAAGATTTAAGCCATTCCATCAAATAGTTTTTTGAAAATATTGGTGTTAGTCGTCAAACATCAAGTTTTGAGAAAACGCGACTTAAAGTTGAAATTATATGGTTGCGGCTATGAAAGTGTTGATATATAAATACTTATAACTCCGTTAAAAATGCAAATATTTTTATGCAGTTTTTTGCATTGAGTTAAGAATTAATTGAATAATCAAACTAGACCATAAAAAAATCGATTTTTTGAAAAGTTTTCAACCCCTGAGCCCCCTTAAATCGAGAAAATGCTCCGATTAAATAAAACAAATTTTACAGTATAATTTTATTGCTGACGATAAACACTGACTCTTAAGCCTATTTTCGTATATGTGTCGGTCGTCCCCAAGGAGTTAAAAATGAATCAGAAAGTTTCATGTTGATGAGCAATGAACAAAGCTTTTTTTAGGAACCGTCTTCTTGAAAATTGTCTGTTAACTACTAATTTTTCTATTTTAAAAATATCACAATTGTTTTTTATTTAAGAAATACAAATGATTGATTTACATTTTATTATTATTATTATTATTGGTATAGAAACAGTGAAGAAACCATACGCAATAGAATAAAAGAACACTTAATACTTATTTCATTCGCAAAATTAAATTTAGGCTTTATTGTTAAACGAATGAACGCATTTACGATATCCAGCAAATAACAACCTGATTTCAAAATTAAATTTCTCAAAAACTAAGATCGGTAGAATTATGCGATAAACGGTTTGTTTATTAGGTAAGCTGTAAAAATGTTATACAAAAGTTTCGAGCAGTGAATATTTTGAAAAGATTGTGTTCTAATTGCCAAGAATACTGGAGTTGACATTTTTCTTGTTTTAGATTGTTTGTAGAGAATGAGTTTTTCAGTGTGAAGTGCCATATTTAACGATTTTTCGAACTTAAGTTTTGAAATTTCGAAACTTTTTTTCCAAAAATCGTTAAAATATGGCACTGTACGCCAAAAATTTTGTTCTCTGTAAAAAAAAAAAAAAAAAAAAAAAAAAAAAAAAAAAAAAAAAAAAACTAAAACAAGAAAAATGTCAAATCAGGCATTCTTTTAATTAGAACACGATCTTTTTAAAATATTCACCGTTCGAAACTTCTATATAAGATTTTTACAACTTACCTAATAAACAAACCGTTTACCGCATTATTTTCTAGATCTTCGTTTTTGAGAAATTTAATTTTGAAATCAGGGTGTTATTTGCTGGACACCCTGTACATACTTTCCTTTAAATTATGTTATCTTTAACAAAAAAGTACATATATTAATAATTTACACTTCATTGCTTATTGTTACATTAAACTGCTAAATTTGAAAATAAATCGAGAATCTTCGTATTAACAGTGCAAAAATAAAGAGGTAAAGAAAATATAATAAATAGTTTATATATCAGACGTTCCTGCAGTAATAATATGTACAAAATGCATAGCTACTAACTTTTACGCATTTTTCCTACACGAAAAATTTTATAGTAAATATTATCTTATTTAATCATAAAAATTGTATTATTAAACAAATGAAAATTTCTGTATAATTTTAGTGGTAGCAAAAATGCGTAAAGTTGGCAGCTAAGCAAAATGAAACTACAAAATCTAATATCCTTGCATGAATAAGCAAAATATTTCATGTTCAAGCATAACATTTTCAAATTCATCCGACCATCATAAATTATTTGTATCATATTTAAAAATATTAAGTTTTACAAAACTGAATATTACTTTTCGTTAGCATCAATGAAAGTCTTTTACATTATACTTATTTGTCGATTGATTAATCCTATATATATTTTATAACATCTTCTTTCGATGTAAAAGCTACATTTTCAAAAAAATAAGAACGATTTTTTTTCTCTTCTACAATTTTGTCTAGAACAATTTTGTAAGTCATGGACTGCTACACGAGTTCTAAAACTAATTGTTATAGTGAAAAAACATCAGTAATTTCAACGACAACAATTTAATAACATATGACTTTTTAATAGTTGGTTTAAAAGCTTTTTTTACATATTTATCATTCTACCGGTGCAAGTACTAAAAATGCTTTCCTTGAAGTATTTTTTCCTCCTAAACCCATTAAAAAGAAGGTTATAAATAGCATCAAAATTGGCTTATAGTAAAACAACAAAATGTATTGAGGCTGAAACAAAATGTTTCTTAATTTTTTTTTATTTTAACGTTTTTAAACGGGGCTATAATTTAATAACATTTTCAAAGTATTTCCGTCAACAATAAATTATTAGTCAAAAAATAAAGGGGAAAGGCTAATGCTATCCTAAAAATCGTGGCTAATAAATTACATATTTTACTTCAAAAAATAACAACCTTGTATTAATTTGTAGGAAAAAACCTTTATTTGCAATACATTTTCTTTAACATGACTTGCATATTGAAACAGCAAAATAAGTCTTGAAAAAAAATGATTAATAAATGACATACAAAATGTTGCAAAATTTAAAAAGTATACAAACATTAAAGAAACTGTATGAATTTTAACGTTGCTATTTTCGTCTGAGATCTTCACCAGGAAAACACCTTTATACTGCTTCCAAGAAGAAAAAAAAAACACCTTGAAATTCAAACGTTCATCATAACAGAGAAAAACGTGGACATTTGCATCATGAAATGTTACAAATAGACTTGAAAAAAAAAATGAAATGATTTCCAAACTGTACACAAAATGTTGCAAAATTTAAAAATTATACAAACACTAAAGTAAATTTAAGAAATTCAACATTTCAATCTTCGTCTGAGATTTTCATCAGGAATTTATCTTTGTAGTTCTTCTTTCTGGAAGAAGTTAAAATATGCTTTTCTGATAAAGATCTCAGACGAAGATTGAAATGTTGAATTTCTTAAATTTACTTTAATGTTTGTATACTTTTTAAATTTTGCAACATTTTGTACACAATTTGGAAATTTCACTTTTATATTCAAGTCTATTTGTAACATATCGTGTTGTAAATGTCCAGATCTTTCACTGCCAGAATTAGTTTTTTTCTGAAAGAAAATTGAACACAAAATTTAAAAATAAATAATAAGTATGCATAATAATTCCATAAGTTCAATAATTACTGCCCCCATTGTACATAAAATATTTGTATTACGATGGTTGTCGTTAAATATCGAAGCCTAATTCTATGTCGATGATGCTTATATGTTCAATTTGAGAACCGCAGCTCGGGGATCGGAGTATATAGGACAAACTTTATTGTTCTCACCAGAATCTTATATCAGTGATCTTCATGCTATAATCTCATTGCATGTCTTTAAAAAATGTCTCTTGACGATTATTGATGAACAATGAAATTTTTCACATGTTCTCTAACTCTTAGTAGCTGCTATATTAATTTATTTATGGGGAAAGGCGTGGAGTTTTTAAAGATGTATTTTTAAAAAAATTAACCCCTTGAGGGGTAGTGGAATTTATTTTATCCCACCTACGATTAATAAAGATTTGCACCAGAAAAAAATTAATAAATTTAACTTAATTAACTTTGATGGATAGGCATTTCCTTATTTTGAAGTAATTTTTTTTTCAAAATTTCCGGTGGGAGTACAGCTTTACATAAACGCAATTGGTGTTGCTAAGGGCAAGAAAGGTTGGTAAAGAAAATCTGTTTGAAGCTTATGGACCTACATTTTTGACAATGGGTGAGAAAGTACTATATCACTATGATCCCTTATCCAGAGGAGAGTTCCTCATCTCATCTAATATCACAAATCTAGCCCCATCAGCTCCAAACCAGCCTTTCACTCCACCTCCCGCTTTCACTTCCCTTTTCCAAAATATGTTAATATAGCGGCTACGGTACTCATAGTAACATGTAGACATATAAGGCATTAGGCTTTCCCCATCAACTTTCGCAGTGCAAATATTTTAAATACACTAATAAAATACCCTTGTACCTTCTTGTTCTTTGTTCTAACAATATTATAGTAGCAGATTTTACATATTAGACAATATTTATGTATTTTATTTATTCTTACATCACATTTAAATAATTACATATGAAAGGCTCACAATCATACTACATCAAGTTCATTCTAAAAAAAAAGTTTTAGAAGATGCATAAAATCTGCTTTATCTAATCACGCAGTGAATCATGTCTGTTTTCACATACTTCTGACATATGGCATCTATTTACAGACTTGGATAACCCCTTGAGGGGCGGTGGTATATATTATATACCACCTACGATTGATGAAGATTTACACCAGAAAAATGTCAATAAATTTCCCTTTTCTAACTTTGGCGGAAAACAGTCGTGAAAATGCGTATCCTCTTTTTGATATAACTTTTTTACAAATTTCCGGTGGGAGTTCAGAATTACACGAACGCAATTGCTTGCCCCTCAAAGGGTTAACAGAGGAAGTGCATGAAACAGATTATGTGCACATTCCAAATCGACTATATCAATTTTTAATGCATTTAGACTGCTATTGTTATGATTCCTTAATATATCATATTTAGCCAATGACGATACATAGTATTTTTACAAGGTTTGCACACTCCTTGGAAATTCCAAGGACTCTGCCACCACTATTAAAAATAAGAAATTTTACATTTAATTTTTAAACCGCAACATTCGTGATCCCCATTTTCATTCGCTGATTTTACGATATTTTTCTGCAGTGAAACACTTCGAAAGTATTCTTAAAATTTAGTGGTAGAACTGTGCGAACCCTGTTTTACTACTTTTTTTTTCTTTCTGTAAACCCTTAACTGATTTGGCCGTACACAGTTCGGGCAAACGAATTTGCTTAGTTCATTATTTAAAGCTTTGTGATACCACTATTTTTTTAAAATAATTTCATACTATTTAAAGGCGAAAATGTTTAGAATAAATGCTACGAAATTTTTTTATTTAAAAAATAGTGGTGTGAATCCCTTATTTTCAATTTATTGAACGGAAAAGAAAGAACCAGTTAAAGGGTTAAATAGAATTTCATAAGTAAATATTATAAATATAAATATTTCGAAAACAACAGGCTGATTTTATCGAAATTATTTTGATATAAAATGTAAATGAATATAGAACTTTAATTTTGAAAAAATATTGCTTTCAAAAAAATATTATTTGCTTAATTTTTCAAAATATTCAACAGTGCACGTTTACCATTTTCTAAAGTTTTTATTTTACAATTTATGTTACCACCTTATTGATAATAGTATTGTTTTATAATATACAATTTGATCGCACTTTTAAAACACTATTTTTAAAGGAATGATAATAATATATATTTCTGCAGCATATGATTAAATATTTTTTTAAAGAAATTAACTTCCCAAAATATTCTAGCACTAATTCTTAATAAGAAAAAAATTCAACGATTTTAAAAAGAATAATTTAATAAAATATAGCTTTTAAAATAGCTGGTTTATAAGCTCTTTTTCTACATTTTAGTCATCTTACAACAGTAGGCACCAAAAATGTTTTGATGCCATAAAATTTTTTGTCTCTTTTTTTCCCTAGAAGCATTTTGAAGAAGCTATAAGCTATACAAAAAAAAAAAAAAAGGCTTACCCTGTTTATTTGTTATATTACTGTTATCAACATTTTTGAAAAATCTCATTTTCTCATACTACTAAAACACTATCGGGAATTCAATAATCGGAATTCACGACAATTCACTGCAATTATGCAGAGCATTTTTTTTTTTTTTTTTTTTTTTTTTTTTTTTTTTACAAAATTACAATGTTTAAAAAATTTCTATAAATAGTTGTGTTTTAGAAGAAATTTGCCGGTTTCAATGCAAATAATTTATTATTTTAACCCTTAAATGCATAGGATAGAACGCGTTCAAAAAAATGCGCAATTCAAAGAATCAGAATTCATACCAGAAAAATCTAAATAGTAAATTTTTCTTTATTTAATTACGAATAGTCTGTCATTAAGTAAAGTGAAAATTGCTCTTTTAAATTTCTGGTGAGAATACGGAATATGTGAATAAACCCCCCCAATAAATCGGGAACACTTATGGTATCGAAAATGATACCATATGCATTTAAGGGTTAAGCGCAGGAAATGCTTTAATGGATGTATTTTAAGTTGCATTTTTCTTTCCTAAAAAACATCATAAGAAATTAAAGAAAAGTAAAAAATACGCCTTCTTATAAAGCAATAAAATGAGGCAAATAGTGCTTTGTAAATTTCATGTTAACGCTGCTAAGACGATTTATGAGATTTTTATAGTATTTTCATCTGTGAATTTGCAATAAAAAGCGATGCGTGAAATAATCGATTAGTTTTTACAGCTACATATCTGCAACTGCAAAGTTTTAAGTTCCTCTGTAACCATTAAACTTAAGAAGAAAAGTTTAACGCAGTTAATTCCTTAATCCTTTAACGGACAAAGCATTTTCATTGCTCAGATGGTGAAATAAATGATTGACACTTGTAGTTGCGAACAAATATATTTGTAAATAAAGAAGCGTAATTCCCCCCCCCCATGCATAATAAAATGGATTTTCTAAAATTAAAATTCCGGTGTCGTTTTGTATATCATAATTAAAATTTTGCGGTTTCGTAGGGAAACTAGTGAACTTTAAAGGGTTAACTGATAAACATTTTAGCAACATTTTAGCAAAACATTAAGAACACAATCGCAACAACAACAAAAAAATGTGTATATGAAGTTTTTTAATTCACAACACACTAATATGTCATTAATTTGGGACAAATGTGTCTTCAAATGGATTTATTTTTATGCTTCAGAATTTACAGTGCATTGTCGAGGAAAAAATAAAATAAAACAAAAACCGAAAACTACATTTTTGGAAATTTAAAAGTCCAGTTTTCCATTAGGTTTTCAATTTTAATTGGTCATTGTTCAAAATATAGTTTGTATAAAGCCAGGAAATACAAGTAGTCGGCAGTAAGCAGATTATATTGACTATATATGAGGACCCCAGAAGCCAAGGGATATAAGTGACAAAATTGAAAACAATAAACTAAATACACAGAAGACCTAAACATTTGCTTTTTTCATTTCAGGTAAAGAAATATAAGTGATTTTCTTATTATTTGCTTGAGTTATAGAGGCAAACCACTTTTTTCGAAAAACAAACAATATTGATTAATTATACATTTAAAGAAAATTTTACTTTATTTTTTAACATTTATTGAAATAAGAGTTCAAAGACCAGAATGCAACAAGCAGAAATTTCCTATTTCAATTCACTCAATTGTTATTGATGTTCGAATTTAACATCAATTATCTTTAAACTCAATTTACTCCAAATCGAAATTTTGTCACTTGTACCCCTTGGCTTCTGAGGTCGTCATATGTTATACATATAAAATATAGAATGAATGTCAAAAATTACGATTTTTTTTAACGATAACATAGAAGACTGTAATAATTTGCTCCGTTCTCTTACATAAGTTTCGTGATACTCTAATATTGTGCAGTTTGCTTGAAAAACTGAATTTGGCAAACAGATAAATGTATCTTACTAAATGCAACAAATGATCTATAGATGTATTTTTTGAGTTAGTTCTAAACAGTGGTTATCTATCATATTGAAAAATAAAGTAATTAATTTTTCCCGGTTACACAGCAGTAACTGAACAAAAAATTTCTTTTCAATAGTCGTTTTAACAGCATTTTTTTATGATTTATTGCCTTACTAACATAAGCAATTTTTTTAAAAGATGTATTTTAGGTATCTTTTTTTTCCCGAGAAATAGTAAGAAATTAAAAGAAAAATTTTTAGGCTTTGAAAATGAAAATTAGACTTCTACGTTGTAAAATTTATTTAAATACTTCTAAGTGGCTTTGCATGCATTTTCAAATATTTGATGGTAAAATATTAGATGGTGCGGATAAAGCAATAGTGAGCGATTCGTTATTATTTTGTTTTTCAATAAAGCATCACAATATAAGCTTATTAAAGAAAATATTACGTTCACATAGCTGTCAACTTTTACGAATTTTTACTACCATTAAAATTGTACAGAGATTTTCCATTTAATTAATCACAAAATTCCGTCGAATAAATAAGAGGATGTTTATTATTAAAAAATTTTGGTAGGAAAAATGCGTAAAAGTTGACAGCTATGCTTATATTTCTTTAGATTATGCCGGGTGTTTATATTACAATTATTATTTTTATATACAGTAAAACCCGATCCATCGTTTTTCAAGGGGTGCGGAGAAAAAAACGACGAATGCGGGAAAACGATGAATACGGGTTAGCATCAAAATAGGAAAAAACACAATATTTATGCCTTACTAATGCATGCAATGTATACAGTGTACTAATAAATATTAATTTGTTGCTTACTAAATTGTAAAATAAATCAATCGAAGTTACAGAAAATTGATATTTATTTAAAAAAATCAATATATATTTTTGGTTTTCTGTTAATTTTTTTTAAGTCAAAAAATAAATTTTCAAGATATACAACTCTTTTCTGGTCACTTTCTGTAATTTCATAGGCGTATATAAAAGTCCATACAGCTTCAAAAACCGTAATTGCTTGTTACAGAGTTAGAACTATGACGGTTCAGCTTCATCGGCATGAGCGTTATCCTCTGCTTCTTCGCAATTATTTTGACTTTTTGCATTATCAAACATTTCTCCTAAGTTTAGGACACCACATGTGGCAAAATCTTGATCAGTGGAAACATAATCTCATCCTCTGCTATATACATCCAGCCTTCATCCGCATTATTGTCGCCATTATCAACACAAACAACTCAAATGGTTTATTTTAGGATTTAAAAAAAAAGTAATTCCAGTTTGTGTTTCGTAGGAATTCGCGTGACTTTCAATTTCATTTCGGTGAGGAGAAACTTTTTACAACGATGAATGCGGGAAAACAACTTTTTAAAGAACGGTGAATGCGGGTTTCGTTAACATTATTTAAGTATAATTTGTGCAGGGACCGTAAAAATAAAACGATCAATGCGGGAAAACGATGGATGCGGGAACGATAGATCGGGGTTTTACTGTATAAATAAACACTAAGTTTAAAAAAAAGACCTAAGATATTCTTTATTTTTTTGCTAATAAGTCATGGATATGACTTAATTTTGGGATATTCCCCTATTTTATTATACAACATGTTTTGTGAACAATGGTATAAAAATTCAGTTTCAAATACTTTTAGATTTGTATTTAAAAAATACATTTTTAGAAAATTTGTGACATATTTCTACGACAAGAATCTTTAGAATGAACAATTAAAATCTCGATCGCTAATTTTTTATGAATTTAAAAGGAAATTTGTAAAATTATTTAATTTTTTGAAATGCAATAAAAGCTTGATTTTAATATTACCTATTATTCACATTAGATTTTCTTTTTAATGCAAGCACTTCTAATTTTAAAGCTTTACAAATTGTTTGATACTTGTTTTTTCTCTTCATATATCTTGAAATAAGTACTCAGATAACGTTGAAGTGCAGTGTTTTCAGATAAAAATATTGATATAAGAGAAGCAAAAAAAAAAAAAAAAAATAAAAAATAATAATAATAATAATAATAATAATAACTTTTTCAAACAAAATCCTGGTAAACTCCTCTTAAAGGTAGTGGATAAGATATAATGTTTAAGGTTAATGATTTGAAGTTTAAATAATGCTAATTTATATTTTCAAACACACGTTGACTGAGAAATAAATGACAGAAACGGAATAAGTTTATTTATATTTAGTGCATCTAAAATATGAAATGAATACAGTGTCAAATTAATAATAATAAAAAAAACTCCCCTGAAAACAACAATTATCCAGATTGGAAATAAAATGCATTAAAAATGCATTGATGTATTGAGCATTTTAATGTGCTTGTAAAAATCTAATTCCTTTGACTTTCAAGTGTCTGCTTATTTTTTTACGCTTGAATAATTCTCAAGACTTAACCACACTTAACATTCTAGATCAATAAAAAGCAGATTTTTTTTTTCGTAAACAAGATTTTCAGAACGAAAAAGGGCGAATATGTACAGTACGATTCTTTATCTTTCGTAATTTCAACAATGCGAAATTTCAACAAAAGTTTTTAGATAAAAATTTTGATATAAGCGAAGCAGAAAAATAACCTTTTGAAACAAAATCCGTAAAAATTCTTTTTATACGGATAAGATAAAAAGGTTTTGGTTAATTATATTTGAAACTTAAATAATGCTCATTTACATTTTAAAAATGCACCTCTAATGAGAAATAAATGACCGAAACGGAATAAGTACAGATTTATTGCATCTAAAATAGGAAATGAATACTGTGTCATATTAATAATTTTAAAAAAAATCCCCTCGAAAATATAACTATCCAGATCGGAAATAAAATACATTAAAAATGCATTGATGTATTGAATATTTGCATATGTTTGTAAAAATATAATTTCTTTGAAATTTCTATTAAATCTAACTTTAAAGTGTGTGTTTATTTTTTTTATGCTTGAATAATTCTTAAGTCTCAATCATACTTAACATTCTAGATCAATAAATAGCAGATGTTTTTTCTTAAACAAGTTTTTCAGAACGAAAAAGGGCAAATATATACTGTGTGGTAGTTTATTTATCGTAATTTCAACAATGCAGATTTTATTTCTGTATCACCTACAACAGATACAACTAAAAGTACACAAACTAAAAATAAATAAATAAATCCATTTCTTATCGAACATTGCCTAGATCAGTAATTATATTTCCAGATTACAAATGGCGAGTTCCATGGGTTTTGTAGTGTAAGTCACATTACCTTATAATTGCTATGATTGTTTGCCACCGTTATTTTCGAAAAGTCTACTAGGCCTTATTCAATGAATGAGAATGTGCTGATAAAATAAATCACATTTTTTCGTACTAAAATACTGGTAGCCAAAAATCGTAGCCTGTGACTTACACTACAAGTACTCATGGAAATAGCCAAATGTCTTTCAAAATAAACTAATTGATACATTTTACTAGGCCGAATTACAACTTTTGAGGAAAACAGCTCCCGCAAAAGTGAATACCTCGCGGTCTTGAAAAAAGGAAAAAATAAAGGTAGAGATGATGTTTCGAATACTTCATTTTGCAATATTTACATAGCTGCCAACGTTTACGCAATTTTCCTACCACAAAAATGCTATAGCAAATATTGTCTTACTTAACCCATTAGTGCCTGAATCATTTTTTTCTCTAAAATTCGAATTTTCCATTTTCCCACCACTTTTAAAGCAAAAATAACTTTTACCTTAATAATCGAGGATTTCGTCTCGAGAAAGAAAGTATTTATTTATCCTTCTTTTTACTGGTGTGAAAGGCGCTAACTTGAATTTTTTGAAACTGTCCCAAAAATGGGACGCCAGGCACAAATGGGTTAATCGTCGCAATCTCATGATTAAACAAATGGAAAATCTCTGTACAATTTTAGTGGTAGTAAAAATGCGTAAAAGTTGGCAGTTATGAAAATTTACAACTGAACACTACAAATGGAAAAAGCACTGATCTATAGTGATCGGATCTCTTATTGCACTATTAAACTGAAAAAAAAAAAAAAGATGTGTAAAAACAATTGCACAAAAAATGCAGTGACTGTTAGACTGTTAGTCAAGGTTTTCGGGTAAATTTTTATGTTATTATACTAATCTTATCACTGAGATAATAAGACAAATTAATAGTTGTAAATAGCTTATTTGTGTTTATGTTTTTAAGTTTTTGGAGCTTTTCAGTGGTATTATAACGAACGATTAGTTCGGGAACTTTTATACTTCATTTTATTTCGCATTAACCGAGTTCTGAGTTCGACTGTATTTCAGATTTTACGATAGAGTACGTGATTAAAACTTTAACTATTAAATGTATATTGTATCAATTTCGATAGCATAAGTATTCCTGATTTATTGGGGGGGGGGGGGGGGGTTATTCACATATTCCGTATTCTCACCAGAAATTTAAAAGAGCAATTTTCACTTTACTTAATGACAGACCATTCGTAATTAAATAAAGAACAATTTACTATTTAGATTTTCCGGGTATGAATTCTGATTCTTTGAATTGCGCATTTTTTGGAACGCGTTCTATCCTATGCATTTAAGGGTTAATCGGTATTTAATTACAGCACCATATTACAGATTGTAATTATGCATCATTTTTAAATATTTATGTAATTTTGCTAAAAGTATTTCATGTTTTGTTTTATTTTGCTTTGTTACTGGACAAAGTATAAAGTAAAGAGGTTCATATACTCCGTTATAAAATATTTGCATTTCACTATCTCCAAATACAACGTTTGTATGTTTCGACTTCACATTCTATTCGTAAATAAATCTTTTCATTCGCATTCAAAACATTTTGTGTTCGATTTATCTGAAGCATGAACACTACATTTATCATTTTTATTAAGTTCAACATTAAGTTAAAATATTATCTGATAATCAGAGCGTGTGGATTTGAATAAAAAAAAAGTAGCTTTTGAAAATGAAACATTACATAAACATTTAATACAAACATTTGCGATGAATAATTTATTTGTAAACAAGTTATATCAAAATTTGTCAAATTTCAAAAAAAAAAAAAAAAAAAAAAAAAAAAAAATGTATAGATAGATATGCAAATATTACCCAAAAGTATCTGAGATAAACTGAGGTGCCAGAAAATATGAAAATTAATACAAATATTTATACTAAATAATGTATTCAGATAAATACATAAAACGGCATATGTAAATTTTTGTGGAATCAAATTAAAGCCTTAAGAGCTAAGAATTGCAGGCAAAATGGAATAACTGCACTAAACACAAAACCAATATTTGGATTTTTCTTCTTAACCCTTGAAGCGTTCCATAGAAATTGAAAAGTATTGTTTTGAGGATTTCTATTTGATAAACTTACATATTTATTTATTTATGTATTTCAACAAATTATTAATAATAAAAAACATGAGTAAAGTCAATCTTTGAATTTAAAAAATATTTCTCAGAAAACACGATTAAACGGTATCGCTTTTAAAATAAAAGTTAATCCTTACAATGTAATTTTACTTCATTTTAAATTAAAATTTAAAAGTACTTTTAAACAACACACCAGTTTCTAAATATATTTATTGTATCAACAGATTAAATAAATTTAATCAGAAATTTTTCAATGGAACATGCATAAATTTCAAACTAAAAATGGGAGGATAGACCTTTATGTTAATATATTAACCTTCCTACCCTGAATGGGTCTAATCGACCCACAGCTATAATTCGTTTTATATGATTCAAACCAGAACTTTTTTCACAGATTATAATAAGTCAATTAAATATATTGAAATGTTTTAAATAACAATTCTGGTCGGGAATGATTTTATCAAAATTGAGTAAAATTTGAACAGGGTAGGAAGGTTAATAAGCAAAGGACAATGTTAACCCCTTCGAGACGGGAACCTTTTATAATTTTTTTTAATGTTTTGTTACCGGTTTTTATAATCAGAAATTTGTGCTTTATTCAATCGAGAATTTGCTCCGATTAAATAAAGCAAATTTTACAGTACAATTTTACTGGTGAGGCTAAATAAGGCATCTTAAGCCTTTTAGCGGCACGTATATGTGTGTTCGTCCCCAAGCAGCTAAATAACTCAAATGTGTAAAGATGTGTACAAAAAGTTTCAAAAAGCTTCCACATCTTCATCATTTTTCTTTATACTATCAATAACTATTTCTATATGCTCTTTATTGTAAAAATGCACGCAGCACGTTTGTTGATTTTGCAAGTACATATGAATCTTCATGTTTTAGCAACAGATTTTATCTCTAAAATCCTGATGTTTTATTTCACCTATATAAATAAATATATACATGTTAGAAAATAAAATGACATTATATAAAAAAAAAAACAAGAAAATAGATGGATCCTTTATCAATGGTATAGCTACATAAAGGACAATTTTTTTAATTATTTAAAGCTGATAAATATTTATAGTGCATTTTTAAAGAATCATTTTAATATTAGTTCACATTAAAGGAAATTCGCACATCCTTAGTGAAATATTTGCTGTCCGTTTAAAAATAAAAATAAAAATAATGATAATAATAATAATATAAATAATAATAATAATAAAACATATACATACATTAACTGTTTTGACTTATACGGAGTGTTTCTAAATTAATATCGGGATTTTAATGTTTGGCAGTATTTATTACATAGAACTTAAAAGTATAATTAAAACGTAAAATGAAAGAGCAACTCAAGCAGTTTTACATGCGTGCTTACAAGTGCTCAATGTTAGCAGCTTTCTTCACAGGGCACACATCAACTCAGCTCTTCCCAAATGTTAATTAGCAAAAAAAAGTACGATTCAGACGCTCAGTCAATCTGAAATCATATGATTTCTACACGCGGGGGTTCCTAAAGGGTCGTGTGTATGTACTTCCACTACTTGCTGATCGATACAGCTGTTGCAACAATGATCCCAGAAACACTAATCAACATTTGGAAGAACTTGGCTATTGCATTAATGTGTGCCTTGTGACGAAAGGTGTTCACATTGGACACTTGTAAGCTTGTAGTCAAAATTAATCGAGTTGTTCTTCCATTTTATGCTTTAATTATGATTTTTAGTTTATGTAATAAATATTACCCAGCGTTAAAACTCCAATATTCATTTAGAGAAAGCCAGCATTTTAATGTGCACAATTTTTATACAATACATATTTAAAAATATTTGTAATTTTAAATTAATTATATATAACATAAATTAACCGAATACTTTATATTATTATTTAAATAATAACATCATCATTCCTGAAACTAAAATGATTTAAAATAATTAATTACACCAGCATTCAATTTATTACAACTGTATCATTACATTTTCATACAAATACATTTATGTATTTTTTATGCGAGTTTAACCATTTGTTATGTTAAGTATGTCAATAATATTTTTTACGCTTTTTGACGAATTGATAATTTGTCCAATGAAATTTTAATACCTGATAGCTTCATTTAAAAGATTTGTGTTTTTTACTGAAAACATTCTTCTTAAACTTTCATTTTGATCGTTAAAGGACAAAGTTTAAAATAACAAAGTCTCATACTTTGCGTTATCGAATGATTGTGCATCACTTTTTTCGAATACAGTATTTATATTTTACTTCTTCATAAGCTTCTTATAAACAAATCCTTCAATTATTGCGGAAATAACATTATTGCGTTCAATCTACTCGAAGCACAAACAATGAATGCATTTATCCTATTTAAAAAGTTTCCTTTTAAATTAAAACATTATTATATTATAAACACCACAAAAATATAAATATAAGTTAAAAATATATGATAAATTATTAATTAATTAATAAAATAAGCTTTTTCCACAACTGTATTGGAAAGTTGAAAAACATTCAGTGAGAAATCCCAACGTTATTTTAACTTTGACAACGATTAGATGAGTAAATTTTGCTTAACTTTTATTAAACAGTGTAAATTTTCTATTTTATACCATTAAACAGTATAAAAAAATCTATCAGAGGGAAGTTATTTAAAAACTGAATCTCACTTTACTGATTTTTTATTGTTTTTAAAGAATTTTCGAATTTGAAAAAAAAAAAAAAATTATTTTCTAAAGAATTCAACTTAATTACTATAAAAATCAACCGTTTTCAACTTAAACAACATAAAAACAGTTCAGATATGCTTCCAGCCAAGATTTTTTAATTACATTAATGTTTAATCAATTTATAAATAAAATAATATTCTAATATATAAATAAAATAAAATCTAAAGGAAATGTTAACAAATTATGCGCCTAAACCATTGAAATTAGGTTGCTGTTAATGGCAATCTTCAGCGAATAAATAAATGTCTATGAATAAATAGTCTAGCCGTCTGCCTGCCCGTGCTCTAACTCGAGTAAAGGCTCGGGTTAGTTTGTAATTATTATCTTATTTGGTTTATCAATAAATTTTGGTATTAAAAGGGAATTGTGTACTATTTTTGGTTAATTTACTGGGATACACACAAATAGTTCGTTTCAATATAATCAATGGGAATCTTTTTTATTGTGCATTTTAATGTTGTTACATTATCTTAGAGCATTAAATCCCCAGTTCATAACGGCTCCGCATCAAAAGAGTAGCCTTAAATCTTCATTTCGGATGTTGATCAAGGCTTCCCAGCCAGTTTGCGAATTACTCGGCCAAAACCTGAAATACGCTTTTAATTTTATGTATTTTAGATTTTGGCTAAGAATTTTGGCCAGTTCTAGAATTGGCTAGGCTCCGGGTTTTGGCCGTAACTTATATATACATACATATATATATATATATATATATATATATATATACAGACACACAGGGGGTGTAAAAAATCTAAACGCCAGCGGACGGCTTCTGAAAATTAAATTTATTTCGTTTTTTTCTGTCTAAAATTTCGTGTAACATTCTTGCTAGAATGCTTTGCGCGAAGAAAACTTGAAATGAAGTTTTCAGCGAAGAAAAGTTTTAAATTTTATTGGTGATAGACAATCCGCTGGCGCCTAGATTTTTGCATCTCTATATATTATACGTACGTATAATGTATTGAACATTGGGAGATAGAATTAACTAAAGTTATTTTTCATGAATCCGAAGATGCCAAAAGTGGTATTAGAATTTAAAAATATAAATTAGTTTTTTAGATATATGTTTTTTTGTCATTTTAGCCCATTCGTGCCCACGACCTTTTGCTCAAATTTTATTCGGTTGACACCGCTATTTTTAGAAGATTTAAGTTTAGTTCATCAATTACGAAAATGTTTCAATTAAATAAAATAAAGGTTGTTGTTCTTTTTCACCGGGGTCAAAAACAGTGCTGAATGTACCTTTTGAAGCGTCCCGAAAAAGGGACGCTAGGCACTAATGGGTTAAATTCTATTTCTACACTTTAAATTTTATTTCTACATCATTGTAGAATGATGACAATTTAAGTGCTCCATTTTTGCAGATAAATTGGACTAAATAAAAAACCGATAGAAATTATTAGCCATATTTGTTTCATAAAATATTCATTTGAATAGATAGTGAAAATAATATTGTAACTTAATTGTGTTTTTCGAGAAAATTTCAACAAATCCAAATTATTTTCTCTTATTCTTACTTCAGGAATCAATTTATTTCAAACAAAAACTCGTCTGTGAGCTGGAACATGGAGATTTGTCATAAAAAAATTATCGTAGCTTTTTCAGTTCAATTTAATTTAAGGAAGCTGTTTTTAAACTATTACCTTACGATGGCGTTTGAACTTATTATAAGGATCTTAAAAATAAAATATTTTAGAGAGAAAAATCATTTATCTCTAAGGATTTCTTTTAATTTATAAATATGAACAACTTTTGGATAAATTTGCCAAAAAAAAAAAAAAAAAATCACTTGTGTTTATGTTTATCCAAATTACGTCATTTCTGCCAGGTCTGTCATTAGAACCGAAATTATGGAAAAACGAAAAGATTTTGGCTAATAAAGTTAGAGAATTTGTTCATTTGTATTCGAAAACTTTTGACTTAAACTGTGAATTTAATTTATTATTTGAAATATTGCTTTTAATAAAAGTAAAAAAAAAAAATAATAATAATAATTGCAGTCTATATTTACACTATACTTAGTTTCATTCCCGCCTCCCTCCAAGAGAAAAAAAACGAATGATCTCATGCAATTTAAAAGCAACTCATCGGGTTTCCATGTATCTAGTTTCTATAACAGTAAAACAGCTTTTTTGAATAACAGGACTGTAGGGGAAAAAATAAGCATGCAAATGAAAAAAATAATGTGTTCTATTTATGAACACATTTATGAATATTCAAAAATCATAATTTATATGTACAACTGAACATAAAACTTGCGTAACGCACAGACTATGAGGTAATTATAAAGCAATATTCTTACAATTTTTACTGCCTCTAAGCATTTGAGTTTAATAAAATTTTTAAAAGTGTAAAATCATTCTAATTAACAACAAAACAGAAGCATAAAGGTTTTTAAAAGAGTTATAAAACTTACTAATAGACAAATGTTTTCTTTTAAAAATTAACTAATCTTTCTTAAAATATTTAATAATAAAGAAAAATCAAAAGCGTTTCGATGAATAGCATGGACAACAACAATTGCACTGCGACCAGTAATACCACATATAATAACGTATTCAAATGTTCAAATGACGTCATCTGTAGAAGTTCCTTCACGTGACAATCATGTAGTGTGTATATTATATACTAGACAAGCGACAAGTGTTTTTTTCTCTTTCGCTTTTAATTTCGAGTTAGAAGAATATCCTGACGATGAATGCAATTATAATAAAAATCTCAGAAAGAGAAGATAAATATCATTACATAAAATAAATATATTACTTTATCTTTTGGTTCTTGTTATTGTTACAATCGAACCTCATTAACATGAACACTCTTAAGGTGAATTATTTTTAACATGGATTGTTTTCACTTGTCCCTTTAAGATGTAGTGTGTATATTATATACTAGACAAGCGACAAGTGTTTTTTTTCTCTTTCGCTTTTAATTTCGAGTTAGAAGAATATCCTGACGATGAATGCAATTATAATAAAAATCTCAGTAAGAGAAGATAAATTTCATTACATAAAATAAATATATTACTTTATCTTTTGGTTCTTGTTATTGTTACAATCGAACCTCATTAACATGAACACTCTTAAGGCGAATTATTTTTAACATGGATTGTTTTCACTTGTCCCTTCAAGATGTAATGTGTATATTATATACTAGACAAGCGACAAGTGTTTTTTCTCTTTCGCTTTTAATTTCCAGTTAGAAGAATATCCTGACGATGAATGCAATTATAATAAAAATCTCAGTAAGAGAAGATAAATATCATTACATAAAATAAATATATTACTTTATCTTTTGGTTCTTGTTATGGTTACAATCGAACCTCATTAACATGAACACTCTTAAGGTGAATTATTTTTAACATGGATTGTTTCCACTTGTCCCTTCAAGATGTAGAGGCATTTTTTTAGACTTTTTAATACGAACACGCTTAACCCTTTAACGATAATAGCATTTTCATTGCTAAGATGTCGAAATAAATGATTGACACCGGTAATTAAGAACAAATATATTTCTAAATAAGAAAACGTGATTTTTCACATACAAAATAAAAGGTATATTTCTAGATAAAAATACCGGTGTCAGTGTTGCGTAACGGAATTAAAATTTTGTGGTTTCCTGGCAAAACAAATGAACGTTAAAGGGTTAACCCTTTCCGGGGCAATATACTTGTATTCGTAAAATGTTGAAATAATTGATTGACACCAGTATTTACACGAAATTTTTTTTGTAAACTAATAAAAGTGTATTTTTGCGTATTTAATAAAAGGGAAATTTTCCTAGAAAATTTCTGGTGCCAGTGTGGCAATTTGGAATTAAGATTAGGTGTTGTCATTGTGCCAACACCGCCCTTCAAGGGGTTGACGCGGAATATTGTTTATGACAAGCTGAAAAGGATAGTTGAAATATTTCCTATTTATCACACGAACGAAAAAAGTTATAAAATATTTAACCTTCCGTCTACCAGACAAAACACTCATTTATCTACGGCAACACCTAATTTTAATTCCAAACTTGCAAACGGCACCAGTAATATTTTAATATAATTTTGCTTTTACAATGAAAGCTTAAATTAAGGAATTCGTAATATCTAGACAAGTCCTTTATAAATTCCGGTGTCAATCGACAATTTCTCATTTTACCATTGACACCAGAAATATTGCTGTCGGGTCCAATGGACCCGTCTGGTAGACGGAAGGTTAAATGCAAATGTTATGATTTCTGTCTTTGTTTTCCGAACTCCAAATTTTTAAAAGAATGTTGGGGAAATGTTTTTATTTTAGATAGCCGCAGATCAGCGAATGCAAAATTGCTCAGAATGTCGGTTGACCTTTCTACGCACTCAAAAAATAATAATATTCAATTGTATGAATTGCATTGAGCGGTGGAAAAAATAGCACGTAATGCTAATCAAATTTGCTTTTACAAAGCTGTTTAGGTACAGTCAATCAGGATAACTTTGACGTATCAGGTAATTTTGGGCCAAGAAAGAAAAAGATGTTATGTTTTATAGAAAAAAAAAACAGTATTTATAAAGTATTTTAAATGCGACACTTGGGTTAATAAAAACATATCTTAAGGGGAAAAAACGAATTTTAATTTTTTTATACAGTTTCTCCGCCTCATAACTTATATTTATAAAAAATATCCCATTGTGCTAAGAAGACAAAAAATGCCTAATTCTTCTACGATTAAAATTAATAGAGTAATATCTCTTTAAAGTTAAGCATGTTTTTTGTCTCGAAATAGGGAATAAAATAATTTGCTAGTCTAATTCGTATAATTATTTTTTTTTTTTTTTTTTTTTTTTTTTTTTTTTTTGTATGCATGATTTCTCGTTACTATTTTGCCTTTAAGAAAAGTAAATATTTCTCTTTTATTAAATGCGAAATAAAAAAAGCAATCCAAAAGTGCAGTATACACAAAATGCTTCATAAGAAAAAAGAAAATGTTTGTTTCCTTTATTAAAAGATCTTAATTTAAATAGAAACAATTACAAAGTATAAATAAAAAATGAAACTACATTTACATTTTTAAAAATTATTTAGTGATAATTTTCGTTGAAAGAAAGAAACATACTTTAATCAAAATTAACTATTTTTATAGTTCAATTATAAATTAAAAAAGTTACTTGCTTCATTTATGGATTTTTTAAACGTTGAACATATATTATTCGAGAGGTGTTACATTAGTAAATAATAAATGTAGCATTTAGAAATGCATGAAAATGTTAGCTTACGTTTATCAAAATTTTTTAGGTTCATTTTCATTTTGATATTTATCTTCTTGTATTTGCATTCAAATAAAAAAGTAATTTATTGCTTTCGTAATTTTTTAACAATAAAAGAAGATAAAAATAAGAAAATATTAAGTGTGCGAAATTTTATAAATGAGCAAAATGAAAGATGATCACTTGTTTGTTTAAGACCAGAAAAATTTAGAACTGCTAAAATTTAATCTTTGGGGGGGGGGGAGGGGCCTATAATGAATACTGATTGTTATTTATTTTTGAATTTATTTACTTATATTTTATAGAAATAAACAGTCTTTGGAAAGAAGTATTTTTAATGCGACACTGTGTTTGATAAAAACATTTCTTAAGGAAAAAAAATACGAACTTTAATTTTTTATGTTTCCTTCGTCTTTTACGTTATATTTCTGTAAAAGTATCCTATTGCACTAAGAAAACAAAAAATTCCTAACCGATTAAAAGTAATCGAGTAAGAGCTGTGTAACCCAGGGGTGCACAACCTTTGGCCCGCGGGCCACAATTATACCACTATTTTTATGCAGAATAATTTTCCTTATAGTAATGACAGAAACTTTGCTATTAAAGAAAATAAACTACACTTTTCAAATATTCTGGTGTCAACCGATTTTCTGGTAAAAAGGTTGTGCATCCCTGGTGTAACCACTTAACTGGTTTGCCCTTATGCCATTCGGGCAAGACGAATTTGCTCAATTCATCATTTATGGCTTTATGACTCCACTAATTTTTTTTAATTGAATATTATACTATTCATAAGTAAAAATGTTTAAAATAGACATTACGAATATTTTAGCTTAAAAAAAGTGGTACAAACCCATATTTTAAATTTATTGAACGTAGAAAAGGAACCAGTTAAGGGATTAAAGTTTAAGCATATTTTTCCCTGCAAAATAGGAAATATAGTAATTAGTTACTCTAATTCGAATAATTTTTGTTTTTTGGTATGACAGTTTCTTTTTTTTTCATATTTTACGTTTAAGAAAAGAAAATATTTATTTTTCTTTTCTTAAATTCAAAATAAAGTAAAAAAAAACCCTCAGAAGTAAAATATACAGCATACAAAAAATACTTCATAAGAAAAAAAAAAACGTTTGTTATGTTCATTTAAAGAGAAACAATTAAAAAGTATAAATAAAAAAATGAAATTATAAATGCATGTTTTTAAAACTATTTAGTAATAATTTTCTTTGAAAAAAAAAAAAGAAATATACTTTAAACAAAATGAACTATTTTTATCGTTTAGCTGTAAATTTTAAAAAGTTATCTTCTTCGTTTAATGATTTCTTAAACGTTAAAATATATTTACCGAAAAGTAATACATTAGTAAATAATAAATGTGACATTTAGAAATTTAAGAAAATGTTAATTCGCGTTAATATAATTCTGTGTGTCGATTCGCAATTTGATGTTTATGTTTTAATGTTCGCTTCCCAATAAAAAGATTACCGTAATTTCGGGTGTATAAGCCGCGGGTCAAACAATTCATTTTCGACCCAGAATTTTTTAAGAAATAAGGGTAACTACTTAGATCGCCGTAAATATTTGTCTTCAATCACTAAATAAGTTTTCTGTGTCCAAAAAGAATTGTTTGATCCGCGGCTTATACACCCGAAATTACGGTAATTTATCGTTTTCGTAAATTTTTAACGAGTAAGACGATTAGAATAAGAAAATCTTAAGTATACGAAATTTTTATAAATGAGGGAAAATAAAGGTTATGATTTGTTTATTTAAGACCAGAGACATTTAAAATTGCTGAAGATTAATCTTGGAGGGAGAAGGGGATTCTGCAATTAATTTAGATTGTTATTTATTTTTTAATTTATTTACTTATGTTTTATAGAAATAAACAGTGCTTGCAAAAAAGTATTTTAAATTCGACACTTGAGTTAATAACAGCATTTCTGGGAAAAAATATGAACTTTAAATTTTTATAAGTTTCTTTTCCGTCTTATATGTTATATTTAGTAAAAGTATCCTATTGCACTCACACAAAAATGTGTAAATTTTTCTACGATTAACACTTACCGAGTAATAGCTCTTTTAATTTGAATCATACTTTTTGCTTCGAAATAGGCAATAAAAATGATTTGTTATTCTAATTGATTCAATTTTTAAATTTGTGGTAAGAACTACTATTTCTTTCTTCATATCTTGAAATTTGGAAAAGAAAATATTTCTCTTTTATTAAATGCAAAATAATTAAAAGAAACCCTCAAGTAAAATATACAATGTACAAAAAATACTTCATAAGAAAAAAGAAAATGTTTGTCATATTTATTTAAAGATCTCTATTTAAAGAAAAGCAATTAAAAAGTATAAATAAAAATGAAACAATAAATCTATTTTTAAATTATCTAATAAAAATTTACCGTAATTTCGGGTGTATAAGCCGCGGATCAAACAATACTTTTTGGACCCGGAAATCTTATTTAGTGATTGAATACAAATATTTACGGCGATCTAGCTAGTTATATTTGTTTCTTAAAAAATTCTGGGTCGAAAAAGAATTGTTTGATCTGCGGCTTATACACCCGAAATTACGGTATGTCGAAAGAAAGAAACTTACTTTAATCAAAATAATAATTTTTTAAACGCACAATAAAAGCTTTTGATTGTAAATTTAATAAAAATTTAAATGTTTGTCCAATGATTTTTGAACGATAAAAAATATATTTACTAAGTAGTTTTACATTAGTGTGTAATATAAATGTAACATTTTGAAATTTATAAAAATACCAGCTTAATCGAATTCTATTATTTTTACTTATTTGATGTTTATCTTCTAATATTTGTATTCAAGTAAAAAAAGTAATTTAGTGTTTTCGTAAATTATAATCTCAATGAAAAAGAAAAAAAAAGATAGCAAAAATAAAATATAAAATTTATGCTATTTTTGTAAATGAAAAAAGTGAAAGCTGAGAACTTGTTTATTTAAGAGAAAAAACGTTTGAATTTTCGAAAATTTTTAGAAAGTTTAACCTTGGGTTATGAAGCAGGTAATTAATGTAGAGTGTTTTTTCCTTTTGCTGTTATTCACTTATGTTTTATAATAATAAATGTTGTTTGTAAAATTATAATATATATATATATATATATATATATATATATATATATATATATATATATATATATATATATATATATATATATATATATAAATTTTAATGTTGTATGACAAAAATAATTTTACAGAACTAATTATTTTCGTACACTGCAATCTAAACGAAAAAGAAAAATAAGATTTCAAAAATAAAATATTAAGTGTACGATTTTTTATAAATGAGGAAAAATGAAAGATGATAACATCTTTATTTAAGACTAGAAACAATAATACTTTCAATTAAAGTGTTAGTTAATCAATTTAGAGTGTTACTTATTTAACAAGAATTTAATTATGTGTAAAAAGAATAAATAGAATTTCCAAAACTGTAAAAATAAATAGATAAATAAATAAAAGAAAATAAATTATTCAAAAGTTTTAATGTTGTATGATAAAAATAATTGTAAAAATCTAATCGTTCTCTTAAATTTTAATCTTAACGGAAAAGAAAAATAAGATTAAAAAATAAAATATTAAGTGTATCAATTTTATATAAATTGATAAAAAAAGGAAAGGTCAAGACTTGTTTATAAAATAAATAGATCAGAAAATATTTGTAATTGTGAAAATTGACAGAGAAAGTTTAATCTTGGATAATGACGGCTATAATTAATTTAGAATATTACTTATTTTTGCTTTTATTTACTTGTGCTTTACATTAATTAATAGTGTTTGAAAAATTGTATAAAACAAAAACAAAAATTTAAATTTTGTACGACAAAAAATAATTCTACAAAACAAATCGTTTTTGTAAATTATTATCTTAAGAAAAAGAAACATAAGATATCAAAAATAAGATATTAAGTGTACAAGATTTTTATGAATGAGAAAAATGAAAGATGAATTCTTGTTTAGTTAACCCCTTCCGGCGTGGACAAATTGTGTTGGTAAAATGAATATTATCGACTGTCACCGGTATTTTCAAACGACTTTTTGAGAATTCAAGAATGCTTTCATTTAAGCTTTTATTGTAAAAGAAAGATTTTATTAAAATATTATTGGTGCTAATTGCAAGTTTGGAGTTAAAATTAGGTGTGTCCAGACCGGACACACTGCACCGGAAAGTGGTAAGACCAGGGTCTGATTACTAACGGGGCACTCTCCCACCAGGAAAAAGAAATAAAGAATTTTTCCTTATTCATGACAGTAATCTTGTATGAAAAGGGCGTTTAAAGAAGACGAAAATTTCTATAAATTTTTTCTGGTGAGAGAGTGCCCCGTTAAGCCCCGTTTCCAATGCAGTTTTTCAAGACACCTCAGAACGGTTATTTTACCCCCTACTCCATTTCCAGTGCACAAACCGGTTTGAAGGAGAATCGAGCCAAGGTCATTTTCTCCCCAAAGTCAGACCTGCAATCGACTAGGTCAGTAATCCGCCTTTTACCCATGATTCAGTTCGGGTAAACAATTTACCGTGATTTCTGCTTCTCGTCAGCATGTTTTTCGTTAGCGCTATTGATATTTCTCGCGTTGTTGACATTGTTTCATTCTTTGATTGGTCGGTCATTGCAGCAACAGAATCACAAGCTACATGTGTAATAATTTAACTTTAGGTTTTCGTCGGCTTGAAGTTCGAGATTTAATTTAAACAACGCTAAGGAAATGTTGAATTTTTATTTTTTATGTGTTATTTATTACAATGTAATTAATGTAAATAATACACGGAAATTTTCATTTATATTTATAATATAAAATTAATTTGGTTTTAAAAAAAGATAATTTTAATTTTTTTTTTTTTTTTTTTTTTTTTTTAAGCAAAATTTATACATATTTAAAACTAAATATTGCTATATAGGGTAGATGTGCCAATAATAGATATCTTTAATGAGTTTAATTAAAAACTATTTTCTAATAATTAGATTATTATTATATTCAGACTTTTTTTCAATATTTTATTTGTTTACCAACAATATTTAACCATTTTTATACCTTATTTTCTAATATTAGTCAACATTTTATTGTAAGCAACAGTAATATATCAAAGCAATTAAAATTCCAGAAACGGACACATCTCCTCTCCCTCCCTCCCCCCCCCCCCCGAAAAAAAGGAAAGAAATGTTAATATAAATGTTTTTATGATTGCATTTAGAACCAGATTTTAATGAAGGAATACTAATGAAACAAAATACTTATTTCCAAATAAATTTAACAATTAGGATATCATTAGTTAATAAAATGTTTGTGAGAATTATTTATTTTAAATTAATTATTGTGATTTCCGCAAGATCCACATTTTAACAATTTCAGATACAAATTTTTAAAAACAAAATGTCAGGAAATTATAGTTTATAAAATTATTGAGACCGTGAGAGATTTAGAGAACAATACAAAAAAAGAAAAAAAATTCTGAAACATTTTTTTTTTGTTTTAAATATTGATGCATAAATTCGTGTATTTCATGCTCTTTTTAACAGTTAAACTCCTTGAAACTACTTGATATACTGCTTGTACTAACTAGTATTACAAATATCAAACAAACAATACTGCAGGCTGAATGTTTTTAGTACTAAATAAAATAATTTCAAAACAGACCTGCAGAACTAATATTTCAGATCATCGATCAGCAAATTTATCAGTTTCATTTCATTACTACAATAAATTTAATTAATATTACAATTCTTTTATTTTCAGATATGAATAAGCTAACATTTTAAACTGAAAATGATAAACCTTTAACAACTTCTATAACTTAATTGTTTTTATTTAAATGGGGAGGAATTCAGCCTTCCTCTCCCCTATTCCCCTAATCAATATTCTGTTTCCTGATTTGTTTTAAAGATAACTAGATTATAAAATATGCAAAACAAAGTTAAAAAAAATAAATAAAAACAATAATAATAATAAAAAAAAAAAATACTGGAAATTTTATTAACCATACGAAACAAATTAAAGCAGCTGTTTGTAAAAATTTTAGTGTTATTACATTATGTAAGTGCAATTTTCCTGCTCTTTTTCCTAAATTTTGCTTCATCACCTGATCCCCCCCCCCCCCACCAATACACATTCAACAAAGTAATAAAATTAAATATTTTTTAAATACTTTATTATTATTATTATTTAATTTTCTGTTTTATTTTTTTCTTTATAACAAAAATAAACAATTAATCATAAATTTCATTAAGGATTCACATTCATTTCATTAAAATTTCATCTAAAGTCCTCTCTTCCGAAACTCTACATTCTCTTTTCCCATAAAATTCAGTCTTTAAAACAACTTATTTTATTATTTTGTTTTACCCATTTCGCATTACAATGTTAAATTAGCATTTGTTTCCAGGTCGATAAAGTGTGCAATAACAAGAACAAGGTGAAAACAGAAGCAAAAAAGAAAAAAAATAAGTTTGAAACACGCCAAACGTAACAAAACCCTTCTGTTTGTGTTTACACAGAAAGTTCATGCTCAATTTCACCAATTAGCCAATCAAAGGTCAGAACGAAAAGTTGTGCAGTTTCCGGTTTCTTTGGGGGGATAGATTTTAAGCTTGCGTATGGAAATGGGTGCAAAATGAAAGCAGGTACGAAACCCGCATATCACCCCTTCGTTAAAAGCCGGTTTGATTAAAGAAAGCATTGGAAACGCGGCTAGTAATCAGGCTCTGGGTAAGACTAGAAATATTTGAAATGGCAGACATTGGTTGGATGCTTATGAGGTTCTCACTAGAGTGTTGCATCGTGTAGGATAGAGTAATTTCGCGCGTATCCACAGCACCTCAGATAAGACAATTTCCTCCAAGAATTTAATTTAAATAAAATGTGACATAGTTTTGCTTAGCATTAATCTCACTGTTTTTTACAATAAAATTTCCGGTCTGTAAAAGATTTAACTGAGTCGCGGCGTATACGCGCGAAATTACGTTAACCCGTTTTAACCCTTTAACGTTCATTGGTTTCGCCACGAAACCACAAAATTTTAATTCCGATATGCAACACTGACACCGTTCTTTTTATCTAAAAATATCCCTTTAATTACGTATGTGAAAAATCACGTTTTCTTATTTAGAAATATATTTGTTCTTATTTACCGGTGTCATTCATTTATTTTGACATCTTAGCAATGAAAATGCTTTGATCGTTAAAGGGTTAACCGGAACACGACGCCAACTGCAGTTCAACGTGTCGTCCGTAATATTATTCACTTAAAAAAAAAAAAAAAAAAAAAAAAAAAAACTATACATTTGAATATTAACGAGCTCTAATGCATGAGGGGCGTGATTTTAAAAACTAGCTGCATCCAAAAAATCATTTTTTAGGATATCGCGAAAGTTTTCTGAACGCACTCAATAAATTATTTTTTCCCCATATTGCATTGTTTATTCGATGCAGGCTTACCCGAATAATAAAATGTTAGTGAAAACTTGATTTTTTAAATTTTAGACAAGGCGAGTTTCGAAACTCAAGTATGTACTTTTTACTTCTAAAGCCAAAATAAATTGAAGAAAAAAAAAGCGATATTCTAATTAATTACAGACTTTTTAATCTACAATGAGCCTGCAGTTATTTTGCTTCAATTCAATTTTTCTGTTACCCTTTGAGAAAATAAATTACAAAAACAAAAGCACAGAGGCTTACATTTCAAAACAGATAAAATATTTTCTCGGTAACAAATGATGGGAATAATTATTTTTTAATACCAAAATATTGTTAAATTATACTATGGGGACTAACAATTACTTTAGAGCTATTAAAAAAAATAGAACAATAGTCTTGCGCAATACGACATAATACATTTTTATTTTGAATTGTCTCTATAAACGTTTATTTATTGCCGAAACGTCAGTGAAGTTTACTGTTTAGACACGAAAAGTTTTGGTTTCTGTTCATTTGTCTACCTGCATAACCTGTTGTAAAAAAAAAAAAAAGTTAAATCCAGTTGCAGGCTAGGTTTAAGCTGTATAGTTTTAGGTTAATCGTTTAGTTCATTCGTTTGAAAAATATACAACCACTTTTTGAATATCTTAATGTTTTTATATGGAAAGATGACTTTAAAATTTTCAAATGTAGAGAAAGTAACGCATTTGATTTATGGATTTAAAAATATTGATGCTAAAATTTCCCAAGGTGGTTCTTACATGATATTTTACTATTATTATTATTATTATTATTATTATTATTATTATTATTATTATTATTATTATTATTAGCAGTAGTAGTAGTAGTAGTAGTATTTGATTAACATATTTGACAGATTTTATTTTTGTTTGTTTGGTCAATAGCATTTGATAGAATTTTATAAATCTGTTCGAATTAGATAAAATATATTGTTTTCTCGTTTCACTCTTCGCGACGGGAGCCTTTTGCGATATCTTTATATTTTGTTACCAGAAAATCTATAATATTTTGTTACCAGAATTTAAAAACAGAAATTACTGATTTATTAAATTGGGCTAATGCTCCGATTAAATAAGGCAAATTTTACAGTAAAATTTTATTGTTGGGGATAAACAAGGATTCTTAAGCCTTTTTGCTTCAAGTATTCGTGTCGCTCTCCCCAAGGGGTTAACATGATACAAATTTCAAGTTTTTCTCTGTTTCTTTTATTAATTCTATGGCAGCTATATTTCATAGTCTATAAAGCTGCCATCAGATTCACTAATTTTTCGAGCGATCAACTTTTCAGTTGATTATTTTTCCAACTTTTCAGCGTATAAATAAAAAAAGGGGGGGGCGTTGCAATTGTCGTTTTCAAAGTTGGAGGATAAACCTGTTTTACTGTTACCATTTGATACCAGATATACCTATTTATTGCTTTTTATAGCCCGGAAACGAATGACGTTGAAAATCGCCTACCTCTCATTGGCTGAAATGTTGGAAATTGGATGAAAAGTCCTAGCGCAGACCTTTTTTAGAGCAGTGGTAAAAAATTAGGGGGTGTTGCTGTTTGCTATCACACTGTGAGTTGAGACGACTTCTCGCAGAAAATAGGCTGAAATCAGGTGTTGACTCAAAAGGTAGTTTATAAATCTGATAACTTAAAAAATCATCGAAATAATATGGATTATGAAAGATTAAGCATATAGCCTGATTGAAGGATATAAAAGTTAGAAAACGTTTCGCAATCTGGCTTGCAGCATAGGTTTTCGCCAAATATGAACGATTTTAGTAATCTTACTGTTTTATGTGAATGCGAATGCTGTTAACCCCTTGGGGACGAGTGACAGTATACGTACTGCTAAAAGGCTTAAAAATCCTTGCTTATCCCCATCAGTAAAATTTTGCTGTAAAATTTGGCTTATTTAATCGGAGCATTTTCTCGATTTGATAAGGCACAAATTTCTGGTTTTAAAAACCGGTGACAAAACAGAAAAAATTTCGTGAAAGGGTCCCGTCTCGAAGGTTTTAAAAGGCTATCACAAAAAACTAATCCCTTTCTGGTACACTGTGCCCGGTCTGGGATACCGAATTTTAATTCCAAACTTGCAAATATATTAAATATATATATATATTTAATTTGAAAGAAATATTATTCTTTGATCATTTTGAAAAGGTTAAAATACTAACCCTTTCTAAAATATGAAAAAAATGTCTCTGAAAAGGCGGAAAAATTTAAATTTAAAAAGTAAATAAATCCTCTAAAAATGAATCAAACTAAATATATATATATATATATATGCAGTCTGCACATCGGAAACTTCCAATGTATAAAATGATCTGTTTCTTTTTAATACTTATATATATTTTTTGCTCCTATAAAACTTTTTAATGGATAAATTTTGACTAACTTTAGCATTAATATCTTAAATTTATCCCTTATAATAATTTCTTGAATTAAAAACTGCATGCATCAGCATGTTTCTAAAGCATTTCTTTGTATTACTATCAATTTTCATATGACACAAAAATTCATTGTCAGCGGTGGTGACAGTGTAAGCTACTTTTTTTAATTTAGAGAGATTTACCCTTTCCGGCACACTGTGCCCGGTCTGGGATACTTAATTTTAATTCCAAACTTGAAAACGACACCAATAATATTTTTGTAAAATTTTGCGTTTACAATAAAAGTTTAAATTAAGGAATTCAAAGTAGTACATAAAAAATTCGTTTGTGAATTCCGGTGTCAGTAGATATTTTCTCATTTTACTGTAGATTTTGCACGTGCCGCAAAGGGTTAAAGCGTCAGATCGTGTTTGCTACCTAATCTATAACTGTGGACACGATGGTGAATTTTTTATCGCATTTGAGTAGATTAGGATGTACTTAAATACGATATTAAATTGAAATATTATGGAACGACCAACAAAACAATTTTTCCAAAAAAATAATTGCAAAAAATAGATTTCTACTTTAGATATGAAATAGATATTAGAATTTAATTTACATTTCTAAGCGTTCCTTTTGTACATGCGACTGTAGCAGATTTGATCAGATGCAGGTGTTTTGGTTTGCAGATAAGCAAATATTTCTATCTGGAAATTAAGATAAAAAAAATCTTTGTCCAAACTAATGTTTATCCTAATAAAAATCACAATGTAAAATAAAATTCAAGTCATATTATAATCAATCGCATACTTAATAAGCAGAAATGTACAGCTGACACATGTTATAACGTACTTTCGCTTATAATGTAGTCAAACGCTTGGTCTCGAATTACATCCCATATAATTATTGATTTACAACTTCGGCTAAAACGGACTATGAAAAAGCCTTAGTCTGGTTATAACGTAAATTTTAGACTATTACAAAAATAAAATTTAGATGTCAACCTTGCATTTCTGATTTGCTAATCGATGAACTGTCTTGGATATTTATTCTAGTGAGTTCAAAGGCTGAGGTAACTTTCTTTCTTGAAATATTCTGCTTCAAGATCATTAATTTTTTTTTTTTTTCTGCAACCGTTTATAGTTATTGACATAAGTTCTAAATAGACGTAAACTTTCGGCGTTTCACTTGGGGTGAGGAGTTGTCTTTCATTTATAATTACATTTGAAGTAAGTTGAAGTATCCTTCTATAGAATGAAAAATGCTGATCAACGCCACCGCAATGCTGAATCTCCGCAATCTTTTCTTATCAACTGCAAACTGTTGACGAAGTGATATCTTTATTCAAGTTGAAGGAGAATAAAAGCTTATTATTAAAAAAAAAAGGCTAAGTCACTTTTCACGGGAGAGACGTGTATTCTAAATTGAATGTAAATTTTGCTGTGACATGTAAGCAAAGAAAACAACAAAAAATTTTACTGTTTTTAATAAACATGATAGCAGTGGTTGATTTTCTATTTTATTTCGATAAATTCTTAAAATTTCCATCTTAAATTTCTATTATTATGTATACTTCTTTCATATTTTGTTATATATTTTATTGGTTATTGGTTATAACATACTTCGGTTATTACGCACCATGCTTTCTGGTTTCCTCAAATTACGTTATAACCGGTGTCAACTGCGCTTCCTTTTCACCAGAATCGTAGAATATCGTTGCATAAACGCATAGTTTAACGCTTTGTAATACCGGAATCTTCGAAGAGTTTTATACTTTTATAATTATTTATGTAATTAAAAAAAATTAATTTGCGGATTGTAAGATATTAAGTAATGTGGAAAGAGTAATTAGGAAGCAATGGTTAGCCAAGATGTCGTTCAGAACCTTGATCTGCATATCTACAAACTGTAATATATGGTCTATTTATATTTTTATTATAATTTCAAATATTATAATGAATTATTCAAATCGAAAGTGAACGACAAATGGAAAAATATTTACCACCTGAAAGAGAAATTATCACATTACGTGTTTTTATTTTAAATAATGCAACCTGTATATTAAGTTTCACAATGTTATTAATATCACAAAAATATCTTTATTCCACTATCATCAACTGGCAAATACCAAAATTAACCGAATTAATTATCTCTTTTAACTTCTTCAGTCCCTGAGTACCCAAATGGGTACATCAGTTTTGTCCCATTTTATTAATGATACTCAAATATAAATGAAATTTCGATATAAGAACAATATGTTTCGAATTCTAAGATTCGAGCTAATGAAAATAAAACAAAAATCTCGCTCTGAATTAAAACGAGATAAGAAATAATTCAGTAATAATTAAAAATACTGTAATAATCGCCAGTAGCGAAGAGGTTAATCATTGCCGAAAGGGACTACACATGAAATGCTTACTATTTTGTAATTCATAAGAACCTATCAAAAAATCGCTTAATTTAACCCTTAGCATGATATTTTTATATATTTCAATGATGATAAGTAACTGATAGGACGCAACGACCTCTATACGGACATTAAACTCATTTTTTCAAAGCTTTCAATAATTATCAGTTATTAATCAATGATTTCATTTCAATATCTTTAACATAAGAAATGAAATCTTGCCGAGAAGTAAAACATATTTATACAGATCAAGAAATTATGCACACTATCTATCATGACAAAATGATTACTTTTGTCTTTATTGTAAGATAATTTTAATCATATTGGTTACAGTGCGTTATGTTATTTTCTTTATATATTTTATGAAGCTCCACAATTAATCGTTGGAAGGAATTACAACAAGGAACGTATCCAAGTGCTTAGACTGCATATCACGTAAATCTATAAACAGAATCAGTACGATTTAAAAACTCAAACAATATGCAAACATCAATGGCGATGACCATTCATATGTGATTATAATAATATTAATTTACTTATAAGATATAGCTATTTTTTTGTGTCTTCTAGCAGCATTTTATTCAAAGCTTTCAATTACTAGTCATTAATCATCAGTTAATTTATGACTCTCATACCTCTTTCATAGAGGAAAACGATCTTCGCAAATAATAATAAAGATATGTTGTATCTAAATTTAACAAATATTTATATTGACGAGTAAAATTACAAATTATACGAAAATTAACAAATAGTTTGTGAAGACACACGCGAAATATTACTATTTATTAATTTATTCACATGCTTATTTTGGTTATGAAAGCTTCTATACTTTACAGAGTAAGGATAATTTGCTGTTTTTCGGGTGAAAAATTTACTTTTTTAAAAAATTTTCTATTCCCTCAAATCTGAAAATTCTCTTGTAAAATGATTTGTCGGAAATCGATGTCTTTTCGTATTTATCTGTTGGAGGATAATGCCCAGGACCCTGATCTGAATATCTGCTCGCTGTTATATATGGTCTATTTATATTTTTTTTATAATTTCAAACATTATAGTGAATTATTCAAATTGAAAGCGAACTACAAGTAGAAAAATATTCAGCATCTAACAGATGAATTATCACATTACATGTTTTTATTTTATATAACCTGCATATTAAACGTTAATTGTCTGAAATTCACCTTGTTATTAATACCTCAAAAATATCTTTATTCCATAATCTTCAATTTGCAAGTATAAAAAATAACCTAATAAATTATGCTTTTTTTGTGAATTGCCGAAAGAAACCATGCATGAATGTATTTTTGCTTTTCATGAAAACTTATACTAACAAATCGCTTATTTTAAATCTTAGCATGATCGTTTGACATTAATAATGATAGGCATGTTTATATACTACTTCAATGGTGATAATTAACCGATGGGACAGAACAATTTTTATGCACGTAATGGACTCATTTTTTCAAAGCTTTCAATAATTATCAGTCATTAATCAAGATTTTTTTCAACATCTTTAATATATGAAATGCAATATTGACTACCTTGTAGTCATCTCTACTGCATATTTATACAGGTGAGGAAAATCACCAATAATTATACATATTACCTGTTGCGGCAAAAAAGTTACTTTTTGTCTCTATTGTTAAATAATTTTAATCATATTGGTTACTGTGCGTAATGTTATAATTTTTATTTATTTTATGGATAATTCTACTGTCCACAATTAATCGTTGAAGGAAGCTAGGACACAAGAAATGTTTACAATGTTATAACTGCTTAGACTACATATCACGTAAACCTATAAACAGAATCTGTAGAATCTAAAAAATCAAAGAATATCCAATCACCAATAACGATGACCACTTATGTGTGATCATAATATTAATTTACTGACAGAATGAATGCAATTACTTCTCTGTGCTTCCTATTAGCATTTTATTCAAAGCTTTCAATTACTAGTCATTAACCCATTAGTGCCTAGCGTCCCTTTTTAGGGACGCTTCAAAAGGTGCATTCAGCACTGTTTTTGACACCGGTAAGAAAGAAAAGCAATAATTATTTTATTAAATTGATGCATTTTCGTGATTAATGTACTAAACTTAAATCTTCTAAAAATAGTGGTGCCAACCAAATAAATTTACGCAAAAGATGCTGGGCACGAATGGGTTAATCATTAGTTAATTCATCCTCATGCCTTTTTCATGTAGGAAATCAATATTCGAAAATAAGAAAGATATGTTGAATCTAAAATTAACATTAGTTGAGGAGGAAAATTACAAAGTATACGAAAGTAGTAAACAGTTTGTGATGACGGATATGAATTGATTCATTAATATAATTATTATTATTGTTTATTCACATGCTTATAATGTAAAAATAAATCTGTAAAGCTGCTACAATTTTTCTAGGAACCTGGGATTCCAAGAACTTTTTATTTAACGGAGTCAAAAAAATTCGTAATCAGCAAAAATTCATTTAACAGACTGAGATGAATTTTTGCTGATTTCTTTACATGAAAAGTTCCAAACATCCCAGTTTCCTAAAAATTTAAATAATTTTACAGATTTTATTTTCGGTGTACAAAAAGTGAATGAAACAAAATTTAATACTATTATATATATTAAATTGAGTAATACGGGAATAAAGCGACTTCATCTTAAATAGGATGTAATTACCATGGCCACCTACAATTATGACCTGTCATGGGATATCATTGAATTAATTATGTATGATAGGATTTAATAGAATGATGAAAACTTTTGTTAATATATTTTTAAGTTTTAATTCGATGAAATTTATTGAAATTTATTCAAATGATCCAACAAAATTTAGCATCGGTTGTACATATTCAATTTTAATCCGTTAGATAGGGTTTTTTGCGCTGTTATATGCTGACAGTCAGACGGATCAAACGGGGATTATATGTGCTACGCATTTATAAATTTACGAACGCACCTAAAAAGAAAGAAAATCCGGTAGATCGAGAAGTAAGAATGTATTTTAAGGTTTTTTGATGTTTTACAATCCCTAAAAAAGCTGGCTGAAAAAGGATATCGAACTATTATTTATATTATATCCGAAAAATAAATGTACTGTCTTATCACGGCGTTTTAAATGGCCAATGCGAGCAACTTGAAGAAGCAATGGAATGCCCCTTGCCAGGGGTGCAAAAATTTAGGCGCCGGCAGGCAGACTCTCACCACTAAAATTATTTCGTTAATTTTCGTATTATATTTCGTATAAAACTCTTGTAAGAATGCTATTAAATTTTAAGCGAAGAAAACTTTTAAATTTTAGTGGTGAGAGACTGCTAGCTGGCACCTAGATTTTTGCATCCCTGCCCCTTGCCTATCTCAGTTTTTCTTTTAACCCCTTGAGGGGCGACGGTATATATTATATACCACCTACGATTGATGAAGATTTACACCAGAAAAATGTCATTAAATTTCCCTTTTCTAACTTTGGTGGAAAACAGTCGTAAAAATGCTTATCGTCTTTTTGATATAACTTTTATACAAATTTCCGGTGGGAGTTCAGAATTACACGAACGCAATTGCTTGCCCCTCAAAGGGTTAATCCTTGCAAGGCAAGGTGCTTGTATTCGTAAAATAATGAAATGTGTAAGTGACACCAGAATTCAAAAGTAGATTTATTTCAAAATAAGCAAAATCTTTTGTTCATGTACTTAAGGGTGTATTCGAAAAAACGCTTTTTCACCTTCAACAGCTCAAAATTTTCCGATAAAATTACAGACATATTTTTAGAAGTAGAAACATGAAACTTCTGAGGGGATTCTTGAAGAGGCGTATAAGGTGCCGTGTGATGTCTTTTTAAGCTCAATTAGAATTTGATTTATAAACATTTACCTTCTCAGCATGACCCTTTTTTCGTTCACAGATCTCCAGTTTCGGAAAAATCTGTTCAAAATGCCGTTTTTGATCGCTTTTTTTGCAATATTTTCTACATTTATCAAAGAATTGAGAATCACGGCACTTTGGGTACTTTGTAAATAAGAGAATCTGCAAGCTTGATGTGTTTGAAAGCAAAAGGGAATTCTAAACTAAATCGGAAAATAAGCAGTTTGAAACGAAATACACCCTTAATAAAGGGAAATTTTCATTTCAATATTCTGGTGCCAATGTGACATTTAGGAACAAAAATTAGGTATTTCAAAAATGTACAACCGCTCTTGAAGGGGTTAACGCCTTAATGTTGGCATTAAATTACGGTTTAAAAATTGAAATTCATTATTGCCACCACTTTTTTGAAAAAAATATATTCTTCTTATTTAACGGCAAGTAGAATGATACCAGAATAAAACCTATTACACTATTTTATAGAACTGGTGGGAATCAATCAATTCTGAATAAAGGCCATGAAGCTTCCAGCCCGTGAATGTCTCGGGTACGATGATTGAATGGTTAAGATCATTTTCTAGAATTTTAGCAAATCAGAACTTAATGCCATCCTACCATAGCATTACAATGATACATTAAAAAATATAAGAATTACGGTTTTGCAGATTTCTACCTAGGATTGAATATAAATAAAATATTTTAATCTATATGAATTTTCGAGAACTTGAAAATCACGTAACATTGTCATAGACACCATAATTTACGGCGCATAATCCGCAGGTCAAACAATTCTTTATCGACCCAGAAATTTTATTTAGTAATTCAAGCTACATATTTACCGCAATTAAAAAGTTACTTGTAATTAAAAAAAATTTCTACGCGGAAATTACGGTAATATTTAGGGTTAACAGTCAGTTCCACATAAAAAGTGACTTTTTTTTAACGAAAAGATTAATTTTTAAACGAACTGTATTTCTAAAAACAACTCAATTTATTTCTAGAAATCGACCGAAAATTCTGTTTGAATTTCGTTTTCGGCCCGAAATCAGCGAAAATGCTTCCAAATATTCGGACGGGCCGAAACTATCTGTATTCTAAAAATCTCTTTTCTTCTTTCAGGAATTTTCAGCATTACTCATTGATTTGAGTAGTGTCGTCTCATTTATTTTTACATACTTGCCAACTTTTATGCATTTTTCCTACCACAACAATTTTATAATAAATATTTTCTAATTTAACCCTTTGAGGTACAAAGCACTTCTATTCTTAAAATGCTAAAATGATTGATTGACACCAGAATTTAAAAACGATTTTTTTTCAAATTAAATAAAAGCTTTTCTTCACGTACTTGATAAAATTAAAATTTTCTTTTCAAAATTCCGGTGTCAATGTAGCATTTTGCAATAAAAATTAGGTGGTATATATTTTATACCACCGCCCTTCAAGGGGTTGATTGTCGAAATCTTATGATTAAAGAAATGGAAAATCTGTGTACAATTTTATTGGTAGCAAAAGTGCGTAAAAGTTGGCAGCTATGATTTCACAATTAATAATGGTCAGTCATGGTCAAAGTCTGACAAATCCCGATAGCCGGGTAACCGGGCGACTAATGAATTCCTCCTGGCGACTAACTTCTTTACCAACTTATTAATGTCACTAAATAGTTTAACCAACTATAAATTTAAATGGACCAATATTGAAGCATTTCAATCCTGAAAAATCAAATCAAAATCTCAAAGCCATTGTTAATTTATGTACGTAATATCTTGTTGGGAATTAATTAAAGTAAGGATATTAATTTATTTACTGTTTTAATCTTGAATGTCATAGTTTGTTTCTATTTATTTTTTTATGTGTAAAAATGGTATCTTAAAATTTTTGCTCAGTTCTTTTCATTTTTTTCATTGAATAGTTAATTTGTTCATTGCAAAATGGCACATATCTATCAAAAATAGCCCAATACGATTATGAGTAACCAGTATTGCATTCTGCTGTAAATGCGTTAATATCATAAAAATTATTCTTCAACGTGACTCCTAAGAATTTTTCAAAACGCCTAAGAACTTTCAACTTTCGTCAGTCACTGGCCATGACTCACTTAAGACCTCAGTGTAATTCATAAACAAGGAAACACATATATGACTTAACTTTGAAAAACACTTTCACGTGCTCATTAAATCTATAGACTAACAGTAATAAAAATATTTTAGTTTCAAAACACAGAAGTATTTCTAATACGCTTGAAAAAGTTTTAGTACAACAGATGGTCACTTACAAAAATCTTTATAAAATATAAATATATGTAATTATGCACACTTGAAATATTTTTTAATTAGATGGAATTCATACAATGAGAAAATCCTTTTGTATTGTTGATAAATTAAGTAATTTTATTTTATATTGGAAAAAATATCAACAGAGCAACAGTGATCCAAAAGTGTAATTGAACGTATTAACTGAAAATTCTGTATATTTATGTATGCTTTAATTATTCAATATTTTTTATTTCTGCCAAGAATAAAAATAAAACCGAAATTCTACTTCGGTTTCAGTTTCGGCCCTAAAAATCTATTTGGTAGATGCTTAATTTTTTCTACTCTAATCCGTATACCATTTTGAAGAAAAATGTTTTCATTTAGATGGACGACTGACTAATCACTTCGTAGGTGGGCCTACGAAAACAAATAAAGTCCATAAAATAGATAAAATACATCTACAGTAACATAAAGTAAATATTTCGTGTAGGTGTATTTCCTTTATAATAGTAGGATTTACATTTAGTAAAATTGTAGAATGGATTATTTTATTGAAGCCATAAGGGGCGATAAGATACATTTTATCCCATTACTGTATAAAGATTTGCATCAGAAGAATTTAATAAATTTTGCTTTAACTTTGGTAGAAAAAGTCGCAAAACTGCTTTTTTCTTATTTGGGATTTTTTTTTTTTCAAATTTCCGATGGGAGTTTAGAATTACACAAACGCTATTACTTGCCCTTTAACCCCCTTCGCGACGGGAACATTTTACGAAATTTTTAATGTTTTGTTACCAGTTCTAAAATACAGAAATTAGTGACTTATTAAATCCAGAAAATGCTCCTATTAAACAAGGCAAAATGTACGGTATAATTTTACTGGTGGCGATAAACATGGATTCTTAAGCCTATTTGCGGCACGTATACGTGTCGCTCGTCCCCAAGGGGTTAAAGGCTTAACGCGCAATGATATCAAAATTACTGCTGATATTTTATTATATTATTTATGCATGCTTAGAATGATTGGGTTATGTATAGGAAAAATATGTTTATAAGGTGTAGGAGCAGGGATGTTGTCGTAAAAATAACAGAGGATATACGCTTTAAGCAGAGGGTGTACGCTCAAGGCAAAGGGAGTGACCTAGAGTGTGTATACTATAACTTTCTTGAGAAAAAAAAAAGATATACGATGTTTCCTTAAAAAATTCAGAAGATATGCGGCATATACCCACGTATACCCTCCACTACATCCCTGTGTAGGAGAGAGGTGTAGGTAAGAAAGCGGCCTGTGAAAACTGTGAAAAAAAATTTAAAATTAGTAATTTTTTTCTAGGAAAGTGGAATAACCTAGAGCATTTTATGTGACGGCAACAACAAAAATTCATGTAACGAATACAGATTAGAATAATTAATTTATACAGATTACAAAAAAAAAAAAAAAAAAAATGTGTATGGTTTCTAACAAGGAAGATCTCCATACTGGGCATACTCAGAATTTTATGAAAAAAATATTAATTAAAGTACTTATGTATGTAATAAATGATCAGTCAAAATTACCGGCGGAATCACATTAGAAAATCTGTAAAAAAATAAAATATATTCGAATATTTGGCGTGAAAAGACGAAAGCGTCACTCGATTTGGCGAGCAGCCCTTTTCCCCGCCAAAAGCAAACAATTATAATGGAACTTAAAACTGCTGGATATTTTATATTTAGAATGCGTGTAAATGGTATTTAATGAATTTAAACATAAATAAGAGACTTTAATATGTTATATACATACATATACATACTGTATTACAGATATATATATTACTTGTTGAAGTAGCTATTTAATTAATCACTGGAAAAATGTTTTCATAGATTAAAAAAATCATATTGAGAAAAATTATCTTCATGCATTTAAACGTATTATAAAAGCCAGATGTTTCCATAGCAACAAAATCTATTCGACAATTCTCAATTCTTGGAACAAATTTAATTAATTTAAATTACAAATTTCGTTTTGAATCGCATATTTTGATGGTTAAATTTGAATATAAATACATATAAATATCGTATACTTAAAACAAAGCAAAACTGACAAAACTGAAGCTATTTAAATTAAATTTCTCAAAACAAGTTTAACATGAAACTTTTTTTTTCTTGAAGTGCATTTGACATGAAGTATTTTTGAAAGTACATTAATTCGCCAACCGGCGATAAATCGCCGAATAACGAAATTTTCTTTATTTTTTTTTACGACTATTGAATGGATGTTCCGCCGAAAATTTTTTAATAAACGTATACACCCACACGAGAAGAACATTCTGTATTTTTATCAGATTTTTCGGGGTATGCCCGTATGGAGACCTTCCTTGTAAGTATATTTTAGGAACTGGAATGCCTAGAACTTTTTATGCAACTACAGCCAAAGTTACACACAAAGTTTTAGTAAGATTACTGTAATTTTAGTAGATAATTTTGTCTTCCGTACAGATTTGTACAGATTTCAGTAGCTTTAAAAAGACCTATTAGATTTACATCTTTTTTGTACAGTGTACAAATAAAATATTAGTAAGCATTCAGGTTTCCATAGCTTTACATCTGTAAAATTACAGGCCCTTTTTTTTCTACAGCGTAAATTTTTTTTTTTCCCTTTGAGCTGCGTGTTCTGATAAATTCATCAGCTGGTGTACTTGCTGTTATAGGTCAATAAACGCACCCGTTTCGTGAGTACTAGGACTCACATCAATTGTGTATAAAATCAACATCTCCCCAAATTCCTGCAAAATAAAAACCCAAATGTATGTGAACAAAGCATCAAAATACTATCATATTTCAGCAGCTAATTAAGTCAAAGCGGAAGTGAAGCATCGAGTCACTACAAATCCACGTTTCCACATTCGCACCACTTTATAAAAATAACAATGTTTTATATACACATTGACAACATTTGATAATAGTAACTTAACCCATTCGTGCCCAGCATCTTTTGCGTAAATTTTATTTGGTTGGCACCACTATTTTAAGAAGATTTAAGTTTAGTTCATTAATCACGAAAATGCATCATTTAAATAAAATAATTATTGCTTCTCTTTTTTACCGGTGTCAAAAACAGTGCTGAATGCACCTTTTGAAGCGTCCCTAAAAAAGGGACGGTAGGCACTAATGGGTTAATAAAAATTGAAATTACGTTTCTTCTATTTCGTTGAATTTACTATTCTCATATATCAATAAAGTAATCCCTTAACCCTTTAACGATCATAGCATTTTCATTGCTAAGATGTCGAAATAAATGAATGACACCGGTAATTAAGAACAGACATATTTCTAAATATGAAACCGTGATTTTTCACATACAAAATAAAAGGGATATTTTTAGATAAAAAATACCGGTGTCAGTGTTGCGTATCGGAATTAAAATTTTGTGGTTTCGTGGCGAAACCAATGAACGTTAAAGGGTTAAAATTTGCGGTTTTAACATTCGCGAGTTTTGAAATAGAAAATACAGAACTTTTCAACATTCGCACCACTTTATTAAAAAAAAAACTATTTTATATACACATTGAGAACATTTGCAATGAAAGTATAATGCAAGTTATTTTTTAAAAATAGTGGTTTTGGCCACCACTCGCGTCTGTGCTTAGTCTTTGATATGATTTTATTTATAGTCTACAAAATTAGTATACTAAATATAGCTCTTTTAGAAAACGAAATGATTAATTATAACCATTTTTAACCAGTAATCATTATAAGTTAACCAGTATAACCATTTTTAGCTCGTAAGCAATAGTGTTTTCACATATTTCTATGTATTCCTGCATATTATCTATAGAATTTATTTTCTAACTTTACTGTGCACAATTTTAGTTAACCCTTTAACGATCATAGCATTTTTATTGCTAAGATGTCGAAATAAATGAATGACACCGGTAATTAAGAACAAATATATTTTGAAATAAGAAAACGTGATTTTTCACATACATGATAAAAGGGATATTTTTAGATTAGGGGTGCACAACCTGTGGCCTGCGGGCCAAACTGATACCAGTAATTTTATACAGATTAACTTTCCTTATAATAATGACAGAAACTTTGCTATAAAAGAAAACAAACGTCACTTTTCAAATATTCTGGTGGCAAACGATTTTCTGGCAAAAAGGTTGTGCATCACTATTTTAGATAAAAATACCGGTGTCAGTGTTGCGTATCGGAATTAAAATTTTGTGGTTTCGTGGCGAAACCAATGAACGTTAAAGGGTTAACAAAAAAGTTCGCACAACACAATTAAAACCGCACATCTAGCAATTATCCCTCATTGATAATAATGCAACCAACATTTTTGTATGTTTATGTGACTGAAAGCTAAATTACCATGCATGTTATATTCTACTGTAAGCTTACTGTAGAGCACCAAAATAACGTATACAGGGTGTATCTAAACTCTTGGGCAAAACTTTACGGGGTGATCGTACACATCAAGACAAACAATATTAAATAGGAAACTAAGGGTCCCAAACGTTTTCCGAAGGAAGTAGGCGCCATTAAAGTTTGGGGTCCAAAATTTCAAATAAGCATAAAAAACTGAAAAATTGGTCGACTGATTTGCGGTTTTCACTAAAACAATTTTTTATGTCAGTATATTCTTAAAAATAAATTATAAAGATAAATTTCAAAAAATGTCGATAGAGGGCACTTTAAATTTTGGAGTAATGTTCAACTATTGTTTGCCGTTATTTTTTGCATCTCATTAAAAGTTTTCGGAAGCATAGACTTAAACTTAAATTTTGAACTCAAAATCTGAAAAGTTGGGAGTGGTTAAGTAGCGCAAACTGAACCATGTTCAAAGGTTAGAATTTCAAATGATTATAAAAAACGGAAAAATTGGTCGATTCATTTGCGGTTTTCGCTAAAACTATTCTTTAAATCAGTATTTTTTTGAAAATAAATTTCAAATATAAATTTCAAAAAACGCTTATAAGAAGGCGCCTTAGACTTTGGAGTAACGGACAACTATTTTTAACCATGATTTTTTAAATCTCATTAAATGCTATGATTATTTGAAATTTTGGACCCTAAACTTTAAGCCATTAGTGCCTAGCGTCCCTTTTTAGGGACGCTTCAAAAGGTGTATTCAGCACTGTTTTTGTCACCGGTAAAAAAGAAAAGCAATAATTATTTTATTTAAATGATGCATTTTCGTGATTAATGAACTAAACTTAAATCTTCTAAAAATAGGGGTGCCAACCAAATAAAATTTATGGAAAAGATGCTGGGCACTAATGGGTTAATGGCGCGTATTTCCTTAGGAAGACTTTTGGGACTCTTAGTTTCCCATTTAATATTGTTTGTCCTGATGTGTACCAGTAGCGGCTGGTCAGGGGGTGCAGCATCAATTTATTCACACCACTAAAATTGTATGGTAATTTCAGTTTTATTTAATCAACAAAATTTGTCGAATAAATAATATGAAAGATTCTTTTAAATTTTAGTGGTGTGAAAATTTGGATGCAGCACTCCCTGACGAGCCGCTATTGATGTGTACTATCACCCCTTAAAGCTTTGCCCTAGAGTTTAGATGCACCCTGTATAAGTTTTATCATATTTGAAGGAGTGAAACATCATTAACCTCTTAGTTCTGAAGCTAAAATAATAATTCAAATGCTTATTCGTTGATATTTTTTCAAACAAAATGACATTATAAATCACAAAAAAAATATCTTTTCCGAAATTAATCCTTTAAGCGCTTAGCAATTTTAGTTCTGGAGATTTTAGTTTTTATAAGTAAAATAACAGAGGTCTCTGAATGAGGACTCTGGAACCGAAGAGGTTAAAACACCTTTTCAACCACATACCATTATGGGTATGGACAGTGTTCACGCTGTCGCTCGCCATTGCGCCAAATTGCGACTAAATTCTTCATTTGGCGAGTAAACAAGTGATTCGATTCGCCAAATTGCTAGTGCTCAATTTTTGCTTTTTCTTTCTTTTTTCTCATACATATGCATTATATATACATTTGTAATATATTTGTAGCGGATAGTTGAAATCAGATTAATAATCGTTGTCGCAATTATAAAAACTTAGTTTTTTTTTTCTTTTTTTACATATTGAAAAAAAGGGGGTGCATTAAAGGATTAAAGATGATTTTTTTGTGCTACACGGCGAATCTATTTGGCTAATACTTTTTCATTTGGCGAATGTTTTTTATTTTTAATTAGCCAAATTACTAACGTTGGTCAAATGTCAGCGAGAACACTGGGTATGGACCATTATCTAGTATAGCCTCGTTAAACAAAACCCAAAACGAATTTATGATATCTGTGAAGATTCCGCGTTGCATGCAACACCCTTCATATAATTAATAAACATTTATTTCCCTATTACTTAATGTAGTATTAATCTGTGCAAAAATGTTCGAATAAAATTAAAACCTCAAAATAAATTAATTAATTAAATTTTAACTTATATAACCTTGTGTTTAAAATTTCTAAGATCTTTAATCTTTTAATTATTTAATCTATCAGTTATTCTTCTAAAAATGCATACCAATAGAAAAAATCACCTGTATTTGTTTTGTAATATGCCTTTATTATTGAAAAAAAATCAAACAATCATCGATTTAAATTCAAAGCAAAAACAGTTTCTTAAAAAAGAAAGAAAAAACCAATCGTTTTACATAGTCTGTACTTCGAACATCCATTATAATTCTACATTTAATTAATCCCAGTGTTTAATTTTAATTTCTGCGCGATAAAACCAAATTAAATTTATTTCACTCACAATAATACCTATATGAAAAATCAAAATTAAATCATCGTATTACCTTGCAGACGAAGAAAATTTCTTAAAAAATAGATTAAAAAAAATAGTTGTCTCGTATTAGATTCGACTAGATTTAATTAATCTCATAACGTTGAATTTTAATTTGTACATGACAAAACTAAATGTTATTCATCAATTAAGCAAAGTACTCAGAATGCTTCCAAAAATCACCTGACATCTAAAAATCTATACTAATAAAATCCGTGCGCCTCTGTCTGCTTGAAGCCGATTAAACTTCGCAACGCGGGCGAGTTGGAAGTCGCGAGAGGTGTCTTTCGATTGGAAATATTCCGGGGAAGTCATTTCGGGCATTTTCGAGACCGTGGGACCAAAATTAAAAAAGTTATGAATTAAAAACCCCTTGGGAATCGGAACGAAAATTGTCTCAAATCCGAAACGGCGCTCAAACGGAGCTCCGAGGCAGAACACTGCGCTACCTAGCGGTGAAGAACCTAACTTTTCCCCTTTGGCTAAAAGAAGAAACAGCCGAAAACCGCTTTTTCTACCGGCGCTAATTGCGTTTTTTTTGCGCGTTTTTTCTTAAACCATCATGCAGACAGTTTTTAAAGTAGAAAAAAACTGATTACATATTCAGTATCTGCGTAAAAATCTGCTTCTGATGAACTAAAAAATACGGAAAAATGTCTTAAGGGCGCGTAGTGCCCACCATGCAAAACCAAATATTTTTTTAACGCGACTATGGGCGCGAAGCGACCATAGTTCCGATCCACAATCTTTTTTTTTTTTTTTTTTCAAGTGCACGTGGCCCACAATGCGAAATCACATATTTTTAACGGGACCATGGATCTTTAATTTACTTTTTTTTGTGCTTGAGGATTCGAACACCAAGACTTGCTTATTTAATGAATTTTTTTGCTTATTATATACTGCTTAATACCGAGGTTCGTTTGGAAAAAGTGGCCCAGCTAGCGGGCGTAGCTCGCTAGTTCTTTAATAAAATCTAGCTATAGCACATAATTGTAAGTTGAGCTTCGCATATAAATAAATCCCTTCTTCTAAATTTTTTGTGAGAAAAGAACATTAAATTATTAAATTTAATCGTCCCTAAAAGAGCAATAAATTTCGTAATGAAACGAAAGTTGTTTTTATTTATGTTTGACTTAAAGGTGAGCATATTAACACTAAAAGTGCAAAGAGCAACCAATTTGACTGCTACTACATATGAATAATTCGATTTAAATCAGAAATGTCTTTAAAAAAGTATTAAATATGTATATCATTGCAGAAACAAGTTACTTTTAAAGGAAATTCTGGTGTACATCTTTTTTTACAAAACTTGAGTGAAATTTCCGACGCTTCTAGTGTTAACCCATTAGTGCCTATCGTCCATTTTAGGGTCGATTATAAAAAAGGCAATAAAGCACCTTTCACAACAGTAAATATAAATAAATAAACACTACTTTTCACGAGACAAATTCCTCAATAAACTAAGATGAAAGTTATTCGTCTTTTAAAAGTGGTGGGAAACCCAAAATTTCATATATAAATTGTATATAGTCCTGAACAGAAAAACAGCCTTTTTTTTAAACCATATTTTTGTTTATTTAAACTAGTTTTAGTAACTGCATAGCATTTTTGGATTTATTTGTTGGATGACAATTATTTGGCTGATTATCAATGTACTGTATTTCGCAGTATACCTCCGACTACTAGGTTTGAACGCGGATACAAGCATCGGAGTTGCCGAAGACCGATACTTCAGCGCGCATAAAGTGCCCTAAATTTGGGTACAAATAATTTAAATAATTTTTGACCTCTTCATTGCTCCGAAATTAAACTACGCAAAGAAATCTTTTTAAAAATCTGGTTTCTAAGTTTAAAAGACCGTATTTACGTTTAAAAATAATAATAAAATAAAATATAATATAAAACGCGCGTTTCATTTAGCCTCAACTTCTAATTCCAATATAATACAACATTTAATTAATATCGGTGTTTAATTTTAATCTCTGCGTGATAAAACCAAAATTAAATTTAATTCACTCACAGTACCTCTATTAAAAAATCAAAGTTAAATCATCGTATTATCTTGCAAACAAAAACAATTTCTTAAAACAAACAGAATGAAAAAAAAACAGTTGTCTCACATTAAACGGGACTAGATTTAATTAATTTCATAACGTTGAATTTTAATTTGTACATGACAAAAACTAAACGTTATTCATCAATTAAGCAAAGTACTCAGAATGCTTCGAAAAATCACCTGACATCTAAAAATTCTTTAATAAAATCTCGCTAAACGACAAAATTCTAAGTTGAGGATCACTTATAAATAAATCCCTTCTCATAAATTCTTTGTGAGAAAAGAACATTTAATTTAATCGTCACTAAAAGAGCATTTAATTTGGAATGAAATGAAAAGTGTTTTTATTTATGTTTGACGTAAATGTGAGCATGTTAATATAAATGACTGAATTCACCGAGATATGAAATGGATTTAGGGTATATATTTTATACGTAGTACTTGTCAGAAAAACAGGGAATTTTTTTACCGTACTTTTGTTCATTTTAGGATATTTTTCAAAACTTTAATAAACAAAAAATCCCTTTCTTTGTTTCATTATATGTCTTCATTCCTTTAAAAAATCCAAATTAAATCATCGCAGTAACTTCAAAACAAAGATATTTTCTTTTTAAAAAAAGAAAAGAAAAGGAAAAGAAGGGAAAAAAAGAAAACACGCGTTCTATAAAGCCTCTACTTCTAAAATTCATTATATTACTACATTTAATTAATGTCGGTGTTTAATTTTTATCTGTGCATGATAAAAACAAATTAAATTTATTTCCCTCACATTAGTACCCCTATCAAAAATCATCGTATTATCTTGCAGACAAAGAAAACTTCTTAAAAAATGGATAAAAACAAAACAGTTGTCTTATATTAAATTGAACTAGAATTAATTAATCTCAAAACGTTGAATTTTAATTTGTGCATGACAAAAACTAAATATTATTCATCAATTAAGCAAAGTACTCAGAATGCTTCCAAAAAACATCTGACATTTAAAAATTCTTTAATAAAATCACGCTAAAGGACAAAACTCTAAGTTGAAAGTCGCTTGTAAACAAATCCCTTCTTGTAAATTCTTTGTGAGAAAAGAATATTTAATTTAATCGTCCCTAAAAGAGCAATTAATTTCGTAATAAACGAAAATTGCTTTTATTTATGTTTGGCGCAAAGGTGAGTATGTTAATATAAATGTATGAATTCACAGAGATATGGAATGGATTGTGGGTATGTAATTTTTATGTAGTACTGGTCAGAAAAATAGGATTTTTTTTTTTATATTACTAAACAATTTACAAAATTTTAGAGAGGTGTTACAACGAAATTAAAGAAATTATAAAAGAAACAGTATTATTGAAAATAAGAATAAAAATGGAGTCTTTTATAACGGACTTAGACAACAATTTGAAACATTAATTGCTTTTATTGAACAGAATTTTTACCCTCCCATCAAGGATGAGCTTTCCGCGGTTTTACACACCAGTATTTTGTTAGAGAAATGTTATTTTATTTAATCGGAACATTTTTACGATTTAATTCTTTAACGATCAAAGCATTTTCATTTCTAAGATGTCGAAATAAATGATTGACACCGGTAATTAAGAACAAATATATTTTTAAATAAAAAAAACATGATTTTTCACATACATAATAAAAGGGATATTTTTAGATAAAAATACCGGTGTCAGTGTTGCAAATCGGAATTAAAATTTTGTGGTTTCGTGTCGAAACCAATGAACGTTAAAGGGTTCACAGAACAAAATTTTTTTGAATAAAAATACTGGTTGACAAAAACGCGGAAATCTCTTCCCCCTCCCCCCCCTATCTCCGATCTAAATATAATCTCGATAAAGAATTGTTTGTACGACCAAATTTAATATCGGATTCATGTTCACCTTTTCCAATTACAAGCTTTCTCCCAGTCCTGCCAATGTAATAATTTAACCCCTTCACGCCGGGAGACATTTACGACATTTACAATGTTTTGTCGCAGGATTTTAAAAACAGAAATTTTTATTTGTTCATAAAAATAATTGATAAGAAAATTTTCCGATAAAATAAGGCAAATTATATCGTAAAATTTAACTGGTGGGGATAAACTAGAATTCTTAAGCTTTTTTGCGGCACGTAAATGTGTCGCTAGTCTCTAAGGGGTTAAGTAACTTTTTCTATAATATAAGGTAGTTCATAAACCCCAGCAAGATCCTCATGCACTATAGGGTCAACTTGCGTATTAAGTAAACTTTCTTTTAATTATTTTTTTACCGTGCTTTTGTTCTTTTTCAGATAATTTCAGTAACAGCATGAAATTTTTGCGTTTGTATGTTGGATGACAATTTTTTGGCTGATTGTCAATGAATTGTCTTTAGCAGTATACTCCCCCCCCCCCTCCGACTACTATTTCTGAACACCGACACAAAAAGAGTTGAGGAAGGCTGATTTTTTTTCAGCGTGTATAATGTCCCTTGAATTTTTGTACAAATATGTTTTAAGTTTTTTTTCAGCTTCATTTTTTTTATATTAAACAACTCAAAGAAATATTTTATAAAAAAAAAAAAAAAAACTGGTGTCTAAATTTAAGAGACCGCATTTACGTTAAGAAAAGTAACCATTATTGGCTGACGCCATCACTGTTTCAGCTCTCAGCGGGCGGTGTACAACGAAAAACAGTGCATTGGAATTCAACCAAATCTCTGTCATTCAATACATAAGCGCAAAATATGATTGTTAGATATGTACGTATAACAGTTAACTACCTCGCTTTTCAAAAAGACACAGCAATTATTTCTTAACATCATCTACAGAATTTGTATTGCTTTGAAAGCAATTTAGAAATATTCCGCAAAATTACTTAATGTATGCGTATGGATTTATAATCGCATACTATTTACAGATATCTTACTGTTTCCTTGGGAAAATAAAACTTTTCAATAAAATCTGTAATGTTTTACGAAATCCTTTGTGTAATAGACGAATATTTTTTTACAGTGAGCAATACATTTAAACCTATTATATATTGATATTATGTAAAAATGTTAATAAGGAATCAGCAGTTTGTCGTGTGACGATTAATTCATTTTTACAGTAACATATCTTTATTGCTAGATTAGTGATGCACAACCTTTTTGCCAGAAAATTGTTTTCCACCAGGATATTTGAAAAGAATAGTTTGTTTTATTTAGTAGCAATGTTCCTGACATTATTATAATTTGAAATTTATTTTGCATAAAAAATAGTGGTATCATTGTGGCCCACTGGCCGCAGGTTTAGCACCGCATGCTAAATTATATCCACTACCTTATCGTTTCAGCTATCAACGCTCATTATGTACCATAATTTGAATTAAGGAAAATACGTCGGATGATCAAAATATCTGTGTTCATGTGCTTGATATAGTTTTTCAAATCTTCTTAAAAATGAGGGAGGGGAAGGAAATGCAATTGGATTGTTTTTAGTATAGTAGCCTGTCCCATTTACATGCACGTGTCCTTCTCATTTCTTTCTTCCTTTTCTTTCACATAAATATCGCCTCCGAAAAAAGGTTTAACCCTTTAAATCCCATAATAGAACACGTTCTAGAAATTTTGTAGTTCAGAAAATCTATTTTTTTTTTTTTCTAAAGCTTATATTACTGTTTTAATTTTCTGGTGGAACTAAAATATACGATTTAAAATATCTTAAAATATCTCCGGCGGTTTTGAATCCAGAGGGTTAACTAATCCATTAACGCCCGAATTATTTTCTTCGCTAAAATTTAAATTTTGTATTTCCCACCACTTTTAAAAGGAAATTAATTTTTATCTAAATTTATCGAGAATCCTGTCTCTTGAAATAAGGTACATATTTTTCTTCCTCTTTACTGGTGGCAAAACCGCTTTCTTGCTGTTTTTGTAACTGTCCTCAAAAGAGGACGCTGGGCGTTAATGGGTTAAAAAATTAAACTCGAAATAATTTATCTCCAATAAACTTGACTACATTCAATTAATCGCATAAAGTTTAATTTTAATTTGTATATGATAAATGGTATTTTTTTTAAATTGTTAAACAAAATATTTGAACATTCTTTCCAAAAATCCCCTGTCATCTAAAATTACTTTAATTGTGTGCCAGTCAAAAGAAGAATTATAATTTAAGAAACTCTAATAAAAGCTTCAAGAAAACCCATTAAACAAAACATTTAATTTAATCACCTGTAAAAGAGCAATTAACACCATGATAAAACAAAACGATTTTTATTTATGTTTGATCTAACGCAAAGCAAATTAATTGCTACACACATAATAAATATTATTAGGTTCACTATAGGTTAATACATTACGTCCAGTATTTATTACGCCCAGAGAGCTCTAATAACTTAATCATTTCTATCATTAATTTTAATTCGAATATTTCATTGAATGAGATTTATAAAAATACAGTCGACTCTCGTTAATTCGAAATCGGATAATTCGAATCTTCGCTTAGTTCGAACTAAACATGAAGTCCCGAAATTTTCAATGGCAGAATAACGTTAAAAATTTTCATTAATTCGAACACATTTTCTTTTGACTTCGTTTAATTCGAACTAACGAGAATTTCGATTTTTCATTTTTCTTTTCCTTCTCACGGTTTTCTGATCATTTGAATAACTTTCTTTCTTTGATTTTTGTGAAAATTGTTCCTAACGAGTGTACATATAATCCAATGCATTTGATATCCACTTTCTTAGAGCCCCGTCTGTCCATCAGTGACGCTTTAAATTTTTCTTCCATTGTACTTTTTTCTAATCTTTTATTAGCTTATGTATTTATACATTCTAATTTAATATTAAGTCATATTCTAATGATAAGAGACAAAATAAGTTTAAAAATCACTATAACATTAATTCCTTTGTAACAGTACCATATTAAGCATGTTTTCCATAATTCGAACTTCGGATAATTCGAACATTTCTTGTGGTCCCGACGAATTCGAATTAACGAGAGTCGACGGTACTTCACGGCAGCCAAGTAGCTCCTACGATTGAATTAGATAAAATTTTCTTCTTTTAATACCGGTGAGAAAGTAATTAAAATTTTTGTAAGGAGTGCCAGTCCGACGGGTTTAATGTTGTACTCGTACATGTGCATACCCCATGTTTGAAATGATAAAATTTCAAGAAAATAATGCTATCACGAGTCTAGGATGAATTACAAATAATAAAAGATTGAATTTGACATGACTTAGGAGAAATAAAATAAAATATTCATATTAATAGCTTGAAAAGTTTTTATTATTTTATTTATTTTCTTATCATGTCAAGAACTATATAAGAATTACGAGGAATAAAAAAATTCCATTTTGTAGATTATTTATCTCTAATACATACTATTTACAGCTAAAATAATAAGAACTAAGACGAAAAACATAATAAAAAATGTAATTTAAAGGATAAAAATTAAAGAGTTTCATAATTAGAAAGAAAATTGCTTTAACCCTTTAACGATCATAGCATTTTCTTTGCTAAGATGTCGAAATAAATAAATGACACCGGTAATTTAGAACAAATACATTTCTAAATAAGAAAACGTGATTTTTCACATACAAAATAAAAGGGATATTTTTAGATAAAAATACCGGTGTCAGTGTTGCGTATCGGAATTAAAATTTTGTGGTTTCGTGGCGAAACCAATGAACGTTAAAGGGTTAAGAGGTCAATGAATTACGTAAATGTTATGCATACCAGCTCCAGCTATTTTTAAATTTTTGAACTAGTTATTATTATTATTATTATTATTATTATTATTATTATTATTATTATTAAAACAAAAAAAATTAAACGAATTTTTTATATTTTAACAAATTTATGGCCCAGTTCAATTGAATCGTAAAGGGCTTAATTTGATTAAGATTAAAATAGATTTGAATGCTTTCTGATTTAAATTTAATGAAAATGTCTTAATTGTAAGATTGAAATACGGGGCTGCACAGGCGACTATTTTTATATTTTGTGCACCAGCATTTTTCTGATGGAATTTCTTAAGTAAATTTTTCTTGCAAATGTTTCCAGAATTGGCATAAACGCAGTGGTTCCCTAAATTTCTTGGTACGCGACCCATATTTCAATGAAAAAAATTTTCGCAACCAACCTTTCAGTTAAAAGAAATTTCATGACCCACCCAAGATAAATTATATATCAGTATAACAATTTTTGTATGATCTCTATACGCTCATCTATCTTATCCTATGAAAAACGCAAATTTTCGTACGGAAGATACACGATCAACAAAAACAAGAATCGGTAATCCCAATGTGTGTAAGTGAATAGGAATTAAAACAATGCACAAACGATAGTTAAAAATCTGTTTAATTATTTTGAAAATATAACTTTATAATCAATAAGATTTCTGGTACTCATGTTTACCAATGTATGAACATATATATACACGCCGTTTGTCTCAGTACTACTTGTCTTTCAAAAACAGCAAAGTAGAAAAAGCATGTTCTCATAAGAAATAGTGTTGAATTTCAATAAGTGTTGAATTTCGTCAAGGACCTCAAAGCTGAATTAAATATTTCTTGATATTCTGTTCGTATATTAATTTAGAAGAGGGGGGGGAATTAAGGATTTTCTTTTGAAATATTATTTCCTGTATAAATTGTCATATGTTTTTAACCCTTTAACGTTTATTGGTTTCGCCACGAAACCACAAAATTTTAATTCCGATACGCAACACTGACACCGGTATTTTTATCTAAAAATATCCCTTTTATTTTGTATGTGAAACGTCACGTTTTCTTATTTAGAAATATATTTGTTCTTAATTACCGGTGTCAATCATTTATTTCGACATCTTAGCAATGAAAATGCTATGATCGTTAAAGGGTTAAACAGATGAAATAAAAGACAGTTTGATGACAAACCTCGATTGTTCCGCGACCCTAGATTGGGAACCGCACGCATAAAGGATTTCTGCTTTAAGAAAGTGGTGTCAGTTAAAATTAAAAAATAGTGGCCTGTGGCAGTCTTGAAATTTAAAAAATTGAACTTTAAATTTTCAAATCCTTCATCTTAAAACCAATCATATTTTCTCCGCATTAAAATTTCGATATACAAATAATTATTTTTTAAATTGCGTCTTTAATGTATCAAAGATTTAATACTTCTATTTTATAAATATTATGGTACCTGTTAATGTAATCCTTATATTAAAGCTGCATGGAAAATATATATTTCTTCATGGTTACTAGCACTATGGCTTAAGAAGAATCTTTTTTATTTTCAAGACGCCTGTTTTGAAAACGCTGAATGAATTTGTCTTTTTAAGGAAATACGGCTTTGGCATTAAACTTTTGGGGGAAACTTATCACGAAAATTGCACTGAAGCGAAAAAGCTAATTTTACAGTTGAACAGTTATAAAAGTTTTCAGATAGTGATATATAATGACATAAAAGTTCCTAAAGTTGTGTATCAAACATCATTCTTATTTAATTATCATTATCACTATCAATATCATTGTTATTTTTGAAAATATCATTTCTAACGCCTATACCCTATTTTTTTTTTTTTTTTTTTTTTTTTTTTTTTTACATAATACGTAAAATTACCTTAACATTTAAAATTAATTCATGTTTTTTAATTAAATATAGCTAAAATCACATTCGTGATACTTTGTAAAACTAAACACTTTCTCGGAATTTCCAATGCATTTTTAATTGTAAATGTGCAAACATTGCAAAAAATCTATGCAATATTATTCACACAAAATTAATATCAGACAAGGTTGTCTGAATTTATTGAGTAATTTAACCAATGTTTCAGATGTTACGTTACACTAACATATAATATCCCACTAGTTACAGATAAGCCAGTTAAAAATAAAGAATACTTTTGTGAATTGTGGGTAAATCGCAAATGGTTATTAAACATTTTTGTTCAAAATTTTGCTATATTTTCATACATAAAGATACATTTCTCTGTTTTCACAACATATCTGTTATATTAAATTACTCAACTGATCAATATTTTTGAAAAAAAAGAAAAGAAAAGAAAAGAAAAAACCTTTCAAATAATGCCTATTTTTGCCTCTTTTAGAGATTTTTTTTAATATTTTATCACCGGTTTTTCAAAAAAGAAATATTGACCTAAATGAATCCAAAATATGCTTGAATTGAATATTACAAAATTCACAATAAAATTTTACTGGTGAGAATAATAAATTAATTGCCCGTTTACCCGTTCATGGTACGGGCAAATCATGATTAGCAAGAACACTTTGCCCGTATGACATACGGGAAAATCAAGGAAGCTGATAACATTCAAATTAAAAAAAAAAAAAATCTGTTAATTTTCTTTCGCAAATAAAAAAAGAGACTTCAATTTTACTTTTCAATGTGTCATAGTTTTAACCCATTGAAATAATTTATCTTCGTAGAAATAGGACTTCAGTTTTTTTTTTTTTCTTTTCTTTATCATTTTCTTTCTTCCCCTTTTTTATGAAGAAACTTTTCACGGAAATTCAACTCCAGGGAAAGAGTTAATTTTACAGTTCAAAAGCTTTAAAAGTCTGCAGATGATGATTTATGTATAAAGACATAAAAGGTAATAGATTTGTGTTCTAGATCAAACACATTATTTTAACTTATACTTTCGTTTTCTTTGAAAAAAAATTCTAACAGCAAAATATGTTAACTTAATCTCATTAAGATCAAAATTAACATTCCTTTATTAATTAATTATTCAATAAAATTAAAAAAATATGTATGTATAACAAGAATTTTGTATTATTATAAAATATTAAAATCATATTACTTAAATATATAGTAAATTATTTTTTTTAAATTTGAATAATTAATAGAATTTGTAATGTTTTTCATATGCAATATTTCAAGAAAGATTATTTATAAAGATCTTTTAATCCCTTCACTACCAGATGTACGTCATGTGTAATATTATGTGCAGGGCCTCATCGCAAATGGAAACATTCGCACCAGTAAATTTTAGTATATTTTTTCTTTTTTTAAATGTTGTGTACTACTAATAAAAACTTTAACCTTCCTACCCTGTTCAAATTTTACTCAATCTTGATAAAAACATTCCTCACCAGAATTGTTTTTTAAAACATTTTAATATATTTAATTGACTTACTTATCTGAATCTTTTATTTAGCTTTCAATATGAAAAAAGTTCTGGTTCGAATCGTATAAAACAAATTTTAGTTATGGGTCGATTAGACCCATTCAGGGTAGGAAGGTTAATTAAAAAGTAAAACTACTTCGGAAACTACTTCGAATAAACTACTTCGGATAACTACTGAACTACTTTCTACTTCGGATCTACTTCGGATTACCCTGTCAAAAAATTTCGTCTTTTTCTCTTTTTTTGTATTTCTTTTCTCTCTTGAGATTTTAGCACATGTATGTGCTATGGCTAGACTTACGTTCATGGATCTTCTACGATGTGATAAACATGTAGTCATATACGGAAGAAGTAGAATAGGGGTGCACAGCCTGTAGGCCGTGAGCCACAATGCTCCACTATTTTCATGCAGAATACTTTTCCTTATAACAATGACAGAAATTTTGTTATTAAATAAAACAAACTCCAATTTCCAAATATTCTGGGGGCAAACAATATTCTGGCAAAAGGTTGGGCATCACCATAGCTGCCAACATCTTAATCTTTTTTGGCCCGGAAAAATTTTATAATAAATTTTACCAATAAAAATCGCCGTTGTCTACCGATTAATTAAGACAAAAATTTCTGTTACATTTTTCCGGGCCAAAAAATCAGAAGAGTTGGCAGCTATGCATCACTAAAGTCGCACTTCTGGATATCTCATAAAAACATCATCTGTTCACCTGCGGAATTACGGCATAAATATGGCGAAATTACCTATACATTTCTACTGGAATAATAATAATAATAATAATAATAATAATAATAATAATAATAATAATAATAAAACACGCACACTGTTCTAGTAATAAAAGTTTAAAAAGTTAAAATCTAGTAGTAAATATTATGATCTAGTAATAAAAGAGTTAATAATAAAGATTTTTTTTTAGTTGGAAATATGCACATCAATAAATATACAAGATTTCGAAGTTATGTGCCAAAGAAGACATTATTTTAACATTTTCTTATCTTTCTTTGAAATAGCTTAATTAAAAAAAATCAATAAAAAATCATTTCTACATTAAATAATAAAGATTATGAACAACGAAAAGATAGAACAATGTAAGTTGTTTTATTCCTGAATAAATACTTATAGGTAATAATATTAAAAAAAAAAACAGTAAAGTCTAGGAATGTATACCAGAATTATGAAGTGTCACATAACAATGAAATTTCATCCTTTTGTCTACATTTTTTTTAAATACAGAAATATAACTAGTTCAAATCAGTCATGTTTTTTATTCTTTGTAATAAGGTCGCATCAATCATTTTTACTGATACACATTCTATCGCATGACGTAATTTAAAATAAATAAATAAATAAAAGAATTCGAATTACTATCTCGAAGGCGATATGAAGTAGTAAATTTCACAGACCGAATTGTCTGTACATAATTCTTTGTGGTTCATTAAAGTACTATATACCTGGTGTAAATTTGCTAAAAAATACCATTTAATTCAGGCCTGTGCCATTTTCAGTAGGCAGTGGCCATGCGCGTAGCCAGGGGGGGTGCCCGCCCCCCCCCCCCGTTCACGCAGACACATGAAGGATTTTAAAACTTAAGTAAAATAATCAGCATTCATAAAAAAAGAATAATTGAAAGCAATGTAATTAAAAACAATTAACAATTTTTATTTTTCATACATCCTGTTCATATATCACTTCTGCGGAACACAACAACAATTTCTCAAGTATCATGATGCAACAGCTGATAATTAATATTTTCACATTACATTTGTACTGATTTATCAATATTTAAAAAGTAGAGTATTTTAGATTTTCAAATGTTCGGTAAGCAGGCGCCAGACACTACTGGCCTGCCGTTAATCCAATTTTGCAAGACGCCATTACATTAAATGTTCACACTGACAATAGACTCCCCCCCCCTCCACTGAAGATATTTGTGAAAAAACAAAAACATTTGAATCTAGATATGGAAACTATGCTTAATAATTTTTATCTTTTAAATAATAATAATAATAATAATAATAATAATAAATATTAAAGCCTGCCAGTCACATTAAAGAGAGAGAGAGAAGAAGAGAAAAATCTGTTTTATTCAGTTTTCATTCTCTTGGCCTGTATCATTCCGAAATGGGCAAAAAAATTATATTTAATTTGTTAATATACTTCGCACTTTACCAAGCGTATTTAACCCTTTAATTCACGTGCTAAAACACGTTCTAGAAATTATGCAGTTCATTTCACACCAGAAAAATTCAATGGCTAATTTCGTTTTAATTAAATACGGAATGTTCTGTTATTGATTAAAGCAAATATTGTTGTTTTAATTTTCTGGTGGGAACTGAAATATACGAATTAAAATAATCTGGGCGGTCTCGGGCGGTTTGGGATCCAGAGGGTTAAAAAATATGGGACAGCCAGAAAAGAGAAAACGAGCTTTAGAAAAACCTGCAAAAAATGCAAGACAAGTCAGGATATTTTTAAAGAAAAAATAACTGTCCAACATGATGTCAAATCTCCAGACGCCACAGTTACCAAAGAAAGTAAGAATAGTTTATCATGCTCTCTTAAAGCGGATCTGAAATCTGTGCTTAACAAACGCTAAACTTTCTGACACATTTTATGACTTTTTTTTTTTTTTTTTTTTTTTTTTTTTTTTTTTTTTTTTTTTTAAACGTAAAGGCACAAAATTAAGGCACAAGATTCGATTTCAATAAACGTGTACATTGAAGCGATTTGGAATCGAATTGCGTATTCCATTTTTTGATAAATATAAAATTATCGAGTTTAAGTTACTTTTGTACTTAAACTTTTGTATTTACTTTGTTTACTTATGACTGAATCAATCAGTGATACGTCTAATCCGACGTGGTACCTGGTTACGAAACACCAGCAGTAATATCTTTATTGTGGCAATGAGATCGGAGTTTATAATGTGGTTTTATCATAAAATTTGACTAAATTCTTTAATATTTTTATTTATTGTGACATTTATTATGTTCATAATTATGCTGCTTGTTTATGCATATATGCGCATCCACACTAGAGATGAGACGGGCTCAGCCCGTACCCAAAAACCCGAGCCCGCGCCCGACACGGGTACATTCTGAACCGAAAGATTTTATTTATTCTTGAGTAGAAAAGATTGAAAAAACTTTTTTTCATTTAAAATTGCGTATTTATTCCTTTTCAAATCATTTTGATCAAAATGACGGGGAACCGAAGTAGCGTTTATTTATTCCAGTATTTGATTGCTGTTTGAAATGAAAATTTGTGATAATTACAGATTTATGTCTACATAATTTCCGACGACAACCTCTGAATGGCGCCATTCAAAATAAACACCAGCTATGAATTTGCTTTTAGTTGGCTTTTCGTTAATAAAAGTTTTTCTTCTTTTAATAAGATCGTTTTTTTTATTTATTATTTAGTTACATAACGCGAAGAGAATACTTTCTTTTGTTATTAATAGACGAAAGTTAGCTGGAGGCTTGCAAATTATTTAATCTTCTATTGTGCACGAGTTATTGTTGTTTTTCATATGAAAATTAGTGATTGTTCTATCTATTTGTCAACATGAACACTGTTTCATGCTGAGGACGGTATACATTTTCGAAGTAAACTCTCCTCCGTAAGTAAACATAATTACCATCTTATTCTGGTATAAAGCAATTGTTCGGTGTTTCTTCTTTTCCGATAAAAGCATCAGACCTTTAAAATAACGTCATCTTTTTTTTTTTTTTTTTTTTTTTTTTTTTTTTTTAATTTTACATTGATTTTCTGGCACCTACCAATTAAGGAACATTGTTATGAGGAAGGAATCGATTATAATTAAAGTTGTACATTTTTTACAGAAAATTGAAGAACGTTGTTCGTTTCGCCAGATTACGAATAGTAGTTTCTGCAAATTTCATGCATTTATTCATTAAGTCACAAACATGTACATGAAATTTACTTTTTAAATTAGGAAAAAAATTAAGATTAATTTTAAGAGTCAAGTATATATTTATTTGATACGGATTTTGATAAGATTGAATTTAAATTTTCATTTAACAATTTTATCTGAGTAAGAAATTTTTAACACCATAATAATAAATTTATAATACAATAATAATAAACATAAATAATTAACATAAATAAGTAATCAACATAATAATAACTTTTTAATACCATAAATACCATATAATTTTGTTTTGTATATTTTTGGTATCGGGCTCGGGCTCTGGTAACAAAAAATCTTTCGGGCTCGTGCGGGCCCGGGTCCTGGAAAACGAGCCCGAGCTCATCTCTAACTCACACACATGTATGTGTATTTCGCCTGATGAGATTTCACTGCTGTAAGAAAATTTATATATTTTTTTTACCATTAGATTTAGTTTAGAACCTCTTCTAATACCCCTCACAAAAACAAATTGTGTTTGAGCCTTTTTTTAAAAAAAAAAAACACCACAAAATTACTTTCTAAGATAAAAGCTTGTTTAAAACGGAAATTCGAGCAGTCTCATGAGATTCCGTTTTAACAGGTTTTATTATATGAGATATTGTTTGTACCCAACAGGTCCGGGTTAAAAAATCTGGGCACCCCCCGTTTAAAAGGCTGGCTACGCCTATGGGGGCGCCCCTCATCCTTGGCACTCGATAATGTTCGTTATTATTTTAATGACTGAAATCATGCAGTAATTTTATCGCAGGGTATTTGTATACAAGCACGTCTTAACCCCTTAAATGGTTTGCCCAAACGGCGTTCGGGAAAGACGAATTTGTTTATTGCATCATTTAAAGTATTTCGACACAACTATTATTTCCGGGCTCCCAAATGGTCCGCCAACTGAACATCAATATTTTCATAAAAAGATTTTCGTTTTATATTTTTCTTTCAAACTGCGCAGAAACCACATTCGTAGGTTAGTTTGAGTACAAATTCTGTCGAAACCTATTGGGAAATTTTCTGTTAAAAATATCGGTGTTCAGTTCGTGGACCATTTGGGTTTTGCTAAATTTTACGAATATTTTACTTAAATAATAGTGGTGTAGATTCGCTATTTTCAATTTATTAAACGGAAAAGAATTAACCATTTAAGAGGTTAACATAATGCTATTGACAGACAAAAGGACCTTACGATTCTGGAGTTAAATTCCAAAATTCCAAACTATACATTTTTTTATAAGACGTTTATCCCAAAAATGCTTGTATGGTGCGGTGTCACAAACTTTAATCGCGTCTATAATAGCAACAATAACAAATAAATAAATGTATAAATAAACACGAGAAAAATAAATTTTGCTGGATTTCTTTTAGGATGTGAAAATACACTTTTCCTTATTTTGAAGACGTGGATTTAGTTTTAAATTAAGTACAAAAACAAAGACAGTCAGCACAGTGACGAATTTATATGGGTGATGGTTTGGAAGTGCTTTCATTGATGGAAATTATTCTGCACTGTTTTCTTAATTTTTATAAGCAAATTGAAAAAAATAAACTTTAAAATTTTAAAAGTCAAGAAGGAAAAAGTAACCTGGCACTTCCTTTTCCGTTCAATAAATTGAAAATAGCGGATTCTCACCACAATTTTTTAAATAAAATATTCTTAAGATTTAGACTAAACATTTTCGCCATTAAGTAGTATGAATTTAAAAAAAAAAAAATTGTGGTATCAAAAGGCTTTTAATGATGAATTAAGCAAATCCGTCTTGCCCAAACGAAGTACGGGCAAATCAGTTAATGGGTTAAGCCAGGGGTGCAAAAATCTAGGCGCCAGAGGGTAGTCTCTCACCACTAAAATTTTAAAGTTTTTTTCGCTCAAAATTTAATAGCATTCTAGCAGGAATTTTACACGAAATATGAGACGAAGAAAAACGAAAAAAATTTTGTGGCGAGAAACTGCCTGCTGGCGCCTAGATTTTTGCACCCCTGGGTTAAGCCCTTTATCTCTCGTACAAAACAGCCGGGTGAGTGGACAACAGCAAAAAGAAATTAGTCTGATGTAGCAATTCTAAAACTTTCTTCTATATTATGCATATTAATACTTCCAGAAAAATGAGGCATAACAGCTTCACCGGTTAGGTGATCTAAACCAAAATTTAATCAGCAAATATTTATGTGAAGTTCTAACAGAATCAGAAGTTTGAGTAAAATCACTGCATTAGTTTTTGAGATAGAATCATTACAGAAATCATAATTAAATCTGTAGAGAAGCACCATATGTTGAGCGATTTACTCCAAAATCTAAAGAATATTAATTTATATCAAGGACTAGACACATCTGAATTTTAATGAAAATTGGTACAATAGTTTCTGAGATATAGCCACTGCGACAATCATAAATAATGCTGCATAGTAGCACCACCTGTTGGGCGATTTACACCAAAAGATAAACAGCACCATATTGTATCAAGAGCTAAAGAAATCTAAAGTTTTAAGTGAAACTTCGTCCATTAGTTCTTCAGATATAACTATTGCTAAAATCGCAAAAAAGGCTGAATAGCAGCGACATCTGTTAGGCGATATACACCAAAAACTAATCAGATAAAAGCTAACTTAATCTATTTTTTTTAATTCCTAGCATTTGTTCTTGAGACAGAGCATTCACAAAATTTTTGTCACATACAGTGTGACAGATAGATTCACAGACAGGCATCCTGTATTTTGGATTCTCTTACCTCTAAAACATATAAATCTGTCAAAAACCGGAATTCGAAAATTTGCACGATTCCATTTCTTTTTTCTTGTATAGACAGAAGAAAGTAAAATGATGGATTTTCATACACATGTGACGAGAGAGTGTTGGAGGAGGTGAAAAACGTTTATTTTTCTTTTACTTCTTAAATATAGAAAATAACTATTTCAAATTATTACCAAATTTAAGCAAATTTTCAAAGTCTGTTTCTAGTTTACAATGCATTTTTACTTATTTTGAAATCGGCAATTCAAATATTAGGGATTTTAAAGAAAGCATTCTTTATAATGGAATTTTACTTCTTAAAAGTTTAAAAATCGGTAACCTTCAAAAGGGTGCCAAGAAAAACTTCGAAAGTCACCATGGAGTCCGCGGGCGTCACGTTCGGCAACCCTGATTTAATTGGTCTCTTGCATTAAAACAATGAGAGGAAGATTTCGAATAAATATTTTTTATTGCAGCAAACATATGAATGAATTACCCGTTGATATAAGAGATCTCATTACATAAATATTTTCTAAATTTCCTTTGTTTTGTACCATAACTCTAAACACTTTAACACCGGGAAAATTTACACAACTTTTATAAAATATATTTGAAAACCAGAAATAGGATTTAAAATAATTTAGTTTATTTGTTAATTTTATTACATTACAACTGGTATGTAACTTATTTCATGAAGATTCTCCCAGTTTGAATCGACAATTAGTCCAGTGATCGGTGTCTAATAGACATCTTCCCGGCGCTCTAGTGTTATTTTTTCTATTTCGTTAGCGTAAAACAAAACTTTTGCAATGGAAAAAAGACTTTTTAATTATCTCACAAACTTTTAAATAAAATCGATAATATTAATTTTAAAAAACAAGAAACCTAATTGACTTTTTAGAGCTAATATCAGATAAAAGAAACAGAAATATTCATATAAAATAATAATATCTACAGGCATGTTCATTCGAAACTCTTGTCCAATCACCTTTCTTCCATTTTTAATAATAACAGGAGGAAAACGAATACAGAAGACTTATGTAAAATTATCTGAATTCAATTAAAGGGTAAGCGAGGTAAAATAAATATTTAATATGATTAAAAATTGACATGCAAAGGAAAAAGATCTAACAAATTTACACAGAAATCGGTCCTTTTAACCCGGGAGAATGCGCGCTTACCCAGGGTATAAATGGTTTTAACCTTGTTATCAATAAAATCAAACTGTAACTGTATTTTATTTAGACGGAGACAATTCTAATAAATTCTTCGATAAAATAAGTTGAAGATTACTTTAAAAAAATTAGTGGTTGCAGTTGCAAAAACCATACGCACTCCGGATCTAAAAGGCCCGGCGCGCGTCCTCCCAGGTTAAGCGTAGGTTTCTTTCTTTGTTTGTAAATTGTGATAATTAGTTTCCAGTTTTGTTAACTTCTTAACTGATCAATATTTTTGAAATAAACTTTCAAGTAATGCATATTCTTATGTATTTTACAAAATTTTTAATCTTTCATTACTGGTTTTTCAAAACAGAAATTTTAGCCTAATTGAATCAGAAAAAATTATTGCTTGGATTAAAATAATGCAAAATTTATGATAAAAATTTACTGGTGGGAATAATAAATCATGATTGACAAAAACACATTGCTTGTATAACCTAAAGACAAATCAGGGTAGGGATTAATTAAGATATCTGCCTACATTAAGATGGCTGTATTCGAGAAAATTATCGATATTTTTATTGTTTTATTTGAAAGAGCAGTCGTTTACAATTCCATTTTAGTTTTAATTTTATTTCTATTAGAAAAATATTAGACTAATCATGTTCTACTGGACTAATAGAAGATGAGCTATGGCCAATTTAACCCCTTGAGGGGCGGCGGTATATATTATACACCACCTACGATTGATGAAGATTTACACCAGAAAAATTTCATTAAATTTCCCTTTTCTAACTTTGGTGGAAAACAGACGTGAAAATGCTTATCCTCTTTTTGATATAACTTTTTTACAAATTTCCGGTGGGAGTTCAGAATTACACGAACGCAATTGCTTGCCCCTCAAAGGGTTAATAAACAGGAAGTAATAAGTAAATTACAGGAAAAGGACATAGGAAAGCCAAGAGAAACGTAAACAATGCCTGTATGCATCTTTTCTTACCTTCTTAGATTAAATCATCAACAATCCTTTGCTAAATTTCTACATTAATTTTACATGCATCTGAAAGATATAAAAAAAAAATCTTGAATCTTGTCATTTCTGGGAAATCATTTTTCCCGTTAACTCCATGTTCGATAAATTTAATTATTTAAACATCATTACACACATTTTTTAAACATATTTTGTATTATATTTTATCACAATGCTTTCCATATTACTGCGTATGCTATGAACTACAGTCTAAGCTTTATGTGATAGATACTCGAATATAAAAAAAACTGATTTGAACTAGTTCACTCGTATCTAAAAAATAACTCACAATCTTCGTCAGATGCTTTATCTTAATGGGCATTTTTATAACGGAATAGTTATCAAATGATAATACCTCAAAAGAAGAAGAAATTAAATTAATTTTTTACAGGAATGTTTGATTTTTAACCCGGGAGAACGCGCGCTTACCCAGGGTATGAATGGTTTTAACTTTGCCACCAATAAAATCATATTATAACGCTCACTTTATTAAGACGAAGACAGTTCTTACAAATTTTGCGATAAAATGAGTTGAAGATTACTTTTAAAAAATTATTGGTTACAATTGTAAAAACCGTACGCACTCCGGGTCTTTTAGGCCCTGCGCGCGTCCTCGCGGGTTAAGCAATATCTTCCAAATCTTTCATTCAAAAGTTCAATTCCCTTTCCTTTTGGAGGTAAAACTTAGTTTCAAATTTCGTCATCTATGAAAGAAAATGAAAGTCTGTTTTGTATTTTACTAGTTCTTATTAAAACGTTTTTTCATCATCTCAAAAAATTTAGTGAAATTCTGAAAATCTGAGTTTGGAAATAGATGAAATGTATTTTATTTTATTTATAGATTTTTTTATGAGAAATCTGAATGCAGGAAGAATAAATCTTTTTGAAAATATCAAACTTATAGATCAGATTTTTTATTTATATAGAAAATATCTATTTTATTAACTCCTTATTTAAATAAACATTTCAATAAACTATACTGAGAAAAATGTCTGAATAAAAGTTAATTATATACGTGGAAGCATCGCAAAAGTGGAATTACATACATACAGTGGAATTTTTTTCATATTCTTTCCGTACCAGTTTTTTAAAAATCTACATATCATAATGTATTTCCCTTGCAACTGTTTCTAAAGAGTAACTAAAAGATTTTTGTCCTGAAAAAGTGATGTATAGTAGCATTAAGAAATATACGTCTGTAATAGAAACTCTGCGATATTTCCATGAATGGTAAAACTATGAGAATTAATATAACGATTAAATTACAAGACTATTAATGCATCATAAATTTATCAATTAATAGAATACGATAAAAGCACTATTTTTTAAGAGGAAAGGAAAACATGTACAAACAGAAATTAATAGGATAATACAAATGATAGTAACAACTCAAAAAGTAATTGAGACACAAATTTCAAACAAATTGCATTTAAAAGTACAGTTTTTCCCAAACCGAAGGTCAAAAAATTGAAATATTGCGATGTTTAGAAGTTTAATAATGTGCAATGCCGAAAATTGTAAAAGTGAAGTACTTAAAATTTGCAGAAGGACGTACGCATTACGCATTAATACGTTTGTCCTTTCCAATAGAGATGGTTACATGTACCTACATAAGAAATTAATTTAGAAAGAAAAAAACACTATCATGCTTTTTTGCATTTAAAAATAGTAAACTTTTTAGGGAAAAAATGACTGTTAAAATGTATAAATGACAATCTTTTCGTAAAGTTCCTCCTTTATTTTACTTTAACTGTAAAATAAACATGTACTGTCTACAAAAAGTTAGGAAAGTATATATTTTTTAAATGTACAACTTATTTATAAGTTTTAAAGTTTAGTCTTTAACGCTTTCAGGCACAGTGGAAATGAATGTAAATTAGCTGTCCCCGGAGTGGAACAACTCCGGGGACAGCTAATTTTAATTCCAAAATTGCAAACGTCACCAATAATATTTTTCTAAAATTTTGATTTTACTTTAAAAGATCAAAATAAATGAGTTCTTAATTTCATAAAAACTCGTTTATAAATTCCGTTGTCAATCAATAATTTCTCCTTTTACGAACAGAATTTGCCTGTTCTAAAAAGGGTTTAAAAAATAATTTTTATGTGGCTGTAATTTGTTAAATTACATTTTTTTTGCATTCATTCCTTTCTAACAATCCATTAGAAACATAAAGACATTTAAAAAAAAGTTATTAGTACTTTCTGAAATGTTAATACCAAAAACGAAAAAAAAAAAAAAAAAAAAATCTGAGCCTATGTTTACTTGAACGGGAATGTTTTCAGGTGTAAACATGAAGCAGACGATCACAGTATGGGGTATTTGAGATGTTGAGACTTGAGAATGGGGTTCTTTTTTCTTTACATATTTTTATCGCTCACATAAATTTTCCTTTATATATATATATATATATATATTGTAATATCAAATATAAATACATATTTTCTAATGTCGAAATATGAAAATATCTTTTGTAATGACGAAATATGAGATTTTAATATCAAAACGGTAAATAATAATACTAAAAAAATACATTAAAATGTGGTATTTGTAAGAATGTGCATTTATATTAACCCATTCGTGCCCAGCATCTTTTGAGCAAATTTTATTTGGTCGGCACCGCTATTTTTAGAAAATTTAAGTTTAGTTCATTAATCACGAAAATGCATCATTTAAATCAAATAATTATTGCTTTTCTTTTTTACCGGTGTCAAAAACAGTGCTAAATGCACCTTTTGAAGCGTCCCTAAAAAGGGACGCTAGGCACTAATGGGTTAATAGTTTTTACTATGAAAAGGTTGAAATTAATCATAATAGCGATATTATATATATTATATAAGCAGAAGAACATCTCGTTATCTATCTTTCTATCTTTCTATATATAGTTGTATACATATACATATATATATATATATATATATGGTTGATATTTTATGTCTAATAAACATAATTCTTAGTAATAATTTTTAGTTATATTGCTGTTAAGATTTACGGAAATTAAAACATTCAAAGTAAAAAGTCAAAAGTAACCATATTACCGACAGATATGTATTATAGAAGATAATTTATCTTTACTTTTGTTTAAATATAAAAACAAATTGAAAATACATAAGGATTTCATAATACACTTTGAGGTGCATAGTTGCTTCTCTGTTTAGTAAATAAAGTTTTACGTCACAGAAATCTTTTATTCAATTGGAACGGTTTTGCAATTTAAAAGAAATACACTTTCTCTGCAATAGTACTGGTGTGTGAAAAGTCGGAGATTTGGCAACTCTGACATTATTTAACCTTTTCCAACACGGGCAAATTCTGTTAGTAAAATGAGAAATTATCGACTGATACCGGAATTTACATACGATTCTTTTAGAAATTATGAACTCCTAATTTCAGCTTTCAATGTAAAAATTTTATTAAAATACCGTAATTTCGGGTGTATAAGCCGCAGCTCAAACAATTCTTTTTCGACCCAGAATGTTTTAAGAAACAAATGTAACTAGCTAGATCGCCGTAAATATTTGTCTTCAATCACTAAATAAGATTTCTGGGTCAAAAAAGAATTGTTTGATCCGCGGCTTATAGACTCGAAATTACGGTATTATTGGCGCAATTTGAAAAAATTTGAAATAAAATTACGTATCCCAGACTGGGCATCTTATTTATCCCGAAAAGGGTTAAAACTTTGAATTTCAAGCAATTACGTTTGTGTGATTCTGAACTCCCGCCGGAAATTCGGAAAAACATTATTTCAAAATGATGAAAAAAAAGCATATTCTCAACTTTATTTCAATATAGTTGGAAAAGTAAAATTTAATAAAAGTTTTCTGGTGCAAATTTTCTTTAATCGACTGATTTGTCTGATTAAGTCGAAAATTTTTTTATTAGAAGAGTGGTAACAAACAACTGTACAAATCGGCATTTAATGAGTTTATAGATATATTAAACCTCATTCATTTAAAGATTTAAATACTTCTCACTTGAGCCTTTGAAGGGCAATAGTTCACTTTTTGGATCAATTAATTTTAAAATTTATATTTGATTCGCACACGACTTTAGAAATAATTTGTTTTCTTTTATAAAATATGTAATGAAAGAATTATACTTCAATGTCAAGTAAGTTTCTTTGTTAATTATCATATCATTCAGTCATTTCAGCATTTTTAGAAAAGATGTACTTTGCCCCAGAAAGGAGTAACATATTTATTATTATATCGTAGACACCCCTAAATATATATGATAAATAATAATCCGTAACTTCCGACGTATAACCCGCACATCAAACAATAATTATACAACTAAGAAAGCTTTTCAAATAAAATGTAACTTTTTAGAACGAAATAAATGTTACTAAAGTTGTTACTGAGGTCAGTTACTAAATAAAATTTCTGGGTGAAACAGAATTGTTTGATCAGCAGATTATTCGCCAAAAATTACTGTATATAAATATATATATGTCGAAATATATATATATATATATATTGTGTATATAAATACACACATATATATATATTATTACTACATAAAAATACGCATTATTAAAATGGTATTTCTTGTTTATCAAAATTGTATGATTCATGACTATTTATTTAAGTTTAGAAAGTAATTTTGGAATTTTTACTTAACATCAACAAAAAAAAAAAAAAAAAAAAAAGCTATTTAAATTTTATTTGTTTTCAGTGAACAAATATTTACACTTAATATTTTACATTTGGTTAATTTATTTATTATAATTAACATAACATTATTGTTATTTTACTGTATTTTTTATGTGTTTGTAGTGTTCAGTAACCATTTATTTAATGTAAAGTTGTATAATTTTGTTGACACAATCTTCGTATGAAAATCCTATCTCAATTGACAATTCACAACTCATGTATTTTAACTGTGAAATGTAAATGCTATTTTTGGTAGTATTGCACATTTAATTTTTTGTCACTGCGTATATTTATATTGCTGATAATAGTAGTAAAAGTTGTACAGTGAAGTTATTACAATGTTATTTTTAATAATATTGTACTATTTATTTTCTGTCACCTCCTTCATTTATGTTCTTTATAATATTAGTAAAAAAGTTCAGTAAAACAGTAAAAACAGCACAATTTTATAATGATACTGTACTTTTAATTTTTGTCTTTCTATTTAAGTTGTTGATAATATGCATTTTGCCGTCATTTTCTTTTGTTTAATTATATTTGTTTGTGCCGTTATCAAGCGTATTTTTAAATTTTCTCGACAGTCCAAAATTTGGGAATTCACATAAGACTTTTAAAAAGACATTCTGTAGGTCGATAATAAATTAAGAGCTTGAAATAAATAGAACCCTGACAAGTAATATTTTAAAATAATCAAGTATTTAGGTATTTTATAAATGCCTAGAGTTTTAAAACTTGTTATGTTGACATTTATCAGAACCACTTTTATAAATTTTCAAAAGAATACTTATATATTTTCGGTATTTTTTTTTAAATATAAATAATATTTTTTAAAATTGATTTTAAACATTCACAAATACACTTTTTTTATTCTTATAATTTGTACATTGGAGCGAGAATAATACATAATATGGGAAAGAGCTGTAGTTTTACAGTTAATCTAATTGAAATGACATGGAAGAATTATGCAATCTGTGAATAACAAAAAACAGTGCTTTGGAAAAAATGATTTAAAAGCTATGTCGAAATACGGGAAACATTTTTAAAAATATATTTAATTATTTAAACTGAAGTTTTAAAATTTTAGATCGTTATCTATACATTCATTTTTTATACAAGATATTGTTTTCCTGAAAATGTGGCTAATAATAAAATGATGGATAGAAATTGCAAAATTACTATTAACCTTCCTACCCTATTCAAATTTTACTCAATCTTGATAAAAACATTTCACACCAGAATTGTTATTTAAAATACTTTAATATATTTATTTGACTTATTTCCCTGAATCTTTTATTTAACTTTCTTTATGAAAAATGTTCCGGTTCGAATCGTATAAAACAAATTATAGTTATGGGTCGATTAGACCCATTCAGGGTAGGAAGGTTAAAATAACAACTAATGTGGCGTTGGTGAAGTAATTCTCTTCATAGTTCAAGTAAAAATGGAGTTTAGTTTAGAATATTAAAAATCAACTAAAAATTATTACGGATGATTAAAAGAAATCGACTTATTAGTTTATTTAGCACTTTCAAATGTGGTGTACTATTAACATTACATGTCTTCAAAAGGAGTATTATTTTGTTTTAACCCTTTAACGATCATAGCATTTTCATTGCTAAGATGTCGAAATAAATGAATGACACCGGTATTTAAGAACAAATATATTTCTCAATAAGAAAACGTGATTTTTTCACATACATAATAAAAGGGATATTTTTAGATAAAAATACCGGTCAAATACCGGTCAAATACCGGTGTCAGTGTTGCGTATCGGAATTAAAATTTTGCGGTTTCGTGGCGAAACCAATGAACGTTAAAGGATTAAGAAATAATTTTGCTACTATTTACATCTAGTATTGTTTGTATATATCTATGCATTTACTTGATATATGACTTAGTTTATGAATATATACGACTTCATTTATATTTAGGCATTTAGTAATAATAATAATTATTATTATTTGCTTAATTCTGTTTGCGCCGTTTGCGATTATTTTATTTTAAACATACATTCAACTCTATAAATATAAAGTAAAAGTTACTTTCCTGAAAAAATTATATGTACTAAAGATCAAAAGGTATTAGAAAAATTGTAATGTAAGTTAATTATCGTAATACAATATTTTCTAAACATCTCCGAAAGTTCTTCCTTGGCCTAATGTCATATGAATATGAATTGAATAATTACACAAAACAACATCATCCGTAATCTTTCAGACGACATAGCTGCCAACTTTTACGCATTTTTACTACCGCTAAAATTGTACAGAGATTTTCAGTTTGCATAATCTTAAGATTTCGATGATTAAATAAGAAAATATTTACTAAAAAATTTTGTGGTAGAAAAAATGCGTAAAAATTGGGAGCTATGCGGACAATGAAATGTTCGTTAAACACTAATTAATATGTTTGGATAACTAGTGTTAGTGTTATTAATGTAAAAGTAATTTTTTTCTGAAAACTGGAAATAAATTCGGGAATGAAAGAGTATTGATTTCTAGTCTCTAACCTTCTGTATTTCTTGTTTTAAACAAGAAAAAATATTTAATAAAATGTTTTTATTTTTATTTTACTTATTACATGTTCATGTAATTCGAGTACCAAGAAATTTTAGCGTTACTTTTCGCTCAGAGATCACTCAGTAATAAATCACACAAATTTCGTGATCTTTGTTTACCCTCTCTCCTTCGATCGCACAGACTTTCTCACACGAATGATACCTCACCCCTGTTGTAACGTCACATTATTTACAAGAGTCAATTTAGTTCTCATTTTGACTGAAATATGTTTATTATTGCAATTTTTCTATATTTTCCTATATTTGTAGCATATTTCTAGGCTTATCGGATGACAGAATTTCTGATTAAATGATTTTTATTAACCCTTTCCGCTGCGGAGTAAAGATATTTGAAATAATTAACTTGCACCAGAATTTAAAACGAATTTATTTAAAAACATAAACTTGATTCTTTTCAGGTATGTTGTAAAAAAAAAAAAAATTAAATATTGTTGGTGCCAATAAAATTAAAATTAGGTGTTCTTTTTCAGCAACACCGCGCCCGTAAGTATTAACGCGAAGAATACTATAAAAAAATTAGTGATGGCAATAGGCTCCATATTTACGCCAATTTTCTACCACACTAAATTAGATGTGATGTCACAGTATTTTAGCAGCATTTTTTTTTTATCACACTGTATGATATTTTTTGAATTCCATCCCCTTTCTTGCTGCCACAAGCGACTATTTTCATACTCTGTTCGCACCAGTATTCTGATATAAATTTTTAAGTGTATTTCTATAGCAATGTTAACATAATGTCTGCTAAGGGTTTCTGCTTTGGGAAAGTGGTGCTAATTAGAATTAACTTTCCTACCCTGTTCAAATTTTACCCAATCTTGATTAAAAACATTTCACACCAGAATTGTTTTTTAAAATATTTTAATATATTTAATTGACTTATTTCTCCGGATCTATTATTTAACTTTCTCTATGAAAAAAGATCTGGTTCAAATCGTATAAAACAAATTATAGTTATGGGTCGATTAGACCCATTCAGGGTAGGAAGGTTAATGAAATAGTCGCCCGTGGCAGCCCTGTTCTTGCAGTTTGCCATAATTTATAGATTATGCCTTATGAGTAAAAGAAATAAATGAAAGATGTACTTACATAAGATATCATTGGAAGATTTAAAGACGCAGCCACCGTTGCCTCGACTTCACACGAATTCTCAGGTCCAAAGAAGGCAATGATGTCTTTTCGCCACATATTGATGACGGCATTTGTTCCAGCAAGGGTTTCCCCTTTTGTGTCTTCGTAAACGAATTCCAAAGTGTAATTCATAGAAGCTAATTTTTTGTTGGCTTCTATGATGGCATAAGTCATTGCACCGCTTATGATATGGCCTTGCCTTCCTTGCCGTCCATGTATGTTCGTTAAGTAGCCGACAGTCAGGTTTTTTTGTTGAGATCCGCTGGCACATGCACATGATGCAATCAATAGTAGCACTAAGCATTTACAACCCATGAGTTAAGTGGGACGTGAAGACAACAGTGCTTCTGTACACATGAAGAAGTTGTAAGATTCCGCAGCATCGCGCACTGTCTTAGATCAACTGGAATGTACGTTTCTTGCACATATGATAATCGAAATGTGAAGATGCAGCGATATTGGGTAGTCACCGGGAATTATTAGATTTTTAATTAAATGTAATTTTCTTCTCTATCACAGGTAGAATATGAGCAAATGTTTTGAAATTGTATAAATGTATTAAATAAAATGACATGCTTATTTATCTGGCTGATAATATTAATTAGTTATAGAAATATTCAGCATGTGATTTTCTTTAAAAAGAAATAGAAATTTTCTCGTTTAGATGCCAATGAAAATGCTATTTTTAATGAATATTAAAATAAATTATTGCGATATAGTATTATTTAATTGAAATCGTTTTGATAAAAGCTCAAGAAAATACTTTCATAATTATAATCATCGTTATAGAATAAAAATAGAGATTTGATTGGCAGAAATTCTCCTTAAATTCGTTTTTGGCAGTTTCTCTAAAGTTCACGAAGTTTAATTTACTATGATTTTATTTTTTAATATAATATTTTTTAGTAATAATTTAAATAAATATATATGTATATTTCCTAAAATTTCTATCAATGTATATATTTTGCTTCACTTACTTAAAAAAAATACATATGTCTTCGAGAAATAAAATTATATTATATTTAAAATATAATGTACGATTTTAATATTATATATTATTTTATATAAATAATTTCAAAATGTAAATCGTTTAAATATAAAGACAAACATTTATTAAAATCATAGAAACGGCGCGAAAGTAATCCAAATCTGACTAGATATTAATTGAACAACTTAACAAACTCTATATTTTCAAAACATACCTCAATGTTTTGAACATCCTTAGTAAACAAAAGGAAATAATAATGCATCGACACTAAATATTGACTCAATATCACACCCACTAAGCTTTTATCAGCACCGGCAAACAGTCGTTAACGCCGAAACACTTGTTGATTATCAGCGAATGGGGTTATGAAGTCAGTCGAACAATTACAATTTACACAGCCATGTCATTTCGCTTACAATATTGTAGACACTCATAATTAAAACAATGGTTTCTGAGCCTTTTCAATTTTTTCTTTTTGGCTTTAATCCACTGTTTGATCTTGAATTTTTTTTTTAAATGGGAATGTTTTCGTCTCCGGAAAGAAAAGTTACATATCCTATTTTTCAACAATATAAACACGAAATCCTTTTTTTCTGAAGTCAACTTAAAATGACAAGTGATATATTTTTTTCGACGTTTCACAAATTATATTATTTCTTTTTCCCTTTGTAGAATTGTACAGCTGTTCTTTGCTGCTACTTTCCTGAAACGACTGAGAGTTTAGTTCCAGAGTTCGGCCAAGAGACAGAAGAAAAAAAAAAGTAAGTAAAATAAAATAAAATAGATTAGCAGCGTCTTTCAGAAAAACTTCAATGTTATAAACAAATTGTGACCTCTTGAAGAAGAGATAATCGTCCCAGCTGGTGGGAGAAGAGAGCTTTTGGAGATAAGGGGAAAAAGTGGGGCCTTAGCGAGGATTGTTTCAGGGCCTCTTTGGCTGAGCTCGAAAAATCCTGCGCGCGCGCGGCTACCTCCGGTCGCTGACTGGCTGAAAGGGAAGTGCCGAAAACGTAGAGATGCACAGGCCCGAGAAACGGCGCACGTGAGCTGATTATTACGCCACGGAAAGGCACGTGGTTTGAGCGGCATTACAGGTAACGGGCTGAGGAAGCATGGGAGAAATTATCATCATTGCTTTTCATTAAGGGCAAGGACTGATTGGGGCACACCAAGGCTGCCAAGAGTTCGAGAAGAAAATAGTTTAAGAATGGGATTGTGAAGCCGGTATTGGGAAATAACTTCTTTTAAAGAAGAATGGATAGTGAAGAAATTATAGAATAAGGCTAAGACATATATATATTTTCAAACAATTTCGTTATTAATAATTTGAAATTAATATTTATTTATTACCAGAAAATTTTAAAGATTTTTTTTAATAATAAATTAATATTTCAGAATAATCCACCAAGATCTCAAAAAAAAAAAAAGAAAGAAACGTGACTCATCTTATTGCATGTGTATAATTATTTGTCCTAATTCAATACATAAACAATAAACTTTGTAAAATTCACCAAAAAATAAAAACAATGCACATGATGCGTTATTCATTATTTTTATTTTATGGTGATTTTTTATGAAGTTTATTATTTTAATTATAACTTATCGCCAGCTTTTTTTTTTCGGTGCATTTTTTTCTGTATATAGATACATTTTTCATAAATAAATTTACTCAGTAAGAAAATATTTTATATATTTTTTAACAAATTATTTAATAATCCGATTAATAACAACTAAATTATTATACGTGGTTTGAGCGGCATACAGGTAACGGGCTGAGGAAGCATGGGAGAAATTATCATCATTGCTTTCATTAAGGGCAAGGACGGATTGGGGCACACCAAGGCTGCTAAGAGTTCGAGAAGGAATTGTTTTAAGAATGGGATTGTGAAGCCGGTATTGGGAAAGGACTTCTTTTAAAGAAGAATGGATAATGCAGAAATTATAGATTACGTCATGACATTTTTTTTTTTTTTTTTTTTTTTTTTAAATCCAAACAATTTTTTTGTAAATAGTTAGAAATTATATTTATTTGTAACCAGAAAATTTTAAAGATTTAAAAAAAAAAATAATATTTCAAATATTCCATTACGTGATAAAGAAAAAAAATGCGAATGTTATTGCATGAGTATAATTATTTGTCTAAATTATTTTAATATGTAAACAAGAAACTTTGTAAAAATCACCGTAAAATAAAAACAATGCAGGCGATGCTTTATTCGTTATTTTGATTTTATTGTGATTTTTTACGAAGTTTATTATTTTAATTATAACTTATCGCCAGTTTTTTTTTTCCGGTGCTTTTTTCTCTGTATATAAATACATTTTTCATAAATAAATTTACTCAGTAAGAAAATATTTTATTATATATTTTTTATAAATTATTTAATGATCCGATTAATAACAACTGAATTATTATACGTGGTTTGAGCGGCATACAGGTAACGGGCTGAGGAAGCATGGGAGAAATTATCATCATTGCTTTCATTAAGGGCAAGGACGGATTGGGGCACACCAAGGCTGCTAAGAGTTCGTTCAGGAAATAGTTTAAGAATGGGATTGTGAAAGAACTTCTTTTAAAGAAGAATGGATAGAGCAGAAATGATAGAATAAGCTAAGACATAATTTTTTTCAAACAATTCCGTTGTAAATAACTTGAAAATATTAATTTTCTGTCACCGGAAAATTTTAAAGAGTTTTTTGTAATATTTTAATATTTCAGATTAGCTGCTCCAATGATGCATTAAAAAACAATTGTCACTTTTCTTACAGTATGCGTATAGTTGTTAGTCGTATTTTTTAAACAGGTAATCAAAACAATAAGCTTTTTAAAAATCACCCAAAAATAAAAACAATACTCAGAACGCTTATGTGCATTATTTTTCATTTATGGTGATTTTTTACTAAGTTTATTATTTTAATACTAACTTATCGCCAGATTTTTCGGTGCTTTTTCTCTGTATTTAAATGCATTTTTCTTAAATAAATTTACTCAGTAAGAAAATATTTTATTATATTTTGTTAATAAATAATTTAATAATTCGATTAATAACAACTAAATTATTATACATGGTTTGAGCGGCATTACAGGTAACGAGCTGAGGAAGCATGGGAGAAATTATCACCATTGCTTTCATTAAGGGCAAGGACGGATTGGGGCACACCAAGGCTGCTAAGAATTCGTGCAGAAAATAGTTTAAGAATGGAATTGTGAAAACGGTATTGGGAAAGAACTTCTTTTAAAGTTGGATGGATAATGGAGAAAATATAGATTACGCTAAGGCATATTTTTTGTCCAAACAATTTCGCTGAAAATAATTTGAAATTAATAATTTTTTATTTCCGGAAATTTTTAAAGACTTTTTAATAATAATTTAGAATACAAATTCTACCATTAAAAATATTTGACAATTTTCTTACAGCATGTACATAATTATTTGTCCTAATTATTTAAGTATATAATAAATACAACAAACTTTTTAAAAATCACCCTAAAATAAAAACAGCAGGAAGAAAAAAAGAAAACAGCAGGATTATTATTTGCGGGCCTGCCACAGGCGACTGTTTTATTTTTTTATTCTATTCGCACCAATATTTTTGTAATATAAGCTTGCAAGTTTAATTTTCTTGCAGAAATTGTCAAATAATTTGTAAAATATTTCTGCTTAGAGAAAGTGGTAGCAGTAATCGTAAAGTAAAAAAGAATCGTATGTGTCAAGCCTGTCTTTTTTTAAACTAAGAATTACTAATATGATATAAATTTTATTAAATATTATTGCTCCATTTTTAGTAATAATAAAAAAAGTAGAATAAAAAAAAGGAAATGTGAAAATTTAGATTTTAAAAATAGGCTTTACTATTAAAGTTTAAATGCGATATGGGGAAAACGTATTACATTTTATTAACCCTTTCCGGCTCGGACAAATTGTGTTCGTAAAACAAGAAATTATCGACTGACACCGGAATTTACAAACGACGTTATTAGAAATTAAAAACGTCTCAATTTAAGCTTTCATTGTAAAGGCAAAATTTTAGTAAAATATTCTTGGTGTCGTTTACAAGCTTATAATTAAAATTAGGAGTGCTTGGAATGGACACACTGCGCCGGAAAGGGTTTCCGTAATTTCTTGCGTATAATCCGCGGATCAAACAATTCTTTTTCGACCCAGAAAAATTTCAAAAATAAATGTGACTTTTTGTGTCGCGGTAAATACTTGGCTTCGATTACAAAATAAAATTTCTGGGTCGAAAAAGAATTGTTTGATCCGCGGATTGTAAGCAGGAAATTATGGTAATGGTATCCGTAAGCTAAAAAGTAGCAAAATTGAGCTCTCAGTTTTGGTATTTTTAGTTCGCTGAGTTTTGCACTGATAAAGAATCTCGATAGTACATTCGAAACAGCTGTTTGCTACCTTCTCATACTTTATTTGTGCATTTATAATCGTTGGTTTTCTGTCTTTAAATAAATTCATTAGTTTACATTAAAAGCAGCAAGTAAAAGAAATTACGTCATATTTAAAATGACTAAGTAATATCGCAGAATAGTTAAAACATAGCTGCCAACTTTTACGCATTTTTACCCTTACAAAAAATTTATAGCACATATTGTGTTATGTAATCGTCGAAATCTTATGATGAAACAAATTTAAAATTTCTGTACAATTTTAGTGATAGCAAAAATGCGTAAAAGTTGGCAGCTATGGTTAAAATAATAATAAAAAAATTAGATAAGACATTTGATTTTACTATTAACGTGAATTCTAAGACGGCGCAAATAATATTTCCTTCCATACAGCAAAAGTATTTTCTCGTGAATATTAAAAAAAGAAAGAAAAATTTAGCGAAAATTACATCAGATTTAAACGATACAATTAAAATGCCTTGCTTAAATTTTTTCTTAGTCCGTGGTACAAAAAATACCAGGAGGCTACTACTCTGTGTATTTCACTGTTCAAATTATCTTGTTTAATCAAACATGTAAATATCAGAAATTATTTAACAGCAGCTAATTAGATACCGGGTGTCCCAAAAATGAATGATGGATTTTAAAATTCAATAACTTGCAAACGGTGACAACTATTTAAAAAATTTTTGCAGGAGGGTTATGTATAATGTCAGGAATTTTTTTACAGTAATTTTTTATTTTAGTTTGCATCTCAAACAATAGGTGCCCGGTATATATATATATGTAATTCAATGTTTCGCAGTCTTTTAAAAGTCGGTCAAATAAGCCTGATTTTATTATTTGTGGTGTCTCAAAGGATGTCGAAGATCGTAACTCGTAGTGGGTACAGCTCCCTAGTCTAAAAAAAATTATAGCGCCTTACTATTTTTAGTAACAGTCAAGAGGAGACTTCTGAAATAAAAAGAAAATTCTATAATTGTTTCGAGCTAACGGCAAGGCTGGACCAAAGCAGTATACAAAGTAAACTCCTTAAGATAAATGGGAGGGGTGTCCCCAAGTTTACAGGCGGGGTCACAACAATCAAAGTCATACGCCTCCTAGCGGATGGAGTGTGCTGCAAGTGCATTAGTAAGTAAATTGCTATAAAGTTTAGATTGGTAATGTTATTGTAAATAAGTATGGAATAAATAAGTGAAGTACAAATAAATATTAGGATAAATTATACTAAGCCGAATTTTTTTTAATTATACAAATGTTGCTAATTTAAGTATGCTTGTGAGGGAGTGACCTTTTGTCATAAAGGCACTCTAGTGTTTCTGAGATCGTGACGTCAATAATTTAACATTTTGTAGGCGTAAAAGCGACATCTATCCTCTCTTTTACTTTAACTTTCTAGAGTGTGTGTGCTCTTTCGAATTCCGCAGTTAGCTCGCGGTTATTAGTAATATGTTAATGTGAAGTATCTCAGTTTGCAGCATATAAAAGCTTGGGTGTGGTGAGTGTCTCTGGCATTAGCCAGCAAGTGTCTCTGGCGTGTCTCTGGCATTAGCCAGCAGCCAGCGTGTGAGGTTCTCTGCCATTAGATAGCGAAGTGAATTATTGTTCAGCGAAGTGCTAGCGAATAGGAAGTAGCAACGGCCTCCAGTGAAGTGGAAAGGAGTTTGGATAGTTGATTTGAGATTCGGCCGTGGTAAGAGAATTTATAGTAGTTCCATTTTTGATTATTGGTGCAATAAAGAATTACCCACAGCCACGGGATGTTTAATTAAGCTTTGTTTAGCAGCTCAGCCAGAAGATAGTGAGAAGTGTTAGGCGGTGCCACGACTGAGCTAGGTCGGAGCCTGTGAGTATGATTTAGCTGTTCATAGTGTTTTCAGTTGTGTAAATTTAAGACTTGCTCCACTTCCCTTCAGCCATTATCACTTTAATAAACTTTGTTATTTTATCCTAAATTACTGAGTATGTCTACATTTAACCTCCACCACGACCAACCAAACGTTACAAATGACGCCTACCGTGGGTTTACCGTTACATGCTCATTTTTAATTGTGTTATTAATGAAATGAAATATGACGCATAAAAAATTAGTAAGCAGTTAATATGTAGAAACAGAATTTTGTAGTCTAATTTTTCGCTAAATTCTTCATATACCAAAGTATACGGAATGATATACTCGGTTGTATTCCTGATGAGAATACATCGTTTATTAATGTTTAGAATATGTAGGGAATAAATGAAATATTCAATTTTAGGCCTTTTTTTGTTGCATTAAAAGGATATTGTGACTACATTTTTAATGTACATAATTTTATCAAAACAAACTAACAAAAATATTTTGCAATAAATTTGGAAAAAAGATTCATTTGCCATGATTGAGTAAAAATTCAGAAAGTGTGCGCAAGAGATGTGGATATGATCGACATCTGCGCATATATGACTTCACACTAAAAATTCGCATATTTGCGTTATCACCCCTGTGCTAAACTGTTGGTATAAACTAATATAACTTAATGAATATTACCTCGAGAGAACTGACCCGCTCATCCACGGTTAATTGAAATCTGAAGTTTGAAAGTAATTAATTAAAAAATAATTCTGAAATAGACATGTTATATTTTTATTTTAAAAAGGATATAAATATCGAATATACATGATAATGTTTTAACATAATTAGTAATGAACAAAGTATAAGTATTTTTAATATCTGTATGAAAATATATATATAAAACCAACAATCCTTTATTAAAATATTTAAGATGATCATAAATTTGCAAGACATAAAACACTTGTTTTACCCTAATTTACAATTAACCATGCGGGGAAAAATACTTTTTAACACTAGAACCGCGGCGACGGGTCATTTTGACCCGTACCAAACGAATATGTGTCAATTGAAACCAGAAATTCCTTCGCAGAATATGTTACATATGTTCCGAATTTAAATAGTTTAAAAAATAAGTTAAATACTAGTTAATTAAAAAACCTGGTGTGAGAAATTTTTATGAAATTTGAGTAAAATTTCCCGCGGTTCTAGTGTTAAAAGAAAGGTAAAAATTCAAAAATAAGGGTGTAATAAATATATCATCTCATTTTAAAAAATCATTTATTTGATTCTAAAAACATTAAATATTTTGATCAAGTTAAATGAAATAGTACTGAGTTTAAAAAAAAAAAAATCATCCGTTTCAATTTAAATACTTTATTTTTATTTTATTTTTACATTTATTTTTTTACTTATTTGGCAAACTAAATAAAATAGCAACAAGTAAAAAAAAAAAAAAAAAAAAAAAAAAAAAAAAGTAAAAACAATGTGTTTTGATTATACATTTTGGTATAAATTGAAATAATAAATTACTAAGCAAATAACAAAATATAAAATAAAAAAGAATAAAAGACAAATTACACAAATCATTCCGTCAAAATGAATTAAATATGTTAGATTTAAACTATACATTTTCACAACACCATAAGTAGAAAATAAAATAATCACGAGAACGTCAAATTTGTGATTAATGCATTTCAGAACATGAGTATCTGAAAACAAAAAAAAAAGATGATAGAAAATTATATTCAGATGATACGTGTGATGTTCTTCCGGCTTCAGTTTCCTGTTTCGTCACTTAGCAAAATTTCGTATTCAAAGTTTATAACAGATCGTGCTCGCTTTTACAACTCACATTTCTTAATTTATATGCATCACCATCCCATTTCATTTAACTTCATTTTTTACTAGTATCTCGCTTTCTCTAGTGGTCAATTTTAAATTATTTTTTTCATTAAGTTTTGTGTCGTGAGTTTCTGAACTTTGTAAAACGCATTTACGAATGTATATTACATAAATTTTGCGTTCTTAAAACCAATGAGTTTTGTTCGTAGATATCATCTGTATATAAATACGTTACAATTCCCGGGTATATATAGGAGGGTATTATTTACTCCATTTGACGGATCAAAACCTTGAGGAGCAGGCAATATCCCCTTCGCGACGGGAGCCTTTTACGAAATTTTTAAATTTTTGTCACCGATTTTTAAAAACTGAAATTTGTGCCTTATTAAATTGAGAAATTGCTCCGCAAATTTTACAGTAAATTTTTACTGGTGGGAATAAACACGGATTCTTAAGCCATTTTGCGGTACGTATTCGTGTCGCTCGTCTCCAGGGGGATAATGTTTCTGTAATATTGAATTTTCACCAGAAAAAAAAGGAAAAATTTTGTTTTAAAATTTAAAAAAGGCAAATTTTCCAGCACTTTATCACGAAAGTTTAAAATGTAAAATTCTGTTAAATGTTTCTGGGGAGAATCTCGTTAAAATTAGGTGGGATAGAATATATCTCACTTCCCCTCAAAAGGTAAAACTACTTCGTTTACAGGTTTGTAACTCATTATCTGGATGAATAAAAGATCATTCTATATCTATTTCTACTAGATTCAAACTATCTATTTTCACAAGACTAAAACTAGAAAATAAAATGATCATCAGAACGCCAGATTTCTGATTTATGCATTTCAGAAAATGGGTATCTGAATGACAAAAACGAAAATTATATTCAAATGATGCGTTTGTCGTTCTTCCTCTTGGGTTTCCTGCTTCGTCACTTAGCGAAATTTCGTATTCAAAGTTTATAACAGATCGTGCTCGCTTTTACAACTCACATTTCGCAATTAATATGCATCACCATCCCATTTTGTTTCATTTTTTACTAGTACCTATAAAGAGTTACATCGTTTCCTCTAGCGGCCATTTTTAAATTATTGTTTGATTTTGTTTTGTGTCGTGAGTTTCCACACATTGTAAATAGCATTCATGTATGTATGTTGCGTAACTTTTTCTCACTTATGACCAATGTGTTTTATTCGTACATTATTACCCTCTCTCTGTATATAAATATGTTGTAATTCCCATTTATATATAGGAGGTTAAACTGGGTTAAAACCTTGACGAGCAGGCAATAACGCAGTGTTATTACATATCATAGATTCTTCTTGTTTTAACAGCTTCGCATTTATAAAGCATGTGTAATATTTTTTGTTTTGTTTTGAAGACGTAGTGCAAGGTAGCATAAAAGAAAAATTCACCTGTTAACTCTTTCCGCCACACTGTGCCCGGTCTGGGATACCTAATTTTAATTCCAAACTTGCAAACGACACCAATAATATTTTAGTAAAATTTTGCTTTTACTAAAAAAGCTTAAATTAGGGGTTTCAAAGTAACTAAAAATTTCGTTTGCGAATTCCGGTGTCAGTCTAAAATTTCTCATTTTACTTATTATTTTACCGTGCATGCCGGAAAGGGTTAATGAAATTTTGCAATATCTCCACGGTATTGAAATATCTTACATAGAAAAAAAAAAAGATTTAACATCCTAGAAATGCATTTTAGCTTGTACAAAACAATACAAAATACCAAAGCATTTTCGCTCTAGTTAGAGTATTTCCAGTTTTGATTTTCAAATGCTTACCTTAAAATCGCATTTAATCTCTTCGTGAAAGGAGCCTTTTGCGAGATTTTTAATAGATTGTCACCGGATTTAAAAAACAGAAATTTATGACTTATTAAATCTAGATAGTGCTCCGTGATCCCAATTATTAGCTGATATCTTCAAAAATTTTAATTATACTAAGACAACTAACTCTGTGTCTTATAACAATAGCTCAGAAACTCTAAATTCAACTGATCAACCTATTAAAACGCCTAATTCGTCAACTCCGGATAAACCGACAGATTAGTCAAACTCTTTAGATTTTAGCAATATTCAAGCTAATTACAATAATGATATACAAGATATTTTCAAAACTCTTAAGGATTTTAAAGAAATCATACTAGTCACTAAATTTATATACTGCATCAAAAACATTTCCGCTAAAACTAAACAATATAAGGATCCTATACAAAAACTGCTTGTAATTATAACTGAATTTGATATACTTGCTAACCAACTCAACATAAACGTAGATTAATGTCTTCGTTAAGATAAACTTCTTGTTTCTCTTTGTTTTCTGTTTGTCCGTCCGTGTTATAAGTCTTTAAAAAAAACTTTCTTCATTTTTATTATTACATTTTTCTAATTTTATTATACTTGTCTGTATTACTTCTTCTTTACCTTTGTTTTTATACTCTCGAGTTACCAGACCACGCGGTCGACGAGCTATCTAATTTTTGTGTCCCCATTATCCTTGCGTTTTATTTTAGCTATATTGAACTCTCCTCGTTGTAAATATTGTATATATCCTTTTTTTAACTTATTTTTTTTTATTTAATGTTAATGTTAAACTTTCTTCTTCTTGCGTTTTTTGCATTTATTACTGTTTTTGCATATTTTTTTTCTGTTAAACTTAATGTATGGTCTCTGTAAAGGGTCTTTTTTTACATTGGGGAGTTTTTTCCCTGCGGTAGCTTTCTTAGCCTTTATGGACTAGCTAGCTCAGTCTATGAACAAATGAACATTTTTTTTCTTTCTCCTTTTTTTTTACTACGTTACATTGTAAATTCTTTATGTATCCTTTTTCCTATACTCTTTTTTCTGTGGCAACCAGCCGCGTCTAAACAGCTTTATGGCTCCCATTGCATTGAAAATCACAATATCCTGATATTCTGGATGTTAAGTTGCTCAGCAACTAGGAAGTCTATGACACTACTAGCTTGTTCGCTTGTTCCGATTATATAAGGCACATTTCACAGCATAATTTTACTGGTGGGGATAAACAGGGATTCTAAAGCTTTGTTCCGATATGTGTACGTGTCGCTCGTCCTCAAGGGTTTAACCCCTTGGGTGCGAGCGATGTGTACACGTGCCGCAAAAAAGCTTAAGAATCCTTGTTTATCCCCACCAGTAAAATTATACTGTAAAATTGCCTTATTTAATTGGAAAATTTTCTTGTTTTAATAAGGCTCAAATTTCTGTTTTGAAAAACCTGTGACAAAACATTAAAAATTTTGTAAAAGGCTCCTGTAGCGATGGGGGTTAACACTTTCAGGGGCGGTGTTTGCAGTCTGCAAACACTTAATATTACTGTTCCAATTGCGAACTGGCACCAGTAAAATTTTAGTACAATTTCGATTTTATAATATGCGCGAAAAATAGCTCTTAATTATTTTCAAAAAAGTCTGTTCTTAAAATGTGGTGTGAATCAATTATTTGAACATTTTTGGAGCAGAAATACCTTGCCCCTTAAAGGGTTAAGTGGAAAGTTGAAAAAGCAAGAAATATCACTATGTTCCGAGCTTCAAAACTTGTGTAATGAGCCAAAAATAAAAACCAAACTTCATTAAAACATAAAGCTCATATTTAAATTTATATATAAAAAATATATGTACTTGTAAATTTATAAATAAATGTTGAAATGATGAGATTAAAAATATGTAGGATAATAAGAGAAAAAAATAATAATGTTTTGCGCGCATAAAATGTTTTGTGCGCATGATAAAATTTGAAAATATGCGCATAAATGGGAAAGTTTGATGAAAATAAATACATATTAATGTTGTGTTTATATTAAACCAGAATTATGTTAAAAAAGTGACTAAAACTAAACAGGGTTTGTATGATCCTTGGAATTTACAGGCCAGAAAATTCTTCAATACTAGTATTTTTTACATAATTTCTTTCCTTAAACAAAGCGAAAATTCTTATATTAAAACTAGATTAATTTTTCTGTAAAAAATACGATATTTCACATTGGAAATAACTGTATCCGTACGAACTATCATTAACTAAAGACTTAAAAAATTAAAAGTTTTCAATCTTGTAAAATTCTTTCGAAGTATAAAAATAAAAATAAAATAAAGTATTAACTTTTTCTGGTTTTAAGCTGTAGATAATACAGAAATGGATATGATTTTACAATTTCATTTCATTTCCATGTATAGTTTTTCTATAAAACTATATACAGCATCGTAATTCATCGTTTTGAATAACGGCGACGCAAAGTTTAATTATGATATTTCTCATCACATATGCACTCTTTATAAAACTACCATACTTAGTGAACTAAAGGGAATTTTTAAATGCGGTTATTGCATTTTGTTCAGAAATGATTTCGAAATGTAAATATGAATTTTAAAAAGTCGAAGTTTTTGTATGTTTAACCCTTTCCGGCGCAGCGTGTTTGGTCTGGACACACCTAATTTTAATTCGTAACTTGCAATCGGCACCAATAATATTTTAATAAGATCTTGCTTTTACAATGAAAGCTTAAATTAAGGAGTTCTTGATTTCTAAAAAAGTCGTTTGTAAATTCCGGTATCATTCGATAATTTCTCATTTTACTAACACAATTTGTCCGCGCCTGAAAGGGTTAATGGTATCCTAACCGTTATAGTTTCTCTTATTCATTTCGTCTATCGTAATTTTTACATACTGTGCAGCTTTCCAAATATTTTACAGCTATGTTTGAAAGAAAGATACTGCAGATAGTTTTCAATAAAAAACATAGAAAAAAGCATTATTTTTTTTTTTGGGGGTGGGAGGGGGGGGGGTTGGACAATTTTCTCATTTTGTAGAAAATGTTTTCAAACAACAATCTGAAATTGATTTGTAAATATATTTTCTTACCGGATTAAATATAATTATACTGTGAAATGTATTTGTGTTTATATTACCCATAGTAGAAATGTAAGATAAAATCTTTGAAGGTAGGTGCAAAAACCAAAATTATTGTTTTAGCAAAAGGTCTTCAAAAATTTAAGTATTGATTATGTTTCTAATTCTTTTACTTTTTAAAAGTAGTGAATATTTTAATAAATCATTAAAAATAATAAAATTCAATTTTTAAATAAGATTATCTCTTTCACTCAATGTACAACAGGAATATCATAAATTATCAGTAAGTTATTGGAAAGACTTTTTATTTTTTTTGTTTCTGTAGTTGTAATAAAATTAAGTATTAATATTTCATATTGTGGTCAATGTTTTTTAATTACTATTATTCTCATAACAACTCGATAAACAGCATAGATTGGCAATGTAATCGAAACATTATATCCATTAATGTTATTTATGGCCCGAGACAGCAAAATGTTTATTTGAAGCACGATAAAAATACTATTTTTATTAAAATTGACGTAATTCGATATTGATTATAATTAAAACATTTACGAAACCTGAATATCATTATTTTATTTACAGTCATAATATTCATTTGAATTTATATCTTAAAAAATATATTTCCCTTTTTTAAAGTGAATTAGAATAAGTTGATAGATAAATGTTTACGTAGAAACACGCGAATGACCTGAATACATCGCTTAAAAACATTTCACAATTCAAAACCTGAAGTTAAAAAATAAAAAAAGTAGTTTAAGTTTAATTGATGCTGTTGGTTCTAACTAGAATAGTTTTATTTCCATTTTATTCCGTTTTTTAAAGAGCATGTATACTGCAATCGGATAAAAGATGCTCTAGGCGATTTTAAATGGCTATTTAAAAAATGAGTTTTTTCTTTTCATTTTAGAGTACGAATGCTTTTTCAAATTAACACATTCGCTACCGATCACGCTCAAGCTCGTGATATAGCACCAATGTTAAGGGGCCACTCACGCGCCAGCGCGTGATGTGGGGTAATGTCCAAAAGCCAGTCACGCGCTGGCGCGGAAAAATCTTTCACTGATTCTTTCTTATACAAAGTAAATCGGCTTCTGGGAAGAACCCACTTCTACAATGCGGCATTAACTATCATCACATCTTCACGTAAGCGGCAGAGAACGTGTTAAAATAATTTCACATACACGCTTCGAACATCTTCAATAAAGGATCTCTTATTCATGTGCGTTTGTAACATATAAATACGTAGCACTTATAGTTGTCGTCTGCTCCGTTCGTCTGTCTGTCCATCTATCCATATGTAACAGTGAAAAATTTACCATTTGAATGCTTTGGAATTTAATGTATATGTATAAAATCATTGCAAGTTTCTATTAACTTTTAACACTAGAACCGCGGCGACGGGTCATTTTGACCCGTATCATATGCAGAGATGTTGATTCGAACCAGAAAATTTCTTTACAGTGTTGCCAGATTGTCGAAAGCCAATTTCCCCAAAATTTCTGAAATTTTCCCCAAATCAGGGCTTTTTTCAGAAAAAGTCCCCAACGCAATTTCGACTCAAAAAGGCCAGTTCTCAGTTTTCAATTTTCCGTTATAAAATTTTTTAAAACATATTTAAGCTCAATTTTCTCCCCAAATCAAACATTTTTTTGAAAAAATTCCCCATTTATATATATATATATTTTTTTTTTAAATGAAACATTTAATCTCAACAGAATTTTGCATGCATATTCAAAGCTAGAAACAACAACAACAACAAAAAAAATTATAAAATTGTCTTTATTTTTTGTGATATAAATCTATACTATTAAATAAAATGTATTTCTGTGCTTGTTTTTCCATCCGCGATAACAGGAAAATCTGAATCACTTAGGTGAAAATTCAGATGGGTGATAGCCCAATGCAGATCATGATGGATTTGTAGTATATGTAAACGGTGAGCACGACCATGAGAATAATGATTTATATCAATTATTTCTGTACTTTATTTTCGTTCTCCAAACCAAAATCGAATTCGAGACAGATCCGGTATTGGAAAATGTCTGAAAGTAAAAACTGAAATTCTGAAAACAATTCCCCAAGTTTTTCCCCAACTATGTTCATAGTCCCCAAGCATGTCCCCAAGATTTACTTGTCCCCAAAAAATTCCCCAGGAGGCTCAAAATTCCCCAAAATGGGGACAAAATCCCCAATCTGGCAACACCGTTTCTTTATAAAATAAAAGCTAAATATAAGCTGAGCAAAAATAATTTCTACAAATAAGTTAAACAGTTTTAAATGAAAATTCCGGTGAGAATTATTTGTATAAAACTTGAATGAATTTTTCCGCGGTTCTAGTGTTAATAAACTTTCTGTGATATTATAGAGATACTGAGGTGGAATGGAGCAACGTGAGCTTGCTTTGCCTCTCGGTGCGAAAATTTTCGACTCTCGGTCGAAATCTCGGTTCATCTTCGTCTGCGACTCCAATCTACGTCACGAACGGCAAGACTCTCTCGTGCGTAAGCGCTGTCGCTGATAAACGACCGCGAATAGCGTCAAACTCTTTACTTACGACCAGTGTTCTCGCTGACATTTGACCAAAATTAGTAATTTGGCTAATTAAAAATAAAAAAACATTCGCCAAATGAAAAAAGGATTAGCAAAATAGATTCGCCATGTAGTACAAAAAAAGCATCTTTAATATGCTTTAATGTATTTCTTTTTTTTTCACTATGTTCTAAATTAACCCAAGTTTTTATAATTGCGACAACGATTATAATTAATCTCTACGGATATATTAAAAATATGTATAAAAAATGAAAAAGAAAAGAAAGAAAAAGCAAAAATTGAGCATTAGCAATTTGGCGAATCTATTCGCTTGTTTACTCGCCAAATGAAGTATTTAGTCGCAATTTGGCGCATTGGCGAGCGACAGCGAGAACACTGTTTACGGCCCGAATGGCCCTGGACTCTAAATAGAAAAGGGAAAAAAAGAGAGAGAAATTGAAACCGGACAAATTGAACTAACGATGAAACAAACGATCACCCCAACCTCCCGAACATACTTGTCTCTACTCCCCCCTCTCGTGATACTTGTTTTTCATCGGCACCCATTGTTTTTCTTTTTCTCTCTTTCTTTAACCCTTTAGCGATCAAAGCATTTTCATTGCTAAGATGTCGAAATAAATAAGTGACACCGGTAATTAAGAACAAATATATTTCTAAATAAGAAAACGTGATTTTTCACATACATAATAAAAGGGATAATTTTAGATAAAAATACCGGTGTCAGTGTTGCATATCGGAATTAAAATTTTGTGGTTTCGTGGCGAAACCAATAAACGTTAAAGGGTTTGAGGAAGATTGGCGCCGGTTGGTTTTGATATGAGGACCTCTGATCAGGAAGCGAGTGCTTTAACCGTTGAGCAAAAGGCCAAGCCAGTTACTCTCAGGTAGTAACTCGCTTTATACTGATCGAGATCGTTATAGGTTAAATTGGTTTATGAACCACTTTTCACGACAAGTACCAATCATCGATCAGGCATATAAATTTTTTGTTTCCCTATTCCCCAGGCCAGATTTGTATGTGTACAGTGCAGGAGCCAAATAAACAAAGTCATTTAACCCTTTCCGGGGCGGACGAATTCTGTTAGTAAAATGAGAAACTATCTACTGACACCGGAATTTACAAACGATTTTTTAAGAAATTAAGACCTCCTTAATATAAGCTTTTATTGTGAAAGGAAGATTTCAATAAAATATTATTGGTGCCAATTGCAAGTTTGGAATTAAAATTAGGTGTGTCCAGACCGGACACAGTGCACCGGAAAGGGTTGATTTACCCCTTCGCGACGGGAACCTTTTACGGAATTTTAAATGTTTTGTCACCGGTTTTTAAAAGCAGAAAATTGTGTCTTATTAACTCGAGAAAATGTTTCGATTAAATAAGGCAAGTTTTACAGTAAAATTTTACTGGCGGGGATAAAAACGGATTCTTAAGCCTTTTTGCGGCATGTGTACGTGTCGCTCGTCCCCAAGGGGTTAAGCAACCGCTATAACATCAAAATAACAGGCTCTGCAACTAGCTTGACCAAAGGATTTGTCTACTGGATGGCCGCCATGCGCGATTAGAGGGATAACCACCCCGATGCCTGACAAGTAACTCGTTCGGCTAGAAAAATCTGGCAGCTAGGGGGGGGGGTCTGATCATGTGATTGGTGTCAGCCATGTACGCTAATGGCACCTGGTACATGTAAAATTCGTCGTGAGTGCAATGTCATATAAGTTACCAATGAATTTTACCCCTGGAGGTGCCTTGCCAGGTGAAGGTCCCGTCCTTTTTGATCAAGGTTCTAAAATACGAGATCAATTTGAAGAGTAAAGTGCGGGTACCAAAGAACAAGAGCAAAATATTAAGCAACCGGATATACAAAGTTCACATATAAGCAGTAGGCAATGCCTTTAGGTTGAAGATCTAGACGCTAGTCAGATTTAATGCCGCGACGCGTCGATTAGGCGTTCACCTGCCGCAATACCCCGTTTAGCTGGCGAAACCCGGCAGGTAGGGGCCTGGTTATCGGTTAGAAAGAAAGATAGATAATCAATTTGTAATTCATTATCTTAAGTCTAACGTAAATTAAGGGAGCTAAGAAAAACCGAGATTCTGTTAAATAACAGAGTATTTATACAGTAATTTATATTAGATACTGTAAATTAATTTCGTTAAAAATACACAACACTCAATAAATCTTTTTTTAATGATAATAATAAAATTTAGATTTAAAAATCAGTGAATCACTCCAGCCTCAATTATCTCAAAGAATCTCAATTTTATGAGTAAATTTCAAAAGACTGCCTCACTTAATTTTTATAAAATGCGTACTTAGCCGTCCCGGGGTTTGAACCCGAGCCTTCTTGACAGCAGGAGAACACTTTACAACAGAGCTATAGAAGCTGTTATTGTTGGGTACATACTATACCTTCTATGATAAAGTGGGGGAAAATCTATTGATACTTATGATTGCCGGAAAAATATCCCCACTAACTCCGAGGAGGCGATTTTTCCCTTTCTAAATTAATAAATAAATAAGTACATAAATAAAATTCTTCTTCAATGTGTCTAATAATATTGCAAAAGATTTTTAAAAAAGTATGTATTTTAATTTATAAGTTTTAACAAAGATAAAAATATTTTTAAATAAAAGCATGAATATCCCTGCTAGGAATTAAAAATAAGATGAGGGCAATGTCTATAAAATGATGATGTAAAAACTCAATTAAATACATTTAACAGAGAACTAGTGTAAATTTGCAGAGAGTCTCGATTTTTTTCTGTGTTTTTACAGAAATTGTTAACATTGTAGAGTCATTTCAAACCTTATGAAAATAAAATCAAAATTTAGAAAGATATTAACCCCTTATCTGGCACTTTCTTTTCTGCTCAATAAATTGAAAATAACGGATTCGCACCACAATTTTTTAAATAAAATATTCGTAACACTTATTCTAAACATTTTCGCCTTTAAAAAATATCAGATTATTATTTTTTTAATTGTGGTGTCAAAATGCTTTAAATGATGAATTAAGCAAATTCGTTTAGCCCGAACGCCGCGGCGTACGGGCAAATCAGTTAAGGGGTTAATAAAAAACTTCTTGTTTCTATTATTTCTTATCACCAGGGATGAGATTTCCGCTTTTTTGCACACCAGTAAAATCTTAGAGAAAATGCTATATTATTAAATCGGAACATTTTCGTGATTTCAATTAACAAAATTTTCTTTAAGATTTTACTGGTGTGCAAAAAAGCGGAAATCTCATCCCTATATCACACATAAATAATTCGATGATATCCCTTGATAGATAATAATCCTAGGTTGCTACAATGATTATTTTAATAAATCCGTAAAAAAATTGTAATACATGCAACTAGTCGTATGTACTTGATACATCACTTTATGTTTTGTATGTCCATAGAAAAAGGAAAGTTTACGTCGGATACAGTCAGTGTTCTCGCTGACATTTGACCAGCGTTAGTAATTTGACTAATTAAAAATGAAAAACATTCGCCAAATGAAGAAAATTTTAGTCAAATAGATTCGCCATGTAGCACAAAATCAAATTATTTTTTAATCCTTTAGTGTACCCCCTTTTTTTTCAATACACAACGATTTCACAACAATTGTTATTAATCTAATTTCAATTATCCGCTACATATATATTAAAAATATGCATATATGCATATGTATGAAAAATGAAAAGGAAAAGAAATAAAAAGCAAAAATTGAGCACTAGCAATTTGGCGAATCTAATCGCTTGTTTACTCGCAAAATGAAGGATTTAGTCGCAGTTTGGCGCAATGGCGAGCGACAGCGAGAACACTGAATACAGTAGACAGGATAGAGAACTTCTGTTTTCTGTCTAATACTTTCTAGGAATATCGAATTTTTTTTCGTATTCAGATATAATCTTAAAAAATGAAGGATAAACCTGTTTACAACATTAAATAAGCCGGCATCTAATCTTAATTATTCCATCAAAGTTCCTGTAAAATATGACGAAAATAAGTAAAAGGCATGCAGTAGAAAAAAAATTACAATGATACTTTCATCACAGTAAAAGAGATATGAACTATTAAAAAATCATGAAACAATAAATAAATAAAACATTTAAAACATTTAAAACGCAATTTAATCTAATATAACAGAACATAGCTTTTATACTCTAAGGAAATTCGAGTCTATTCTTTTAAGCATTTATATTTCAGTTTCTCTTTTTACCATAAATATAAAATAAACGCATGCGGTGATGTCACACTGTATCTTTTTATACTATTTATTACTTTTAAATCATTGCTGTGCATAATATAATGTAATATTTTTATTCTTGTATTTGTAAAGCCATTGATTTCACAGAGAACTTTTATTTCACAGAGAACTTTTATCACAAAACAGTTCTGTTTTAATTTTTAATTAACTTTCTCCGGGTCAAAATACTACTATTAAAAAAATACTGAAATGAGTCTTCCTCAACAGAATTTAAAAAGAATTTTTTTAAATATATACATAAACCGCTTTTATTCGCATATTTAATAAAAGGGAAATTATCATTCCAATATTCCGGTGCCAGTGTGGCATTTTGAAATTAAAATTAGAAGGTCCAACAAAATGAACCATCGCGCTTGAAGGGGTTAATTGTAATATTTAAACCTGCTAAGGTGTTCGGGATTATTTCGAGCGAAAATCTATATTTAGAGTTTTTTAATCTGCGGGTTTTTATCACCACTAATATCTTAGAAAATTTGTTGACGAACGATATCACTTATGTTCCAATAAAATAAACGAAAATCTCATGAATTAAAATACTAGTAAGAAACTAAGAAGCTCTCATATTTGAGGTGATATAAATTTAAAATGAAGATCGTATGAGGGTTAATCAAATAAATGTTTTAACGAAATGTGAGTTTATTATATCAGAAGCAGGCTCAAAAACTTTCGAATAATAAGTCTGTCATCGTTCTATGCTTGGTAAATGTGTAGTAATAAGGTTGTTATGTCATAAATAGTGTGAAAATCTGACACTGTTGAAAAAAGTAAATCGATTTGTCCTTTGTCAAATTGAAATTATATTGGTTAATTGGTTTATATGGTCGCATTAAATTACGGTTTAAAAAATCAAATTTATTATTACCACCACTTTTTTATTAGAGAAATACTATTTTAGTTAATGACAAGTAAAATAATACCAGAATAAAACCAATTACTCTATTTTATGAAAGTGATGGGGATCAAACAATTTAGAATAAAAGCTGTGAAATTTGCAGCCCGTGAATGTCGCAGACGCGACTATTAAGTGGTTAACCCCTTGAGTACTTTTGTTGCTAAAATAGCAAAATGATTGAATGACACCGGTATTTTTAAACAAATTGAAATGAGAGTAAGTAAAAGCTTTTTTCAGAGTATCTTTTTCAAAGCAAAATTTCATATCTAAATTCTGGTGTTGATGTGGCATTTGGGAATTAAAATTAAGTGGTATATGTTATATACCGGTGCCCTTCAAGGGGTTAATCCCTTTGCGACGGGGGAATTTTACGAAATGTTTAATGTTTTGTCACCAGTTTTAAAAAACAGAAATTTCTTCTTTCTTAAATCGAGAAAATGCTCCGATTGAAAAAGGCAAATTTTACAGTATAATTTTACCGGTGGGAAAAAACAAGGATTCTTAAGACGTTTTGCGGCACGCAAACGTGTCGCTCGTCCCCAAGGGGTTAAGGTTATTTCCATGCGAACTTGTCATGTGTGTCACGCAGCTGAAAATCATTATGCTTTTAGACACCGTTAATTTTAGAAAGTTTGCTTTACCTTATTCAACTGATGAGATATCTCCGACAAAATAAGTCACATTTTTCCGTTTTAGAATACTGGTAGCCAAAAATCGTAGTATGTGACAGACATTACAACGTCGCATGGAAATAGTCTTAAGCGGTTTCAAGACTCTTAAAAGTAAAAAATAAGGAGGGGGGGGGGTGAAGCCACTTTCAACATGTAATGTCTTAAAATGTTCATCGTTTAAAAACACAATTTTTATTGACATGAAAGATATAGGTATTTTCCTTCATTTACCGTAATTTTCGGTGTGTAATCTGCGGATCAAACAATTCTTTTTCGACCCAGAAAATTCTGAAAATAAGATCTAACTTTTTAGATCGCTGAAAGTACTTGGCACCAATTACTAAATAAAATTTCAATGTCGAAAAAAATTGTTTGATCCGCGGATTATACGCCGGAAATTACGGTGCTATATTTTGAAGAATGCAAGATGTAAAATTTGTATTTACAGGTGAATCGAAACTGTGACACATTTGTCAAGCAGAAAATTTGTATAACAGAATACGTGCAGGATTACAAAATGTATTTTGCAACTAGAATGAAATTTTTTATGCTTAAGGGCCCACAGTATTGATTGAAAAAGACCCGGATGATAATATAAAGTCAACGAGGGCGTTCTTTTCAAAAATTCCGCTCAAGTTTTAATATTTTGACGCGATTTTTTTAGGATAGCTGAGGACGATCCACCACCGGCTTAGTTTTTACTTTTTCGACTTAGGTTATATTCTTTTTATATGAGGATGGTTTCACTTTCATAACCGGTTCAAACAGGTTGAAAGTTAAATATTTTTTTAAATAAAATCTGAAGCCAAAATCGCAAAAGTGAAAACTAGCCCGGTAGTAGATCGTCCTCAACTATCCCATGCCAAAAAAATCATGTTAAAATATTAAAATTTGAGCATTTTGAAAAGAAATATCCCATAAACTTTACATTAACATCTTTGTCATTTTTATTCAGTAGTGTGGCGTTTTAATTACATTTCAGATTGTAATAGTTGCCCTAAACTTACATAAATTTCTATTTAACTCCTTCAAAAGCGTTGGTTCATTTTTGGACTACCTAAACTTAATTCTTAAATACTACATTGGCTCCTGAATAATGGAATGAAAACTTTCCTTTTTTTAGGTACGTGAACAAAAGCTTCTGCTTATTTTGAATTAAATTTGTTTAAAAATTCTGGTGTCGCCCACATTTTTCATCAATTTTTCTAATAGAAATATCTTGCCTCCGACAAGGTTAGCAGTTTATGTACCTAATTATTAATTCATGAAAATTTTACATTCTAAAGCATTTTACGTAAGTTGTTTAAACTAAATTAAAAGATTTACACAATCATTTAACAAATTTTTGAAAGATTTTAGAAGGATTGAAGGATTTAGAAGAATTAATTAAATTTTATTTTACAGGGATTTTGAGCAATATTTATAATCCCACTCACATCTTTTATTTTAAATTGTTTTCTTGGTATTATCTAGAATTATAAAATGTACAATTACGATGTTCTTACAATATAAGCATAAAAATATTTCCGAATTGAAAAATCCCCCTTTCCCTCCCTCAGCGCCAAGAAAGCTGAAAAGATAAAAAGGAAGAAGAAATCATCCTTTTAAAAATATTTTTATTTTGCATAACCAATAATGCTTTCGGAACAAAACAAAGTAATGTATCTGTAACTTATTCTAAAAAGTATTACTAATAATCGACGTATTAAATTTTTTTAATAATAACTAATTTTAATGGTATTTATAAGTACCATCGGTGGATAAAGGGCTAAGGTTTTATATCTTGAACCGATTCTCTGATTTGCCTGTACGTCATACGGGCAAAGTGTTTTTGCTAGTCATAATTTGCCCGAACCACATATGGGCATCATTATTCCAGTCATGATTTATTATTCCCAACAATAATTTTTTATTGTTAATTTTGTATTACTTAATACCCGAACATTTTTATGAGTCAACCAGAAAAAAAAAATTGTTTTGAAAATCTGGTGATAAAAGATTAAAAATTCTGTAAAAGACAAACAATAATTTGCCTTAAGTGAAAACTGTTTTTAAAAACGTTGATCAGTTAATCCTTTCCGGCACGGGCAAAATCTGTAGAAAAATGAGAAATAAACAATTGACACCGGAATTCAGAAATCAATTTTTTAGATATTTTGAATGCCTTAATTTATGCTTTTATTGTAAGAGCAAAATTTTACTAAAATATTATTGGTGCCGCTTCCAAGTTTGGAAATAAAATTAGGTATCCCAGACCGGGCACAGTGTGCCGGAAAGGGTTAAATGGTTAGTAAAGTTGGATTCAGCCAATAAAAATTTTTGAATATTTCAAAAATATAATCACTTGAAAAAATATTATTTTGCTCAATAAAATTGAAAGTTTAGGTACAATTTATACAGTCTAACATGAAGTATATCTTTCGAAAATTTCATGAAAAAATATCCATAACCTTTTAGATATCCTGCGGTTTATGCCCAAAAATGCCAGTTGGAGAAAGATGATTTCAAAGTTTTGGAAACACTGCTTTACCTACTGAATGGATAAACCCTCATAGCATGCATGGTCACAGTGGTCACATCACATCTGTGACTAAAATGCCACCACTCAGTGACGTCACATTGTGACTGAAATGTGACTTTCTTAAAAATCTTTCGAAAATTACAAAAATTCTTCAAAACATGTTATTTACTTTAAAAAACACTTTTGTCACAACGTCGCTTTTGTCACAGTTTTGTCACTATGTTAATGTCAAAGTAGTCTCAAATGACACATTTTTCACAAATTTGTCACATCGTGACTTCACAATGTGACGTTACAAACGAGCTCTAAAACTCCCATAACGACTTCACATTTTAGTCACTGTGACTTCATATCGACGTCAAGTGACATCACATTGACAATCGATGGTCACAAAGTCACAGTGTGACTTCACAACGACGTCGCAGTGACGTCACCATGCCTTACGGGAATATTTCTAAAGTCATCATTGCTATACGAATGGGAATTTTAAGGAAATATCTAAATCAAAATGTTCAGAACAGATACGAGCTAATCAGGGTTTGTGCCCAAGTGATCTGAATGCCGATATTTTCTTTTAAGTTTTGTACGCCTTATCTAACGAGAAAATTTTTTGCTATGAATTAAGAAGAAGAAAATCTGGTACTACTCTGATATCCCGTCGACCAATTTCGTCAAATTGTACAAATCGCCAAACTCATTGCCAAACTATGCATATTGACATAATTTTCATTTTAAATAACTAAAGAAACAAATAATTAGTACAATATGGTACTACGCTGTCATCCCATTGAACAATTTCGCCAAATTATACAAATGGCCACACTAAAAGCCGATTTATACATATTGACATAATTTTTATTTTAAATAATGAAAAAACAAATAATTAGTAGAATATTAATAAAAATATTTATAAAAAATCGAAATAAAAATAACTTAATGGCATTTTAAACACGTGAATCGTATGTAATGTCATTGAATGTGATTCACGATCATCCATTATTGTCATTTAATCTTATAGTTTGGCGATACTTTTTGGTCGACGGGATAACCTAGTAGTACCGAAAATGTGGGCACCCATGCTATTAAGCTGTTGGCTTAACATCTAAAAAAAATAATAATAAAATTTCGAAAATTTTTCTTTTCTTAATTTAAATAAAACATTTTCGATTTTCCCGGTGAAAATTCAATATTACAGATACAATATTGCTTATCCCTTAACGTCTTGAGGAGTAGAGACCCCCTATACGTGCCACAAAAAAAAAAAAAAAAAAAAAATGCTTAGAATCCTTGTTTATTACCACCAGTAAAATTTTACTGTAAAATTTACTTTATTTAACCCTTTCCGGCACACTGTGCCCGGTCTGGGATACCTAATTTTTATTCCAAACTTGCAAATGGCACCAGTAATATTTTACTAAAATTTTGCTTTTGCGATAAAAACTTAAATTAAGGTTTTCAAAATATCTAAAAAATTCGTTTGTGAATCCCTGTGTCAATCTATAATTTCTCATTTTATTGCAGATTTTGCCCGTGCCGGAAAGGGTTAACATTCTAGAACCCATACCGCCCGAGATATTTTGAGCTATTTTAATTCGTATATAGTAATTCCCACCAGAAATTTAAAATAGCAATATTGGCTTTCATTCATAACAGACCTTCTTGATATACATAAATCGAAATTATCCACTGAAAGTTTCTGGTGTAAAGCCAGATAATCTGAACTGCATAATATACTGATAGAAAGTGGTCTATCATGGGAATTAACCCATTAACGCCCAGCGTCCTCTTTTGAGGACGGTTACAAAAACAGCAAGAAAGCGGTTTTCCCACCAGTAAAGAGGAAGAGAAATACATGCCTTCTTTAATGAGACAAAATCCTCGATAAATTTAGATAAAAGTTAATTTGATTTTAAAAGTGGTGGGAAATACAAAATTTAAATTTTAACGAAGAAAATAAATCGGGCGTTAATGGGTTAAAGGGTTATAACAGATGTAAATTGTCCAAGGGGTGAAAAAAGTCCTTGGCCAGGATTCGAACCAGGGATGTATTGGATGAAGCCGCCATTGCCGAAGGTCAATTGAAGGTCAATTATTTTTAGGTTTCGTAACTTCAATAAGAGGAGTAATCAATTTAGCAAAATTAGGTATAATTGACCTGTAAAATGAACATAAACCAATAAAACTTTTTGTCTGCCTCTTGGTTTTAGGTTTTGGGAAGGAAGTGATTTTTACAATATTACTTGTAATCGGAAGAATTTTATGATCTGTGAGTTGGAAGCCTAAAAAGTTAATGCTAGTTTTCATGAAAGAACACTTTTCAGGAGAAAGAGTGATGTTATTAGCAATGAGAGTGTCTAAGAGTTTTGTGAGGTTCGTAATCATTTCTTCAAAGAAATTAGCGCCAACACCGATGTTATCTTGATATGCATAACAGGAGTCAATTTCAGACAATTGAATAACTTGAGTAGTGAATAAAGAATTGTATAAATTGAATATTCTGTTGGGCTGATCCATAGTATCAGACCAGATTCTGTGATCGTTGAGGTCATTTTGATGAAAAAATCCTCCAGAATTTGTACGGGATGGCTCAGTTGGAAAAGCATTGGCGGCTTCAGCCAATACATCCACTGTAAAAAATATCCGTTAATATACACAAAGTTTTCCGTAAAATTTTACGGAATAGTTTCATTTTTCCGAAAAAACAGAAGAACTTCCGTTATTCACAGTTTGAGGTTATAATTACATAAAGTGTTCCGTAAATTTTCTGGAAACAGAGAAGTTCCGTATTAAAACAGTATAAATTCCATAAATGACTCTAGTGGCGACATCTATATCTCGGATAGAAAAACATTATAGAATTGTTTCATGAACAACTTTCTATAATAATTTTCTTTATTTCTTTCTATTTTAATAATATAAAGCTAACATATTTTTATACTATTAAAAAAATAATAAAAATAATAAAATTTTATTAATCCGTTTAAGTTTGAGAATAGTTAGTTTATTTTCAGTTAGTTTATTTCCATTATGATTTTGATATTGATAAATAATGTTTAACTCATTTATAGCATATTTTTTTTTAAAAGTGCGTAGGATTTTTTAAAATGAAAAAAAATTCTATTTTTAATTTTAATATATTTTTTTTAATCTATTCACTTTAAGAAATTCGCACATAAAATTTAAAATATCTGAGTTATATTAAAGAAATTATTATAATGTTGACGATTATCTAATCTATAAAAAACACTAAAGAAAATTTATTTTAATAACCCGTTATAACTATCTTTATTGAGATTAAAATCGATCGTCATACAAATACTTTGTTAAAATAGCTGTTTTTTTTCTTTCTTTTTTTAAGTATGTTAGTATCCTTTCAGAAACAAATAAGTAAATAAATATGAATAATATTACAATAAACTTTTAAAAATCTCTTTAAAATGAAGAAAACAAAACTCTCTTTAATGCATTAAACTATTAAAACATGTAATATTTTAAAGTCTAAAATTTATTTTTTATAGAACTGAAATTAAAAATCAAATATTAGAAATTATGGAAATAAACTCTGTTAAATATTTAGAACTATACACTCAATAAAAAATAATTCTCTACAAAAATTAATGCCGAGTTCAGCATAAAGCCTTTGCTTTACTAAAATCATTCTAAATAACCACAGATATTTGCAAACTATGCATGCAAAAGTATGGCGTAATGGTATTACACTAGTGCAAGCTGCCATAGGACAGATGCCTGGTTCGATCCCCATCGAGGGTGAGTAACATTTCTCCACTGTTGTTTAAATTAAATGTATGTGACCCGATGTCTCTTTGTCTAAAGAATAAAACTCGTAAAGTTGCCAGTTTGTCCTTGAAAATACTCTTTTGGCTTTCAAGCAAAAATTTATATATATATAAAAAAAAATATGAAAAAAAAAACGGAAATATTTTGTAAAAAAAAAAAAAAAAAAAAAAAAGGACATATTTCTAGAAAAAACGGAAATTTTTTTTCCGTTAAAAAACGGAAATAGTACTGGCATCTAGATTACCAGTTATTACTATTTCCGTTATTTAACGGAAATTTTTTTACAGTGTCCCTGGTTCGAATCCTGGCCAAGGACTTTTTTCACCCCTTGGAAAATTTGCATCTGTTATAATTAATTTACCGATTTTGAATAATCGTGTTTAAAATTAATCTAATTAAAGAGTTAATCGGAGCACTTTCTTGATTTAATAAGACACAAATTTCTGTTTTTAATAAACGCAGGCAAAACATTAAAAATTTCGTAAAAGGCTCCCGTCGCGAAAGGGTTAAGAATCTTTACAATAATAATGCACATTTCTTAGATAATATTTCAAACCAATAACCCAATCTGCTAACAAATGACAAATTTCTCATTTGCTTTTCTGCTAATTCTACTTAACACTAGAACCGCCAGAAGGGGTCAAAATGACCCCTGTCAGATCGATAAAAATCGATTCGAACCAGAATTTTCTTCATAAGATATGTTAAATGGAAGCAGCAGTAAAATAGACTAATTAAATAAGTTAAATAGTTTAAAATTAAAATTCTGGTGAGAAACACTTTTTATAAAACTTGAGTAAAATACCCGGCGGTTTTAGTGTTAAGGGGCAAAAAAAGAAAATGTGTAGTACATATAAGTTTTCTAAAAGGTACATATCGCTATAAATATAAATGTTATGACGCATAACTAATAAATTTACTAGATAAGAACGTCTATATTTGTTTCGATAGAGATTTAATAAGAAGTTAATGGTGGCACATGTTTTTCTTTAACCCTTTAACGATCATAGCATTTTCATTGCTAAGATGTCGAAATAAATGATTGACACCGATAATTAAAAATATATATATTTCTAAATAAGAAAACATAATTTTTCACATACGTAATAAAAGGGATATTTTTAGATAAAAATACCGGTGTCAGTGTTGCGTATTGGAATTAAAATTTTGTGGTTTCGTGGCGAAACCAATGAACGTTAAAGGGTTAAAGGATTTGTTATTTTGGATCTTTCTTGATATCTAAAGCATTTATTTAATGGAAGGAGACAATAACATTATTGGGTAAAAAAGAATTATAACTTTAAGAAGAAAAAATATTTACAGATTATGAATGAAATTCTAAGGAATGGATTGCTTTGAAAGGAAGAACAACATCACTGCTTCATTCTGTAGCAATGCATTTTGTTCCATTTTTATTTTATAAAATCTTACGAGTTTTTTTTTCTTTTTCTAATTTCAACAATCCCAGAAATTGTTGCTTTTAATTAAAATGTGTAAATCAGAAGCTCAAAATTTAAATATTATACATAAATCTTGATTAAAGCTTTCATTCGCATTATGATTCTTCAACCGCTATCTGTTTTGCCCTTACATCATACGAGCGACGTGTTTTGTATGGGCAACGTGATATTTTACCAATTGTGATTTGCTGGTACCACGTACAAGCAACCATACTCTAATCAAAATTTATTTTTCTCACCAGCAAAATTTTATTGTAAATTTTGTATTGTTTAATCCGACCATATTTCTGATTAAATTAGTCAAAAATTTCTGTTTTAAAAAGTTGGTGAAACATGATTAAATTTTTTTTTAAGACATGAAACAATAAACATTATTTTAAAGTTATTTTTTATAAAAATATTGATTATTTAAATGGTAAAAATTGATTAATTACTTACCGAAATTTTGTAATTTAAATATTGGTTTTTTCTTTTAATCTCCTAGTTTTGTCCCTGTTTCTTCAAAAGAATTTTAGATATCAAAATATAAAAAACTGAAGATTGTAGCTAGACATATCATTTAGAAACCTTTATCCCATATTTCGATCTCCGTAATTTTCTCTAAAGTTTACTAATTAATTTTCCAAATTTTGAAAATTGAAAGACTGGTTGATTTGCTTTTTCTCTTTATTTTTTTCTATTTTCTCAAAATTTATTTTAGACATCGGCTTGTAACTAACTGCAAGCTGCAGACAGAATAATCATATAATAATTTTATTCAGACTTTTAAATTACCGTATGTTTCCTTAAAATTTATCAATTATTTTCATAGTTTTTGATCAATGATAAATTGGTTGTTTCACGGATTCTTTCTATTTTTCCCTGTCTTTTTTACAAACAAATTTAGATTGTAGCTAGAATTTTCATTTAAAAAATCTTATTTCGAACTTTCAATCTCTTCAACATTCCTTTAACTTGACCAGTTGGTTCAGCAGTTTTTCAGTACAGGAAGACTGACTGCTGGGCTAATTCTCGAGGTTTTGCCCTCTTTTCTTAACCCCTTGGGGACGAGCGACACGTATGCGTGCCACAAATAGCCTTAAGAATCCCCGTTTAACCCCATCAGTAAAATTAAACTGTAAAATTTGCCTTATTTAATCAGAGCATTTTCTCGATTTAAAAAGACACAAATTTTTATTTTTAAAAACCGGTGACAAGACATTAAAAATTTCATAAAAGGCTCCCGTCGCAAAGGGGTTAATAATCATTTTATATATATCGTAATGCGACAAATTGCAAATCGTAATATGATTTATTATATATTAGGACCCCAGAAGCCAAGGGGTATAAGTGACAAAATTAAAAAAAAAAAAATAAACTAAATACACAGACGACCTAAAAATATGCTTTTTTCATTTCAGGTAAAGAAATATAAGTGATTTTCTTATAAATTGCTGAGTTATAGAGGCAAACCACTTTTTTCGAAAAACAAACAATATTGATTAATTATACATTTAAAGAAAATTGTACTTTATTTTTTAACAGTTATTGAAATAAGAGTTCAAAGACCAGAATGCAACAAGCAGAAATTTCCTATTTCAATTCACTCAATTGTTATTGATGTTCCAATTTAACATCAATTATCTTTAAACTCAATTTACTCGAAATCGAAATTTTGTCACTTGTACCCCTTGGCTTCTGGGGTCTTCATATACGTAGCGGCCAACTTTCAACTAATCTTCCGTAATACCTGGTTTAGTCTGATCCAGGTTGACGTCATTTCAAACCAGAAAATATATTTCATGAATATTTATTTAATTTCAGGATGGTTGCTTCAACATACTTATTTCTTTTCTTTGAAAAAATTCTGGTTCGAAACTCATTAAACTAGCGTCAAATTAACGCATGTATTACGGATAATCGATGTCAGGTTGTCACATATGTATATAAATCTTTATTCGGCTTTTTGACTTTTAAGACCTAATGTATCCTATACAGCCAGAAAAAATTTTGTTCAATCAACAAAAATTTGTTTGATCCAACAAATCTTTTCGTTTAAATATGGGTCAATGGAAATTTTGTTTAACACTAGAACGCCGGGAAGGTGTCAATTCGACACCGATCACTGGACTAATTGTTCGTTCGAACCAGAAAAATCTTTTAGAAGTAAGTTATATATCAGTTGCAATGATATAAGCTGAACAAATAAACTAAATAATTTCAAATTATTTTTCTGGTGTAAAATAAATTTTATGAACTTTGCATAAAATTTCCCGGCGTTCTAGTGTTAAATAAACAAAAAAAATATTGTTTACTTTTTTTTTAAATTTTTTGTACAGAAATTTTATTTGAAATGCATAATAAAGTAATAATAAAGTTATTAGTCCCTCTCAATTTGAAAAGTTTTTATTATCCAAAAATTATGTTCATCATTTATAGCTATATAAGTCCATTAAACAAAATTGCGATAGAAAGTTATGATTACTGGTCACCAATTTATAATTTTCAAAAACAACAAAATATTGCTGGAATTACGAATTGAAAATAATAGACTTTATTAAGACTCAAATAAAATTGATGAAATTTTGTTAAAATTTTTTAACCCCTTGGGGACGAGCGACACGTATACGTACCGCAAAAAGGCTTAAGATTCCTTGTTTATTCCCACCGGTAAAATTATACTGCAAAATTTGCACTATTCAATCGAAGCATTTTCCCGATTTACGAAGGAACAAATTTCTCTTCTTTAAAACCGGTCACAAAACATTAAAAATTTCATAAAAGGCTCCCGTCGCGAAGGGGTTAACCCTTTAATGTTCATTGGTTTCGCCACGAAACCACAAAATTTTAATTCCGTTACGCAACACTGACACCGGAATTTTTATCTAAAAATATCCCTTTTATTATGTATGGGAAAAATCACGCTTTCTTATTTAGATATTTGTTCTATATTAAATATATTTGTTCTTAATTACCGGTGTCATTCATTTATTTCGACATCTTAGCAATGACAATGGTATGATCGTTAAAGGGTTAAGAGTTAACAATATATTTTTCGCTGAGCAATAAAACTGATTTTTTACTTTAATTAAAAAATTCTCTTAAAACAACCCAAATGTACTCAACAAAGCATGTTTTGTAGTTTTAATTAATTCCTTTTTCTAGGCGTAGGATACACATCTTTACAATTTTTTTTTCAAGTGTATAAATAATGCTAAAAAAAAAATAAACTGTTATGAGTGGAGGACCTAGCAATCCAGCAGAACTAAACAAAATAGCAATTTGTTTCCTATAGCTCAGTTTTAGCGAGCTACGTGTTATAAAATTACAGGAGAAATGTAAGAAATGTGCAAAAATGAAAACGTATGTAAATGTACTGTGCATTAAGATATCATTTGTAAATTCTGTTAATAAGAAATAATCATTAAATATATATTTCTTTTATCTTTGCCAATGATTGGCTATGCAAAAAATTAAAATAAAATAAAGCGAAAGGAAAAAGTACTTTTTAAGTCACTATGTAACATAAAAATTTATGTAAAAAATAAATTTAATTTTTTTTCTCTGTTATTAACAAAAATCAAAACTGAACTTTAAAAAAGAACACAAATAATTCTTTAGATCTGAAAAAGTTAAATCCCGGTAAGATTCCTTACAATAAATCGTATAATTCTCCAGTTTTTTATTATTGAAAAATTGGATAATTAACTGATTCTCTCTGGTTTTTTTTATTTCCTCGAAAAGAAATAGATATCGGAATGCCACAAATTGCAGTGCAGCCAACCTTATCATTTATAAATTTTAATTCGACCTGTCAATTACCGAAGCATTCTTTATATTGTCCAGTTCTACAGTTTTGGAGTATTGATTGGCTTATTGATATTCTCTTCCTTTCCTTTTTTTTTGTGCGTGTGTGTGTGTGTGTGTTTTTTATCAGAAGCTATTTTAGATATCGGAATGCGATGACCTGAAGACATTGACCAGAATTATCAATCGAGTTATAAATAAAGAGGAGGAGAAGTATTGTGTATTGTTTACCAGTTGAAAGTGAAGTAAATCATGAGGTTGTCACATGACGTCGAATAATTTTTTACATGCGATCAACAGCATATGATGACCGCCCTAGTAAACTTCTACCGGTAAATTTTAAACAGAAATATTTTCCTTATTTTAGCGGCCCTTTTTCGTTAAAAATGTCTCTCATAAATATCATTAAATATTCTATTTATTTTTTACTTGTGGTTTTTTGTCCAGGTATTAAAATATTTTTTCACTGGCACTGAGGGTAAGTTAGTTAAGCTATCAAAATACAGCTCAAACGCAGGGCCACACTATCACCGAAGTGGAACTCCCACCAGTTAAAATGAATAGCCATTACTTTCGTCTGAAATTTTACACTAAAAAACCGTTTAATTAAGTGGAAATTTCTATTTAAATGTACTGTTTGAAGTTTGCCCCGATGGCAAACAACTCAAACAAAAGCGGTTAAAAGTTGACACTTAACCCTTTGAGCTCTGGGGTGTAAATTTCTTAAAAATTCGAAATGCCACATTGGCACCAGTATTTTGCAAAGAAAAAAAACCGTTATCCATAAACACGAAAAAAAAAAAAAATGCATTAAACCGTTTCCAAATAAATTTGGTCGAATTTTCTGGTGCCATTGTGACATTTCGGAATTAAAATTATGTGGTGGAAAATTCTACCATCAGAGCCCAAGGGGTTAAGGATATGCCAGTTCCTCTTTATTAATAATTCCTTTGAATTATCATCTATACACCACATTAAGATCTTTGAATATATGTAAGATTCATTAAAAATTATGAATTTGTTTCCCGCTCTTTGAGTTTTGCTTTGAGCATCTTAAATACAAGATTTTATCAAAACTCGATTCGCATATTAACCCTTTAACGTTCATTGGTTTCGCCACGAAACCACAAAATTTTAATTCCGATACGCAACACTGACACCGGTATTTTTATCTAAAAATATCCCTTTTATTTTGTATGTGAAAAATCACGTTTTCTTATTTAGAAATATATTTGTTCTTAAATACCGGTGTCATTCATTTATTTCGACATCTTAGCAATGAAAATGCTATGATCGTTAAAGGGTAAACACGCATCTGGTTTACCCAATCACGTCTTAGTAAAAAAAAAAAAAAAAAAACTGAACACCCGATTTTAGTTGTTGACTCGAAGGTTTACTATTGTGTTTTCTTACACCCAAAGATATGAAACTATGGACGAATGGGAGCAGGAAAGCACAATGGTAAATTTACGAATCAACAGTTAAAATCGGGTTTTCGGTAACAGTTCCTTTGATGTCACATCCATTTATTTAATGAACCTATTTACCTAGTCACTATTGTTCCATCTCTTGGAGTTTCACTTACAATACCTGGTACAGTTGGCTCTCGTTAATTCGAACTCGTCGGGACCACGAGAAATGTTCGAATTATCCGAAGTTCGAATTGTGAAAAATATGAAATGAAAACATGCTTAATATGGTGCTATTACAACGGAATTAATAGGATAGTGTTTTTTTAGTTTATTTCGTCTTTTATTATTAGAATATGACTTAATATGAAATGAGAATGGCTAAATACATAAACTAATTAAAATAAAAATAAACACAATGGAAAAAAAATTAAAGCGTCACTGATGACCAAACGGGACACTAAAAATGTGAATATCAAATGCACTGAATTTTATGTATACTCGTTTGGAAAAATTTTCACAAAAATCAAAGAAAGAAAGTTATTCAAATGATCAGAAATCCGTGAGAAAGAAAAGAAAAAAGAAAAATCGGAATTCCTGTTAGTTCGAATTAAACGAAATCAAGAGAAAATGAGTTCGAATTAATGAAAAATTTTAACGTTATTCTACCAATGAAAATTTCGGGACTTCCTGTTTAGTTCGAATTAAGCGAAGATTCGAATTATCCGATTTCGAATTAACGAGAGTCGACTGTATATTTATATATACATATATTTCATTTATTTAATTATATTTATATTTATTTGCTTTAACCGCTTGAGTCCCAAGCAGCGCGATTACGCTGTTCAGTTTTTATATCGAAAAAACGAACCACATTTCAAACATAATTGACCACAGATAGTGAGCCGATTGGGACTTATCAACTTAAAGTAGAAGAAGCGTTTTGGCGCTGCTTATGTCTTTTCAGCATAAGATTAAAGAAGTACTATCGCCCTGCTTCGAATTTTTCGATAGCGTTTTTTCAAAATCCTTTGGGACTCAAAAGACTAAAAGCAGAAATTAAATACAAAAGATAAGATTTTATTTAGAAAAACGCTATTACAGATATGCCATTGAATTACAGTTAACAAACATTTTACAGTTACAGTAAACATTATTAAGTTTAATTCAGTATAATATACACATGTTACAACTTATTATCATATAAGAATTAAAAACAATTTGTCAATGATCGAGCCCAATCAAAGTCGTTATTCTTTTTCCTTCAGTAATAAAGCTTATATAAAGCCCTTATGTAACCTTTCAGATCAATAAAAACTTTCTGCTAACAAATGGCAATTCACATGTTTGCTTTTCTGCTAGTGTTACTTAACAGGAGAAAAAAAGAGTAGAGCAAAGAAAAACTGTAGCACATCTAAAGAAACTAAAAGGAAGTGATAGATAAAAATATAAATTTTATAACACATAACGAATAAGCTACTTCGAATTTTCTGGAAGAGGTTTAAAAAGAAAAGCTTAATGTTGATTTTGTTTTAGCATCTAAATAAACAACATATTTTTAGGATTTTTTTTTGTACATAACCCATTTATTTAACGGATAAATGGGAAATGAAAATCGAAATTGTACATAAAGTTATGATTTTGGTGATAAAACATTATTTTCAAATTATCTGGAGCATCAAAACTCTTCAGAAGCGAATGCTTGTTAAGTAAGTGTATTTCTATTACGTTTATATAGTTCTTTATGTGAAATGTTACTGTTTGTCGAACTATTTTGAATACTGATATACTGTGTTGTTCGTAAAATCCTTTCTGTTCGTAAAAATCAATTCGCACCGGACAATTCTGTAATTTAATTATTATACATTGTTTCCGATATCTAAAACTGAGTTATTAATGCGTTAAATTTCCCGGTGCGAATTGATATTCCCAAACAAAAACGAGTTTCCGAACGACCCAATAAATGCCCGCTATAAATCAAAAACTTATTTTAGGATATTTGTTTTCTATCCTATCCATTTGTTTTGTAGATAAAATAAGATTTAAAAAAATGCATGCAAAGTTATAATTTTAGGAATAAAATCTTATTTATAAATTAATAGAAGCATCTAGACTATTCTAAACGCGAAATTTGAATGCTTATATAGCAGGGTTCCCAAATGGTCCATCAATTAAACGCCAATATTTTATTAGATATATTTCTAGAATATTGCACATAAAGCTGCTTCGGAGGTTTATTACCGTTCAATTGCTGTAGGAATCTACAATGAAATTTTCTCTTGAAAAATACTGATGTGGTTTGAGGATCATTTGGAAGCCCTGATATAGCTATTTTTGATGTTGATATACTTTCCTGCTATAAATATATATATATATATATTTTTTTCTGGAGGGGGGGGGGGGTGTTTTCTGTAGCGAAAGTTTAGTGTTTATACTACTGTTGCACGTTCATACACTTTCCTTTTCTAAATATTTTTAGAAATTTTGTTTTCACATCCATTTATTCAATGTATGAATGGGAAATGAAAAACAAAATTGTTGATAAATGCATGATTTGGGGAATAAAAGCTTATTTTTAAAATAACCCAAACATCAAAACTTAAAAAAAAAAAAAAAAAAAAAAAAAAAAAAAAAAATTCTATGAATTTTACATAAATATTAATAAAAAATATAATATAATTGGTTTTCCTACGAAACCACAAAATTTTCATTCCAATGTGCAACAACATTGAAATTTTAATTTTAACCCCTTCGCGACTGGAACCTTTTACGAAATTTTTAATGTTTTGTCACCGTTTTTTAAAAACAGAAATCTGTGACTTTATAAATCGAGAAAAATCTTCTGGACGCTAGTAATATTTACTGTTTTTTAACGGTAAAAGATTCGTAAAATATTCCGTTTATCCGAGTTTTTTTTCGGAAATTTACGGAATTTTTTCCGTTAAAAACATTAAATAGTACTGACGTCCAGATTACCAGTAATACTTCCGTTAACCCTTTCCGGCGCAAGCAAATCCTATTAGTAAAATGGGAAATTGTCGATTGACGCCGGAATTTATAAAGGACTTGTCTAGATATTACAAATTCCTTAATTTAAGCTTTCATTGTAAAAGCAAAATTATATTAAAATATTACTGGCGCCGTTTGCAAGTTTGGAATTAAAATTAGGTGTTGCCGGCGCGGCAACACTGCTCAAGAAAGGGTTAAACCGTCCGTTTTTTTTTTACAGTGAAGCCTTTTTGCGGCACGTATACCTGTCGCTCGTCCTCAAGGAGTTTTGTTACGTATGTGAAAAATCATTTTTTCTTATTTACAAATGATTTGTTCACTATTAACGGTCTAGATCATTTATTTCAACATCTTAGCAATGAAAATGCTTTGTCCGTTAACGCATTCACTGCCGATTACAAGCCAGCGTGTGATATGACGCCAACGTTAAGGGGCCACTCAAGCGCCAGCGCGTGATGTGGGGTGATATCCAATAGCCAGTCACGCGCTGGCGCGGGAAAATCTTTTACTGATTCTTTGTTATAAAATGTAAATCGGCTTCTGGGAAAAACCCACTTCTACAGTGTGGCATTAACTATCATCACATCTTGATGTAAGCGGCAGCGAACGTGTTAAAGAGTTAACGTTCATTGGTTTCTCTACGAAACCACAAAATTTTAATTCCGATATGTAACAATGACCCCAAAATTTTAATTTTAAAAAATCTATTTTGTTATGTATGAGAAATATCTAATTTTTCTTATTAACAACTATATCTGTTCGCAGTTACCGGTGTCAGCCATTTATTTCAACATCTTAGTAATGAAACTTCTTTGTCCGTTAATGAGTTATACATGAGTTTAACTTTGAAATTTCCACCTTTATGATAAGTTCTATGCGTCATATCTCAAACGACTGATACCCATCGGCTGTTGGTTAATCCTTTCCGGCATGGACAAAATCTGTAGTAAAATGAGAAATTGGTGACTGACACCGGAATTCAGAAACGAAATTTTTATATACTTCAAAATACCTTAATTTAGGCTTTTATTGTAAACGCAAAATTTTACTAAAATATTATTGGGGCCTAGGCCAATCTAGTTTGGCCTAAAATCAGGTTTGGCCTGTAACATATATATATTTTAATTCACTAATACTTTAATAATTATTAGATAAATGTCCTTAAGCGGCCCACTACTGGTGCTTTTTCCTTACTGTTTTTAATAGAAAAAAAATCCACAAATTTCAGAATAAAACGGAAAATGTTCTGGAATTTATGGAATTTTTTTTCGCAAATTTTTAAGTACTTTTTTTTAAATTTTATACCACAACTAAACTTAATTTTTTTAAGGTTCCCATATACCTTTTTAGTCTCTTATATTTTCTCGGGATGAAAAAATGCTCTTTAACTAGGGAGTCTATTAAAATGTTTATATTGTTGAGTCGCTCCAGATATATGTAAAAATATAAATCTTATGACCGACAGCTAATAAATTTATGATGTTAAGAGTACTTCGCTTTGTTTCCCAGACATTTAATAACAATAATAATAAAAAGCAATGTGGCGATATATATTTTTTTCTTTTAAATAAAAACCTTTGTTTTATATTGTTTGATTCCATGACATCCATTTAGTTAATGGAAGGAAAAAAACAACATTTTTGGGTATAAAAAAGCAAGTAAAACTAATGATTTTAGGAAAGAAAGCTTATTAATAGATTATCATTCCCATCATGTTTTATCAAAGAAAAAACTACTTCTGTAAGACAATATATTGTTATTATTTTTTAAATCAAATAAAAAAGTTAAGTCTTTCGGTTAAAAGTCTTTGATTGAATTTAATTTAATTAAAGAATTTGAAGAATCTAATTTAACCACTTAACTGATTCTTTTTTATGTACGATAAATTAAAAATATGGGTAAACACCACTTTTTTTAAGCTGAAACATTCATAATATTTAGTCCAAACAGTTTTGCAATTAAATGGTATGAAATTGTATTTAAAGAAAATAGTGATGTAGAAAAGCTTTACCCCTTTAACGTTCATTGGTTTCGCCACGAAACCACAAAATTTTAATTCCGATATGCAACACTGACACCGGTATTTTTATCTAAAAAAAGCCCATTTATTATGGATGTGAAAAATCACGTTTTTTTTTTTTTTTTTTTTTTTTTTTTTTTTTTTTTTTTTTTTATTTAGAAATATAATTGTTCTTAATTACCAGTGTCATTCATTTATTTCGACATCTTAGCAATGACAATGCTTTGATCGTTAAAGGGTTAAGTGATGACTCAAGAAAATTCTTCTTGCCAGTACGAGGTACGGGCAAAACAGGCAAGCGCATAGCTGCCAACTCTTCTGATTTTTTGGCCCGGAAAAATTTAACAGAAATTTTTGCTTTACTTAATCTCAAATTACGGCGATTTGATATGGTAAAATTTACTTAAAATTTTTTCCGGGTCGAAAAGCGGAAGTTGTTGGCAGCTATGCAAGCGGTTAAAGTAACATACAGTAAAGCACCGTTTATACGACTTTTACATTTATATGACGTTTTAGTGTGATCCCAATTCATTCCTATTCGTTTTCTTGTAAAAATACACCCTTTGTACGACGCACAAAACCGTTTATGCGTCGTTTTCTAATTTTGTACATTTTTGTTTATTTTTCTTCTGTATTTTAAAAACGAGAGGAATTTGCCAGCTATGAATGTACACCTATGCAGTTATCAGTGCACTAACAGTAGAGATGTTTTTTTATTATTATTTGCTCTTCGCTTTTTGTACTGTTTGGGCCACAGCTCTTTTTAAACATGTTTTGAAAGCACTAGTCCATCGTGATAAAAGAAAATATTGAAATTTTGAAAAATTCGATTGTAAAAGCTGCGATAGTAAAAAAAGCCGTGAATAGCATTGGAACATTAAGAACTTATTTTATTTGCCATAATACTAGCGTACATCCTTTGTACGACGCACAAAATCGTTTATGCGTCGTTTTCCAATTTTGTACATTTTTGTTTATTTTTCTTCTGTATTTTAAAAAACGAGCGGAATTTGCCAGCTATGAATGTACACCTATGCAGTTATGAGAGCACTAACAGTACAGATCTTTTTTTATTATTATTTGCTCTTCGCTTTTTGTACTGTTTGGGCCACAGATCTTTAAAAACATGTCTCGAAAACGCTAGTCCATCGTGGTAAAAGAAAAAATTGAAATTTTGAAAAATTCGATTGTAAAAGCTGCGACAGTAAAAAAAGCCGTGAATAGCATTGGAACATTAAGAACTTATTTTGTTTGCCATAATACTAGCGTATATCCTTTGTACGACGCACAAAATCGTTTATGCGTCGTTTCCCGATTTTGTACATTTTTGTTTATTTTTCTTCTGTATTTTAAAAACGAGCGGAATTTGCCAGCTATGAATGTACACCAATGCAGTTATCAGTGCACTAACAGTACATATATATTTTTTTTATTATTATTTGTCCTTCGCTTTTTGTACTGTTTGGGCCACAGCTCTTTTTAACCCTTTAACGTTCATTGGTTTCGCCAGGAAACCACAAAATTTTTATTCCGATACGCAACACTGACACCGGTATTTTTATCTAAAAATATCCCTTTTATTTTGTATGTGAAAAATCACGTTTTCTTATTTAGAAATATATTTGTTCTTAATTACCGGTGTCAATCATTTATTTCGACATCTTAGCAATGAAAATGCTATGATCGTTAAAGGGTTAAACATGTCTCGAAAACTCTAGTCCATCGTGGTAAAAGAAAATATTGAAATTTTGAAAAATTCGGTTGTAAAAGTTGCGATAGTAAAAGAAGCCGTTAATAGCATTGGAACATTAATAACTTATTTTATTTGCCATAATACTAGCGTATATCCTTTGTACGGCGCACAAAATCGTGTATGCGTCGTTTTCCGATTTTGTACATTTTTGTTTATTTTTCTCCTATATTTTAAAAACGAACGGAATTTGCCAGCTATGAATGTACACCTATGCAGTTATCAGAGCACTAACAGTAGAGATCTTATTTTACTATTATTTGCTCTTCGCTTTTTGTACTGTTTGGGCCACAGCTCTTTTTAAACATGTCTGGAAAATGCTAGTCCATCGTGGTAAAAGAAAATATTGAAATTTTGAAAAATTCGATTGTAAAAGCTGCGATAGTAAAAAAAGCCGTGAATAGCATTCGAACATTAAGAACTTATTTGGTTTGCCATAAAACTAGCGAAAAAACTTTTCAGGCCCTTGACTTAATGCACAAATTATCAATTACAACTCAACGTCAGTCATCAAGTCAAGCAACCTGAGACATTTTTTTAATACTAAGTAAAATGATCAAAAGAAAAAAATAAAAGTATGTACATTTAAATTGCTTATTGGTTTTTTTTTATTATTTGTTTGTTTAATTTAGAAATTTATGTAAATCAACACATTAAACATTAAAATTAAGTAAAAACAAAATCATTACTAATTTTAGAAAAAATTGATTATACGACGTTTTTTGGTATTCCCTTCGGTGTCGTATAAACGATGTTCCACTGTATCATAAACTTCTGTAATGATCAGAACGTACAAATTCCAACAATTTTACATAGCGATTTTTTTAAAGCGTAAAATAATTAACTCTATGCTTTCGAGCGGGATTTTCACTGACCATTAGCGTACCGTTATTTAAAATAGGCACTTAACTCTAGACACCAGTATTCTATACTAAATTTTTCTTCTTATTTTATGGACGAATGCTCTGTTATAAAAGATAGCGAAGTAAACTGTAAGATATTAGTGGTGTCTACAGCATTTACGAAGTATTACCCCGATTTACGAAGGACACCTAACAGCAGTACTGGTGACTCGGATGAAAAAAGACCCGGATGATAATGTAAAGTCTATAGGAACGTTTTTTTTTAAAAAATATCTCGCTCAAATTTTAATATTTCTGCACGATTTTTTTAAGGATAGTTGAGGACGATCCACAAGCGGCCTAGTTTTTACTTTTTCAATTTTGGTTTCAGATTTTTTTATTATTATTATTATTAAATTACTTTAAATTTCAAAATCGGTTTAAACCGGTTCTGAAATTGAAACTATCGTAATATAAAAAAAATATATGAGCAAAATCGAAAAAGCAAAAACTAGGCCGGTTGTATCATCGTCTTCGCCTATCCTATGCAAAAAAAAAATCACTTAAAAATATTAAAATTCAAGCGAGATATTTGAAAAGAACGCTCCCATACACTTTACAAAATCATCCGGGCAGGGGTGCAAAAATCTAGGCGCCAGCAGGCAGTTCCTCACCACAAAATTTATTTCGTTTTTCTTCGTCTAATATTTCGTGTAAAATTCCTGCTAGAATGCTATTAAATTTTGAGCGAAAAAAACTTTAAAATTTTAGTGGTGAGAGACTACCTACTGGCGCCTAGATTTTTGCACCCCTGCATCCGGGTCTTTTTCAGTCACTAGTGTGGGGCCTTAATGACCTTTTTATGAAAACGCCGAAGTCAGAACTCCCTTTCTTCTAACTTTTTGATATCCGTACCCAACCAAGTTCTTTTCTTCCCGCTGTTCGCGATCATACAGGGCACGATTCAATTTCATTAATGATATTTGTCATTAAAAACTGTTACAGTCGGCTCTCGTTAACCTCTACGACAAAAAATATTCGAATTATCCGAAGTTCGAAGTATGGAAAATATGAAATGTAAACATGCTTAATATGGTACTATTACAAAGGAATTAATGTTATAGTGTTTCTAAAATTTATTTCGTCTGTTATCATTAGAATATGACTTAATTAATTAAAATAGAATGGTTAAATTAGAATGTATAAATACATAAACTAATTAAAAGATTAGAAACAAGCACAATGGAAGAAAAATTTAAAGCGTCACTGATGGACAGACGGGGCACTAAGAAAGTGGATACCAAATGCATTGGATTATATGTATACTCGTTCGGAACAATTTTCACAAAAATCAAAAAAAAGAAAGTTATTCAAATGATCTGAAATCCGTGAGAAAGAAAAGAAAAATTAAAAATCAGAATTCTCGTTAGTTCGAATTAACGAAGTCAAGAGAAAATGAGTTCGAATTAATGAAAATTTTTAACGTTATTTTGCTATTGAAAAATTCGGGACTTCCTATTTAGTTCGAATTAAGCGAAATTTCGAATTACCCGATTTCGAATTAACGAGAGTCGACTGTATATACGACGACGTTTGTGCAGAAACGATTAGATCCGGTGCAAATTAACATGAATCGGCTCCTCTAAGATGTCCGATTTCTCTCTTGGTTCAAAATTAAAATAGATTATAAAAGCAAATAAAATACCAGAAAAATGTAGACTCATGCTTTTTTTCATCAAATTTTTAATTAATTTACAAATAATGAAATTCATAAATCAGAATTTAATGGAACGAGAATGGGACGGGATCACGGTCTGCTCTAATGTACAGTGGTGCCAACTTTTGAAAAATATTGGGTTGGGTCAAAAATATTCCATGGGCTCAAAGATTTTGTTTTGTTTATTCCGGCCAATTATCTACGCTTGGGATATAGGCCCTAATGGGTGGGATGCCCTCCGTGGGGGTCTTTCTAAGGGAACCTAATCCGTATTTACGCAATGTTCGAAGAAAATCAAGGAAAACTTCGAACGGTTAGGCCGATGGTTGCGATTGGGTTCGAACCCAGCACTTACCGTCTACAAGTTTCGAGGTCACCGTCTACCACAGTCTACCATCCCGCGGCCACTAGTGGGGCCGTGGGCTCAAAGATAATTTGGTAAAATGATAATGATTACATACAACAAGTGATTACTTGATACAACCAGTATGTTTTTCTTCGAAGGGTCTTCACCAAGACAACTTGGGGATAGATGAAACTTTTAAGCCAAGCTGTCATGTTTTAAGATAGTTGCAATTTTTTAAAATCATATTCTCATGCGTTTTTCCTTATAAAGACAGTAATATTTATTGTAATATCATCATATCATGAACATGAGTACTACCAATTAAAACGGCAGAAAATTAAATATTTATATTTCATCCATTTTGAATTTATGGATGTCAGTCGGAGAATTAAAATGCACTGGAAAAATAAATTTCGTTCTATGGGGAAAAATAAAAAAATAAAATAACAATGAAATAAATAACGAAATAGGATAATGAAAATTGGGCACGCTAGAAATCAAACTTATTGGGTGGGCTCTGGCCCCACTGCTCCTGTATATGTACCAAATGCAGTGTTCTCGCTGACATTTGACCAACGTTAGTAATTTGGTTAATTAAAAATAAAAAACATTCGCCAAATGAAAAAAGTATTAGCAAAACAAATTCGCCGTGTAGTACAAAAAAAAAAAAAAAAAAAAAAAAAAAAAAAAAAAAAAAATCTTTAATTTTTAATGTACCCTTTTTTTTCAATATGTTCTAAAATAACGAAAGTTTTTATAACTGCGACAACGAATGTTATTAATCTTATTTTAACTATTCTCGACAAATACATTAAAAATATATGTCTATGCATATGTATGAAGAACGAAAATGAAAAGAAAGAAAAAGCAAAAATTGAACACAAACAATTTGGCGAATATAATCGCTTTTTTACTCGCCACATGAAGAATTTAGTCGCGATTTGGCGCAATGGCGAGCGACAGCGAGAAGCCTGACCAAATGCAATGTATTTGAAAGTTCAAGAAAGTTTTAAAATGAGTCCCTGTTTTGTCGGCTTAAATTCTTAGGGACGGTGGGGGTATATTTAATGTACATTTATAAAAAGTTTTATATAACATTTAGAAATTTCATGGAAAATCAACGTAGAATGAAAGAAAAAGACAATTACAATTGAAATATCATAATTTTGAATTTCATTAACAATAATAATAATAACAATAAACCGATTCTTAAATACAATTCTCTTCAATTTATTAAACAAAAAAAAAAAAAAAAAAAAAAAAAATACAAAGATTTTATGAAACAATGTACAATAATACCATTAAAAGAACAAAACAAAAAAATAATAATAACAAAAATAATAAAATAATATTAGCCCAAAGGATAAGACGTTGACCAAGTCTGTTCAAGAAAGATTAAACTTCTGCAAGACCTAGTTTACAATAAGAAAAAAAAAAGTGAGACTGGGGCTTTTTTCTAGCCTATAAGAAAAAAAAAAGCTCGAAGTCAACACGATTCGAGTCTAATGAAAGAAAATTATTAAGAGTGCATAAAAATTCGGACGCAGGAAATATTTCATTAGAAAAATTCAAACAAATCGTATTCAATTACAGTAGTTACATCTTAAGACGATAGGTGGCAGCAGCATATATATAGCTGAAATTGTTTCGGAACATTACGCAAAAAAGGAAAAAAGAAATATTCAATGTATTCTAGTGTTTGGATAGAAAAATATGTATTTTAGAGTTTTTTTTTTTTTTTTTTTTTTTTTTTTTTTTTTTTACTGTAAATGATTTTTTTATTAAAAAATATTAAGTTTGTTAAAAGTATTTCTAGTATTATTTTGTACGAAAGGTGGTAGGAGCATAACTGTCTCATTTTTCTCATACTAATCGATAAGAGGATTTTAAATTGAATTAAAATGAAGAAATTTTTCTTGTAACCGAGCGTTTATAACCATATTACATTTGATTGCACGTGTTTGTTTTATTATTATCATTTGTACTTATAATTTTTTAATATGCATCAGTAAAATATTTCTGTTAAAAATATATTCTCTTTTTTTTCTAATATCGTTGTTTCTTTTTATCTCTTCAAAGCGTCAATGCTTTAACACTAGAACGCCGAAAAGGTGTCAATTTGACACCGATCACTGAACTAATTGTTGATTTGAACCAGAAGAAATTTCAAGAAATAAATTATATGTCAATTGCAATAAAATAAGCTAAACAAATAAACTAAAAAAATTCAATTTTTTTCTGGTTTTAAATATATTTTATAAAATTTGCGTAAAATTTCCCAGCGTTTTAGTGTTAACTCTCTTTTTAACCCCTTAACCCTTTAACGTTCAGAGCATTTTAATTGCTAAGATATTGAAATAAATGTTTGACACCGGTAACTTCGTACAAATATTTTTATAAATAAGAAAAAGGGATTTTTCACATGTATAATAAAATGAATTTTTCTTTATTAAAATTCCGGTTTCGTTGTTGCATATCGGAATTGAAATTTTGTGGTTTCGTAGAGAAATCAATGAACGGTAAAGGGTTAACTGATCTGCCCGTTCGTCATTCAGGCAAGACAAATTTGCTTAATTAATTATTTGAAGCTTTCTGACGCTACCATTTATTTTTAAAATAATTTCATACTATTTAAAAGCGAAAATGTTTAGATTAAATGTTATAAATATTTTATTGAAAAAATTGTGGTGTGAATCCATTATTTTCAATTTATTGAACGGAAATTAAAGAAACAGTTAAGGGGTTCTCGGCACGGACAAATTTTGTTAGTAAAATGAGAAATTATCGACTGATACCGAACTTTAGAAACAACTTTTCGAGATATTAAGAGACTCTTAATTTAAGCTTTCTCTGTAAAAGCAGAATATTATTAAAATATTACTGGTGCCGATTGGAAGTTTGGAATTAAAATTAAGTATTCCGGAATGGGCTCCGGAAAGGGCTAAACGATTTCTTCTATTCTACGCCTAAGCAGGGCTGCCACAGACTAGTATCTTTTAAATCTATTCCCTACCACTTTTTTGAAACAAAAATTCCATAAGCACGGTTTAAGGGGGCTCAGGAATTGAAAACGTTTTAAAAAAGCGATTTTTTTATGATCTAGTTTGATTATTCAATTAATTCTTAACTCAATGCAAAAATTAAGCCATTCCGTCAAATATGCTTTTTTTAAATCTTGGTGTTAGTAGTCAAAAATCAAGTTTTGAGAAAACGCGACTTAAAGTTGAAATTATATGGATGCGCCTATGAAAGCGTTGATACATAAATGCTTATAACTCCGTTAAACATGCAAATATTTTTATGCGGTTTTTTGCATTGAGTTAAGAATTAATTTTATAATCAAACTAGATCATAAAAAATCGATTTTTTGAAAAGTTTCCAATCCATGAGCTCCCTTACGAACATTTGCAAAAGATATGTACTATTGAACGTTTTTATTTTATTTTCTTTTACTTAATTATTTTTTTAATAGTGGTTCGAACAGGATATAAAAATAGTCGCATGTGGCAACCTTGCTGAAGGATTAACCCTTTGAAGGGTGATAGGATAAAATATATCCTACTTAATTTTAATTCCGAAATGCCACATTGACACCAGAATTTTGAAATGAAAATTTTATTTTTATCAAGTACATGAAGAAAAGCTTTGATCTATTTTGAAATAAATTTATTTTCTAATTTCGGTGTCGATTAATCATTTCAGTATATTAAGAATGTATTTTGCCCCTCAAAGGGCTAACACCATAGTTGCCAACATCTTCCGCTTTATCGGCCTAGAAAAAATTTACAGTAGATTTTACCATTTCAAATCGCCTTTATCGGCCGATTAAATAAGGTAAAAATTTCTATTACATTTTTCCGGGCCAAGAAATCGGAAAAGTTGGCAGCTATGTAACACTAGCGCTCGCCGTTATTTTGAGTATGGACTAACAGCGTCGTTTTCACGTCGTCAGACAAATTTTATTCTGATTATATTTAAGAAGTTGTCTTTGCAATGAAAGCTTGCAAATTTGTATAATATTAACCTATTGAACACGAATATCACCGCGAGAAACCGTTATTAGAACATGTTTAGGTTATTTGGCTGATTGTGGTTATGACGGTCAGTTATTAGTACGTGGAATATAGGCTCTAGGGGGGGGTGACATCTGTAGGGGGTCTTCTAAGGGAACCTAATCCTTATTTACGCAATGAAATCCAATGCTCGAAGAAAACCGCGGAAAACTTGGAACGATTAGCGGACGGATGGGATTGGGTTTGAACTCAGCACTTCCCTTCTACCAGATTTGAGGGCAGAACCTCTCGATTGAGCTAGCATTTGTTTTGGAATTTTTTTTAAATAGTTTTTTCAAAGGTTTTCCCCTAGTGAAGTTGGTATTTTACCAAATTATTGACTTCTCAGGAAATATGTGAATTGAAATCAAGTTAATGTAGACAAAAAAAAAAAATAATAATAATAATAATCATAATAATAAATAAATAAATAAATAAATAAATAAAGGCCTGAATGAATGTCTCCATTTCTAGTGTTAACCCATTCGTGCCCAACATCTTTTGCGTAAATTTTATTTGGTTGGCACCACTATTTTTAGAAGATTTAAGTTTAGTTCATTAATCACGAAAATGCATCATTTAAATAGAATAATTATTGCTTTTCCTTTTTACCGGTGTCAAAAACAGTGCTGAGTGCACCATCTGAAGCTAGGCACTAATGAGTTAATAATTACATTCATTTACAATAAAACTGATTTTTTTTTTACTTTAAATTTTGTTTAATGAATATCAGAAAAAAAATATAGTAACATTTAAAAAACTTTTAGGAAAATGTTAGTTTAGAATTTTCAAAGAGGTTTTGAATGCTTTAAAAAACAATGCAGTCCTACGACGATAGCGTTGAAATATTGCATAATAATATAACAACGGGCAGGTTGTCGTTTGCGAGGTGCGCGCTAAATCCAAAAAGTGTAAATTAGAGTGACAACGACTGATTTATAAACAGCGTTACCAAATCTAGCGGATATGTAATTTAGAAATACGGAATTCACACCAAAATTTTTGAATAGCTATTTTTACTTTTGTTTATTTATTAAAAAGCTGTTTACTAATAAATCAGAAAAAAAAAAAAAAAAAAAAAAAAAAAAAAACTAAAGCCGGTGAAAATTTGAAATGCCTAAATAATGCCTGTTAATAAAAAATTAAATTCCTGTCTGTACGGCAACACTGTTTATAAACCATTTATTTAAACTTGTTTATCAGACTTATAAATATATAAATAGATTCTTGCCTAAGACCTTTTCACGATTGAGAAACATTTTTTACCAACAGTATAATTACATTATCACAACGCATAGCAGATCAAAATATAGGTGGTGTTGAAAATAAGATTATCCCGATAGCATAGGTTATTTATATGATTTTTTGTTAATTTTTTATTTAAATGAAAGCAATAAATAATACCGAAGCTATCGCACTGATTTTTACAAACAATTCTATACTTTTTGGTTTCAAATGTAAATTTAGAGGTATGCTATGGATAACGAAACTAAACATTGAAAAAAAAAGAAAGTGAGGGAAAATTGAACAGACACTAATATTATAATCTATAAAGTTTTTACCTATATCCAACTTATTTTTGTGGAATATTCAATATTTATTTAATTTTTAATTGACAACATATGTGGTGTTTACAAAACTCTTTTACATTGTTCTACAAAATTACAAAATTTAACTATAACATACTACAACTTATTTCAATGCTGATTTATTGTAGACGAGATCTAGTTCTTTAAACTTATGTTTAATTAATTTTCCTTTTGTTTATTTTTGTTTTATCAAAAAAAAAAAAAAAAAAAAAAAAAAAATATTTTTAATTTCTTATCCTTTTTTTCGCATCTTTTTGCTGCTGAAATTTTATAACAAATTGAAACCTGTTTCTGTTTATAATGAATTTAAATAGTGCTTCTATTTACGAGATTTCGTGTTATTGAGTAGTTTGAGATAATGGCCTTAGCAATTGATCAATAAAATTCAATAGATCTTTTACGTATGTTTTGTACGAATACAATTCAATAGTGCGCTGGTAGAGAAAAATAGTTGTCAAAAACAAATACCATTTTCAACCAGAACTTGTTGACCTGTTATATCCTAATTTCTGAGTTAAAATATTTTTGAATTGTATTATCGATTGGAAAAAGAAAAGAAATATTAAAGCTAGTATACAAATATGGCCATCCAGGGCTTGAATCTGTAAGTTTACTAAAATTTTATCTGTACACTTCACAAAAAATATCTAAACATTAATAAAGCAAAAAATACTATTAACTTTTCTCGATCACTTTTGGCGAGCACGTACTTTAATTAATTAATTACTTTATTTTTTCTTTTAATGTGAAAATGGCAACATAAAGATAATCTGCAACAATAATCTGCTTTTTTCCATTTGTTTTTTATAGAAATGGAGCCGTTCTGCTTCCACGATTAGAAAAACGATATGAAAAACTACAAAAGAAAAAAAAAGTATTCCAGAAATAAATTATGATGCAGTTTTCAAATAAATTGAATTTAAAGTACATTTTTTTCGATTTACAACAGTCTAAAAATTATAACAAGGGATAAACAAAGATTCTTAAGCCTTTTGCGGCACGTATACGTGTCGTTCGTCCCCAAGGGGTTAATCTCTGTTACATGATGTATGTTTTCACAGTTTACAAGCCACGTAAATCAAGAGAAAAATAACAGCTTTGATTGGAATCCCAATATTGATATCTGCATCAGAATCGCTATTCATTGGTACCAACAAATTGTCTATTTCATCAACTCCCATTACACAAGAAGACAATTTATCATCACATGCTACATCATTGTTAAAGCTTGTCTCTGGAGACATGTCTTTCCATATAATTTCTTCTGAAGGGGCGATATGTTCATCATTTTTATCCCTTTCCTCTTGCATGCCTGGAAACCGGCTTTCTGAGAGAAGTTTTCAATAGTAGTTTCAGTAACTTGTTCTCAAAATTCTCCAACAAAATAGATAGTACTCAAAACATTGACTTTCTGCTGTAGTAATAGACTTTGTAAAATTCACCATAAAATAAAACACAAAGCAGGACATGTTTCAAGCTAAAACAATACATCTCGTCATCAGCTGAATGAGACACGCGTCCGTAATGCCACGAGGTCAAAGATGAATTGATGATCGAAGATGGACTACAGTTCATCTTTGACCTTTTAGCCTTACGGACACATGTCTCCTTCAGCTGATGATGAGCTGTATTGTTTTAGCTCGAAACGCTTCCTGTTTTGTGTTTTATTTTATGGTGAATTTTACAAAGTCTATTACTATAGTTATTAATTATCGGCAGTATATCCTTTGTTCTTTCAATTTACTTTGTATCTTTTCAACGTTTTTTCGTCCAACCATGCTATAATTTTTCTCATATACAACTTTCTCTATTTAACTTTCCAATATTTTCCTGACCCTAACTAACAACAACAACCAAAATAGAAAAATAAGTCTGTTGAAAAAAAATGTTAACCCTTTCCGGCGCAGATAAATTCTGTTCGTAAATTAGAAATTGTTGACTGACACTGGAATTTAAAAAAGATTTTTTCGAAATTAAGAATTCCCTGGTTTAAACTGTCATTGTAAAAGTAAAATTTTGCTAAAATATTATTGCTGCCGTTTGTAAGTTTGGAATTAAAATTAGGTGTTGCAGAAGTGGTAACACAGTGCCAGAAAGGGTTAATTCGGATTTTATTACTCGTTAGATGAGGTGTTTTGCCTTCATTTTAGTAGGAGGAAAAGGAAAATCCATTAAATCGCGAATCGGGGTTCGTTAAATCGAGGTCTGACAGTATTTACATAACTAATTATAGTACAAATGCAGTTCATTTGGCACTTTCGATGTAAAAATTTCTGACTTCTTTAACCCTTTAACGATTAAAGCATTTTCATTGCTAAGATGTCAAAATAAATGAATGACACCGGTAATAAAGAACAAATGAATTTCTAAATATGAAAACATTTTTTTTTTTTCCACATACATGATAAAAGGGATATTTTTAGGTAAAAATACCGGTGTCAGTGTTGCATATCGGAATTAAAATTTTCTGGTTTCTTAGAGAAACCAATGAAGGTTAAAGGGTTAACCCCTTAACTGGTTAATTCTTCTCCATTCAATAAATTAAAAATAGCGAACTCACACCACTATTATTTTAACAAAATATTCGTAAAATTTAGTCTAAACAATTCCTTTATTCAGTACTATGAATTTTTTAAAAAAAAATAGTGGTTCAGAAAGCTTTAACCCTTTCCGGCGCGGAGTAAGTTTAATTGAAATAATTATCTGCCACCAGAATTTATAAACGAATTTATTAGAGAATACGAACTTGCTTATTTTCAGGCATTTTATCAAAGGAAAATTTTAATTAAATATTCTTGGTGCCAGTAAAATTAAAATTAGGTGTCCTTTTTAAGGGACACCGCGCCGGAAAGGGTTTTAAATGATGAAATAAGCAAATTCGTCTTGTCTGAACGGCTTTCGGGCAAACCAGTTAACCCTTTCCGGCACACTGTGCCCGGTCTGGGATACCTAATTTTAATTCCAAACTTCCAAATGGCAAAAATAATATTTTAGTAAAATTTCGCTTTTACAATAAAAGCTTAAATTAAGGAATTTAAAATATTTAAAAAATTCGTTTGCTAATTCCGGTGTCAGTCGATAACTTCTCATTTTACTACAAAATTTGCTCGTGTCCGAAAGGGTTAAGGAGTATTCCGTATATATTCCGTATAAAATTCAATGAAGTATGCCGTCAATTATTATTTTGAAGAAGGCAATCTAAATATAGTAATCTTTTTTTCATGAACCATTCTGTAATGTATACACGATTTAAACATATTAACACTAGAACGCCAGGAAGGTGCCAATTTGACACCGATCACTGGACTAATTGTCGAATCGAACCAGAAAAATCTTTAAGAAATAAATTAGGTATCAGTTGCAATGAAATGAGCTAAACAAGTAAACTGAATAATTTCAGATTATTTTTCTGGTTTTAAATATATTTTATAAAACTTGCGTAAAATTCTCCGGTGTTCTAGTGTTAAAAGCTAATATGTGTGTCATTTGGTGTTGGTCAATATACTTTAATAAGGTTTACATAAAATGACATTACAAATTAGCCATCAATCATACATTAATGCTTTTACTATGATTATGTACTCTCAAAACATTTGACGCGAGAGGTGTTACAGACAATTATCTCCATTAAATATTTATCAATAAAATGTCTGAGAAAAAACGTCATTATGATGAATTGAGCTGAAGATTAAAAAATAAAACATTTTTAATGTAGAACGTATTTTAAATATTATCATTATCCATTTACGAAATACTTCTCCTTCAGTATTTATTGTACTTTTACGAACAAAGAATAAAAATTTTTATTTTATAATTCAATTTTTCGGAATATTACAAATTTTCTATATAAATTAACATTAGAAATGAAACAAAAATTCGATTTTGTTTTCGGCCCAAAATTAGAATTTTTGTCGCCGAAAATTCGTTTTTGGAGAAAATGCTGGTTAAAATTCGTCTCACCAAAACTGTCTACATTTTAAAATTGTTGTTTCTTTTTTCGGTAATTTCTGTATCGGCTTAACCCCTTGCGACGCGATGATATATCTATGAAACCATTTAATTTTAATTCCGAAACGCCACATTCACACCGGAATTTTGTTTAAAAAAATTACGATTTATTGAATGCATGAAATATAGCTTTTTCTTATTTAAAAATAAAGCTGTTTTCAAATTCCGGTGTCAGTCATTAATTTCAAAACTTAAACAATGAATTCGCCCTGCGCCGCAAAGGGCTCACCAATTTTCGCTTTTATGATATTCACGAGCTGTGTTTTTAATTTAGACTGTTTTGTTCTTTTCAATTTTATAAATTAATATTTGGCTTTAATAGCTGACTGATCAATATATTTCAAATAATGCATATTTTTTCATGTCTTTTACAGAATTTTTCATCGTTTATCACCGATTTTTCAAAACAGGAATTTTTGCCTAATTGGATCAGACAAATACTGGTATTAAATAATACAAAATTTACACTAAACATTAACTGGTGAGAATAAAAAATCATGATTTGAAATCATGTGACCGTATGTGGTATGGGCAATTAATGCCTATTTTTTATGTCTTTTACTGAATTTTTCATCGTTTATCACTGATTTTTCAAAACAGAAATTTTTGCCCAATTGGATCAGAAAATTTATCGGATTTGATAATCCAAAATTTACTGGTGAGAATCATGATTTGAAATCATTCGCCTGTACGTGGGTTCACAGAGTACAGACAGAGGCTCAACTCGGCTTGAAAAGAACGCCCTCAGTGGATGACTTAAAAACTAAATCATCGCGTTGGCGATTTTTATCCTCGTGATTTCTGTTTAACTGTAACCATATTCTGGCTTGGCACTTCTTGCTGAATGCTGATTTGATTATCTTTGCACACGTGCTTATGCTATTTGATCTTAGATTTCCGCGCTTATATTGATTCGTAATTATTACTGTTATTGTTCTTGAATTTTCAAGTTTAAATTATTAGGTCGTTATGTTAAGAAGAGACACACACATTGTTTGCAAGACGAATTCGTCAAAGTTATTTCATATTAAAATAATTTTTTCATAAATTTCAAAACAAGAAGCAGCAAGCCGTCGCTGTATTTTTTTTTCTTTTTTCCTATATCATTTGTCGCCAAGGAAGCGATGTTTCGCCGAATTAGCAACCTCTCTTATGTTATGATCGTAGTTTCAGAGTCATCCGCTCGTATCGCTACTGTCTATGCGTAATCCCATGTTAAACAAGTTGCCATTACAGTGTATGAAAGTTGATTCTCTGTTCCGTTCTCTGTGCGTGGATTTGGACAACTCATGATTGCCTAAAACACGTCGCCGGTAGGACGTACGGACAAAAGAAGGAAGCGGTTAAACTTTTACACGCCGAATTAATATCGCAATGTAATTATAATTTTGTTTTTCCTATATTACAGCTTCAAATATTTTTATTTATGTATACAAATAAAAAAAAAAAATGACGAAAAAAATATTTCTGAAGTTTTTTTTTTGGCTGGTTTCAGTTCAAGTTCAGTATATGCATTTTGGAACACGATTATTGATTAACAACCTATGCAAATATAACAAATTATTTTCCGCTATATGCTATTGTATATTATTCTTGGGTATTTTCTCAAATTCCAAAAACATTTAGATTCCTAGAGGTAAAATTTAAGTAATATAGAGAAAACGATAAAAACAAATAATATATGCAAATGAATGAATTTACGTTTTCCTTATATATTTAATAAATGGTTAAACATAGTTTTTTTTTCAAAAATTGAAATCAACCTTATATTTTATTAAAAAAGTAAGGACATCGTTATTATGCTGAAAAATATATGTTATGTATTATAAATAATGCAATGTTCCCATTTGGGAACAGTGGCGTTTAACCCTTTAACGATTATAGCATTTTAATTGCTAAGATGTCGAAATAAATGATTGACACCGGTAATTAAGAACAAATATATTTCTAAATAAGAAAACGTGGTTTTTCACATACAAAATAAAAGGGATATTTTTAGATAAAAATACCGGTGTCAGTGTTGCGTATCGGGATTAAAATTTTGTGGTTTCGTGGCGAAACCAATGAACGTTAAAGGGTTAAAAGGTTAATACTAATATAATATTACCTATAATAAATGTGGCAAACATATTCCTTTTTCAAAAAAGTGGTAGCAATAAGAAATTTGAATTTTTTTAATGCGATCGTTAAGATGTTAACTCCTTAACGGGTGATAAAATATAATTTAATCCACGTAGGATCATTAAATTTTATAGAATTACATGTGTTATACCAAGTTTCATAAAACAGAAATGGTTGCTAATTGAATCAGGAAAATGTTCAGATTAAACAATGCAAAATTCACAATAAAAATGTACGCTACTCATAGCTGCTAACTTTTACGCATTTTTCCTACCATAAAAATTTTATAATAAATATTGTCCTATGTTATCGTCAAAAATCTTATGATTAAACAAATGGAAAATCTCTGTACAATTTTAGTGGTAGCAAAAATGCGTAAAATTTCCCAGCTATGCTCTACTACAAGAATAATAAATCATGATTTGAATACGGATGCCCGTAGATGGTACGAGTAAATCATGATTGTAAAAACTCATAGCACGGGCGACGTATGGCTAAATCAGGGAAGCAATTAACGACAAATTTCTATCACAGATACGGCAAAAAATTTCTATACATATATATATATATATATTTTACTGGTATTAGTGTGTTCAGATATTATAATATTTTGGCTGACAGAGCTGAGATATTATAATATTTTGATAGAAGGTTGTCTTCGCTGTCGCAGTGGGGCGGAACTATCAACGCTGAAGTAGACGCTTACCAGCAAAAATAAATATCACTTATGGCCATTATCTTGATTGAAATTTTCCACGAATGAGGCATATAAATAAAGAGAAATTTTTTGCATAAATTTACTGGTGGAAGTTTTCCACGTTGGTAATGAACCCGTGCGAACGCAGTTACTGATGAAGCTTCACAATTTTAAGGATATGTCAGATAATCTTTTTTATTACCGTAATTTCCGACGGATAATCCGCGGATCAAACAATTCTTTTTCGACCCATAAATTTGATTTAGTAATTGGTGCCAAATATATACCTCGATCTAAGAAGCTAGATTTTATTTTCAGAATTTTCTGGGTCGAAAAAGAATTGTTTGATCCGCGTATTATACGCCGGAAATTACGGTAGTTCCATGAGTATAATACGCAAGCAATACATTAATATATCCATGAAACTTTACATAAGTAATATATTTTTAAAATACAGGGTGATTAAAAAAAGATGGGAAAAATTTTAAGAGGAGATAGTATACATCAAGACAAATAATATTAAATGGGAAACTAAGGGTCCCATACGTCTTCCGAAAAGATAGGCGCCCTGAAAGTTTAGGGCCCAAAATTTGAATAGTTATAAAAAACGGAAAAATTGTTCGATTCGTTTTCGGTTCTCACGAAAACTATTCTTTATGTCAGTATTGTCTTGAAAATAAATTATAAAGATAAATTTCTAAAAATGCCGATAGAGGGCGCTTTAGAGTTTGGAGAAGCGAAAAACTACTTTTTACCGTTATTTTTTACATCTCATTAAATTTTTTTAGAAGTTTAGACATAAACTTAAATTTTGAGCTAACAATCTGTGGTTAAGTAGCGCAAACTGAACTGTGTTTAATGGGAGTGGGTAGGTTCAAAGCTCAAATGATTATAAAACACAGAAAAATTGGTCAATTGATTTGCGGTTTTCACTAAAATTATTCTTTATGTCAGTATTGTCTTGAAAAAACATTATGCAGATAAATTTCAAAAAATGCCGATAGAGGGTGCTTTAGACTTTGGAGTAACGTACAACTATTTTTTACTGTTATTTTTTGCATCTCATTAACATCTCGTTAAGTTTTTTTAGAAGCTTTGACATAAACTTAAATTTTGAGCTCAAAATCTGAATCGTTGAGAGTGGTTAAGTAGCGCAAATTGAACTGTGTTCAATGGGGGTGGGGAGGTTCAAATTTCAAATTATTATAAAAAACGGAAAAATTGGTCCATTCGTTTGCGGTTTTCTCTAAAACCATTCTTTATGTCACTATTTCTTTGAAAATAAATTTTAAAAATAAATTTCAAAAAATTCCGTTACAGGGCACCTTAGACTTTAGAGCAGGGGTGCACAATCTTTGGCCCGCGGGCCACAATTATACCACTATTTTTATGCGGAATAATTTTCCTTATAGTAATGACAGAAACTTTGCTATTAAACAAAAGAAACTACACTTTTCAAATATTCTGGTGTCAACCGATTTTCTGGTAAAAAGGTTGTGCATCCCTGCTTTAGAGTAACCAACAATTATTTTAACCATTACTTTTTTGCATCTAATTAAATGCTTGCAAAAGCTTAGAATTAAATTTTGAGCTCAAATTCCTAATCGTTGGGAGGGGTTTAGAAGCGCAAACTAAACTGTGTTCAAGAGTTGAAATGTTACCCTGCCCACCCTACGAACACGGTTCAATTTTTCGCTACATAGTTACGCACAACGATTCAGATTTTATGCTCAAAATTTAAGTTTAAGCTTTTAAAACATTTATTTAGATAAAAAAAATAATAACGGTTAAAAATAGCTGTTGGTTACTCTACAGTTTAAGGCGCCCTCTAGCGGAATTTTTTTAAATTCATTTTTAAAACTAATTTTCAAGGAAATAGTGACATAAAGTATGGTTATAGAGAAAACCGCAAACGAATCGACCCATTTTTCCGTTTTTTACAATACCGTAATTTCGGGTGTATAATCCGCGGGTCAAATAATTCTTTCGACCCAGAATTTTTTAAGAAATAAGTGTAACTATTTAGATCGCCGTATATATATGTTTTCAATCACTAAATAAGATTTCTGGGTCCAAAAAGAATTGTTTGATCCGCGGCTTATACACCCGAAATTGCGGTAATTTGAAATTTGAATCTCCCCATCCCCATTGAACACAGTTTAGTTTGCGCTACTTAACCACTCTCAACGATTCAGATTTTAAGCTCAAATTTTAAGTTTATGTCAAAGCTTCTAAAAAATCTTAATGAGATGCAAAAAATAACGGTAAAAAATAGTTGTATGTTACTCCAAAATCTAAAGCGCCCTCTATCGGCAATTTTTGAAATTAATCTGCATAATTTATTTTCAAGACAATACTGACATAAAAAGATTAATTTTAGTGAAAACTGCAAATCAATTGACCAAATTTTCTGTTTTTATAATCATTTGAAATCTGAACCTAACCACTCCCATTGAACACAGTCCAGTTTGCGCTACTTAACCACAGATTTTGAGCTGAAAATTTAAGTTTATGCCTAAACTTCTAAAAAAATTAATTAGATACAAAAAATAACGGTAAAAAATAGTTGTTCGTTGCTCCAAAGTCTAAAGTGCCCTCTATCAGCATTTTTTAAAAATTTTCTTTATAATTTATTTTCAAGACAATACTGACTTTGTCAGTTACTATTCTTTATGAATAGTTTTCGTGAAAACCGCAAACGAATCGACCAATTTTTCCGTTTTTTATAAACATTTAAAATTTTGGACCCGAAACTTTGATGGTGCCTATCTCCTTCGTAAGACATTTAGGACCCTTAGTTTCCCAATTAATATTATTTGTCTTGATGTGTGCTGTCACCCCTTAAAATTTTTCCCATCTTTTTTGAATCACCCTGTATATCTGATTTTGGTGATGACAAAACCTTTGTGTTGTTTGTTTCCTTTTGAACAGTGCATTCAAAATAATGGCTTGTCAAAAGTCAAAACTGTTGCTACTTGATAAATATTTCACACTTTAAATATGCTTTCAGATAAATTTTAAATCCAACAATCCCCGATTTTAGATATACATTATGCAAAACGGGTAATAGCTTATCATAAACTGTAATATATTAAATGTGTATATGCTATAATCTGTAATGTATATATGTTAAAAGTATATATGTATATTATGTTATAATCTAAGAATAATGAAACACTTATTGGAGGTTATTTCATTTTATAATAACTTCAATTACAGTGTGCTTTTGTTATTGTTTTGAAGCTTGTTATTTAGTTTCTTAATCTTTTTAAGTTCATTTGTTATTATGTAGAATTTTAATTTATAGATATTGCATCTAAACACGCTATCAATAAAAGAGATAAATATACCATGCGAAATTAAAGTAGATTTTAGCTTAAGATATTAATTATCATCAATTAAAAACTATATGATCCTTGTAGATAGAGATAAAGTTTAAGTATTTAATAAATTTCTTTTCTTAATTATGATGAAAATATATTTTTTAATGGCTTGATTTAATTTTAAACTTCAATTAACCACATTACATTATCATTAAATACAGACATGTCATATTTAAAAGTTATTTTTTTTAAGTTTTGACGATCTAATTAGTTTAATTACCTCGATTTATCATTTTGAAACCTGATAATTATATTTACAACAATTAATTTTATAATGTCGCAATAACAACATGACTTGATTTTACGTAAAATGAATAATGGATAATAAATGCACTTAAAAATAATTTGCATTTAAGTGAACATACTTAAAGTCAACAGTGACATTAAAGAGTGTTCTAGATATTTTAAAAATGCGTATTGGGTAAGAAGAGGATAACAGTCTATATATTACTTAGCATAAATATTGTTTACTCTAAAAACCCGCAGGATAATTGTTGTGCCAAGAACTAATACAGTCGACTCTCGTTAATTCGAAATCGGATAGTTCGAATCTTCGCTTAATTCGAACTAAACATGAAGTCCTGAAATTTTCAATGGCAGAATAACGTTAAAAATTTTCATTAATTCGAACTTATTTTCTCTTGACTTCGTTTAATTCGAACTAACGAGAATTCAGTTTTTTCATTTTTCTTGGTGATTTCAGATCATTTGAATATCTTTCTTTGATTTTTGTGAAAATTGGTCCGAACGAGTATACCTATAATCCAATGCATTTGATATCCACTTTCCTAGTGCCCCGTCTGTCCATCAGTGAATCTTTAAATTTTTCTTCCATTGTGCTTGTTTCTAATCTTTTAATTAGCTTATGTATTTATACATTCTAATTTAATAGTAAGTCATATACTAATTATAATAGTCGAAATAAGTTAAAAAAAAACAATATAACATTAATAACTTTGTAATAGTGCCATATTCCATACTAAGCATGTTTTCATTTCATATTTTCCACAATTCGAACTTCCGATAATTCGAACATTCCTTGTGGTCCCGACGAGTTCGAATTAACCCCTTGAGGGGCGGCGGTATATGTTATATACCACCTACGATTGATGAAGATTTACACCAGAAAAATATCATTAAATTTCCCTTTTTTAACTTTGGTGGAAAACAGTCGTGAAAATGCTTATCCTCTTTTTGATATAACTTTTTTACAAATTTCCGGTGGGAGTTCAGAATTACACGAATGCAATTGCTTGCCCCTCAAAGGGTTAACAAGAGCCGACTGGATTTATTTATTTATTCTTTTTTTTATTATTGAACACATGTATCAGTGTTGTTTGCTTAAGACGCCACACTACTGACTGAAAAAGACCCGGATGATAATGTAAAGTCTATGAGAGCGTTCTTTTCAAATATCTGGCTCAAATTTTAATACTTTGACGTGATTTTTTTTTTTTGCATGAAATAGCTGAGGACGATCCACAACCCGCTTAGTTTTTACTTTTCCGATTTTGATGTCAGATTTTTAAAAAAAATATTTTAACTTTCAGAACCGGTTTGAACCGATTATGAAACTTAAACTATCCTAATATAAAAAGAATATAACCAACATAAAAAAAGTAAAAACTAGGCCGGTTGTGGATCATCCTCAGCTATCCTATGCAAAAAAAAAAAAAAAAAAAAAAAAAAAAAAAATTGAGTGAGTTATTTGAAAAAAAAAACGCTCCCATAGACTGTACATTATCATCCGGGTCTTTTTGAATAGTTGTGTGGGCTCTTAAGATTATGAATCTGCTTATAAGTCGTTGTCAATATACAAAGATCATATAGCACAGCGGAATTTACGCCAGAATTACATCCTGGAGCTCCATAAAGAGTATGCAATGGGGTCATTAGGAGTTGAACCCGCATCCTTCCTACTGAGTAAAGCGATTCGTTGCGTGATGCCTTAAGGCCCCACACAAGGCACAAAAAAAAGACCCGGATGATAATGTAAAATCTATGGGGACGTTCATTTCAAATATCTCGTTCAAATTTTAATATTTTGACGTGATTTTTTTCCGTTGCATAGGATAGCAGAGGATGATCCACAAACTGCCTAATATTTACTTTTTTGATTATGGTTATATTCTTTTTATATTTGGATAGTTTCAGTTTCACAACCGGTTCTGAAGGTTAAAGTATTTTCTCAAATAATCTGACACCAAAATCGAAAAAGTAAAAAACTAGGCCGGTTGTGGAGCGTCCTCAGCTCTTTTAACACTAGAACCGCCGGGTATTTTACTCAAGTTTTACAAAAAATGTTTCTCACCAGAATTTTGATTTTAAACTATTTACCGTAATTTCGGGTGTATAAGCCGCGGCTCAAACAATTCTTTTTAGACCCAGAAATCTTATTTAGTGATTGAAGACAAATATTTATGGCGATCTGACTAGTTATATTTGTTTCTTAAAAAATTCTGGGTCGAAAAAGAATTGATTGATCTGCGGCTTATACACCCGAAATTACGGTAACTTATTTAATTAGACTATTATTCTGCTGCATACATTTAAAATATCTTAACCCTTTCAGGGGCAAGGTATTTCTGCTCCGAAAATGTTCAAATAATTGATTCACACCACAATTTAAGAACAGATTTATTTGAAAATAATCAAGAGCTGTTTTTCGCGAATATTATAAAATCGAAATTGTACTAAAATTATACTGGTGCCAGTTCGAAATTGGAACAGTAATATTATGTGTTTGCAGACTGCAAACACTGCCCCTCAAAGGGTTAAGAAGCAAGTTCTGGTACGAATCGATTATTATCCATCTGGCAGGGGTCATTTTGACCCCTAATGGCGGTTCTAGTGCTAAGCAAAAAAAATCATGCAAAAATATTAAAATTTGAGCGAGATATTTGAAAAGAACGCCACCGTAGACTTAACTTTATCATCCGGGACTTTTTCAGTCAGTAGTGTGGCATCTCAACCACTCGGTCATGGAAGGCCCGAGTGCTAATATTTTTTAGCCTATTTTTAACTCCTTAACTGATCAATATTTTTTGTAAAAAATCCCGCATATAAGGCCTACTTTTTATGTCTTTTACAGAATTTTCAATCTTTTATCACCGGTTTTTGACAACAGAAATTTTTTTGACTAATTCAATCAGAAACTAGTCGTTGGGGGCCACCGTAATACTTACCCATCATGGATATGTATATGAAAATAAAACATGTGAAAACTATTTATACAATGCATTGCAATTCATAAACAAAATTTAAATATTGTTAATATACATAGTAATGCTATATTAAAGAACTGCTGATGTACCAATTTCGACAAATTACATAAAACGCCAAACTACTCAAGTAGTACCGAACTGCGTAAAAGAAACATCCTTATAACTCCAAAAATAATAACTCTATTAACTAACAATTAACTGCATCGGATTAAGCGTCTCATTTCCAATTAAAATATACCTCTGAATTGAAATTTGAATGAAATACAGGGTCATGAAAAATCGAAGAATGTGGAAAACAGGATTACAAATATCTCGGCAACTAATAATTCGATTGACTTCGTTCCATATGCAAAATGTGTGTTATTTTATTGACTTTTAAGTCCACTCCTTAGAACAAAAAAATTCGAAAAGTTTTATGTACTTTTCATGAGAACGAATTTTTCGAGAGTCCGAAAAAAATAGTTCCGGATAATCGAGGTTGCTGATATTAAATAGGGTTCGTCCCATTCTTACATACTAACTACATACAAAATTTCAAGTCTCTATCTCAATTCGTTCGGGAGATAGAGCGTTTACAGACTGACAGACAGACAGACAGACGGACGGCAAATTTTTTTTTCTAAAAATATGTTTTTCGGAATCTCCACTGGCTAATTCCATGAAAACTTGTCATGTCTGTCACTTACAACGATTTTTGCCTACCAGTATTTTAGAACGGAAAAATGTGACTTATTTTATCGGCGATATCTCATCAATATATGAAGGTGAAGGAAAGTTTTCGAAAATAACGGTGGCCAACAAGCATAGCGATTTTTAGCTGTGTGACAGACATGACAAGTTTTCATGGAATTAACCCACTATCTAAAACGTGTAAATCCGTCAAAAAAAATTTTCGATTTTCAAAACGATTGCAAGACTTACCCTATACTACGTATGATGGGTAAGTAAAAAATCTTCGGATTAAATAATACAAAATGTACATTAAAATTTTACTGGCGAGAATAATAAATTATGATTAGAAGATGGATGCCCGTGTTAAGTATGGACAAATAATGATTGACAAAAACAGGATGCCCGTAAGATGCGCAGGTAGCGAAATTTTAAAATGGAGGGCCAAAATCACATTACAGTGAAGTCCAAACACATCATTGGTCATTGAGTTGCGTCCTTTTCCGACAATAATCTCTTAGCGGTAGGTAAGTGAAATGCCGCAATTTTGAGGTAAATCTTAACTGTTTTCATTTATAATCTAAATTTTTCACTCTCATTTATAGTGTCATCAAAATACCTTAATTGAGTTAATTTTGATGGTTTATCGAAAATAAGAGCAGGCGGTAACAATCGCTTCAAAATTACTTTACCCTTCACTCTTTTTCAAATGGAGAAACAAGCTCGTGATTTTTACCCTTACCACATGACCAATGAGGTGGCCGGATTTTATTTTACTGTGATTTTAGCCCTCCATTTTAAAATTTCGCTCACAGGTATGTCTGTGAAGCGGTTAACAGAGAAAATTAAACTGCTACACATAGTTAAAAATTTTTTTAACTAAGCCGTATTTTGAGTAAACTTCATTCTTATCTTATATTGAATTAGGCGAACGCGAGACTAAAGTTCATGAATAAAACGGCTTTTCGGACACCGGTATTTTAATACGGAAAATGTTGTTCTATTTAATTGGAACATTTTGCAGATTTGAAAGAATACCATTTTCTCTAAGACAGGTTTGGTATGAAATAAGCCGGAGACTTGGCAACTCTGCAAATATCATTTCCGAATAAATAGTAATTTAACACGTACTTTGAAGGTTTTGAGTCTTCGTTTTTCATTCAAAACTTCGAGTTTTGTAAAAACTGTGAGCACTTGTAATTGTTATATCACTTCTTAAAACGTGTTAAAACTTTGTATAAATTTGATAGATGAATTTGATAGAATTTGATGATTAATCTGTCAAAAAAAAAAAAAAAAAAAAAAAAAAAACTCGTTTTTAATTTTCTTTATAACATTTTTGTTTTTTGCCAAAACTTTTGATTTCCAACCCCACATTGCTCTACCAAAATTGCATCATTTAACCCTATGTGGACGAACGACACATACATGCCGTAAAAAGGCTTAACCCCTTGAGGGGCGGCGGTATACATTATATACCGCCTACGATTGATGAAGATTTACACCAGAAAAATGTCATTAAAATTCCCTTTTCTAACTTTGGTGGAAAACAGTCGTGAAAATGCTTATCCTCTTTTTGATATAACTTTTTTACAAATTTCCGGTGGGAGTTCAGAATTACACGAACGCAATTGCTTGCCCCTCAAAGGGTTAAGAATCCTTGTTTTTCCCCACCAGTAGCATTGTACTGAAAAATTTAACTTATTTAATCGGCATTTTTTCGATTCAACAAGGCACAAATTTCTGATTTTTAAAACCGGTGTGAAAACATTAAAAATTTTGTAAAAGGCTCTCGTAGCGAAGGGGTTGAGTGTATTTTACCTTCCCGTAAAGTTTGGCGCATAAATTCGAAAATTTTCTGTATAAAACAGAAGTTGTGGAAACAGAAATTTAGAAGATTTTATATTTATGAAAAATTAAAAAATATTAATAATAATGCTTTTAATAAGTGAAATATTAAGTTTCAAATTATTTAAAGTACAGTTAAGAAATATGTAAAGCATAAAGCCCGTAAGCACACACGTTGGGCTAAATCTCACTGCAATCACATTTATCTTAAAAAAAAATTAAATATAAATAAATGAATATATTTTTCAGGAGACTTACGATCTGCCTTATATCTTTTAAGGTCAAGATAAAACTGAAATGGTTCCAGAAATGACACTCCTTTGTTCATTTGGAGGGGAGAAATACTGCTCGCGGGACTAAATAATCCCGCGTGTGTACAAATATTTCATTTCGATGCGTTCATTTTTTTATGAGGTAATAAGCTGGAAATAACAAGCGGGATAACAAGCCCGCTGCATTTTACCCTCCTTTACTCGATTAGAGACCATAGAGATATTTCTAGCTTCCTGATTGGTTGGTTTCATTGGTTGTCCCGCTTACCAATTTGCTTTAGCGCCATTATTAAATAGAAAAATTATTAAGTGATGTATATAGAATATTGTAAAGTTAAAAACTAAACAGACGTCAACAAATGTCGATTATTAATATTTAAATTTAGTGTTTCTTTAGTTTTCAACTTTACAATATTATGTATTCACCTTTTAATAACTTGTGATTGATTTTATTATCACAATAAATTTCTCATCAGTACCTTTCATCATGAAATTGCCCAGCTTTTTTAATATATCTATATTTAAAAAAAAAGAATACTTTCGTTTTCTATATAAAATATTAGAAATTTAAAAAATATATATATTAATGAATTTATATAGTTCTTAAAATATATACACATTTAAAACTTTTCGAAGCTGATAATTAAATTCAAATGTAATGTAATTACCAAAAGAAAGAAAGAAAAAAAAAGTTGCAGAGGACAAAAGTTGATCAAAAAAATCAATTTCAAATTTCATGTAAGAAAACCAGATGGCGCCACTACATGTTTTTCTAACGTGTTCCATTTATTTTGTGCTTTCTAATGTAAAAACAAATTGAGGAATTCTGAATTAATTAGCATTTTTAACAACTGAGTTAGATTAAAATTTTAAATGTTAAATGCTGATTGACTTATATATCAAAAAGAAAATATATATATATATATATATATATAGTATATTATACTGCCGTCATAGAAATTCCAACTTCTAAAGACCTTAAACAGCAGGAAAGACAAAAGAGGAGCTAACTAATCAGGAAGCCGAAAAACTGTCTGTGGTCTCTAATGATATAAAGGAAGGTTAAATGCGCCCGGGATGGCTCAGCTGGAAGAGCATTGGCGGCTTCAGCCAATATATACCAGGTTCGAATTCTGGCCAGGACTTTTTTCATCCACCTGGAAAGTTTACATCTGTTCAATAATATTAATGAAAGAGTAGAATAAGAGCGATTTGTGTGTATTTTTGTAAGAGTATTAAATGTAATTAATATGTATATAGGGGGAACGGGGGCACATTGATACACTTTTTTTCTAAGAATCTTTTTGGTGTCCAGAAAGTAGAAATTTCAAGTTATTTTTCTATGTGGTGTCAGCAAAACTTCTGTAGTGTGTTATAAAAAATACAATCGTTGTTTATATAATATTTTTCATTTAATTAAAAAAAAAATTAAAAAAGTCATTTGTATAATGTGCCCCATCACCGGGGCAAATTGATACACCTCTTGCGGCACGTTGATACGTTTGGAAAAAATGGAGATAAAATAACACCAATGCATATTTTTCATAGAAAATTTGTTAGCAAACCTTCTATATTTATTTATAGAAATTCAAATCACCCACAATTTATTTGTAAATAATATTAAAGCAATCAAAATTATATGAATAATGACTTGATACAGGGTTCACTCAGTTCTACCACTAAAATTTAAGAATATTTTCAAAGTATTTCATTGCAGAAAAATGTCGCAAAATCTGTGAGAGAAGGTGGGGATTATAGTCCGGGAGCCGACCGTCGATTTACCTATGTATCGAGTAAAAGGACCGGACATACATCAAAATGTAGGTCTCAATGTGCACATTGAGAATATCACTGTCTGCCAGGTCCTATCCTGCCGGAACGCAAGGCAGCCACACTTTTATGACGTCAATTTTGAGTTTTTACCTATGTATCGAGTACAAGGACCAGACATACATCAAAACGTAAGTCCCAATGTGCACATTAAAAATATAACTGGCTGCCACATACATCAAAATGTAGGTTTCAATGTGCACATTAAGAATATCACTCGCTGCCAGGTCCTATCCTGCCGGAACCCGGTGGCAGCCGTACTTTTATGACGTCAAGTTTGAGTGTTTACCTATGTATCGAGTAAAAGGACTAGACATACATCAAAATGTAGGTTTCAATGTGCACATTAAGAATATCACTGGCTGCCAGGTCCTATCCTGCCGGAACCCGGTGGCAGCCACACTTTTATGACGTCAATTCTGTGTGCTTACCTATGTATCGAGTACAAGGCCAAGACATGCATCAAAATGTAGGTCTCAATGTGCACATTAAGAATATCACTGGCTGCCACATACATCAAAATGTAGGTCTTAATATGCACATTAAGAATATCACTGGCTGCCAGGTCCTATCCTGCCGGAACTCGGTGGCAGCCGCATATTTATAACGTGAATTTTGAGTGTTTACCTATGTATCGAGTACAAGGACCGGACATACATCAAAATGTAGGTCTCACTGAATGTGCACATTAAGAATATTACTGGCAGCCAGTGATATTCTTAACGTGCACATTGAGACCTACATTTTGATGTTTGTGGCAGCCAGTGATATTCTTAATGTGCACATTGAAACCTACATTTTGATGTATGTCTGGTCCTTTTACTCGATACATAGGTAAACACTCAAACTTGACGTCATAAAAGTGCTGCTGCCACCGGGTTCCGGCAGGATAGGACCTGGCAGCGAGTGATAATCTTAATGTGCACATTGAAACCTACATTTTGATGTATGTGGCAGCCAGTTATATTCTTAATGTGCACATTGGGACCTACGTTTTGATGTATGTCTGGTCCTTGTACTCGATTAATAGGTAAACACTCAAAATTGACGTCATAAAAGTGCGGCTGCCTTGCGTTCCGGCAGGATAGGACCTGGCAGACAGTGATATTCTTAATGTGCACATTGAGACCTACATTTTGGTGTATGTCTGGTCCTTTTACTCGATACATAGGTAAATCGACGGTCGGCTCCCGGACTATTACGAATGTTGTGGTTTAAAAATTAAAAGTAGTTTTTCTTATTTTAAATAGCGGGGCCAGAGTCCTTGGAAATTCCAAGGAGTGTGCGAGCCTTTTTGATGGCTGTTCCTTGTCGGATTGTTGACTGTGGTAACATATCTAGCCCTTCAACCCCAGTATTATCTTCTTTCTTAGGAAAGATGAAAAAATTACCAGATTTTCTATTTATAAATCGGTTTATAAACACAAAATAAAGTATAATTATATTAAAAATTCTGTTTATAATATAATTATCCTTTGCTGTTCAGCAGCTTGTTTCTCTTACATTTCTCATCTCGAAAATACTTTTTCTCTGGAAAATCAATATAAATTCGAAATCTGCCAGACTGCCGTCTTTTCATTTTGTTAGTTCGACTAGCACTAGATGTTCTATAAATTCGTACGTATTCTGCTTACAAAAATATTATAAAGTGTTCTAATATAGAAAATTAGAGCTATTTCACTTAAAAAAACTAATATTTGAAATGTTAGGCGAAAAATGGTTGGATTAAGGAGTGTATGGAAAATAAATAATAAAAGTTAAGGAAAAAATTAACTAGAAAATGATTTATGTTGTATCAATGTGCCCCGACGTAGACTGTATCAATATGCCCCTTACATCCATTCTGAATAAACTGAGTCTCAAATCCAATATTTCATAATTTACATAACAATTAAAAATGAGGAACTGATAAAGAGTAGCTTTACTTGCCAGGAAGAGTATTCCTGAAATGATGGAATAGTTGTATAATACCATTTCAATTGTACAACTCAAATTTACTTTTGACCTATAAAGGCAATAAACCAGCCGTCCCATTTCAACAAACTACTGAATCATACCAAGACGTTCTGTATGTAGTTGTGTAACTAGCTTCAACTTTTGGAGCCGTTGTGCCTGGGAGCAGTAGAGGGGGGGTGTATCGATGTGCCCCAGTTCCCCCTATATTTGAAATAACTCATGTTTTAAAGGGGTCTGGTCACATAAAATCTTGAAATTTTCTAAAAATAATTTATTACATTAAAAATTCCCTTTTTTCTACTTAAAATGACAATTAAATCCTGTTGCTATTTGAATTGGAAAAATTATATATTTTTTAAATTATAGTTTTTAACCAAAGGCTGTCATGGTAACGAGTTCTTAATAAAATGCATTTTTTCATGATAGATTTCTCATCATTTCTCCTACTTAAATTGTTATAAGTCAAGAAGCGAGGCAAATGATACAAACCTGGAATATAACTTTTGCCCCCCCCCACCTTTTTTTTGTTTTAATTGTGACTAAGCAAATTTGAAAAAAAAATATTTACTTTTAAAATTATGATTTTTTAAAAAGTTACATAATTATTTTTAAAATTTGTAATTTAAATATTTTTAATTTTTATTTAACTGAGTATTTTTAAAAAGGCTGAATTAAAACTAAAGCTTCTATATTTCTGATTACTTAAATGAAAAAAAATTGAAATTATGTAAATAATATTTAGACCTATAAAAATTTTAAAATATACAACATTATTATTACATTTTAAATAATAAAATAATTATGAAAAGTTTTAAAATGTGATTTTGTTTACAAAACTTGTTGGATGTGCCAATACCAAAACATTCTTCTGTCTCATGCGTGCATCTTAATATTTCAAAAAATAGTTACACATGTTATTATTTAGTATTATTAGTCCCAACTACACTGATTTTCTTCTTAAATTTTTGCTTCAGTCAATAAATTAGAACAATAAATTAAAAAAAGTTAATGTAGATCATGATATTTATTAAAATCAATACTTTCCCCGTATTCTATTAATAGCAGTTGTCTTGAAATAGGCGGCTTAGCAGAACGTGAGTTCCTGTCTCTGCACGAGCCGATGGACAATAAAACGACAGAGAATCGCGAACATGACAGAAAAATCGAAATCACAGCGCTCCTTTTCGTCTGAATTTTTCCAAAACCAATGAAAATCTGCTAGCCATAGACAAAATCGTGCACAAAAACAATTGGTTCAAGACTATGCGTAACTTCATACTCTTTCCGATGATATAATAGTGAAAATGGCACAGATAGTGATGTTACAATGCCTCCTACCGGTGATTTTTTTCTCAAATTCAAGGTGGAACCTACAAGCCATGAAAGCACTGAAACTTTGGTTCAATTCTATGCATAACTTCATACTTTTTTTCTGTGGTACAATATTGAAAATGGCACAAAAATCGCTATTTGAACTTCCCTTTCTGATGTTTTTTTTTTTTTTTTCAAATTCAAGAAGGATTTACTAGTCAATGCCTAGTACAACATTTGTCAATGCCTATCAACATTTACAAGAAAAATTTCGCTGAATTCTGTGCATTCTTCATACACTTCCCTATGGTAAAATATTGAAAATGGCACAAAAATCACTATCACTTGTTCCCTTTCCGCAGAATATTATAAAATTGAAAAAAAAAAAATTGCTTGCCACAGACAAAATTATATACAAAATATTTCGTTCAGTTCTATGCATGTATTTATACACCAATCGATGGCACAATGTCGACAGACGGATAGACTGACAAACGGACTAATAGACAAAAATTTTGCATAAGCATGTTTTTTGGAATATCTGACGAGTAAATCCGTTAAATGCCATAAGTCGAAAAAAAATTCGATTACAATACTTTCTTCTACTGAAAATAGTAGAAAGTAATATATGCTTTACCATCACAAAAATTTTCAAAAATTTTAACTCAATAGATAGAAATTATATGCATATGTGCCCCGGATCCCCTTAAACACTTGCGGCGAAGTGGTATATCTAGTAAACCACTTAATTTTAATGCCAACAAACCACATTGGTAAAACGATTTACGGTTTATTGAATATGTCAAATAATAACTTTTTTTTCTTATTTACAAATAAAATTAATTTTAAATTCCGGTGTCAGTCATTAATTTCAACACTTAAGAAATCAATTTGCCCTGCGCCGCAAAGGATTAAGGTGCAAACCTTAACACTAGAACGCCCGAAGATTTTACTCAAATTTCATAATAATATTTCTCACCAGAATTTTTATTCAAAAATATTTAATGGATTTATTTAACGTAAATCTGCGTGGATTAAATTTAAATTATTTCAAGAAAAATTTTCTGGTTCGAATTGAAATTTAATCACATAGATGGAGTCGATCCGACTCCATTCGGGCGTTCTAGTGTTAAGGGAATAAACCTTAATAAATCATGTTCATATTTTCAGAAAATGTAACATTTTGCGGAAGATCAGTTTGGAAAGAATGCAAACAACCAAATAAAGTTGCATCGTGTGAAAAACATCTAATTAATGTGAAAAAGAAAGCAAAACTTCCAATGAAAGGTATTTCGACATAGTCGAATTTCTTAATTAGCCTAGAACTTTTACTATATGACAAAATACCTTAAAAACACTAAAAGTTCAGTATTTGCTACAAGTGATAAAATAGATTTAAACAAGTCGGAAATTGCACATCAAGCGTAGCAAAGGAGAAGCGTTCGCTCTATAATGAATTTTAAAAAATACTCAGATCTTAGTGTAATAGTATAAAGCGCTTCGGATACAGTATAGTAGTCGAAATTATTTGTGTGTCCCTATAAATACGATCTGCTTTCTATTATACAGGAAGTAACTTGTAGTAAATCTCAGCAACGTATGTATATTTCATAAAATGTGAAATAGTTTCATGTAATTAAAACGATGTATTAAAATGGTTTTGTGTAAACCTAAAAACAAACATTTTTTGCACCTCATATGATACAGAATGGATATTTTAGTATATATTTTATAGATTCATATCAATTTTATTATGTTTGAAAGCGTGGATATAATTAAAATGCACTTGAAACTATTTTTTTCCTAAATAAATATATATAGGACAGTTGCACCATACAATTTAACTAATAAGAATGTATTTATTAAAATACAGCACATTGCTCAGCGGTGCACAAATCAGGAATTTTAATATATATTTGTTCAATTAAAATAAAATAATTAAAATAATTAATCAAAGTTTCGCGCCGTCTTCTGCAGGCGTCTTCAGGAAAATACAATAGATAAAAAATCTGGTATTTATGAAATCCCCATCACTTTATCTAATAATGTTAAAAAAGTCTACATCGGTATGACTACGCGGAAACTTTTAATTAGAATTAAAGAGCATCGCAGAGATATTAAACGATATAAACAGAATAAGCTCTTTCTTTCTTCTACTTGGCGAACAAAGGTTGCCGTATTAACTTTGATGAGGCCAAGATCATAATTCCCTGCCATAACCCAGTTCAAGGTAAAATAAGAGAATCTGTCGAAATAATTGCACGAGAAAATAAACCATGTAATGATAATTTATCCTACAATATACCAAAAAGAATTCATAACATCATAAAATCGTAAAATTTATTTCGTTGCAATATTTTAATTTTTACTCACGTGTATGTGGCAACATTTTTAAAATATTAATTCATTTAAATTTTAATTTATTAGAAATATTATCTCTCGATCAAGATGCAAACTTAGTCCTTCCGTTATCGTATTTTCCTGACGCCCGCAGAAGACGGCGCGAAACGTTGATAGTTTTATTTTATTTTAATTGTACAAATGTATATTAAAATTCCTGTTTTGTGCACCACTGAGCAATGTGCTGTATTTTAATAAATACATTCTTATTAGCTATTTTTTTTTTCCATTGGCCGTAATGTAACGGTATAATTTTGATTACCCTTGCAGGGTTCGCACAACTCTACCACTAAATTTGTACAGTATTTTCAATGTATTTCACTGCAGAAAAATGTTGCGAAAATTGCGAATTGAAAAGGTGGTTGCGAATTCTATATCTTAAAAATTAAATGTATATTTTCTTATCATTAATAGTGGTGCCAGAGTCCTTACAAAATATAAGGAGTGTGCGAACCCTGCCCTGTAATTAAACTATATATCCAATTTTCACAATCTTGAAATAACTAGACAAAATTATGCAATAATTATATATTTTAAATTTCAAACAATTTGGTTGGGTAGTTTTTGATCTGTTATATGCGGACAGACGGATGGACTGAACGTTGACTATAGGTGCTACATATTTATAATGTCACAAACGCACCTAAAAAGGGAAAATTAACTTTTATTTTTCACATTTTGACATGTTTCATTACTTCGTATCAGTGTTGCCAGATGGGCTACTCTTTTAAATTCAGATTCTTGATTGACACCACTTTTTACGAATGATAAAACGTGGTTAATTCATTGACATGATAATTAAGGCGAAAACAAAATATAATTTACCGTTTCAAAAAAGTGGTGCCAATCAACAAATCCGAATTTTAAAAACACTGGCAACACTGCTTCGTATAGGCGATATTCTTAAGAAAATAAAATGATTAAAATGTTTTCGCAAAGTATCAGTTAAGGTCAGTAGTGCGCTATCTATTTTCGTTGTCGATCCCACATTCCGAATAAATTTTTGTAACCGTCTCTTTGATTCACAGTAGACGTTTTAGTTCTGAACATAGTTTATTTTTGAGGGATTGTTTTTTCGAATTCCACTTAAAAAATTTTTGGAATTTAATGACTGATAGAGATTTTCCCGCGACCCCCAGATTGCGCAGTACAAGTCCAGGTCAAACAAAACACTTTTTATTTTTTTTCAAACTGACTTTTACGTCAGTTTCTCGAAAGAACTCTATTTGCTGAAAAGAGCGCCAAGCTTAACTTTTTCACATTTTATATACAATATTACTGTTAATTTTTTTCGGTGACAAAAGAATTATTTTCTAATAAAATGTTTTTTTTCTAGATTTTAGAGAAAAATACGTAATTAAACATACTGGATATAAATTGCAAGAGAAATTAAAATACCAAATATTCATTTTATAGTTATAGCCTTTCTAGAGATTTAAATACTAGGACTATTTTCCAACTTTTGCTCATTCTTCAGAAAAAAATAGAACACTTTATAACAATTCTTTAACAAATCATAGTACAAAAATGAACCAATTGCCAATCGATTAAAAATAATATCTGCTATTTAATTATATACTTAAATTTTATTTAGGAATTGGTCTGCTTTATTGAAACAAACTTTAAATATTTAAATTTTAACATTCACTTTCATTCGATACTTAAATTATTTTGTAATTTTTACCAAAAGTTAGTAACCAAGAAGTCATTTGGCGAAAGCAGTATGGATTGCATAACTAATGTTGAATTAATTTTAAAGAAAACAAAATAGATCGCAATATCTTTATTGGTAGCTATAAAAAATACTTGTCGGAATGTGAAATATATTTAGGCTTGCAAATTTAAAGTTTTTAGAAATCGATTTTTGTCAAAAAATGTTATTATAGGATATATTTTATATATACTTTTCAAAAATAGCTAAATTTTAAAATATGCATTTTTTAGAAATAAATTTGAAAATAATGTATATATATATATTTCAGAATGTGCATTCTAAACAATTTAAAGAGGGTTGTTAGAAAGGGTTGTAATTAAAATTTTTCGATGAAAAAGAAAGCAAATCTGATGTTTTTTGTATTATATGACAAGGATAACAGTTGTATCCCATTTACGAGAATAATTGTTGCAATATACACTGGTGTGCAAAATTTAAGAACGAGTCCCAAAATACCAATTTTAAAGGGATTTTCAAGCTAGAATTTTCACGCGAATATTCAAAAGGAAGTAATACAATTCGAATAATTACTATCCCTGCATGACAGCTAGTCCATATAACATCTCATTCAGGTCACACATGGTCACAAAAGTCACAGTCACTACGGCGAAACAAAAAATTGGAAATTCCATACGTCTCTTTTATGAGTCTCAAATGACTACTATGACTCCTCTGACAGGTCATTGTGACTGCTGCTTTGTGGAGAGACTCCAGTGGACTTTACAACGTCGTTTCATTGAGACGCTCGTGTGACCTTTTATCTGGAAACTCCATTTCAAAGTCATTGTGAACGTTTCATTATGACAAATTACCAAAAATGACCCATTAAAGTCACATGGGGACTTTTCAATACTTTTCACAAAAATTACTTCACAGTAGGGTCTCTGTCACCATTTGACAAAGGTTTGTGACAGAAAGTCACCAAGTGACTTTAATGTGATGTTATTTGGTGATTTACCATAATGCAACATTCACAATGACTTTGAAATTGAGTCTCCAAATGACAGTCACATGAGAGTCTCAATAGAACGACATTGTAAAGTCACCTGGTGATTCCACACAAAGTAGCAGTAGCAGTGACCTGTCAGTGGAGTCACATATAGTAGTCATTTGAGACTCATAAAAGAGATGTATGGAATTTCCTATTTTTTGTTTCGCCGTAGTGACTATGACTCTTGTGACCATGTGTGACTGAATGAAATGCTATAAGGACTAGCTGTTATGCAGGGATTGTAATTATTCGAATTATATTACTTCCTTTTCAAAATTCGCATGAAAATTATCGCTTGAAAATGCCTTGATAACTGGCATTTTGGAAATCGTCCTTAAATTTTGCACACCAGTGTATTCTTGGAAACTTGCGAAATACAATATTTTGGAGCAAGTAAAATTTATTCCCTATCACAGCACTTGAAATTAATTTGTGTACATTATTCAGGATTTTTTTCAAGGAAAATCACTTTTTCAATTAAAGACCAATATTGCCGATTGGCAACAAACTTATTTTTCCTTTTCTCGCCGAAAACTATATTTAAAACAAAATAGGATTTTTAAAAGTATTTTTTCCATAATTTATTTAAGAAATGAAAGCTTAAAAATATTTTAAATTTTATTTTGGAAAAAAACTCACATTTAAGGGTTAAGATAATTTTTAACATACTATTCAGTGTATATTCAGATCAATATACCAAACATATAATGCACAAAATAATTCAAATATCTTTATGGCTGTTTACGATCATTGCTGAAATCGGGTTTCACATTTTTAAACAGTACAGGGTCATTGCAGTAATCCAAATGTGTTGGAAAATATTTCATAGCCAATGCTTCACGCATGTTTTTTTTCTTTTTTGTTTTTAAATCGAATTGAAAGAAAGAAAAATGATATATATATATATATTTAATAGGTTTTACATGATTCAGAACGATCCTGATTTTTTTTTTTTTTTGTTACCAGTATTTTGTAACAGAAAATCTCTAATTGAAAAAGGCAAAATTTTGCTTATTTATAGAATTTTTATTTTTCTATTTAAAAAAAAAAAATAGTAGTGATATTTCACCTGGAAAATAATGGTACCCTTACGAACCCTCTATATTAAATATTTTGATGTAAGAAATCGTGTAGCAGTTTCGCTAAAAATATAATTTTAAAATATTTAGATTTTCTTTTTCTTAAGTAATGTTAATATTCACACACAGTTGCTTGGAGGATTTTTTTTTGTTTGTTTAGTAAACAAGAAAATTTAAACCCGTCCCGACGAGCGTTTTTCGAGAATTTTAATCTTTTACTACCGGTTTTTTAAAGCAGAGATTTTTGCCTAACTAAATCGCTAAGTTTGTCGGATTAAATAAGGCAAAATTTACAACAAAAATTTACTGGTGAGAATAATTAAAGATTCTGAACACCTTATGGTACACGTCGCTCGTCTCCAAAAAGTTTAGAAAGGATTTTTGTGTGTGTGTGTGTGTGTGTGTGTGACCTTTAGTGTATGATCAGGGATGCAAACAACTAGGCGCCCGCGGCTAGTCTCAGGCCATTAAAATTAAAAAAAAATTTCTTTGCTGAAAATTTAATATCATTCTAACAAGAAATTTAGGCGAAATATTAGATCCTCCTCCCCCCGAAAAAAAAAGCATAAAAAATAATATAGTGGTGAGTTCTGCCTGCTGCCACCTAGATTTATGCATCCCTTTATATTATTTTCAATTTACATGACTTATTCCAAATTGCGGGCGTTGACAGTTTTGCTTCTTTATTATTCAGAAATTAATACGAATTAGTACAGAAATTCATACAGAATTCATACAGAAATTTCACACAGTATTACAGAATACATTTGATACAGAATTACAGAATACATTTCATACAGAATACATTATTACAGAAGAAGATTCATACAGAAATTTTACTACAGAAATTCATACGAAAAGTTACAAAAGAATTTTTTATTTAAAATATATATCTAAAATGTCTGGTTTATATTTGAAATGTCTGAATAAAAAAAAGAGACCAAACTGTCAACCCTGATTCTAAAACATTTCTATCAATCACATAGAAGAATAGATTTGATTAATTTAGCCTACCGACCAGTGCCAAATTTAAGCGCCCCTTTAACCCTTTCCGGCACACTGTGGCCGGTTCGGGATACCTTATTTTAATTCCTAACTTGCAAACTGCACCAATAATATTTTAGTAAATTTTTGTTTTTTATAATAAAAGCTTAAGTTAGAGGTTTCAAAATATCTAAAAATTTCGTTTGTGAAATCCGGTACCAGTCGATAATTACTCACTTTACTAACAGAATTTGCCCGTGCCGGAAAGGGTTAACAGACAGGCCATTTTAACCCATTAACGTCCAGCGTCCTCTTTTGAGGACGGTTACAAAAAAAGCAAGAAAGCGGTTTTCCCACCAGTAAAGAGGAAGATAAATATATACCTTCTTTTATGAGACAGAATTCTCGATAAATTTAGATAAAAGTTAATTTGATTTTAAAAAGTGGTGGGAAATACAAAATTTAAATTTTAACGAAGAAAATAATTTGGGCGTTAATGGGTTAATGATTTTAACCTCTTGCGGACGAGCGACACGTATATGTGCCGCGAGAAGGCTTTTAAGAATCCTCGTTTAAAACCCACCAGTAAAAGTTTACTGTAAAACTTGCTTTATTTAAACGGAGCATTTTCTCGATTGAAAAAAAGCACAATTTTCTGTATTTAAAAACTGGTGACAAAACATTAAAAAAATTCGTAAAAGTCCCCCGCCGCGAAGGTGTTAAGGTTGGTTTATAATGGGAAGTTTTGTGAAAATAAAGGAAAAATTGGGGGGGAGACGTAAGGGATATATTTTGAGTTTACGAAATTTCACCGGATTTTTACGATTTGCAGAATAAAATCAGACCACATTTAAACGCTTTAGTTTTTAAATTCCCTTTCATAGAATCTAATAAGAGCTTTCAAAATGTTCTTCCATCGCTTGTTTTTGATACCACTGAAAAAGAAAAGTTAACTTTTCCTTATTTATTGATCCGCAATATGAATTCATGAAAATTTAACATTCTAAAGCATTTTACGTAAATGTTTTAAACGAAATTAAAAGATTTACATAACCATTTAATAAATTTTTGAAGGATTTTAAAAGGATTGAAGAAATTAGAAGGATTAATGAAATTTGAATTTATATAGATTTTGTGCAATATTTAACACCATATTCAAATCTTTTATTTTAAATTGTTTTCTTAGTATTTTGTAGAGTTATAAAATGTACAAATATGATATTCTTAAAATATAAATATAGAAATATTTCTGAATTGAAAAATCCCCAATCCCCCTCCCTCAGCTCCAAGAAAGCTGAAAAGATGCAAACGCAAAAGAAATCATCCTTTTAAAAATATTTTGGTTTTGTGTAACCAATAATACTTTTGGAACAAGATAAAGTAATGTATCTGTAACTCATTCTAAACAGTATTACAACTAATTGATGTATTAAAAGAATTTTATAATAAGTAATTTTAATTATAAGTACCGTCGGTAGAAAAAGGGTTAAAGAATTTTATTGATTATTAAATTAAATTAAATTGTTTGACAAAAAGTTCTATATACCGAATAAAATTCATGTAAAATATGCTGGTCCCGAACGAGTTAACCCTTTGAGCTCTGATGGTAGAATTTTCTACTACATAATTTTAATTCCGAAATGTCACATCGACATCAGAAAATTCGGTCAGATTTATTTGAAAAAGGTTTAATGCATTTTTTCGTGTATATCGTTAACCGATTTTTTCTTTGAAAAATACTGGCGTCAATGTCATATTTGGAGTTTTTAAGAAATTTGTCCACCAGAGCTCAAAGGGTTAACTATTGAAAGGGTATCGATTACTGGAGGGATCATACTACAATATGTCTCTTTCGAGAAACACATTACAATGTTTCTTATACAATTTATTCATATGTACAATAAATGTGCGTTTTAAGAACTTGTACCAAAAATAAATCGTCCATCTATATTTTCTGAGGGGAAATGCTCCATTAAAACTACCAATTGCGTTTACTTTATCAATCGTAAAGATAATGCTAAAGAAAAAGGAAATATATGACATTTTCTTCAGCAGTAGCTGTTTAACCTTTCCTTTTACAGCTTTCGGATTAGCTTTAACACGTTCGCTGCCGCTTGCATGAAGATGAAATGATAGTTAAGAGCCCACAATAGTCACAGAAAAATTACTCAAAAAGACCTGGATGACCATGTAAAGTCTATGGGAGAGTTCTTTTCTAATATCTCGCTCAAATTTTAATATTTTTGCATGATTTTTTTGCACAAGATAGCTGAGGGCAATCCACAAACGGGCTAGTTTTTACTTTTTCAGTTTTTGTTTCAGATTTTCTTTAAAAAATTACTTTAACTTTCGAAACCGGTTTAAACCGGTTCTGAAACTGAAACTATCGTAATATAAAAAATATATAACCAAAATCGAAAAAGTAAAAACTAGCCCGGTTGTGGATTGCCCTCAGCTATCTTGTGCAAAAAAATCATGCAAAAATATTAAAATTTGTGCGAGATATTAGAAAAGAACTCTCCCGTAGACTTTACATGGTCATCCGGGTCTTTTTGAGTAATTTTTCTGTGACTATTGTTGGCTCTTAATGTAGCACTCTAGAAGTGGGTTTTTCCCAGAAGCCGATTTACTTTTTACAACAAAGATTCAGTGAAAGATTTTCCCGCGCCAGCGTGTGACTGGCTATTGGACACCACCCCACATCACGCGCCGGCGCGTGACTGGCCCTCTGACGTTGGCGCTATATCACGCGCTTTCGCGTGAGCGGCAGCGAACGTGTTAACTTCTTGGGTACGAGTGACGCGTATACGTGCCGAAAAAAGGGCTTAAGTATGCTTGTTTATCCCCAGCAGTAAAATTTTTCGGTAAATTTCGCCTTATTTAATCGGAGCATATTCTCGATTTGAAGAGGTACAAATTTCTGTTTGCTAAAACCGGTGACAAAACATTAAAAATTTTGCAAAAGGCTCCCGTCGTGAAGGGGTTAACCCCTTGGGGACGAACGACACGTATACGTGCCGCAAATAGGCTTAAGAATCCTTGTTAATTCCCACCAGTAAAATTATACTCTAAATTTTACCTTATTCAATCGGAGCATTTTCCCGATTTAATAAAATACAAATTTCTGTTACTTAAAACCGGTGACAAAATATTTAAAATTTCGTAAAAGTCTCCCGTCGTGAAGGGGTTAAAAAGGCGTACATTGATTTACAATATTCTTCATACGGATCGCATAACATATTCTTAAAATATTGAAGAAAGTTTGAAAGTTGATATATTAAGATGACTATACATAATAAACAAGCCGTATTTCAGAATTATTTGTTAAAATGACGCTTTATTGAAATATCAGCTTCCTAGGCCATCATATTTATCCAATTTATATAAGAGAAAGTTTCCTCTCAAAACAGTCTCGTTCAAGTAAGGCAGCATGTAGAAATAATGCAAAAAGAGACTATCTCTATAGACAAATCTGGAAATTAATTACTTCATAACATCTTTTTGAAATCATTAATCCAAGTTACTATATTTATCATTTTCTGCATGCTTTAAGCCAAGTTTTCGACATGTAATTTGAAATTGTGTGTAAATGTCTGATAGTCTTATAGTAAACTAAAAATAATGTTTATGGGTTTTTACATTATTTTTTTTGTTATATTAAAGCGTGACTTCATAAACTTGCTAATTATTAAGAAATTGTTTTGCATATTAAAAAAATTTGCATCATAATACGTTATTTTTCTTTACATTGTGTAAAAACTTTATAAAATAGTGTGTCTAGCTGTCAGGAAAAAAAATATAAAAAAATAGAAGGAACTACCAATGTTTTCTTATAGAAAATATTTCTCATAATATAAATGGATTAAAGAAGATGAATTTATTTTAAACGAAATATTTGTATAAAACACCCTTTTTTCACTGAGTTTTTCTCTGACCGTTTGCCACCCTGTAAAAGGTTTGAGACATTTCCAGAAAATATATATCAAGCATCTGTTACTTAACCCGTCAGTAGTCGCATGTTGGTCTTTTCGCCGCCCGTATAACTTCTTTTCTCCTAACTTGTATCACAATACAAAAAGAACGGAGATCTACCACGTAGTTGACTTTGAAGCTTTCTTGACCACGTTAGTGAAGCAACAGGGCACCTCTGTTTTTCTTTCACGTACATTTTTTGAAACAAAGTTTAAATTGGCGAAAAAAGTCTATGTAACAATCACTTATGTCAGTTCATTTTTACTTTTTCCAATTACTCCAGATCTCATGAATAAAATGCATAATTTAAGAAAACTGCAAATTTATATGTTTATTCAAATGTTATTTTCGTATATTAGGTGAAAAATATTTCTTATTGAACATATTTGGTATGAAGGGGGCCAGCGGCGAAAAGACCGAGCGCGACTAATGACGTTGTGAAAAAAGTCGCGACTACTCGCGGGTAAATAAGTCTTTTGGGGAAATAATAGTAATATTATATTCAGGGGTGCAAAAATCTAGGCACCAGCAAACAGTCTCTCACCACTAAAATTTAAAGGTTTTCTTCGCTTTATATTTAATAGCATTTTTACATGAATTTTACATGAAATATTATACGAAAAATTACGAAATAAATTTAGTGGTGTGATACTGCCTGCTGGCGCCTGGATTTTTGCACCCCTGATTATATTGCAATATTAATCCCTTCGCGACGGGAGCCTTTTATGAAATTTTTAATATTTTGTCACCGGTTTTTAGAAAAGAGAAATTTGTGTAATATTAAATCGAGGAAATGCTCCGAATTTAAAAAGGCAAAGGGCCCAGGTTTCTTTAGTAAAATATCCCTTTGAATCAACCGCATCAAGTCCTACATGAATCGATAGCCCTTAAAAAGAAATGTGTGTCTCCACACTTTCAAGCTTATATCTCAAGTCCATCGGGGGTTAGAACCCTTAATGACCGTTTTGGAAAAGGGCACATCGTGCTGAAACTACCGTAATTTCGGGTGTATAAGCCGCAGATCAAACAATTCTTTTTGGACCCAGAAATCTTATTTAGTGCTTGAAGACACATATTTACGGCGATCCAACTAGTTATATTTGGTTCTTAAAAAATTCTGGGTCGAAAAAGAATTGTTTGACCTGCGGCTTATACACCCGAAATTACGGTACTTCTTGGATCTCAACGAAAAAAAAGTATGTATAATATTACTGTACGAATACTGGATAATTTTTTCAACGAAAGTAAGAACTTTATAAAATTTATCTTATTTTTATATGAACATTTTCATTAAAAATCTATTGAAATATTTGTGTGACCACCTTCATTTTTTTGCATGAGACATGATGTATATTCACTATCAATTTCAAAGTAGTGTGCATCATACTAAAAAAAAGACAAAATCGTACACCGGCGGATATGGGAGGCGTGTCTCGCACGAATCTCACATATTAGGTCTACCGGAAAGTTCTGTCGTATAATGTTATTTCACGCCTTCTTTTTAATCCACCGTTTGAACTAATATGTTACAGATTCGTGCGAGACACGCCCCCCCCCTCTCCACCGGTGTACCATTTTGCCTTTTCTTAATATGATGCACCCTACGTAGAAAGTTGATATTAATAGTAAATATACATGCTAACTCGTAGTATTCCATGCAAAAAAATTAAGGTGGTCACTCAAATATTTCAATAGATTTTTAATTAAAATGTTCATTTCTAAACAAGAAAAGTGTTAGAAAACTTGTTTTTTCCTTAGAAAAAAAAAAACTGAAAAAATTATCAAATACTCTTATGGGGTTTTTTACATACCTATTTATTTCGTTGAAATCCGACCCAATGCGCTCTTTTCCAAAACAGGCATTTAACCCTTTAACGATCATAGCATTTTTATTGCTAAGATGTCGAAATAAATGAATGACACCGGTGATTAAGAACAAATATATTTCTAAATAAGAAAAAGTGATTTTTCATATACAAAATAAAAGGGATATTTTTAGATAAAAATACCGGTGTCAGTGTTGCGTATCGGAATTAAAATTTTGTGGTTTCGTGGCGAAACCAATGAACGTTAAAGGGTTAAGATCATAATCCCGCCTGGTCTTGAGATACAAATTTGAAACTGTGGAAAAATGAATTTATTTTTATGTGCAATCGATTTATGTAAGACTCGATGTGATTCGCCCAAGGGCATATTTTTCTAAGAAACCCGGCTAGACCCTTTTTAGTATAATTTTACTGATGGGGATAAAGAAGAATTCTTACGCCTTTTTGTTGCACGTGTACGTGTCGCTCGTCCTCAAGGAGTTAATTATGCAAGAGAAATAGAGAAGGTTATATTATCTTTAGCAGTAGATGTTTAATCTTTTCCTTTACAGCATTCAGATTATACTTAGGAAGATGTATACTGTTTAAAAGTTGCTTTCATACAAATTGCGTAAGTTAAATTATTCGAGGAAGTTTGAAATCTATGAAATTAATGTCACAAAAAACATATTGAGATATTATTATGTATCGTCATAACAGACGATACACAATAAGCAAGCCGTATGTCATAATTATTTGATATAATGACGGCTTCTTCCGCCATTATATTTACTCATTTTATATAAAGGAAATCTTCCTCTCAAATAATGCTCATTAACATTACAACCGCGAAAATTGTTTTTCGATATTCCTAAAAATATTTCACATCAGAATTTTCTTTTTTAAACTGAATCACATTTTTATTTAAATTATTATTCTGCATCATAGATACCACTACTTTTATAAATAATTTTCTCCTTCTAATAGGCATCTATTCACTTGTTCGGGTCAAATTACACCGGTTCCGCGGCTCTAGTGTTAAAATAAGGCAACATCGAGCAATTATGCAAGGAGAGATTTTGTCTATAGAGAGAAATCTTGAAATACAGTAAAACCTCCATAACGGACACTCCCGAATAGCGGACACCTCTATTTAACGGACAGTTTTCAAATCCCCACTCCCAAAACTTAAACTTTTGTATGTTTAACCTCTGAATAACGGACATTCCGAATAGCGGACAGTAATTTTGGCAAAAAAGAATGAAAAATTATTTTTTAACAAGAAAAAAAAAATAATAAAAATCCTCTCAATTTATCAGGGCCATGTGTAAAAAATTTTGTGATCACAGATAAATATGGGGATGAACTGGAGAAAACCACCTCACCCCCTACATTTATCTGTGATCATAACCCCCCTCGCCTTCCTCCCTCGGATGATTTGAGATTGTATGCTTTCAAGAAGCAGAAAAATACAATAAACAGTTGTACATTTTTTATTTATTTATTTATTTATTTATTTTAGAAAAAGGTGATTTAAAAGGATTAAAACTATTGACAGAGTTAAAACTTCACATTGTAAAACAAATTACATGTAATCTCAAGTAGAAGCAAACTTTTGTAAAAACAATTTTTGTAAGAATGTAATAAACAAAGGATAAAGGTATGCACAATTTTATTTCAGTTTTATTGCTTTACTAATTATTTTAATTTCTGGTTAATCATATAATAGAGGTTTTAGGACATATTAAAATCGTCTAAAGAAATATTAAGCATTCATTAGCTATCTCATTCATTTTCTATCTCTAAGGTTTTCCCAATAGCGGACACCTCCGAATAGCGGACAAATGCTGCGCTCCCAAGATGTTCGTTATTTAGAGGTTTTACTGTATTTTTTTTCTTAATATCTTTCTGAAAATATTAATCAGAGTAACTACAGTTATCGTTTTCTGCGTGCATTAGACCAAGTTACTGTCATATAATTTGAATCGATGTGTAGTTGGCTAATCTTATGGTAGACTAAAAAAAAATATGCATGTGTTTTCCAATGATATTTTTGCGATATTAAAGCATAACTTCATGAACTTCATGATCATTAAGTTGTTTTGTTATTAGAAAAAATAGCATCGTAATGCATTATGCTTCTTTACAGTGTGTAATAATTTCATAAAATAGTGTAGTGAGTTATTAGAAAAAATATATGTATATATAATGGAGGAAACTATCAATGTTTTCTTACAGAAAATATTTCACTTAATATAAAGTAGAGGTGCACAACCTGTGGCCCGCGGGCCAAACTCATACCACTAATTTTATGCAGAATAATTTTCCTTATAATAGTGACAGAAACTCTGCTATTAAAGAAAACATACGCCAATTTTCAAATATTCTGGTGGCAAACGATTTTCTAGCAAAAAGGTTGTGCATCACTAATATAAAGGGATAAAAAAAGGTTAAATTCTCTTTAAAAAATGTTGGTATTAAACACCTTTCTTGACTGAGTTTTTCCATGACCACTCACTACCTTGTACAGGGTGGTTCAAATTAAAATATCTCTGTTTGAGACGCTCTAGCGAGAGAAGCAGTGGATGAAACAATTTTATATTTGGAGTACGTACATATCAGACCAAGGGAAACTAATTGATGCAATAAAATTTTTTAGTTAAAATAAAGGCCACCAGGGGATAAAAAGTCGCTGCAATCGGTTTTAAATAAGAAAAATGAAATAAAATTTTATATTTCCACCGCTAAGTTTTAAGTATTCTTCGCCTAATAAGAACACTAATAAAATTAATCGCAGCATATACTAAGAAAACCTAAAGGAATAATACTATAAAAATTATTGGTGGGAATGAACAATTTGGCACCAAACTCCTTCGTCATGTTGCATTTTTTCTTATCTGAAACCGATCGCAGGGCCTTACTATCCCCTGGTGGCCTTTGTTTGAACTAAAAAAATTTTCTGCACCGTTCAATTTCCCATGGTCTGATATGCATACCTTCCAAATATGAAGACGTTTCATCCATTGCTTCTCTCGTTAGGGTGTCGCAAACAGGGATACTTTAATTTGAACCACCCTGTAAAATGTTTGAGACGTTTGAAGCATCAGTTACTTTACCCTTTCCGGCACGGGCAAAATCTGTTAGTAAAATGAGAAATTATCGACTGACACCAGAATTCAGAAGCGAATTTTTCAGATATTTTGAATTCCTTAATTTAACCTTTTAGAATAAAAGCAAAATTCAACCAAAATATTATTGGTGCCGATTGGAAGTTTTGAATTAAAATTAGGTATCACAGACCGGGCACAGTGTGCCGGAAAGGGTTAACAAGTAAGACTTCTGAAAAATATAGTAAAATTCGAGTGCAATTTCAATAATGTAAGCGAAATAGAAAAAGTTATATTTTCTTTAGTAGAAGCTGTTTCATCTTTTTTTCACAACTTTTAGATTATTCTTAGGAAGATGTACGTTATTTAACCCTTTTCGGCATGGGCAAAATCTGTTAGTAAAATGTGAAAATATTGACTGACACAGGAATTCACAGACGAATTTTTTAGACATTTTGAAACCCTTAATTTAAACTTTTATTGTAAAAGCAAAATTTTACTAAAGTCTGGCAAGTCTGCAAGTTTGGATTTAAAATTAGGTATCCCAGACCGGGCACAGTGTGCTGTAAAAGATTAGAAGTTGTTTTCATATGCATTGCGTAATATATTCTTACGTTATTTGAGAAAGTTTAACCCCTTAACTAGTTCTTGTTTCCCGTTCAATAAATTGAAAATAACGGAATCACACCACTATTTTTTTAATAAAATATTTGTAACATTTAGTCTAAACATTTCCGCCCTTAACACTTTGAGCCCTGATGGTTGAATTTTCTACCACTTAATTTTAATTCGAAAATATCCCAACGGCACCAGAAAATTCGACAAAACTTATTCGTAAATGGTTTAATGCATTTTTTCGTATATATCGTTAGCCGATTTTTCTCTTTGCAAACTATTGGTGCCAATCTGACATTTGGAATCTCTAAGAAATTTACCCACCAGAGCTCCAAGGGTTAAATAGTATGAAATTATTTTAAAAAATTAGTGGTGTCAAAAATCTTAAAACGATGAATTAAGCAAATTAGTTTTCCCGAACGGCATACGGTCAAACCAGTAAAGGGGTTAATTGATATAATAACCGATTCGTGCCCAGCATCTTTTGCGTAAATTTTATTTGGTTGGCACCACTACTTTTAGAAGATTTAAGTTTAGTTTAAAAATGCATCATTTAAATGAAATAATTATTGCTTTTCTTTTTTACCGGTGTCAAAAACAGTGCTGAATGCACCTTTTGAAGCGTCCCTAAAAAGGGACGCTAGGCACTAATGGGTTAATGAGAGAATGTATAATGAGAAAACCGTATTTCAATATTATTTGATAAAATGACCCTCTGTTGAAGTACCGGCTTCTTCCGCCATCATGTTTACCCATTTTATCTTAAAATAAATTTTCTCGGCTTACTTCTAAAGTTAAGCTTTTAAAAGAGGCTTATTAAAATAAGACAACATCCGGAAGTTATGCAAAGAGAAATTTTGCCAGTGAAGAGGAATCTCGAAATTAATTTCTTTAGAATAGCGTTCTGAAAACATTAGTCACACATTAGTTACTATATCTATGGTTTTCTGCTTGCATGAAAGATAATGCCATGTATTTTGAGACTGAGTAGGTGGCTGATATAATCAGAAGGTAAATTAAAAATAATTATAGATAGGTTTTATATTAGTTTAGCTTGATAGTAAAAGGTGATTTAAGACTTTGCAGTTTATTAAGAACTTTGTTTTTATCGCAATTAAAATTTCAATTTTAGATATTTTAATGTCAGAAATGTAAAAGGTAAAATTAAGATTATATTTTTAACTTTTTTGGCAAAATCAAAGTTTTAATAATTTGCTTAGTTGCAGCCCTCTCAAACATACAATTTTATGCATTTAATGTTAATTTTCCACTAGTAAACTTGGAACAGAAAATTTCGTCTTATTTATTCCGAAATCTGATCAAATACAAACCTGTCTGAAACCGGAAAATTTACATAAGGTAATGGATGTACAGTCGACTCTCGTTAATTCAAAATCGGATAATTCAAATCTTCGTTTAATTAGAAATACATATGAAGTCCCGAAATTTTCACGGGCAGAATAACTTTAAAAGTTTTCATTAATTCGAACTCATTTTCTCTTGACTTCGTTTAATTCGAATTGACAAGAATTCCGATTTTTGATTTTTCTCTTCTTTCTCACGGATTTCAGATTAATTGAATAACTTCCTTTCTTTGATTTCTCTGAAAATCCTTCAGAACAAGTATACATATAATCCAATGCATTTGATATCCACTTTCTTAGTGCCCCGTCTGTCCATCAGTGACGCATTAAATTTTTCTTCCATCTTTCTTGTTTCTAATCTTTTAATTAGTTTATGTATTTATGTAGTCTAATTTAATATTAAGTTATAGTCTAATGATAACAGACGAAATAAATAAAATAAAACACTATAACATTAATAAGCATGTTTTCATTTCATATTTTCCATAATTCGAGCTTCGGATAATTCGAACATTTCTTGTGGTCCCGACGAGTTGGAGTTAACGAGAGCCGACTGCATCTTATTTCTATGAAGATTGGATTTCATTTTGTAATTTTTTATTAAATAACATTTCTGGTTGATGACATTTTCACCTTGGACCAGAGTCCGAAATAGTTACAGGATGACGAGGGGTCAGGGTAAATAGGTCAGGTACTGGTATTTAAAACATAGTCAAATTATGTTTTAAATACCAGTATTTTGTTAAAGAGAAATTTGCCTCATTTAATCCCCTTGTGATGTTTCAGGTACAGTCGGCTGTTGTTAATTCGAACTCGCCGGGGCCACAAGAAAGGTTCGAATTATCCGAAGTTCGAATATTGGAAAATATGAAATGAAAACATGCTTAATATCGTACTGTAAAAAAGCACTATAATATTAATTCCTTTGTAAAATTTATTTCGTCTGCTATCATTAGAATATGATTTAATATTAAATTAGAATGTATAAGTACATGAACTAATTAAAGGATTAGAAATAAGCAAAACGGAAGAAAAATGTCACTGATGGACAGTCGGGGCTCTAAGAAAGTGGATATCAAATGCATTGTATTACATGGAATGCATAGGATTATATGTATACTCGTTCGGAACAATTTTCAAAAAGATATTCAAATGATCTGAAATGCGTGAGAAAAAAAGAAAAATGAAAAATCGGAATTCTAATTAGTTCGTCCCTTGCGGCGAGGTGGTTCCATAGATATACTACTTAATTTTAATTCCCAAACGCCACATTTGCACCGGAAATTTGTTTTAAAAAATTACCGTCTATTCAATGCGTGAAATATCGCGTTTTCATATTTACAAATAAAGTTGTTTTCGAATTCCGGTGTCAGTGATTAATTTCATCACTTAAGCAATTAATTTGCCCTGCGCCGCAAAGAGCTAAACGAAGTCAAGAGAAAATAAGTTCGAATTAATGAAAAAATTTACCATTATTCTGCTATTGAAAATTTCGGGACTTTATGTTAAGTTCGAATTAAATGAAGATTCGAATTATCCGATTTCGAATTAACGAGAGTCGTCTGTATTTTCCCTGAGATAATACTTCTTGACTGTATTCTTTTCTTGACTGTATTTTTCCTTGACCACTCGCTACCCTGAATTAAGAGATGTTGACATTCATTTATAATGATGGAAAGCTAAAATCCGCTGCATCTCGCAATGTCTTAAAGTTCAACCTAGGGATGAGATTTCCGCTTTTTTGCACACCAGTATAATCTTAAAGAAAATGTTGTTAAATTAAATCGCAAAAATGTTCTGATTAAATAACATAGCATTTTCTCTAAGATTATACTGATTTATTAGTAGACTCGTTCTACAGCTATACGTTTTTAAGGCTTAACTCACGATGTGCTCTACAGTAACTTATAGACAGGGCGTGGAGTTGCTTCGCAACTGGGAAGCCCCTGTATAATGCCTCTTCATGTTCATGTTCATGATTATACTGGTGTCCAAAAAAGCGGAAATCTCATCCCTGGGTTCAACCTATAGCTCTAATTGGTATTTACTGATAAGGAAATATTACTTGCATGCTTTTTTGAATGAGTCATGTCTGATTTCAAAATGTGTTCAAAGTGGTGGCTCAGTCGTGATTTTGGTCAGGTTCTAATGCAAAAGAAAAACTAATTTTGGTTTTCGCCGAAACAAATATGAACTACTTTATACTATTATTTTAACACAATCAACTGATTGATAAATTTATCTACGAATTGAATATTTTCAACTAAGCGAAAAATTACCCAACTGAGCGCATTTGGTAAAGTAAGCCAAGTACCTGGATTCGTTTCCTGGCCAGGGATATTTTTTCGCTCAGTTGGAAATATTTAATTCGTATGATAAATTTACCAATCAGTTGATTGTGTTAAAATAATAGTATATCTACGTATCCATCGTTGTACGGACCTCCATTACCGGCGGTTTATTCTGCCGAGCTGTCTAAATGACAGACTACGTGTTATGACCAATAAGGTTGTCTGAGCGAAAAATCCCAGCCGACTATCGCCCAGTAAGCTTAACAGTTAAAGCGTTGTCCTTGTAAACCAAGTATCTGGGTTCGATTCCCGGACCGGGCAACTTTTCGCTCAGTTGGAAATATTCAATTCGTATGAACTACTTTGTCTATAAAGATTTTCTTGTTAATAACTTTGTTCCACTTAAAAATGAAATTACTGACCAAAATTTAGCAATGCATTAGAATAAAGCTATTGTTCGCAATTCTGATTCAGTCTCAGATTGCTTATCTGCAAACAACATCAAAGCTTTAGACTTTCCATCTAAAAGTCTAAATCCTACATAAAACATGTGGAAAGTATTGGTTCTTCAATTTTCTTTCAGCAGAAATCACTTCGATTCAGATTTTGAATTAAATGTTGCAATTTTGGGAATATGGAAACAATTATCCATTTTCGCACGTAAAAGCTGACCAAATCTTTCTCAAATAGTACTTTTAAGTCATCAGTGTTATTGCGAAGGAAACAAATACTAAAATTTAAAGTACAAATCATTTACATGTGTAGTTTAGATTTTAACCTTTCGCCGTGCGCGCAAATTTTCATCACATGAGCGGGCGCGCGTTGTAAATTGTAGACCAGGCAACAATCAATTATTGCTGCTATATTTTAATTTTAGAAATAATTTAACTTATAAATATGGTATAAGTTATCTCTGATCACAATTTATGAAAGTATTCTGCAATACACTTATTTTGTTAAAACATACTAAAGCAGAAGTTTAGATGTATAAAAAGCTACGTGCTACTACAATCACAAAGACTAAAAAGTAATAATGAATTACTTAACAATAATTAAGTAATTTCGGATTTACAGAATTAATCCTATATTGCATTTATATTAGTCGCTTTCCATACCAAGCATAAGATTTGCTTTTTTGAAGGCATAAACCTTGCTCATTTCATGCACAGTTAACAGATTAACCCTTAAATGCATATTGTATCATTTTCGATACCATAAGTGTTTCCGATTTATTGGGGGTTTTATTCACATATTCTGTATTCTCACCAGAAATTTAAAAGAGCAATTTTCACTTTACTTAATGATAGATCATTCGTAATTAAATAAAGAAAAAATTACTATTTAGATTTTGCTGGTATGAATTCTGATTCTTTGAATTGCGCATTTTTTGGAACGCGTTCTATCCTATGCATTTAAGGGATAAAATGACAGGTGCAGCTAATTGCACAATCGGAAATACAAATAACTTTCAGGAACTGGGTAAAGAGATCGAATAAACGAATAAAAACGGTTATTAAAACCTATTACTGCTTGTTTTTTTTTAAATAATGTGAATGTTGTACTTTTTACAACGTCGCGCCCGACGGAAGGTTAAATATACCGATCCTAAACCTTTTTTCCACGAATGTTGTATTATCTTGAAATTTATTTTTGCTTATTTTTTAAAAGCATATTATTGTACTTTTAAACATTTAACAAAACTTTTCTAACTTTATGTGTATAATTTTTAAATAACATTGTTTTTTTTTTAAATTAACATAAGGTTTTTATTATTTTTGTTGTTGGTCTTAAACTTTGTATATCAGTGTTATCTTAAAAATGAGCCAGTAACGCAAAAAAACATTCTTTTGTAGTCACTTTAACTTCTTCATATATTACTGGTATTAATACAATTAGTTATTAATTTTTGGAATGCGTCATCTCATAACATGTTCTTTTTGTATTGCATTTCTCTACCTTATGGAAATAACTCTAGATGTCATTAGGAAAGTTTGAAAGTTGATCATTAAAAATAACAAAGCATAGCCTTCAAATTATCTCTCGGAATTACTTGTTTAGCTTTATCTTTGTGTAAACGTGAGATTATTCTACCATCATATTTAATATCTTAATGAAAGAGGATGTGCCCTTATTATAAATCTTATTTATAGAAACCACAGTCTTGAATTTGCGGCAAGAAAGCTTTTGTAAGTGACATCAGTAAATTAATTTATTCAGAAACTCTTTGTCGAGAAATTAATCATAGTTAAGTTGATCTAAGTAAGGGCTCTCAGATTTGCATTATCAGTTTATTTACGTATGTAAAAATATAAATGATGAAATATATAGGTAAATTATGAATTTAAGTATAAAAATAACACACCTATGTAATATTAATTTTAAAAGCAGTTTAAAAAATAAAAAGTTATTGGTGGAGATGTAAAAGTCACATTATCCACTTTTTTCCACTTAAATTGATCTAAGTATGTGCTCTCAGATTTTCATTATCAGTTTATATGTGTATGTAAAAATATAAAGATCAAATATATAAATTATATATATTTAAGTAAGAAAATAACATATCTATTTAATGTATATCTTAACACTTTATCTGGTTTACCCGAACACCATTCGGGCAAGACGGATTTGCTTATTCCGTCATTTAACGCTTTTTGACACCACTATTACTTAAAAAAATTTCATACGATTAACCCTGCTGTTCTGTTCGCATTTACTATACGTATGTATTGTTCGGGTCAATGTGACCCGATTTAGAATATTACATTTTCTAGCAGTAAATGAAAATAACTATTTTAGAAATAATTTAAAAATAGTAAAATAAGCTTAAATATATATCAAATAATACAAAACACCAGTAAAATAACTTTAAAATATTTGAATACATACTTTTATTTACAATTTGGGCAAAAATAGCTTACGTGAAATTTGCAAGTGTTTTTTTGCGATTGTAACATAATATATTAGTTTTGTTGTCGTTGGTTGATGGGCAGAACTTGCATCTTGCACGTTTAGTACACAATGAAGTGTTCTCATAGCCCAGTAAATTTAGACCAAAAAATGGGTCGATAGCTAAGAAATTCATAATGAGCTAAAATTTTCAGAATTAACTCCTGGACGTGTTGGATCCTGAAAAGTCTAAAAAAATTGGATGTCGGCTTCCATCCAAAATGGCGGATCAACTGCGGTCGCCAAATAATTGCGCCTTTCTGGATGTTTTTCTGCATATTTACGTCAAAAGTGAATATTTTTCGCTGCTAAGGAAACCAATGCAGTCATCAAGTATGCTAATTTGAATGTGAGCTTAGGTTTATAAAATAAGGAAATTATAAATGCACGGTAATACGATTTATTTAAACTGAAATTATTAAAAAAAAAATCGTTTTTTGTTTTGGAGTTTCCACCTATATTTTCACACACAGGTATTTTTTTTTTAAAATATGCAGATTAGAATAAGAATAAAAGGTAGTGAATGAAGGAATTTCCTACGCATGCGCTCCATACAGACATGGGAGGGGGTTGGAGAGGAATGCGAGTTTGCTGATGCCGGCTCTGCTCACAGTTTATTGTTTTGGCCATAGGCTTGACTGTGCTTGATTATTTTCGCTTATTTTTTTTTCTCCGTTTACCTTTTTATGTCCGAATATAGTTCAAATGGATTGTGATCCGTTGTGTGTGATGATTGGTGAAGTACTGAATGTTGGTAAAACAGTTACAGTGACAAGGAGCCTTCAAACCCTTTTCAATAATAAAAGACGACATTATGGATAACACGAATATTTTTCGAATGTCAACAGTGCAGAAAATACTACACCATGCCATCTTTGATCGCTTAGGAAATTTCACAACGAGACCATGCTACAGTTTGTGAAAGACCTACAAACATAACTAAAAATACGGATTTCAATTTTAAAACCCGCTGTTTGTTTCGCGATCAAGAGTCTTCAGTTAAAGTAGATACAAAAAAGAAAAGAAAAAGTTGTTCATCAGATAGAGACAGAGCCTGATTACTAACGGGATACTCTCTCACCAGAAAAAATTTATAGAAATTTTCGTCTTCTTTAAACGCCCTTTTCATACAAGATTACTGTCATGAATAAGGAAAAATTCTTTATTTCTTTTTCCTGGTGGGAGAGTGCCCCGTTAGTAATCAGGCCCTGGATAGAAACTTTGGAGTCTTTAAACAGTTTTAAAAAAGAAAGCTGAAGAGCGTAAAGACGATAAAGTTCAAACAGTTTTGAGAAGAATTAGCAATGCCATTGACTTAGTTACAGCTGAAGTTACACCTTCATGATATCATGAAAACTGTTATGCATATTTTTTACTATTCCTGTTAATGATAAAACTGTTGAGAGGCCAGTAAACATAAGGATGAAGTCTGCTTTTGATAAACTTTGTGAATTCATAGATGAGGAAGATGAATACCAATATTTAAGCCAAAAGCTGTTCACGAAACTTAAAGAATTTACTGCTGAGGGAGAGGAAATTTATAACATCAAAGATCTTCTTAAAAAAGTATTGCGAACGTGTTAACGCTGTCACCGGACACGTGAGGCTTTTGGGAAGGATGTAATCTTCACATCCAAGCATGGGTTAAAAAAACTTCTCTATGACACATGGTAAGAGAAAACAGAACGAGTTTCGGGAAAGAAAGAGGATTATTATAATGGCAGCCAAAATTATTAGAGAGGACATCCAGACTCAGGTGTATGTCAACCAAACATTTCCTCATCCCGAAAACATGTTGGATGATTTATGCTTTTCCGTTCCAGATTTCTAAAGTTCCAGTTCTAAAATAATTAATTGATAACATAACTAAATCTAAAACAATGTGTCACAAAGTGCAGAGAAAATGAATCATGGTCAGTCATTCAATTATTTCAATGACAATGCTAAAAACTTTTGTATCTCCTCTCCTCCTTGCATTTGAAGTCTACTGCCTGCACCATTTTGCCTCCCGACAACTTATAGACATTATGCACAGTTTGAGAATGTCTGCTAGTTATAATGAGGTTTGGTGATTTGAGTTTTCTTGCATGAATGCTGTCCCTCCACAGATCGTGTCTAATTTCACACAATGGGTATTTGATAATGCCGATTTCAATATCAGGACCTTAGATGGGCATAATACCTTCCATTGTATGGCCGGTATTAGAAAAAGTACACCGCCAGAACAGTTAGTTTCTGATATCAGATTCCCAAGACTAAAAAATCCGTCAGAAGAAACTATAGCTGCACTAGGAAAAATGGACATTCTAACCTGCCCTCTAAAAAGCAGTAATGGTCTTTCTAATGTGGTAGTGAAACTGATTCTAATCAACCAACAGAATGTCACAAATCTAGAAATGGCCAAGCTCTCCAATAGGTTATGGTTGTGCTTACATTTTGTTGAAAATACACCAGAGCCTATGTGAAGGGGGTTTATGAATGCTATCTACAAGAATAATAACACCACGCAATACAACACTACTAGTATTGTTCCTGTTCCTTTTTTCAGCCACCCTGCCTCTGACATAAATACAACATATTCAACTCTGGTTTATGCAACAGAAGAATGTAAAAAGCTGGGACAAAACACATGTATAGTGACTTATGATCAACCCCTGTTTTGGAAAGCTATGCAAATCGTTACTGCAGCAGAAACGGGAACTGTTCTGGCAAATGTTGCCGTGCGGCTTGGTGGGTTCCATCTTCTCATGTCTTACCTAAGTACTATTGGATACCTAATGGCACGCAGTGGAATCGAGGAGCTGTGAGAATTGTTGTATTCGAATCAAACGATTGAGAAAATGATAAATGGACATGCTTATTCGAGAGTCTTAAAAGCACATTTTCTCACATACGTAACTCTGTATGATAAACTTCTTAAACACTCTTCATGCGTTAGATGACAATACCAAAAGCAAAATTCGAGATGTTATTCATAAACTTATGGTGACAAATGGAAGCCGTATTGAAGATCTTCAAGAAAACAACTGCATTAAACAGTTGATCAACTGTATTGAAACAGCTGCAAAAAGCAGAGACTTTTCAAGAACTGGCAAGCTGGTTGCAGTGCATGGAACATATTACATTTATTCTTTTCTATATTCAAGCAGATCGAGTTTGAGGCCTTTTCTGGCATGGGGGCTCGGGGCACATGCCCCGTGTGCCCCTACTTTATTCAGGTCCTATGTATACATTATAACAATATGTAAGTAGAGGTCACAGAATTTTTCAGAAGTAAAAAAAATATTGCTATATGACTTAGAAATTGAAAAAAAAAAACTGGACGATGCAAAAAGGTGGCCACCTTTGGTCGGCCATTTTGGATGGAAGCACACATGAGAACTTCTGAGACTTTTAAGGTTTTTTTTTTACTTATCATAAAGAGCTAATTCTGAAATTTTCAGCTCATTATGAATTACTTAGCTATCAAACCCTAAATTTACTGGGCTATCATCTTATTTCGAGGGTACGTTTGTACTTTTACTACGCATTCTCTTCACAATTTTGACTGAATCTTCGCTTCTGGGAAGATGCTGTCTTACTTCAATGTGTGGAAAAATTAGAGATTTCCCCAATTCCTCTAAAAAGAGCCTTCGTTTGGTTAATTTATTTTCATTCCATTTGCTGTTTATTGAAATCCACAGAATAAATGCATTGTAAGCAGATGTATCAAGCATATTATAGAATACTATCATAGGCCAGCGTTTTGTTTTTCTCTTACAAGTGTATGTACTCAAAAGTTGATCAAGACTATCCACCGCCTTTAGTTGCATTATAATCTAATATAATTTGTGATTTTTTGTCAGGTCTGTCGCTAACTTCATTTTCATGATGGAAAGTGCTCATAAGAATAACATTTTTGTTCTTTTTAGGGATGTAGTTTACAACTGTTGTATCTTCTGTAAAATAAAATGATGAGCTGTGTACTTGTTTGTTTAGCATTTTCTCAGGAAGTTCGGGCTTATTTTTTCTAATGATGCCAAGCATAGTCATTTTCCGTTTTAGAAGAAGTTTTCCCAAGTTATAGGATATGAAAAAGCTATCACATGTAACATTGTGCCCCGAATACCCATAAGTAAGGTTACTCACTACCCGCATACCCTGACTTTTCTCTGGCTTTGATCCTTGATTTTTTCCAGTATAAATTTGTGCATTTCGTACATACGAAGTTTTGCTATCACATAAAGTCCATATTTTTATCCCATACTTGGAGGGTTTACTAGGTACAGGGCTCCCAAATGGTCCGCCAACTGAACATCAGAATTTTCTTAGAGAATTTTTCTTTTTAGATTTTTCTTGCAAAATATCAAGTAACCACCTTTGGAAGTTGATTCTATCGCAAACGTATCATGGAATTTTCTGTTAAAAAATATTGATGTTCAGTTCGCGGACCATTTGGGAGCCCTGTAGGTATATATTGTTTGAAAGGGCATCGTCCACGAAATCCTACTAATTGTTCATCTACAGTAGCATTTTCACTTGGATTATACAATTTAGGTTGAATTTCTATCCACTTTTCCTAAATATCTCGGACAGCAGGTAATTTATCTTCAGACCTTCTTTCTTGTCTGGTAGATTTGTTGTCAAAACGAATAACTCTCGATATCATATGAAAGGTTTCGAGGGACATTGTAGCACGAAATATATTTCTGTCTGTTTCTTGATTCCACAAACTTTTTGTTGATTCTCCATATGATTTGTACACACCAGCTAATAATAATAATCCGATGTATGCTTCAAAAGTTTCAGTACTAATATCTTTCCACTCTTTTTAATACACTTTTCTTCCTTCTATATTAGTCATTTTTAAGATTTCGTTCTCGATTGTAGAATTGAATACCGTCGCAAATGCGCATTTTATGTCAGTTATCCTTGTCGTTGCATATCTTGTGACTATCTAGTTTTTATAATATTAGCAGACGTTAATCGACCAGAATGAAGAAGGGATTCAATTTCCATACCATTTCACGATTTTTAGACTGAATACTCTGTATATTGTGCGTCTTTTGAATATCAATATCAAAATCGTTGTCAGAACTTTCACTTTCAATTTCCTCACTTGTATGATTTTCATACTCAGACGCATTTTCCTCTATGCTGTCAGAGGCTTCCATTAATTTAGCAATATCAGCGTCGCTCATATTTCTACGATTCGCCATTTTTTCACTAATACTCAGAGAAACAACTGTTCTTCAGATTATTAGAAATTGAAATACAGCAAGAAAAAAGAAACGCTACTAACAGGTGCATTTTTTCCCTTCCGCCAATGATATCAACATTTGACTTTGCTCTCCTGTCACGTGATCTAACACCTGTGCCAACGAAACAGATTTCGAAATAGATACGTTGCAGTAAATATTTTTATTGAATGATTCCAAACAAAATTAAAAGTGCATGATAAAATTATTTTTTAACTCGGGTCAATATGACCCGAAGGATTAGGACTAAGTTAAAAAATATCTCTTGGAAATATAAATAAACGTAAATACTTCTAGGAATATATAGTTATATTACTAATGAACAAAGTCAAAAAGTTTCATGGAAATATCTCTGCGCTAATTTTTTTTTATAAGTGAACAATAAAATTTTCGGGTCAAATAGACCCGAACAGAACAGCAGGGTTAAAAGGCGAAACTGTTTAGACTATATTTAAAGAATATCTTATTTAAATAATAGTGGTGTGAGTCTGCTATTTTAAATTTATGGAACGGAAAAGAATCAACCGGTTAATCCTTTGCGGGGCAGTGGTTTCATAGATATACCACTTAATTTTAATTCCCTAACGCCACATTCGCACCGGAATTTCGTTTAGAAAATTACTGTTTATTGAAGGCGTGAAATACAGCGTTTTCTTATTTACAAAAAAAGTTCTTTCAAATTCCGGTGCCAGTCATTATTTTCAACACTTAAGCAATGAAATAGTCCTGCGCCGCAAAGGGTTAAAAGCAGTTTAAAAAATAAAAATATGAGTGGTAAATATGCAAAAGTCACATTTTCCACTTTTTTAATGCGTTGAGTTATTCATAATTATCTCCGTGTTTATCTTTTTCAGGTGAGTCGGGCCGTAATAGTGATTTGGACTATAATGAGTAAATTAAGGCTGGAAAAAGGTAAAAATTACGCTATCCAACAACTTTTTTTTACAAAAAAACATACACTGTTCAATCCAGCCAATCACAGAGGCTTGCAAATGATCATAGGATTTTCTTCTGTTGATGTTTACAAACACGCAAGAGCTTATAAGAACAAACAGGTGTCTATAAATGCATGAAGGGTACTTTATGAAAAATGGTGGTATTCCCAAATGAAAAGATTAAGTAGATAGTATTTACAGGGACGTACATAATATTTAAGGTTACTGTACTCCATCCAAAGTACTGCATACATTTTCACCAAGATCGTAATATTATAAAATCTTATTTATAGTACGAACGTCATTTACTACGCTTGACGTATAATTTCTTATTTGTTTATAAATTATTAATATTTTAACGATGCCAATGTATATTTAAATAAGCACATACAGGGTGTTTAAAAAATGACCGGTATATTTCAAAAATCAATAAAAACTAAACGGGCAGCGAGAGAAATACACCGTTTGTTGCAATATGCTTGGGACAACAGTAAATTTTCAGTCAGACAAGCTTTCGAAATTAGTTACTTTTTGAACAACAGATGGCGCTGCAGTCTGCAAAAATCTAAAGTACGAAATTTTCAACATTGTTCTAAGGATTAAACCATTTTTTTTTCAAAGCAAACGTGACATGTGTGAACAGCATACACTTACAGCAGAAAACATCTTACAGAATGGCGAATTCAAAGACTGCGTTTTCTTTCAAATCGCCTGCAGCGCCATCTATTGTTGAAAATTGTAACTGATTTTTAAAGCTTGTCTGCCTGAAAAATTACTGTTGTCCGGAGCATATTGCAACAACGGTGTATTTCTATCGCTGATTGTTTAATTTTTATTGATTTTTCAAATATACCGGTGATTTTTTAAACACCCTGTATATGTTAATATGAAAATATGTGTTATTTTTTTAATTTTAATGTATAATTTATAGTTTACCAACATAAAAGTAACTAATATTTATGTAAGGATATATAATATTTATGTATAAATATTTATGTAAGGATCAAAAGCGGGTCATTTTACCCGTTTCTCATGGAAGTGATAAAGAGTAAAATGTATTTTTCCAGAGTTTATCGTTTTCACTGTTTTTTTTTTTTTTTTTTTTTTTTTTTTGATAAGGACAATTCTGTTTTTCTTGGAAATTCAGGGATGAAGTCCGGAATTCTGAAATTTTATTGAACTATCGCAAAATCTTAGGATTGTAAATTACAGTAGAACCCCGTTAACCCTTTAACGTTCATTGGTTTCGCCACGAAACCACAAAATTTTAATTGCGATACGCAACACTGACACCGGTATTTTTATTTAAAAATTTTTATCTAAAAATATCCCTTTTATTTTGTATGTAAAAAATCACGTTTTCTTATTTAGAAATGTATCTGTTCTTGATTACCGGTGTCATTCATTTATTTCGACATCTTAGCAATAAAAATGCTTTGATCGTTAAAGGGTTTATCCGGATTGGTTTGGTCATTTTTTTTTTGTTCAAGTTTGAAAAGCGAATGGCTAATTTCCATAACATTAACTTGTTTTGTCGTCGTATTCTGAAATTTTTTTTTCTGAAATCTTTTCGGAAGTATACCTTAATCTTACTTATTTAAACTTTTTACTTTACATTTTATTATCTGTAAATATTCAATAAGGTTAACATAAAAGTGATTTTCGGTAAGTATGTTTTGTTTTATTTCATTTTTTTAATTCTCCGGATAATCCGGATTTTCGGTAATCCCGATTGGGTCTGGTCTCAATTAATCCGAATTATTTGAGCTTTACTGTACTTTCGAGGTTAGACTATTTATTTTGGGGATCTTATTTTTACGTTAGCTAACTTTAACCCTTTAATGTTCATTGATTTCGCCACGAAACCACAAAATTTTAATTCCGATACTGATATACAATACTGACACCGGTATTTTTATCTAAAAATATCCCTTTTATTATGTATGTGAAAAATCACGTTTTCTTATTTAAAAATGTATTTTTTCTTAATTACCGGTGTCATTCATTTATTTCGACATCTTAGCAATGAAAATGCTTTGATCGTTAAAGGGTTAAGTATTCGTATCTGACAAATATATTCAAACATTTGTCCTTTCATCGATTAGATACCCGGGTGTTTAACGAATCTCCCCCGAGAGTATAAATAAATAATTCAATACCTCTTCTTTAATGATAACAGCACAATATTCTGAATACTATATTATTCAGAGACAGCTTTGTTTATTGCTTTAAATTTCCCGATAAACTATGATCCCGATCATTTATGCTAAATAATTGCTAACCAATTAGCATGAGAATGAATTGTTTTAGAATTGAATATCTTCAAAATGTCGGATTTAAATCACCTGAGATATATAAAGTATCTATAGAAAACAAATCAAAATTTCAAAAGATAAATTTAATTTCTATTAGTGAATAAAGGATTTTTCACGTAAAATTGCTAAATTTTGGAGAACTTAAATGATAAGTTTATTTTTATGTAATTATACGTTATCTTTTGGCATATAAATGACACATGAATGTTATATATAATTATATGACATTTCTTGTAGGGATAATGGCACCGAAATTAATGACATTTTAATTCTAAAACTTTTTTACGTTTTATTTTTTTTTTTTTTAGTTTTTAAATCTAACATTTTAATTCTCTTTAAAGTAACATGTTTTCAATATTGCAGCTTGAAATTTCATGTAATGTTAAGTTTTATTTTTATTTTATAGAAACCAGTAAAATTACATAAAAGCCCACTGAATTTAAAAAAAAAAGTCATTTGTCGTATTATTTTTTAAAAAATACCTTATTTTCGGGTGTATAGCCCGCACTCCTAAATCGAGCAGTGCTGTATATACAAGTTCGTATATATACTCCGCGTGTATATACTCGTGTATATACCTCCGCGGCTTATACAACTTCGTGTATAAGCCGCGGAGATGCATCGGTGTGTATAGTCCGCGGGCTATACAGCATTTACGAACGTATATTTCGAAAAAGGGTTCGAAGTTAGAAGCCATTAAAGTATATACGCGCGTATAAGTCGAGAAATTTTAGACCAAAAAAAAGAATTTCAAAGTGGGGGTAGAGTCGACTAATACGCGAGACCTTAAAAAAAATCTATGAATAAAATATCGAAAAATAGTTTGCTAGCGAATCGGTGCTGCAGCACCCCTTTGTGTTTGTAGAGAACAAAATCTAAAATCTGGAACCTTTCCTACCTTGACAATTCTGAGTTCAAGATCATTTTTAGCTTATTTCTCAAAAAAGTAATCTACCCTGCCCTGTTGCAAAGAACAAAAAAAGTGTGTGATGTATGTCATTTCGGAACGATTCAGAGGAGTCGATCTTTTTCGGAACGATTCCGAGAAATCCTTCCTTTTCAGAGTCGTTTCATTACGGAACGAGTCACAGGAATCGAACCTTTTCGGAGTTGTTTCGTTTCGGAACGAGTCCGATGATTTTGCCCTTTTAGGAGTTTCGGATCGATTCCGAGGATTTGAACCTTTAGGGAAACTTTCCAAAAAAGGACCGATTCCGTGATTTCGTTCCTTTTCGGAATCGTTCCGAAAAGGACGGATTCTTTTTTACAAACTGGAATCGTTTCTTTAGTTCAACTGCCGGAATCGCTCCTTTTGTATCGTTCCTCAACAAATGACACATCTATACTAAAAAACTGATTTCAGTTAACGTTAAAACGACTTATTCAGCAAAAAGTAAGTTTAAAATAAGTAACATATGATACTGTTGTTTTTATCCTCTCAAATCAAGAGCAAACTGCGTTCGAGTATCATTATTTCTCGATCCCGGTTAGTGCAATACTTGGCGATAGTTGCGACAGTTTTTCCAAACCCAGAAATAACTGTATTTAAGCAGTAAAAAAAGCCTTTACAAACATGAGAGAACTCTCTATACTTCGCGGAATAGCGAAAAAAAATTACAATTTTCGATGTTTTTTTCAAATTTTTTTAGGTTTAAAAATTATAGAAAAAATATCATGAGTTCCAATTTTTTAAAAAAATCTTTGTATAATCCGCACTGTGTATAAGCCGCAGAGGCTTTTTCGAAGGTTTTTTTTCTTGTATAAGCGGCGGACTATACACCCGAAAATACGGTATTTAAAAGATCTTGCTGAGAGCTATAACAGTGGTAGAAAATTGGCGCAGAGGTAAAGCCTATTAATACCCATTGAAATTAGTAGTATTTTTCGCCTTATTTATTGACAGTATTTCAGAATTTTTATTATCTTAAAAAATACTATAAATTTTTTGTGGTGTCAATGGTTCGAACTACGCATCAGTTCTCCTGCATTTCTATAATTTTATTATTTCTGACTTGAACAATCTCAAAAGGGTGGATTACTCTGTAGCACTATATTCATATCTGATAAAGAACTAAATTACGTATGCTAGGGAAATGCCATAAATTTCAGTCATATTTAATTATGGAAAATTATTTGTAAAATATAGAATTTGTCATTTTCTTCAAATATTTCTTTTATAAGGTATTAATATTAATTAGAACTTTAGATAAACTAAAATAAAATTATACAGTATAGCAGAAGGTTCTTTGCTTTGCAAAGATCACAGTATGACATGCCAGGAAAATGGCAATCTGAAATTCTAAGTTATTTAATTGATTTTTGTATGTTATTAGAAATAGAATATCTCTTGGAATCAATTCTAAGGATATTTTTTATTAGAATGTATGAAAAGAAATTGCATTATGTAACATTTAATATGAATTTTATTTTTCGGGAATTTTTATAGTCGCCTAGGGGGCGAGCGACACGTATATGTGCCACAAAAAGGCTTAAGAATCATCCTTGTTTATCCCCACCAGTAAAATTATCATGTAAAATTTGACTTACTTAATCGGAGCATTTTCTCGATTTAATAAGGCCCAAATTTCTGTTTTTAAAAACCGGTGAAAATACATTAAAAATTTCGTAAAATACTCCCTTCGCGAAGAGGTTAAGGAGTATTACTCTCTAATATCAATTGCTATTATTCGTTGAAAAAAAAGATTTATTAAGTCATTTGGATGTATAAAAAGCCTATAAATGAAATACACACATTTTTTTCCATTTATTTCCACTAACACTATTTCAAACGTAATTTTAATGTCAAATTGGTAAGCTTAACCTCTTAAGCTCTGTAACATACTGTGCGTACGTCATAGTACATTGGTTATTACCGAAAGTGACGTACGCAGAGAACGTCATAATACATGAACCAATGAACCAATTCATGAATGTATGAAATTCTTACTGAAGTCGTCTTGCTTTAGTTCATTTTCAGTCGATTCGTCTTATTGCATTGATTTTGTGATTAGATATTCTGAAAAAAATTTACAAATTAAATTTTTGTGGTGTAAATTCAGAATTTCAATAAATAAATTAATGAATAAATGAATAATTAATTTGCCCGATGCGGCGTTATTCGTAGCTAGTGACATGTGAGCTCTACGGAAAAAACAGTTAACCCTTCCGTCGCACCACATTTTAACACTAGAACCGCGGGAAAATTCACTCAATTTTTATAAAAATATTTCACACCGGAATTTTCATTTAAAAGTACTCAAATTATGTATTGAAATTATTTTTGCCCATCTTAAATTTAGCTAATTTTATAAAGAGTCTTCTGGTTCGAATCAGCATCTCTGCATATGATACGGGCCAAAATGATCCATCGCCGCGGTTCTAGTGATAACCACCTAATTGATCAATATTTTTGAAAAAAAAAACCCCTCAAACAATGCCTTTTTTTATGTCATTTACAGAATTTTTATTCTTTTATAACCGGTTTTTTAAAACAGAAAAATTTTGCCTAACTGAATCGGATAATTCAGGCCTGTCCAACCTTTCATAAGCAGGGACGCATCTCAGCTCGTTGTAAACAATGAAGGGCGCCATTATTAACAGTGTTCAAAACATGCTAAGAAAATTATTTCACAATATTTGCAGTGATACACATGTATAAATGCAATTCGCAGCAGATGACATCTCCTATAGATATGAAGCACCATGTAAAAAAGAAAAAAAAAACCCTTCAAAATAGCAGCAAATCGGAGTAAGTTTCAAATTATATATTTCTCTAAGAGAGACTATGTAAAAAAATTTTGAATTGTGAGTAGCCAAAAAATTAAAATCCGTCTATTATTAAAATAAAATGGTAATCAGAGACATTGTTACGGTTTGTTGTGGGACGCAAAAAATATTCTTGATTTATTTTGGAGGTGCATGTTTGCGTTATGAATAGTTTATAAACGACGACAGGCATGATACTGTGATGAATCCAGGAACGGTTCCACAGAGAGACACTGGAAGAGCTTTCATTGATGGAGGAAATTGCGCACGATTTTATAGTTTCTAAAAAATAAAATAATTAAAATTACATGAAATTTCCCAAATCTGAGGGAGGAAATGAGTCTTTTTTCCAGTCTTATGAAGCAACTAATGATCATTGAATATTGAAATAACATCAGTAACGATAACAAAGAAACTGAGCATTCGTGCAAAGGGAGGGGTATGGACGCTTATTTTTCGACATTTTATTTTTTAATATGTTAAAAAAAGTTATTGCCAACTTTTACCGATTCCTATCGTCATAATTTCTGCAACTTAATTTATAAAGAATAACTATAAATTAATCAAGAAACACAACAATACATTTTTAAATACTTTTGAATTTTTGATGCGTAAAATACACTTGCAGAGATTTTTAAAACATCTCTCAAGAAAATATTAAAGATTTTAAATAAAGCACAATTTGAAAGGGCATTTTATTTTTAAAAAGTTCTAGTACCAGAAAACCTTCAAAAGGGCGCCAAGAAAATGTGCAAAGGGTGCTACGGCGCCGCGTTGGACAGCCCTGAGACAATTGATCGGCTTCAATAATACAAAATTTACAAAAAAAATTACTGGTGAGAATAATAAGTCAAGATTGAAATATGGATGATGGCAGAGGCGGTTAATGTTGAAACTTAGGGGGGAAAACTTGTAGACACGCCATTCAAGCCTGAGATAATACACAGGTTAAATTTCGTAAAGATTACAGTTACCGTTTTCATTCAGTGGGGGTGTTGTAGAAACACTAGAAAACTGAAAAGCACGGCTCAGCGAGTGTTGCTGTGAAGCGCAAAACTGAGTCGAAGTTTTTGCATCTAAATGAAAAAAGACTGTAGTAACAAAATGACTGACTTCCTTAAATTTGTAGAATCTATAGATCGCGGTTATTGCCACTTTCGGCAAAATATCATGAGATATTTTGCCTTTTATTTTAAAAACATGAAATGAAGTAATTGTGCGATTAGAGTAAGATTTGGATGTGTGTTCGGAATACATCTCCTTAAGAGATGTTCTTTACGCTAAAGTAGTTTTTATGAATGTTCAACTGATTATATCGTAATACTACTAATACATATTCTACATAAAGATATAAGAATTTATATTATAGAAAACATTTTGCTTCTAAAACGTTGTATATTAACAAAAACATTTCAAATATATTAAAACATTTTTATTTACATGTTTCAACTCACTATTAATAGAGTCATCCTCAGATTGTAAATAGAAAAAATAAAAAAAATGATCAATTGATTGTTTTGTGCTTTGTCATGCGATTTGTATATAGTGTAATATGTGTTGTGTCGTCTCCAATAAAAATTGTGACTGTAATACTTCTGTTCTATATAAAAAGTACCGAACACGTCCGACACTGTTATAATTTTCGATTAACAAATATTTACATTTCTATGTGTACACATGTCCTACATATAAAAATATTTACAAATAGATTTATTTTTTAGCTTCATAGCATTTTTCAAAATAAATCACACTTTTTGGTTAAAAAAAATGTAGGATTTATACATAAAACTTCTTATGTGCGGCTTAGTTTTCTTGTTACAGAATGTACATCTTTTGCGCATACAGTCAAACATATGTTCACGTATCCTACATGTATGTTACATATATATGAATATGTATGCCTTTAGTACAACGTTTTAAATATGAAAATTCCTGAGTAGAGGACGCTTCAACGTTCCGGGGCAATACCCCCCCCCCTCCCCTGGTGCATCGCCTGAATTTAAAATTCACATAGACCCTATTTTTGAAGAGGAAAAAAAACACAAATGTTTTCGTTATTACGGCTTTCAGTTGCGTATTATGAGAAGATCTTAGGCGCAGTGTTACAGTTAATGGAACACCTCATTTTATTCAACGATTCTAGGAATACATTTTCTAAAGTAAATTTAAAAAGAATTAGAATAAGTAGTATAAATTGAAGCCTATAAAATAGCATAGGATGTTTTGGGAAGGAATTAATCTTAAATCTCACAAAAAAGACAAACTTTGTTTGAAATATAATTTTAAAATAACTCATCACAGCTGAAAATTAAAGATTAGCTGGAGAATTACAGCCTTCTATTATTTAAGTAGGAATGTAAAAGTATATAATAAATCTGTTTAACTCCCTTCGGGACGAGAGCCTTTTACGAAATTTTAAATGTTTTGTCACCGGTTTTTAATAACAGAAATGTGTGCCTTTTTAAGTCGAGCATATACTCCGAATATATGATTCAAATTTTACTGTATAATTTTACTGGTGGGAATAAACAAGGATTCTTAAGGGGACAAACGACACGTATACGTGTCACTCGTCCCAAAGGGTTAACCCTTTGAGGGGCAAGCCATTGCGTTCGAGTAATTCTGAACTCCCACCGGAAATTTGTAAAAAAGTTACATCAAAAAGAGGAAAAGCGATTTCACGACTGTTTTCCACCAAAGTTAGAAAAGTGAAATTTAATAAAATTTTTCTGGTGTGAAACTTCATCAATCGTAGGTGGTATATAATATATACCACCGCCCCTCAAGGGGTTAATGGAACAACCCATTTTATTCAACTATTCTATGTATATATTCAGTATAGTAAATTAAAAATAATTTAACCCTTCAACGTTCATTGGTTTCGCCACGAAACCACAAAATTTTAATTCGGATATGCAACACTGACACCTGTATTTTTATCTAAAAAAATCTCTTTTATTTTGTATGTGAAAAATCACGTTTACTCATTCAGAAATATATTTGTTCTTAATTACCGGTGTCATTCATTTATTTCTACATCTTAGCAATGAAAATGCTATGATTGTTAAAGTGTTAAAATAGGTAGTGTAAATTAAATCCGATAAAATAGCATAGAATGTTTTCGCAACGAATTAGTTTTGAATCTAAAAAAAAATAAACAAAATTCCTTGGAAATATAAGTTTTTATATAACTCGCCACAGCTAAAATTATAAATTAACTGGAGCATTGCTCCCATCTATTATTTAAGTAGAAATGTAAAAGTATATAATAAACCTATTTAACCTACTTAGGGAATTTATTTAACTGTTTGAGAAGCTAGCCAATTTGGGTGTGCCATGTAATGGAACACTGAGCCACAAAGAGTTAAGAAACTAGCATTGACATGTTGAGCATTGACATGAAAAACCTAAAATTCGATCCTTAAGTATACCTTTTATAATATAGGTGTCTAAAAGAAATGTCTTAAGGGATTTAATAAGTCTTATTTAAAAGTTAAAATTAATTCACTAATCTTAACTTTTTGAAGGGCAAAGCACTTCTATTCATAAAATGCTGAAATGATTGAATGACACCAGAATTTAAAAACAAATTTATTTCAAACTTGATAAATGCTTTCCATTGCATATTTGATAAAATCAAAGTATTCATTAACCCTTCCGGCACTGGCAAAATCTGTTAGTACAATGAGCAAATTATCGACTGGCACCGGAATTCACATAAAATGTTTTTAAATACAGTCGACTCTCGTTAATTCGAAATTCGATAATTTGAATCTTTGCTTAATTCGAACTAAACATGAAGTCCCGAAACTTTCAATGGCAGAATAACGTTAAAAATTTTCATTAATTCGAACTCATTTTCCATTGACTTCATTTAATTCGAACTAACGAGAATTCCGATTTTTCATTTTTCTTTTATTTCTCACGCATTTTAGATCATTTGAATAACTTTCTTTCTTTGATTTTTGTGAAAATTTTTCCGAACACGTATGCATATAATCCCATGCAAATGATATTCACTTTCTTAGTGTCCCGTCTGTCCATGTCCATCAGTGACACTTTAATTTTTTCTTCCATTGCCATTGTTTCTAATCTTTGAATTAATTTATGTATTTATACATTCTAATTTAATATTAAGTCATATTCTAATTATAACAGACGAAAAAAATTAAAAAACACTATAACATTAATTCCTTTGTAATAGTATCATATTGAGCATGTTTTATTCCCATACTTTCCGTAATTCGAGCTTCGGATAATGCGAACATTTCTTGTGGTCCCGAAGAATTCGATTTAACGAGAGCCGACTGTATTTGAATTCCTTAATTTCAGCTTTTGTTGTAAAAGCAAAATTTTACTAAAATATAATTGGTGCCGTTTGCAAGTTTGCGTAAAATTAGATATCCCAGACCGGGCACGGTGTTCCTGAATAGTTTAAACGATTGAATAATATAAACTAAAACAGAATTGAATACGTTTTTTAAAAATAAATAAAATTTATATACAAAAAATAAAACATTAAAAAACATTAAAAACTAGTCGTTGGGGGCCACCGTAATACTTACCCATCATGGATATGTATATGAAAATAAAAAATGTGAAAACTATTTATACAATGCATTGCAATTCATAAACAAAATTTAAATATTGTTAATATACATAGTAATGCTCTATTAAAGAACTGCTGATTACCGATTTCGACAAATTATATAAAATGCCAAACTACTCAAGTAGTACTGAACTGCGTAAAAGAAACATCCTTATAACTCCAAAAATAATAACTCTATTAACTAACAATTAATTGCGTCGGATTAAGCATCTCATTTCCAATTGAAATATACCTCTGAATTGAAATTTGAATGAAATACAAGGTCATGAAAAATCGAAGAATGTGGAAAACAGGATTACAAATATCTCGGCAACTAATAATCCGATCGACTTCGTTCTATATGCAAAATGTATTTTATTTTATTGCCTTTTACGTCCATTCCTTAGAACAAAAAAAATTCGAAAATTTTTATATACCTATCATCAGAACGAATTTTTCGAGAATCCGAAAAAAATAGTTTCAGATAATCGAGGTTGCTGATATTAAATAGGTTTCGTCCCATTCTTACATACTAACTACATACAAAATTTCAAGTCTCTATCTCAATTCGTTCGGGAGATAGAGCGTTTACAGACAGACAGACTGACAGACAGACAGACTGACTTATAGACAGACAGACAGACGGACGGCAATTTTTTTTCTAAAAATATGTTTTTCGGAATCTCCACTATCTAAAACATGCAAATCCGTCAATTTTTTTTTTCGATTTTCAAAACGATTGCAAGATTTACCCTATACTACGTATGATGGGTAAGTAATACAAGAGTTAACGTTTCGACAAGCTACACGCATGGCTCATGCGTATAAATAATTGTTCACTGCATAACAAACATTGGAACAAATCAAAACAGTTACAGTTAGTTATTATTTCTTTCAGAAAAAGGTAATATTCATTCGGGACAGCACGAGCATCATTCAGAGTTGGCGATCGTAAACAAGTAAACCAACCTTCGAGAAGTAATCTGCCGTGATAACTCCAAGTCTCTGTTAATTTATATTATTCCATCTTTTAATAGTTTATTTAACCTTTAACACTAGAACGCCGGGAAATTTTACAAAACTTTTAAAAAATATATTTAAAACCAGAAAAAATATTTGAAATAATTTAGTTTAATTGTTTAGCCAATTTCATCGAAATTAATATATAACTTATTTCTTGAAGATTTTTCTGGTTCAAATCGACAATTAGTCCAGTGATCAATGTCGACTTGACACTTTCCCGGAGTTCTAGTGTTAAATGCATAGGATAGAACGCTTTCCAAAAAATGCGCAATTCAAAGAATCTGAATTCATACCAGAAAAATCTAAATAGTAATTTTTTCCATATTTAATTACGAATGTCCTGTCATTAAGTAAAGTAAAAATTGCTCTTTTAAATTTCTGGTGAGAATACGGAATATGTGAATAACCTCCCCCCCCCCCAATAAATCGGGAACACTTATGGTATCGAAAATGATACAATATGCATTTAAGGGTTAAATTCAGACGCTAATCCTTTCAGCTCTGATGGATGAATTTTCTACCACATAATTTTAATTCCGAAATGTCAAAACGACACCAGAAAATTCGACCAAATTTATTTAAAAAAGGTTTAATGCTTTTTTTTGTGCATATTGTAAACCGGGTTTTTTCTTTGCAAAATACTAGCGCCAATGTGACATTTGGAATTTTGAAGAAATTTACACCCCAGAGCTCAAAAGGTTAAATGTATGTGTATTGCAAAATATTCATTTCAAAATCATGCTATCATTGAGACATTTCGCAATTAAAATGTTTGAGTAAATTCAATCGAAACATATCAACTTATTTTGATCTTTTAATGTATTTTATTAACATTTGACGTCCTTTTTAGCAATTAAATATTTTAATATATATTTTGGGTGTGTTTAACAAAATATATATTTTTGAAATGTTTTTAATGGACGTATAAGAGAATTTCTGTTTATAAATTAATGCCCTCCATGGGGTTAAGAGGGCACGAAATCATATGAAAAAAGATCGTAATGATGAAATTTTTTCTTTCAACGACGAAAGCTGATTATACATACATATGTGCATAATATATCTTTGAAATTAACAAAAATGATTAACACTCTTGTAAAATGAAATTTAGTTAAGTCAGTGTTTTTTCTGTAAAAAATATAGATTATTTCTGTAAAAATTACAAAATCCATTTTTTTAAGAATTTATTTTTTAAGCAGACTTTTTCTGTAAAAATGACATTTTTTTTACAGTGTACATGTAATTAAATTCTGCCAATACACTTCGCTTCACCATAGCTTATGTAATAGTTTTTAAAATCTAATAAATTTTTTGTAATAGATCAAAAATCTTCTAACGTTTTTATACATCTATTCATTTTAAAACTATTTTATACATGTACCTCCGTGGATTTTTCAAATTTTCTCCATTAAATGTGTTTCAAATATTTTATTTTTAATTTAAGATTTTTCGGCTTTATTCTTATGCTAATTTGTCACTTTCTATGGATATCCTTTATTATAAACTGCGGATGACATTGATGTATTTGATATGCTAATTTGGTTTTATGTTACGAATTTTAAAACTTGAGTGTAATTCTAAATAATGATGTGCTAAGTTTGAAAGAAAAACTTTCATAAAAGTAGTGATTTTTTTCCATGGAAAATATATTATTAACTTGATCAGCTCATATTTTCTTTGAAATTTTTTAGGAAGAGCATACCCCATATTTTAATTTATATATTATGTGCGAAAAGTAATATATATATATATATATATATATATATATCACACATTCTATTATTGTTAAAATTGTAATTAAGTTGGTGTTTTTATGTTTTATTGCATAATTTTAGATTCTCATTTTGAGTTCTTTTTACTACACTAATGAAGTATGTCTTCTGGCCATGCCTCGTGAAATCTGTGAGATTACGTTGTTTTGTTTTATTTACTATTACTTTTTTTAATGCCTATTTCTTGTCTCATCCCACCTTCCGACGAGCAAGGAGTTGCTACTTTCTGTTGTTCATGTGCCAGTGTTAAATGGTTTATTGTTATTCTCTTTTGCATCTTCTTTCCATAATTCTCACAAATTTCATAGTTTCAAACAAAAGCTAAAATATCTTTGTGCACATATGAGATGCTTTGCGCTTTATGCAATGAGCATGTTTTTTTATACGCACCTTTAATTAAAGCATTATATACATACATATATATATATAAGCATTTCAAATCAATATCGTTATCGTCAACTAATGTGACTATAAATTTTTTTCTTAAATTAAAAACATTAAAATTTGATACATAAGCTGTAACAAAATTATTTTCAATAAATCTTTATAACAAGAGCAACATGGAATTGAAAATGCAGTAAACATCGAAAAAATGGAAAGATTTTTAAAACCAAGGCAGTATTATCAGGACCTAACTATATTGATTACCACAAATAACATGTATGGTTTAAATTTCGCATTAGCCATGACAGGTTAAGGAATGCAAAAAGCTCCCGCACAATAAATCCAGATTATATACAGGGTGATTCAAAAAAGATGGGAAAAATTTTAAGGGCAGATAGTACACATTAAGACAAATAATATTAAAAGGCTCCCAAACGTCTTCCGAAGGAGATAGGCGCCCTCAAAGTTTAGGAACCAAAATTTGAAATAGTTATAAAAAACGGAAAAATTGATCGATTCGTTCGCGGTTTTCACGAAAATTATTCTTTATGTCAGCATTGTCTCGAAAATAATTTATAAAGATAAATTTCAAAAAATACCGATAGAGGGCGCTTTAGACTTTGGAGCGACGAACAACTATTTTTGACCGTTATTTTTTGCATCTCATTAAATTGTTTTGGAAGTTTAGACATAAACTTAAGTTTTGAGCTTAAAATCTGTGGTTAAGTAGCGCAAACTAAACTGTGTTCAAACGTTAATGGGTAGGTTCAGATTTCAAATGACTATAAAAAACAGAATAATTGGCCAATCGATGTCCGGTTTTCACTAAAACTATTCTTTATGTCAGTATTGTCTTGAAAAAAAATATAAATATAAATTTCAAAAAATTTCTATAGAGGGCGCTTTAGACTTTGGAGTAACGTACAATTATTTTTTACCGTTATTTTTTGCATCTCATTAATTTTTTGTAAGCTTAGACAAAAACTTAAATTTTGCGCTGAAAATCTTAATCGTTGAGAGTGGTTAAGTAGCGCCAATTGAATTGTGTTCAATGGGGATGAGAAGGTTCAAACTTTCAAATGATTATAAAAAACGAAAAAAATGGTCGAATCGTTTGCGGTTTTCTCTAAAACCATTCTTAATGTCAATATTTCCTTGAAAATAAATTTAAAAGATACATTTCAAAAAATTCCGTTAGAGGGCGCCATAAACTTTAGAATAACCAACAACAATTTTTAACTGTTATTTTTTGTATCTAATTAAATGCTTGCAAAAGCTTAGATTTAAATTTTGAGCTCAAATTCTGAATCGTTGGGAGGGGTTAAGAATCGCAAACTGAACTGTGTTCAGCAGTTGAAATGTTACCCTGCCCACCCTACGAACACAATTCAATTTTTCGCTACATTATTACTCACAACGATTCAGATTTTGAGCTCAAAATTTAAGTCTAAGCTTTTAAAACATTTATTTAGATTTAAAAAAATAACGGTTAGAAATGGTTGTTGGTTTTTTCTAAAATTTAAGGCGCCCTCTAACGGAATTTTTTGAAATTTATCTTTTAAATTTATTTTCAAGGAAATATTGACATAAAGAATGGTTTTAGAGAAAACCGCAAACGAATCGACCAATTTTTCCGTTTTTTATAATCATTTAAAAATTTCAACCTTCCCACCCCCATTGAACGCAATTCAGTTAGCGCTACTTAACCACTCTTAACGATTTAGATTTTCAGCACAAAATTTAAGTTTATGTCTAAGCTTCAAAAAAATGAATGAGATGCAAAAAATAACGGTAAAAAATAGTTGTAAGTTACTCCAAAGTCTAAAGCGCCCTCTATCGACATTTTTTTTTAAATTTTTGTTTAAAAATTTTTTTTCAAGACAATACTGACGTAAAGAATAGTTTTAGTGAAAACCGCACATCGATTGGCCAATTATTCTGTTTTTTATAATCATTTGAAATTTGAACCTACCCACTAACATTGAACACAGTTCAGTTTGCGCTACTTAACCACAGATTTTCAGCTCAAAATTTAAGTTTATGTCTAAACTTCTAAAACAATTTAATGAGATGCAAAAAATAACGGTAAAAAATAGTTGTTCGTTACTCCAAAGTCTAAAGCGCCCTCTGTCGGCATTTTTTGAAGTTTATCTTTATAATTTCTTTTCTAGACAATACTGACATAAAGAATAGTTTTCGTGAAAACCGCGAACGAATCGATCAATTTTACCGTTTTTTATAATCATGTCAAATTTTGGTCCCTAAACTTTGATGGCGCCTATCTCCTATGGAAGACGTTTGGGATCCTTAATTTCCCATTTAATATTATTTGTCTTGATGTGTACTATCACCCCTCAAAATTTTTCCCATCTTTTTTTAATCACCTTGTATATATATATATATATATATATATATATATATATATACAGGGGCGTATATATATTTCGTTTTTCTTCGTCTAATATTTCGTGTAAAATTCCTGCTAGAATGCTTTAAAATTCTGAGCGAAAAAAAATTTTAGTGGTGAAAATTAAAATTTTAAATTTTAGTGGTGAGAGACTACCCTCTGGCGCTTAGATTTTTGCACCCCTGTATATATATATGTATATATATATATATGTTACAGGCCAAACTAGATTGGTCTAGGCCAAACCGGTCTATCCTAACGCCCATCGGATAAACTAGTTTTTCCTAGGCCAAACCGGTCTATCCTAACGCCTATCGGATAAACTAGTTTTTCCAAGGCCAAACTAGTCTATCCTAAGGCCTATAGGACAAACTAGATTTTCCTAGGCCAAACTAGTTTGGCCTAACTCTTATAGGATAAACTAGTTTAGACTGCTGTTTATTGGTCTGAACTAGTTTATCCTAGGCCAATTCAATTTGGCGTGATTTTATTGAATTCAATGACCGCCTCAACGCCAACATTCTTGTTTGTCCTAGGCTGATTTAGTTTATCCTAGGCCAATGTAGTTTTACGTGTTTTTAGCTCACGGGCGTCAAAGCCAGAGAAATAATGGGCTCAGAGGTTCTGTATGTATGTATGTACGCATGTATGTACACATGTATGTACGTATGTACGTACGTATGTGCGTAACGCGATAACTCTTGATAGAAATAATGTAATTTGACATGTTTTTAACTCATAAGGCTACTAAAGCTTGAGAACTAATGTGCCCGTAGGTTCTGTATCTATGTATGTACGTAAGTACGTAACGCAATTATTCTTGATAGAAATAATCGATTTGCATGAAACTTTCAATATAGGTTTATTCTTATAAGGAGCTTTTTTGATTACTTTTGGAGGTCATTGGAGAAGAATAAGTGTGGGGGGGGGAGAACGAGCGGCTGATTTGTCCCTTCCCTTAATTCAAATAAATGGGTTACCATGCATAATTAGCGTATTTTATTCAAATTTTAGATATAGGAGCATTCCCTTGAGGGACCTCCATGATTAGTTGTTCATTGTTTAAGTGTAAAGGGACGGGGGGATAGCAGTAACGCCCCATGATTTATGTAAATGCTCTTTTTCACGAAGAATTTACTGATTTGCTTCAAATTTTAGAAATAAATTCATTCTGGTAAAGCGCTTTCCTAATTAGTTTTGGGGGTTAATTGAATAAAAACAACGAGAATAACGGGGAGATCTCGCCTAATTTTGCCAAATGTGTTTTTCATGCAGAATTAACCGATTTGCTGCAAATCTTGGATTTGTTCATTCTAATGAAGCGCTTCACTGACTAATTTTGATGGATCTTCGGTTAAATATAAGGGGGAAATTTACAATTTATTTCTTTCCTTAAATTAGATAAATTGGATATAATACAGAATCATCCAATTTGATTAAAATTTTGGACATGAATTCATTTTTTCTTTTGTTTAAGTATAATGGGGTAGTGGACGTTTTATCGCCTTCCTTAAATTAGATAAATAGGTTTTTTATGCAAATTTATCCGATTTGCCGTAAATTTTGAATATAGTTTTTTAAGGCGAATCCCTGAATTGTTTTGAGGGTTTAATGATTGAGTATAAAGGGAGGAATGGGGGATTACCCTCCTTAAATCAGATGAATTGTTTTTTTGAGCAGAATTACCTGATTTGTTTCAAATTTTGGATAATTGTTTAATTTTATAAAGCGTATCTGTGATTAGTTTTGGGGGTTCAATGGTTAAGTATAATTGGAGGAAATAGGAAAAAGTTATCCAACTTACTTTATTTTTCGAGGTTATTCTTTTAAAAAAATAAGGCTGTAATACACAATTAGTGTAAACAGCCTATGAATGCAAATCCATCACTTTAATTGGGCGATATTCCTTTTAATATTGATCCCGACTACTGCTCCATAACTAACCTTGTGCTAAGTGGTTTTGTTATCACCCTTATATAATGTATTTTATTCGAAGGGTTGTAGAATACTGTCAGAGGTTTGCACGGGCCGGAATTTCCATACCAGGGCCCCGCCTGACCGGGCCGCCAGGCTTCTAAATTATGTTGTGTTACCTACATTGCCCTTTCTTTTAGAGTTGTGGATTTTTATTGTTTAAGTCTAAAATTTAGACTTAAACAATAAACATCCACAACTAATCACGTAGGCGCTTTGTCACAATGATCCTATATCTAAAATTTAAAATGAAAACTGATAATTCTGCATGATAAATCCATTTCTCTAAATTAAAGGTGGGGAATTAGCCTCCCGTTCGCCCCCCTTTATTCCTATCCAATGAATTCCCAAAATTAATCTGAAAAGTACCTTATCAGAATGAACCTACATCCAAAATTTGAACCAAATCGGATATCTTTATCAAGAGTTATCGCGTTACGTACATACGTACGTACATACGTACATACATGTGTACATGCATGCGTACATACATACAGAACCTGTGAGCCCATTATTTCTCTGGCTTTGACGCCCGTGAGCTAAAAACACGTAAAACTACATTGGCCTAGGATAAACTAGATCAGCCTAGGACAAACAAGAATGTTGGCGTTGAGGCGGTCATTGAATTCAATAAAATCACGCCAAATTGAATTGGCCTAGGACAAACTAGTTCAGACCAATAAACAGCAGTCTAAACTAGTATATCCTATAAGAGTTAGGCCAAACTAGTTTGGCCTAGGAAAATCTAGTTTGTCCTATGGGCCTTAGGATAGACTAGTTTGGCCTAGAAAAAACTAGTTTATCCGATGAGCGTTAGGACAGACCGGTTTGGCCTAGGAAAAACTAGTTTATCCGATGGGCGTTAGGATAGACCGGTTTGGCCTAGGCCAATCTAGTTTGGCCTAAAATCGGGTTTGGCCTGTAACATATATATATATATGGATTGAAATGGATTAGGAAAAATGAAAAAAAATCCAATTGAAGATCCAACCTGAGGTTACATGATAAAGTAAAATAAAGCATAAGGATGTCATTGCACATGTTGCCAAATTTTTTCTTAAAAAATATGAGTAGAACCTATGAGTTATTACTCAGAGTATACGCAGGTATAAATAAATAAATTAAAAGTATTTCTACTGCAGAAGATATGCTGCCGCCATCTGTAGTACACTAAAATTGCGAATTCCATAATATTAACCATTGAATTACAGCCCTCTGTCGTTAAAGTATTTATTTATAATGGTTACACAAGAATTTAATTTTCGAAAAATACATCGGTTAAAATAAAAACTTATAAGTTATTAAAATAAATAGATTAATAAAGATTGATAACGGATATTGGATTATGTCTTAAAACAAAAACTGTATAGAGATATTATAAACGGTAATGAGAACTTACAATATATATACACACACACACACACACATATATATATATATATATACACATACATACATACATGTATTAATATATGTACACACATATACATAATATATATACATGTATTATGTATATATTATGTAAATATATACATAATAATATACAATATTAAAAAAAGTAAATGAATTAATAAATAATACTAATAACTAATAGTGTATTAAGCATAAACCAATAATTCCATCAAATTAATAAAAATAATGAATTACATATATGTACATATCCCAGATATAAATGTAAATAAGTAAAATGATAACATGGATGATTTTCTAATTAATGCTTTTTGTAAGTATCTGTGCAATTTTATAGTATGTTAAGTACATTGAAATCTCTGATGCAACACTGCATAATCACTTAATAAAATAAAATAAAATAAATAAAACATCATTATTATTAAATTTACAATTTACAATTTAAATATTGAAAATAATAATTAGCACTTAATTTGTCCTAAAACGTGCATAAAATTTTAAATCCATAGTTATGGGTAAGAAGACATAACTAAGAACAAACATTTTAATTGATACATACACTTTATATGCTATTTTAATAGAATTTAGTATGCGTGAGATGTTAATATGAAACGGTCGTGTCAAACTAAAATTTAAATAAAAAGAATATTGCCCAGTTAAACTGATGGCATTGAGCTCACAGGCTACGCATACTAATTGTACATTACAGCCTTATATTTTCAAAAGTTAATTCGTTCGATAAAAAAATAAGATGGGGAAGCAGCTCTCCCCTTTCCCCTTTTTTATACTTAATCATTGAACCTCCTAAACTATCAAGGACATGCTTTATCATATAAAAAATTTATATCCAAAATTCAAAGCAAATCGGATAATTCTTGATAAAAACCCATTTATCATTTACATAATTTAAGAGGAGTTGTCCCCATCTTTCATACTTAACCATTAAACTTCCAAAACTATTCGGAGATTTGAACGAAATCTGACAATTCTGCTTGCAAAAACCCATTTATGTAAATTAAGGGGAGGGGCATTAGAACTCCCGTTCCCCCTGTTTGTACTTATTCAATGAACACCTAATAACAGGCACGGAATCGCCTCATCAGAATGATCCTATATCTAAATTTTGAACGAAAACTTAATTCTGCATGAAAAACCCATTTATATCAATTAAGGGGAGGGGCATGAGCCCCCCGTTCCCCTTCTAATATATATCGAATGATTTCCAAAAACTAATCAGGGAAGCGCCTTGTCAGGATGTACCTATATACAAAATTTCAAGTGGATCGGATATTATTATCATGAGTTATCGCGTTACGCACGAACGAACATACATACAGAACGAACGGGCACATAAGCTCTCAGGCTATGACAGCCTGTGAGCTAAAAAGAATTTAACATTAACATTATTAATTAATACAGAAAATGTATTGACAGGGGGTTAAAAATCTAGGTGCCAGAGAGAATATTCTTAGCACTAAATTTTATTGCTACTTTTCTTCTCTTTAATTTTATTAGCAATTTTGCAAGATATTTAGACGAAATATTAGATATAAAATAAATTTTCAGTTTTAGTGATGCGAGACTGGCCACAGGCGCCTAGAGTTTTGTATACAGATATTTAATTTAAGTAAATAAATAAACAAATAGAAATGTATACCCTTTCTCTGTTTCTTTTCTTTTCTCTTATTTTTAAACACTAGAACCGCAATTAGGGGTCAAAATGACCCCTGTGAGAATGATAATAATCGATTCGAACCAGAATTTTCTTTAGAAGATATGTGAAATAAATGCAGCAGAAAAATAGACTAATTAAATAAGTTAAATAGTTTAAAATTAAAAATTCTGGTGAGAAACATTTTTTTGAAACTTGAGTAAAATACCCGCGGTTCTAGTGTTAAATTTAAACATTATGCATATTATTCAGACATCCAGCCTCAATCCGCACTTTTATTTTTATCTACCCCTCATATTAGATATATATATATTTGCAATTATAATAAACAATTATTATTATTGCTTTTTTTAACTAAAATACTTTTTAAAAATGATTTGCTAACATGTGCGGTTCATATTTTATGTAGTATACCTTATTTTTCTTTAAAAAAACAGTTTGATATTTAATTGGTCTGATCTTCAATTAGTATCATATTACGAATATGTATTTCTTAACTAAACATTGCTACAGTGTAAGAAACCTATTAATTTATCATAAATGTAGATATGTAAATGCGTTTCTATTAGTTTATACATTATATTTTCAGTATGCTCATAACACTTATGTTTGTTAAAAAATGTTATATCAATCTGTATATGACGAAAAATTGATATTTTTCATTATATAACATATTATTTAAGAGATACAGAATGTGATTTTTCCTCTACAGTTAGTTAGAAACTTACAATACGTAACTCTTTAACATTTTCGTCTCATAATTGTTTTCAAAATACATGATAAAAAGGATAATTTATCCGTGCATTACTTTGCGTAACCGATACACAACATAATTTTCAAAGTACCTCCTCAAATACACACATATTAATATATGCAAGTTATTTTTCATGATTACTAACATAAACGCTACTTTCTCAAAGAACAAATGTGTCTGTCATAATATATTTATGTTTTATAATTAAGAGTGCTTTGCTAATGATATTCCTTGAAAGAAATGAGAGTCCGGATATTATGGAAACAATGCTTTTTATGTGTCAGCCTGATATTATTTTATCCGTAATCTCATTATGCAGCTATTAATCACAGTCCAGATGTTTGAAGTTTGTCATTTACGACTTCCATAATTATTGAGATTATGACAATCGTTGAATTATTACATAGTGTTGCAAACCTCAACTAAGGACTTTCCCCTTACACACCAGCGCAAGTTCTAGACGTACATGAAAACCCGCTGCAATTATAATTATAACCCGCTACTAATATCTTTATGAATCAAATAAAATAATATAGCAGATTCTGCTGCAGGTACATGACTAAATTTCCTTAAAGGATCTTTGAAAATGGCCCCAAATCTATTTTTGAATTAATAGATTATATTAAAATTTTATTCTTGAAAAATATTTTAAAAGTAACTCCATTCTAAAATTCGTTTTAGAAAATAAGTTAGATCAAAAACATTTTGAACGTTCTTCACTAAATACTATTAATGAAAAATTCGATATTTCGTCATTATTCGAGTCGGCTTTCTGAAAACCTTGATTCTGATCATAGCAAACATGACTCTTATGTTCACAGCAGACTACTTGTTCGTAACTCGAAGTTTTGAGATTTCTAAATTCACTTTTTACTTATCCATCATACGTAGTATAAGGTAAATCTTGCAATCGTTTTGAAAATCGAAAAATTTTTTTTGACGGATTTACACGTTTCAGATACTGGAGATTCCGAAAAACATATTTTTAGAAAAACAAATTTGCCGCCCGTCCGTCTGTGTGTCTGTCTGTGTGTCTGTCTGTGTGTCTGTCTGTCTGTCTGTCTGCCTGTAACCACTCTATCTCCCGCACAAATTGAGATAGAGACTTGAAATTTTGTATGTACTTAGAATGTAAGAATGGGACGAACCCTATTTAATATCAGTAACCTCGATTATCCGGAACTATTTTTTTCGGACTCTCAAAAAATTCATTCTGATGAAACGTATATAAAAATTTTCGATTTTTTTTAAAGGAGTAGATATAAAAGGCAATAAAATAACACAAATTTTGCATAAAGAACGAAGTCGATCGGATTATTAGTTGCTGAGATACGTGTAATCCTGTTTTTCACATTCTTTGATTTTTCTTAACCCTGTATTTCATTCAAATTTGAATTCAAAGATATATTTTAATTGGAAATGAGACACTTCATCCGACGCAGTAAATTGCTAGTTAATATGATTATTATTTTTGGAGTTATAAGGATGTTTCTTTTACGCAATCCGGTATTACTTGAGTATTTTTTCGTTTTATATAATTTGTCGAAATTGGCTCACCAGCAGTTCATTAATAAATCATTAATATGCATATTAACACTATTTAAATATGCATTAAAATTTTATTTTGGAATTGCAATGCATTTTATAAATAAGTTACACATGTTTTATTTTCATATTTTATATTATGCATAGGTATGATGGGTGAGTATTACGGTGGCCTCCAACGACTAGTTTTCTCAAGACTTCATCATTTATTTTTTCCAGTGTGGACCATTTTAAACATATCTTTTATCTTTTTTCATAAAAAAAATAGAGCTAATTGTGACAGTTCAATTATGTTAATAATACGCTCAATACATGCAAGGTAAATTTGTTTATTGAAACAACGAAAAATTTTAAATGAAATTAAAAAAAAAACTTTATAGGCATCTGGAGTTTTTTCAGAACATTAACTATTAGCCCACATCAATTTTAATGTGATTTTTTAATTTTTATAGCTAGAAGTTAGTCAAAAAGTAAGAAGTTATAGAAATGCGTCCCATTTTCCTGGAATTTGTCATCTTCAAACGTACCTGATCCCTTAACCCTTTAACGTTCATTGGTTTCGCCACGAAATCACAAAATTTTAATTCCGATACGCAACACTGACACCGGTATTTTTATCTAAAAATATCTCTTTTATTTTGTATGTGACAAATCACGTTTTCATATTTAGAAATATATCTGTTCTTTATTACCGGTGTCATTCATTTATTTCGACATCTTAGCAATGAAAATGCTATGATCGTTAAAGGGTTAACAATATTAACTTCTCTCTTTTCTAGCACAGAGTTTGAATACCTGATTAAATTAATTTAATCTTTTTCAGTAAAATATAATTCTTCTTACTTCTTTTCACAATTTTCTAAATTTTCCAGATTTCGAAAAACATGCGTATTGATATGCTAATCGGCAGACTTACAAGAAAATTCTTTCTTTATAAATTTCGGTTGGCATTGAACTATTTGATATATAAATTTGCATATTCTGTTCATGACAGAAAATGGGAATACTAGGTTTTATCTTGCAGAGTTTTAAAAAATGAACAGGCTTTAAAAGTATCTTGTGAAAAATTCCTGGAAGTAATATTTTAAGAATGATCTGTTATGCATCTTATTTTACGAAAATGATTTTAGTTAATTAGATATGTTCTAAACAAAAACAAATTAAAAAAAAAATGAATAAATATATCAGGGTTCGCACAGTTCTACCACTAAATTTTAAGAATATTTTTGAAGTGTTTCACTGGAGAAAAATATCGTAAAATTTGTGAATGAAGGCGGGGGCTACGAATGTTGTGGTTTAAAAATTAAATGTAATTTTTTTTCATTTTTAATAGTGGTACCAGAGTCTTTGGAAATTCTAAGGAGTGCGCGAACCTTGTATATCCTTCCTACCCTGTTGAAAATTACTCAAACTTGATTAAAAACATTTCACATCAGAATTTTTATTTAAAGCAACTTTACATTTTTATTTAACTTAGTTCTCTGAATCTTTTATTTAACTTAGTGTATAAAGAAATTTCCGGTTCAAATCAAATAAAATGTATGACAGACCTGGGTCGCTTCGACCCATTCAGGGTAGAAAGGTTAATCTATACTTTTTAGCATTATTATACAGATGATTTTTTTTTTATTGATTAGTTGTTTAGAGAAAATATGATTAGAATTGGCATTTATAGATTACGTAATCAAACAGGAACATGATAATAATAATTATTTTAAGAAATGAAACTTGTATTTTATAGATTTATAGAACTAGTGTAAACTGTTTTGTGTTCTACAATCTCCATTGCAGCAACGCTTATGTATATTAAATGTCAAACCATTCGGTTGGAGAGTTTCTGCACTGTTATATGCAGACCGACAGACGGACGAACCATACGACGACTATAGGTAATATGTATTTATATAATTACAAATGCATCTCAAGGTATGTAATTAATTATCTTTAGAAAACTTTAATCCCTTAACTGGCACTTTCTTTTCCGTTCAATAAATTGAAAATAACGGATTCTCATCATAATTTTTAAAAATAAAATATTCGTAACATTTAAACTATTCATTTTCGTGTTTAAATAGTATGAAATTTAAATAAAAAATTGTGGTGTCAATAAGCTTTAAATGATGAATTAAGCAAATTCGTCTTGCCCGAATAGCGTAACGCTAAATGAGTTAATGGCTCAATCATTTAATCGATTCTTTTTTTACGTACAATATATTGAAAATCTGTGTTAACAGCATTTTTTCTAAAGTTAAAATATTCGTAATATTTATCTAAACATTTCTGTAACTATATAGTATGAAATTGTACTTAAAATAATTAGTGTGAAAAAGCTTTAAATGCTGAATGAAGCAAATTCTTCTTGCCCGTAAGACGTACGGGTAAAACTGGGAAATTATATATAAAGGTTTAAAAAACACGCGTATTTTCAGTTACATGGAAAGTTTTAATAGAATTTTGAATACCGAATTCACTCGTGTATAAAGCACACTTTTTCTTTAAAAAAAAAAAAAAAAAAAAGGCATAACTCCTAGGTGCGCGTTATACATAAAAATTTTTCTATTTTCTTTTTTATTGCTGGATGTAATCACACGATATACATATGAATCAAGAAATGTATTGAAAGAAGACGGAATTGTAAAAACGGAAATGGAAATGTATTGAAAGAAGTACTCGGCGAATCTTATTTCTTTGAAGTATTACTGCATCTTTATTTCACTCCTTGCATTTTTTTACTTTCTTCTATCTTCAATAGAAGAAAGTATTGTAATCGAAATTTTTTTCGACTTCCGGTTTTCGACGGATTTACGCGTTTTAGAGGTCAGAGATTCCAAAAAACATGTTTTTACAAAATGTCTGTCTGTGTGTGTGTATGTGTGTCTGTCTGTGTGTATGTCGCCATTCTACCTTCAAAAAGTGTATGAAGTTATGCATAGAATTGAACCAAATTTTTTGAGAATGCTCTGGCCGGCTGTGGCAAGCAGGTCCTCCTTCATTTTTGAAATATTCCGCTAGAAAGGGGCGCTGCAATCGCGATTTTTGTGCCATTTTCAATACTGTACCGACAAAAAGTATATAAAGTTATGCATCGAATTAAATCAAAGTTTTTGTGTATGTGTATGACTATGGCTAGTTGGTCCTCCCTGAATTTGAAAAAAATCCGTCGGAAGGGGGCGCTGCAATCGCGATTTGTGTGACATTTTCAATATTGTACTGACCAAAAGTACATGAAGTTATAAATCGAATTGAACGAAATTTTTTGTGTAAGTGTATCGCTATGGCTAATTGCATCGCCCTGAATCTGGAAAAAATCCGCCGGAAGGGGGCGTTGTAATAGCGAATTTTATGCCATTTTCAATATTGCACGACATAAAAGTGTATGAAGTTAGTTCTAAAACTAAGTTTTTTGTATATGATTATTTTTGGTATGGCAAGTAGGTCCTCCCTGAATTTGAAAAAAAAAATCTGCCTATCATTATATTGTCCATCGGCTCGTGCAGAGACGGAAATTCGTTTTTACTCCGATTAATTGATTGAAGCAGAAATTTAAGATGAAAATCAAAGTTGGTATGGTATTGAATTAAAATCATTAAAACATTAAAATGAGTAACTATTTTTTTTTTTTGAAATATTAAAATGTACGTATGAGATAGAAGAAAGTTTTGGGATTGGCACATCCAACTAGTTTACAGATGAACATTATATAAACGCTGATTTACCAATTCTCACTGCCGTCACTCATTCCAACTCCCTGTCATTCACTCCCTACTCGAAGTCTAAAACTGTATTTTCGTTTTGATTTTTGCGCGAAGTAATACTTGTTTCGACTTTCTTTACTGAAATTCGCTTAGTCATTGATTCGTTTGCAAATCAAATTTATAGTGCGCGTTATATACGAGGTTTTAAGAAATCGCCCTTTTTTCTTTTAAAGTAGGGAGTGCGCGTTATACACGCGTGCACGGTATACACGAGTAAATACGATAACATTTCAAATTTTTGCAATATTTAGTGGAATTTCAGTAAATAATTTCGTTTATGCCAAACCTATTCTATATACAGGGTGTCTATAAAAGAACTCCGGGTTTTGAGGCAAAATATTTTAATGAAATAAAAAAAAATACATACATGTTTAAACATGACTGAAAAGTTTACATTTTCAAGTTTTTTTAACACTTAGTAAAGTTCTATATGAGCCCCGTTAGTGGCACGGCAGACGTCTAAACGGTATTCTACCTCTTCCCATGTCCTGGCGAGCATGTCTGGGGGGACGGTTGCCACGCAATTGACTATTCGTTCCTTGAGATGTTGAACATTACGAATTTTCTCTGCATACACAAGATTCTTGATATGCCCCCAGAAGAAATTTCTATCGTTTCTATGAGCCAAATAACACATTGAGCCTTTTGTTGCGGAGTCGCCATCATTTCAAGGTCAACGCCCTGCAGCGCCGCCAACAGTTCATGCAAACATTCCCAGTTCCCATGAGTAAAACTTTTTGAGCTACTCTTTTCAGAGAAATCGACTAAATTTTGCTATCTTTTATAGTTAGTGAGATATGAATTTTAAAAACCCCGGAGTACTTTTATAGACACACTGTATTTCACTGTCCATTTCCAGCAATATTTATGAAAACCATCTACCAACATTATGAAGCAAAAGATTTGCAATGTGGCGGATTTTTTTTCATAAAATGCGTATATTAAATAAATTAACTCTTAAAATTATTACTAAAAACTTACAAGCTACACGTTGCTTCATAAAATACTAATAGATGAGCAGAACCTTGTCACAAAATTTTATTTCACTATCTTAAAAACATTTTAATGTTTCTCGTAAACGTAGAAAATAAAAAAAAAACACAGTTTTCGAGAAAACTCAAATCAAGATTTTGATGTAGCAAAAAATATTATATACAGGGTGATTCAAAAAAGATGGGAAAAATTTTAAGGGGTAATAGTGTACATCAAGACAAACAATATTAAATAGGAAACCAAGGGTCCCAAGCGTTTTCCAAGGAGATAGCCGCCATTAAAATTTAGGGTCCAAAATTTCAAATAAACATAAAAAAACGGAAAAATTGGTCGATTGATTTGCGGTTTTCACTAAAACAATTCTTTATGTTGGTATTTTCTTGAAAATAAATTATAAAGATAAATTCCGAAAAATGTCTATAGAGGGCGCTTTAGATTTTGGAGTAACGAACAGCTGTTTTCTGCCGTTAGTTTTTGCATCTCATTAAATGATTTCACAAGCTTAGACTTAAACTTAAATTTTGAGCTCAAAATCTAAATAGTTGGGAGTGGTTAAGTAGCTCAAATTAACTGTGTTCAGAGGGTTCAAATTTCAAATGATTATAAAAAACGGAAAAATTGGTCGATTGATTCGCGGTTTTCATTAAAACTATTCTTTATGTCGGTATTTTATTGAAAATAATTTATAAAGCTAAATTTAAAAAAATGGCGATAGAGGGCGTTTTAGACTTTGGAGTTAATAAAAACTATTTTTTACCGTTATTATTTGCATCTCGATAAATTTTTTTAGAAGCTTAGATATAAATTTAAATTTTGCGCAAAAAATCTGAATCCTTGGGAGTGGTTAAGTAGGGCAAACTGAACTGCGTTCAATGGGGGTTGGGAGGTACAAATTTCAAGTTATCATAAAAGACGGAAAAAAAATGGTAGATTCGTTTACGGTTTTCGCTAAAACTATTCTTTATGCCAGTATTTCCTTGAAAATAAATTTTAAAGATAAATTTCAAAAAAAGCCGTCAGAGGGCGCCTTAAACTTTAGAGTAACCAACAACTATTTTTAACTGGTATTTTTTGTATCTTGTATCTTATATCTTGTAAAAACTTATAGTTAAAATTTGAGCTCAAAATCTGTATCGTTGTAATTATGTAGCGCAAATTTGAACTGTGTTCGAGGTGTGGGGAGAGTAACATTTCAACTCTTGGACACCGTTGAGTTTGCCCTTCTTATCCCCCTCCCAACTGTGCAGAATTTGAGCTCAAAATTTAAATCTAAGCATTTGCAAGCATTTATTTAGATAGAAAAAATAATGTTTACAAATAGTTTTTGGTTACTCTAAAGCAGGGGTGCACAACCTTTGGCCCGCGGGCCACAATAATACCACAATTCTTATGCAGAATAATTTTGCTTATAGTGATGACAGAGACTTTGCTATTAAAGAAAAGAAACAACACTTTTCAAATATTCCGGTGGCAAACGATTTTCTTGTGAAAAGGTTGTGCATCACTGCTTTAAAGTTAAGGGCACCCTGAAACGAAAAATGAAAAAAATTATCTTTAAAATTTATTTTCAAGGAAATAGTGACATAAAGAATAGTTTTAGCGAAAACCGGAAACAAATGTACCATTTTTTCCGTATTCTACGATAACTTGAAATTTGAACCTCCCCACCCCCATTGAACACAGTTCAGTTTGCTCTACTTAACCACTCCCAACGATTCAGATTTTTTGCGCAAAATTTAAGTTTATGTCTAAGCTTCTAAAAAAATTTAACGAGATGCAAATAATAACGGAAAAAATAGTTATTCGTAACTTCTAAGTCTAAAGCACCCTCTATCGTCATTTTTTAAAATTTAGCTTTATAAGTCATTTTCAATAAAATAACAACATAAAGAATAGTTTAAGTGAAATCCGCAAATCAATCGACCAATTTTTCCGTTTTTTATAATCATTTGAAATTTGAACCCTCTGAACACAGTTCAGTTTTCGCTACTTAACCACTCCCAACTATTCAGATTTTGAGCTCAAAATTTAAGTTTAAGTCTAAGCTTGTGAAACCAATTAATGAGATGCAAAAAATAACGGCAAAAAACAGTTGTTCGTTACTCGAAAGTCTAAAGCGCCCTCTATCGACATTTTTCGGAATTTATTTTTATAATTTATTTTCAAGAAAATACCAACATAAAGAATAGTTTTAGTGAAAACCGCAAATCAATCGACCAATTTTTCCGTTTTTTATGTTTATTTGAAATTTCGGACCCTAAACATTAATGGCGGCTATCTCCTTTGGAAAACGCTTGGGACCCTTGGTTTCATATTTAATATGTTTGTCTTGATGTATACTATTACCCTTTAAAAATTTCCCCATCTTTTTTTGAATCACCCTGTATAAAGTTTACAGCTTTAAAATTCACCCTATTTGTAGGTGTTTAGATAGATGCTAACTTTTACGCATTTTTCCTACTATAAAAATCTTATAGTAAATATTGTTTTATTTAATCATAGAAATCTTATGATCAAACAAATGGAAAATTTCTATATAATTTTAGTGGTAGAAGAAATGCGTAAAAGTTGGCAGATATGTGTTTATAAATATGTGTTAATTTTATGTGTTGTATATTTGTGTATTCATATGTTCTGTTTACCTTCCCGTGGCTCTTTAAAAGGTCACTTCCAGTTTTAGAAAGCTCATTTCCGGTATATATTTTAATCTATAACTTTACGTCTAATTACCACTTAACTAAAAGTAAGGCATTTTTAGAATACAGTATGTTTGAAAATTAAGAGGACATGGTACCTTTGAATTTTTTTTTTTAATTCGAACAATACTGTAATATATTAGGTGACTGACAACTTAATACTAAAAATAAAATAAAATAATCATAATAAAAAATCTTGTAGAACAGCTTATTTTACTAAAATTTAAATAAAAAAATATAATAATTAAAAAAAAATCCCTACTACTTTTATACAACATTTTTCCTTCAATTTTTTTTTTCACATTCATTAGAATATGCCACATGAAAGTGTGCATGGATTTTTAGATAAATGGGATTTTTCATTTAATATGAATTTTTTTCTCTCGTATGTATTGAATAATAAAGCAAATTCAACAAAATCTCAATTAAAAGTGTTTTTTAAATAACTATAAATTTTAATGTTAAATCCATGCACTAAAATATTAAATACACCATGGGAAACGTGTAAAAAAATCAACTCTCCATCTAAACTAGCAAAAAAGGCCTTATTATTCATTGAACAAGCAAGTTAAAAAAAAATATGAACATGGAGAAAAATCAATTCAAAATTTATATTTGTATGGATAATTGAGCTGGATTTATTAACAAAATTTTCAATATCTCGCGATATAATTGTTGTATAGGTAAAAATGAGGAGTCGAAAAATTCACCGTTAAAAAAGCTTTCAGTTCACATTTAAAAAAGAAAATCGATATTTTGGCAAATTTTCAGGTACTCTCCTCCCTTCACTTAACCCCTTGCGGCGCGATTGTGTATCTTTGAAACCACTTATTTTTAATTCCCAAACGCCACACTGGCACCGGAATTTAGATAAAAATATTTTCGGTTTATTAAATGCTCTAAACATAGTTTTTTTTTTCGTATTTACGAATAAAGTTGTGTTCAAATTCCGGTGTCAGCCTTTAATTTCAACACTTAACCCTTTCCGGCACACTGTGCCCGGTCTGGGATACTTAATTTTAATTCCAAACTCGTAAACGGCACCAGTAATATTTTAGTAAAATTTTGCGTTTAGTATAAAAGCTTGAATTAAGGGATTCAAAATATATAAAAAATTAGTTTGTGAATTCCGGTGTCAGTCGATATTTTCTTATTTTAGTACAGATTTTGCCCGTGCCGGAAAGGGTTAAGCAATGAAATTGCTCTTTGCCGCAGAGGGTTAAAATAATAAAAAGAAATTCGAAATTTTCCGCAAAAACAGCCATTTTAGGGCCTGCATCGTCCCCCAACTTAAAATAAGAAAATGCAATGACAAACATAGCACTAAAATGCAGAAACAAATAGCGAAGATGATATGATTACAGTTTCATCTTATATTATCATCACATCTTATATTATCATACTATCATATAAATATAATATTATCATTACTGTGAATATCTTTAATTCAATGAAAAAACGTCCTAATCCGATCCATTCTAACATAGTAATATGTTTATGATCAAAAATTAAATAAATCAAGTTAGTCTTAACATTTAAGGGAATACTCTAACAAAATCACACAGAGCAATGTTAATTATCAAAGAGATTTTTTTAATAACTCATTTGTGTTCCAGCGTTTTTAAATAACTTTATTTGCAACAATTACACAAGTTCGACCTCTATAATCAAATCTTGTCAATTTTTTATTTTGTTCTCAGGTTTTTATCATTTTTTTTATTAAGACATGTTCATTTTCAAAATAGGTTTCGAAAGTCAAACTATCCCCAAGAAAAAAAAAAAAAATAAAATATAGAAATGCAAATGAGATATTTTAAAATTTCTCCCATAGGATCATTATTATCCAGTTAACTTTCCAATATTTAAAAAAAATTCTTTCAAATAATGACTATTTTTGTCATGTCTGTTTCAGAATTTTGAATCTTTTATCACCGATTTTTCAAAATAGAAATTTTTGCTTAACCCTATCCGGCACACTTTGGCCAGTCCGGGATACTTAATTTTAATTCCAAACGGCAACAATAATATTTTAATAAAATGTAGTTTTTATTATTAAAGATTAAATTAGGGATTTCTTAATTTTAAAAATAAATATAAATTCCGGTGTCAGTCGATAATTTCTCATTGTACTATTATAATTTACCAGTGACGTAAAGGATTAATCCTTTCTGCCACGGGTCAATACTGGTAACAAATCGAGAAATTATCGACTGACACCGGAATTCACAAACGAGTATTTTAGATATTTTAAATTCCCTAATTTAAGCTTTTATTGTAAAAATGAAATTTTACTAGAATATTATTGGTGCTTATTGCAAGTTTGGAATTAAACACCTAATTTAACCCATTCGTTCCCAGCATCTTTTGCGTACATTTTATTTGGTTGGCACCACTATTTTTAGAAGATTTCAGTTTAGTTCATTAATCACGAAAATGCATCATTTAAATAAAATAATTATTGCTCTTCTTTTTTACTGGTGTCAAAAACAGTGCTGAATTCACCTTTTGAAGCGTCCCTAAAAAAGGGACGTTAGGCACTAATGGGTTAAGCTTTTATTGTAAAGGTAAAATTTTACTAAAATATTATTGGTGCCGTTTGCAAGTTTGGAATTAAAATTAGGTATCCCAGGCGAGACCGGGGACAGTGTGCCGGAAAGGGTTAAATATTGCAAAATTTACAATAAACATTTACTGGTGAGAATAATAAATCATGACTGGACTATGAATACCCGTACGAGGTACGTGCAAATCATGGTTGGCAAAAACACGTTGACCGTATGACGTACAGGTAAATCAGGGAAACGATTAACGTGAAGGTGTTTTCGCCTGAGGGAATTACCTGTTCAACATAATAAGAAGATAAAGTAGCATTGTTTTGTAAGATTTAAAAAAATACTTTAACGCTTTAAACCCCATGATATAAGGCGTTTTAGAAATTATGTAGTTCTGAAAATCTGATTTTACACCTGAAAAATTTCATAGCTAATTTCGTTTTATATAAATACGGAATTTTCTGTTACTAATTAAAGCAAACATTGCATTTTAATTTTCTGGTGGGAATTAAGATATACGAATAAAACTATAACAAGTCTTAAAATATAACAAAATATCTCGGGCGGTTTGGGTGTGTGTGTATTTGTGTCGGCCGATTATCTGCACTAGGGATATAGGCCCATGGGGAGGGGTGCCCTTCGTGGGGGTCTTTCTAAGGGAACCTAACCCGTATTTACGCAAGGTTCGAAGAAAACCACGAAAACTCCGAACGGTTAGGCCGACGGCCGCGATTGGGTTCGAACCCATCACCTGCCGTCTACCAGTTGAGAGGTCAGAACCTCTCGGCCACTGGTCGGGCCGGGCGGTTTGGGATCCAGAGGATTAACCCTTTCCGGCACACTGTGCCCGGTCTGGGATACCTAATTTTAATTCCAAAGTTGCAAACGGCACCAATAATATTTTAGTAAAATTTTGCTTTTACAATGCAAGCTTAAATTAAGGAATTCAAAATATTTTAAAAAATCGTCTGTGAATTCCGGTGTCAGTCGATAATTTCTCATTTTAGTACAGATTTTGCCCGTGCCGGAAAGGGTTAAGGAATTACCCTTCATTTTGCGATGTCCAATGTAGGAAAAATAAAGATATATGTTTTAACACTAGAACGTCGGGAAGGTGTCAATTCGACACCGATCACTGGACTAACTGTCGGTTCGAACCAGAAATATATTGAAGAAATAAGTTATATATAGTTATATATCTGTGCTGGGAAACCGGCGATGATGTTTCTGGCTCCTAACTTTAAAATATCACAGTCTTTTATTTAGTCGACAGGATTAATTATATGACAGAAGCGAAGAATGGTATTCTGCATGACATTTTCGGATTGCAAACTGAATCTGTGGAATGAATGGAGTGAAAAAAAAGCGTGTGTTTCTGTTAAAGAACTTCACGTCTATGTTTGGAAAGATGCTAATCTGAAAGAATTGCTCTTGATTCTTCGAGTGACGACAATCTTCGTGACAGTCATTGAGATTCAGCGTTTGAATTTATGTTTTTGTTCACCAAGTTTCGGCGCTCATTTATTGCAAGTTTTTATTTTCCATTTTCTGTTAATAAATAGGAGATAACAAACATTTCTCGTGATGATGAAAAAGAAGAAGAAAAAAATTTATTACGAGACAGTTACTTGTAAATTTGCGAATACCCAGATTTTTTTCGAGATATTTGTGCCTAATAGGATTGCGGTGAGAATTTTTTCATATTCTTTTGATTATTATTTTTTGTATACTTCTTTATGTATTTATTTAGATTAATTATTCTCTGTTTGTCAGGCTTATTTATTTGATTACTTGTCTGTGAGTCTTATTTATTTACCTATTTATGAGTATTATTATTATTATTATTATTATTACTTGTTGGAGAGTAAACATGTTATTTCTTAAGGATTTAAATGAGGAGTATGATGGTCTTAAGATATTTACTGTTATTTATTAAAGACTATTTTGATATTTTTATGCACGATTAAAGGTAAGTTTGTAATAATAATGAAGTATAAAAGAACTTAGAAGCTCAAGTTTATTTTTAAAAAAAGTACAATTTCTAATTTATTGATATTTAGTTAGTTATCAAGAACTGTTCTCAGAATGCAATATTTTCATGAAAATGTTCCTGCTACTATACACTTGAGCTAGAAAACTAAGTTAACATTTATGTTTTTTCCTTTATTTGTTAGAATTTCTGGTGGCAGTGAGCTTTAGTTCCCGGATTCTTATAATTTATTTAAATTCAGTAAGAAAGATGGAACTGTACAAAACTGTTGCTATAGTTTTGGCTGATAAATATGATTAATTTGTTCAGCAAATTTTGTTATTTTAAGTATGATATTACCTATAATTAAAATTTTTGAACCTGTTTATGATTTATAAAATAATAGAATTAAAAAGTTGATCCAAATTTAAGGTATAACAATGATATTTGCAATTTCTATTTTTATTAGATAAAATTTCTGGTTAAAGTAAACAGCAAAAAATAGTTAAAATTTCCACGATAATTTTGATTCAGATTTTTAAAAGGGAGGATAATAATACTGTGTGAAGCAATCAAAATGTAAACATATCCAGCAGACAAAGCCCTCAAAATTGCGAAAGCGCGAACTCTTGAATTTCACCTTAAAAGTAAAAGACTCTATAATCGAAATTTTGTCGAATCCCCATTGAAGATACAAGACTCTGTAATTTATGAAGAATTTAAATACCCTAACACTCGAAAATTAGAACCTACTTTCTCTGGACCATACAAAATTATAAATAAACTTTCTGATGTAACTTATGAAATAGATAAATTTAATTATAAGACAGGACAGAATTCAGTTATTGTGCATGTTTCTAAATTAAGACCCTATTTTTCACCCGAAGATTTTAAATTTGTTTCATGAGCAACCCAAAAAACAAAAAAAATCTCAGACACAATCACAATCACTAGATCAAACTAAATTCAAGACAGTAGATTAAATTTTAATTCTTATTCTTTAAATATTTTATCACCATAATTTTCAACATTAGCAGGTATATTCTTGGTGCGCAACAAGAATATTACTTGTTTTGGGGAGTTTTTAAGATTAAATTGGGCTCCTTAAGCAGGCATAAGGTGTACACTTTGATTGTAAAAGCTTTCAAATTGATGTTGATAAATTAATTTTAAATGTATTTTAGTCTAACTATATTTACTCATTTATTTTACATTAGTATTATGCTATTTATTCAACAGATATATATGTGATAACAGTTATAAAATTTGATGATTTTACTCAAACCTTTAACTTAATATGTGATTTTCAGTGATTGTGAAAATACAGATATTAATTTTTTCAAAAAGCAAATTATCTTTATTTCCATTTCTCAATTAAGAATGACACCTTTTATTCCTATTCGTTTTATTATCAAAATTTATAAACCAAGTGTAGATAAAACATTACTCTACATTTGGCATTTGAAAACCTATAACCAAATGTGACAATTTTGTAAAAGAGTATCAGAGAGGAATTATTGTAAGGAAATACTGGTTGAGAGTCCATTTTCTAAATAGTTAGATTTAATTTAATTTTGATTTTGGAATTATTATTATAATTATTTTTATGTATACTTTCGGCTAGTAAAAAATACTTTCTTATGTTATTTGAAGATAAGAAAATTATTTGGTTCCTATGTAATTATTTTTATCCTCAACCAATATTTTCCCTATCAATAATATACAAACTGTGATATTTTCTTTTGATTATAATCTTGTTTTATTATTAATATCATTATGATTTCTATAATGAAATATGGTATAAATTACACTCTTATTGAGAACATTACGATATGGAGAATTATTACTATAGTTGCTATACATTTTGAGTCTTATTATACTACTTATTATTATTGTTGTTATTATTATTATTTAAATTTTTCTATATTATTTATTATTGATATTGATAGTGATATTATTTATTATTAAAAAATTTGATTGATTATTAAAAGATGTTGGATTTAACATAAAATTAAAACCAAAGATTAAGGGGTATTCGAAAAAACGCTTTTCCACCTTCAACAGCTCGAAATTTTTCGGTACAATTTCAGACACATTTTTAAATATAAAAACATGAAACTTGCTGAGGGGATTCTTGAAGGGACGTATGAGGTGCCGTGTGATGTCTTTTTACGCTCAGTTCGTTAGAATTTGAGTTACAAACAATTACCTTATTAGCAAGGTTCGCACACTCCTTGGAATTTCCAAGGACTCTGGCACCACTTTTAAAAATAAGAAAATTTGCGTTTAATTTTTAAACCACAACATTCGCAACCCCTCCCCCTTGACAATTTTATTCCAAATTTTAACTTTTCTAAATTATCAGATTTCTGTTGTCTGAACTTGCAGTTTTATTTAACTATCAATTTCATACAAAGTTTTGGGAAGGGGGGATAATATTACAAATTTAAATTTTTTTCGCCAAAATTAACCTTTATACTATATTAATTTCCTTATAACAATATTCCGTATTTAGTTCAACTTAGTAAATTAAAATCTTGTTTCTAGATCGAATCTATTAACCCTTTCCGGCACACTGTGCACGGTCTGGGATACCTAATTTTAATTCCAAACTTGCAAACGGCACCAATATTTTAGTAAAAATCTGCTTTTACAATAAAAGCTTAAATTAAGGACTTCAAAGTATCTAAAAAATTCGTTTGTGAATTCCGATGATTACATTTGGTGGTTCGATAATATCTCATTTTACTACAGATTTTGCCCGTGCCGGAAAGGGTTAATCTTTATGGAAACGATATAATTTTTTAATTCGCCATAAAAAACATTTATTCCAATACGCGTAAATTTAAAAGATGGCTCTAAATTAAAAATATTCTTAATTAAAATTTATTTCTTAATATTCCAGATAAAACTCATTTTTTCTATGTTTTTATCAACCCTTTTTAAGAAAGTCTTATTAAATTTATTCCAAAACCATACCTTTTAAAAAATATCATTATTTTTATTTATCTATTTATTTATTTATTTTCCCTCCTACAACATTTGATATTTGTGCATATCAATAAATTCATTTCTTTTCTTGTTCTCTGAAAATTAATTGTCTGCAAAAATATCGTTTGCAGGATATTTGAAATTCTGAGTCGATTATAAATTAGTTAAATAATATTTTTTAAAAATAAAATTATCGTCTGAATGGAATAAAAATCTCGACACTTTACGTGAATTATGTTTACATGGAAAAATGATGGTTAGAGAGTAGAGAATTTTCTAGAACTTTGTTTTTAGATTTAAAGGAAGCCTGGAGGTGAGAGGGGAGATTCTTGGTTTTTTCTTCGATGAGTACGGCTTGCTGAAGTAAAGAAGGAATATTCTTTTTGATGTTTCGGTTAAAGACGGTTTGCAAAGGGAGCATTTCCCTCTCTCATGACTACAGTTTAATAAATTAACTTGCAGCAGCCAATGAGTAATTTACTGGATCCTCTACATCTATTTTTTTCCTCGCTTGCCATGACTTCTGTGCTGTGAAAGGGGAAACCAGCGTTGATGTTTCTGGCTCCTAACTTTAAAATGTCACATAAATGTTTATAGAGTTTAAAAAATGAGGTTTTTTTTAAACTATTTTTTGAACGTATTTTATGAAAATGGAATTATAAGAATTTCATGTATATTTTAAAGTACGTCATGTATATTTTTCACATATTTTTGTTAACACTTTTATTTCATCAGGATATTTTTACTATTGGATCCGGTTTCGAAAGTGAAATAATCAGCAAAATAAAAAAAAAGACATAAACAACAACAACAATAACAAAAATTAAAATGTTTAAAAGGAAATTTTGGGACATGAATTCCATGTAAGCAATGGTTAAAAAAAGCAATAAATAAACAAATAAATAAATAATAAAACAATTAAGTTTCTATATTCATTCCTGAAATTACATTTCAAAATTCAGTACAGGGTAACTTTGATCCATATTTCTTCTATTTTCTTCATTTAAGTAATAGAAATTTTTTACTCATATTTAAGTAATATTATTGCAACTAGAAGCATAAAAGCAAAGAAATGATCCTAAATTAATTTATGACTATTAAAAATCAAGAAATAATAATGATAAAAGCAATAAAAAGTAAATTTTTATCATGGTTCAGTGTTACCCAGCTATTTAGGGTAACTTTTCGCCATATGATAAATATCTAAAATAATTCATAATAAAAAAGTGTTATAGTTAGTACAACTTTCAACCCCTAACAATGTTTTCAGGTATCTAATAAGACTCTTAATTTACATTTCCCAACATCACAAGATTTGCATTATCTATGATATTACAATAAATATTATATATAAGAAAAGTGGTAGACAAGAAACATAAATATTTTGAAATAAAAAAGAACTATTTGATGTTCATTTAAAATATAAAAAATTTGTGGGAATTCCTTTTTAATATTTAACTCAATAATCTATCCATACTCTCATAGCATGCATGATCACAGTGACGTCACATCTGTGACCAAAATGCCACCACTCAGTGACTCACATTGTGACTAAGATGTGACTTTCTTAAAATTTTTCAAAAAATATACGAAAATTCTTTAAAACATGTTATTTAATTTAAAAAACACTTTTGTCACAACATCGCTTTTGTTACAGTTTCGTCACGATTTTAATGTCAAAGTAGTCACAAATGACACATTTTTCACAAATTTGTCACACCGTGACTACACAAAGTGGTCACAATATGACGTCACAAACGAGCTTTAACCCCTTGAGGGGCGGCGGTATATATTATATACCACCTACGACTGATGAAGATTTACACCAGAAAAATGTTATTAAATTTCCCTTTTCTAACTTTGGTGGAAAACAGTCGTGAAAATGCTTATCCTCTTTTTCATATAACTTTTTTACAAATTTCCGGTGGAAATTCAGAATTACACGAACGCAATTGCTTGCCCCTCAAAGGGTTAAATCAGCCATAACGACTTCACATTTTAGTCACTGTGACTTCGCATCGACGTCACGTGACATCACATTGACAATCGATGGTCACAAAGTCGCAGTGTGACTTTACAACGATGTCGCAGTGATGTCACCATGCATTACGGATTGTTACAGTAATACATTCTAGATCTAGTATTATACAAACAAGAATAAAAAAATTCGAATGCATGAAATGTGAAATTTGAATAGCTCTGACCCAAATAACGCCTTTAAATGAATTTTATGGATTTTACACATATTTATGAAAACATTTAGTTATTATATCTATGCACACTTTCGGCAATTATATGACATATAGGAGCATATATGGGGAAGTTTTGATATAACAAGTTTTGATATATAAATTTTGATATAGCACATATAGTCAGTAACTTTTAAACATCAGTATATGACCCGGCTCAATTTTTGTTGTTTAGTCCGATGGTTCTCAAACTATGGGTCGCGACCGCCGCAGTGGTTCACGGCGGCTCTTTTAGTGGGTCGCGGATACAATTGATGTCTGTTATAAAAATATATTTTACATTTCATTTTTTTTAATACAACAATTTCAATAGCAAACTATATTTCAAGGGAAATTCAATTTTCTTGCGAAGAAATATATGAGCAGAATATCCAGAAACATCTAAATGAGCTTTGAATTATTTGGAGTTCAACACAACATACTCATGTGAACATACTTTTTGTATCTCGTTGTTTTTGAAAAAAAGATAGGAAAGAAAAAGCTGTATATTGAAGGTAATTAAGATTAAATTTAAGAAGTTTTAACGCTGATATAAATGCTTTCGTCGGTAAAAACCAGTGCCAGAACATGCACTGATTATGAAGTTATGTTTTAATAGTAATTAAATGTATTTTCAATTATCTTTCTAGTTTGTGTTTTGTGTTAATTATTCCCTTTACACACTTTGGTATTGCGAATGTTATTTTCTTTGATACTGTATCCTTCGTACGAAAATTTGCCCTTTTCGTAAGATAGGATAGTATAGCTAATTTATCTCGTATAGCAATTTCCATTCTGAATACACTATTATATTCAATGGATCGTGAAAATTTTTTTTTTCTTAGAGGTGGGTCGCGTACAAATAAAGTTTGGGAATTGCTGCCCGTAAGACATGGTGACGTCACTGCGACGTCTTTGTGAAGTCACATTGTGACTTTGTGACCATCGATTGTCGATGTCACGTCACGTGACGTCGATTGGAAGTCACAGTGACTAAAATGTGAAGTTGTTATGGCCGTTTTAGAGCTCGTTTGTGATGTCACATTGTGAAGTCACGGTGTGACAAATTTGTGAAAAGTGTGTCATTTGTGATTACTTTGACATTAACATTGTGATGAAACTGTGACAAAAGCGATGATATTTAAATTGCCAAAAACATGTTTTTTTAAAGTAAATAACATGCTTTGAAGAATATTTGTAATTTTCTAACGATTTTTAAGAAAGTCACATCTCAGATACAATGTTACATCATCGAATCGTGGCATTTTGGTCACAGACGTGATGTGACGAAAGTGACTCACAGTGACGTCACTGTGACCATGCATGCTATGAGGGGGTCGCGAAATTTTTTTTACTTAGAAGTGGGTCGCGTACAAATAAAGTTTGGGATCCGCTGGTTTAATCTTTAATTTATTCTTCTGGAGTCAAAAATATTTAAAATTAGGAGCTGGTGTATAGTTACACTTCATGGTTCAAAGTTACCCTGGATGACTGTAACAGATGTGACAAGACAAAAATTAGGCAAGCATTTTCCCTGTCTCCAATGAAGTGTAAAAAATATCAAAGCTGTCCAGTTAAGAAAAAAGTAATTTTATATTTTTAACAGCCCTAAATAATGACAAATTACGAAAATAACGTTCTAAATTAAATTTTAAAATAGCATTTATGTATAAAACCGACGTAATTTATATTGTGTAACTGACGTAACATTATCACTTTATAAAGCCAATGGTGTACTCAAATTAGCTTATAAACAGTATTTTAGAATACCTTGTTATTAGACATTTTGTTTTGTTTAAAGAATATAAAAAATATGAAGTTTTAAAACCATACTCTTAAAATAACTACGTAATAAGTATACTGGATCTCTTCCAAAAAAAAAAAAAAGCCAACATTGAGATATATATCATATTTTGACATAATTTTGAAAAGAAGCGAAAATAAAATATATTTTAACAAGATAAAACGTGATTTTCCGTGTGAAGATATGCGAAGTTAAATTCTATTCTATTGTCTTTTTACACTTCTGAATGTAAAAATAAACTATTCTTATTCATCGTACTCTCTATACAGGGCTTTCAAATGGTGCTCCAAAATCAATAATTTCTTAAAGAGATTTTCGTTTTATACTTTTCTTGCAAATTGCGCAAAGAACACCTTCAGAGAATAGTTTTAGCATAACTGCTGTAGAAACCTAATATGAAATTTTCTGTTAAAAAATATTGGTGTTCAATTCGCGGATCATTTGGGAGCCCTGCCTATACGACTTGACGTGTCTCTTTGTCGCTTTGAGACTGACAAATTTATACATAATCATACTATAAAATATATCATGTGGGAATGTTTAACCCTTTAACGTTCATTGGTTTCGCCACGAAACCACAAAATTTTAATTCCGATATGCAACACTGACACCGGTATTTTTATCTAAAAATATCCCTTTTATTATGTATGTGAAAAATTACGTTTTCTTATTTAGAAATATATTTGTTCTTAATTACCGGTGTCATTCATTTATTTCGACATCTTAGCAATGAAAATGCTTTGATCGTTAAAGGGTTAATGAATTATTGGTTTCATGTATGTTTTGCTCATTAAGGCTTTTCAAGCTTATTGCGAATATTTGAATATGGATAAAATATTTAAGATTTTTTAAAAATATTTTATTGAACGTACTTTATAAAGACGGAATCTTATAGAATTTCTTGGATAGTATATAAATCATTTCGACAGAATTATGCGAATGCTATTCTTATATCGAAAGATACATCACATTTTGAGAGAATTTTTAAAGATAGCGAAATTGAAAGAAATTTTAGCAAGACGTAACCAAATTTTCCATGTCAAAAAATGCGAAGTTTAATTTCATTTTCCCGTCATTTTACGTCACTGAATGTAAAAATGAAATATTATTATTTATCATGGTCCCTATACGTTGTGTCACTTTGAAACTGAAGGATTTATTTATAATCATAAATTGTATTTACAAGCTGAGGCTTTTTGCAAGTTTCCTTTGATATATTTGTCTATAGAAAATATATTTAAAAATTTCTAATAAAATAATTTATTGACGTACTTTATGGGAACGGAAATATGTAGAATTTTTTGGATAGTATATACAGTGTCTCACAAAAGTGATGGAACAAGTGATGGGATAAAAAGAAACTGCAATAAAATAAATAAACAAACATGTGCAAAAATTTTTGGGGTGTGTTTCATATTTAAAGTTAGTAACAATTATTACATAACATACATTTTGTTAAAATATTAAAATATTAATTTAGTAAAAATACAATTGTTCAGAACGGAGCAAAAAATGGCTCACATAAGTGATGGGACACTTACTTTTCCATCAAATATTTATCCAAAAATTTTACTTTTTAAAAGGTTTTAATATTTTGTTGGATTTCCTTTTACTTTTAAAACATGATTTAATCTTTTTGGGATGGATTCGACTAATTTGTTTGTGATTTCTGGAGTGATTTTACCCCATTCTTCTTGAAGCACCGATTTTAGTTGTTGTTTTGAAGAAATAGTGTGTTTGCGAATTCTTGATTCCAATTCTTGCCAAATATTCTCTATGGGATTTAAGTCTGGAGATTGTGGTGGTGTTTTTATTATTTCAGGACAGTTATATAGCAGCCAGAGTCTAACGTTCAGAGCAGTGTGCTTGGGGTCATTGTCCTGGTAGAATTTAAAATCGTTATGAAGGTTCAATTTTCGTGCTGAAGATTTCAAATTTTGCTTTAAAATATCAATATACTTGTATTGATCCATTATACTGTCAATAAAAACAAGATTACCAACTCCAGCGGACGACATACCCCCCTTACCATAACTCCTCCTTCACCATGTTAACCAAGTTGGTACCAAGTTCTGTTTGCGAAATTCTTCCCTGGGTTTTCTCCACACCAAGATTCTACCGTCAGAACCAAATATATTAAATTTACTCTCATCAGCAAATATAACTTTATTCCAGTAATCAGAATTCTTATTTATGTTGGATTTTGCGAAAGCTAGTCTGAGTTTTCTATTCTTTTCACTTATGAAGAATTTTTTCATGGCTACTCTACCGTGATATCCAGCAGATCGAATTACCCTTCTAATAGTCTCAGGATTAACAATTATTCCATATAATGCTTGTAAATCAGCAGCAACTTTTTAAGCACTATTTCTTGGATTTTTTTTAATATTTCGAACGATAATTCGCTTTATTCCATTGCATAGCTTTGATGGTCCGCCAGGTCTTTTATCCTGAATCATATGATTCTTTTTATACCGTTTAATGATATTGCAAACTGTTGAACGACTCAAGTTAACTGTTTCAGCAGTTTTTCTAATAGATTTTCCACGTTCAATATGCAAATTAATAACTAATTTTCGAATTTCAGGCGAAGTTTCTTTTCGTTTAGCATTCATGGCTACACAGAGCTAAAAAACACTAAAATTCCAAAACAAACTGGAGAGAAATACTGCAGACGATTTTATAAATCATTGCCAATTGCTTTTAAGTAAAAATAAAACCCCAAAAAATATTTTTATTGCTTATTTCAGACGATTTTTGTGGCATATATAATAGTGTCCCATCACTTATGTGAGCTATTTTTTGCTCCGTTCTAAACATTTGTATTTTTATTAAATTGATATTTTAATAGTTTGACAAAATGTATGTTATGTAATAATCTTTACTAAATTTAAGTATGAAACACACCCACAAAAAAATGTGTACATGTATTTTTAATTTATTTGATTAGTTTCCTTTTTTAAAGCACAAGTGTCCCATCACTTATGTGAGACACTGTATATCATTTCATCATTTCTACAGAATGATGTAAATGATAAAGAAATTGAAAGATATTTTAGAAAGACGAAACCAAATTTTCCGTGTCAAGATATGCGAAATTGAATTCCATTGTCGAGTCTTTTTACATCGCTGAATGTAAAAATGAAATATTCTTATTCATCATGCTCCCTATTTGATGTGTCGCTTTGAAGTTGAAGGATTTACTCATAATCATAAATTATAACATGCGGGAATATATGATGAAATATTCATTTCATACATGATTTAGCTCGTTAAGGCTATACATTTTTTTCAAGATTCTTGTTATATATTTGGTTACAAATAAAATAATTGAGAATTTCTTTTAATAATTTATTGATTTACTTTATGGGAATAAAAACATATAGAATTTCTTTGATAGCCTATATATCATTTCGAGAGAATTAAGTAAACGCTATTTTTATATCAAAAAATATTTCATGTTTTGACAGAATTTTCAAAGATAGTGAAATTGAAAGATATTCTATCAACACGAAACCAAATTTTGCGTGTCAAGATTATGCGAAGTTGAATTCTATTCTCTTGTCTTTTCACATTGCGGAATGTAAAAATAAAATATTCTTATTCTTGTCTAAACGACGTATTGCATTGAAGCTGAAGGATTTATTCATAACCATAAAATATATCATGGGGAAATATTTCATGAAATAATGGTTGCATGTTTGTTTTGCTTGTCAAACATTACATTTTTGCAAAATTCTTGTGATATATTTGTGTATGGAAAAAATATCTGAGAAAATATTCGTAAAAATTTAACGTAGTTTATGGGAACGGAATCATAGAAATTCTTGGATAGTATAAATATGATTCCGACAGAATTGTGTAAATGTTATTTTTGTATCAATAAATATATCACATTTTGACAGAATTTTCAAAATAGTGAAATTGAAAGACATTTTAGCCAGACGAAATGAAATTTTCCATGTCAAGATATGCGAAGTTGAATTCCATTCTCCTGTCTTTTAACATCGCTGAATGTAAAAATAAAATGTTCTTATTCATCATGCTCAGTATACAATGTGTTGCTTTGAAGCTGAAGCATTTATTCATAATCATAAAATATATCATGGGCCATATTTCATGAAAAAATGCTTTCATATATGTTTTGCTCGTTATGGCTTTACATTTTTTCACGATTCTTGTGACATGTTTGTTTATGAATAAAATATTTGAGAAATTATTTTAATAATCCATTGACGTACTTTATGGGAATGGAAAATATAGAATTTCTTGGATAGTATACTTCAAGGCTGACCAACCTGGCGCTCGCGCGGTACCAGTAAATTCTCACAGAAATCGAGAATTTATTGAATCGGACATATTCGGACATATTGAAATATGGGACATATTCATTATAATAATGCAAAAATTTCAGTAAAATTTTTCTGATGTTTCGCAGGTGCCATGTTGGACAGCCCTAGTATATATATATAATTTCAACAGTATTATGTAAATGCCATTTTTATATTAAGAAATATATCATATTTTGACAGAATTTTCAAAGTTAAAAAATTTTTAAAGATATTTAAAAAGAGGAAATCGAATTTTCCGTGTCAAGAATGCAAAGCAGGATTCCATTTCCTTGTTTTTTTTACATTTCTGAATGTAAAAATATAATATTCTTATTTATCATGCTCATTATACGACGTGTCGCTTTGAAACTGAAGGATTTACTCATAATCTTAACCTTCCTCCCCTGAATGGGTCGAATAGACCCGTTTATATCATATATTTTATTCGACATGAACAAGAAATGTCTTTATACTCTAAGAAAGATAAGTTAACCCATTCGTGCCCAGCATCTTTTGCGTAAATTTTATTTGGTTGGCACCACTATTTTTAGAAGATTTAAGTTTAGTTCATTAATCACGAAAATGCATCATTTAAATAAAATAATTATTGCTTTTCTTTTTTACCGGTGTCGAAAACAGTGCTGAATGCACCTTTTGCAGCGTCCCTAAAAAGGGACGCTAGGCACTAATGGGTTAAATAAAAGATTTAGAAATCTAAGTTAAATAAATAGGTAAAAAAGCTTTAAATAAAAATTCTGGCGTCGAATGTCAAGTTTAAGTAATTTTCAACAGGGTAGGAAGTTTTAATTATCTCATGCGAGAATATTTGGTGAAATAATTAGTCTAAGAGCTAGCAACGTCAAAAATCACATCATTTTATCAAGGCTCTATTTTTTATATGTTTTTCCCTTTTATGGTAGAATACGTTTGCAAGCGGTCTGGCAGTCGGGAGACGTTGCGTTTACCTGTGGCAGAAGGGGTTATGCAGGTCAAAAAGCTTCAAAATCACGTCATTTTATCAAGACTCATTTTTTAATATGTTTTTCCCTTTTATGGTAGAATATGTTTGCAAGCGGTCTGGCAGTCGGGGGACGTTGCGTTTACCTGTGGCAGAAGGGGTTGTGCAGGTCAAAAAGCTTCAAAATTACGTCATTTTATCAAGGCCCATTTTTTAATATGTTTTTCCCTTTTATGGTTGAATACGTTTGCAAGCGGTCTGGCAGTCGGGTGACGTTGCGTTTACCTGTGGCAGAAGGGGTTATGCAGGTGAAAAAACTTCAAAAATCCGCCATTTTATAAAGGCTCATTTTCTTATATGTTTTTATGAAGCTTAAAAATTACAAGATATTACTCTTTGGATAGCAGACAACCTATAATTAATTTTCCAGACACAAATACAGTTGCAAAATTAATGCCAGACGTCTTTAAATATGGCAACGAAAGTGCCTGTTCCAAGAGTGTTTTATAATTTAAATTTTATAAGACCTCTTTACGTCATTTTGTCAAGCTTAAAAATTACAAGATATTACTTTTTGGATAGCAGACAACCTATAATTAATTTGCCAGATACAAATTCGTTTGCAAAGTTAATGCCAGACGGCTTTATATATGGCAACAAAAGTGCCTGTTCCAAGAGCGGTTTATAATTTAAAAAATATAAGACCTCTTTACGTCATTTTATCAAGCTTAAAAATTACAAGATATTACTCTTTGGATAGAAGACAACCTACAAATAATTTGCCAGACACAAATTCGGTTACAAAGTTAATGCCAGACGGCTTTAAATATGGCAACGAAAGTGCCTGTTCCAAGAGTTTTTTATAATTTAAAAATTATAAGACCTTTTACGTCATTTTATCAAGCTTTAAAATTACAAGATATTACTCTTTGGATAGAAGACAACCTACAAATAATTTGCCAGACACAAATTCGATTGCAAAGTTAATGCCAGACGGCTTTCAATATGGCAACGAAAGTGCCTGTTCCAAGAGTTTTTTATAATTTAAAAATTATAAGACCTCTATACGTCATTTTATCAAGCTTAAAAATTACAAGATATTACTCTATGGATAGTAGACAAACTGTAATTAATTTGCCAGACATATACTCGGTTGCAAAGTTAATGCAAGACGTCCTTAAATATGGCAACGAAAGTGCCTGTTCCAAGAGCGGTTTATAATTCAACAAATTATAAGACCTCTTTACGTCATTGAACCGAATTTCAAACCCTGGATTTTTCTGAGTCTTATTGATTAGATTCTTTATTTTTCTGCACCTGATTTTTTGCAAGACACTTTTTCAGAGCTTGATTGAGTAAATTTGTGATAGTTTGAGCTTGATTGACGAAACTTCCATTTTTTTAAGTCTTACCGACAAGCCTTTTCATGTGATGAAAATTTGTGCACCCTTAGAAAGGTTAAGGGGTTAGAATTCATATAATTTGTTAACATCAACTCACAGCTTAAATATTGGACAAATAAATTCTGGTGTGGCCAAAACCGGGGCACCCACCCTAATATTTAAAAAAAAAACATATATTGATAAACAAGAGCTTTTTTTTTAAGTAAACTTTATATTGAAAAAAAAATTGCCGAATTTGCCAAATGAAGCCAAATTTGTGCCTGGCAAATTAATTATAGGTTGTTTGCTGTCCAAAGAGTAATATCTTGTAATTTTTAAGCTTGATAGAATGACGTAAAGAGGTCTTAAAATTTTAAAATTATAAACCGCTTATGGAACATGCACTTTCGTTGCCATATTTAAAGACGTCTGGCATTAACTTTGCAACCGAATTTGTGTCTGGCAAATTAATTATAGCTTGTCTGCCTACCAAAGGCTAATATCGTGTATTTTTTTAGCTTGATAAAATGACGTAAAGAGGTCTTATAATTTTTTGAATTATAAACAACTCTTGGAACAGGCATTTTCGTTGCCATATTTAAAGCCGTCTGGCATTAACTTTGCAACCGAATTTGTATCTGGCAAATTAATTATAGGTTGTCTGCTATCCAAAGAGTAATATCTTGCAATTTTAAGCTTGATAAAATGACGTAAAGAGGTCTTATAATTTTTTGAAATATAAACAACTCTTGGGACAGGCACTTTCGTTGCCATATTTAAAGCCGTCTGGCATTAACTTTGCAACCGAATTTGTGTCTGGCAAATTATTTGTAGGTTGTCTTCTATCCAAAGAGTAATATCTTGTAATTTTTAAGCTTGATAAAATGACGTAAAGACGTCTTAAAATTATTAAATTATAAACCGCTCTTGGAACAGGCACTTTCGCTGCCATATTTAAAGCCGTCTGGCATTAACTTTGTAACCGAATTTGTATCTGGCAAATTAATTATAGGTTGTCTGCTATCCAAAGGGTAATATCTTGTAATTTTTAAGCTTGATAAAATGACGTAAAGAGGTCTTATAAAATTTAAATTATAAAACACTCTTGGAACAGGCACTTTCGTTGCCATATTTAAAGACGTCTGGCATTAACTTTGCAACCGAATTTGTGTCTGGAAAATTAATTATAGGTTATCTGCTGTCCAAAGAGTAATATCTTGTAATTTTTAAGCTTGATAAAAATATATAAGAAAATGAGCCTTTATAAAATGGCGGATTTTTGAAGTTTTTTGACCTGCATAACCCCTTCTGCCACAGGTAAACGCAACGTCAGCCGACTGCCAGACCGTTTGCAAACGTATTCTACCATAAAAGGGAAAAACATATTAAAAAATGGGCCTTGGTAAAATGACGTGATTTTGAAGCTTTTTGACCTGCACAACCCCTTCTGCCACAGGTAAACGCAACGTCTCCCGACTGCCAGACCGCTTGCAAACGTATTCTACCATAAAGGGGAAACATATATAAGAAAATGAGCCTTGATAAAATGACGTGTTTTTGAAGCTTTTTGACCTGCATAACCCCTTCTGCCACAGGTAAACGCAACGTCTCCCGACTGCCAGACCGCTAGAAAACGTATTCTGTCATAAAATGGAAAAACATATTAAAAAATTAGCCTTGATAAAATCAGGTGACGAAAACGTTGCTAGCTCTTAGACTAAATGGTTTCATATATGTTTTGCTCATGATATATTGTGATATATGTGTTTTTGGATAAAATATTTGAGAATTTTTTAATAACCTACTGACATAAATTATAGAACGGAAACATAGCATTTCTTGGATAGTATATATAACATTTCAGATGAACTATGTGAATGATATTTTAAAATCAAGAAATCTATCATACTTTGACAGAATTTTCAAATATAGCGAAATTGAAAGATATTTTAGCAAGACAAAACGAAATTTTCCTTGCAAGATCTGCGAAGTTTTATTTCATGTTCCCGTCATTTTACCTCCCTGAATGTAAAAATAAAATATTCTTACTCATGATTTTCCTTCATATACGATGCATCACTTTGAAGCTGAAGGATTTGTTTATAATCATAAATTACATCATGTGGGATAGTTGATGAAACTATGGATTCATATATACAGTAAAACCTCTAAATAATGGACACCTCGGGAACACAGAAATTGTCCGCTATTCGGAGGTGTCCGCTATTGGGAAAACCTCAGGGATTCAAAAATCGCTAAGAAATGCTTAATGTTTCATTAAATTACTCTTATATATCCTAAAACCTCTCTTATATAATTAATCAGAAAATAAAAGTATTTTTAATCAATAAAATTGAATTAAATTTGTGCACACTTTTATCCACTGTTTATTATACTCTCGTGAAATAATCGGTTACAAAAATTGACTTTTGCTTGCGATTACATGCAATTTGTTTCTCTATGTGACGTTATTGGACATTGTAGAGTTCCGGGTGCGATGGGAAGGATTGCAATTTTTGACCTTTAAAAGTATAAAATCTCAAAATATTTTTGAGTGACATTTCAATGCTCTGAAAGATATTCCTTCCGGGCAACACCCTGAATTTAGCACTGAACGTGTGTGGGGGGGGGGGGGGGTGGGAGAATTTCCCTAGCTCTTTATCTACATTTATCTGTGATTACAAAATTTGTGACACGTTGTCTTGATAAATTCAGAAGCCTTTTTGCTTTTTTTTTTCATTTTTTTTCTCTTTAAAACATACTTTTTCATCCTTTATTGCCGAATAAAGTGTCCGCTATTCGGAATATCCGTTATTCAGAGGTTAAACATACAAAAATTTAGGTTTTGGGAGTGGGGATTGGAAAACTGTCCGTTAAATAGAGGTGTCCGCTATTCGGGAGTGTCCGTTATGGAGGTTTTACTGTATTTTGTTCGCTATAGCTTTACATTTTTGCAAGTTTCTTGTGACATATTTGTGTATAGATAAAATATTTTAATTTAAAAAAAATAGTTTTTTTTAAACGTACTTAAAGGAAATGGAATCATATAGAATTCTATCAATATTTTCATCCTATAAGAATTAAGACGAGATAATTCTTGGTTTAAATGATGTGTTTTGATTATTTCTCCTAATTAAGATGTCACTCGAAAAGACCTGGATGATAATATTAAGTCTTCGGTATCGTTATTTTCAAATATATCGTTCAAATTTTAATACTTTTACATGATTTTTTTTTACATAAGGTCATTTCCATGAAAACTTCTCATGCTGAAAATCACTATGCTTGTTGGCCACCGTAATTTTCGAAAAGTTTGCTTCGCAGTATTCAACTGATGAGATATCTGCGATAAAATAAGTCACATGTTTCTTTTCTAAATACTGGTAGGTAAAATTTGCTGTATGTGACATACATGACATTTTTTCATGGAATTAGCCGTAGGATAGCTGAGAACTATCTACAACCGTTCTAGTGTTTACCTTTTTTACTTCGGTTATATATTTTTTACACCATGATTGTTTCAATTTCAGAACTGGTATCATACGGTCCCAAAATATAAAGTATTTTTTAAAGAAAAATCTGAAACCAAAATCGAGAAAGTAAAAACTAGCCCGGGAGTATATTGTCCTCAGCTATCCTATGCAAAAAAAATCATGTAAAAATATTAAGATTTAATGATGTTTGAAATTAACCCCACCGTAGACTAAACATTACCATTCGGATCATTTTTATTGACTAGTTTGGGCTCTTAATAGGTTCATATTCGATTGAAAAATACATTTAAAACAATATCCAATGTTATATTACGGCAAAGGCAAAGTTGCCTAGTTTCCTGTTTTTGCACACCTCTATTAATTTAGGGAAAAATGCTGTTCTTTTAACCCCTTGAGGGGCAAAGCACTTATGTTCATAAAATGTTCAAATGATTGGTTGACACTGGAATTCACAAACGAATTTATATGATAGAAAATAAAAGATGTTTTTTCGCATACATTGTAAAAAGCAAATGTTAATACTAAAATTCCGGTGCCAATGTGGCATAAGGGAATTAAAATTAAGTGGTATATATAATATACCGGTGCCCTACAAGGGGTTAAATAATATCCAATTAAATAAAAATATAATAATATTATATTATATTTATTATAATTGGATAATATTATTATAATTATAATAATATTATCCAATTAAATAAAAGAGCATCTTCTGTGTTAAAATACTGGTATCCAGAAAGCCGGGTACTTGGCAGCTCTGCAAGATTGGATCGATGCAATTCTGTGGCATAGGATCTAATTTCAAAGTATATACATATTTTTTAAATATTTTTTTTCTTTCGGATTACCTACATAATATTGCGGTTTGGCTCTTAACCCTTTAAGCTCTGTTGGTAGAATTTTCTACCACATAATTTTAATTCAGAAATGTCTCAACAGCATCAGAAAATTCGACCAAATTTTTTTTTTGAAAAAAATTTTAATGCATTTTTTTTTTATGCATATCGTTAACGGGTTTTTTTTTCTTTGCAAAATACTGATGCCATTGTGACATTTGGAAATTTTGAAAAAAAATTACCCACCAGAATTCAAAGGGTTAAGGAGTCTGATACCTTAAAAATTCTTCGTCGCCAGTAAAAACGCGATATAATTTTAAGTTCTCATAACTTCTGAATATTTATTGAAATTACAAAAAATCTCTGAAATATATTTAAATCGCATTTAAGGCATTATAAAATGTGAAAATGAAGGCCTATGAATAAGAAAATTTTATTAGAAAAATTCCCATCAGTTGATATTGCCAAATTTTCTTAACATCCGAGAGATAACTTAATTAAGAAGGGATATATTAACATAATATTTATGTTAAATTCAACTCAAACCTGTATTTCACAGAATGAATTAAAATTATGGAGGTAAGTAATTTAAATTTAATTTAATTTAATTAATTAATTTTGAAATTTAATTGAGTTTTTAAAATAATTTCTGTCAAATAATTTATACATCGGTAATTCTCTCTAAAGAGCATAGTTTAAAATTAATTTTAACATTAATTTTATGTTTATATCTATTTTTTAAATGAAATTATAGTTTCATAACATGTTAAAAAAACTTTGCAATATTAATATAACTGTATATATTTTTTATTGCATTGTAAGAGTTTAAAAAAATAACATGTATGTAAATCGTGCTCTCAAAGTTTGTTTCAATTATGCATCCTTTAAGGATGATCTGAATTACTTTAACCCTTTGCGGGGCAAGCAATTACGTTCGTGTAATTCTGAACTCCCACCAGAAATTTGTAAAAAAGTTATATGAAAAAGAGGAAAAGCAATTTCACGACTGTTTTCCACCAAAGTTAGAAAAGTGAAATTTAATGACATTTTTCTGGTGTAAATCTGCATCAATCGTAGGTGGTATATAATATATACCACCGCCCCTCAAGGGGTTAAAGATGTTGCTACCAAAAGAGTAATTTTAAATTCAATAGTCCGTCTACTAGTTCTACTCTTTCCAATTATGTAAATACTTTACTTATGTAAAAGTAAACCTGATAATTTGGTCGTCCTCCATTTTTATCCACTTTTATGTTTAAAATTATCTAAAGTTTTAAGACGTTTCAATTTAAACGTAAGCTTTAAACCAGTCAATAAATTCAAATTTCCTTCCACTAAATATTGTGTTCCGGACCTTAAAAAGTGAGGAATTTATAGTGTTCTTTATAAAGGCTGTGATTTATCTTATATTGGTCAAACAAAAAGAAATCTCCAAGTCCGCCTAAACGAGCACTCTCGTTGTGTCATTAATCAAGAAATTTCTAATTCTTCTGTTGCCAAGCATTCTTAGGATTCCGGTCATACTTTTAATTTTCTAACTGCTAAAATTATCTATAATGCCAATAGTACCTCTGATTTGGATTTTCTTGAAAATTTAGCTATTTATTTTAATCGTGATGTTATTGTTAATGATAAATCTGATTCTAAAACGCTGTCACTAGCCTGAGGATATCTTTTCAGCACTACTATATAATTAACTGTTTGTATTAATTATGTCTATACTTATTTAGCTGTATATACATGTTCGTGTATAACTAGATATGTACATTTTTTTTTCAACTGAGCTATATATGTATGTATTTTTATTTTATTATGTATATATATATTTGGCTATTGACGTATTTAATTTCATTTTTCTCCGTTTTTCTATGCACATTCATTTCTTTATAATCTATTTTTATGTTTTTATCCTTTTACTTTTTTCTTCCCCTTCTTCACTGTGCTAGTCGTACGCTGTGATTATACTTTTACCTGATTGGCTGTTGCCTTCTATTTTCCTATTGGCTGTTCTTTCAGCTTTTTCCCTTTCCCGCCTTTTCATTTCAGTCATACCGCTGCATTCTTAGTAGACAGACACCTTTTTTGTACCTGACGAATTAAGACTTAGTTCTTTCGAAAGGCCTCGTGCTTTTTTATATATATATTATAGTGTGTTTAGGAAGTTTTTATAACAGTTCGATATAAGCGTTTAGTTTATATTTACCTTTTGTAGCTATAAAAATTTTTTAAGAGACTGTTTAGCATAAATATTTAAAACTAAGTGCGCGCTTTTAGAGATTGCATCCATTTCCTATACTAGCATAGCTGCCAACTTTTACGCATTTTTGCTACCACTAAAATAGTACAGAGATTTTCCATTTATTTAATCATAAGATTTCGACGATCAAATAAGGAAATATTTATTATAAAATTTTTGTGGTAGAAAGAATGCGTAAAAGTTGGCAGCTATGTACTAGGAATGTTATTCTTATTGCATTTCTTTTTCTTTTCGGTGAATTTCTTTTAACCTTTTCCGGCGCAGTGTGTCCGATCTGGACACACCTAATTTTAATGCCAAACTTGACACTGGCACCAATAATATTTTAATAAAATCTTGCTTTTACAATAACAATTTAAATTAAGGAGTTCTTGATTTCTTTAAAAGTCGTTTGTAAATTCCGGTGTCAGTCGACAATTTCTCATTTTACTAACAGAATTTGTCCGCGCCGGAAAGGTTAAACAGTAATTCTTTAGATGAACTTTTACTGAAAAAAAATGTATCAGATTGGACTTATTCAGAAAAAAAAAAACAGTTTCAAACAAAAAGTTTTCCGCATAATCTGATTTTCAAAGTTATAAATTTTTACAGTTGTTATCCGGTATAAAAAAATTACATGTAACTCCATGACATCCACTGGTACAAATTAAAGCGATAGTTCAAATAGTTATTGACATCCGCATAAAATTTTATTATATCAATTATACTATCAAAAATCAATTATATTTTCGTGCAAAGTAATTTATGTGACTTCTCAAGATAATAAATTCTATATGAATGTTCTTTTGAATCTATTTTAATTGTTTCTACAGCTTTCTGAATCTTTTAAAAGAATATTTAAAGATTCTTATGTTATTCTTATATTAATGTGTCTTTTTTTCGACAGCTTCTTTCTTATAAATTTTGGATGACATTGGTGTATTTGATATGCTAATTCACGTGTTTTGTTACTCACAGAATGGCGAAGTAATCGGTTTCATCTCGCATATTTTCAAAAGAAAGCATATTTTTTTAAGAAGTTATGTATTAAGTATAAAAGAAAATCTCTGAGCATTTTTGAATAAATTAGATATTATTCCTTTTACCAATTCATAACTTCTACGCAGTAACTTTAGTTCATGCGATATGTTTTAAGTAATATATATATATATAAGTAATTATGAATGTATAAAATTTGACATTTGTTATTGATATCTTTTCATATTGATTATTCATTATGAATGTTTTCCTATTAGATATCATATATATATATTTTAATACATAACATCCGTCGCTAAATTTAGCAATTTTATAAATATCGTGCGTAAAGGTAATTGCTGCGATGCACATAACCTTTGTGTACGGTCAGAAAGATTTCTAGTATGTTATTTTCCGATACCACTTAATAGGATTTTCCATTAGGAGTAGCAATACCGTTTCATCATGCATATAATTTGCGATTTAATATTATATTTAAGATCAATTATAGTTTAATATTGTTATAAAATTTTATTTTCTCCATATCCAATGTGGATTACTTGATATTTTTTAATGAATTTTTTTGGTTTTATGTGTGTTGGCAGCCCCAAATTCGTATTATTTTGCTTTTTCATGACTAATACGAAGATAAAACCACACACTTCATTTGTAGTTCCAAAGTATTTGGGGCTTGACAATTCTGCTTTGGTTCTACAAATTTCTGTTATATTCATTTTATTTATTTATTTATTTTTTCCTAATGTTCAATGTTTTTTTTCTATTAAATTCAAATAGTTAATATTGTTTACTATATATATATATATATATATATATATATATATATATATATATATATATATATATATATATAGATAGATAGATAGATAGATAGATAGATTTCAAATGATGCTTTAAAAACACAAATGGTTATTTTACTGTGCTTTCTTTTAAAATTTACATAAAATAATAAGTAACTTGTCATTTTTTTACTTTATTAGCCGTTTCCCTGATTTGTCCGTACGTCATACGGGCAACGTGTTCTTGCCAATTATGTTTTCCCCGTACCACGTACGGGATTCCATTTTCCATTCATATTTTATTATTCTGACAAATAGATTTTGTTTATTGTAAATTTTGCATTTTTTAATCTGAGCATATATCCGATTTAATTCGACAAAAATAATTCCGTTTTGAAAAAATGGTGAATAAAGATTAAAAATTCTGTAAAAGACATGAAACAAGTAGTATTTGAAAGTTTTTTTTTTTTTCAAAAATAGTGATCAGATAATTGTTTACTCCTTTCCCGCGCAGTGTGACCCGTCTGGACACACCTAATTTTGATTCCAAACTTGCAACTGGCACCAATAATATTTTAATAAAATCTTGCTTTTACAATAACAATTTAAATTAAGGAGTTCTTGATTTCTTTAAAAGTCGTTTGTAAATTCTGGTGTCAGTCGATAATTTCTCATTTTACTAACAGAATTTGTCCGCGCCGGAAAAGGGTTAACCCAGGGCTGTCCAATCTTTCATTAGGCGCGGGCGCACTTCATCAAATAGCAAACATTGAAGGGCGCCATTATTAATATGTCTGAAAATATAATAATTTACTATAGGTTGAGGGGGTTGCTAGTTTCATTTTTCTTTTATACGCAGAAATTCCAAATTCACACAGAAACTTCCGAAAAAAGAATTTTTATTTTAAATTAAAAATTATTATTGAAGTAAAAATTATTATTCGGAATTTCTGCTAAGAATTCGATTTTCTGAATAAAAAAGGAAGCAATACTGGCAACCATTGTAAAGAGTAACGATATTCATACATCTTATATGATGCACAAACACCTCACAACATAAGCCATAATACCTCCTAAAATATAATTAGAGCTCGATGTAAAAATAATTTCGGAAAAAAGATTAAATAATAGTAAAATTAGAATTACATTTTACAAAAAGAGGGCCTATCAAAATATTTTGTAGAAATAAAAGGCTAAAATTTAACGCGTTTTATGAAAGAAAAATCGTGTGGAACACTATTTTAAAGAAAAATGTTTTAAAATGGATTTTTATTTAAATAGCTTTTAGTAACATGAAGTTATTCATAAAGTCTTTCATGAATCATTTCTAAGGGCGCCATGAAAACTTACGAAGGGCGCCATGGCGCCCGCGGACGTCGCGTTGGACAGCCCTGGGTTAACCCTTTAACGATCATAGCATTTTCATTGCTAAGATGTCGAAATAAATGAATGACACCGGTAATTAAGAACAAATATATTTCTAAATAAGAAAACGTGATTTTTCTCATACATTATAAAAGGGATATTTTTAGATAAAAATACCGGTGTCAGTGTTGCGTATCGGAATTAAAATTTTGAGGTTTCGTGGCGAAACCAATGAACGCTAAAGAGTTAAACAAGAATATTTTAGGTCTTTTAACCTTCCTACCCTGAATGGGTCTAATCGACCCATATCTGTAATTTGTTTTATACGATTAGAACCAGAACATTTTTCATAAAGAAAGTTAAATAACAGATTCAGAAAAATAAGTCAATTAAATATATTAAAATGTTTTAAATAACAATTCTTGTGTGAAATGTTTTTATCACGATTGAATAAAATTTGAACAGGGTAGGAAGGTTAATATAACTCGTCACATTTCTTGTGGGATTATTTGCTATGAATTTTGACGTAGATTATTTCAACATGAATGCGTAGATAAACTCACTTCGATTTTTGGAGATAAAGCATCGTCTTAAGTCATTGTATATCATTGATTTAATCAATTCAATTGTGGCCGCAATATTGTACCGGAACTGTACAATACCGTAATGTATTGGAGTCGTTTTGATTGTCGCTGTAATTAAACTGTACATACAATTTTCCCAAAATTTGGAAAACCTTGACAAAATTATGCAACAATAATGTATTTTAAATTTCAAACGATTCAGTTATGTAGTTTTTTCCTGTTAAAAGCAGACATACGGAGGGACAGACAGACGGGTTGAATGACGACTATAGGTGTGCTTCGTATTTACCGTAATTTCCGGCGTATAATCCGCTGATCAAACAATTATTTTTCGACCCAGAAAAATTTTAAAAAGAAATGCAACTTCCTAGATCGCCGTAAATACAACTTTTTAATCACTAAATAAAATTTATGGGTTCAAAAGGAATTAATTGATCCGCGGTTTATACGCCGGAAATTACGGTTCATAATTAGGAACGCACCTGAAAAGAGTCAAGCATTTTATCTACAGAAAAACAAATAATTATAGATCAGACTCAACGATTGAACAAAGAGTGGTTTGTTTCCTTGCTTTTGTCTTTTATTTATCCGTTGTGTGTTTCTGCTTGGTATAACACCTCCTGCCGTGACTTCTAGCACATTTGCACTTTTATTCTTACCATGTACCCTTTGATACATTCTATGATAAAAATTGGTTGGTTGGATGTGTAATATCTCCCATGAGCTTCCTGCCCACTTTTTCATGAAACACGCTGTATAGCGTAATGAATTGAATTTCCGTTTTAACGACAATTATGAAAAAATTTCTGCAAGATGCACGTGGGCATTTTAAACAGAACCAATGTGCTACTTTAACTTGTCTTCTCTAACTGACTTAAATGTCAGTTAGGCAGCTTGATTTCTAGAGGAAATTTTCGATACGAGTTTCTGAAAAAAAAATTATTTTATAATACTAAATTTCTTTTATATTCATTCTGATACTGATTATTAAAATAATTTTCTTGACGAAAAAAAATTAGGTGTTTCACTTTAATTTTTAAAAATGTTTTTTAATTTCCTGCGTATATTCCCCCAGATTTCATTCTGAACGACTGCTTATCTTACAGACAGCTTGATACTGGGCTTGTTAATATCGGCTACTCGATAGAATTATAATATATTGCACTATTATAGAATATTTCTATATTTGATTGTGTTGAAGTTACTAAAAGCACTTAGAAGGCTAGTGCTACCTTGTATTTTCTTTATTATTTCTCACACCATTTTCTGAAAAGTGGATATTTTTATATATTTTGACAATATTTGGAAGAGAAATGTACTACAAAATCAACGTTTTAAATTTAAAAGCAAAAAATAAAAATAAAAATATTCGCCAGTTATAGCACTGCACTTAAACCTTTCCGGCACGGGCAAAATCTGTAATAAAATGAGAAAATATCGACTGACACCGGAATTCACAAACTAATTTTTTATATATTTTGAATCCCTTAATTTAAGCTTTTATACTAAACGCAAAATTTTACTAAAATATTACTGGTGCCGTTTACGAGTTTGGAATTAAAATTAAGTATCCCAGACCGGGCACAGTGTGCCGGAAAGGGTTAAACAAATTAAAACTGTTTTCAACCCTTTTGAAGGGCTTTGGGGTATATTGTATCGCTCCAAGAACTAATAACATTGGCACCAAAATATATATATATATATATATATATATATATATATATATATATTCAATTTTACTTTTATGACTTTAATGGAAGAAAAGTCATAAAATGGCTTTTCCTTATTATGTAATATTTTTTTTAAAGATTCTAGTTGGAATTTGATATTGCAAAAACACAATTACTCACCCCTGAAGTGAGTAGAACTTATTTTTAAATATACAAATATATCGATAAAATTCCTTATTAGAGCTCATATGCTTCAAGGAATTTCGAGCACCTGTTACCAGAATTTTTGTATAGCAATATTAGCCATATTTAATGAAATTTAATGCTGTAAAAAATTTCTACGTTTATCTAGAAATTTTTGAACGCATAGAACTATTAAAAAAACCTGGCGTAATCCTTAACCCCTTCGTGACGGGAGGCTTTTACAAAATTTTTAATGTTTTGTCACCGATTTTTAAAAACAAAAATTTGTACCTTTTTAAATCGAGAAAATGTTCTGCTTAAATAAGAGAAATTATACAGTAAAATTTTACTGGTGGGAATAAACAAAAATTCTTAAGCCCATTTGCGGCACGTATACGTGTCGCTCGTCCTAATGGGGTTAAAATAGTGATGCTTCAACTCTAACCGATTTTTCTGGGGGTTCATTAGTACCGCGACAAAATGTGACCAATACGTTTACATAGAAAATTTCTGTCATTTAGTTAATGAAAAATTTCAATAAATAATATGGCAAAAACTGATATATATATTTACTGATGAAAGTTTATCTTTGCGGTAGTAGTTCCGCCATATGATGCCTACCTCCTCTGATCAGTGTCAATGAACCTATTACGATATCAAGCCAAACTGACACCAGTAAAAATAAATAGAAAAATTTAAACATGTATGTGACAAACATTCTCCAAATCAACAATGCGTATAAATAAAATGAAATTTTCAATTTAAGTTTACTCCTGGAAGTTTTATCTGGAAGTAATCAGAAACTGTTGATCCGACTTCAAAAAACTGCAGTCATCTTGATTCATCATCTCTTCAGTTACTTTACTCGCAACTGTCAGACAATATATTATATGTCTCCGCCCCCTTTATTCGTAGCTCCATTTTAAAGTCAGCATAGATTTAAGAAATTTTTTGAGAATTAAGAAAAAAAGACACATCTTTTAACATCTTCACGACAGTAGCCTTTTACGAAATTTTAAAGTTTTGTTACTGGTTTTAAAAACAGAAATTTGTGCCTTATTAAATGAAGAAAATGCTCCGATTAAATAACTCAAATTTTACAGTAAAATGTTACTGGTGGAAGTAAACAAGGACGCTTAAACCTTTTTGCGGCACGCATACGTGCCACTCGTTCCCAAGAGGTTAAGAAGATTGTACAGAAAAAAGTTGTTAAAATATAAATGTACTCAAAAGACATTTTAAATATACGAATGCATCAAATGTCCATAGACTGAGTTACAGAGAAGAATTCCTTAGCTGAGTGCCCTGAACCCTTAAGCGCAAACTTATTTCTTTATCAAGATTATGAGTATTTCTGAATGCCTTTCTTTTTATAATTTATGTAATTTTCGTTTTGCCAAATTTTAACCTCTTAAGGGACGGTGGAATATATTTTATCCCACCTAATTTAAACGAAATTTTCACCAGAAACTTTAAAGAAATTTTATATTTTTAAATTTTGCGGAAAAATTTTAAAAAATTAGCTTTTCTGAATTAAAACAAAATTTTCGATTTTTCCGGTGATAATTTAATATTACAAAGACATTCAAACTTGCCTCTCAAGGGGATAAATTGCTTCAATTTTTTTTTCAAAACCTGATATTATATAATAAAATTAATTTACAAAGAAAAATACACTTTCCTTATTGCAGTTGTGACAGCTTAATTTTGTAAAAACATCAGGATTTCCATTTGCATTCAGGTACAATTGTAAAATGCTTATTTCCTGAATAACCTTCTTCTCATTATAGCTTTAAAAATATGTTATGAAATGACATATATTTTTACATAATATGACATACATTTACATAAGTAGTTCTTTTTCTGTGTTTTATACAGTTTTCTTGAAATATTCATAACAATCGCAAACTGAAAATTAAAACATTATGAAGCATAATACTGATGCCATCTTTTATTTACATCGTATACCTAATCATAAGCGTTCTACTATTATAATTAAAGGTTTTCTATAAAGACACACTATCATCCCAACGAAGCTTAATGAGAGAAGTTGCAGTCTTGAAATTTCAGGAAGTAATCTTTTGTCTAACAAATATCTAGAAATTAATTTCTCGATAACTTCATTGGGAAGTCATTAATTATAGCTAAGCTTGTTTAAGCATGCTATCATGTTTATTCAGTAATGAGACATGCATTTACATATGTAGTTTTCTTTCTGTGTTTTCAACCGGGCTCTTGAAATATTTAGAAAAATTACACATTCAAAACTAAAACATTATGAAGCATAATACTAATGCCATCTTTTATATTTAATCGTATACGTAATCATAAGCGTTGTTCTACTATTATAATTAAGGGTTTTGTATAAAGACACGCTATCATCCCAAGGAAGCTTAGTGAAGTTGCAGCCTTGAAACTTTAGGAAACAATCTTTTGTTTAACAAATATCTAGAAATTAATTTCTCGATAACTTATTTATGAAGTTATTAATAATAGCTAAGTTTGTTAAAGTTTGCTATCATATTTATTCAGTAATGAGACAATTGAAGTAACGTTATTGCAGATTACTCCTTACTTTTCATATTAAATTCTTACAATTCTTTCAATGTTTAATGACAGATTTTATTTAGATTAATTCTTATACAAGCAAGATAAAAATTAATGTAAATATTTCCGTTTTTAAAAAATCATTATTAACAAATTTTAATTATGTCGTTGAAAAATTTATTTTATTCTATATACATATATATTTTATTAACACTTGAAGCCCCGGATGTTTCACTCGAGTTTTATAAAAAATATGTTGCCCAAGAATTTTCAAATAGAGCATTTTAAGTTTACTCTTTTATTTATGCTAGTGCGATATGATATATTTAACACTTTTTTAAATAAATTTGAGTTTCACAATGATTTATGCATATGTGATGGCAGTTAAAATGATTATACTTGGCCGAAGTTTCCAACATGGGGTGCGCGTACCCATGGGAGTACGTGACGGGTTTGTTAGGGGTGCATGAATATAAAATTCATAACAAACATAGCGGCCAACTTTCGCGCATTTTTCCTATCACATAATTGTTATAGTAAATATTGTCTTATTTAACCTTTGAAATCTTATGATTAAACAAATTGAGAATTTCTGTGCAATTATAATGCTAGCAAAAATGCGTAAAAGTTTGCAGCTACGTAATAACGGAAATCATAAAAATGCTTCAAACCAGAACATATAAACAGAATTGACAGATATTAATTACAATAAAAGCCTCATATGTAAATTCAATGTATTACACTTAAAATAAAGGAAAAAGTTCATTCCTTATAATAATTTATTCGTATTGCAATGTCAGTAATTCTGCTCACTGATATGTGACATGTGTATTTTCTCCCATCTTCTCGAAAACTTAAATTAATGCAATTTTGATTTCTGTTTTCATTTTGAATATTCGTGCAAAGTGTGATCAGTAAACACGCAAGATACACTACTGGACATTAAAATTGCTACACCATTAAGGCGACATGCTACAAACGTGAAATTTGAACTACAGGAAGAAGATGCTGTGATATGCAAATGATTAGCTTTTCAGCGCATTCTGACAAAGCAGGCGCTGGTAGCGACACCTACAGTGTGTTTAAATGAGGAAATTGTTCAACCGCTTTCTCACGCAGAAATTGCGTCACACAATTAGACGCAATGAAATTGCGTCGCAGAAATTACGTGTCACAAGAGACAGAAACTGTCACACACGTGTCACAAGAGACTCTGTCCCTTATGACACGTGTTGTGATTAGCTGAAGACGAGCTGTTATTGTTATAGCTCGAAACGAGTCCTGTTTAATTTTCTTTTTATGGTGATTTTACAAAGTTTTTAGCTTATTTATAAATTTATCGCCAGTGATTACGGTGTTTTTCAGCACTAAATAAGATTTCTGGGTTCAAAAAGAATTGTTTGATCCACGGCTTATACACCCAAAATTACGGTAGATTATGACTATTGAAATTTTATAAGAAACCTATTATTGAAATTTAAATTATTCTAACTAGATGATAATCTAGAATAATCTAATCGAATCTAATTAGAATTTGTTGATTAGAATCTAGTTAGAATCTGATTTTTGGAATCTAAATAGATTCTAAATATTGAAATCTAATTTAAGAAGTACAAAAACATCAAAATACACATTTACATTATGTTTATCACAGATTGAAGAGAGTGTATATTTTAGAATATACTTCATAGATTCATATTAATTTTATTATGTTTGAAAGAATGTAACATCATTAAATTGCACTTTAAACTGTCAATTTGGATAGGAGGCGATGCTTTGAAACGGATTAAGTCAGTTAATCTATCAACCACTGCAATCTTTAGGGAAAAAAACCTTTTTTTTTTTTTTTTTTTTTTTTTTTTTTTTTTTTTTGCTTTTATCATTATCATTTTGTAGTAAAATTTAAGTTCAATAAGTGTCATGTTCTAAAAATAATTTGAGAAACTATAGGATTATTTTGTTTCATTTTTAATCATTCTATAAAAAGTGCAAAACACTTCGAACCCATTTTAAGTAACAGTTTTTGTATTCCAAATTTGCCATGTTAGTAGTTATGCAATTTTTTTTATTATTAAAAACATATTTTCGTAATTCTTGCACCAGAAGGATTTAAACTGTTTTACAAATATCGGAAAACTTGTATCGGCAAGGATGATCACCGACCTGAAAAAAGAAAATAAATTTTATAATAATTTTGAAAAGGATATAATAAAAATAAAAATATATTTAACATGCAAGATATTTTTTTAACAAATTGTTACACAATTCATCATCGATTCAAAATACATTCCTTGGTGATTATCTATTGAATTGCTGGTGATAGAAACCTTAGCTGCCAACTATTCTGATTTTTCGACCCGGAAAAATTTTAACAGAAATTTTTGTTTTATTTAATCAGCAGATTACGCTGATTTGAAATAGTAAAATTTACTGTAAAATTTTTCCGGGCGAAAAAGCAAACGATATTGGCAGCTATGTAGAAACATGAGTCTAATTAAAAAAGTTTAGATATCCAATATCGCTTTTAGATGTGCCACTTTATTAGAATAGTCTACAGATAGAAATTTATAAAAAGTATTTTTTTTACAGTCTATGGACTTTCTTATTTTAAGAAACTGATGACTAAGAGGGATATTTTTAAATGATCAAATGTTACACACGTGTAATAACTTAATTTTTATAAAATTTGAGTAATTATTACCAAATACGAGAAAGAAGTGATTTTAGCATAGGTGCCAACCTGACATCGATTAACCGTAATACATGCGTTAATTTGACCCTGGTTTAATGAGTTTCGAACCAGAATTTTTTCAAAGAAATGATATTACGTATATTTAAGTAACAATCCTGAAATTAAATAAATAAAGAATCATGAAATATATTTTCTGGTTTGAAATGACGTTAACCTGGATCAAACAAATCTAGATATTACGGAAGATTAGTTGAAAGTTGGCAGCTATGTTTTAGTATCATGAAACACAAATAATGAGTAAAGTTTAATGTATTGTAATTCCATATATTTTGGTCTTAGAAGAATAAGATTTTTTCAGATCTACTTAACCAATTAGTGTCTAACGTCTGATTTTTGGGACAGTTTTAAGAAATTCAAATAAGCGCTTTTCACAACAGTAAAAAAGAGGATAAATAAATTATTATTTTTTCTCGAGACAAATTCCTCGATAAATTAAGATAAAAGTTATTCTTGTTTCAATAGTGGTGGGAAAATGCAAAATTTGAATTTTAGCAAAGAAAACAATTCAGGCATTAATGGATTAATATACGTGATAATAATAAGTTCATATTTTCTAATAAATTTGATTATAAATTCCTGTATTAGTTATTTATTTTAACAAGATTTGCTCCGCGCCGGTAAGTGTTAAATGCTTTCTAGTAATAATAAAAATAGTTCTGAAATCGACAGAGGAGCTACAAAGCACGTTGAATATTTGTAAACATCTGTGCTACATCATGGAATTTTTCTGCGCTTGCTTTCCATATATAAGTATCAATATCTGATAACAATCTGATTCAAGTATAAATTTCGTGTCATTTAGAAAATTCTTACTAAATTATAAATAAAATGGATTTAACTACTAAGAGTGTATTTATTAAAAATACAACAAATTGCTCAAAGGTGCACAAGACAAGAACTTTAATATGAACTTGTGCAATAAAAAAAAATGTTTTGTGCACCTTTGAGCAATTTGTTGTATTTTTAATAAATACATTCTTAGTAGTTCAATCTTATGGTGCAATTGTCCATTATATGTTTATAAAATGCATTTAGCTCTAATATATTTGGAATCTAATCAGAATGTAATTACTGGAATCTAATTTGAGTTTGTTAATTAAAATATAATTATAAATGAACAATTGGAACTTAATTGTCTGTTTATTGGAATCTAATTAGATTAATATTATTGAAATCCTATTAGAAACCTATTATTGAAATTTAGATTAATCTAACTATGTCATGATATAGAATAATCTATCTAATCTAATTAGAAGTTGCTGATTGGAATCTTGTTAGAATCTGCTTTTATGAATCTAAATAGATTCTAAATATCGAAATCTAATTTAAGAAGCACAAAAACATAAAAACATATACTAATACACACACACACGTACACTCATCAGCATACACAAGCATAATAGGTTGTAAGTAAAATGTTGTAAACGAAGTATGAATTAACATTAATTTGTAAATAAATAAATAAAAAAACTTACAAATTCCTTCACATTCTTCTTTTGTTCTGAAATTATTTATGTTTCCAAGGCAACCACCATATACGAATTCTTCACACTTTCCAGTTTCTTTGTTGAAGAAGAATCTCTGGAAATGGGCTCTGCAAGGTCCTGTATCCTTATCCAACTGACACAAAGCTGGTGGGGCCAAAGCTAATTTTCATAAATAGAAGAAGCAAATTAAATATAAGTAAAAAATTAATCTTAGGATTAAAATAATGTCAGATTACTATTTTTATTTTCATTTTTTCTGTATTCCTAATAACACATTCATTGACTGTGTATAACCAAAAGAAATCTTCAATTTTTATAATTAAAAAATATAGCATTCAATTAAAAAAAAAGAAAAAAAGATGAATTCTATTTTTATATACAGGGTTCGCACAGTTCTATCACTAAATTTTAAGAATGTTTTCAAAGCGTTTCACTGCAGAATGGTATTGCAAAATCTCTGATAGAATGTTGTGGTTTAAAAATTAAATGTAAAATTTCTCATTTTTAATAGTGGTGCTAGAGTCCTTGGAAATTTCAAGGAATGTGCGAACCTTGATATACCAACTTATTCCAAGGAACATTTATAAACATTTTAGGACAAATTTTTAATTACAGCAGAAACATTTGTGGAAATTTGGTATACTTAAGGTCTCAGGGGCAAAATGCCCAACTTTCGAATAGTAATCCTCGTACTATTTTATAACAGAATTTATATGATAAAAATAGTGCAAATCATTATTCGGAAACACCAATAGAAGCTTATCCTCGACCTAGTCAGTATGTACTTCACAGGTTCAGCTAGGTTGGAAGGCCTTCCAATTGGCACAGCGTAATTTTGCATATAACGTTAGTCCGCAGATTCAGTGCATGTGTGTGTGGGGGGGGGGGGGGGGTAGGGAGAAAAGCGGAAAATGCACAGATATGATGCGCATTCAAACATTTGCTCTTACCCTTAAACAGAAAAAAAACAATTGTATGTTTTATTTAGAACTACTTTCAACATAAAAATCGTTTCTACCAAAATAAAAAAACGACTAGGATTTTTTTTTTTTTAAATAGATGAATGGAAAATGATATGTCCCGTTTTATTTTAATTACTGTAAAAAGTCCAATTTATAAAATTTCCCTATTAATTTTGACAAATATATCATGGGCAAAATCTTTCCTTGCTAAAATGGTGAAATGTACGAATGACACAGAAATTTACAAACAAATTTATTGTTCAGTAATGAAAAAATAAACCTATATTTCACAAAACCATTAGGCTGAGGAAAAAGCTGTGGAATATTTGAGAAAATTGTGCTGTCATGCGCAAATTAACAATAAAAGTTACAAGGATTATTCTTTTAAGTAACGTCCATCATAGTCCACGGCATTTTGTCTGACTTCTGATTTGCTGGAAGTACCACGGTGGAACAGTGTTGCCAGTGGGCTTCTTTTTTTAAATTCAGATTTCTTGATTGGCACCACTTTATTCAAACGGTAAAATTCTCTTTATTTTCGCCTTGATTTAATATGGCATTAATACAGTCGATGCCGCTCACGCGAAAGCGCGTGATATGGCGCCAACGTTAACCCTTTCCGGCGCAGTGTTACCACTCCGGCAACACCTAATTTTAATTCCAAACTTACAAACGGCACCAGTAATATTTTAGCAAAATTTTACTTTTACAGTGACAGCTTAAATCAGGGAATTCTTAATTTGTAAAAAAGTCTTTTGTAAATTCCGGTGTCAGTCATCAATTTCTCATTTTACGATTAGAATTAGTCTGCGCCGGAAAGGGTTAAGGGACCACTGACGCGCCAGCGCGTTATGTGGGGTGATGTCCAATAGCCAGTCACGCGCTGTTGCGAGAAAATCTTTCACTGATTCTTTGTTATAAAAAGTAAATCGGCTTTTGGGAAAAACCCACTTCTACAGTGCGGTATTAACTATCATCACATCTTCATGTAAGCGGCAGAGAACGTGTTAACACTAGAACGACCGGAAATTTTACGCAAGTTTTATAAAATATATTTAAAACCAAAAAAATAATTTGAAATTTTTTAGTTTATTTGTTGTACTCATTTCGTTGCAACTGATAAATAACTTATTTCTTGAAGATTTTTCTGGTTTAAATTAACAATTAGTCAATGATCAGTGCCGAATAGACATCTTCTAGGCGTTCTAGTCTTAAATAAGGCGCATTTTACCATTTCAAAAAAGTGGTGCTAATCGAGAATCTGAATTTAAAAAAAGTAGCACATCTAGCAACACTGCCTTGGAATCGAAAATCTCTTGATGTATTTCATTTAAGGATTCAAACAGACGTCCCTTGAAACAGTGTCGCATTGACAGAAAGAGGTTATAGTCAGATGAAGCCACGTTTGGGACTGAACTCCTGAACCCTTGAACTCCTGTAGATATACCAGTCAGTGTTGCCAGATGGACTACTTATTTTTAATTCAGATTTTTGACTGGCACCAATTCTTTTGAAATGGTAAAATGAGCCTTACTTATTGCCATATTAAACAAGACGAAAATAAAGAGAATTTAATACGAAAGAGAACGAAAATAAAGGGACCAATCAAAAAATCTGAATTTTAAAAAAAAGTAGCCACTGGCAACACTGATACCTACAGTTATCCTACATACGATACAAATTCTGGTAACTATTAGATAAAAAAATTCCCAGAACTTTTTGCACAACCTAATAATAAACCTAATTTTTTTCAGCAAATTTCTGTGTCAAGGTAGCATTTGGGAATCAAAAATAAGGGGTTTCATAAACATGCTACCGTCCTTCAAAGATGTAAGTGATAGTTTAATAATAAATAAAAGATTTCAATTTTGGCTTAAATTCCAGACAAATATTTAAAGCAGTTTTTTATAAAGTTTTCCTTAACTGAATTAATATCACATTTTGCATAGTCACCTTTAAATGATTTTTTTTTCAGGAATATGTCAATCGATAGTTTCAAGCCATGACTAAATAATGATGTTATGGAAAAGTACATGTTTTTTTCTCTAAAATCATTTCTGTTGCATGAATGTTTATGCGTTTTACACTTGTATTTTGCGTATGCTTAAAGTATTACATTTTCATAAAGAATTGAAGGCGAAAATAAAAAAAATGTGTCCGAAAATAAGTAAAATGCAAAAATTTCAAAATTAACTTTTCCAAGAACTTTTTAATTAAACTGGATCTATTCTTCTCAAAAATATGCATTAAAGTATTTAATTGCTATAAAGGACGTTAAATACTAATAAAAACATTAAAAGATCTTAATAATTTTACATGTTTCGATTGAATTTACTCAATCATCATCAGAAAAAAGAAAATACAAATAAACACAAAGATGGAAAATGACAATAAACTATTACAAATGAACGTGGCGTGGTCTGCAATGATTCCTTATCATTTCAAATCCCAAATATTTGGATTGAATTATTAAATAATTTAAAAATTAAACAACGTGATACATAATTAAAATATAACGCGCGTGATTTTTATTTTTTTTTTTTTAAATTTTTAAATTTCATTTGTAATAGTTTATTGTCATTTTCCATCTTTGTGTTTATTTGTATTTTCTTTTTTCTGATGATGATTGAGTAAATTCAATCGAAACATGTAAAATTATTAAGATCTTTTAATGTTTTTATTAGTATTTAACGTCCTTTATAGCAATTAAATACTTTAATGCATATTTTTGAAATGTTTTTAATGGACGTATATGAAAACTTCTATCTATAATTAATGGATCTATTCTTGCTATAAGTGAAAACAGCACATTTAAAGGCTGTGGAATACCTTTTAGTAATAGGTCAAAGTCTTTTAATAATAGGACAAAAGCTAGGCCAATGTTATAACATAGCGTATTGTTATGTTATCACATTTCATATGCAAAATTGGGGAGATTACGAAAATGAATAATGAATAAAAAAGTTATATCAATACTTTTATAAATACATCCAAAGTAATTCAGACAATACCATTCAATAAACCAATGAAACCAGTATTTTTACAATCATCTTATAGAAAACAGTTGAAGTTTGAAGTGTAATAGAAGGCAGATTACCAAGATAATAAAAGATACATGGATAAATGGACATTAGAAGGCTTTTTGATTAAACCACTCGTCAGGGGTGCATAATTTAATGTAAAAGCAAAAGCATCCAACCAGTTTCTGTTATGGGACGTGCTAAATTCGTCCCACAATGCACCCGACTGGCTGGAAGCTATTTACTATGACAAATTAGTAAAAAGATGCTCATTGAAGAAAATAATAAAAAGAATATTGCCCAGTTAAACTAATGGCATTGAGCTCACAGGCTACGCATACTAATTGTACATTACAGCCTTATATTTTCAAGGGTTAATTCCGTTGGAAAAAAATTAAGAAAGGGAAACGGGCTCCCCCCTTTCCCCTTTTTTTATACTTAATCATTGGACCTCCTAAACTATCAAGAACGTGCTTTATCATATAAAAAATGTATATCCAAAATTCAGAGCAAATCGGATAATTCTTAATAAAAACCCATTTAATATTTATATAATTTAAGAGGAGCTATCCCCCTCTTTTATACTTAACCATTAAACTTCCAAAACTATTCAGAGATTTGAACGAAATCTAACAATTCTGCTTGAAAAACCCCTTTATATCAATTAAGGGGAGGGGCATTAGAATCCCCGTTTCCCCTGTTTATATTTATTCAATAAACACCTAATAACAGTCACGAAATTGCCTCATCAAAATTATCCTATATCTAAATTTTGAACAAAAACTGTTAATTCTGTATGAAAAACCCATTAAATCAATTAAGGGAGGGGCATGAGCCCTCCGTTCCCCCTCTTATACATATCGAATGAACTCCAAAAACTAATCAGGGAAGCGCCTTATCAGGATATACCTATATACAAAATTTCAAGTGGATCCGATATTTTTATCATGAGTTATCGCGTTACGCACGTACGAACGTACATACAGAACGGGCGGGTACATAAGTTCTCAGGCTATAATAGCCTGTAAGCTAAAAACAATGACAAACTAAAAATAATATAATATTCCTTAAAAAAATGCATATTATACTAAACTATTTACCATACCCAAATCCTATCAAGATGTAGTTCAAGTGAATCCGCATCAGATACAAACTACATGTGGCTTTCTAACAGTTAAGTTTATGGTCATAGTATAAATCATATAGATAATAAAATTAAAATTGAAACAATTATTATAAAAATTAGTAGAACATATATTATACTATAAAATTCATAATAGGCTAGTTCCATGGGTTTTGTAGTGTAAGTCACATTACCTTATAACTGCTATGCTTGTTTGCCACCGTTATTTTCGAAAAGTCTGCTTGGCCTTATTCAATTAATGAGAATGTGCCGATAAAATAAATCACATTTTTTCGTACTAAAATACTGGTAGCCAAAAATCGTAGCCTGTGACTTACACTACAAGTACTCATAGAAATAGCCAATACATATATAGAAATGTTTGAGGTATTTATATGTCTTTACCATTTCTGGCGCACTATGCCCAGTCCGGTACCAGTCTAGTTTTATCCCAAACTCAATAAAAATTTACTTTTAAAATAAAATCATTAATTAGGGGATACTTAAAATGTCTTTTTAAATTCCGGTGACATGTGATAATTTCTCAGTTTACTAATAGAATTTGTCCGTCCTGGGTTAAATGTATTGTTACAACTTTTGCTATGTATAATATTAATAAATTTTTTCCTTAAATAATTTAATAAATATTAATGCATTTTTCGTTTTAGTAACGCGATTTACTAATATTATTGATTTATATTCATCGCAATAAAAAGGAGAATGAAAAAAAAGTTTAACGCAGTAGAAGATATCTAAGACCGACCTTTTCTTGAGCACCGCTGATTGCATTCTTCTTCAGTGCGGAAGTTGTTCCCATTTCCTCCGCATCCACCGTAGATGAACTTTTGACATTTTCCCGTTTCCTTGTCAAAATAATAACGGGGGAAATATGCATCGCACAGTCCAGCTCTTGCCGGTAGATCACAAACAGATTCAGATTCAATTATGTCAACATCGGCCATTTCAGCGTCTAAGAAAATTAAAAACATTTTAAGAAAAAAATATTTTATGATCATATTTTAAAAAGAAAAACTTTATTTATTTATTTTGCTATATTAAACTGATGTGTCTTTTTTGATATTCCAATAAACTTATGCTTTACATCCTTCAACTTTTTGAATATTTCTGTTGAATAAAGGAAATCAAAAAGAATTTCATTGTGGAGAGTGGGAAATTTAATTTTCTTTGAAAAGAAATGTCACTTCCTTTGTGCTTTCTAGAACTGAGTCACATATAGACATAGCATTAAAATAAAAAGCATTCAAAATTGAAAACGATATCATAATATTAGGTCTAAGTAAGGATACCTTTCATATGTATCAGAATGTTTTTATGTAACAAGATGACTGCCTTCTTTAAATTATAGAAGCTATAGGTGGCGCTATTGCTACTTTCGGCAAAATATCTTGAGATATTTTGCCTTCTTTTTAAAAACATGAAGTGAAGTAATTTGGCGTTGAGAGTAGATTTGTGATATGTGTTGGAATGTCGTCTCCACAGAGTACGTAACAGAGCCTCAACTCGACTTGAAAAGAACGCCCTCAGTGGATCACTTAAAAACTAAACCATCGCGTTGGCGATTTTTATCCTCGTGATTTCTGTTTAACTGTAACCCTATTCTGGTTTGGCGCTTCTTGCTGAATGCTGATTTGATTATCTTTGCACACGTGCTTATGCTATTTGATCTTAGATATTATATTGATTCATAATTATTACTGTTATTATTCTTGAATTTTTAAGTTTAAATTATTAGGTCGTTATGTTACGAAGAGACACATGTATTGTTTGCAAGAAGAATACGTCAAAGTTATTTCATATTAAAATAATTCTTTCATAAATTTCGAAACAAGAAGCAGCAATCCGTCGCTGTATTTTTTTTTCTTTCTTCTTTTATCATTTGTCGCCAAGGAAGCGATGTTTCGCCGAATTAGCAACCTCTCTTATGTTATGATCGTAGTTTCAGAGTGGCCCGCTCGTCTCGCTACTGTCTATGCGTAATCCCATGTTAAACAAGTTGCCATTACAGTGTATGAAAGTTGATTCTCTGTTACTACTCTGTGGTCGTCTCAACCCGAGACGTTTTTGTGGTATAATAAGATTTATGAATCTGTTACGCATTTTACCGAATATGTATATAGTGTTGTAAATAATAGATGTTGTGATGCCTTCATTAAAAATGTGATTGTTTAGGAAGTGTATAGTATTTATCCGGCGAACACCTCCCACATTTATATATTTTTTTACTGTTATACTTATAATACATCACTGTTTCGGGTTTTAAGGTAGAAATCATGAAGAACCAAATGTTATTTAATACAGATTTGTTCGTTCTTATATTATTTAAATATATATAATTTAAGATAGATGAACATACTATGTCCGACAAAGTTAATTATGTAAAAACTAACACTTTTAAATCTTTATGTTCCAAATTACGAATTTATGACATTTTCAGCTTCTAAAGAATTTTTTGAAACTTTTCGGAAACTATATTAGTAAATTTATACAATCATTAATAAATTTTAGAAGGATTTTCCATTTAAAATTAATTTATCCAACGTTAATTTATTGCAATTTTGTGCAACATTTGTAATGCCACTCAAATTTTTATTTGGATAATTTTTTTAATATTTTATATAATTAGAACATATATTACTATAACGTTATTACCAGAGGAATACAGAAACATTTCTTAACGTAAAACTGAAAAGTTGCAAATGCAAAAGAAATCTTACTTTAACCCATTAGTGCCTAGCGTCCCTTTTTAGGGACGCTTCAAAAGGTGCATTCAGCACTGTTTTTGACACCGGTAAAAAAGAAAAGCAATAATTATTTTATTTAAATGATGCTTTTTCGTGATTAATGAACTAAACTTAAATCTTCTAAAAATAGTGGTCCCAACCAAATAAAATTTACGCAAGAATGCTGGGCACGAATGGGTTAAAAATATTTTTGTTTTATGTAACTAATAATGCTTCTGGAACAAGATAAAGTAATATATCCATAAATTCTTACAGACTTTATTACTGGTATAGATGTATTAGATTAACTTTATAAGAAGTTATTTTCATGGAACCCTGAGTATCGTCGGGGTATGAAAGATTAATTAAAACGATTTTATAAAATATATGAATAAATCACATTATCGAAGAAAAACGGTCGGCATTTCGGACAAACATTATTCCCTCATCAGTTTAGTAAAATACATTCAATTCATTAAAAAAAATTGATGTATGAGGTAAAGCATTGAAAGCATCTTCGGGAATATTTCTAGCACTTGAACGCTGTTACTGATCGTTGTTATTGCATTGTTGTTCTTGCAAGCTATCGTTTGTCCGTAACGTGAACAGAATTGCAATCCTTTTCTTTGAAGTGATTTGAATTAGAGACCGATCGAAAATTTGGTTTCGTTTTCGTTATTGGTCTAAAATCAGAGTTTCGTCAAAAACGAATTTTTGACGAAAATGCTACAAAAACTACGGCCGAATCGAAACTTGAGTGGCACTATAATTCAAAAATGTTATTTCTTTCTTCTGAAATTTTGAACATTACTCATTGATTCGAGCTGTATCTGCTCAAATGAGACACTTCTTATTTAATGATATGAACTTCACTGTTAATAACAATCACGATTATCAATTGCAATTATCAATGACGACTGATTCGAGACATGAATCCACATTATAAACCAAGCAACGCCTATAAGACTAAATTTTGAAGATGCATTTTACGTGCTCTTTAAAAGCGGAGATTTATTAGTAATAGTCAATTTTTAGTTTTAAATTGCAGAAGTTTTTCAAATACTTTTTGATAAAGTTCTAATATCACGGATGATAAATTACAAAAATGATTATAAAAGTTTAGTCGAAGCCATTCCTAAAACATTTTTTAATTTGATAAAATTCGTATAGTTAGAAAATCAATCTGTGTCGTTGATGAGTTTATTACATTTTTTTTAAATATGAAAATAGAAAGTTTGGTCAGGGGCGAGACTGTTCACTTCTGCTATAGAAATGTTAAAATGATTGGTTGACACCGGGATTTATGAACAAATTTCCAGGAAAAAAATATTTTATTTCCTTCTCTCATACTTTATAAAGGAAATCTTAATTCACATTTTCTGTTTCCCAGTATGGTATTTGGGAATTGAATTTAATGCTAGAATTATGGAAAAAATTGCTTATGTTTTATAAAAAGAGTTAACACTAGAATTTTGATTTTAAACAGTTTAAATTATTTATTTACCCTGGTTTCCTTTGCATGGTTAAAAAAAAAAATATCATAAAGAAAATTCTGGATCGAACCGATGTAAATTCATTTGATGATCATCGAAACGGCCGTTCATCATAATTCTAGTGTTATTTTGTAAACATAGTAAGTACACCAGCGAACTTCAAGGGATTAAAATCACTCTGAATCGATAGCAGATACATAGATGTAGGGGTCGGAGCAAAATTTTTATCGTTCTTACTAGAATATTTTATCCAAGGCTACCTAATCATAATATCAAGGCTTGTCATTCGTCAAATTTCCTTTGACCGCAGTACAGGGGGCGCTGAAACCACATGATTTTCCCGTTGGTAGCGCCATCTAATGTGAGAAACTGAAATATTTTCCATTTTTTCCTATGGGATTATTAGCAGTAGTATGCACCAGGTGGCGTTACTTATGAGACAAAGTCATATAATAAGTTGGCAATTATAGGAACGATTTCAATAATAGATTTTCTCCTGAATGCGAGGCCTTGATATTATGATAAGGGAGGCCTTGATTTTACCAATGATCGTCAAGAAATACTTTTATAAAATATGCAATAGGACTATATCAGGAAGACTACTGATAAAAAAAACTGGTAAAAACAATAAAATTTGTCCTATACGCTCCGACCCCTGTAGATGACAACACCTCTTAATTACCGTAATTTCCGCTGTATAAGCTGCAGACCAAATAATTATTTTTGGACCCAAAAACTTTGTTCAGTAATCGCAGTATTTACCGCAAACTAAAAAGTTAAATTTTATTTCAAAATTTTTCTGGGTCGAGAAATGATTGTTTGGTCCGCGACTTATACACTGGAAATTACGATTATCTGGTGTCTAATGCAGGACAAATATGTTTTAACACTAGAACGCCCGGAAATTCTACTCAAGTTTGAAAATAATATTTCTCACCAGAATTTGTATTCAAAATTATTTAATTGATTTATTTAACGTAAATTTGCGTGGATTAGATTTAAATTATTTCAAGAAAATTTTTCTGGTTCGAATTAAAATTTAGTTACATGATTGGAGTCGAATCGACTCCATCCGGGCGTTCTAGTGTTAAACCAGAAAATATATACAATGAAATGTGTCTTCTTGCTAAAAAGTGCACGTTAGATCTCATCTTGAAATGTTTGATTAAATAAAATTTACTGGTTAATAAAATATTTGCTGAATAAGATTCTGGAACAATTAAGGTCGTCGACATCAATGAATATAAGTTGCAAGTTTTTATTCAATTAAATTTAAATCATTGAGAAAATCTAAAGCGTTATAAAACTATGTGATCACCCTCTGTGTTTATGTCTTGTGTATATCAATTATTGGAGCTTAACACTAGAACGCCCGGATGGAGTCGATTCGACTCCAATCATGTAACTAAACTTCAATTCGAACCAGAAAAATTTTCTTGAAATAATTTAAATCTAATCCACGCAAATTTACGTTAAATAAATCATTTAAATAATTTTGAATAAAAATTCTGGTGAGAAATATTATTTTCAAACTTGAGTAGAATTTCCGGGCGTTCTAGTGTTAATAGCTCCCACATAAATATGCGAGTCACAAATAATATTTATTACAAAAAATTTTAAACATTGCGTGTTTTATAATTTTAGTATTAATTTTAAACTTTTAAAAGATTATTTCAATTATGAGGAAAATTTAAAAATTGTATATGTGTATTAGAATCAAATCAAATCAACTTTTCAATGTAAAATAAACTTTTGCAATTTTCGAAGCAAACTGTTTATTTTACATTTTACTTTAAAGAAAATTATTGCTTAAATAAATAATTAACGAAATATTTTCCATATTTCCTACAAACATTCTATGACAAAACGTCACTTCTGAAAATTTTACAACAAAATTATGGGGATTAATGAATTGAAATCTGATGCTTATGAACACTGGTAACGAGTAAGTAATTTAACACTTCAATTTACTTTCGAATAAATGCATAGCGTTTGAATATGTGATGAAATTTGAAGTGTTTATGATTAAATATTACAAAGTAAGACAGCAGTTGGTTTTATGTTTAAGTTATATTATATTTAAATAATCAAAGAAACCAATTATCGTGTCGTGTTCTTTAAGTTTCAAAGAATGTCATTTTATCAGCCATACTTCTAGACGGCATGGATAACTTTACCTGTATGGATGATATATTACGGAATTATCTTAGAACTATATTTAATAAAACTTTAAAGTTTATTTATTTGAGCTAATTTGTACATTTGCATAACATTTAAATATTCAAATAATTAAAACAAGATATAAATAAAATCATCGAATTTCAATGACTGTTAAATCGGCTTATTAAACTTCTTCTACAGTTAAAATATCATTAAAATTTGAAACTTGAAATGTAAGCATTTATACAATTTCTATTATTTCTATACCATTTCTATATGTGTAAATATTTTTAATTATAAATGGATTGTTTGAATTCCATGCAGGGCTGCCACGGGTGACTATTTTTATATTCTGTGCACACCAGTATTTTTCTAATGTTAATTTTTAAATACATTTCTGTTGCAAAAGTTGTTAAAGTTAATCTAGTAGTTCTCGAACTACAGTTATATTTATCTTGTTCTTTTTATTAATTTTTAACCCTTTGCGGTCTATAAAACTATTAATATCAATAAAACTTTATTAATCCCTTAACACTTTCTGGCGCAGGGCAATTTCATTGCTTAAGTGTTGAAATTAATGACTGACACTGGAATTTGAAAACAACTTTATTTGTAAATACGAAAACGCTATATTTCACGCATTCAGTAAACCGTAATATTCTTAAACAAAATTCCGGTGCCAATGTGGTGTTTGGGAATGAAAATTAAGTGGTATATCTATGAAACCACCGCGCCGCAAAGGGTTAAATCTTAACCTTTTCTTTTATTTTTCCTTGTTTTAAGTTTAATCTTTTATTTATATTTTCTTTTTTTTTATTTAAGTAGTTTTTACTACAGTTTAACATTTCTTTCCCTATGGTTCCACACGTTGCAAGACTATTCACAGTTAATTCCGAGAGTAAAGTTGACTGCAACTAAGCATCCCATCAAACGAATAACAATCTGCTCGCAATCTGTTGTCAAAGTGTCTATTGAGTATTTCCATGAGCACTTGTCGTGTAAGTCACATTTCTAGTAACTGCTAAATTATTGGCCACCGTTATTTCCGAAAGGTTTGCATGGTCTTATTCGATTAATGAAATATCTCTGATAAAAAAGATTCCATTTATTCGTTCTAAAATACTGGTATTCAAAATCGTAGTATGTGACTTACACCAGGGGTGCAAAAATCTAGGCACCAGAGGGTAGTCTCTCACCACTAAAATTTTAAAATTTAAACTTTCGCTCAAAATTTAATAGCATTATAGCAGGAATTTTACACGAAATATTAAACGAAGAAAAACGAAATAAATTTTGCGGTGAGAAACTGCCGGCTGGCGCCAAAATTTTTGCACCCCTCACTTACACGACATGTACTCATGGAATTACCCTATTAAGATTTTCTATTTTAAGAAAGTGGTGCCAGATGGAATTAAAAAATAGTCGCCTGTGGCAGCCCTGTTCATGCAGTGTAACTTAATTAACGAAGGTTTGTTTTTTACACAAAATATATTTCAATTTATTTTGGCGTCTATAATTATAGAATAATTAGATGTTTAACAATCATTCTCTGTGCCGCTAAATTATGAGCCCATGGAGCGCGAGCTTGCCCAATTTTAATTGATGTATTTTTTTTAAATTATTTTATCGCTGAAATGAAATTTGGTTTTATTAAAATTCTCAAAACAGTTATGTTTGATAAATAGTAAGAATATCAATTAGACTTACAAGAGCACTGAAATCCCCTTCAGTAAATGCATTGTTAAATTCCACTCAAAAAGAAATTTCTACATATTTTTCTACCTGTTTAAAGGTCCTGAATTAATAAATCCCTTGGTGTCAAATGTAAGCTTTTCTTGACATTTAGTTTTTTACACTTTTCATTGTTAGCAATTCTTATGTTTTTAAAAATAAATAAGAGTACTCTTATGTAGAATAATCTAATATAAGAATATCATTTTATAATTTATAAAATTATAATGATTAAAAAATTTGCTCAAAAAAAAATTCAATTTCGAATTATTATTTGTAGCCATTTGCCCCCACCCCCTCTCTTTCTGCACACAGACACACAAAATGGAAAAATTGCATGTGCTATTTTAATTAAAATTTTTAGAGCACACCCGATATTTTTTTAAGTTGGCGCTACTGGTGTCATTTTACGTAATTCTAAACTTATACGCATGATTTCATCGGTCATTTTGATTGCTAAACTATATGGCCATTAACGACTGGACACTTTGAGTTTTAGACATTTTGTCGAAGATTTAAAAATATACTTTTTGGATTTTTCTGGAATTTCAGGATTATAAAGATTATGCTTGACTTTATATTTATCAAGGTCCGTTTAATAAGAAGGACATTTAGGGGGGGGCACAAAAAAAATAACTTTTTGGATTACTCTTCATCGAAATGCACGAAATGATTTATCGCTGCAGAATACAAATACCGTATTTACTCGTGTATAGGGCGCACGCGTGTATAAGGCGCACCCCTACTTTACAAGTAAAAATGGCGATTTCTTAAAATCTCGTATATAACGCGCACTATAAATTTGATACGCTAATGAAGAATGACCAAATGAATTTCAGTAATAAAAAAGTCGAAACAAACATTACACCAGACCAGAAAACAAGACAAAAATGCATTTTTAGACTTCGGGTTGTAAGAGAATGACGAGAAATAGGAATGAGTGATGGTAAAGTGAACTGCTAATTAGCGTTTAGATAATGTCATTAGCTCTGTTGTATAAAAAATTGTATGGAATGAAATAAATATGCAGTAATACTTCAATTAAGTAACACTTTCCGAGTTTTAATATCTTTTTTGAATAATTTCTTGTTTTATATGTATATTGTTCGACTGCATCCAACAGTAAAAAATTATTCCGTGTATAAGGCGCACCTAGGATTTTTACCCTAATTTTTTGGAAAAAAGTGCGCCTTATACACGAGTAAATACGGTAAATAGACAGTAAAAAGTCATGCTCATACAATGAGCTAGGTATGACTATGTTTAACATTCTGCAAATAAGTTCAATTAAACTAATAATTATTCAAAACATGTAATGAATTAGCGTTTTAGAGGAAAACCGACACTTCATCAGCTTTTTCATTGAGCCACCCGTAAAAATTAAAAAAATGTGTAAATTTGTCACCAGCCTCCTTTTTTTAAAGTGTATAACAGTATTTTACGGCAGAATAAATTTTTTCTTACCATTTTTTATCTGAAAGAGTAGAACATTTGTATATTGCTCGACTGCATCCAACAGTAAAAAATTATTCCGTGTATAAGGCGCACCTAGGATTTTTGCCCTAATTTTTTGGAAAAAAGTGCGCCTTATACACGAGTAAATACGGCAAATGTCTAATGTACAACATGTTTACAGATTTTTGTAAGAATTGCATTTTGTAAGAATTCATGAAGATAAGGCGGTTTTAAAAAATTACCATTATAATTTAAGCATAGATTATGAAACACTTACCAACACATTCAGAATAATGTCTGAACCGTTTAAAAAATAATATATAAATATATATATCTATATATAATATTACGGCTCATTTCACCACATGGAAATGTATAATGCATTTTAAAACCGAATTTCAGCTGTTCCCATCTATAATCGAACAAGTATCCGAATTTTTTAGAAGCCTTGTAAATGATACATAGATTAGATACATAGATTGATACATAGATACATAATAACATGCATTCCAAAATTAAATTCATTTAAGAGATACATATACTTCAGAAAATTTCCCTTGAGAAATTTCCTCTAATATATAAAATGGTTACTGGAATACTTTTGTGCAGTTCTGTAAATCATATACAGGGTGTCCCAAAAGGTCGTTTACAAACTTAACATGCTGCTCTGTCATATCATGATGAACAATATTAAATAGGAAACTAAGGGTCCCAAACGTCTTCCAAAGGAGATATGCGCCATTAAAGTTTAGGGTCCAAAAATTCAAATGATTATAAAAAACAGAAAAATTGGTCGATTCGTTTCCTTTTTTCACTAAAACTATTCTTTATGTCAGTATTTTCTTGAAAATAAATTATGAAGATAAATTTTAAAAAATGTCGATAGAAGGCGCTTTAGACTTTGGAGTAACGATAAACTAGTTTTTACCATTATTTTTTGCATCTGATTAAACTTTTTTAGAAGCTTAGACATAAACTTAAATTTTGAGCTCAAAATCTAAATCGTTGAAAGTGGTTAAGTAGCGCAAACTGAATTGAGGGGCGAGGTTCAAATTTCAAATGATTATAAAAAACGGAAAAACTGGTCAATTGATTTGCGATTTTCACTAAAATTATTCTCTATGTCAGTATTATCTTGAAAATAATTTATAAAGATAAAATTCAAAAAATGCCGATAGAGGGCGTTTTAGACTTTGGAGTAACGCACAACTATTTTTTTCCGTTATTTCTTGCATGTCATAATTTTTTTTTAGAAGCTTAGACATAAACTTAAATTTTGAGATAAAAATCTGAATCGTTGGGAGTGGTTTAGTAGCGCAAACTGAACTGTGTTCAATGGAGGTGGGGAGGTTCAAATTTCAAATGATTATAAAACACGAAAATTTTTTTCGGTTTTCGCTAAAACTATTCTTTATATCAATATTTTCTTGAAAATAAATTTTACAGATATCTTTCAAAAAATTCCGTCAGAGGGCGCCTTAAACTTTATAATAACCAACAACTATTTTTAACCGTTATTTTTTGTATCTAATAGAATGCTTGTAAAAGTTCAAACTTAAATTTTGTGCTCAAAATCTGCATCGTTGTGAGTAATTAAGCTGCCAAAAATTGAACTGCGTTCAAGGGGTGGGGAAGGTAACATTTCAACTCCTGAACACAGTTCAGTTTGCGCTTCTTAAGCCCTTCTATTGATTTAGACTTTGAGCACAAAATTTAAGTCTAAACTTTTGCAAACATTTAATTAGATTAATAAAAAAAAAGGTTAAAAATAATTCTTGGTTATTCTAAAGTTCAAGGCGCCCTCTAACGGATTTTTTTTAATTTATCTTTAAAATTTCTTTTCAAGAAAATATTGACATAAAGAATAGTTTTAGCGAAAACCGACCAATTTTTCCGTTTTTTATAATCATTTGAAATTTGAACCTCCCCACCCCCATTGAACACAGTTCAGTTTGCGCTACTTTGCCACTCCCAACGATTCAGATTTTCATCTCAAAATTTAAGTTTATGATTAAGCTTCTAAAAAAAATTCATGAGATGAAAAAAAAAAAAAAAAAAAAAAAAAAAAAAAAAAAAAAACGGAAAAAAATATTTGTACGTTACTCCAAAATCTAAAGCGCCCTCTATCGGCATTTTTTGAATTTTATCTTTATAAATTATTTTCAACATAATACTGACATAAAGAATAATTTTAGTGAAAATCGCAAATCAATTGACCAATTTTTCCATTTTTTATAATCATTTGAAATTTGAACCTCGCCCCGCAATTCAGTTTGCGCTACTTAACCACTTCCAACGATTTAGATTTTGAGCTCAAAATTTAAGTTTATGTCTAAGCTTCTAAAAAAGTTTAATCAGATGCAAAAAATAATGGTAAAAACTAGTTTATCGTTACTCCAAAGTCTAAAGCGCCTTCTATCGACATTTTTTGAAATTTATCTTCATAATTTATTTTCAAGAAAATACTGACATAAAGAATAGTTTTAGTGAAAAAAGGAAACGAATCGACCAATTTTTCTGTTTTTTATAATCATTTGAATTTTTGGACCCTAAACTTTAATGGCGCATATCTCCTTTGGAAGACGTTTGGGACCCTTAGTTTCCTATTTAATATTGTTCATCATGATATGACAGACCAGCATGTTAAGTTTGTAAACGACCTTTTGGGACACCCTGTATAAAATATATATATGCAAAAAACTAAAATTTAAAAACGCGTACCGAATTTTAAAACGTACTCTTCAGCAGTTATTACGCAAATACAGTACTGTAACCGATTTCTTTTGTGTGCCCCTGTAAAATTATAAAAAATGTTATGAATGTTCTGTTTCAACGTGATCGACTTACCTCCACACTTTTCCATACATTCTTCTTCTGAAGCAAATCTGTTATCGTTGCCGTCGCATCCGCCATAGATGAAAGTTTTGCAAGATTTACTTTCATAATCATAGAAATACATTTCAAAATAACCGCGACACATGCCTTCCTCTGGTTCGAGGACGCAGTTGCTTTTGTCGAAATCTATAAATTAGGAAATTTGATAAGTCTTTAAAAGCTGCATCTTTAATAACAAATACTACCTCTGACAATAAAGTTCGGGGAATGAATTCAGAACGACCTAACTGGCAACACTGGGGAAAGAAAACCTGCACCTGCATAGTGGCAAGTGTAGACCATCTTCACCCACCATTGTTCATTTGAGCGACGTTTATGCTCTGTGTAAGACGTACTTTACAAAGTACTTGTTCAGTGTGTTGGTTCTTAACTGAGAACAGGAAAATGAACGAAAAAAAGGTCAGTTTAAAGTTTGGTTTTAAGCTTTGCAAGACACCGAAAGAAATTCATGAGAAATGGTACAAATTGAACATCCACTATACTTGTCAGATCTCAATCCTCCAGACTTCTTCCTATTTCCACTACTCAAACTCTCTTTTAAAGAGATTTGACTATATTGCTGATATCCAACGAAACGTGACGAAGCTTTTGAACTTCATCCCAAAAGAAGACTTCTTGCGAATTTCCCAGGACATGTATAGCAGATCTCCGCGGTGCATAGTTATAGGAAATGACTATTTTGAAGGATGGTATGGTAGCTTTCGTTAATATTTCATCTACATTAATGCTACAGGACTATTCACTGAACTTTATTGTCAGAGGTAGTATATATATATATATATATATATATATATATATATATATATATATATATATATATATATATATATATACATATATATATATATATATATACATTGGCTATGCAATCTAAAGCAGGTTTAGAAACACATTAATTATACAACTAGGCTCTTATAGCAGATTCAGATTCAGCTAGGTGAGGAGGCCTACTAATTGGTTTGAGCTCAACTAGCCCCACCCAGCAATGTAAGGCTCTTATACCAATAAAAATAACATTCAAATTAACCACCAATACCCTTCCGCAGTTCATGTAAGGTGTAGGCCAGTGTTCTCGCTGACATTTGACCAACGTTAGTAATTTGGCTAATTAAAAATAAAAAACATTCGCCAAATGAGAAAAGTATTAGCAAAATAAATTGAACAAGTTGCACAAAAAAAAAAACTTTAATCCTTTAATTTTTTTTTTTAATACGTTCTAAAATAACCCCAAGTTTCTATAACTGTGACAGCGATTGTTTTAACCTAATTTCAACTATCCGCTAAAAATATATTAAAAGTATGTATACATTAAATATATATGCATATGGAAGAAAAACAAAAAAGAAAAAAAGGAAAAGCAAAAATTGGGCATTAGCAATTTGGCGATCCTAATCGCTTGTTTACTCGCCAAATGAAGAATTTAGTCGCAATTTGCCGCATTAACGAGCGACACCGAGAACACTGGTGTAGGCTGTTGTTGCTATAAATTATGAATTCTATAAATTATGATATTTATTAAATCATTTAAAAATGTAAGTTTAACAATAACACAGGTACCATAATACATTTATTTATATTTTATATATGAAGCTTACTGTTTTAAATACCTGAATCTTGGCATGAAACTCACATGAAGATATTCAAATTTTACTATTATTAAGTCATTTTTATCTGTGAAGTCTATATGACGAAACTCATGTATATGTTTATATGTAATAATAAAAAAATCGTAATTTATCTTAATTAATTATTTCCAAATTCTAACAATATATTACTTTTAATCCTGTCTTTTAATAATATCTTAACATATTTATTATATTTTAATCCCATATCTTTAACCCTTTAACGATCATAACATTTTTGTTGCTAAGATGTCGAAATAAATGAATGACACCGGTAATTAAGAACAAATATATTTCTAAATAAGAAAACGTGATTTTTCACATACAAAATAAAAGGGATATTTTTAGATAAAAATACCGGTGTCAGTGTTGCGTATCGGAATTAAAATTTTGTGGTTTCGTGGCGAAACCAATGAAAGTTAAAGGGTTAACCAAAGCTTTTCTTATATTTTTTATTCTTAACATCTTAATCTGTTAAAAGCAACACATTCCCTAAAACCTATTAATTTATTTTTTGCTTTCATTTGTTTCTTAATACCTTTTATTTACATTTTAAAATATTATTTCATAGACCATAAGCCTTTGCGGAAAGATGCGTAAACCGCATTACATAAGATATCTCCCTGATAGACTGTGAGAACTGATTTTTTTTCTCTCGCCCGATTTAGCTTCCGCATTGATTAGTTACTCGCCAGCTAAAAAATTTTTTTCGCCGCCATGAACATTGTTGTCCGATCTAGCATTCTTAACCTTTTTGTATAAAATGACATTATCATGGCTTTCAAGAAAGAATTTGATGTTTTTTGAGTTGCTGCAATAATCCGCGTCACCTGGATATAGCTTTTTCAAAATAGTGTTTCTTCTCTAGTATGTAACATTTTTATGCTGTTTTGTGTGGGTAATAAGGCCTCGATATGAGACCAAAAAACTAATGGATTTTTTTCCCATCTACTGTCATCGAAATAAAGTATTAATGCTATACACGACCTGTTTATTTACACAAGCACTGTAAAAGAAAAAAAAAGTTAATTCTAAGGCAAACATTGCTGGCAGCAATGTTGCCAGCAATGTTGCCAACAGTTTTTGTTGTAAAAATTGCAGTAAAATTAAATGTAATAAAAAAATTACATGTAATTTTACTGCAATTTTTAGATAAAAACTGCTGGCAACATTACTGCCACAGTTTTTGCCGTAAATTTAACGGATTTTTTTTTTTTACAGTGAGTAATTTCTAATGGAATTTAACATTTGCTCTCACTATGACCTAACCGTTTTATTGCAAGTTTGTAGAGAAAACCATTTCATTGATACCATGAAATATTGTCCTACGCAAAGGTAAACGTTATTACATTTGTTGAAAACTATTGAAAAACACAAAATCCAAGATTGAAGCATTTAACTTTAACGGTTCTTGACTTATAAAAATTTAAATACTTAAAATTATTTTAAAAGTTTACGATGGAGAAAGACGCATTTTGACATGAAATCCTTTTCCATGTCATGACAACCATTGCGTGAAAGCTAAATTTTGAAAACAAACGAAAACGAAAAACTAATATTATCTCGTCTAATTAAGATCGAAACATCATTTTAATGTCATTTTAAACATAAAACTAGACGTTGGAGGCCACCGTAATACTTACCCATCATTTATATGCATATGAAAATAAAGTATGTGAAAACTATTTATATAATGTATTTCAATTCCAAAACTAAATTTAAATGTTGTTAATACACATAGTAATACTCTATTAATGAATTGCTGATGCACCAATTTCAACAAATTATATAAAACGCCAAACTACTCAAGAACTACCAAACTACGTAAAAGAAACATCCTTATAACTCCAAAAATAATAATCATATTAACTAACAGTTTGCTGCGTCAGATTAAGCGTCTCATTTTCAATTAAAATATACCTCTGAATTGAAATTTGAAGTAAATACATAGTCATGAAAAATCGAAGAATGTGGAAAACAATATTACAAATATCTCAAAAACTAATAATCCGATCGACTTCGTTTTTTATGCAAAATTTGTGTTTTTTTATTGCCTTTTACATGTATTCCTTAAAATAAAAAAAATCGAAAATTTTTATATACCTTTCATCAGAACGAATTTTTTAAGAATCCGGAAAAAATAGTTCCGGATAATCGAGGTTGCTGATATTCAATAGGCTTCGTCCCATTCTTACCTACTAAGTACATACAAAATTTCAAGTCTCTATCTCAATTTGTTCGTGAGATAGAGAGTTTACAGACAGACAGACTGACAGACAGACAAACAGACAGACAGAAGGACGACAAATTTTTTTTTCTAAAAATATGTTTTTCGAAATCTCCAGTGTCTAAAACGTGTAGATCCGTCAAAAAAATTTTTCGATTTTCAAAACGATTGCAAGACTTATTCTATACTACGTATGATGGGTAAGTAAAACAGAGTAAGTTTTAATACAATGAATTTATTTTTGGAAAATTAGAAGATTTTTCTGTTCCTTAACCTCTTGAGGTCGAGCAACATGTATGCGTGCCGCAAAGAGGCTGAAGAATCCTTGTTTATTCCCACCAGTAAAATTTTACTGTAAAACTTGCATTATTTAATCGGAGCATTTTCTCGATTTAATAATTCACAAATTTTTGTGTTTAAAAACTGATGGCAAAACATTGAAAAATTTCGTAAAAGGCTCCCGTCGTGAAGAGGTTAAAGCCCCATAAATGGAGGTTTACTTTGTCCGAAAGATATGTTTTACATATATCTAACACAGAAAAGAATTTCTTTTAGAAAATAAATAAATAAATAAAAGTCTTATTTAGTACGTAATGCTAACAAAATATTAGATTTACAGAAAGCGCTATTAGTTTTTCTTAAATTATTTAATAAAATAACTGAATTTAATTTCTTATATTATAGCTTCGAAATGCAAGTATTTCTTAATTCTTTTAATATTGTATGTTTTTAACTCCTTGTTAAATGAAATAAAACATATATTCACTCCATTTATAATTGGGTATTTCCATGAGCACATGTCATGTAAGTCCCATACAACGATTTTAGATACCAATATTTTAGAACGAAAAAAAGTGACTTATTTTATCAGAAATATTTCATTAATTGAATAAGGCCATACAAAGTTTTCGAAAATATAAGTGGCAAACAATTTAGCGTTACTAAAAATGTGACTTACACGACAAATGCTCATTTAAATACCCAATTAAAATTCATCAACATAATGTTGAATATTATATAAATTTTATAAACATGTTACTATATTTATTTATCGATTCAGCTATGCCCTTTCTGTAATACTGGGCAACGATATTTAATCGCAGTTTACAAACTAAACAGGTATTCTCTAGAAAGATAAATAAAAAAATATATATATTAAATAAAACTTTTTCTTTGAATCTGAAGTCTTTTTAAGATTGTATATCATTGATGTTATGTACAAAATTAATTTCCAGTCAATGATTTGAAAAGTAAATTAAGACTTATGTTCTTCGCTCTTGAAACTATTATAACAATACAACTATTCATTCATCGGTAATAAAAAAACGCAATTACATCATAGATGACAGAAAAAGTTCTTTTTGAATAGTGATACTTTTAGGGACTATTAAATAAGGTTCACAAATAGAGATATACAGATTTAAAAAAAAAAAAAAACTTTTTAAGCACCAAATTTAATTATGACATACCTGAATTTGCAGAATCACAAACTGTATATTTTTAAAGTACTGAATGATATACAGATTTCTCAAAATATTTTATTGTAAAAACAAGGTGCAAAAATCTAGGAACCAACGGGTATTTTCTCACCACTAAAATTCGCTTCCACTAAAATTTTTCCATAGCTAAGGCGCGCCACACATCAGTGAGACATTGAACGAAAAAACATGAAACATGCGACAATTTCATCCGAATAACAAAGAAAAAACCAGTTTGACTGCGTCCTGTTGCATGATTTTGGACGCATGTCGCGAGCCTAAAATTTAATAGCATTCTAACGCCAATTTAACACGAAATATAAGTCGAATTTTTTTTTTTTTATGACAGACTGGCTGTTGGCCAGTTAGAATCCAGTTGGTTTTAGTTGTTAGAATCTTGCACCTCTGTTGTAAAAGATTTAAGTTATATAATCGGGTATTTCCATGAGCACTTGTCGTGTAATTCACATTACTAATTGTTGGCCACCGTTTTTTCGAAAGATTTGCTTTGTTTTATTGAATTAATGAGATAATCTTCGATAAAATAAGTCATATTTTCCGGTTCTAAAATATTGGTATCCAAAATCGTAGTATGTGACGTACGCGGCAAGTGCTCATGGAAATACCGCATTGTAAAAATTTCTCAATTACTTGACCACATAATCTGGAAGGCATTTTGCAAACTATGATGAAAATAACAGCACAGCTGCCAACTTTTACGCATTTCTGCTACCACTAAAATTGGACAGAGATTTTCGATTTGCTTAATCTCATGATATCGACAATTAAATAAGACAATATTTACTATAAAATGTTTGTTAATAATATGTTAATAATATGTTAATAACATACATAATATACTATAATATGTTAATAACATTTATTACGTGCGGAAATTAGCAAAAATATTGACATATGTATATTTTCCTTTAGAACAAAGAAACATTATGCTATTAAGTAATGAAGTCTTAAGATACGAAAAAAAAATCTAGCAGTTTAGTTTTGATCAGAAAAGAATAAAAGACCACATATGCGGACATAGGTAGCGAAGATATTAATATATATATATATATATATATATATATATATATATATATTCTAACTAAAATTTTTATCCTAATATAAAACTTTCAAACATACAACAAAATTTTTCAGTAGCTATTATACTAATAAAATTTAACTTTACCTGCTAAAGCCAAAGCTAAAACACACAATAGAATTATTATCTTCATCTTGTCAACTTTGTATGCCTTGTTACGATTAAGAGAAATTTAAAGATTTTAGCAGTATATATAGAAGTTATCTTCTTTACCTTCTGCTAATATTCGCACGAGTATTTCGAACTACACTATCAGTAGACGAGATTGTTGAAATCTGACATTATGATATAAGGCTGAGAAATTGTGCATACTTAATATATCATTAAACTTGTAACTGCAATAGCAAAAAAAAAAAAAAAAAAAAGGAAACGAAATTATTTTTAACGATGACGATAATTTTCACAATTTTCAAGCTATGTTTTTGCGACTTTGAAAAAAAGTTGCTCTATACATTTAACTAACATAATATGCAAATGAAATTTTAATAGCGTAGACGCATGCGTAGTAGAAAATTATTTAGTAAACCTGCTCATTTTTCATACAGTTTTTATTATTTTTAATTCTGAATACAGGGTCTTATGTACAATGTTGATTGTCATATTTTCTGAAAAGAACATTGTGTTTTATGAAGAACTCTGCAAATTATAAGCAAAATACTTGGAAAAATTTGTGGCCGTTTTCATAAAACCCTTTATTTCTGTACGTGTTTGCATGCTATATTCATAAAAATCAACACAGTTTATTACAATAAGCCACTTAATCATAATCTGCAGTTTGAACTCTTTTGTTTTGACAGTGTTATCCAAAATATCTTTTTTCGTTTTCAATTTGTTGACAGTCCCCTGTTGGATTTCGGGCAAAACTCTTCACGAAAATATATGACATGTATTATTTGGTTTACAAACTGGAGTTTCAGAATAATTCCTTATGTATATTTCTAAATATTTAACAAAACGTCTAAAACCTCAAGTTTCAAAAAATTTTTTTGCTGAGACTGTACACTACACAATTTCATATATAGAATTTTCTTCGACGCACTGCAAACAATTCTATAAGGTTTTCTTTCCTTTATTAATTAGATAAAAAAAGTAACGTGTTTTACTAAAAAACATTTAAACCAGAATAATTATGATGATTTTTCAATACAGATTTAATTATTTCGGAGCCAGTACATGCACTATTTTTTATAGAAATTCCGCGCGAGATTTCGGCTTTTTTTTAACCCTTTGGGGACGAGCGACAAGTATATGTGCCGCAAAAAGGCTTAAGAATTCTTTGTTTTCCCCACCAGTAAAATTTTACTGTAAAATTTGCCTTATTTAATCGAAGCATTTTCTCAATTTAATAAGATACAAATTTCTGTTTTTTAAAACTGGTGTCAAAACATTAAACATTTCGTAAAAGACTTCCGACGCGAAGGGGTTAATAAGAGATTTTCTGTAAGAAATTACTGGTCTGGAAATTCCCTTTAAAGTGGCAACCGTGCTGTATATATATATATGTGTATTGACAGATCGCTTCGGAATTTAATCTTTATTCGGTTTTATTTAAAATAAATTTCTTTTGTAATTTTTGTTTTTAAATTACGGCACTATTTTCAATAATAATTTTTAAAAATACTGCAAATTTGTTAATAAGAAATCTGAAAAAATCCACCTTGGAATGTTATATAACCCCCATTTCCCCTGAGGGGCATACTATTCTGATGCAATTGGGTAGACACTGAATTTCAATGTTAGCCTGATACATTCTGAAACATGACGCAAACATATGTCCCGAAATTTCTTATTTATTATGGAGACTGTTCCAAGAAAAATAGAATCGTAACCGGAGTTGTATATAAGGAAGTTTTTACACTTTCTATAAGACTTTTTTATGTATCATTTTAAAATATTTAATTAAATAAGGTTCTCAGCTTCTTATGCATTTTAACACATTAACCTTCCGTCTAACAGACGGGTCCATTGGACCCGACAGCAATATTTCTGGTGTCGATGGTAAAATGAGAAATTGTCGATTGACACCGGAATTTATAAAGGACTTGTCTAGATATTACGAATTCCTTAATTTAAGCTTTCATTGTAAAAGCAAAATTATATTAAAATATTATTGGTGCCGTTTGCAAGTTTGGAATTAAAATTAGGTGTTGCCGTAGATAAATGGGTGTTTTGTCTGGTAGACGGAAGGTTAACATTAATTTTTTACACAACTCTCATAAAGATTTGTCAAAAATTAAATATAAGTATTTGATCCACAGACCAGTTAATTTACATGCTTGGTAAAGCATATTAAAAAAACTAAAAATTTAAAATCGTAGAAATTTGGAAAATTGCGAAAATGTTAATGTGAAATTATCAAATTTATGAAGTGGGACTCGGTTGTAACCGAGTATGTAAACATCAAAACAATTAAAATTTTATATTGAAAGTGAACTTACTTTAAGATTTTAAGGGGAAGCAGTCGCGTTTGTGTAAATATGAATTCACACCGGAATGTTTGAAAATTTTATTTCGAAATACCGGAAAGTAATTTTACAATTCTTTCTCATAAAATATTAATACATTAAATTTAATTATTACTTACCCATCATACTTAGTATAGGGTAAGTCTTGCAGTCGTTTTGAAAATCGAAAAAAAAAATTTTGACGGATTTGCACGTTTTCGACATTGGAGATTTCGAAAAACATATTTTTAGAAAAAAAAAATTGCCCACCGTCTCTGTCTGTCTGTCTCTAAACGCTCTATCTTCCGAACGAATTGAGATAGAGACTTGAAATTTTGTATGTACTTAGTATGTAAGAATGGGACGAAGCCTATTCAATAACAGTAACCTCGATTATCCGGAAATATTTTTTTCGGACTCTTGAAAAATTCGTTCTGATGAAAGTTACATAAAATGTTTCGAATTTTTTTATTTTAAGGAATAATCGTAAATGGCAATAAAAAAAAAAAAAAAAAAAAAAAAAAAATTGCACAAATTTTGCATAAAGAACGAAGTTGGTCGAATTATTAGTTGTCGAGATATCTGTAATCCAGTTTTCCACATTCTTCGATTTTTCATGACCCTGTATTTCATTCAAATTTCAATTCAAAGATATATTTTAATTGGAAATGATACGCCTAATCCAACGCAATAAACTGTTGGTTAAAAAGATTATTATTTTTGGAGTTATAAGGATGTTTTTTTTTTCGAAATTCAGTACTACTTCAGTAGTGAGGCGAGTTGTATAATTTATCGATAGAGATTCATCAGCAACTAATTAATACAGCATTACTATGCACAATAAAAATATAAATACACGTCTAAATTTTGTTTTTTAATTGCAATCCATTTTATAAATAGTTTACAAATGTATTATTTTCATATATTATATATGCACATATATGATGGGTAAGTATTACGGTGATCCCCAACAACTAGTTTTTTTCTGGTGCAATTCTTATATAATGGGATGAAATATAATGATGGGATGTAACATATTCCATCACCCCTCAAAGGATTAGAATGATGTATTATTAAAAATTGGGAATTAATTTCAAAGGTATAATCATATGTTAAATATGCACTTTTAAGAAAATGTGATACTTTCCATTAGCGAGGCCTCACCGTTACACTTACAATAGACAATACAATAACCTCGCTACAATAACCTCGTTATAAATAAAATCCGTTAAACAGAAATCAATTCAAAATCGTGAAATTTGTAACATAAAATACGCATGCATAAAATAAAAACACCTTAATTTCCCGTAAGATAACTCGCAACTCAAACAATTCTGTTTCGACCCAGAAAGTTCATTCAATAATTTAACTTAAATATACACCTCGATGCTACATTTTGCTTTTGAAAATTTCCTGGTGTAAACTGAATTATTTGAGCTGCGGGTTATTTACAGAAAATTACGGTAGAAGGAAAATGTATTTTAATTCCGGTAGTAAATTTTTTGTGTAATGTATGCACGAGAGAAAAATTAATTTGAATAACATTTAAATAGTAATAATAATAATAAATATAGGTAAACAAAAACTCAAGCGTAGCTTACTTTTTTTATTTTTTCTCAGTATTTGAATTCTTTAATTAAAATGTGTGTAGTATTACTTTGTGCAAAGCATATTGTTCATTAAAATTTTCGTACTTTCCTAGGTACACTGTAAAAAATTTTTGGAACGTTATTCAAATTAGCAGGAACCTTCCCGATATTATCTGATATATCAGAGCTGTTTTCACTTTCCGATAGAATCAGGAAATTTTCCGAAATTTTCGGTTTACTTTCCGAAATGAACGAAATCGTAGCTAACGCATGCGCAGTCCAACTATTTCTCAAGTCGAGTGTTTCTGCAACCACGAGAATCGGAAGTGATATGTTCCCGCCTGATCACCACTTCGATGTTCTAAAGAATTTTTCTTGCATAAACAAAGTAAGTTAAGTTTGTGTTATATTATTATTTACTTTTGAGTTTAAAGTTATAATTCAATTTTATTAATATTTATTTTTAACTTGTTTACCAGTTTAATTCAGGTGATTAATTTAGTATTGCATATTTCACTGATGTCCATGAAATTCAGTTTGAAAGGTAATAGAAGTAATACCTATTTTTAAAAAAATGATGATAATACTTTAACATTTACTAAGAAAAAGGATAAATTTCTTACTTGTAAATACATTAAAATATATACATTTCTAGTTTATTTATGGGTGATTCCACAGTATTGCGTACATGACATTTACAAAGTTCATTGAATTATTTGTTTATAAGATACTGAGCTGAATGAATAATTTGAATTGTTACTATAAAAGATAAATTCTTCAAAATATATTTATATGTTACTGAGAAAAGAATTTAAATTCGAAACAAATCACAAATTATAGACGTTGCAGACATGATGTACGCAGTTTCTATTTTGAAAGTTTTTATACTTTTTAGAAAATGTCAATTTTATTTAAAAAAATATTTTTGATAAGAATTGAATGTATGTATAAATTAATTAATATTAGCAATATTTTATTTTTTATAGTTTTTTTAAATGTAGAATTAGTCATTGAAGTTTATGAGTTGCAGACACGACATAAATGCCTTTCATATTAAACGTAACAAAATTTAGATACAAATATCTTTATAATAATAATGCAGTTTTAATATAAATGTAAATATACACATTTGTATGTATTTTAATGATATAATACATAAATGATCCTTATTTTATATTTTTATCTATTTAAATTAAAAAACAAAAAGAAAAATTTAACAAGAAAGCTGGGAGCTCTGCCGTTTGCCAATTAACATTAGCAAGTATTATCAATAATGTTATATATATATATATATATAGAGAGAGAGAGAGCTATTGTTGAATCAGGGGGAGGGGGTGCTGTTTGAACCAGTGTTGGATAACAAGTTAACAGACCAAAACTAATGGGGGGCAGAGGGGGCACATGCCCTAGGCGCCAGGCGAAGGGAGACCATGTGAACCTGTTGTATTTTGATATTTCTCACGTTTATGTTTAACACGGTATTGTTAAACACGTCCTGTCTGGGTTATGCCAAAATACAGAAGAATTTAAGGATATGGCATAAAGATCCTGTATAAACCGGAATCTTTTAAAATTATTTCCGATTCCACTTACAAGATTAATGAATCAATATTTTACAAAAGAGAATACGTAGTTCAGTATTACATATTTTATTATTATTAATTTTAAATGAAGTAAGATATTAGAAAATTAGTAAAATTATATTTGTAAATATGCTTTACTGAGGAAAAGGGGGGGGGGCGCCAAAATATGTTTGCCCTTGGTTTAGCATACTAACTAAACGATCCAAAGGCGATTCTGCTATGTATTTTTCAAAAATCAAAGGTTTTCGGTTCCGAAAAAAAAATCGTCCTCAATCCGGAAATTTAGATAAAAAATATATTGCAAATTTCGTTAAATCGCCTCCGAAAAAAATCAATGTCGTAAATCATTCGCAGAAAAATCGTAAATAACGTTAGAGTTTCGCGCAAAAAACACGAATTTCTGTAGATAATCGTGAAAAAACTCAAATTTCGTCTGAAGATCGTGAAAAAAATGTGAATTTCGTCAAACAATAGTGAAAGAACAGAAATTTCATCAAAGATTCGGGAAAAAAAGCAAATTTCGGATGGAGATCACAGTTGAAACGAAAATATCATCAAAATACCTGCAAAAAAACACAAATCGAAAAAAAATCACAACTTTCGCCAAACGATCTCAAACATTCTGCAATTTTTGTCAAAAAATCACGAAAATTCCGCAAATTTCGTCAAAGGACCGTGAAAAATCCGCAAATTCCCTCAAAAAACTGTGAAAAATTTGCATATTTCATAAAAAAAAAACTAAAAAGTCCGATAGTTTCGTTCAAAGATCGCGAAAAATCCACAAATTTCGTCAAAAGGTCGCAGAAAAAACACAGAACCAAAAGTAATTTCCCTCCCCCCCCATTTCTCACACAATCTGCTGTATAACTTTTCAGAAAATTTGTTGCGAATTTCAAGGAAGTTTTTGCTTAGAATTAAGTTTGAAGATCCCTTTGACAAATTTGGCATTTTCCTGCAATCCTTTAAAGAATTTAGCGTTTTTTCCTCGATTATCAACAAAATTGCCGTTTTTTATGATATTTTAATGAAAATTTCGAGATTCTTTCATAAAATTCGTGTTTTTTAAGTGGCATTTTGATAAATTTAAGTTTATATGCAGGGGCGTGCAAAGAGAAAACTGTGCTCAATGCAAAATTTTAATTTAGTGTTCTTTTTCTTCTTACAGGCCAAAAATGATGTTGGTAGTAGAAAATCGGCACCCCTACTTTTCTGCACCCAGGGCGACTCTCCCTCCCCTTCCCAGGTCGCTGTTTATATGGCGATCCTTTCATGAAATTCGCAATTATTCCCCAGTCATTTTACAAAATTCGTGTTTATTCCGCAATCATTTTATGAAATTCGCGTTTACTTCACAATGATTTTACGAAATTCGCGTTTATTCCGCAACCATTTCACAAAATTAGTGTTTATTTCTCTATTTTTTAAAGAAATTTATGTTTTACAGCGAACATTTAAGAAAAAGCGAGTTTTTATTTCGCGATTCTTTGAGAAAATTGGCGTTTCTATCGAGATAATCTAACAAAATTTTCTGCAAATGATTGATGAAATTGATTGTGAAAATATGCATTTAGTCTTCCGTTCAAAAGCTATGAAAAATCGGTTATTAGTCTGGAAATTCGGAGATAACTATCCGAATTTCCGAGCTGATAAATGATTATTCATAACTTTTGGAATCGAATGTGTTAACTTTTTGGAAAATTCGAAACGGAATTACTCCGTTCTCGCGACAGAAAATTGCACGAAACTTGTCAATCGATTGCAGAAAAAAATGCGAAATTTGACGATCCATTGCGAAAAATATCGTGAATTCAATCAATTTGTCGCTGTAAAAAACTCGCAAAATATGTCATCCATTCACACGTGAAAATATCAGAAAATTTGTGATTTTTTTGTAGCGGGAGCCTCCCGCATACGATATTCTTTTGGGTGGGATTTCAAAATTTCCGGCTCGAATCCCGCCATCCCGCCCTGAAATTCAAGTCTTGAATGTGAATTTCTTTAAAATTTCTCAGAAAGAATATGTGAATTTTGTCAGAGTATAGCGAAAAGATTATGTGAATTTCGCCAGAAGATCACAAAAATAAAATGCAAATTTCAATGAAAAATCAGTAAGAAAATGCTACAAAACTAGAACAATCTCTTATGTTGTATAATTATTTTCAGAGGAAAAAATTTATTGAATTGAAAGACTGAAACCTTTCCCTTTTACGAATGTCAAAAATAGTCGCGAAACAAACATTCACACACACATATGCAAAAAAAGTCCTTCAGATTAATTTTAAGTGTGTGTGCGATGATTTTTCATTTTCAAAGGCTGCCAGAACATAAAATGTTTCAGTCCTATCAGAAAATCGCCATTTTCACATTCAGTTCATGCACTTGGCACACCATGTTAAAGAAGGCCAAATCATGCTTACAATAAATAAATAAAAAAAAAATATATTTTTTTTTCTAGAAATCATGGTTGAATGTAGCAGAAAATAAAGTTGAAGTGCCAGTTTTTTTTTGTCCATAAAATGAGGCATGAAGTACCTGAGCATTTAAAAAAGGTAATCCTTAAAGCTTTAATTTTGTTATATTTTAATTAAAATAAATATTTCAGACAAGTCAAGTCTCCAGATTTCAACAGAAAACTCTTAATTTTCACATGTTTTTCTATACTCCTGATTTTCGACATATTTCTCCTGATTTTATGCATATTTTTAAATATTCTATTACAGTAGACTCCCTAAAATCCCCACATAATTTACGAATATAAACTATGAAATATTTAGTTCAGATATAATTACAAAATTTGACTGTTTTAGTCTTATATCGATACCAAATATATTTCAATTTGTAATTTTGTTATTACTGAATTCCTGTTTTTTCATCAAGGAAAAATAAATTTAATTTATTTCTGAAAAATTTAAGATATTGCTGATATCACTGGTAATTACAATCTTACCAAATATATTTATGTATTAGTCAAGTTTTTTTTGGTTATTAAGTCTGACAATAAAACTTCCATATTTTATTATTTTGATATGAATTAGTAATGTGCCTTTATGAAGGCACAATGATTAATTTCGGAAAAGTACATTTCATCTGCATAATGAAAATGTAATCATACCTTAATAATTATTAACTTGAACTGCTTTTAATACTTTAATCATTTTGAAAATTATGTAATTTTTTATTATTTTAGTACATTAGTTATTTTATTTTTTATTATATTGTAAGCATTCATTATAGTTTTGACTGCATTATTAATTACATTTAAATTGCTTTTTAAAAAAATGTAAACAAAGCAATGACCAGAAATTTGCAAAATTCTAAAATCCGCACAACCTCTGGTCCCAAGCTGTGTGGATTTGATGGAGTCTACTGTATTTTACAATCAATTGTATTGTGATTCAGAAATGCAAAATTCCAGTACTAGTATAGGTGTAATTCTTTACTGTGATTGATCATAATAGAGTCCACTCCCTCTAATCTGCAACCCTATAATCCGCTCTATATTTTAGATGTAAACAAACAGTGTAATTCTCCTTTTTTTTTTAACCAAGATGCACACTTTGACTATAATAAAGGTTGGACTGTGCTGGTGAATTGAGAAATTTTTAATGCATTTCTGCATTTATTAAAAGAAAATGTTTTATGTATCTTATAAATAACTATTAAGACTGCTATCTTCTGAGCACATTTGCTGACTATGTAAAAGATAGCTAGCTCTTGAGGATAAATATCTTATTTTTTTAGAATAAACAAACTTATGTTACTAATCAAGAAATTCTGACTCTTAAGGGCATCAAGATTAAACTGCATAGCATAAATAAAAAATGATAAAGCAAACAACCATCACTGTGATTTTTGATAGATTTAAAAATAAAAAAAATAAAAAATTCCATTAATTTTATATTATTATATCATTTAAATGTGTTCCTATTGACTATAGCTTTTTATGCATAAAAAAGTATTTTCTTTCATTTCTGTGTTATTTATTTGCTGCATATTTACTACATTTGTTGATAAATTCCAAATATTAGAATGTAAACAAAGAAATGACCTATAATCTGCGAAATTCTATAATCCGCAAAACCCTTGGTCCCAACCTGTGCGGATTAGAGGGAGTGTACTGTAGTATTTTATGAGATAAACTACAATCAGATTCTTTAAAAACTATGATGGATTTTTAAGATTTACTGTTTTTGCATGTTTTGGATTATTAATAATTTGATTCATTTAAGGCTTATTTACGATTTTTACTATAGTTTGATACATGTTAACAAACTGCCACCTTCCCTGTAATATGTAGTCAATTTAAAATATGTTAAAACATCATATCGATCAACTACAAGAAAAGTGATAAATCTCGCAAAAGTTCATGCTGTGTTTTATTCCGCTAATCATTTTATTCCATCATATGTGTGTCTTGCTACACAAACAGTTTCATAAGTGAAGTTATATGGAAATTTACTTTTTTAATGATATATCCATTTGTGACTTCTGACCACAGAAGTGAGGTGGATTGTGTAAGGAGGTATTCAACTCTCGATACCTCGTTCTGCATCCTCATTCTTGAAGATTTTGTGTTTTAATGCATGTTTCCATTTCTGCATGCAGAACTAACTGCTATACAGTATAATTATGCAAATTGTCTTTTGCCTCTCATTTAAAATTTACTTTTGTTGAGATGTGTCACTATTCTTGCGAGTGAACAATATGTTTAAACGCATTATACTTGCAAGGAATACATATTTTCCTTATTTAAGTAAGAGTGACATATTTCTTTTTAATCATTGGGAGAATTAAGACATTCCCCCCCCCCCACCCCCTTGTGATGAAGAAAGAAACTATATGAGTGGTGCATTGTTATTAAGAAATATATCCTCATATCAATATTAAAATATTAATAACGATATTTAAAAAATTAACCTAAACCTTACATAATTTAAAGTTGAAATTTTGAAAAAAAAAACAGTTGAATTTTTGAGTTGGGCAAAATCATAACAACCCTGCTTTAAGTTAAATATGCTAAATTTATATAGTTTCTTTCATTAATTGCAAATAAGAGATCGATTAAAAACTTTTTCTTTTCCTTCTTTACAGCTTTTCTTTTCTTTTCTTTTCTTTTTTTTTCTTTTTTTCTTTTTTTTTTTTTTTGAGGGGGGAGAGGGGCATTTAATTATTGCTTAGAAATTCCTTTTAAATCTGGTTCTTTTGAAATATATTTAAATTCGCATTTATTTTTGCATTGATAACTTAGATTAAATAATGATACAATTGTAAAATCATGAAAATTTTGAAAAACCCATAATGGGTTTTTTCAAGTGGGCCCGGGCGGGTTTTTTCAGGCTGGGCCCACATGGCAACCTTGGTCATCATCCTAGTCATTAATAAAAGTATTTGTTATGAGAACTGTTGTAATATTTTAAGTCTTCCACAAATATGCTGCAACACTCTGCTCGGTCCATTTAATGGCCGACAGTCCTAATAATTCAAATTCTATTTGACCAAGTTATCAAAATTTTTGCTATGTCAAAGAAAAACTAAAAAAAAAGTAAATAAAACTCCATGAAATAATACCTTGGTTGATCGCAGGCAAAAAATGCTGCGCAGTTTTTGATAGTTGATACATAGAAAGAAAATATCACAATTTGCAATCAGCTGCAGGAAAATATAGCCAAATTTGCCATTGGATTGACTATAAAAACTGTGAAATTCATTGCTCAAAAGTAGAAAAAATATCAACAAATTTTGCCAGTCGCAGGAAAAAGCCACAAAGTTTGTCTCACTACTAAGGTTTTGTCAACTGGTCCTTGGGGGGGGGAGGGGATTTATCAGTGGGTAGTTGGTCAATCGCAGAAAAAGCTCTGCTCTTTTGGCAGTTGCTTGCAGAAAAGCTGCAAAATCCACCAAACGGTTGAGGATTAAAATTATTGTAGAAGATTTAAGTTTACCCATGATTTTCTCCAATCAGTCTCAAGAAAGGTCTCAAAATTTACCTATCAGTACAGGGAAAATATCGTAAATTTTTATAAAAGATGAAATTGCACTCCTACAATTGCACACATACAAAAAAAAATCTCTTTTTTTTATTTTAATTCCCACAAAATATTTTTGATCAGCTGAAGGTTTGTTGCAAAATATTTTACTTTGAGGTATAGTTTATGTTTTAACAACTTATAAGTCAATAGATAAAGGCTTTTAAGTTAAGTTTTCGCATGCAGGACATTTTGTCCTTTTTCCATGGAATGCCCTAATATGTTTCTAAGTTAGTCTTAATTTTATGCTCCGTCTTCTGGTATTTATTTTCTTCTATTGAATATAGTTTTTTTTTCAGGAAAACTTGTATTTTATATAATTTAGTTTATAAATTAATCCATTAAAATTTGTAAAAGGCTACTTTGCTTCATTGTATCCAAATTATGTGAAATGTAATGCAAAAAAAAAAAAAAAAAAAAAACTACTTGATTATGCCATTGACTAATTTCACCAAATTATGCAAATATCCAAACTAATCACTAAATTATACAAATTGGCATAATTTTTATTTTAAATAATGAAAAAGCGAGTAAATTAGTATAATATTGATAAAAGTATAAATTAAAAATCACTGATGATGTAACGTTCTTGTTAAGTGTCAAGTGACATTTACAGTTATCCATTTTTTGTATTTTATCATAGGCGATAGATTTTGGTTGAAAAAATAATCAAGTATTACAAAAGAAAAAAATATTTATGCAAAAATTGTTTGTGTTTTTGGATAGAATGAAGCAAAAGATATTTATTAAAATAAAATTAGTTTAATAAAATAAATGCATTTAATACACGCTATAAGCTCAGTGAAAGTGTGATATATTTGAATGTGTATATGGAAAGTAAAAAAAAAAATGTTTGAATGTTTAAATATTTTTCAGAAGACAAAAGAAAAAAGTTGTTATGTAATTTTAAAGCAAATCCTTTTTAAAGTCCCACCACAGGATCACTTAAATTTTAATATTAAAAAAAAAATCCATCTTTTGAATTTATGAAAGAAGTTAATAAAAAACACCAGTGGGTAAATTTTATCTCTTTTTACATCCAAAATAATGTTTGTACTGTTTATATAATTATGTAAATAGAATATGAAATTTCTTTTTCATTTATATTAATAGCAGAGTATCACACAGAATTTGATATATTTAACAATTTAAAACCTAAATGTAATATCTTAAAGCTCCCATAAGGTAATGCTGTGCCCCACTTTTAACTCATTTAGGGTTTTTATTTTTATATTGATACATGTACATTTATTTTAATAATTTAGATTATCAGTCTCAGCAGAAAATAAAATGTATCTCTGTTTCAGAAATGATTATACTAAATAAATTTTCTTTCCAGGCATAAAACTACTTCCTTGGCCTGCCACATTTCTAATTCCAAAAGAGAGTTTTTCAACAGATTGATCACAATGATTGATGAGTTGCTGTGGTTGACAAAAAGTGAATTGTTCAGACATCTTTCAAACGAAATTAAGGAATATACATTATTCCCCAATATGAAACAGCGAGACATCATAGTTCGTTTACTAATATATGAATATCCTTCCCTAAAATCTTACATTGGGAAAGGTCATGAAAGTTGGAACATCAAGGTATATGATAAGGTGAGAGAGGATGTCAGGAAAAATAAAGATTTAGTGACTACTCCAAGAAGAAAGGTTTACACCGACAAGTTATTGCTGGCACCAAAGAGGCAAAGAAATTTGTCTTTGGAGTGCATTCCATCACAAGTCAACATCAACAGTGAAACATTTCAGTCTTTTTTTGTTATCGGGAACATTTTTAACTATATTGGAGTAAATATGGTTTCAGAAAAAAGTATTATTATCGAATGTAATGGATTTTTGGAGGCAGTATCTGTAGCAGTAGGAATGTATTTTGTGTGTAATATTGAATACCCTAAACGACCAGCAACCACATATTTGTTTTATGAAAGTTGCATTCTGAAATTAATCCCCGAAACATTTCCAACTAAATTAATTACTTTTTGTAATACTTTGTCGAAGTTTTAAGTCTTATTAAAATCTTTCTGACTGATATTTTTAATTTTTGAATAAAATATTAGTTCAGTAAATCATTTTGAATAATTTTTGTTGTTGTTGTTGATGCTTCATAAGTATCTAGCTTTTATATACTTTTAAATTTGAGTCTAATTTGAGATCAATAGCTCATAGCTGTTTTTTTTAATAATATGTTATCTTTGAGCTAGAAACAATGTGTTTCTTTGTGTACAGTCTATTTAAAAGAAAGCAGAGGTTTTTTACATGCATAAAACTGGTATGTATTTAATAATATTAACATTAATACTTAGTCATATGCATAAACTTACATGAATTATTGATGTTACAAATATTGCCATTTAAACCATGAAAACTAAAACATTTTTAATTACATTTTTTACTAAGAACAATTACTGACATAATATAACATGGTCGTTTCATTATCTGCACTTCTCTACAAATTTGCGTTTTTTATATGCTGGTTATATAAGAAATCATCTTTTTATTAATTTAATAAGTATTTTAATTAAAAAAATTATGATTATATTTTGAAATTTTTGCTTAGTGTGTCAAAGTATTTTTGCTGTTAAAAATTATATCGGTAATGCTGACAAAAGTTATTTCAATAAGAGAAGTAGAATGTTAAATATGTTTAGTGTAATCACTTTTATAATTTATATTCATAAACATCATAATGGGATAACTGAGTTCAAAATTGGACAAATTATTGAATTAAAAAAATATTTTTTATTCAATGTTCAATAAGTATAATTCTTAACAATTTGTCATAAATACCTTGTTAAAATAAATAAATAAAATAAGTAAAATAATTATTTTAGGTACTGTTTATATAAAAAAAATGCCTTTCTGAAATAGTTAAATATATTAATATTTTATATGACCTCTGAATCCCATTAGCTATATTTTGTGAAAGTCTTCATGCACTGATATGCAAAATAATCTAAAATAATCAGTCTTAAGGGTCCTGTCCCTGTCTGCATAGACACTTGTGAGCTAATGCTATTCCTATAGGGTGGCATTTTTCTAATAAATCTTTCTCATTTTGACATTTTTAAATAATTTTCTTTGCTTTGTATAGTTGATGTCCTTCACAAGAACACTCCTTGCTTACTTTTACAATTTTTGGTCTCAAGTATTTTTTTATAAAGTTACTTTCACTTTCTGACGGGTTCTGAAAGTGAAAATAACTTTATAAAAAATAATTGTGACCAAAATCAAAAAGTAATCAAGGAGCCATCTTGTGAAGGACATCAATTTTATACATGTCTGAATTGACATGCAATACATATACCAAACACAAATAAGGAAAGACTAAATAGGGTTTGCAAGGATTCTGGAATATCTGGATAAGCCCTGGATTTTTGTTTTTATTTTCCAGTACTGTATTTTTTCCATCATTTTATTCAAGAAAGAAATTGAATCAAAATATTGGGAGGGGGGGGGGGATCTATGATGTAAAATAGTGACTAAATACAGCAAAATGGTCCTGAATATTTTGGGGAGACTTGAAGCGGAAACTCTGGTCATAAAAAACAATATGTAATCATCTAGGTTAGGTAACAATGTTGACTCAAAAACTATAGTACAATTTTTTTAATGTTTAAAGTCTTAAAAGGGAAAAAGAAAAGAAATGATGCATGCAACTCAAAGAAAAATTGAAAGTAAGCATATATGTTTATTAAATTTCATTATTTGCATAGATAATGCACAAATAGAACAATAGTAATAAAATGTTCCTTTTTTTTCAATATATACTAAAGAACAAAAATATTTATCATGCATTCATAACAAAAATGTATGTCATAATATTCATAAAGAAGTGTATTACAGAGTTATGTAATCTGACAAGCTTTTGAAGGAACGGTTTTTAGGTGAGTTATGTAAGAAATCCTGTATATTGCAATGCTTTCGTTTATATAAATATATATACTTCATTTTCTTGTCCGGACGATAACTGCGATAATTTTGTATGGATCATTTTGAAATTAACACAAAAATTAAGAAGCCTTAAGGTTTCTGTTCCTGCAAGAAGAGACGCTCTCAACTAATGCTCCTCTTAGAAAGAGATTATTTTCTAATAACAGTTTTGCATTTAGAGATTTTTAAGTATTTTATTTATTTATTATTATTATTTGGGCATTGGATAGCTGAGGTCCCTCAAAGTTGCTTTTGCTTTCAAAACCGGTTCTGAAAATAAAAGTGTCATTCTAAAAGATATCTGCAACCATAATAAAAAAAAGCACCAATGTAAAGAACCTCAGCTATCCAATACAGAAAAAGAAAGAAAAATGGAAGCGAGTTATTAAGAAATAACCTCATAGAGAAAACACTAGCTTGCAAGTGTCTTTGTTTGCAGGAAAAAGAGCCTTAACCCTTTGACGGTTAAAGCACTTCTATTCATAAAATACTAAAATGATTGAATGACACCGGAATTTAAAAACAAATTTATTTCATAATATATAAATGGTTTTTTTTACGTTCTTTGTAAAATTAAAATTTTCATTTAAAAATTCCGGTGTCAGTATGGCATTTCGCAATTCAAATTAAGTGGTATTCTGGGCGCGTATACGCGCTTATAACCACGAAAGGGTTAAATTCGTTAATGGACTTGATCAAACCATGAAGGTAAAAGTTAGGTCTAAGGGACATTTTTTGAGAAACAGAAAAATCATCAGCATTTCCTTACTATGAAAAATTGTGAGTTCCATATTGTACTATTAACGCATCAAAGATTGGTGGTTAACAACATGCGTTTGAAAAGCATTTCATATTGCTAATAATTATTTGAAGATGAGGGAAAAAGTTTTTGCAGTGAAAAAAGATCTCCAATCATTACAGATATCATAACCTAGTAGATTTTTTCTGAATGTTTTTAACATTTACATTTATCATTTTTCAATCTGACACCCTCCCCCCCCCACAAAAAAGTGAAAATGACTCAGAATTTGTGTTATCTCACCTGAAAAATTGGATTGAAATTAACTGGATTATGATTCTGCGTTCATTTAATTTTTATGTACAGTTAGCTTATGATTTTTTACACAATCTACTTCTACTTTTAAGCTTTGCTGAATGGAATTTAATGAATTTGCATTGCAAACCCAGAAGACAGTGTTTGTGGGAAGAAGTTACAGATGCCGTTTAGATTTATCATGTGTATCTCATGCTTAAGTTGTAAAAAAAGTAATAAAAAGTTTAAAAAAATCCTAATTATAAGAATTTTTTAAGATTATTAGAATTTCCTGTCTGCTAAAGGGTTGACTTACTTTCAGTACTTTGCTGTATTAAACAACCTCTTAAAACAGAACTGCAGCAAATTTTTAATAAGTTTTGCTAGAGGAATTTTCGGGGGGTAGTTTGTTTCCTCCAGTGCATAAGACTTAGCAGCAATGTCGGTAATAAAATACATTCATGTTGCACACACAAAAATATAAAGAAAAGCCTCTAAAAAATAATGTTCATGTGTGTTTTTGCGAAAAAAAGGGAGGGGGGATCAATTCTCGAAGTTATTATTTTTTTTTATTAATAATATTACTACCTTTTTTCTTTTTGAAAATACAGGCCACAGCTAAATTTCTTTCAGATATAAATTTCTTTCTTAATTTATTTTTCTTCTGATTTCCTAAATCTGATGTTAACAGTGCAGTTACAGTATTTTTTATTATAAAGTTAGTATGCTATTTTCAATTGTTTCAGTCTTTCATAAGTCCAACAATGCATATTTTTATTGCTGACTTCAAATTAAGGATGAACGTGAAATTTTCAGTTGTGCCACTATCAAAGCAAAACAGAATATTAAAAAATGCGTATAAATATTTTTCCGCGATGTCTTCGAATATATACGGAAACATCGCCGAAAAATATTTGAGCGCATCTGCACTACAGTGACAGTCGATTTCAACCGAAAAACATTTAGCTAAAACAGGAAACCTTTTTGATATATAATAAAAACTTTTATACATATTCAGGAACATTCTCGATCCCAAATGAAATGTTCCATATATATTCCGAAACCTTTCCGTTCCGCAATGAAAGATTGGCTACACAATCTGAAAACTTTCCTATCCTTAATGGAAGCTTTACTATGTTTTAAGATATATTCAGAAAGGCTTCTGATATATTCAGAAACTTTTTCGATCAGTAATGAAGTATTTTCGATATATTCAGAAACTTTTCCGACCTGTAATGAAATATTTCCGATATATTCAGAAAGTTTTCCGATCCATAATGAAAGGTTTAAGATTATTCAGAAAGGTTTCAGATGTATACAAAAAGCTTTCAGATATATTCAGGAAGGCTTCGGATACATTCAGAAACTTTTCATTACGGATCAGAAAGGTTCCGTGTTTTAACCGAAACACTTTCCTGTTCGAATCAGAAACCTTTCCGTTAGTATCATGCAGCACAGGTCTCCGTTATTTTCAGAAATGCTTCTGAAATTTTTTTACAGTGTACCCGAATAATTCATCTGTAATATTCTCATACAATTGAAATCCCCTTATTATTGTATCAAAGGCTTTTAAAAATTGTTTTAATGGAAATGATTAAAAAAAAACGAAGAATTTCATTTTCATAAATCTAACGCACCAGCAACCTCTTCCTTACATGAAAATCGAATAAACTTTGTTATATAGAATATATTTTTTGTAATATGGAGGATAATTTGCGTTTTCAAAATCCGTCGAAACTTCCGTTAACCGTGGAAAACTTAAATAGGGGCTTCGTTAAAAAAGAAGTTTAACTGTGTAATCATGTGCTAAATATACATTATTAAGATATAATCATTTGCTAAATATGCATTTATGAGATATAATTATATTTTAAACAGGCATTTTTAACATGATTTAGAAATTTTTGCAATATTATTTTCACTATGTTTTTTTTTAACCCCTTGAGGGGGAATATATTTTATTTAATCTAGTTTAAACAAAATTCGCACGAAAAACATAGAATTATTTTTTTTATTTTTAAATTTGAGAACAAAATGTTGTCTAATGGCTTTTTGCAAATTTTAAATAAAATTTCATATTTATTGCGGTGAGAATTGACATTATTTCTTGCCCCTCAAGAGGATAATACTGATATACAATCTCCATACTGAAATCTTTATGTAGAATTCAGTAATATTTTAAATGACCTCTCAGTATATTTTGAATACATTCAGCCACGTACAGACAGATTTATTTGTAATATACGTATATTTGAGTTAGATGACTTTTTCATAACCACCTGTCATTCAAAATAGATTGACGTTTTAGAAAGACATTTTGCTATGTCATACTGAAACATCAGTGGTTTATGATATGCGTCTTACAATGTCAATCGCTTTCCAGTGTTTGTCATATTTTCAAAAAAGGCTTGAAATATGTTAAATCGAAAAAATAATGTATTGGGAAAAGAAGTAAAGTTCTGTTCAAAACAAACTGTCAAATACTTTTCATGATATGAAATCTGTCATTTAATAGGTATTATGGTTTTTTAAAACAAAAATCTCTATGTCAAATCCCCAATAGTTATTAAAATAATACAAAGAAATCCTGAATATATTTAATATCGTTTATTGATATTTATATATGAATACAAAAATATCTATTTTCTATTAGATATTATGTAATTAATAAAGATATAAAAATTGCACATTCTTATTTTTCCGTACAACCCGGATTACCTGGGTTACAGAAGGTAATGCTCGATGTACAGAACTTGAGTGAAAATTGTTCAAAATCAAATTAGAAAGAAAGCAAAAAATAAAGCTCAACTTAGTGGGGCTTAAATCATCCCCATTCAAATAAGCAGGGTTCGCAGCGAGCATAAAATTTTCGCACATTTCTACCAGTATTTTAAATAAAATTCTTCGTAATTAATCTTTTAACCCTTTAACATTCATTGGTTTCGCCACGAAACCACAAAATTTTAATTCCGATACGCAACACTGACACCGGTATTTTTACCTAAAAATATCCCTTTTATTTTGTGTGTGAAAAATCACGTTTTCTTATTTAGAAATATATTTGTTCTTAATTACCGGTGTCATTCATTTATTTCGACATCTTAGCAATGAAAATGCTATGATCGTTAAAGGGTTAACACCCATGATAAGGTATATAATGAAGATTATCATCTCCAAATACTGGTATAAAAAGAGCTGTCCATAACTGAAGTCACGCTTGGAGGGGGAAGGGATTCGTGAAATTGTGGCAGTTTGTGATAATGCGGTGGGAGGGAGGGAGAAGACATATGACATGACACATTTTGGTTAAAATAAAAATATTAAAAATCGGCAGATTAAATTTTAAAGATATTTTGAAATTTAAGTATTTTGTATTTATAAACTAAATATAAAATTTAAAGCCAAATATTCAAATGAATTCCATTTCAAATTCAGAAATGCTACTATTTTCAATTGCTCTTTCATATTAATCTCCTGAGAGCCGCGAACTGATTTTTCCGTTTACTAAGTTGCAGGTTTCCCTGCCACAGAAGAAATATTTAAATTAATAAAATTCTACAAATAAAATTCCGTTTTGAAAAATTAAGTTATGATTAATGCTCTCAAAGCTTATACACTTATGCATAATGAAATATTTTGCAACAGATTGGAATAAAAAAAAAAAACATATTTTTTAAATATTTTAATAAATTACAGAGAAAACACCATTAAAATTTTGTCCTTTTGCTCGGCTGTCAGGTGGTATTGTATTATTATTGTATGTTAATTATTATTTTTGTTGTAAACCTTAATCTTATTTCATACTAAATAAGTAAACAAATCATTAATTTTATTGTTATTCTCACAAAAGTCATTAAAATGCACAATTAAAATATAAAAAAAATTGAAATACAGTCGAGTCTCTATATAACGAAATACACCGTTCCAGTAAAAAATTCGTTATATAGGGAAATTCGATGTATAGAGGATGATGTTAAAAATTGTATTTAATGTGTGAAATTTGAACAAATATTATTTTTGATCTTTTGAATTAAGAATTTGAAATGTTTAAAAGTAAATATTAACCTAACATTTTATTTCTTAATTATTTAATCTGTTTCAAAAAAGAGAACAGACATTTATTTGAAAGCTTAATGAAAATCAAATAAGGAAGACTTGCATTAATTTCAGACGAAGAAATCTGTAACTTTTTGTTGTTATTTTCCTCTATTTAAAGGCCTCTCTTATGTGCCTCTCATTGATTTCTCTATTACATGTGTATCAATCCAATTGACTTTGTTTTGAGAAGGATGTGGAAAAGTGTGTGGGAGGTGGGATGAATTCGTTGGATTTAAAGAACAAGGAGAGAAGCAATATTTAAAAAAAAAAAAAAACTCAGCACTGACGATAAATCAAAAATAAGTGATGGAAAATTGATTCCATATGATTTCGAAGCTTCTTAAAACTGAATAAATTAAGACCAATTTATGAAAAAATTCGTTACATGGAGATAGATATTTCGCTATATAGAGACTGTTTTTAATGTAATCATGCGAAAAGGGGACCATTCCTACTAAAAATTCGTTATGTAGAAAAATTCGATGTATGGAGTTTCGTTATAGAGAGACTCGACTGTATATCTATAATACATAGCTTTGTTTCAAAACTACAAGTATATGTAATATAGCGTCACATGTGACAAGGGGGGAGTGAAGTACACTGAAGTGTGACTTACTGATAAAGGGGGCAGGGAGGTCAAAAATATTGAAAAAAGCTTGACATCATTTTTTGACAGCCCCAAAATGTGAAAATTTTAGGAACACTGAGAGGCCAGAATAAGGACAATTCATTACATCAAACATGTTGTTAGAAGTCTATTGCTTTCTTCTTCTTCTACCCCCATTTGTTGACTGAAGCAGAAATTTAAGATAGAAATCAAAGTTGGTATAGTATTGATTTAATAATTTTAAAGTATTAACATGTGTAATTAAGTTTCTGAATATTAAAATGTACGTATGGTGATAGAAGAAAATTGTACGATTGACACATCCAACAATTTTAACTTTTGAATGCATATGTTTTGATCTGCCGTTAATAATTTTTAATTGAAGAATGCATAGTACATTAAAAACTTATTTTCTGCTTTGAGAAAAGTTAATAATTCAGCAATTATTGTTAATTATATTCGAAAATCTCTTGCAGCATGTGAGATTTTGTTTTTATTTTTAACCGCTTCCCTGATTTTTTCTTACGTCATAAGGGCAACGTGATTTTGCGAATCATCATTTACCCGTACTACTTACGGGCATATTATTCCAACCACGATTTATTATTCTAACGAGTAAATTTTTGTTCTAAAGTTGCTATTATTTTATCCGAGCATTTTTCTGATTCAATTAGGCAAAATTCTCTGTTTTAAAAAAAAAAGATGAAAAAATGATAAAAATTCCGTAAATTCATGAAAAAATAAGCAATACTAGAAGGCTTTTTTTTTTTTTTTTTTTTTTTTTTTTTTTTCAAAAATATCAATTAGTTTAGTGGTTATTTTTTAATACTAAATATACAGAAAACCTATCAAAAAATATTTTGGTTTGAACTAGAAATGATTTTCTAAGACATGCGAGAAAATGTCTAAATTAGAAAAAATAATAAAATAGATCTAAATAAACACAATGGTGTGAGATATTTTTGCGATACTTCAAGCACAATTATTTTCATGATATTCAAGAAATTATCTCGGCATCTGTAGTATTGAATATCGAAAAAAAACCGATTCCTACGGGCGGTTTTAAATACTTAACTGATTTGTCAGTATGACATACAGCAAGAATTTGCTTGAGCCATAAATTAAAGCTTTTTGACTCCACTATTTTTTTAAATACAATTTTGTACCATTTAATGGCAGAAATGTTAAGCCTAAATATTATGAATATTTTAGCTTAAAAAGTGGTGTTTATCCCATATTTTCAATTTATTGTATGTAAAAAAAGAATCAGTTAAGTTGTTAAAAGCCACGAATAAATGTAAAGAACTTATCTTATATTTTCGTTTATAGTAACGTTGCATTTTCTTAAATTCAGAAACTTTTTTTTTTATTGTGTGCGTGTGCACATTGAATTATTTTCTTACATTCTTCAACAATGTACTGTGTCCGAATTTAATCAATATGTGTCAAAAATTCAATTTTTTCAAACTACACCCATTTATTTTTCACACATATTACATTCCTAAAATTTTATCATGTGAGTCACATAAAACCTTTCGAAATGGAAAGATGAGACAGTATTTTTTGTGTCAGAAGATATAAAGTCATTTTTTTTTTCAAATCTTTTACTGTATTAAATATAGAAATATTTTTTATTAGTGACATATTCTCGATAAAGCTTGTCGCTTTCAGGCAAAACTTTTATGCGTAACAATACTGATTTTTTTTTTTTTTTTTTTATTCAGCTGATGAATTTTCTATAAAATGTTTTCGATGTTGTTATGTCTCTCTATATACCAAATACAGTCGAGTCTCTATATAACGAAATCCACCGTTCCAGTAAAAAATTCGTTGTATAGAGAAAGTCGATGTATAGAGAATGATGTTAAAAATTGTATTTTGTGTGTGAAATTTGAACAAATATTATTCTTGATCTTTTGAATTAAGAATTTGAAATGTTTAAAAGTAAATATTAAACTAACATTTTATTTCTTAATTATTTAAGCTGTTTCAAAAAAGAGAACATACATTTATTTGAAAGCTTAATGGAAATCAAATAAGGAAGACTTGCATTCAGACGAAAAAATCTGTGTTCTTTTTGTTTTTGATTTTAAAATTGTTAAGCTCTAAAAGAAAAAAAAAAGCTCAAATTTTAGCAAGGAATGAAAAATTGTAGTTAACATTTTCCTCCATTTGAAGGCCTCTCTTATGTGCCTCTCATTGATTCCTCTCTTGCATGTGTATCAATCCAACTGACTCTGCTTTGAGAAGGATGTGGAAAGGTGTGTGGGAGGTGGGGTGATTTCATTGAATTTAAAGAACAAGGGGAGAAATAATAATAAAAAAAATAATTTTAAAAAAAACTCAGCACTGACGATAAATCAAAAATAAGCAATGGAAAATTGATTCCATATGATTTCAAAGCTTTTTAAAACTGAATAAATTATGACAAACTTATGAAAAAATTCGTTATATGGAGATAGATATTTCGCTATATGGAGACTGTTTTTAATGTAATCATGCGAAAAGGGGACCGTTCCCACTGAAAATTCGTTATATAGAGAAATTCGATGTATGGAATTTCGTTATAGAGAGACTCGATTGTATTATTATTCCTTCTTGTATATGGATACAATTTTTAAAACATCAGAAAATGGATTCACATAACCATGATTTTTCGTTCAATATTTTTGTTACTGAGGAATATGCAGATCAGTAATTATTTTACTTTTTATAACATCAATATATTGGTTTTGAGAGAAATATATTAAACCATTAATGCCCAAATTATTTTCTTCTTTATAAATGAAATTTTCTGTTTCCCACCACTTTTAAATGACGAATAACTTTTATCTTAATTTATTCAGGAATTTGTCTCGTGAAAAATAGTACTTATCCAACTTTCTATTTACTGGTGTAAAAGTGCTTTATTGCCCTTTTTATAATCGTCCCTAAAAAGGGACGCTAGGCACTAATTGGTTAATATTTTAAGGGAAGAAACATCTGTAATACCACGTTTCCTAACATTAATTTTTATTTTAAAATTTTATATGGATTTACTGTATGTAATGAAAATTTATCCAAAAGTTTATATATATTTTAATACATGTGTTTGATGAAAAATTTTAAAATATGAGTTAATGAATTCACAGAATCATGATTTTTCGTTCTAGTTTTTTGTAACAAAGGAAATTTGTAAATCAGTAATTATTTTACTTTTATAACATTAATATATTGATTTTAGAACAAAATTTTAAAGGAACAAACAATTGGGATGCCACATTAATTTTTATTTTTACATTTTATATACATTTACTGTATGTAACTAAATTTTATATAAAAGTTTATATAGAGTGCTACCACAGGCGACTATTTTTATATTTTGTTCACACCAGTATCTTTCTAATATAAATTATAATGTACATTTTTCTTGAAAAATGTTGGCAAATTGTCTGTTAATGATTTCCGTTAAGAAAAAGTGGTACCAGTAGCCTGTGGCAGCCCCGTATCTCTATATTAATTCACGTGTTTGATAAAAAATATTTAAAATATGAGTTAATGGATTGACACAATCATGATTTTTCGTTTATTTTTATTTTACTTTTTATTTTTGTTTTATTTTTATTTTTATTATTTATTTATTTATTTTTTGTTACTGAGGAAATCTGCAAGTCAATAATTATTTTATTTTTTATAACATTAATATAATGATTTTGAGAGCCATATATTAATATTTTAAAGGAAAAAACAACTGAGATGCCACGTTTATTAAAATTATCTTTTATTTTAAAGATTTATGTACATTTACTGTATGTAACTAAAATTTATCCAAAAGTTTGTATATTTTTTAATTCAAGTGTTTGATAAAAAAAAAAAAAAATTAAACATGAGTTAATGGTTCACACAACTATGAATTTTCGTTGTAGTTACTGAGGAAATACGTAAAATCAGTAATTATTTTAGATTTATAGCATTAATATATTGATTTTGAGAGCAATATATTAGGGAAATATATTAGGAAAAAAAAACATTTGAGATGCCGCGTCTACTAACATTAATTTTTATTTTAACATTTTATATACATTTACTGTGTGTAACTAAATTTTTTCCAAGATTTTATATATTTATTAACCCCCTTCACTACGGGGATCTTTTACGAAATTTTTAATGCATTGTCACCGGTTTTTAAATACAGAAATTTGTGCTTTATTAAATTGAGAAATTTTCCGATTAAATAAAACAAATTTTGCAGTAAGATTTTACTGGTGGTGATAAACAATTATTCTTAAGTTTTTTTGTGGCACGTATACGTTTCGCTTATCCCCAAAAGGTTAATTCATGTGTTTGATAAAACTATGAAATAATAAAACATTTCTATTTGAATTACAAATTACTTTTAAAGGGTTCGCACAACCCTTATATTTTTTAAGACTTTGGCATCACTATTAATGATAAGAAAGCTAATATTTAAATTTTAAGAAACTGAATTCGCATTCCCCGCGATATTTTTCTGCGGTGAATTTCTTTGAAAACACTATTGTTACTTAGTGGTAAGATTGTAGGAACTCTGTTTTAATGCAATTCACAATAAATCTCCAAAGTTTCAAACTAAAGTTAAATAATTCTATATAAATATTATGGTGATAGATGTTTTACGATACTTCAAGCACAGTTATTTTTATAATACCCGAGTAAATATCTCATTATCTTTACTGTTAAATATCGAAAATATACATAGACTTTCGAGATTTCTAAGGACGGTTTTGAAAACCATGAATAAATAGGAAGTTATTTTATATGTTTTTGTTTGCGGGAATATTTTCTTAGATTCAGAAACTTTTGTTTTTTATGTTATCATTTTGCACATTGATTTATTCCGTTCTGTTCTTCAACAAAGTACTGCGCACAAATTTTGCGTCTAAAATTCATTTTTTCACGCCTGAGATATTTATTTATCACGCATGTTATTATTTTCCTAAAATTTTATCATATGTGTCATATGAAATCTTTTGAAATAGGGAATAACGTTTCGGAAAGATGAGACATTATTTTTAAAGATAGAAAACCAACGATTATAAATGCACAAATAAAGTATGAGAAGGTAGCAAATAGCTATTTCGAATCTACTAAAGAGATTCTTCATCAGTGCAAAACTCAGCGAGCTAAAAGTAGCAAAACTGAGCAAAGAGACAGAGAGACGCAAGCTTATATACCCGCTATGGGAACAATCCCGCCTAAAGAAAAGCGACCAATGAGAAGAAAGCAGCCAAAACCAACTGAGTGGACAAGTAGCGACATCTATCGGAGAACAAGCAAAACAAAAACAAAAACTAAAGAGCAAGTGAAAAAAAAAAAAAAAAAAAAAAAAAGGATTAAATTAAAGATTTCCAAATACTTGAAAAATAAGGAGTACTAGATAAGTCATTGACTAAGGAGTGAGAATTTTTTATGATGTGGTAAGCTTCCCAAAAATCAAGATCAAGAATAGAAGGACATTTATGGATGATGGTGGCTGAAGAAAAGTTAAACCTATGTTGAGAAGACCAACAATGTTGAGCAATAGAGGAACGTTTAAGCTCCTGATTTTTTGACATACCTTTTATGTTCCATTAAACGAAATCTGAGAGCACGTTTAGTCTGACCAATATAAGAAAGACCACATTGGCAAGAAATTTGGTAAATACCCCAGTTATCTAAGTGATCAATGGGGTGCTTAAGATTTGAAAAAGCAAATGAGTAAATATTTTACTTTTTGCTATATTAATATATTGATTTCTGGAGCAACAAGTCTTTGCACTCGAGAGGGGATTAAAAGATAAAAGACACGAAAAGACAAAATTAAATTTTGCGTTCATTTTCTAATAATTTTTCTCCTCCTTGTAATTAGTTAATCACTTAACTCATTTGCCCGTACGCCGTTCGGGCAAGAAGAATTTGCTTAATTCATCATTTAAAGCTTTTTGACACCACTAATTTTTTTAATGGAATGACAGACTAGTCAAAGGGCAGAAATGTTTAGAATAAATGTTACGAATATTTTAACTTAAAAAAAGTGGTATAAACTAATATTTTTAATTTATTGCACGTAAAAAAGGAACCAACTAAGGGGTTAACACTAGAGCCGCAGAGGCGGGTCATTTTGACCCATATCCTATGTAGAGATGTAGACTCGAACGAGAAACCTGTTAATAAAATTAACTAAATATATGCTGAGCAAAATTATTTTCAATAAGCAACTTAAAATTTTTAAATTGAAATTCCGGTGATAAATATTTGTATAAAACTTGAATAAATTTTTCCGCGTTTCTAGTGTTAATAACAAATGGAATACAATTCTCAATACTTACAGACATTGAATTTTTCTGAATATTTAATAACTGAATTATCACAATGCTTTCAAACAGAGAACCGACAAATTATTTTCAATTTTAAAATTATTCTGTTTTTTTTAATTCAAAGAGTGTCAACTACCTGCAGGGCCTGATTACTAACGGGGCACTCTCCCACCAGGAAAAAGAAAAAAAGAATTTTTCCTTATTCATGACAGTAATCTTGTATGAAAAGGGCGTTTAAAGAAGACGAAAATTTCTATAAATTTTTTCTGGTGAGAGAGTGCCCCGTTAGTAATCAGGCTCTGACTACCTGGATTAAATCAAGATTAGTCAAAAATTCATTTTTTCTAACTACATATGTTTTTTTCCCTCCATTTTACAATGCATGTTATTTTTATTCGAAATTTTTTTATCATATGTTTAATATGAAAGACGGCGAAATCGAAAGATGTTCCAAAAAGACAAAACAATATTTAGAGTGTCACGGGAAGCATGAAGTCAGATTTCGTTCGCCAGAATTTGAATATAAAAAAGATTCTTACTTTCATACTTTCGATTAGACGCCATTGTGAAGTTGGGAATTTTTTTAAGTAATATATTGCAAAAAAAAAATATTTAAAAGTTGAATTTTTTTTTTTTTTTTTTTTTTTTTTTTTTTTTTTTGTAGAAATATTTCCAAATATGCTTAATCCTGTTGCTAAATTATTTTGGAGGTTTTATTAATGTGTTTTAAAAGTTTATTGATTTACATTTTTTAAACAGAGTTATATATCTGTGGCTTCCGGTAATAACCAGGTAAAGCACATTTTTGAAAAAATTGAGATAATTTGGGAAAATGTATCTTTAAAAGAGTACTTTTATCTGACATAGTACTGAAAAATGAAAATCGAATACTTCCCGTCATAGGGCGACTATAAATTTTCATCTAAAAATTAAAAAACAAAAGAGTAGTAACTGGACAAGTCCATAAAGTAGCGGTAATGACCAGATAAAATTTATATTTATATTTTAAATCCTCTATAATTATAAAAATAACATAAAAATGGTTTGTATAACTTATAAATATCTCTAAATAATTAAAATAACTTCAATAAACTATAAAAGTTACATATCTGTGGTGGGAAACTACAACCAACTAGTGGATGAATTTGCAAAATAATCACACAAAGTAAATGATAAGGTTAATGCTATGCATTCTTTTAATGTAATATAAATAAACAATTATAATAATAGAAGTTGATCAAAATGAAATTTTATTTTATCATAATTAGAACAGAAATTATAAATTTCAATTAATTATTAATTTAAAAATACCTTTTTTTAGACAACGCTACAGATATATTAATTTTAATTTAATAAAAAATGAAATAATTTAATTTTAATTAAAATTGACAATGTAATTATTTGTTGTGAAATTAATGTTTAAAATGTAAATAAATATTTAATTTTATTTACATTTATTAAAAATAAATGTAACTTTATCTGGTTATTACAGTTTTGCATTTATTTTTAATAAATGTAAAACGGTAATAACCAGATAAAGTTACATTTTTAATTGGTTCTCAATATAATAAAAACCGTTTTTATATAACTATTTTGGCAAAACAAGAGGTTCTTACATCCTAATTAAATGTAGTAAAAATTATTAAGTTCTAATCTATTTTATAAAATTAATGATAAAAAGACCTTTTTGAAAACTTTAAATGTCAATTAATCAAAATATTAAAAATGTGCCTTACCTGGTTATTATCGGAAGCCACAGATATAACCCTAGTACTTATACCGTTGCGAACATACCTTCCGGGCTTCATCTGCGATCTCGGATTTTCACATGAGGTGCCCCACATAATAGGTTTCGATTTGACCTTTAATTGGTTTTTAATAGCAAAAAATGCTGATCCAGTTAACCCCTTGGGGAAGAGCGACACGTATACGTGCCGCAAAAAGGCTTAAAAATCCTTGTTTAACCACACCAGTAAAATTTTACTGTAAAATTTTTCTTATTTAATTGAAGCATTTTCTCGATTTGTAATGACCCAAATTTCTGAGTTTTAAAACCGGTGACAAAACATTAAAAATTTCGTAAAATGCTCTCGTCGTGAAGAGAATTTTTATATATAGCGGAAGAGTACATTTAAATATTTTTCCTACTGTGGTCTAACTGGCCTACTAACAGGCTCAGTTAAGTAGCTTGACTACTTCAAAAATGCTGAATGACAATAAAAGCTCATATGTAATTCAGTTATTAAAACTATTTTACTGTATTATTTTTCCGGGATAAATGTTTAATGTAGAATATATATGTACAGTAAAACCTCCAAGTAAGGGGCACTCCGACTAAGGGACACCTCTATTTAAGGGACAAAAGTTCTGGTCCCAGTCCCTTAGTATAGGACGTGTAATGTATTTACCTCTGACACTCGATTTAAGAAACACTTGAAAATGAAATTAAAGAAGCTGTTTTTTGCATATCAGATAATGAAGTAGTCTATGATGAAAATGAAAAAACAGATTTTTATGAAAGTATCAATGAGACTGGCAGTCATGTTGGTACAGAGGCATACAACGTAATTGAAGCGTATTTATTCATCCATGATTCAAATAAAGATATCAGTGTGTTTATTTCTATTAAAAGTAATGCTGAAAATTGTGAGGATGATCCTAAAAGAGAAGAAGAAATGAAATTGTTGAGTTAGAGAACTTAACAGATACTTTGAGATACGTAAAGCAGTTGGTTACTTTTTCGTATTTACAGCTTAAAATGAAAGACTAAAATTTATAAGTATGGAAGCAGAACACTTGAGAGGTTTGTAGTGAAAAGTAGAAATCGGAAAAGCAATAATTTTTGATCAATTAGTACATCAAGTAAGATTCTTTTAAATTTTATTGTAATTTTTACATGTACAAAAATTTTTGTGTAAAAAAATACAAATAAATAATTCTACAAATCATTTAATGCAGTCAGAATTTAAGTTAATTCTCTTTTTCTTTTGTGTCTTATCAACATAGTTTATAGTCTTTGGGAACATAATAAACTTCACCTTTAATGTTAGGTTATTTTTTATGTCTTTATAAACGATTAATTTAAAAAAAAGTAAAAATTCCAAATACAGAACACCTCTATTTAAGGGACAAATTTCCCGTCCCATGGGTGTCACTTATTCGGAGGTTTCACTGTATATACATATATGTATTTTTAAATCATTACTGAATGATTCGTTCATTGAACACTTACACCCTGCTTTACATTTATGTTTACAAACCCAATAATCTCCAAATTTAGTTTAAATAAACGTTATGTGATTTAAAATAGAAAAAAACTTCTTATTAAAAAGTTATCTAATGCATTTTACTTTTAAGCAGTATTTCAGTCTAAATTAATATATATATATATATACAGTCGAGTCTCTCTATATCGAAACTCCATACATCGAATTTCTCTATATAACGAATTTTTTGTAGAAACGGTCCCCTTTTCGCATGATTACATTAAAAACAGTTTCTATATAGCGAAATATCTATCTCCATATAACGAAATTTTTCATAAATTGGTCTTAATTTATTCAGGCTTTAAAAAAAAACTTCGAAATCATATGGAATCAATTTTCCATCACTTATTTTTGATTTATCGTTCAGTGCTGAGTTTTTTGTATATTACGTCTCTCCTTCTTCTTTAAATCCAACGAATTCATCCCACCTCCCACACGCCTTACAACATTCTTCTCAAAACAGAGTTAATTAGATTGTTAGACTTATAAGAAAGGAATCAATGAGAGGCATATAGGAGAGGCCTTCAAATGAAGGAAAATGTTAACTACAATTTTTCATTCCTTTGTAAAATTTGAGCTTTTTTTTGAGAGCGTAACAATTTTAAAATCAAAACAACAAAAAATTACAGATTTCTTCGTCTGAAATTAATGCAAGTCTTCCTTATTTGATTTTCATTAAGCTTTCAAATAAATGTCTGTTCTCTTTTTTGAAACTGCTTAAATAATTAAGAAATAGAATGTTAGGTTAATATTTACTTTTAAACATTTCAAATTCTTAATTAAAAAGATCAAAAATAACATTTGTTCAAAATTTACACATTAAATACGATTTTTAACATCATTCTCTATAGATCGAATTTCTCTATATAACGAATTTTTTACTGGAACGATGGATTTCGTTATATAGAGACTCGACTGTATATGTATATGTGTGTGTGTAAAAGATAGTTTTATTCGCATCATAATATTGAAATAGTAATATTCGCTTTAATTTAATCATACAAGGTAGAACCCGTTAAATTTCGAAGAAAGAAAATATATAAGATGAAACTGTTAATAAACATACAAAATTAGTTACAATAAAATATGTGCTTTAAATTGGTAAGTCTAATTCAAACAAATGATACTTGACTTAAATTTTACAAAATACTAATTCTATAAAAATCAGTTGTAGAAATTGTTACGACTAAACTTTAATCGTAAACGTAAACAATAATCAATAATAAAGATCTGTTATTATAATAAAGTTATCAATTAAGGCTCTTATGCTAGTATTCGTAAAATGAAAAAAAAGCAAAATTTATTCTACTTTGACTGAATCATAGAACTTTTGCCCCTTAAAATCTAAACCGGACATCATTTTCACCACATCAATATTTATATATGCACCTTTCACAACTGTATTCACTTTTTAAAAAATGGTATATTAATTAAATCATTTTGATTCTAAACTTGATGTTTTTAACTGAAACAAATACTAAACTATTTATATTATTTTAAATGTAAATGAAATTTTGTAAATGAAACTAAAATTCCTCGGGTTTTATAACAGACGATATTCTTTACACAACACGTATTTAAATTTTATTTATTTCTAAATTTTTAATGAGAAAATGGCAACATAAAGATACAGTAATCATTTTTTTCTTTTTTTCTTTGCTTTTAATAGAAACGCAGTATTTCTGTTGCCACAGTTAGAAAACAGTATTGAAAACTACAAAAATAAATTAATATTTCAAAAATAAATTAAGATGCTGTTTTCAAATAAATTGCATTTAAAAAAACATTTTTTACCAATTCGACGGTGTAAGTATTGAAAACATGCGATGTTTAATAGTTTGAAAATTTGTAATAGCAAAAATTGCATTTCAAATTTGAAAGTGTTGCCATTCACAAAATGACGTGCGCGTTACGCACAGATATTTTTAACCTTCATAATACAGATGGACCGAAAATTCGGCTATGTCTTCGTTTTGGGCCAAAAATCTAAAATTCAAGATTGAAAATTAATTTTCATTGAAGATACAAATAATTTTGGCCGGACCGATACTCAACCGAAATTATCTGTATTCCAAAAATCTCGTTTCTCCTTCCGGATATTTTCAATATTACTCATCGATTTGAGTTATATCGGCTCATATGAGATAATTTATTGCTACAAACTTCATTTTTTATAATTATTAGTGGTGACTGATTCAAGACGTGACGGCAAAATATAAAGCAAGCAATGCATATATATGACAGAACAGTTTCACGTGCTTATTAAAATCTGCAGACGAAAATTTTTATTTTGAAAACGAAGAAGCGTTTCGAAAGCTCTTTTAGAAAATTTTAATATGAAAGACGATCAATTACAAAAATCATTAAAACAGATAACTTGAGGCGTATATACCTATAAATTAATGATATTCGTATATAATTAGGAAATATTTCTGTGTCGTTTATAAATTACATATGTTGTAATTTATATGAAAATAAAATGTTTGGGGATTAACGCGCGTGAGCCAACTTAGCCATAAGTATAATTAATTAAGTAATAATTATGCATAATTAATAAATACGTTTAATTAATTAATAATTATTAGGATGAGCGAAGCGAATCCTCTACTAGGCCACTCAAATTACATTTTGTCGTACACTTTACAAAAAAACTATTCAATATTTTAACTTCAATCTAAACACAAAAATAAATTATGATTTGTAGATTTGTAGAATATAATTTTTTTACAGTAAAACGTTCAAAAATTTATTATTTTAATTAATTTATTTTACATGCATTTCCAATACGGACACATTTTAGCAAATAAATAAAAAATGAAACGCGTATATTTTCAGAAAAAAATATAAATCATGGAGTAAGTAATAATAGATAGAATCATGGTTAATGTAATAAATAAAATATGTTTTCATTATTCAACAAAATCGTTTGCACAGATGGCACTTAAACATTTAAAAAAAATTGTATTGTAGATTTTTTTTTTTTTTTTTTTTTTTTTTGTAAAGTGGCAACAAAAGAATTATAAACAAATAAAATTAATTGTTAAATTTGTTATATAAATGAAAAATTAAAAGAATTGAAGCGTGAAGTTGTTGCCTCGATTCAAGCTCTTTATAAATGTACTAAAGCAAAGTTGGCCAATTCAGAAACGACAAATTGACTTTAACCATTTCTTACTTTATCATTTGGATCTAAAGTAATGTTACGTTCTTATTTGTGGACCGAAAAAGATTTAGTGAACAGGACTTTAGACTTTGTTGCACGTAATAAAGAAAATCACAAGCCACCAGACCAGATATCGCGAATAATCATGGATAAATCTGAATACTACAATAATTTAAATTATAAGAATTGGTGCGTACCAATTTTCCCAATAATTAATTTCTAGAAAAATGGAAGCATAAATTGCTCAAGGAAAGAATTTCTTCTGCAGTTAGCTTTTGCTGTTACAATTCATAAATCCCAAGGTTTAACATTAGATGAAGCAGTTATAGATATTGAGGATATATAGACACCAGTTGGCTTAAAAACGTACGTAACGTTGTCGAGAGTGAAAATCCTTCAAAATTAAGCATTCAATAGTAAATTTTCCTTACGAAAAATTCTATAATATCAAAAATTCTGATACGCTATAATATGTATAAAAATGAAGAAATTAGAAAAAAAAGTTTTACAGTTAAAAATTCATAGTATCAACGAGAGCAGATTTCAAATGTTTTTCCAGAAAATAGGATTTTGACGAAGTAACTTTCTTCAAGCTCTCTTCAAATATATTATTCTAAAATAGCTATCAAAGATTATTTGATGTTAACTACAAAGATTGGAAACATGCATATTTCAAACAACTTTAAAAAAACACCAGTGGTTACTGGAAATTGTAAAAAATCTTTAAAAGAGCTTTTAGTTGAAAATTTAAAAATATTTTGTAAAAGTTTGCTTCGAAAATATTTTATTATGACAGTCTTACATCATAAATAAAAAATTAAAATGCGCCAAAACATAAAATAACGTTTTTATTTAATAAAGATGCAAAAATAATATTAAAAAATATTTTTACTTTTAAATATCTGTTTTATAAAATAATGCTTCGCGAATCCAAACAAAGCATGGCTTTTGCTAGTATATAAATTTAACTTAATATTGATTAATTTAATATTTATTATAATTTATGCGTCTTAATTAATTTAATTAATACACATAACTAATTAATAATTATGTATAGTTATGTATGAATTATTTACTTTAAAACGTTTGAAGGCATTTTTGATTTATTATTTGTTTTCAACCGAAGATAGGTAGATTCCCGAAAATCTGTTTTTCAGCATCAAAAACCTATTTCGGTCGAACGTAAGTATTTAAGCCATTAAAATGTCATTGTATCCTTCTTTGCGCTCAAAAACTTCGTCTGATCGTCAGCAAAGGTAATAAAACACCAGTCAGGTGTTCTAATTCAGTAAAATATGAAAACTTATATGTAATAACACTTTGAATACACAATGAAAAATAAAACAGTTCAGTTAGATATATTTAATAGTAAATATATAATAATTAAAAGTAATCAGGATATTTTTTAATATTATTATCTTCTAAAATAACAAAAAGGATTTCGGAAGACGCTAAAATGTAGTGGATTATTCCCACTTCATTTGAATTACTAATTTGAAGTAAGGGAATACATGAGCGAAAACTTTTGAAAAATTGAATTTTGTTTTCTTAAAAATTTCTCTGAATCTTGCCCGTTTACTTCTGACTAAAAAAAAAAAAATAATCATAAAAATTCAAGGAACTATATCGACTTGAACGCCACGCTCATTCATATTAATTTTGAACTCCTAACATTTTATAATTATCTTTACTTTTTAATTTTACTAACACCACGATATTTTTAAAATAAATTTTCTGCTGAATATGAACAAACTTCGTTTTAAATTAATATAAATGGCGAAGTCGATTTTCTTTTAAATGTTTTCTATCTAAACGCTACTACCTAACAGTAACAGCGCAGCGGGAAACAGTAAAAAATGTATCCATTTTATTCCTCTTATGTTGGCATCTTAACCCCTTAACGGTTACATTTAATTACGGTTTAAAAAATCAGATTGATTATTGCTACCACTTTTTTGAAAAAAAAAATCATCTTATTTAATGGCAAATAAAATATTATCAGAATAAAATCAATTTCACTATTTTATAAAACTGGTGGGAATCAAATAATTCTGAATAAAAGCTGTGAAGCTTGCAGCCCGAGAATGTCTCGGGCATGACAGTTAAGAGGTTAACACAATACATTGACATATGTCTTCACAAATCTTGAAAAATATTATGACCATTGTCAAAGGATGCTACAAAAATTAAAACCAATTTACAACCAAATACTAATGTGACACTGAACGTGATCTCCTTCTGAATACCGCACTTGATACGTATAATATCATTAACCCTTAAATGCATAGGGTAGAGCGCGTTCCAAAAAATGCGCAATTCAAAGAATCAGAATTCATACCAGAAAAATCTAAATAGTAAATTTTTCTTTATTTAATTACGAATGGTCTGTCATTAAGTCTTTTAAATTTCTGGTGAGAATACGGAATATGCGAATAAAACCCCCCAATAAATCGGGAACACTTATGGTATCGAAAATGATACAATATGCATTTAAGGGTTAATCATCGCGCCCGAGACATTCACGGGCTACGAGCTTCACGGCTTACATTCAGAATTGTTTGATTCCCAACAGTTTTTTTTTTTTTTTAAATAGTGTAATTGGTCATATTCTGGTATCATTTTACTCGTCATTAAATAAGATTATTATTTTTTTTCAAAAAAGTGGTGGCAATAATGAATATGAATTTTTAAACCATAATTTAATAAGACCATTAAGTGGTTAAGTGATACGGATGTAGTAATCCAATTGTCGACCACACAAAATCCTAAGTCATCAAACAGAAGAAAGAAACCTTTATTTTATAGAAGAGTAGTCATAGAGGAATCTAATGATCCATGTCTGCGGGAAACGAAGTGGTGCATAAGCCAAAAATTAATACCATTTAGTGGTTGATTTGTAGCATTTAGCATTGTGTTTCCTTACACCCAATTTTCCATGTTTTCATACTTTTAATTATACGGCAAACACAATGTAAAATGTACGAATAAACCATTAGTGGTATCAGTTTTTAGGCTTATGCACCACTTCGTTTCCGGCAGGCACGGTTCATTAGATTCCCCTATTACTACTCTTCCATGAAATAAAGGATTTTTTCTTGTTATCATACGAATTTGAATATTTCCAACTGAGCGAAAAATTGCCCAGGTCGGGAATCGAACCCGGATACTTGGCTTACAAGGCCAATGCTTTACCTGTTAAGCTAACCGGGCGATAACCGGCTGGGATTTTTCGCTCAGATATCCATAAAATTATAAATTAATAATTGAATTTTTAATAACCATTGTCGGAAAAAAATGTGGCAGAAATCGGTATTCCGCACTAATTGTGCTTACTTGAAAGTAAACTATTTCCTTTTTGTTAATTTTTTTCATCTTTTTCACTCCTTGGGCTCAAGCGGCCGGTATACGTGCCGCATAAAGAGCTCAGAATCCCTGATTATCCTCCACGGTAAATATTCATTGTAGCTTTTAATCCCAACATTTTCCAAATGAATTTAGGTAAATTTTTTTTTGAAAAACCGGTAATAAAAATTAAATTTTCTGTAAAAGATAATCGTCCCATAGGAGTTAAATTTTGTATTATTTTTGTGGATCTCACTTATTAATTTCAATAATGAATCAAAGTATTTTGTAAAGTTCTATTAGAAATTTGTTATCAACTGCATTAGAACCGTTCATTTCAATACTAACATAAAGATATGTAATTAATCCTAAAATTATAATTTGATCATTTGACATTTCTAATAATAAATACTCCCTCTGTCCCAAATTAGTTGCGACATTTAGGCTGAAAATTTTGTCCAAAATTAATTGCTACATTTCAAGTAGGTGGAGTCATAAATAACTTCTGATGCAGTTTAGTAGATCGACACCAGTTAAATTATATTAGAATGAATATAACGGTGTATACTATGTGCCAGAAGCAATGTTAACTCGAATTTAAAATAAAAGAAAAATAAGTAATATTTTTATAGGATTACTGTTTAAAAAAAAAATTCAAAATGGGGCGTGGCTTAAGAGCGTTTGAACCGGGATTTTTTAAATTAAATAATTACCTATTTATGGAATTATGGAGGGAATGTTACGTACGTAAATATTGTTGATTGATAGTATAGGTCTCTGAAAAATGTTGAAACAAAATCATAAAGTCATAACTATCAATAATCAGTACAAAAGTATTCAAATGTCGCAACTAATTTGGGACAGAGGGAGTATATAAGTGTGAATTCTGAAAATTTCATAAATGAACATATTTTTAAAAATGCACATAGTCACATAATATCAGTTGTTTTATTATTACTTTATTATAATTCTTATCTATATTTATTTCTCTTTTTGTAATTATAGTTGAATTATTTTTCTATTAATAACTAATACATTTGGGAATTTTATACATTGGTAGTATGGAAGTCTACCTCTTTCATCTCTGAAAAAGGAATTTTTTACTTTTGATGCACATTTGTTTTATATATGCATATATATATTCTTCATAGAATTATAGCCTTGGGTCAAACAGCAACATTATTTACCTGAAAAATATAAAAGAAGTTTGCATATATTTCAATAAACAATGAAACTTTACACCAGGGGTGCAAAAATCTAGGCGCCAGCAGGCAGTTTCTTACCACAAAATTTATTTCGTTTTTCTTTGTCTAATATTTCGTGTAAAATTCCCACTAAAATGCTATTAAATTTTGAGCGGAAAAAACTTTAAAATTTTAGTGGTGAGAAACTACTCTCTGGCGCCTAGATTTTTGCACCCCTGCTTTACACTGTTAAAAAAAAAGACTGATTTTTATTGAATTTACGAAAATATACTGTTATTATGAACGAAAATATAAAATAACACAATCTTCCAAATCGAATCAAATAATAATATTTTCCGAGTCCACTCAAGATTTCCGATACTAGCAGATTTTTAATATTTTTAAACCTTCCAAAGTAGACTGGTAAGGTTACAGTAAAATGAGTTCTCCAAAACCCGGATTCAAATCAATGGATTTTGCTGGATGAGGTTAACTCAAATCGACATTTTAAAGTGTGAAGATCTAGGGTGCTTCAGCGAATTGATACTGAGTGCCATGCCATAACCCCCATCTTAGTGGCCAACATTCTAAGGAACATGGATGAATGCGAGCAGTTGTGTTTTGAAACGGAGGCAAACAAACACATTGTAACATGCTTTTCCTATGATGCGGGTCTGTTGGCCCGCCCTGTAGAAGATTTTTTGATAATATATGGAAAGACCGTTAACGTACACAGTATTACACGGTTTACCAGTTTGAACTCCAATTTTGATTTAAAAATTCAAATTCACACCAGAAAAACCAAAAAGTACTTTTAGATTTATTTAGTGTAAATATGTTGCTGTTTTCCGACCTGAAGTCAAATTTTGGAAACAAAAAGGGAAGCGAAACTAACAACTCTGGTATGCACTTTAATAGCTCAAAGGGTTACAAGTTTAAACCTTTAACGTTCATTGGTTTCTCTACGAAACCACAAATTTCAATTCCGTTATGCAACAACGACACCGGAAATTTAATAAAGAAAAAATCATTTTATTATACATGTGAAAAATCACTTTTTCTTATTTACAAAAATATTTGTACGCAGTTACCGGTGTCAATCATTTATTTCAATATCTTAGCAATTAAAATGCTCTGAACGTTAAAGGGTTAACACAGAGACTCTCAGGCTCAGCTCGCTTCATCTGAAACGCAACCCTACACATGTTAAAACGCATGTTCGATTTCAAACTTGTTAACCCTTTCCGGCGCAGTGTTACCACTCCGGCAACACCTAATTTTAATTCCAAACTTGCAAACGGCACCAAGAATATTTTATAGAAATTTCGCTTTTACAATGAGAGCGTGAATTTTGTAATTCTTATATTTCTATAAAAGTCGTTTTTAAATTCCGGTGTCAGTCAAAAAATTTTTATTTTATGAGCAGAATTTGCCTGCGCCGGAAAGGGTTAACGATTATTTGACATTACATTAATATAAGTTAAAGTTATGCAAGTTAAAGGAATAAAAGTTAAATAATATAATAAATCCTAAATTAAAAGATTAAATTTTATCACTTATAATCATAACATGAAGTTAATGCACCTAAATAAATAACTTAGGGAAAGTTTCAAAATCAGTAAAATGACCGTGCTTGTCAAAGATTCAACAAAATTATGTCTAATCTTTATAAATATTTTATGAGAAAAACAGATTAGAAACTAAAATACTTGTAAATAAAACGATACGCCTCTAGTGTTACATATGTGCACCATAATGTAACTGATTGGTCATGCTGCAGATGATTTCTAAGAATAATGGAAAGGTTTTCGAAGATGTGGATATTTTCACGTAATATATACTATATTGTGCTTATGCGAAAAAAAATCTCGTAATTTGTATAGCGTGAATGTTTTTCTGAACTCCAGTGTTTCATTAAATAATTTGACATAAACGCTGAAGCAATATAAATGTTTATACATACAACTAATTGTTACAGATAGCTTCACATTCTTGTTCAGTAGCAAAATTGTTTAAATTTCCAAGACAACCACCGTATAGGAACTGTTCACATTTTCCAGTCTCTTTGTTGAAGTAAAATCTGCGGAAACCAGCTTTGCACGGTCCAGTTTCTTTTTCTAGGTTGCAAAAAGCAGGTGGCGCTGACTCTATTCTCACTGAAAATGAATAAATATACAATTATATGTCAAAAAGCTAAATTACGTTGCTTAAATTTAACTTTTGCTTAAATTTAGCTTAATATTTTATATAATTAATGAATTTATTAATTTCTAAGATATTTTTATTTTTACTAGAATTATTTATATTTTTTATGAATAGCAACTCAATATTATGGTTACCCGTGAGAATGATCATATTGTTAAAAGTTAATATTTAACCTTCCTACCCTGAATGGGTCTAATCGACCCATATGTATAATTTATTTTATACGATTCGCACCAGAACTTTTTTCATGAAGAAAGTTAAGTAACAGTTTCAGAGAAATAAGCCAATTATATATATTAAAATGTTTTAAATAACAATTCTGGTGGGAAATGCTTTTATCAAGGTTGAGTAAAACTTGAACAGGATAGGAAGGTTAACACATTTATTATGAAGTAAGCATATTTAAAAGCTATTAAATTCAGTGATTTTTCCTTTACTCTAAGAATGTTTTGATATAAAATTATTGATTCATTTGGAAAGTCGTGTCTGTTTTGGAAAATCATTTCGTACTGGAAAATTCCGCCCAATTACTAAACTTTAGCTATCGGGAACAATATCTATTTAAGGGGTCTTAGGGGTTGAAAACTTTTCAAAATATCGATTTTTTTTCATGATCAAGTTTGATTATTCAATTAATTCTTAACTCAATGCAAAAAAACCGGTTAAAAATATTTGCATTTTTAACGGAGTTAAAAGCATTTACGTATCAACACTTTTATAGCCGCACCCATATAATTTCAACTTTAAGTCGCGTTTTCCCAAAACTTGAATTTTGACGACTAACACCAAGATAAAAAATAAAAAACTATTTGATGGAATGGCTTTTTTTTTTTTTTTTTTTTTTTTTTTTTTTTTTTTTTTTTTTTTGCAAGCATATAACATTATTATCTATAGAATGAATTATATATTTCAGAAAATTTAATAACTTGAATATTTTTAATGAAATAATTTGTATTTTTAGAGGGGTTTTAAATTTTCAAATTTGAGAGATTTTTTAATAATGTTTTTTTAAATGATAGTTATATCCTTAATTCATTCTATAGATAATGATGTTATATGCATTCAAAAAAAATTAAGCCATTCCATTAAATAGTTTTTTTTTTTTTAAATCTTGGTGTTAGTCGTCAAAAACCAAGTTTTCAGAAAACGAGACTTAAAGTTGAAATTATATGGATGCGACTATGAAAGTGTTGATACATAAATGCTTTTAACTCCGTTAAAAATACAAATATTTTATGCAGTTTTTTGCATTGAATTAAGAATTAATTGAATAATCAAATTAGATCATAAAAAATCGATTTTTTGAAAAGGTTTTAATCCCTGAGCCCCTTTAAATGCTAGAATTTTTTAGCACGATTAAGTTTTCCCAAACAGACATGAATTTCCGAATGACCTAAAGTATTATTACATCGTTATTTGTGTTTATTAACACCAGAACTGCCTTAAGTCGTCTTATGACGACTATAAAATATGTTTAGGTAAAATCAGAAATTTGATTACGAAATAAGTTTAAGATACAAATAGTAAAAATATAAAAAAATAAAGTTAAAATATGTAAATCAAAATTTTGGTGAGATATATTTTTTATAAAACTTGACTCATTTTTCCGGTACTTCTTATGTTAAATCAATGTTGTAAATTATATACCATTCCTATTACAAATGATTTCTCAGTTTAAATATATATTTTAAAGAACGAAAAAAACCCTTAATTATTGAAAGAACCCACCAATTATGAAGTATATTTGAATACAAAAACACTACACAAAATATAATCATGTTGAGAAATGCATAAAATCTACCTATGAAAGTAAAAAGATGACAGTTATTTCATTAATGGTAATCCTTTGCGAACCAGAAAAAAAACTTTCATATTTTTTTTTTCCAAATACCGTTAAACTAAAAATGCTGCTATCATTATTTGGATGTATGGGACTTTATTATCTATTCATTTAATATTCCTTAAACTATATAGTTAAAGAATTTTATGAATTTGCTTTCTTACAACAGCGATGACACAAATTAACCCTTTCCGGCACACTGTGCCCGGTCTGGACCCATCTAATTTTAATTCCAAACTTGCAATCGGCACCAATAATATTCTAGTAAAATTTTTATTTTCCAATAAAAGCTTTAATTAAGGATTTCTAAATATCCAAAAAATTCGTTTTTGTATTCCCGTGTCAGTCGATAATTTCTCAATTAGTAACAGATTTTGCCCGTGCTGAAAAGGTTAAAAGGACAAATAAAAATATCTTACATTCCGGGAATTAAGTAAAATAAAAATTATTGATCTTTAACAAATGCTAATCAATTAATGCTAATCATCTAATGCTAATCATTTAATATCTATTAAATTATATAAAGAAAGAAATTAATGAATTTCCTTTCTTGCCATAAAGATGATGCATATTAAAAGGATAAATAAAAACATTTTAGATTCCTAGAATTGCGTATTATAATAATTACTCATCCTTAAAAATATTAAACTTTACCTAAATCTTTTAATATTCCTTAAGTTGTACAATGAAAGAAATTAATAAATTTGCTTTCTTGTAACAAGAATGCCACATATTAAAGGGATTAAAATATATTTTAGATTCCGAAAATCACGTAAGACAATAATTAGTGATCATTAAAAATTATTTTACCGTACCCAATTATAATTACTTACATCTTCCACAACGTTGGTTACATTCTTCTTCAGTCCTAAAGTTGTTGCCGTTTCCTCCGCATCCGCCATAGATGAATTTTCGACATCTTCCTGTTTGCTTGTCAAAATAATATCTTGGGAAAGCTGCCCGACATTCACCAACCTCAGATGGGAGATCGCAGACTGATTCTGCTCCAGAAACGGTAACATCTATAACATATAAGATATTTGAGAATACTTTAATAAATTTTTAATGACAAAAAAAAAAAAAAAAAAAAAAAAAAAAAAAAAAAAAAAAGAAGAAAATTGAAATATTTTTTTATAATTTAATTACGTTTTAGCATATGAATAAGTTTTTCTCAGTCGCATTGAATATGTTTTAATGATATTAGAAATAAAAAATAGTACAGTTAAAAATTACAAAATTATTTTCGTAAAAGATGAAATTAAATGAAAATGTTTAGTTACTACTAAACCATGATTAAATTCATAAACCAAAGAAAATCGAATTTTTTAAGGTGGTTAACCCTTTAACGATCATAGCATTTTCATTGCTAAGATGTCGAAATAAATAAATGACACCGGTAATTAAGAACAAATATATTTCTAAATAAGAAAACGTGATTTTTCACATGCAAAATAAAAGGGATATTTCTAGATAAAAATACCGGTGTCAGTGTTGCGTATCGGAATTAAAATTTTGTGGTTTCGTGGCGAAACCAATGAACGTTAAAGGGTTAAAGAATTTTTACAATTTAAATATACACTTTCACGGTCTAGAATTATCTATATCAGAGCTGCCACAGACGACTACTTTTAATTTTGTTTTACATCACATTCTGAAAAGAAATTTTTTTGGCATACAATTTGACAATATCAGCAAGAGAAGTATACTACAATTTCATTTTAATAATGGTACAAATAGAAAAAAAAAGATACTCGCCTGTGGCGTCCGTGCTATATTTATTTGCATTTCGATTTATCATCGTTTTACCATTAGTTTTCCTTATTTAATTATAAATCTGAAAATTATTTTGAATGCCTTATTCAGTAAAAACGTTTGCTTGTTTTTACTCTTTGTTCTTTACTATTCTCTGATGTGTGATGTTTATTTGGAATAATTCGGATTTCCCATTTATTATTATTACATTGGTGGTTTATGTAAATCCTTACCTACTTATTCGTCATCGACTATTTAAAAATTTTGTAAAATTTAAAAAAAAGTCTAGTTTTGATTTTGATATTGACGCAGAACAATACACTTTCAAAATTTTCTCCACTTCAAGCAAGGGAGCTGTCAAAAAAGATAGAGACAAATTGTGCAGTGTCTATCGTTTGCCAGCAAACTAACTGAAGATATAGTATCAGACCATGCTCGTTGTTATGTATTTACATCAGATTAAAACCTATTTAACATCCGGGCAAATTTCCTCAAATAAAAAGTAATAGTAATGTTTGACTTGTTTATGACAGAGATTCTGAATGAAAAAGAGGCGTTTAAATAAGGCGGAAATGTCTGTTACAATCTTCTGTTTGAAGTTTTCCGAAACAATAATCAAATTCACTGACGGGGAAAATTTTTTTTAGCCATAATATGTCTCAATCGCAAAGTTGCACTACCTCCCGGACAAAGTTTCACAAGTGAAAACGAAAAGATGTTGTTACCTTAATTATGGCAGGTATTTTTTAATGAAAAAGGAGTTTAATAAAAAGAGTAAGGTTAAAAGGAGTTATTTTTTGTCCTTATATGAGGCCCATATGAATGAAAGGGATAAATCTGTCTTTTAAAAATACAGTCATGGTATTTAATCACAATATTTAATGATGACTTCCTAGGGCCGAAGAATTTCCTGGTTTAGAAATTCCAGGATCCGTACAAACCCAAACTTATCATGTTTAGCGTAATTCTCTGATGTGTGTTATGCACAGTAACTAAGCTGCTGTGGCTATACAATCGTTATTCAACGCATAACAGAGCAAGTTTGCAGTCGCACTGTTGGCTTTTTTTTTATTTTTTGAGGGGCGATGGGATATATTGTATCCCATCTGCAGTTAATGAATTTTGACACCGGAAAGAAGTTATTAAATTTTACTTTTCTAATTTTGAAGCAAAACATAATCGTACAATTGATCTTATTGCTGCCACCCTATTTTGAAACAAGATTTTTTTAAACTTCCGGTGGCAATTCAGCATTATAGAAACACAATTGGTTGCCCGTGAAAGGGTTAAAGAATATTTCTTTGAAATTTTCCTTGTGCGTTTTCAGAATATAGGATTTTTAGCAACTGTTCCGTAAGCGGGGTATAAAAACCTTTCAGGCGCGAAGTAAATCTGTTGAAATAATTAAACTAACCAGAATTTATTGACGAATTTCATAGATATTAGGAACATACTTATTTTCAGTTATATTTTAAAAGGAGCATTTTAATTAAATGCTTTTGGCGCCAGTAAAATTAAAATTAGGTGTCCTTTATTAAGGACACCCCGCCGGGAAGGGTCAATTGATCGTGCTAGCTGTCCATTCCATAATGATGACTGTCATCATCCATCAAAATTATTAACGTTCAATTAAGAAGCGTTTCCATTAATTGCTTCCTGTATATCCTCAAACAGATTTCCTCCAGTTCCTCCAACAGATTTACTTTAAAAGAATACACCATTAATTATTCTCTATCTTTTACAGGGTTCGCACATTTTTCCACTAAACTTTAAGAATATTTTCGAAGTGTTTCACTGCAGAAAAATATCGTAAAATTTGTGAATGAAGGCGGGGATTATGAATGTTGTGATTTAAAAATTAAATGTAAATTTTCTTATTTTTGATAGTGGTGATAGTTTCATTAATTTGAACTCATTTTCTCTTGGCTTCGTTTAATTCGAACTAACGAGAATTCCGATTTTTCATTTTTTATTAGCATCCGATGCTATTTCTTTCAGACAAGCTAAAAATGTCGTGTCATCAGCCCTGAAGTTTCTACGCAACCGATTTTGATAATTATTTTTTTAAATGAAAGCTATTTGTTTGTAGTTGTGTCCATTTTAGTTATTTTTTAACTTATTTCCATTTTTATATTTTATTTTTAATTTTAAAAGCTTTTTCGTGACATTTCTTCAAAATGGTGGCAACACAGTTTAGCTTTTCTCTCAATAATAAAAATTTATTTTCCAAAATAATTGCGTATAATTATGCACTAATTAAGGTTAAAAAAACTATTTTTACTGAGAAATAATATTAATAATGTAAATAAAATAACAGAAAATAATTTATGCTAAAAATTAATGTCTAAATCAAAATAAGAGAAATTTCAAATGAGGAAAATGATGTCATTCTGCAGCAGTGCTTGGCATTCTGCAGCAACCCAGATAAATGGGAATTACAATATTATTACGAATGCCTTTTTCATATTGCTAATAACATAAACTTTTAAAAATCATTTGAGGAGAAAATGACGTCACTATTTCAAACATCGCATTTTTACTTATAACGATATTAGGTACTGCTCTGTTATCCCGTCGACCAATTTCGCCAAATTATACAAATCGCCAAACTAATAGCCAAATTATACATATTGACATAATTTTTATTTTAAATAACGAAAAAACAAATAATTAGTAGAATATTAATAAAAATATTAATAAAAAGTCGAAATAAAAATCACTTAATGACATTTTAAACACATGAATCGTATTTAATGTCATTGAATGTGACATTCACGATCATCCATTATTGGCATTTAATCTTATAGTTTGGCGATAATTTTTTGGTCGACGGGATAACCTAGTAGTACCCTATGTTACATTTCAATATTTCTTTTCATTATGGACACTGATATTGAGATTTTACTTTCAGATGACTTCAGTTAGTGAAAATAATGTCACAGTAAAAATGAAGTTTTTTTTTTTTTTTTTTTTTTAATAAAACTATTTTTCTGTGAGTGCACATAAAATAAAATTTCTGGATTTCGCCGGCACTCAGATTACAGTTTTAATGAAGATGTGAGAATATTTGCATGCAAAATTGTAACTGGCAAACTTGACATTTACTTTGTAAATATATTTATTATATAGTGATTCAATAATGTAATTACATTTGCTTTTTTAAAAACCAAATCGATCGGATCTTTTAGACATTTCATTCGTCGAATTCGACGGGATTCCACTCTTTTTGTTGTTAAATTGCATTTCCTTTTTCTCAGAGTCTATAAAAAAGCGTTTAAATTAAAGAAAAAATCAGTTTTTGATGAATCTAGTCAATGAAGAAGTAGCACGTCAAATTGTATCTCCTTATTATTCCGCAATTCCAATGTCTCAGAGAGAAATTGCTATTCAGTTGGGTATTTCACGCCGTTCTGTTTGCTATTATATTGATAAACACAAGAAAAATGAAGTTCATTGCAATCTAAACGGAGTCGCCCTTCTTTTTTTTTCCTAATCGGAGGCGAAACTGAATTCTGCAATGGCAGAATTTACATTCAACTTGTCTTTTCTTTCAAACGGATTTCAGATCATTTGAATAACTTTCTTTCTTTGATTTTTGTGAAAATTGTTCCGAATGAGTATACAGATAATCCTATGCATTTGATATTCTTTTATTAGTGCGCCGTCTGTCCATCACTGACACTTTAAATTTTTCTATTGCGCTTGTTTCGAATATTTTAATTAGTTATTCACTTATACATTCTAATTTAATATTAAGTCATACTCTAATGATAACAGACGAAATAAATAAAAAAAACACCATAACATCAATTCCTTTATAATAGTATCATATTAAGCATGTTTTCATTTCATTTTTCCCATAATTCGAACATTTCTTGTGGTCCTGACTAGTTCGAATCAACGAGAGTCAACTGTATTTGGAGAAAAAATTGATATGCACGCTCTGTGAAGCATGCATTGAAAAATTATTATTATTTTAAATCCTCACTTACCACCACACTTTTCCATACACTCTTTTTCAGTTGGAAACTTGTTTAAATTGCCGCCGCATCCTCCATAGATAAAAGTTTTGCAAGACCTAGTCTTGTAATCATAGTGATACATTTCGAAATATCCTTTACACATTCCTGTTTCAGGCATATATAAACAGTTAATGGTGTCGAAATCTGCAAAATACCAGTAAATTAAGGGTTAGGAAAAAGGAATATACACTAAATAAACATTATTCAACCCTTAAATGCATATTGTATCATTTTCTATACCATAAGTGTTCCCGATTTATTAGGGGTTTTATTCACATATTCCGTATTCTCACCATAAATTTAAAAGAACAATTTTCAATTTACTTAATGACAGACCATTCGTAATTAAAAAAAGAAAAATTTGCTATTTAGATTTTTCTGGTGTGAATTCTGATTCTTTGAATTGCGCATTTTTTGGAACGCGTTCTATCCTATGCATTTAAGGGTTAATAATATTCCAGGGTTCGCACAACTCTACGACTAAATTTTTACAGTATTTTCAATGTATTTCACTGTAAAAAAATAATGCAAAAATAGTGAATCGAGGTGGTGTTAACGAATTCTGTTTCTTAAAAATTAAATATAAATTTTCTTATCACTAATAGTGGTGTCAGAGTCCTTACAAAATATAAGGAGTGTGCGAACCTTGTATTCACAGTTTTCACCTTAACGGGCCGTCCATAAATGATTTCACACGTGGAGAGGGTGAGAAGGTTCCTGAAATTTTGAGAGTTTGTGATAAGGGGTGGAGTGGGTTAGAAAAAATGTGACATCACACATTTTGGTTAAAATAAAGTAAATTAAAAATCAGCAGATTAAATTTTAAAGTTACTTTGAAATTAAAATATTTTGTGTTGGTGAAGTAAAAATAAAACTTTAAGCCAAGTAATATTAAATCCCATAATAAATTCCAAAAACCTACTACTTTCAATTGCTCTTTCATATTACATTTTATTATAAATGTATATTAGTTATGTTTTTTGTTGTAAACCTCAATCTCATTTCTTACAAAATAAGTACACGAAGAATTTTTATTCACAAATGACATTAAAACACATAGTTAAATTTTAAAAACAAAATTGAAGTATAATTTATAACGCAATGCTTTCTTTTTGAACAACAAGTATATGCATATGTAATATAGCTTGACATCTGACAAGAGGGGGAGGGGGATTGGTGAAGTGTGACACTTTGTGACAAAGGGGGATGAGGGGTGTCAAAAGTATTGAAAAATAGTATGATATCATTTATGGATGGCCCCTTATTTCTGTGTTATATAAAAGTGACATATAATGATAGCTGATACAAATTAACATATATTCATCATAAGCATTTTGAAGACTGTGATGCTTTTTAATGAACTTTCAGGGAATTTCGGAGAAAACCGATTTGATCTAATGTCGTATAAGAAAATCTTACTGCAAATAGATAGACTATATCTCTACATCATGATTATCATAACTCTTTATTACAGTGGTTCAAAAATCTAGGCGCCAGTGGATAGTCTCTAACCACTAAAAGCTTTCTTTCGTTAAAATTTAATAGCATTGCTACGAAATTTTTATTCCAGATATTAGACGAAAAATGAAGAAATAAACATAGTGGTGAGATATTGCCTTATGAAATCTAGCTTTATTATTTCGTGGCATAACGTTTCCCCCCACATTCACTTAACCCTTTCCGGCGCAGTGTGTCCACTCCGGGCACACCTAATTTTAATTTTAAACTGACAAACTGCACCAATAATATTTAAGTAAAATTTTACTTTTACAATGACAGCTTAAATCAGGGAATTCTTAATTTTTAAAAAAGCCTTTGGTAAATTCCGGTGTCAGTCAACAGTTTCTCATTTTACGAATAGAATTTGTATGCACCAGAAAGGGTTAATTAATCTATAATCAATATTTTCCTGTTACGCACGACGGTTGCGATATTCCTATTTATTTTTGGTATGAATATTGTGTGAGGAATCAATGTTAGCACCGCTGAAAGGAGGACATGGCTCATACTTGCAAAGTTCCATCCGTCTTTGGAAAGTATTAACCCCTTGAGGGGCGGCGGTATATATTATATACCACCTACGATTGATGAAGATTCACACCAGAAAAATATTATTAAATTTCACTTTTCTAACTTTGGTGGAAAACAGTCGTGAAATTGCTTTTCCTCTTTTTGGTGTAACTTTTTTACAAATTTCCGGTGGGAGTTCAGAATTACTCGAACGCCATTGCTTGCCCCTCAAAGGGTTAATCCCTTGGGGATGAGCGACACGTATACATTCCGCAAAAAGGCTTAAGAATCCTCGTTTATTCCCACCAGTAAAATTTTACTGTAAAATTTGCCTTATTTAATCGGACACTTGATCTCATTTTCTCCATTTACTAACACAAAAATTTCTGTTTTTAAAAACCGGTGACAAAACATTAAAAATTTGGTAAAAGGCTCCTGTTGCGAAGGGGTTAAGGGGTAGAAAACTTAAAAAAAAAACAATTTTTTATGATCTAACATCACCTATACATTCGTTAATTCGGGAGCAACTTTTCTTTTTATGAAACATATCAATCGTTTCGAGAGAAATTAAAAAATATATTATTAATATCAGGAAAACTACATAACTTCCACTGCTAAAGCGATTATTATCGTAAAAAAATTTATATTTATAATGATATAAATACGTAGCACCTATAACCGCCGTTCAATCCGTCTGTATATTCGTGTTTCTGTCTGTCCATCCGCATATAACAACGTAAAATCTATCCAACCGAATCGTTTGAAATTTAAAAAATATAATTTTTGCGTAATTCTGCCGAGTCATTTCAAATTTTAGGAAAATCGGATGCATAGTTTAACCCCTTGCGGCGCAGTGGTTTCATAGATATACCACTTAATTTTAATTCCCAAACGCCACATTCGCACCGGAATTTTGTTTAAAAAAATTACTGTTTATTGAATGCTTGAAATATAGCATTTTCTTATTTATAAATAAAGGTGTTTTCAAATTCCTGTGTCAGTTACTAATTTCAATACTTAAGCGATTAATAAGCCCTGCGCCGCAAAGGGTTAATAACAGGGACATTCAAAACTATTCATTTACAGTACGCTCAATAAAAAAAGCTTCAAACGCATAAACATAAAAATAAATATAAAATATATGACGGAATGAAAATTTCGCCTTGCTTTTAACATAAAATGTATAATATGTACAATACATTAAATTTATATTGTGTTTCAGTATTGTGTTTTAAAAGCCTGTCCACCAAAGAAATTAAAAGAAGTAATTTGTACAAAAATCGATCCAATACCGGAAGTTGAATTAGCTGGTGTATATACCATCCCTTTTAAAACTGATTGCAATAAATTAATGGAATACATCGGGAAAACCAATAGAAAACTAAAAAAAAAAAGAATAAAAGAATATAAAGCAGGTATAAAATTTTATCGCCAATCTGCTGTTCTCTCACGTTTATATCTCAAACAGAATATCACAATAGATTTTGATCATACAAAAATCATATTCCAAACATCCAATTATTTCTTATCCATTATAAGAGAATCCATAGAAATCTTATGCAAAAGCAATAAAGTGTGCAATGATGCCCTGTCTTATAATATACCGAGTTTATGGTTTAACATCCTAAAAATAAAATCCTGACAATTTCAAATATTTCTTTTTACCGTTCACCAAAAATATTACTAATTCAATTTTTAAGCCACGACTCTCGTTCATTTTTCAAAACGAAAACTTATATTTGTATTTATAAAAGAAAATATTCTCTGAGGAAGAACCTGTTTAAAGGTTTGAAAGTACTGAGATATTTTAAAATAAAATTAACTTTTAACATATATAGTTGATTATTTAATCGCCTTTTAAGTAAGCCTGAACATTTTAAAGTTCATATTATACATTTTATTAACAAGCGCATTTTAACCCTTTGAGCTCTGGTGGTTAAATTTCTTCAAAATTAAAAAAAGTCACATTGACACCAGTATTTTTCAAAGAAAAAATTCGTTTTACGATTTACACGAAAATGTGCATTAAACCTATTTAAAATAAATATGTTAGAATATTCCGGTGCCAGTGTGACATTTCGGAATTAAAATTAAGTGGTAGAAAATTCTATCATCAAAGGATTGTACACACTTTCGAACATAGTAAAATTAATATGCATCTATGAAGTATATACTAAAATATACATTCTGTAGAATCTGTCGTGCAAAACACATTTGTTGTCGATTTATTTGGCCGCACAAAATATTCTGTTACATAATGGTACAGGGGGGGGGGGAATTATTTAAGGTGCTTTTTAATTATATTAAAGTGCTTCACATTTTATGAAATTGATATACGTTGCTGAGGTTTACTACACTTTACTTTCTGTATAATAGAAAGCAGATAGTATTTACAGGGACACACAAAAGATATCTCATGCAATACTGTATCTGAAGTACTATGTATGCTATTACACCAATATCTGAATATTTGTAAAACTTCGCTATAGTACGAACGCACCTCATTCGCAACTTTTATCGTGCAAATTCCGACTTGACACAAAATGTCACCTATGAGCTCAATAATTATAAAGCAATCTTTCTTTATGAAAACGTCTCAAACACTTCGTGAGAAATCAATAATAAAATATGCTTTTTTTAAAATAAAAAATACTAACAAACTTCAAAAAAAGAATCAAGCTTGGCGACATTTTGGCGCTGACGCGTATGAATGCATAGTTTTAATATACTTATGATTTGAAAACTGTTGCAACAATGAAAGATAATTTGCGATAAATTATTATTTTTGTTTTTATCAAATCCACATTTTTTTTAAAAAAAATTCTATTCATCAGAATTTAATGAAATTAAAATGAGACCACTTGGGTATCTTATACATTCAAACAAACAAAAAACAAGTTGGAAATTGCACGTGAAGCGTAGCAAATGAGGTGCGTTCGTGCGATACCGTAGGTTTAAAAATATCACTCTCATATATCAATCTCATAAAACTGTAAATAATTACAATTAAAATGCACGCCAAACAATGTTATCCCTATACCATTATGCAATGGAATACTTTTGTGTGGCCTTGTAATTCAATAACAAATATTCTTTGCACCACAGATTATGCAAAATATATATTGTAATATCTACTTTATAGATGCATATCAATTGTATTACGTTCGAATGAGTGTAACACCATTAAAAAGCATTTGAAACATTTTCCCCCATTAACCCTTTCCGGGACACGGTGCCTGGTCTGGGATATTTAATTTTAATTCCAAACTTGCAAACGGCACCAATAATATTTTAGTAAAATTTTGTTTTTATAATAAAAGCTTAAATTAATGAATTCAAAATATCTAAAAGATTTGTTTGTGAATTCCGGTGTCAGTCGATAATTTCTCATTTTACTAACAAATTTTGCCCGTGACGGAAAGGGTTAACCGTAATGTGACGGAATACTTTTGATTATCCCTGTAATTGATCTATGCATCCGATTTTTTAAAAAAATTGAAGTAACTCGACAAAATTATGTAATAATTATGTATGAAAAATTTCAACCGATTAAATTGCATTTGAATTTTTTTCCCCATTGACCGTAATGGAACGGAGTCCTTTTGATTGTCCCTGTAATTGATCTATGTCTCCGATTTTCTTAAAATTTGAAATGACTCGACAAAATTATGTAATAATAATATATTTAAAATTTCAAACGATTCGGTTGGGTAGTTTTTGCGTTGTTATATGCGGACGGACAGGCAGACAGACAGACGGACGGACAGACGAACGGACTGAACGACAACTATAAGTGCTACGTATTTACATAATTACGAACGCACCTAAAAAGAACTATCAAAATCGGTTCATATTTACGGAAGTTATGAGTGAACAAGAAATACAAACAGGTCGAAATCATAACTTCCTCTTTGAAGTAAGTTAAAAACAATATTAACATGAGATAACTACATACCCTCATCTGCTAAAGCGATAGCTAAAACGAAAATTAGAATTATCGTCTTCATCTTGCACCCGCTCACTCTGTATCCGGTAACAAAGCAATAGGTGAAAATTAAAGTTTGAAATAACATATATGTACACGTTATCTTTTACACCTGCTGCAACATTTCACATGAGATTTTTTTTCTAAACTCTCACTATCGGTGAACGAATATATCAAAATCAGAACAGACGATAAATCAGTCAAATCGTTTAGATAAAACAATAGAAAAGGTGTACTTTTTCTAATGCAACTACAACATCCTAGAAATTTAAATATAGAGATATAGCTGAAAATTTACCTGATTGTACAGTATTTGTAATATTTTGTGTTATGTATAAATAATGCTTATTAACAGGGCTGCAAAAATCTAGGCTAGAAAGAAACTGTTCACAACATTTTTTTTTTTTTTGGGGGGGGGGGGGAGTGTTAGTATTTCGTGTAAAATTCTTGTAATAGCGTAATTTCCGGCGTATAATCCGTGGATCAAACAATTCTTTTTCGACCCAGAAATTTCTGAAAATAATGTATAACATTTAGATCGCGGTAAATATTTGGCACAAATTATTAAATGAAATTTCTGGATCGAAAAAGAATTGTTTGATCCGCGGATTATACGCCGGAAATTACGGTAATGCCATTAACCCCTTCGCGACGGAAGCCTCTTACGAAATTTTTAACGTTTTGACACCGGTTTTTAAAATCAGAAATATATGCCTAGTTAAATCGGGAAAATGCTCATATTAAATAAGGAAAATTTTTTAGTAAAATTTTACTGGTTCTTCAGCCTTTTTTATGGCACGTATGTGTGTCGCTCGTCACCAAGGGGTTAAATTTTTAAAAGAAAACTTTTAAATTTTAGTGGCGAGCGATTACCTGTACATGGTGAGAGGTTTGCACACCTGTATATCAGCCATACTTAATCTACTGCTGGTGGACAGTATGCAGCCTGGCGAGCTTTCATGTGCGGCTCAAAGGTCACATTCATTCCTCCACATTGTTACAACCAGGACAATGCCCTGCCAGTAACAGTGAAACTATTATAATATCTGAGCAAACTAACATCAATAAAAATAAATTATTTTTATTGAAATTATTTTTCCAATACTTGTGAGCAAAATTTGCCATTAAAACGGCGCTAAAATGAGTTGAAATTTTCGATTCAAGTTTATTGGTGGAATTTTTCAGCGGCAGTAATAATAAACTTTTGAGCCGATTGAAAGAAATATCTGTCATCTTGTGACAATCCTCGTCAGTTACTCCACTGGAAACTTCTGTACATTATATTACGTGTCTCCTCCACATTATTTATAACCTTATTGTGTTGCGAAGGGCTACTTTTTTTAAATTCAGATTTTTTGATGGGTGCGACTTTTCTGAAATGGTAAAAATTCCTTTTTTTTTGTCTTAATTAATAAATCATTGATTAAGGCGAATTTTACTATTTCAAAAAAATTGTGCCGATCAAAAAATCGAAATTTAGAAAAAGGAAGGGAAAGCATTTATCATTCATTTACATGGTCGCACAAAAGAATAGTGTGTCTTTGTTATTTTTAAATTAGTACACTGTAAAAAAAGCTGGAAATTGCACACAAAGCGTAGCAAATGAGGTGCGTTCGTACGATAACGAAGTTAATTATATTCAGAAAATATTCAGATCTCGCTGTTATATTAGACAGTACTTCGGATACAATGTAGTGGTCGAAATCTTTTTGGTGTGTCCCTGTAAATATACAAGAATAGTAACTCTTATTACATTTCACCAATGCACATCATATTCATAAAATGTGAAATAGTTTAATATAATTAAAACGCGCACCAAACAATGTACTTCCTATACCATTATGTAATGAAATACTTTTGTGTGCCCTTGTAAATCAATAACAAATGTTCTTTGCACCACACTTTGTGCAAAATGTATATTATAACATGTACTGCATAGATTCATATAAATTTTATTAAGTTCGAAATAGTGTAATACAGGGGTGCAAAAATATAGGCGCCAGAGGGAAGTCTCTTACCACTAAAATTTTAAAGTTTTTTCTCTCAAAATTTAATAGCATTCTAGCGGGAATTTTACACGAAATATTAGACGAAGAAAAACGAAATAAATTTTGTGGTAAGAAACTGCCTGCTGGCGCCTAGATTTTTGCACCCCTGGTGTAATACCATTAAAATGCACTTGATACTATTTTCCTCATTGACCGTAATGTAACGGAAAATTTTTGATTGTCCCCGTAATTGATCTATGTATCCGATTTTCATAAAATATGAAATGTTTCGACAAAATTATGTAATAATTACATATTTTAAATTTCAAACGATTAAAATGCATTTGAAACTTTTTCAACCATTGACCATCGTAAGGAAATATTTTTGATTGCCCCTTAATTGATCTATGCACCCGATTTTCATAAAATTTCAAATGACGCGACAAAATTATGCAACGATTATATATTTAAATTTTCAAACGATTCGGTCGGTCAGTTTTTGCGTTGTTATATGCGGACGGACGACAGTACCCACATAGCATGCATGGTCAGAGTGACGTCACAGTGACGTCACTGTGAGTCACTCTGGTCACGTAACATCTGTGACCAAAATGCCACCCCTCAGTGACGTCACATTGTGACTGAAATGTGACTTCACACCTGTGACCAAAATGCCACCCCTCAGTGACGTCACATCTGTGACCAAAATGCCACCCCTCAGTGACGTCACATTGTGACTGAAATGTGACCTTCTTAGAAAATTAAAAACTATATACAAAAATTCTTCAAAAGATGTTATTTAATGGAAAAAATATTTTTCTGTCAATTGAAAAAGTTTTTGTGACGTCACTGTACCAAAAGGCCACGACTCAGTGAAGTCACATTGTGACTGAAACGTGACCTTCTTAGATAATTTTTAAAAAATACAAAAATTCTTCAAAAGATGTTATTTAATGGAAAAAATATTTTTCTGTCAATTGAAAAAGTTTTTGTGACGTCACTGTAATGCCACTGCAAATAACGCCCTCATAGCATGCATGGTCACAGTGGTCACGTCACACCTGTGACCAAAATGCAACCACTTAGTGACGTCACATTGTGACTGAGTGGTGACCTTCTTAGAAAACTTCCAAAATCTGTTATTTATTGTAAAATTACACTTTTTTGACAATTAAAAAATATATTGTGCTATCATTGCTATGTCACTGCATGTCACTGTTTTTCGACATTTTGGAAAATGATTAAATTTTTTCCTGTAATAACAAAACTACAAAGAATCACTTACGCAAGGGCAATTATCCATTTTCCTTACCAAATATGCAAAACTTGTTTTTCTTGTCACAAATCTTGTAAAAATCGGGCTATGAAATGTCCTTAAAATATGCAGTTATATATTACATAACGTTTTTATCATTTCAAAACATTTAAATAATTTTAAACATTAATGTATGGATGTGTATCTAACATTTCAAATCAAATGAATAATTTGTTATCCTTGACAGTGAAAATGTGTGCGTAAATATAGAAAAATATTTGTATTAAAAATGGATGTATTACACATAATTATTAATTAGGATAGACTGAAAAAAGATTTTTAGACCGAAATCGAATCGAAAGACACAAATAAAAAGCTTTTATCCTCTATAACCCCCCCCTTTTTTGTATTAAGAAGATACTATGTATGTTCACATGTGATACAAACTTTATTTTAAAACAAGTTTTTTTTTATTATTAGCGTTAAATCTATTATTTTAAATCTTTAAAAACTCAAACAAAATTTTATCTAATAAACTTTAATTTTGATTATTATTAACTATTATTTACAAAAAAAGAAAAAAATGATTTCACAATTCATTTTAACTTGAATTGTTTTGAAACTCATAAAAATAAAAAATAAAAATACATTAAAAAATTTTTTCAAATAAAAAAAAAAATTAATCTAAAATTATTGCGTATTTAAACTCCAAAATATTGCATAAGAAAAGAAAAAACAAAACGGTCATGCGCATGGAAAGTGAAAATCGGCTGCAAGAGAAGACTCTAGCGGGAGTCCGTGCAGGCTACTCTCGTAACCAGAGATGAAGCAGCGCCGGTTAAGAAAAATAAAACCATATGAGAAATGACGTAACAGGAATGTCACATGCAAGAAATATTATTTTTATTTATTTTTATTTTTCGTTTATTTATTTATTTGTTTATTTTGTTAAACATTTTTTTAACATGTAATTTTGATACTTTATTATTTTTTAAGACCTTTTAAGAAATTTTACCGAAATAAACAACCTACACTTCTGTTTACTATCACAACGACAGCTGACTAGCACAAGGCACACAGGGAAAATAAAATATCGCTGATGTTGACAAACCCTGGTAACGAGAGTGCCTTGCACGATAGTTAGGACTCTCGCTAGAGTCTATAGTCTGCAAGCGAAAGAATAAATAAACGTGAACAAAAATATTTTAAATTGATGATAGAAGACGCGAGAAGTTAGTTGACTGGAATTTATGGCAGATGTGACTTGTGAGCAGATGCGTATTGACACGGATTTACAATTTAAACAAGAATGGCCACTACAACTCTTCAAAGCGGCAAAACATAAGTCCGAGAAAATTAAGGGATCTTTGACTGTTAAAACGATTTTGTCTTTGCCACTTTAATCATTATCGGATTTAGTTTTTGCGTCAGAAAGAATAACTAGACGAATGAATTCGATGGAAAAATATTATTTTTCATGGTTGCATTTATTATCATTATTATTCTGAGAAGGATTTTAATTACCTTCTCAAAAACATGCTATAAAATATTAATGCTTTATTAACTTAATAAAGTCTAATACATCCATTATTTATTTTGTTGACATAAAAAACTTGATTATTAATAATTTGGATTAGGTTGCCAAAGGTAGTGATTTTAATTGTATTTTAATCTGCGTTGTTTCATTTTTTAAAATAATTGGTTAAAATGTTTCCATAAACATAATATCATATGAAAATATATTATAATAAATTGTTAATATAATTATTAAACATTTAAAGACAATTATATTTTGTAATAAAGAAGCTTTTTTATAGAATAAAATTATTAACTAACATCCTTTTTTAATTTTTGTATTAAGTAATCTTCTGAAACATTACATAAATTTATTTAAAAAATTACATATGTTCAGAAGAGGAATTTATAAGAGAACGAGAAGAACTATTAAAAGAAATCGTAGATGTTTGATATTTAAAAAAAAAACAATAACTTTAATGACTGTTTAATGTATTTTTTAACTTGTGAAATTTTTAATAGAAAGTCATAGTGGGTGGAAACGTTTCAGTTGTAAATATTCTTATTGGAATGTTTTCAGAGAGAATTTGGAAGTTAAGACAATCAATAAGAATTTAAACATGATTGTATTTAAAACAAATAACGCAAATACTTGAACGGTATGAAGCTAAAAAGTAATAACTGTATTTTATTATTAATTTTTCATTTCAGACACTTTTATTATTTCCTTACAAATCATTTTACATAGGTAAATTTCAAAATATCCATTATATGTAGTATTAGTATACATCGTGATTAAAGTGGGTATTATAAATGCTCTCTAATATTATAAATAAAATATTAATAATTATAATTAACGTATTTGTTGTTCTATTTTATGTTTATCGTCGGAATTTTTATTAGGTAGATGTGTCTATGATGGACAGCCTTCCAGTTATGGATATCCCCCTAATGTTTTTCTTTGTTTATTAATATACTAATAAATATTTAGCTTTAATTTTTTTATAATTCCTCTTTGCATGTTTTAATAATATTTTACTCATAGAAGACAGTATGTGAAGATAGTTTGCGAATATTTTTTGATTTGTGACAAATTTGTCACTAACTTTGTGACGGTGGCAGCATTGTCAATATTGCGAAGTCCCACTGGGACACAATTATACAGTTATGAATATTGTTATGTAATGTAAAATCACTTACATCTATAATTTTATTATACTTTGGCGATACATCTCAATTAAAACTTAGGAGCTGCTATAAAAAGAATGTACCAAAAGAAAGTTACTGAATCAAAATGCAATGCTATGCAGACTTTAATCTTTGTTACATATTTTTTTCTGTTGCAATAAATGAGAATAATTAGGACAATTGAATATTCGATCTATAACAATTATTTCAAATTTAGCAATTTGTTTTTCTAATAAGCATTAAAATTAAAAAGAAAAAACTCTTCCTTTAAGTTGCAACACTAGCCACAGAAAAAGACCCGGATGATAATGTAAAGTCTGTGGGAGCGTTCTTTTCAAATATCTCGCTCAAATTTTAATATTTTTACATGATTTTTTTTCATAGGATAGCTGAAGGCGATCCACAACCAGCCTAGTTTTTACTTTTTCAATTTTGGTTTCAGATTAAAAAAAAAATATTTTAAATTTCAAAACCTTCAAAACCGGTTTAAACCGGTTCTGATATTGAAACAATCATAATATAAAAATATACAAGCAAAATTGAAAAAGTAAAAAGTCGGTTGTAGATCGTCCTCAGCAATCCCATGCAAAAAATCATGCAAAAATGTTAAAATTTGAGCGAGAAATTTGAAAAGAACGCTCCCACAGACTTTACATTATCATCTGGGTCTTTCTCTGTGACTAGTGACCTTAAAGGAAGTGTTTTTATGATAATTTTAATGCTTATTAGAAAAACAAGTTGCTAAATTTCAAATAATTGTGATAGATCGAATATTCAATTGTCTTAAATATTCTCATTTATTGCAACAGAAAAAAAATGCATCAAAGATTAAAGTCTGCATGGCATTACATTTTGATTCAGTGACTTTGTTTTGGTACATTCTTTTTATAGCAGCTCCCAAGTTTTAATTGAGATGTATCGCCAAAGTATAATAAAATTATAGATGTGAGGGATTTTACTCTGTATAACATTGTTCATAACTGTATAATTGTGTCCCAGTGTAACTTCACAACATTGACAATGCTGCCACCGTCACAAAGTTAGTGACAAATTTGTCACAAATCAAAAAATAATCGCAAACTGTCTTCACAACCTTGTCACTATCGTCACAGAATGGTCACAGTTTTAATGACAATTTTGTCACAAATGACACATTTTTCACATTTTGGTCACATCGTGACGTCACAAAGGGGTCACAATGTGACGTCACAAACGAGCTCTAAAACGGCCATAACGACTTCGCATTTTAGTCACAGTGACTTCACATCGACGTCACGTGACGTCACATCGACGGTCACAAAGTCACAATGTGACTTCACAACGACGTCACCGTGACGTCACCATGTCTTACGGGTATAGGTGCTACGTATTTACATAATTACGAACGCACCTAAAAAAGACAGATGCCTCTCAATTTGCGAACGGAAATATGCAATAATCTTTTTCTACTCACTCAAAATTCCAAACAAAACGTTTTTTTAACTTTAGCAACCTTATAAAAGAATGTATCTTTGAAATTTAAAGAACAGTTTATAAAAAATATTTTTTATTAACCCATTAGTGCCTAGCGTCCCTTTTTATGGACGATTGTAAAAAAGTCAGTAAAGCACTTTTCTTACCAGTAAATAGAAAGAAAAATAAGTACGATTTTTTCACGAGACAAATTCCTCAATAAATTAAGATAAAAATTATTCGACTTTTAAAAGTGGTCGGAAACCACTGAATAAATTTTAATGAATAAATTTTAATAAATTAAATAATAATAATTTTTAATAAATTTTAATGAATAAATTATTTGAGCATTAATGGGTTAACGCCGGTAGTTTTTGAAAGCGTTTCACAGTAGCTTTTACAACGCTTTAATCAGATCTCTGTACCCAAATAACAAATTTTTCTGATGCTATAAGAACTCAAATAAAAGTTTTCATACTCAGCAAACACGTTTAACTGAAAAAAAAAAACATACAGAATTACCAGGATTAATATTAACTTTTAAATAAATTATGTTACAATTGCATGCATAATTTCATTTATGCAGCCGAAAATACTTAGTTTGAGGTCTGTCAGCATTCGAAAAACTGCTTTTCCGGGTAGATAGAAACAGGGTGCTGAAGATGTTCGATGTAGCGATTTAGGATCGGGAGAAATTTTATAGAAAAAATATACAACTGATTTCGATTTTGAGAAGCTACTTCAGTCAAGTGAATGGACCATTCGCTAATGCTAATCCTATGGAAGAAATTTTTAAAGATACCTCGATTGCATTTCAACATACTTTTAAATGATTTTTTTTTTTTTTTTTTTTTTTTTTTGCATTGAATAGCTGAGATCGATCTGTACAAAGTCCGTCTTTTACTTTTCGATTTTGCTAAATGATATTTTTTTGCAAGAAACATCTTCAATTTCGGAACTGGTTTTGAAAGTGAAAACATTCTCAAAAAAATATTTTACGATGGAAATTAAAAAAGTAAAAAAAGACGATTGTGCAAATCAGTCTGAGCTATCCAATGCAAAAATCATTTAAAAATATATTGAAATGCAATTTAGATATCTTTATAAATTTCTTCTATTGAAATTGTATTAGTGAATTGTATTAGTGAATTGTATTAGGTTTTTTTCGCTTGACTGAAGTAGCCTGTTTATATCGAATTTCATAATTTCCTGAGATAGAAACAATTTCACTACACCGTATGGGATCTCTACAAAACTGATCTCAGAATAATATGTACCATATATACTTGCACGCAGTTAGAAATTTTGAGGGGGGAAAAACTATGTACCTACGGTAATACAGAATTTATGTAGGTTTATATAACATATTGTAATATTGTGAGGAAATTTCCATATGGAATGAGGGAAATGTTGAGGAAAAAACATTTTCTGCACCCCTGGGGAGAACAGGTTAAAGCATAAAAGCTACATGAAAAAAAAATCCGTCATATATTATGGTCATGTATTGAAATTTTATTTTTGTAAATCCTTTGAATTTTGGAAATGATTTGAATGCTGAGGTTTCTAAAGATAAAAGAGCGATTTTTCGGAATATTCAGTAGTTTTGAATGTTTTTTTAAAAATATTTTCGCTTATGATTATAGTAAATTTTCGTAGTTTTAGGAACATCTTTTTACTTACCCATCATACGTAGAATAGGTTAAGTCTTGAAATCGTTTTGTAAATCCAAAAAAAAAAAAAAAAAAAAAAAAAATTAACGGATTTACACGTTTCAGATACTGAAGATTCTGAAAAACAAATATTTAGAAAAAAAAAATTGCCGTCCGTCCTTCTGTGTGTCTGTAAACGCTTTATCTTCCGAACAAATTGAGATAGAGACTTGAAATTTTCTGTGTATTTAGTATGTAAAAATTGGACGAAGTCTATTTAATATCAGTAACCTCGATTATCCGGAACTATTTTTTTGGACTCTCGAAAAATTCGTTCTGATGAAAGGCATATAAAAATTTTCAATTTTTATTTTTATTTTAACTTTTTAATGATCATAGCATTTTCATTGCTAAGATGTCAAAATAAATGAATGACACCGGTAATTAAGATCAAATATATTTCTAAATAAGAAAACGTGATTTATCACATTCAAAATAAAAGGGATATTTTTAGATAAAAATACCGGTGCCAGTGTTGCGTATCGGAATTAAAATTTTGTGGTTTCGTGTCGAAACCAGTGAACGTTAAAGGGTTAAGGAATGAACGTAATAGGCAAGGAAATAACACAAATTTTCCATAAAGAACAAAGTCAATCGGATTATTAGTTGCCGAGATAGTTGTAATCTTCTTTTCCACATTCTTCGATTTTTCATGACCCTATATTTTATTCAAATTTCAATTCAAACATATATTTTATTTGACATGAGACGCTTAATGCGACGCAGTAAACTGTTCGTTAATATGATTATTATTTTTTGGAGTTATAAGGATGTATTTTTTACGCTATTCCATACTACTTGAGTAGTTTGGAGTCTTTAATAATTTGTCGAAATTGGTTCATCAGCAATTAATTAATAGAGCCTTTAATCAGAAAATTTTAATAGTATTTTCAAAGTATTTCATTGCAGAAAAATTTGAGAATAAAGGTGTTGTTTGCGAATTCTTTTTCTTAAAAATTAAATATAAATTTTCTTATCATTAATAGTGGTGCCAAAGTCCTTGGAAATTCCAAGGAGTGTGCGAACCTTGACCTTTACTATGTGTATTAAAAAAATGCTAATGTGCATTTAAATTTTGTTTTGGAATTGCAATGCATTTTATAAGTAGTTTACACATGTTTTATTTTCATATATTATATTATTCATATCCATGATGGGTAAGTATTACGGTGCCCCCAACAACTAGTTTTTTTTCTTACGGTGTTTGTGAACGGTAAATGCTAAGTGCAGATTCCAATTTTTATGCCTCTGTAATTTAAAATACTTTTCTGCATACTGCATGCAGATCTGCGACTGGCGACTATTTTTAACAATTTTCAACAAAGTTGAATAGTGTTTATACTTTCGATTTGTCTGGCTGTCTGTCCGCGCTTTAATTCTCGTTAATATACTCGGATTGCCACGAAATTTCTAGATGTTATTGACGTTTACGACAGTACGAAACCTGTTGAAAATGAAATTTCTACCATGATTAGTTTATTTACAGGGATAGCCAAAAGTTTTCAGTTGCATTACGGCCTATGGGAAAAAAATGTTTCAAATGAATTTTAAAGATTTTACACCCTGTGAAGCATATACAAATTTATATGAATTTGCGAAGTGCACTGAAATATGCATTCTGTAAAATTTACAGTAAAGATAATAGTTGTTTCTAATTTACAGCGCCACCCAACAGATTTACTTTACACAATAATAAAGGGGAGAATTTTTCACGACATATTTTAATTATGTTTAATGTTTTTATGTATAATAAAGAGGGGGGGATTTTTTGCGACATATTTTAATTATGTTAAAGGATTTCATGTATAATAGAACTGATATACGCCACTGAGGTTTATTTTTTCACGCAAAATGTGATGGGCATATCATTTATAGGGACACACAAAATATTTATAATTCGAAATAAAGTTGTATGCACAGCTACACAAATGAACTGGATAAATTACTGTCTGTGAAATGCTTTTTATAATGGAATGTATACTGTCTTTACGTGTTTTCAAACGTTTTTATTTAACCTGTTCAGACCCATATTCGCACTTTCAAAAAGTATAAGTATACTCAGAATTTATTTTCTGTTCCAGTAATAATGAGCAGTTATTGTTGTTTATTTGCATTGTAGTACAATTGGCTCTCATTAATTCGAACTCGTTTGAATCACAAGAAATATTCGAACTATCCAGAGTTCGAATTATGGAAAATATAAAAAGAAAACATTCTTAAAGAGGTACTATTACAAAGGTATCAATGACATAGTACTTTTTAAATTTATTTCATCTCCTATGATTACAATATGACTTAATATTAAATTAAAAGATATAAATACATAAAAAAATTAAGACATTAAGAACAAGTACAATCGAAAAAGGGGTAGAAGTGCCATTGATAGACAGATGGAGCACAAAGAAAGCGGATGTTAGATGAATGGGATTATATATGTATACTAGTACAGAACAATTCTGACAAAACTGAAAACAAGAAAGCTATTTCAAAGATAAAAAATCTGTAAAAATGTAAGGAAAAACAATCGGAATTGTCATTAGTTCGAATTAAACGATATTAAGAGAAAATGAGTTCGAATAAATGAAACTTTATAATGTTATTTTGCAATTGGAAATTTTGGGACTTCATGTTTAGTTCGAATTAAACGATGATTCGATTTATTCGATTTCCAAGTGACGCAAGACGACTGTATTTAGTTTGAACATTTTTGTGGTTAATTAAATAAAAACAGCTGTTTAAAAATTGTTGTTATACTTGTTGTCATACTATGGTTAACAATATGTGTAATAGGGACTAATATCGAAAGGTTTAAGATATCTTTTTTAATCTTATTACCGTAATTTCCGGTGTACAAGCCGCGGTTCAAACAATTTTTTTTTTGGACCCAGAAATCTAATTTTGTGATTGATGACAAATATTTACGGCAATCTGACTAGTTATATTTATTTCTTTAAAAAATCTGGGTCGAAAGCGAATTGTTTGATCCGCGGCTTATACACTGGAAATTACGGTAACCCCTTCGTGACGAGAGCTTTTTATGAAATTGTAATGTTTTGTCACCTTTTTTTAAAACTGAAATTGGTGTATATTTTAATCGAGAGAATACTTCGATAAAACAATTCAAATGTTACCGTAAAATTTTACTAGTAGTATAAACCAGGATTCTTACGGGTTGGCAGGGTGCGTAGTCTGGAAGGACCTTGTAAGCACCTTTTACCAGAATTTTTATAATGTAACATTTATTTTATTTAACGAAAAAGAAATACTTTTTCAGATCTAACAACCAGTACTTTAAAGAATTTCTGATGCTAAAAGAATTAAAATCCTCTGAGTTTGTTGATGACTACGCACCCTGGTTGGGCTTTCAAAAGGGGTTAAACTCTGAAGATCCGTTACTGTATTCTGGAAGTTTTCTGGTTGATTTTTCTTGTTTGTTACTTCAGTCACTTAAACTTTATATAGAAAGACTATTAATAACAATTTTTAAAAAATCCTTCTGAGATATATAAAATAAAACACTAATTTAAATTAATGTGTTTTATCATATCCTTACATATCGAAAGCTAATATCGAAACAAAGAAAGAAGTTTATATCAATATCTTAAAAGATTTTAAGCTTTATAGCCGAATTTAATAATTCTTTAAAGAAAAAATACATGTCACTCAAAAAACGAAACCAATATCTGTAACAAAAATTCCGTGGCCATTGTGAAAATGTAACGCATTTTATTGACATTATATTGATTTTGGCTTCCAAATTTTATAACAGCTTACTACAAAGCCTTTTTTTTATTTACACAGGTTAAACTTGGTAAAAGTATATTTTTTCGTCATTTTTTTGCAATTTTAATGGTGGGTATAACTAATTGCATTTTAATACAGGTTTTTATCCGTCTTTAAAAGCTATGCAAGATAATAAGTAACTTTCATACGTTTAGTTGCATCTGGTGTGATGGTATAATAAGGAAATTTTTATGCTTTATTGTAATATTAAATAGCAAATATAAAAATGCAACCTTCCTTCTGACATTTTATTGATTTCCTTGTCCAAATTTTAAACATAATAGAGATGTTCTGCGATCATAGAAATAGTTTGTTTTATCAAAGATTTGTCAAACTCTAGATTACGTTTTCGGATTAGAATAATACCACAAATTACATTTTCATACATTTTTCTTTTAATTCTTCGCAAAAAATATATACCGGGTGCTTTTAAACAGAGGTTTAGAATTTGAACCCCTTCGCGACGGAACTTTTTTACGAAATTGTTAATGTTTTGTCACCGGTTCTAAAAAACAGAAATTTGTGAGTTATTGAATTGAGAAAATGCTCAAATTAAATAAGGCAAATTTTGTAGTAAAATTTTACTGGTGAGGATAAACGAGGATTCTTAAAGCCTTTTTGCGGCCTGTATTCATGTTGCTCGTCCCCAAGGCGTTAAGAAATAATTAACTATGGCAGGACTAATAATATTTGTACTGTAAACTAGGATTACACAGGTTTCTCTTCTGACAAGTCAATTATATAAAGAAAACTATTTACTGATTTATTAGAATACATAATTTTAAGCATGTGAAAAATAAACAAAAAATAAAAAAAGATGTGGAAAATATAATTGATAACAATTATATTTTCTACCTCAGCAATAAACAGAAAATTACATAAATCTAATAAATGTTTTCTCTTTACTGTTACAAATTTGTAAAGTATACGAATTTACTTTTTTTAAAACTTTATTTTTGCACGTCTCCAAACTTTTTCTTTATTTTACATAATTCATTTAGAATTAATTACTTTAAATAGTTTTCTATAACAATAATGACGCTAAATTGCTCAAATTACTAAACTTTGGTGTGAAAAAATAACTTAGTATTGCCTTTTGTTATGAGCTTTATTAATAATTCATATTAACTGTTGTTTTGGAAATAGTAGAAACAAATAAAATGATCTTATTAAGTCGACTGTATAAATGACATTCATTTTTGAGTTTTTTGCAGAACAAATGTATGCAAAACAATTACATTATGGAGTAAAGGTTGATATAATTACATTTCAATAAATGTTTTTATCTTTCGCTAAAAATGTACAAACTGCGTGTGAAAAAAATTTAGAATTTTAACCCATTGGGGACGAGCGACAAGTACGTACATATGCTGCAAAAATGTTTAAGAATCCTTGTTTATTCCCACCAGTAAAATTTTACATTAATTTTTTCTTATTTTATCGGAACACTTTCTGAATTTCATAAGTCACAAATTTCTCTTTTTAAAAACAGGTGAAAAACGTTAAAAGTTTCTTAAAGGCTCATGTCGCGAAAGGGTTAACCCCTTGAAGGGCGGTGGTATAAAATACCGAATGTCCCAAAAATGACTGATGGATTTTAAAATTCAATAACTTGCAAACGGGGACAGCTCGACGCTTCACTCAGCATTGATCACCTGGCCTTTAATCGCCGTCAGCGCCACCTATATTGATATGCGAACTAAAATAAAAAATTACGGTAAAAAAAACTCCTGACATTATGCTTACCCTCCTGCAAAAATTTTTTAAATAGCTGTCCCCGTTTGCAAATTATTGAATTTTAAAATCCATCAGTCATTATTGGGACACCCGGTATATACCACTTAATTTTAATTGCGAAATGCCACATTGGCACCAGAATTTTGAAATGAAAAAATTTATTTTATCAATTACGTGAAGAAAAGCTTTTATTTATTTTGAAATAGATTTGTTTTTGAATTCTGGTGTCATTTAATCATTTCAGCATTTTAAGAATGGAAATGCTTTGCCCCTCATAGGGTTAAAGAACAAGTGTATCTGAAGATGAAAAATTTTGTACATTGAGACTAAAATTGCACTCGACTACAATCAAAAATAAAGATTCTTTCCCTGAACTAAAGCGAGATATTCGTTCACATTTATTACATAAATGAAGATATTTTATTATTTGAACAGAGAAGCGGTAAAATACAACTCATATGAATTGATTGCAAACTTCCATGATTGTGTTAAATATAATTCAAAACCTAGCAGTATCGTATTTTAACAAAATCACTTTTTAAATTTTTTTGTTTGTTTCAATACCGTTATTTATAAACGAATACATTACTTTTATTTGATACCTAAAATTTCGTATTAAAATCAAACAAAAATTGCTATTATAAAAAAAAAAAAAAAAAACAGGTGTGAAATGCAATTTTTGCATTTTAAGAGGGATATAAGGGATAGATAGAGGGGTATTTGAGAGGGTGTTTAATAGGTTAAAAATAGTGATACTTACGTGTTAGTTAAACTTATGTATGCTAAGTACATAAATATCCAAAAATGGGTCTCATTTGCCATTTTTAATTGTTAACAAGTACCGTCATTGTTCAAAACGTTAATTACTAGTATATTGTTAAAAATTATGAATATTTTACAAGCAAATTCAAATAATATAAATAAACAATTTAGTACACATTAATATAATATGTAATTTATTATATTGGCGGCTTTTAGCAATAAACAAAGGCAGTTTTATTTCCATCCGTATGTTAAGCCCACAATGATGAATATAAATGTTATTTAATATAAATATTATACAATCTAAATGCTATTTAACATAACTATTATTTAATATAATAATACCATATAAATTTATAGCTATATCAATTTTGTATCACATTATATAATTATAAGCATACTTTTACCACTGCCTTTATAATGGCAGATATACAATATTAATAAATATATACTTTTTTTTTAGAAAATGTTACTGTAATTTTTCGGGCGTCATTGATTGTGAAAAAAAAACATGATCTGGCCCGGCTAATATGCAAGTACCAAAATACTAAATGCAATTACGCAATCAACCATAGTTGCAATCCTTGGCCCATTTTCCTTTCTGTTACTCTACCTCAAATATCAAACAATATATTATTAACAAAATATTGTCTTAACCCTTTCCGGCCTCCACAAATCCTGTCAAAGTAAACTGAGAAATTAGAGAGTGGAAAGACACCTAGACGGTCAGGCGGACAAACCGAAATCATAAACATTTTTCAACTTTTATGTAAAGTGTTAAAAATGGCGAAAATCACGAAATTCAAAGTTTCATAACTCGGCCAATTTTAGAATCCTACGAATGAGACATCTTTTTTTGTTTTATTTATTAATGTACTAGGAAATATTTACTGAATATTAATTATGGAATCGAAAAATTGTATAAATATTTAAATTTCGAAATTAAAAAAAAGGTTTTATTGATAAAACTCTTTTAAAAATTATTTTACATCGTTTAAAAATCTTTGTAATTAGACCTACTGTAAGACTAACGGAGTAGAAATTAGTAACTGAGATTAAATACCATAATTATTAGTTTCTAATCAATCCATTGTGTACGAGCGAATCGTATACTTGCCTCAAAATGAGCTCAAAATCCTTGTATTTTCCTACCAGTAAAATTGTACAGTACAATTTTTATTAATCAATCGAACCATTTTCAAGATTTAAAAATGCACAAATTTCTGTTTTTAAAACCCGTGACAAAATAATAAAAATACCATAATATACTCCCGTCGCGAAAGAGTTAAACATAGTACATGGCCTAAAAAATAAAATAAAATAAAATATCCAGGCGCAAAAAAAATTGAAATATTTATATTTCATTAAGGGATGTGTTTGAATATAATCTCATAGAAGATTGTAACACATATAGCTGTTTTTTTTTCATTAAAGTATTTTTACTGGATTATTATTGGATTTTTATTATTACATTGTACAGAAATTGAAATTGCAATATTATACAATAATATCAGTTAATTCATGTTTGAGAGCTATTTAATATACATAGAAAAAACTTCTAATATTTTATGATTTTTGTATAATATTTATTTACATGTCATACATTAATTTATCGTTTTTAGCTCACAGGCTATCATAGCCTGAGAGCTTATGTGCCCGTCGGTTCTGTATGTACGTGCGTTCGTGCGTAACGCGATAACTCATGATAAAAATATCGGATCCACTTGAAATTTTGTATATAGGTATATCCTGATAAGGCGCTTCCCTGATTAGTTTTTGGAGATCATTCGATATGTATAAGAGGGGGAACGGGGGGCTCATGCCCCTCCCCTTAATTGATATAAACGAGATTTTCATGCAGAATTAACAGTTTTCGTTCAAAATTTAGATATAGGATCATTCTGATGAGGCGATTCCGTGACTGTTATTAGGTGCTCATTGAATAAGTATAAACAGGGGGAACGGGAGGCTCATGCCCCTCCCCTTAATTGATATAAACGGGATTTTCATGCAGAATTAACAGTTTTCGTTCAAAATTTAGATACAGGATCATTCTGATGAGGCGATACCGTGGCTATTATTAGGTGTTCATTGAATAAGTATAAACAGGAGGAACGGGGGGGGCTCATGCCCCTCCCCTTAATTGATATAAACAGGATTTTCATGCAGAATTAACAGTTTTCGTTCAAAATTTAGATATAGGATCATTCTGATGAGGCGAGTCCATGGCTGTTATTAGGTGTTCATTGAATAAGTATAAATAGGGGGAAGGGGGGTTCTAATGCCCCTCCCCTTAACTTGTATAAATGGATTTTTCAATCAGAATTGTCAGATTTCGTTCAAATCTCTGAATAGTTTTGGAAGTTTAATGGTTAAGCATAAAAGAGGGGAATAACTCCTCTTAAATTATATAAATGCTAAATGGGTTTTTATTAAGAATTATCCGATTTGCTCAGAATTTTGGATATAGATTTTTTAATATGATAAAGCATGTACTTGATAGTTTAGGAGGTTCAATGATTAAGTATAAAAAAGGAGGAAGGGGAGAGTTGTTTCCCCTTCTTAATTTTTTTTCGAACGGAATTAACGAAAATACAAGGCTATAATGTACAATTAGTATGCGTAGCCTGTGAGCTCAATGCCATCAGTTTAACTGTGCAATATTCTTTTTATTAGAATCGGCAACAGCATTATTTGTGTACATTTTTGTTCCTTTCTTATCATTGTGGGATTCTGAAGCACCTGTTAGTTCACAAAAGAAAAGAAAAGCGTATGATAATGTTTAACAGCATTGAAATAAGCATCGATCTACCGTCGGTACCATGTAAATTGTAAATGTTTCCAACAGGAAAACAGTTCCAGTGGGCTACGTTTTTTAAATTCACATTTATTGATTGACTCATTTTTTTTTTAAATAGTAAAATTCGCCGTATTTAACCTTGTAACAATGTGACTGCCTCCCTTAAATTTGTACAATCTATAGATGGCGCTGTTGCCTCCTTCGGCAAAATATCATGAGATATTTTGACTTTTATTTTAAATATGAAGTAAAGGGAAAGAATTTTTGCGCGAGTAGATTTTTGGTGTGTGTTGGAATGTTGTCTCAACCCGAGACGTTTTGTGCTATAACAAGTTTTATGAATCTTTAATGAATTTTATCGAATGTATATAGTAGGGATGAGAGTGTTCCGCGTTTTTTCATACCAGTATAATATTAGAGAAAATATTGTTCTGTTAAATCGCAATTTTCTTCGATTGAGTAAAATAACATTTTCTCTAAGATTATACTGGTGGGAAAAAACGCGGAAAATTCTCATGCCTAATATAGAGAACTGTAAATAGTATTGTAGTTTCTGTGACGTCCTCATTAAAAATGTGACTGTTTGTGTTTAATATTTTCCCGACGAATACCCCCCACAACCTCATATAATGACTTATTAATAAAGACAAAAACAAGGAGAATTTTACCATTTTAGAAAAGTTGTTCTAAATAAGAAATTTGAATTTTATAAAAGTAGCCAACTGGCAACAAGTTTTTACATTAGATATTTGGGCAATGGATTTATGAATAAAGAGACGGAGATATATAGTGTTATCTAGAAATCATGAGTGACGTAACCCAGGGGTGCAAAAATCTAGGCGCCAGAGGGTAGTCTCTCACCACTAAAATTTTAAAGTTTTTTTCGCTCAAAATTTAATAGCATTCTAGCAGGAATTTCACACTAAATATTAGACGAAGAAAAACGAAATAAATTTTGTGGTGAGAAACTGCCTGCTGGCGCCTAGATTTTTGCACCCATGACGTAACCGACGAGGTTGTCACAAGAAGGCTGCTGTTTATTATTTATTTCATCTTTAGTTTCTGATTTCCGCCTTCCCACCAGTAAGTTTAAATAGAAAATTTCGAGTTTTTTTAGAGTGATAGTGGAGATGGGGGGGGGATTTCTGTTACAAATATAGCAAAAAAAATCTCTTTCTTTTTATTGGTGTCAATTGCCCAGGTAGTCACTTTTCACTGACACTAATATGTTGTTGTTTGGGTTGTCACAATGTGGCGGAACTATTACAGTCGAAATAAACTCCTACCAGTAAAAAATGAATATCTGTTTTTGTAATTATTTTTTATTGAAATCTTCGTATGAAAGTATTTGGAGTAATAGCACTTTTTCAGAAATTTTCCATTTTTTAGAATTTTGTTTTTGTCTCGGGACATTGTTTTCTCAGTACTTGTTTTAAAATTTTGCGAAAACATTTCTGTTTTAAATGATTTTGAAATTGTTGCCGATTGTTGACGACAAAACGTCTGCCAGCCTGAATGAATGTAGCCTGAGTGCTGAACATAAAAATAACGACTGACGAAGACGAATTTCATTTAACGTATGAGCGATATCTTTAATTTAGATACCAGTATTTTATAAAAGATTTCTATGACTTTCTAAATCTCAGAAAGAACTCAAGGGACTGAATTTACTTTAAAATACTTCGCCTTCGAAAGTGCCATTTTTGTGTCAGCGATCAGGCCTAGTACCGTAATTTCCGGTGTATAGGCCGCGGATCAAACAATTCTTTTTGGACCCAGAAATCTTATTTAGTGATGGAAGACAAATATTTACGGCGATCTAACAAGTTATATTTGATTTTCAAAAAATTCTGGGTCGAAAAAGAATTGTTTGATCCGCGGCTTAAACACCGGAAATTACGGTATTTAGCAGGCGGTGATGCCTACTTATAGTGACGTCAGAGGAGTTGAGATAAACCATGTCTTGACTTTCTCTCAAATCTAATGGGCGTTCCGTAAGCTCACTTCTTGCGTCGCCTAATGTCAAGAAACGGACATTCTATTATGGGACTTTGACTTCTCTAACTGGTTAACAAAACTGATTAGATAGCTTGATTATTTCACTTATTTTCAAGAACAGAAGTAATTTTTTAAATTTTGTAATTTAATTTCCTACTGTTATAATTTTTTCCTGTGTATATTTATTATTTTTTTTAATGAAGTTTTGAATGAAGGTTCTATGAAGTTAACTTGTTGAAAATTTTGTAATCTGAATACTTTTCTTTCCTGTTGTCTGTTTGGTCTTATTTGATATGTACATTTCTCCTCTTTGAGTTGTTTCATGTTATTTATGATTTTACACTGTGTAGTAGAGCTTGGTTTAGACGTTGAGAAGGTCCGTGATAAATTTATATTATTCACTTTACACATGCTACCATAATAACGTATATAGAGGGATTCGGGATATTTGTTCAGATTGAATATGTAAATTCAAACCACACTTGCAAAGTTTAGGGAATTAAGAAATAAATGTGTAGATTAGTAATATTTGCATTCGCTCTTATCGAAACCAAGAGAGGTTTATCTGCATTCCAAATTCAGAGAATTATCGTTTCCTTTAAATATATATATATATATATATATATATATATATATATATATATATATATATATGTCACATTTTCTTTTACTGTTTCTTATAAGTTTGAACCTTTATCCTCTGAATGCCCCGTAATGTAGAATTTTTAATTTCTGCTTTAACTGTAGCTGCCAACTTTTACGCATTTTTTCTACCACTAAAACTGCACAGAACTTTTTCATTTGTTTAATCTTAAAATTTCGACTATTAAATAAGTCAATATTTACTATAAAGTTTTGTGGTAGTAAAAATACGTAAAAGTTGGCAACTATGGCATTAATCCTTTTGAGTCAGGCGTCCCTGTTATCACTTTTTAAAGAGAGGTTTCCTTCAAGTATACAGTTTTTAAAAAAAAGCTCTAATTAAATTAGGTACATTTTATTTATCTTTATTATTAATGCCAAAAACAAAATTTGCATTAAAAGATGATGTCTAGTCATACTAGACGTACCTGTGCAAAGGGATAAATCGTGCTTCCTATAAAAAATATTTTGCCATGGAAAATAAATAAATAAATAATAATAAAATAAACTGTCTGGAAATGTACTGTCTGGAAATGTACTGTCTTAAGTATATGCGTTGAAATTTACGCTTTCGTCATAGATGCCAACTCTTCTGATTTTTTGGCCCAGAAAAATTTAACGGAAATTTTTTCCGCAATTTATCGGCAGATAACGGTGATTTGCATTGGTAAAATTTACTACAAATATTTTCTGGGCCAAAAAATCGGAAGATGTTGGCAGCTACGCTTTCGAGTCTGCTGTACTATTTTTAGTATATGTCTTTTAACCCTTTCCAGCGCACTGTGCCCGATCTGGGATACATAATTTTAATTACAAACTTGCAAACGGCACCAATAAAATTTTAGTAAATTTTTGCTTTTATCATGAAAGCATTAATTGAGGGTTTCAAATTATTTAAAAATTTCGTTTGTGAATTCAGTCGAAAATTTCTCCCTTAGGTGTCCCTTAAAAAGGACACCTAATTTTAATTTTACTGGCACCAAGAATATTTAATTAAAATTTTCCTTTGATAAAATGCCTGAAAATAAGCAAGCTCATATTCTCTAATAAATTCGTTTATAAATTCTGGTGGCAGATAATTATTTCGATTAAACTTACTCCGCGCCGGAAAGGGTTAAAATCTTATTAGCGTAATCCGTGGATCAAAAAATTCTTTTTCGACCCAGAAAATTCTGAAAATTAAATCTTACTTTTAAAATAGCGGTAAATAACTCTAACCAATTACTAAATGAAATTTCTGGATCTGAAAAGAATTGTTTGATCCGCGGATTAAACGCCGAAAATTGCGGTGATCTATTTGTATCGTTAATGTTATTAACATAAAATTGTTTTTTTCTGAAAATTGTAAAAAAAAAAGACTTTTAAAGGTTAAAATACATTTGAACCTAGTTAAGACACTACCATTTAATATGGAATTTTTCCTTATACGTGCATTTCTTTCAAACCTTTGAACATCCCCCTTTAAAGCTATTACATCCCGTTTAATTTTACGCGATCTCTCTTATTACGTGATAAATTTTCTGTCTTCTTAGAAAAAAATCACGCTTATAGCGCGAATTCATTGACTAAGAAACAATTTCTTCCAAACTTCTCGAGTGATACCATTTTAGCTGATTTTGTTTTATACTAACATAACAAAGATTCTAAATAGCATTATTTACTTTATTTCACGACAGATTAACTAAATGCGAAAATTACTAATCGGGAATAGATGTAAATATCTGTTAACCACTTCGCGACGGAAGCATTTTATGAAATTTTTAATGTTTTGTCAACGGTTTTTAAAAACGAATTTGTGCTTCATTAAATCGAGAAAATACTCCGATTAAAGAAAGCAAATTTTACAATAAAATTTTGCTGATGGTGATAAACAAGGATTTTTAAGCGTTTTTGCGGCACGTATACGTGTCGTTCGTCTCCAAGGTGTTAAAAGCTCACTAAATTAACAAAACAACAATTCTTATTTTATCACGTCTGCTAACATTCTTTATTTCATTATTTCTTTATTTCTTGTTTTTTTTTTTTTTTTTTTTTTTTTTTTTTTTTGTATAGACGAATTTAGGCTACTCAGGTTCATCATAAAAATTATTATAACTAAAGATTATTACTAGAGATTACCTGTTGTTGATTTGGTTTTAAATATAATTCATATTATTACTATATTTTATAATGCAAAATATAGGCAATTAAAAAAAAATAAAAAAACTAAATAAAAAGATAATAACTGTTTAAGATAACTCGTAAACAAATACGAGTTCAAAGGAATAATTTTTTTTAAATGCTTTCTTTACTTTTACCTAGGATAATGTTAATTTTTACACTGAGATTATTAAGGATTTTTTTTTCTAATTAAAAAGAAGACTAGATGATAATAGTACTTATTATTACAAAAACCAAATTTGATTTTAAAAACTGAGCTGTGCTTCAAAGATTTATTATTTATGTCTTTCTGTTAAAAAATTAGGCAGAAGGAAAACATTTTTTTGTTTTATTTGTGATTGTAACGTGTTAATTCTTTATCAGGCAAGTCAATTCTGGAACTCAAATATTGAAAAAATCCATTGCCATCAGAATCTACAGACAAATTTATTTGAAAGAGTAGGTTTTAATGTGTGGCCACGTGCGCTATAAAATTAAAATATTTTACTAAAAAGTTTTATGTGATTAAATCTGTTTTGAAAAAAAAAAAAAAAACTAGTTGGATGTGCCAATCCCAAAACTTTCTTCTATCTTATACATGCATTTTAATATTTAAAAAAAAAGTTACTCATTTTAATGCCTTAATAATTTTAGTTCAAAACCCTACCAACTTTGATTTTCATCTTAAATTTCTGCTTCAATCAATTAATCGGAGTAAAAACGAATTTCCGTCTCTGCACGAGCCGATGAGCAATAGAATGATAGGCAGATTTTTTTTTCAAATTTAGGGAGGACCTACTTGCCTTACCAAAAAATAATCGTATACAAAATGTTTAGTTCAGTTCTAGAACTAACTTCATACACAATATTGAAAATGGCATAAAATTTGGTATTACAGCGCCCCCTTCCGGCGGATTTTTTTCAGATTCAGAGCGATCCAACTAGCCATAGCCATACACTTACACAAAAAAAATTTTCAATTCGATGCATAACTTCATGTACTTTTGGCCGGTGCAATATTGAAAATGGCACGAAAATCGCGATTGCAGCGCCCCCTTCCGACGGATGTTTTTCAAATTCAGGGAGGACCAACTAGCCATAGTCATACAGATACACAAAACATTTGGTTCAATTCGATACATAACTTCATATACTTTTGGTCGGTACAATATTGAAAATGGCACGTAAATCTCGATTGCAACGCCCCCTTCCGGCGGATTATTCTCAAATTCAGGGAGGACTAACTAGCCATAGTCATACACATACACAAAAAATTTGGGTCAATTCGATGCATAACTCCATATACTTTTGGTCGGTACAATATTGAAAATGGCACAAAAATCGCGATTGCAGCGCACCCTTCCGGCGGAATATTTCAAAACTGAAGGAGGACCTGCTTGCCACAGCCAAAAACACTCACAAAAAATTTGGTTCAATTCTATGCATAACTTCATACACTTTTTGATGGTAGAATGGCGACATACAGACAGACACACAGACACACAGACACACGGACAGGCAGACATTTTTTAAAAACATGTTTTTTAAAATCTCTGACCCCTAAAACGTGTAAAACCGTCGAAAACTGGAAGTCCAAAAAAATTTCGATTACAATACTTTCTTCTATTGAAGATAGAAAAGTAATACGTGTTAAGTATATTGTCATTACCTGATAAAGGGTTAATCGACAATTAGATCACGTCTAACCCTTTGAGCTCTGGTGCGTAAATTTCTTCAAGATTTCAATTGTCACATTGTTACCAGTATTTTGTGAAGGAAAAAAATATGTTTATGATATACACGGGGTAAAAAATGCAATAAACCTTTCTAAAATATATTTTGCTGAATATCCCAGTAACATTGTGACATTTTGGAATAAAAATTAATTATTAGAAAATATGGACACACATATCAGAGCTCAAAACCCTATCCAGCGCGGAATAAATCTGTTTGAAATAATTAATTTACACCAGAATTAATAATTGAGTTTATTAAATAATAAGAATTTGCTTATTTTCAGAATATTATTAAAAAAAATTAATTAAATATTCCTGGTGCCACAAATAGAACAATTAAGTGTCCTCATTTGGGGCACACCGCCGCAGAGGTTTAAATCTCGTTTCTTTTTCACATTATTATTCCAGTCTGTCTTATAAAAAGAAACAATAGCTTAAAGTAGAATATAGTTAAATTTTAACATAGCTGCCAACTCTTCTGATTTTTTAGCCCGGAAAAATTTAATAGAAATTTTTGCCTTATTTAATCGGCAGATTACAAGGATTCAAAATGGTACAATTTACTATAAAAATTTTCCGGGCCGAAAAAGCGGAAGAAGTTGGCAGCTGTGCTTTAATCTCTTTTTGCGTAAAAAACACAAATTTTCGCCCGTGAATATGTAAATGAAAGCTTTGAAGTTCATTTATTTGATTAGATATGTAAATAAGCCCAGTTTCTGCAACTTGATACAAATCACGATTAGTATGCGATCCCATTTTGTATGCGACTTTCTTCTAGTCCTTTTAAACGAGTATCAACAGGGTTTAACTATAAAATATAGGGTGATGTATAGGTATACAAATGAATCATCCGGTTTTAATATGTTACTACGTGAGAACTAGGAAACGTATATGCTTCCATAAAAACTCAAACGGGAGGGCGTTAACTACAATTTCGCGTTGCGTATGTGTGATGTGTGTCTGGTTGCCATGGTTGCTGTGCGAACTTCACATTCAAAATGGCGACTGGACAGCAGAAAATATTTTGTGTACTATTATTTTCAAAGTGTAAATCCCTTATAACCATTCTGAGAGCATTTCGGAAGGCATACTAAAGCACCCCAACAAAGCATTCTGCGTTCGTATCGAGAGTTCAAGGAAACCCGTTGCTTATGTAAAGACTAAAGTTCCGACAGACCAACTGTTACTGAGGAAACAATGAACCGAATTAGAGAGAGTTTCATTGGTAGTCACAAGAAATTGAACTGATGACGAATTGAAATTGAAAGACTGCATTCACGAGCATGGACATCATTCTAGTATACATTCGGTTTTTTTTTCATGTATAACTCATTGTTGTAACCCAATTACCGTAATTTCGGGTGTATAAGCCGCAGGTCAAACAATTCTTTTTCGACCCAGAATTTTTAAAGAAATAAGTGTAACTGCTTAGATCGCCGTAAATATTTGTCTTGAATCACTAAATAAGATTTCTGGGTCAAAAAAGAATTGTTTGATCCGCGGCTTATACACCCGAAATTACGGTATGTTCCAAAATAAACGCTTCGGAAACCCGAAGATTCTTTTGTAATAACCCTGTAGATATATTACAAAGATTTGTTGTGTCTTACAATAACTGTCAGACAAATATTTTAAAAACTTTATTAAAATAGACAATAGTTTTTATCAACTGCTGTCAGAGTCATCTTCATCAAATCTTTTCAAGCTGAAAAATAATTAGAAAACAACTATAGATAAATAGATAAATAGATAAATAAAAAGAAAGAAATTCATTAACATTCACTATCAAATTCCGAAAGAAAATATTAATTATCATTTATTCGTATTTTTGCTATAAATAATATAAAGCAATTTTTTTTATTCTCACAAAAGTTTTGTAATAAGAAAGTGACATACAATGTTGTTCATTATTGATTTTAAAATTATATTGTAAACTCTTTATGTTTCATTATTCAAATAAAAAGATATTCGTCATGAAAAAAAAATTTTAATCTTTGACGTATTTGAATTTACATTAAAGGTAATATGTAACCTAATTTAATTATTGTTAAGTGTATTTATTCTTTAGTATATGAATTTAAACATTTATTGATTTCTAGTATTAAATTTATCTGCACATTTAAACATCTTTATATGCCAGAAATATTATCAAGTTTCTAATATAACAAATATTTTAAAAGTACTATACTTCTGAAATTAATATATTCCTAATATTACGTCTCAAATAACTATTAAAAATAACTAACATGATAATTAACAAAATATTATTTTTTGCTATCAATTCTACTCGGAAACTGCAATTCGAAACTATTATTGTAATGAAAAACTATTTTAATTAAACATTTTAGTGAAAAAAAGAACACTATTAAAATTTCTTTCATATCGAATTAAAAGGCATAATGGAAGTTTTATATTTCATAAATAAGAAAAAATAAAAAATATAAGCATAAAAAATATTTATTTTAAAAATTTTATTGAATTTACATTTTTTTATCATTGTTAATAAATAATTCAGTTTATTTACTGTTACAAAAATATTTAAATAAAAATCCCATTATTCAATATTAAACGTAAAAGCGCGGTGACAAAATTTATATTTCATAACTTTAATATACAAAAATGCATTACAAAATAATATTATTTTTGAATATGTATTCAATCTCCATTTAGATATCAATTACTTATACTTGGTGCATCGAATAGAGAAATTCCATGATGTATCTAACCCAATAATGCCTGAATTATTTTCTTCTTTAAAATTCAAATTTTGCATTTTCCCACCACTTTTAAAGCAAAAATAACTTTTATCGTAATTTATCGAGGACTTTGTCTCGAGAAAGAAAGTATTTATTTAAACTCCTTTTAACTGGTGTGGAATGCGCTTACTTGAATTTTTTAAAACTGTCCCAAAAATGGGACGCTAGGCACTAATGGGCTAAATTTATCTAAATCATTGCGGAATAACAAATCTAAAATCAAACATTTACATTATGAAACACTTTGCACTTTGCATTACAACTAACTCTTCGATAAAATAAAAGTTTTTATGTTGTGCTCCATATCTTAGGTGCTGTTAGCTCTGTGACCATATGACGCTCACATTTTTTACGCAAAAGAGCTGCGATTATTTTAGAATATAAATATTTATTTTTGTCATTTGTTTTAAATAATGACAGGCATTCGGTGATTAAATAACCGACGATTACTAGCCAGACGCACATGAAAACTTGAAAGTGAAAACCCAAGTTATTAAACAAATTTGTTTAAAAATAATTAATGCTTATTTTAATGTTTTGTAATTCTTCAATTTTTAAATTTTAAATTGCTTTAAATATTAAAAAATAAATAAATAATTTAATAAAAACTATCCTTTTATCGTTTTACATTTTTGTCGGATATAGGAATACCGTCAGGGATGCACCCGCTGAGCTACAAATGACTAATTTTAACCACTAAATTTCAATAGTATATTTCTACCTATTAAATCTAAGAAATTTTGTAATAAAATAAGTTAAGAAATACTATTAAAATTCAGTGGTAGCAATCGTCTATTTTTGACCCAACGCTTGCATCCCTGAATACCGAATACGTGTGTACCGAACACATCCTATATTAATGTTTTCTGTCTCGATTAGTATAGTATTTTATTTTTTATGTAAGAAAGTTTTAGATATGCTCTTTGTATATAAAGTATATGCTTTGTGTAAATGAAGTTTGCATATTATCCGTTTGACTTGAGAACAATTGCGTTTGTGTAATTCTGAAGTCCCACTGAAAATGTGGAAAAAAAATATATCAAAATAATGAAAAGCAATTTCATGATACTTCTTTTTCTGCGCTTCACCCCTTAACTGGTTAATTTTTTTCCGTTCAATAAATTCAAAATAGCGGAGTCACACCACTGTTATTTAAATAAAATATTCGTGAAATTTAGTCTACACATTTCCGCTTTTCAATAGTATGAAAATTTTCTTAAAAATAATAGTGGCGCCAAAAAGCTTTAAATGATAAAATAAGAAAATTCGTCTAGCCCGGGTTAAGGGTAAGTTACAAAATAATAATAATAATTTTTTTTCTAGTACAAATAATCATTATTCGTAGGTGGGATACATTATATCGCACCGTTGCTCAAGGGGTTAAGAATCACTACTTTAGAACAATCGGTTGAGTAATATACAATGTTGTAAAGCTAAAAAAAATTACTCTTTTGTACCTTTGCATACAGCTTCACAGTCTTCTTTGCTGATAAAGTTGTTTGAGTTTCCTTGGCAGCCTCCATAAGTGAATTGTTCGCACTCTCCACTCTCTTTATTGAAGTAGAATCTGCGAAACATAGCTCTGCAGGGGCCAACTACTTTTTCTTCCAAACAGGCAGAGGGAGCAGCACTTCCTAAGATATTTAAATATGGGTTTAACTCACCGAAGTATTAACACTTTCAATCATTTAGCCCTTTAATGTTTATTGGCTTCACTGTGAAACCACAAATTTTTAATTCCGATATACAACAACGACACTGGAAATTTAACCCCTTAACTGGTTAATTCTTTTCCGTTCAATAAATTGAAAATAGCAAATTCACACCACTATTATTTAAATAAAATATTCGTAAAATTTTGTCTAAACAATTCCAGTAGTATGAAAATTTTCTTGAAAATAATAGTGGTGTATAAAAGCTTTAAATGATGCAATAATCAAATTTGTAATGCCCGAACGCCTTTCGGGCAAACCAGTTAACCCCTTGGGGACGAGCGACACGTATACGTGACGCAAAAAAGGCTTAAGAATCATACTTTATCCCCACCAGTAAAATTTTATTGTAAAATTTGACTTATTTAATGGCAGCATTTTCTCTATCTAATAAGACACAAATTTCTGTTTTTAAAAACCGGTGACAGTATTTGCAAAAACTTCCCGTCACTAACTCATTGTTGTAACCCAATTACCGTAATTTCGGGTGTATAAGCCGCAGGTCAAACAATTCTTTTTCGACCCAGAATTTTTAAAGAAATAAGTGTAACTGCTTAGATCGCCGTAAATATTTGTCTTGAATCACTAAATAAGATTTCTGGGTCAAAAAAGAATTGTTTGATCCGCGGCTTATACACCCGAAATTACGGTATGTTCCAAAATAAACGCTTCGGAAACCCGAAGATTCTTTTGTAATAACCCTGTAGATATATTACAAAGATTTGTTGTGTCTTACAATAACTGTCAGACAAATATTTTAAAAACTTTATTAAAATAGACAATAGTTTTTATCAACTGCTGTCAGAGTCATCTTCATCAAATCTTTTCAAGCTGAAAAATAATTAGAAAACAACTATAGATAAATAGATAAATAGATAAATAAAAAGAAAGAAATTCATTAACATTCACTATCAAATTCCGAAAGAAAATATTAATTATCATTTATTCGTATTTTTGCTATAAATAATATAAAGCAATTTTTTTTATTCTCACAAAAGTTTTGTAATAAGAAAGTGACATACAATGTTGTTCATTATTGATTTTAAAATTATATTGTAATTGTATTGTTAAGTGTATTTATTCTTTAGTATATGAATTTAAACATTTATTGATTTCTAGTATTAAATTTATCTGCACATTTAAACATCTTTATATGCCAGAAATATTATCAAGTTTCTAATATAACAAATATTTTAAAAGTACTATACTTCTGAAATTAATATATTCCTAATATTACGTCTCAAATAACTATTAAAAATAACTAACATGATAATTAACAAAATATTATTTTTTGCTATCAATTCTACTCGGAAACTGCAATTCGAAACTATTATTGTAATGAAAAACTATTTTAATTAAACATTTTAGTGAAAAAAAGAACACTATTAAAATTTCTTTCATATCGAATTAAAAGGCATAATGGAAGTTTTATATTTCATAAATAAGAAAAAATAAAAAATATAAGCATAAAAAATATTTATTTTAAAAATTTTATTGAATTTACATTTTTTTATCATTGTTAATAAATAATTCAGTTTATTTACTGTTACAAAAATATTTAAATAAAAATCCCATTATTCAATATTAAACGTAAAAGCGCGGTGACAAAATTTATATTTCATAACTTTAATATACAAAAATGCATTACAAAATAATATTATTTTTGAATATGTATTCAATCTCCATTTAGATATCAATTACTTATACTTGGTGCATCGAATAGAGAAATTCCATGATGTATCTAACCCAATAATGCCTGAATTATTTTCTTCTTTAAAATTCAAATTTTGCATTTTCCCACCACTTTTAAAGCAAAAATAACTTTTATCGTAATTTATCGAGGACTTTGTCTCGAGAAAGAAAGTATTTATTTAAACTCCTTTTAACTGGTGTGGAATGCGCTTACTTGAATTTTTTAAAACTGTCCCAAAAATGGGACGCTAGGCACTAATGGGCTAAATTTATCTAAATCATTGCGGAATAACAAATCTAAAATCAAACATTTACATTATGAAACACTTTGCACTTTGCATTACAACTAACTCTTCGATAAAATAAAAGTTTTTATGTTGTGCTCCATATCTTAGGTGCTGTTAGCTCTGTGACCATATGACGCTCACATTTTTTACTCAAAAGAGCTGCGATTATTTTAGAATATAAATATTTATTTTTGTCATTTGTTTTAAATAATGACAGGCATTCGGTGATTAAATAACCGACGATTACTAGCCAGACGCACATGAAAACTTGAAAGTGAAAACCCAAGTTATTAAACAAATTTGTTTAAAAATAATTAATGCTTATTTTAATGTTTTGTAATTCTTCAATTTTTAAATTTTAAATTGCTTTAAATATTAAAAAATAAATAAATAATTTAATAAAAACTATCCTTTTATCGTTTTACATTTTTGTCGGATATAGGAATACCGTCAGGGATGCACCCGCTGAGCTACAAATGACTAATTTTAACCACTAAATTTCAATAGTATATTTCTACCTATTAAATCTAAGAAATTTTGTAATAAAATAAGTTAAGAAATACTATTAAAATTCAGTGGTAGCAATCGTCTATTTTTGACCCAACGCTTGCATCCCTGAATACCGAATACGTGTGTACCGAACACATCCTATATTAATGTTTTCTGTCTCGATTAGTATAGTATTTTATTTTTTATGTAAGAAAGTTTTAGATATGCTCTTTGTATATAAAGTATATGCTTTGTGTAAATGAAGTTTGCATATTATCCGTTTGACTTGAGAACAATTGCGTTTGTGTAATTCTGAAGTCCCACTGAAAATGTGGAAAAAAAATATATCAAAATAATGAAAAGCAATTTCATGATACTTCTTTTTCTGCGCTTCACCCCTTAACTGGTTAATTTTTTTCCGTTCAATAAATTCAAAATAGCGGAGTCACACCACTGTTATTTAAATAAAATATTCGTGAAATTTAGTCTACACATTTCCGCTTTTCAATAGTATGAAAATTTTCTTAAAAATAATAGTGGCGCCAAAAAGCTTTAAATGATAAAATAAGAAAATTCGTCTAGCCCGGGTTAAGGGTAAGTTACAAAATAATAATAATAATTTTTTTTCTAGTACAAATAATCATTATTCGTAGGTGGGATACATTATATCGCACCGTTGCTCAAGGGGTTAAGAATCACTACTTTAGAACAATCGGTTGAGTAATATACAATGTTGTAAAGCTAAAAAAAATTACTCTTTTGTACCTTTGCATACAGCTTCACAGTCTTCTTTGCTGATAAAGTTGTTTGAGTTTCCTTGGCAGCCTCCATAAGTGAATTGTTCGCACTCTCCACTCTCTTTATTGAAGTAGAATCTGCGAAACATAGCTCTGCAGGGGCCAACTACTTTTTCTTCCAAACAGGCAGAGGGAGCAGCACTTCCTAAGATATTTAAATATGGGTTTAACTCACCGAAGTATTAACACTTTCAATCATTTAGCCCTTTAATGTTTATTGGCTTCACTGTGAAACCACAAATTTTTAATTCCGATATACAACAACGACACTGGAAATTTAACCCCTTAACTGGTTAATTCTTTTCCGTTCAATAAATTGAAAATAGCAAATTCACACCACTATTATTTAAATAAAATATTCGTAAAATTTTGTCTAAACAATTCCAGTAGTATGAAAATTTTCTTGAAAATAATAGTGGTGTATAAAAGCTTTAAATGATGCAATAATCAAATTTGTAATGCCCGAACGCCTTTCGGGCAAACCAGTTAACCCCTTGGGGACGAGCGACACGTATACGTGACGCAAAAAAGGCTTAAGAATCATACTTTATCCCCACCAGTAAAATTTTATTGTAAAATTTGACTTATTTAATGGCAGCATTTTCTCTATCTAATAAGACACAAATTTCTGTTTTTAAAAACCGGTGACAGTATTTGCAAAAACTTCCCGTCACTAAGGAGTTAAGGTGTTAATTTTAAAAAATCTATTTTATTATGCTTGTGAAAAATGGCTTTTTCTATTTTACAAATAAATTTGTTCACGATTACCGGCGTCATTCATTTATTTCAACATCTAAGCAATGGAAATGTTTTGTCCGTTAAAGAATTTAATTCAAAAACTGAGATATTGTACCAAGAATATCTTACTGAAATTTTACTTTTATCGTGAGAACAAGGAGCAAGGAACAAGGTAATAAGTAGAATGGACTTCCTAGTTCCCAGGCAACTTTATATCCAGTGTGACATTGTAAACCGTATTGCATGAGCATTAGAAAACCATAAAAAAAGAAAAAATTAGTAGAGGTGGCTAGAAGCCACAGTTAAGAATTTAATTAGCTAACATAAATTAAAAAATATAGTATAAGTTCAATTAATAAAAAAAAAGAAAATTTAGAAAAAAAAAATTAAGAGAGAGTTAAAAAAATTACAATAAGGAAAGCACTTAAAAAAAGAAAAATGTTCATTAGTTCCATAAAGGCAAAGACGAATAAAGCTACCATGGGGGTGCCCCAACATAAAAAAAAGACTCTTTACAGAGACCATACAATTAAGAAATGGCATAATTAATATTGGTAGAAAAAACTAGCAGTATAGCAAAATTTTACAATGCGAGTGCAAAAGATAAGGATTTAATTTTAAAAAAATCGATTGAAAATTTTGTCAGTAAATTATTTTATTATTTTACAAACAGAAATTTTCTGCCACTGGAAGATGACTTATCTCGTCTCTTGCGATGAAAATGTTAAGAAAGAGGAGCAGATATATCTTGAAATCAGCGAAGCTTCAATTGTAACTGCTTTTGCAGGAGTTCATCACCACCGGGTCAAACTTCCACCAATAAATTTATGTAGAAAATTTCTTTTTATTTTTCACTCCGCTTTAGTAAGGAAACGTTTCACTTAAAAACATTGGTAAAAATTGTTGTTTATTTTACTTGCGATGAAAAACATCTGAAAACCCGATTTTTGCAGCTGACTCATAGATTTATCATTGTGTTTTTCTGCACCCAAAGTTAGAAAAAGATGACGGACTCGGGGCAGGAAAACACAATGGTAAATATACTAGTGAATAGCTAAAATTGCGTTTTTCGGTGTTTTTCACTTCCATATGACTTGGCGGACCGATTGCGTTTTAATATGCAAATCGAGTTTTAACTAATTATGGAATTTTAGCAATCAACTCGATTACTTAATTGTCTGTACAGCTGCCTCCCAGCCTAATGTAAATAAAATATTGGCTTGTACACCTCAATATATTTACATGCTTTAGAAGAATATTCTGTATAAGTTATATTTAATAACAGTTAATATATATATATTTATATATATATGTATTCATGACTAAAGTACAAAAAATTAAAAAAAAACGTTTTTTTTAAGCATATAAGTTTGCTTTTATTACATAAAAAATAATGTTTTGCTCTTAAACATCTGTCTTATTTCATGATAGATAAGAAAAGCAAAAGTAAATTAAAACACATCCACTTGGGAATGTTGAAAAACGATTGTCGAGCACGAACGATAAGTATATGTTTAAAATATTCACACACGTTGGTTTATCAATTAACTAAACAGATCAATTGTATAAAACATTTTTAAAAACTTTACAAAACTGTTTTGCTGTACCGTCTACACTAGTTAAAAAGTAAGATATTTAATAGTACGTAAAGCTCCAGTAATTCTTAAACAAACAAAAACACATTCTGTAAAGTTACACAAACGGTTTTTAAATACTATATTTTTTCACAAATATAATTGTTATACACTTATGTTTTATTATTCAAAATATCTGGCAAAGAACAATTCAAACTTTAGACAGAGTTTATTTATTTTTACTTTGAGAGCATACGCTCAAAGTATAGGGTATATGCTCAAGGCAAAAGTTATAACCAAGGACAGGGGTGCAAAAATTTAGGCGCCAGAGGGTAGTCTCTCAACACTAAAATATTAAAGTTTTTTTGCTCAAAATTTAATAGCATTCTAGCAGGAATTTTACACGAAATATTAGACGGAGAAAAACGAAATAAATTTTGTGGTGAGAAACTGCCTGCTGGCGCCTAGATTTTTGCACCCCTGCCCAAGAATGTATATATTGTAGCTTTCTTGAAAAACCGAGGTATACGGCGTTCCTTAAAAAATGAGAAGGTATACGGCTTATACCCGAATATACCTTCCACTACATCCCTGAATCATTGTATGCAGAGATGCAAATAGTGCATCACAAATGGCAATTTGCTACGATTAAATTTTGATACTATTCTCCACTTTATTTAGTGGCAAAATTTCTGAAATTTAATAAGGCAAAGAATAGCATTCAAATTTAGTGTTGAAAATTGACCACTAATACAACAACATTTGCATGTCTGCGTATAGCAATCCACGATAATATTTGTAAACTATTAATCGCTCACCACATCGCTTTTGGCATTCTTCCTTTGTCTCGAAATTGTTCTCGTTTCCGCCGCATCCTCCATAGACGAACTTCTGACATGTACCAGTAGTTCTGTCAAAGTAATATCTGGGGAAAAATCCACGGCAAACGCCAGTTTCAGCAGGCATGTCACAAGCTTCGGAATCTTCTTCTGCTACGATACCTAAGAACAAAATTAGTTATTAACCCTTTGCGGAGCAGGGCAAATTCATTGCTTAAGTATTGGAATTAATGACTGACACCGGAATTTGAAAACAACTTTATTTGTAAATAAGAAAACGCTATACTTCACGCATTCAATAAACCATAATTTTCTTTAACAAAATTCCGGTGCGAATGTGGCGTTTGTGAATTAAAATTAAGTGGTATATCTATGAAACCACCGCCCCTCAAGGGGTTAACTATTTTGAAAAATCGTTGTTGTCCTCAGTAGAGAACTAGGAAATCTGAAGTATATGTGAATCTTTTTATTGGTTGAATTCCGCAACTTTTTAATTTTATACGTTTTCTGATTGGTCCATGTTTAATGCTCAAAAATGAAATACTCCTGTTTTTATTTTATTCGTTTTCAGGTTGGTCAATGTTTAATGTACGAAAATGGAATACTTTTCCTGCCACGATGACAAAAAGTAATAAAAACTTTAAAAAAGTAATAATAATTTGAAAACAAATTTTGATAAAGATTTCAAACAAATTTCAGTTAAAAGTGCATATTTTTCTTTACGCAACAGTGTAAAAAATTTAAAATGTACAATGTTTAGAAATTTATAAAAATTGCAGTTCCGAAAATTGTAAAACTGTCATTTCATTTAAAATTTGTTTTATAACGTGTTCAGGAATATTAATGTTAAATCCATGTCGTACGCCATATGAGGCATTCAGAAGTCAGTACGATTAACTGCAAAGGTGCTTAATTATAAATGCACCTTTTAAACAGTTAAAGTTGTACATTTATAAATTACTGTTATTTATCATTGGTGTAGGAATATTAATGTTTAACCCTTTAACGATCAAAGCATTTTCATTGCTAAGATGTCGAAATAAATAAGTGACACCGGTAATTAAGAACAAATATATTTCTAAATAAGAAAACGTGATTTTTCCACATACGTAATAAAAGGGATATTTTTAGATAAAAATACCGGTGTCAGTGTTGAATATCGGAATTAAACTTTTCTGGTTTCGTGGCGAAACCAATGAACGTTAAAGGGTTAATGCATGGCGTACGTAATATATAACTCGTTATGATCATCATAAAAATGATGTTTATTATTATTATTAATTTAAATATGGACGTTATTTATAGGTATTTAAAATTTTAGTCTTTTATAGTATCATTTTCCAAATAGTCATTGTGATCTGTTAAATTACAATTTTGTTTTTTTACTTTCTTCTCAGAAAGTATTATAATCGAAATTTTTTTCAACTTCCGGTTTTTGACGGATTTATAAGTTTTAGGGGTCAGAGATTCGAGAAAACATGTTTTTACAAAAGTCTGTCTGTCCGTGTGTCTGAGTGTCTGTGTGTCTATGTGTCCGTATGTCGCTATTCTACCACCAAAAAGTGTATGAAGATATGCATAGAATTGAACCAAATTTTTTGTGAATGTTTTTGGCTGTGGCAAGTAGGTCCTCCTTCAGTTTTGAAATATTCCGCCGGAAGGGAGTTCTTCAATCGGGATTTTTGTGCCATTCCCAATATTGTACCGACTAAAAGTGTAAGAAGTTATGCTTCGAATTGAATGAAATTTTTTGTGTAAGTGCATGGCTATGGCTAGTTGGTCCTCCCTGAATTTGAAAAAAATCTGTCGAAAGAAGGCGCTGCAATCGTGATTTTTATGTCATTTACAATTTTGTGCAGACCAAAAGTGCATGAAGTTATGCATCGAATTGAATCTAATTTTTTGTGCAAGTATATGACTATGGCTATTTGGTCCTCCCCGAATTTGAAAAAATACGCCAGAAGAGGGCGCTGCAATAGTAATTTTTGTGCCATTTTCAATATTTTACAACCTAAAAGTGTATGAAGTTATGCCTAGAACTGAACTAAATTTTTTGTGTATGATTATTTTTTGGTATGGCAAGTAGGTCCTGAATATGAAGAAAAAAAATTGCCTATCATTCTATTGTCCGTCGGCTCGTGCAGACACAGAAACTCATTTTTACTCCGATTACTTGACTGAAGCAGAAATTTAAGATGAAAATCAAAGCTGGTATAGTATCGAATTAAAATTATTAAAACATTAACATGACTAACTATTTTTTTTAAGTATTAAAATATACGCATAAGATGGAAGAAACTTTTGGGATTGGCACATCCAACTAGTTTTATTTTGTAGTTTTGTTTGCAATTGATATATTACAAGTGTAGACTAATATAGCTTTAAAAACAAAGATTTTTTTTTTGGTGGGGGGAGACGTGACTTCCATTTGAAAGTTTTTAAATCAGATCATTCTTACAGTTTGTAATACATATATACTTTACATATTATTTATTTATTTTATTAAAATGGGCTTTTTTATTTATCACTGCCTTCTAATTTTAGCCAAATGCCACATTTATACGTTCTACCTCCTTCAACAGATATAATGAAATAAATAATGACTTTTAAAATGCCGGAAAATTTTTGTTGTACGTTGTAGAAATGTGTTATGACAAAGTGCATAGTTGCTAACCTCCCGATTTTTTAATACCAATATTTTTATGCAGAAATACCTGCTTTATAAAATCTTACATTTTACGCAATTAAATATAGAGAATATTTTCGCAAGATTTTACCGGTATTCAAAATATCGGGAGGTTGACAACTATGAAAGCGTTATAATGTGGTAATTTGTTAAATACTTATTATCTCAGTGTAATAAAAGCCATTTTTATTTTAAATTCTGAATAATATAACATATTGTTATAATAAAAGCAAAAGTTAAGTGTAATTGCAGATCGTACATAGGGTTTCGTTTGATATTCCTTCTTAAACAATTTATTCTTAAATTAATGAATTCGAATTGTTACATTATAATTATTAAATTCTTACATGGGTAGTAGAACCAAAGCATTTAATTTAAAAATAATTATAAAAATAAGTTATTTATTTTAATTAAATTAAAAATGTACAAATTAAATTATTAAAAAAATCCAAAAATCCATTTTTTTTTAAATTTGAAAAAAAAAAAAAAATAGCGGAGATATAAATATAATTTTAAATTCCTAAAAATGAAAAAAAAAAGTTTAAACGAAATTTAAAGTATTGAATAATTAATAAATTGCAATAGTTAAAAAAAAGAATTTAAAAAAAGTATTATGAAATTCAGTAAAAGTAAAATAATGTAAACCCTTAAATTGACAAAAAATACAAATTCTCTTAATTAAATCAATCTGAATGAAAATTTCAAGTTCCAGCACCAGTGTTCGAATCAAGACCCTTCTGTTTACGAGCGAGATGCTTTACCTCCAAACTATGATGTCTACACGAAAAACATTGAAATTAAGGTTATATTTTTAAATTTTAAGCGCAAAAATTAAAGGATGTTATATAAAAATGATTTAATTAAAATAATTGAATCTTTCAAAATTTTATGATTTTTCGTGTTACACGAGATATTCAGCTGTAAGTACATAAAATATGAAGTTTTTGACTTATACAGTTTTTCTGTATGGATTCTGTGAAGGAAAGCAGGCAGAGGAAAAAGACGAATAGCGTTTCGTCAGATGAAAGAAACAATAATCTAGTCGATGGGGGCCACCGTAATACTTATCCATCATGGATATGCATAATATAAAATATGAAAATAAAACATGTGTAAATTATTTATAAAATGTATTGCTAGTCCAAAATAAAATTGAAACGCATATTTAAATATTTTTGACATGTAGTAATGCTCTATTAATGAATTGCTGATGAATCAATTTCAACAAATTATATAAATCGCCAAACTACTCAAGTAGTACCGAATTGCGTAGAAGAAGCATCCTTTAAACTCCAAAAATAATCCTATTAACTAACAGTTTACTGAGTCGGTTTAACCCTTTAACGATCATAGTATTTTCATTGCTAGGATGTCGAAAAAAATGATTGACACCGGTAATTAAGAACAAATATATTTCTAAAGTAGAAAACGTGATTTTTCGCATACAAAATAAAAGGGATATTTTTAGATAAAAATACCGGTGTCAGTGTTGCGTATCGGAATTAAAATTTTGTGGTTTCGTGGCGAAACCAATGAACGTTAAAGGGTTAAGTATCATATTCAATTCAATTATATCTTTCAATTGAAGTTTGATACATTACAGGGTTGTGAAAAAACGGCGAGTGTGGAAAATAAGATTACAAGAATCTCGGCTTCTAATTATCCGATCGACATCGTTTATGATGCAAAATTTTGTGTTCTTTTATTGTCTTTTACATACAATCCTTAAAATAAAAAGAAAATTTGTTCGTACCTTCCATCAGAATGAATATTTAGAGAGTCAGAAAAAAATTGTTCCGTATAATAGAGGTTACTGATATTAAATAGATTGCTTTCCCATATTATATACTAAACACACATCCAATTTCAAGTTTCTATCTCAATTCGTTCGGGAGATAGATCGTTTACAGACACACAGACAGACGGACGACAATTTTTTTTCTAAAAATATATTTTTCAGATCTGCAGTGTCTAAAATGTGTAAATCCGTCAAAATTATTTTTCGATTTTCAAAGCAATTGCAAGACTTATCCTATACTAATTATGATGGGTAAGTAAAAAAGAAAAAACAAATGTACCTTGACAGTTTTTCATGCATGCTTCTTCAGAGCTGTACCTGTTTCCGTTTCCTCCACATCCACCATAAACGAATTTAACACATTTTTGTGTAAAACCGTCATAGTACCACATAGGAAAGTAGGCCATACAGTGACCAGGTTCTGGCATCTCAGTACAAGTTTGCACTTCGGCTGAAAATGCAAGAGAAAATATCTGTATTTAAAATTTGGCGCTGTTTTTTTTAAAAATCAGATAAAATGAGAATGTTATACATTCATAATTATGCAATAAGCAAAAATTTTAAAAACTATTTCTAATAATTTTAAGTAAGTCTAAACAATGTCTTTGAATACAATACTAGTGAAATCTCTGTTCCATGATTTTTATTCAAATACCGTATATGAAGGATAATTGATAATGCTATTTAGCTATTTATTTAAGCTACTTGTTTCTTAAAAATGTAGTCGTGACATCATACTTAACCACTCGGGGACAAGCGACATGTATACGTGCCGCAAAAAGGCTTAAGAATACTTGTTTATCCCTATCAATAAGATTCTATTTAAAATTTGACTTATTTAATCGGAGCATTTTAGTGATTTAATAAGTCACAAATTTCTCTATTTAATAACCGGTTACAAAACATTAAAAAATTCGTAAAAGGCTTCCTTCGCGAAGGGGTTAAGAGGCTCAGAATCACTGATTGTAATTAATGTATTTTTATTAAAAATTTTGCCTAATTTAATCTGAAAATTTTCGCGACTCAATTAGTTAAAAATTTATGCTTTGAAAAACTGGTGATAAAATATTAAATATATAATAGAAGCTTGTCTCAAACGGATTAACAAATAAAATATTAACTATTTTTTTGAAAAAAAATCAATTGATATAAATTGATTGATAGTATAGATATATAAACTTAATTTTAGCTTTTTTAATTATTAATTGTTTGTATTTTGTCCTTGTTAATGAAAAAATATTTTTAAATTAAATATATATTTTTAATTATTTTTTTTTCAATTTTAAGAATGTAGTTAATTAAAAATATAGATGTGATTACCGATGCTGGATTTGTTTGTGTCTGATATTAAGCCGCAGGATTGTATACACATGGAAACTATCCTATCCTGTGCTGCAGTTGCAGCCTTACCAACATATGTGAATAAATGATGCTAAGCTGGGTATCATCCTCGTAGTTTAAATGATAGAGAACTTGGAGCGCTATTCCTAAAGTTCCGGATTCGATTCCCGGTTTGGGCATTTTTTTCTCTCTGTGTTGGTTTACGCTTAGTTAGCAATGTGATAATTCCCATAATAAATATTTTAATTAAATGTTACAGAACTTTTCCATTTCCTAGCTTTGTACATTTGCAAAAATTTGGTTATTTTAAATCTCTTCTTTTAATTTTGTGTTATATTCCTCAAATTGTTAAGAAATTCTCTAACATTCATTAAAGTGATTAGAGCAGGAATGCAATCGCTATATCTCAAATGACTGATTAGCACAACTAAATTTCAATAGTATTTCCCGCCTTAATTTATGTTAAAATTTGTCAGATTTAATTTAATAAAAATATAAAATTTTATTTGTTAAAATCAGCCATTTTCGGTGCAGTGCTTGGATCTCTGGATTAGAGGCACAAAATACAATATTTTATCTTGATTTAATTTTTCGTTCTTTTATGAATGGGTTTATGCCATTATGCTATCATATTCCAGTACTACTGAATAGTTGCCAACTTTTATGCATTTTTTCTACCACAAAAATTTTATAATAAATAGTCTCTTATTTAATCGTCAAAGTCTTATGATTAAGGAAATGGAAAATCTCTGTACAATTTTAGTGGTAGCAAAAATGCGTATAAGTTGGCAGCTATGCTACTGAACCTTTTAGAGTACTACATATCTGGCTATTAATATACATTTATAATAAAGCGTAGATAATTCCTGATAACAAAAATGATATAAAGTACATGTACATATTTTTTCAAAACAAAAAGACCAATCTTTCAGTAATGGTAGAGTATGCAAATATAACTATTTTTCAGTATTGATTGAATAGTTACAGCCTTAACCCTTTGCTGGGCAGGACAAATTCGTTGCTGAAGTGTTGAAATCAATGACTGACACCGGAATTTGAAAACAACTTTATTTGAAAATAAGAAAACTCTATATTTTACGCATTCTATAAACCTTAATTTTTGTAACAATAATTCCGGTGCCAATGTGGCGCTTGGGAATTAAAATTAAGTGGTATATCTATGAAACTACCGCGCCGCAAGGAGTTAAAGAAAATGCTGGAAATTTTCTAGAATATACCTAAATATTTACTATATAAATATTTTTGAACAATGCTGAGCAACTATAAAAAATTTAATTAATGCAGAATTTACTTATAAATCAGTGCATATGCATAACAAAAGTTTTGTAGACAATTTTACACGCCTGATAATTTAGTAATTTGACGTTTCTAAACTTAAATCTTTGCTCATATAACATTTTATACAATCCTTTGATAACAAAAAATCACAATCATTGTCATAAATAGCATTGCGAAATTTTTATCTGCCTTTCCTATAAATTTTTAGCTTTTTGTTCAGTCAGTTTTTGACATATGTTACGTGAAATTGTATGTATGCGTTCATAGCAATTAATGAAAAACAATTTTGTGTTTTTTCACAATTTCATTAAGGAATATGCAAAACAATTTTTTTTAAAATATGTATTATCTTTCCTAGAGGTTGTTTCAACAGATTTATTTGATACATGAATAATCGGTTATATAAAAGCCTGGAGTCTTGCCTGGTTATAAAAAACTTATTTCAAAATAATCGTTGAATGTAATAATTTGATTTTTGTAGCATTGGCTCTTTCATTTTCATCAGCTTTTTTAAACCATTAGTGCCCAGCATCTTTTGCTGGGTTGCCATTTTATTTGGTTCGCACCACTATTTTTAGAAGATTTAAGTTTAGTTCATTATTCACGAAAATTCATCATTTAAATAAAATAATTATTGCTTTTCTTTTTTACCGGTGTCGAAAACAGTGCTGAATGCACCTTTTGAAGCGTCCTTAAAAAGGGATGCTAGGCACTAATGGGTTAAGCAATAGATGACATTCTACGCCCAAGTCTGTTTGGAGGACCAATACCATGGCCTACACGCTCTTCTAACATTTAACCCCTTGCTTTCTTTTACGTGTGTGTGTGAAGTACAGAGTGTTTTGCACACCATTTGTTGACCTAGCAGAATTGAATGATAGGATAAAGGCTGTTGTGTGTACTGCTGCATAAAACATTTCACCTAACACTTGGCTATAACTAAAATATCGCTTTGATATTCGCTGAACTACCAATGGTGCACACGTTGGAAATTCATGTGATCTCATAGAAACTTATAATAGTACTTATAATGTATCCAACCAAACATCTGTCTAATTTTATATGTTTTTGAAAAATAAATATTTATATTTTAGGCAAAATTTTTTTGCCGACTGAAAATTTTTAAGTCCTTTTCAATTTAGATAAACCCCATTTTACATAGAAATTATACTTGGCTTACGCTCTGGTCCCCTGCAAGGTACTTTTTGGTTATAATTAGAATACCACATTCATAGCCCCTGCACTACCGATGGGGCGCAAAATGAAGTGCTGTGTTTTTAGACTGATAAAAACTTTACAATACTTAAAATGCATCCAAACAACCATCTGTAGAGTTTCCAACTCTCCCGCTTTTTGCACACCACTATTGTCACTAAAATCTAAATATTTTAAATCGACCAATGTCCCAATTAAATAAAACAACATTTTCTGCATTAAAATATTGGTGTCCAAAAGCTGAAGATTTGGCAGCTCTGCATATGTCTATTTTGAGTATTTTTTGCATTATAAATACAAGGTAGAGCCCGTCAAATTTTGACGAAAGAAAATGTTTAAGAAGGAACTGTTTCAACCTGCAAAATTAGTCATAGCAAAAAATGCATTTTATATTGGTACGTCTAACTCTTAAACAAACGATATTTATCGTCACATTAACAAAATACTATTTCTATAAAACGCAGTTGTAGAAATTGTTAAAATAAAACTTTAATCGTATATGTAAGCAGTAAAAAATAATAAAGATATGTTATTATGATAAAGTTTTCAATTAAGGTTCTTATGCTAGTATTCCAAAATGAAAAAAAGCAAAATTTATTCAGTTTTGACTCAATCATAGAATTTTTTTCAAGTGAAATCTAAACCCGGCATTATTTTCACCATATCAAAATTTACAAATGTACATTTCACATCTACATTCACGTTTAAAAAAATGGCATTTTAATTTGATAATTTTGATTCAAAACTAGAAGTTTCAACGCTATTGGCTGGAACAGATATTAACTGTTGATATTCTTTTACGTGTAAATCAAATTTCGTAAATGAAATCAAAATTCACCGGGCTTTATAACAGAAGATATTTAAATTTCTATGTTTTCCCTTTTAATGAAAAAATGGCAACATAAAGATACAGCACTCAATTTTTTCCCTTTTTTCCTTTGCTTTAAATAGAAATGGAGTACTCCTGTTGCCACGATTAGAAAAGAGGTATTAAAAGCTACAAAAAAATAATATTTCAAAAACAAATCAAGATACAGCTTTTAAACAAATTTCATTTAAAATTACATTTTTTTCCTACACGATGGTGTAAAAATTGAAAATGTGTGACAATTAGAAGTTTAAAAACTTTTAGTAGCAAAAATTGCAATACCGAAATTCATTTAAAATTTGAAAGTGTTGCCATGCGCAAAATGACGTATGCGTTACGCACAGATACGTTTGGCCTTTATAATATAGATTTACAATCAAGGCAAACATTTGTGCAGATTTAAAAACTTTAAGTCCTTTTAAAACATAGATAAACAGCATTTTACGTAGAAATTATTCTAGGCTTACGTTCTGGTGCGCTGGCGGGACACTCTTCGGGTCTGACACATCGCCCGTCGGCAGCTCTTACATACCCCTTGTCACAGTGGCAGCCGATGTCACACCTCAGAACGCAGAATTTAGGGGGATTCTGGTAGTTCTCGCAGGTCAGTGGGCAAGCTGTCCCGCACGTTTCAAAGTGCTCGTTTTCGCCACAGTCTAAAAGTAAAGTATGTACATATTAGCTATATACAAATTGCAGTTTTAATACTTTTCAATGGTAAAATAATAGATATAAAATGACCATTTAACGTGAAGAACTGAGTCTTCGATTTTAACCTTTTAAATCAATCATTTGTCTACTTTATGTGGATCTGGTAGATCTTTGGTAGATTGATTTCCACGAGCATAGTAAATGCGCGAAGTTTAAAAAGTAGAGCGTTAAATATATTTTTAAAAATTGTGAAATTAACACTAGAAAGACGGGTAGATTTACACAAGTTTTATAAAGAATATTTAACACCATAAATTCTATTTAGAAGTGTCTAACTTATTTAATTAACCATTTTTATACTTTGTTTCTTTTAACCCTTTAACGATCATAGCATTTTCATTACTAAGATGTCGAAATAAATGAATGACACCGGTAATTAAGAACAAATATATTTCTAAACAAGAAAACGTGACTTTTCGCCTACAAAATAAAAGGGATATTTCTAGATAAAAATACTGGTGTCAGCGTTGCGTATCGGAATGAAAATTTTGTGGTTTCGTGGCGAGACCAATGAACGTTAAAGGGTTAAACATGTTTTAAAAAGACATTTATGGTTTGAACAGAAATATATTCACATAGCAGAGGCCAAATTGGCCCCGCACCGTCATTCTAGTGTAAAAAAAAAATAAAGTGGGATTTTTGTTAGCATTAAATAGTAATTTTTTAATACATTCATCTGGCTGTATACTACTTGTAGTGTAAGCCAGGTCATTGGGAGGTTGTTTGATTTCCCCGAACATAATAACTGCCGGAAATTGTAAAACAGTAAGTGTGAGCTATTAAATTGTTAACCTATATAAAGTTCGTCACATTTTCTAGTATTAAATACTTTTAGTAGTCTTGAACATATTGTACAAAATATTAGTAATATATATTTTTCCGTATTAATCCTTTTCTAAGATAAATTACAAAATGATATAAAACGACTATTTAATTGAGAATTGGGTTTCCGGTTATAATCTTAAAATTAAAAAAACTAACAAATATGAATGAAAAAACTTTTACGTGATTTAAAAGTTGGTAACATTATGTTTACTTTCTTACATTTTAACAAGAAAAAAGTATCTGATTCGACAATTTTTTTGAAAAACATCTTTCGACAAATTTACCTGTCTTACGAATCAGAGAAGCCGAAAAACATGATTTTACAAAATGATACAATACTATGTCTGTCTTATTGTGTATTTGTTAGTGCGTGACACAAATTTGTGGGCGCTCTATCTCAATTAAAAAACTAGAATGAAACTAATGAATGAAATTCAATAATTTTTTAGATTAAGTTATACAGTGATATAAATTGGTGCTGATTCCTTTTTGGTGTAAATTGCCTAACAGGTAGTGTTGATATGTTGCCTTTTTCCCTATTTCTGCAATAACTATAACTGAAGAACGAATAGACGGATAACTTCAAATTCCGTTAGTCCATTATATAACATTGCGCTGATTGTATTTGTGTAAGTTAGAATCAAATTTTAAATAAAATACATATTTTATGATGCAAAGATATATAGTTTATTTTGCAAATAAACCGTTTATACAATACTTTTACGTGTATTATAACTTTTCACATTTTTAAAATAACTTTCCAAAAATTTGGCCATTCGAATTCCGAAAACTCTTCTATACGAAGTATGCATTTCATATATAATACATACGTCTATGTTTCAGAAATGTCAAAATTTTTAAATTGGTGTATTTTAAAAATTGATATGTATTTGTACATATATATATATTTATATATATTACTAAAGTGAAATCACAAATATATAAACAAGTTGCCGGAATGCTAAAAATGAGCAAAACATGACAAGTGGAAACTGGAAATGTATAATAAAAAACTATGTATGACCTGCAGAATCGTCAGAGGAGATTGCTTCAGAGGCGTCAGAGGAGATTGGTTAATTTATAATGAAGATATGTTTTTTTCATCCAATTTTGTCAGCATTAAGCCTAAGATGACAAAATGTAACTCCCAATGGTAGAAAATTGGAGTAGAGATGAAGAATGCAGACACCAAAAATATTTTAGTAGTATATTTTGGTTTATCTAATGGCAGAATGTCTGAGTTTTTTTACGATGGACATACCATAAAACATAGTATTGTTAATAGTCTCCATCTCTGCAAAAAATTTTCACCAATGAGCTCTCGAAACAAACAACATTTCTAAATTTTAACGTTATGCTTACATTATTTTACTGTAAATCATTTTTTCTTCATAAAAATATTTAATATGTCAAAAGATGTTATAAGATATTCAAACAACAACAATGTAAAAAAATTAAACTGTAACAAATTTTCTTTAAAAAAATCCAGAAAACAATATTGCACATTTTTAGGATTATATTTTTAAAATTACGCAAGCAGGTTTCATAAAATTAATTTTTGCATTTTATTTTTATGTTCGGGCGTTATAAAAATGAATCTCCTTTGCATCATATACATTTTCTATTTTCTTTATGGTATTCTTAACTATTTTTATTGCCTTTATGAAATAAAAAAAAATTAAATTGAAATAGTTTCTGTCCTTCACAAAACACATGTATGATTTTATATTACATAAAATAAATATAAATTGTAATAATTCAATAGTTTTAAGGAATATAATATTCTAAATATGAATATAAAATATTAATAAATATTCGCACCATAAATATATTCATGATATTCACTGTACAAAATTTATAATATTCTTTTGAGCACCCGAAATATGATAGTTTATGATTTATAAAATAAAATACGCACAAAAGTAAGGAACTACTAATTGCTATTTAGGTCCAATAATTACGATGTTTATTATATGAACAGATAACATTCGTTATGAAATTAAGATGCGTTTACCAATACTAATATTATTAGAGTTACGAAGGATTTTAACAATATATCACGTAAGATGATATATCGATTGGAAAATTAAGATAATATTAGCCATTAAAAAATACAAATCTAAGCTAGAGCAAAAATTTTATGTGATCACAAATTAACAATTCGTATAATTTATAAATTTATAACATACATACTGAATTAAAATATAATTATATTCATGATATTTAAATGAAACAATAATGAAATAAATAAATTATATTTAATAAATACATTATATAGATATAGTATTCATCTGAAAGTTCAGATATAACTAGTCACAATTATGCTTACAGATTTAGTCTATTTATAATACGAATTGAAAATATTATTAGTAAACAAAAATAAATTTAATTATTTTTAATACTTATATACTTAGAATAATAAGAACAATAGTTTTCATATGACTAATTTAATCATTAATTAAATGTTAAGATACATCTATTTATGATAATCACCAACTCAATTATCATAATTTATGATATAAATTTATAGGAAAACCTCAAAAGCTAAAATAAGTATTTATATTATTTATATTTCTATACAGTATTGAAGGGTGACAAGTGGTCAGGGAAAAACAAAATAAAAAAATGTGTTCAATACCAGTATTTTGTTAAAGATAAATTTGTCTTTTTTAATTCCTTTATATTATTTGAAGTATTTTCTATAATAAAATACTGGTAGTTCCTCTTTTTAGGTGCGTTCGTAATTATACGTAGCACCTATTGTTGTCGTTCAGTCCGTCCGTCTGTCTGTCCGTCCGTCCGCATATAACAACCCAAAAACTACCCAACTGAATCATTTGAAATTTAAAATGCATAATTATTACATAATTTTGTCGAGTCATTTCAAATTTTATGAAAATCGGATGCATAGATCAATTACAGGGACAATCAAAAAAATTCCGTTACATTACGGTCAATGGGGAAAAAAGTTTTAAATACAATTTAATCGTTTGAAAATTTAAATACATAATTATTACATAATTTTGTCAAGTTATTTCAAATTTTATCAAAATCGGATGCATAGTTCAATTACAGGGACAATCAAAAGTATTCCGTTACATTACGATTAATGGGAAAAATGTATCAAATGCATTTTAATGGTGTTACACTCATTCGAACTTAATAAAATTGCATCTATAAAGTACATATTATAATTTACATTTTGCATAATCTGTGGTGCAAAGAATATTTGTTATTGATTTATAAGGCCACACAAAAGTATTCCATTACATAATGGTATAGGGAGAACATTGTTTGATGAGCGTTTTAATTGTAATTCAGTATTTACAATTTTATGAGATTGATATATGAAAGTAATATTTTTAAAACTTCGTTATCGTACGAAGGCACCTAATTTGCTACGCTTCACGTGCAATTTCCAACTTGTTTCTTACTGTGTTTTTTTCTTGACCATTCACCACCCTGATACTGAATAGAAATATTATTATTGTTACAAAGAGAAATATGATGTATATATAGAGATATGTATAATATAAATAAAAGTGATAAATATAGCATATATAAACATAGAAATTTTAATAGCAATATTATTATGATTTCATAACATTAATTCAAAAATTAAGATATAACTAACCTCTGCTGGCTAAAGCCACAGCTACAAGGGAGAGAAAAACAAATGCCCTCATGGTGAATTTTGATATCACTACACTAAAATGCGACCTTGGTTATGTGATGCGGGCATTTTTATGCATTCGAGAACTTGACACAATATGTTACCTGTCCCACGATTACACATACTGTTGATAAGTATTGGGAAATTATAAAGTGATATCTATTATCAAATGCTTTATCTTTTTATTTTGTACCTTTTATCTAATGTACGTAATAAGTATTTTTTATGCAAAAAAGGAAAGGAAAGAAATGTAAGTAAATTATTTAAAATAATCCAGAAATTAAAGAACATAAAATAGTTTTTTTTTTTTTTTTGGTAGACTTTGAATATTTTGAAAATAACTTTTATGAGAAAAGCGTATTAAGCGCTTTGAATCCATGTTCTTCTCCCCCCTTAAAATTTTATTGTAATATTTACGTTATTTAATCAGCGCTGGTTCTCGATACATTAAATTATAAATTTCTGTTTTTAAAAATTACCGACAAAAGATTAAAAACTTCGTAAAAGTGTCCTATCGCGTAGGGATTAGTAAAGAAAAAAATAATTTAGGAGTTTTGTGGTATGACTGAGAAATTTTGAAATAAAAAAGGGCTAAATTGTCTTCCTGCTGTTTGTATCTTAACGCGTCACTTGCGTTCATATATTCAATAAATGTATGTTACACATGTCCTGTACCAACCCTTTAACCCTTTATCGTTCATTGGTTTCGCCACGAAACCACAGAATTTTAATTCCGCTTTGCAACACTGACACCGGTATTTTTATCTAAAAATATCCCTTTTATTTTGTATGTGAAAAATCACGTTTTCTTACTTAGAAATATATTTGTTCTTAATTACCGGTGTCATTCATTTATTTCGACATCTTAGCAATGAAAATGCTATGATCGTTAAAGGGTTAACCCTTTCCGGCGCAGGCAAATTCTGTTAGTAAAATGAGAAATTATCGACTGACACCGGAATTTAGAATCGACTTTTGAGATTTAAGCCATAAAGCTTTCACTGTAAAAGCAAAATTTTATTAAAATTAATAAAATATTATGGGTGTCGGTTGCAAGTTTGGAATTAAAATTAAGTATCCCACACTGATCAGAGTGTGCCGGAAAGGGTTTAACCCTTTAACGATCAAAGCATTTTCATTGCTAAGATGTCGAAATAAATGATTAACACCGGTAATTAAGAACAAATAGATTTCTAAATAAGAAAACGTGATTTTGTTACATACATAATAAAAGGATATTTTTAGATAAAAATACCGGTGTCAGTGTTGCATATCGGAATTAAATTTTTTTTGGTTTCGTGGCGAAACCAATGAACGTTAAAGGGTTAAGCTCCGCGTCCACTTCGCGCTTTATCGTCCACTTCGCTTCGCGATGGGAACCTTTTACAAAATTTTGAATGTTTTGTCGCCGTTTTTTAAAAAAAGAAATTTGTGACTATTAAAAAGATGGTCCGTTTACAGTAAAATTTAACTAACTGGGATAAATAGAGAATCTTAATCCTTTGCGATGCAGGGCAAATCCATTGCTTAAGCGTTGAAATTGATCACTGACACCGGAATTTGAAAACAACTGTATTTCTGAATAAGGAAAACTATATCTCACGTATTCGTTAAATTTGGTAAATTTTTTCACAAAAATTCCGGTGGCAATATGGCGTTTGGGAATCAAAATTAAGCGGTTTTATACATATACCCACCACACCGCAAGGGGTTAAGTGGTTTTGCGGCACGTTTACGTGTCGTTCGTCTCCAAGGGTTAAGTTTATCCCATAAATTCAGAATCACTCTGTATATATTTAATTTTACATACCATTATACTTTTGCATACCATTAAGAAAAATTCAATGTAAAATTTATTTAATTCGTCTACTAATAAAAGCAGACATACAAAATAACTTGATTAATCAAAATTTTAATTTACAGGAAAACGGTTAAAACTAAATATTTTTAATGTGGGTATTTTCTCCTCCATTTACATATGTGTAGCTTTAATCTTATTAAAACCATAATATAAAAAATTGCAATGACAAAATACTTTTATGTTATCAATAGGATCACAATACATTATTTGATACTGTTCTTATAAAAATTGTGAGATTTCCATAACAGCATTTTTGATAATTAACACTAGCGCTACCGTGAGCCTTCATTTTGACGGCTACCATATGAATATAGTTTGGTTTATACCAGAAATTTGATTATTAAATAAGTTTAACCCTTTTTGGCGCACAGCAAATTCAGTGCTTATGTGTTGAAATTTATGACTGGCACCGGAATTTGAAAAAAACTTTATTTGTAATTATGAAAAAGCTATTTGGCAGGGATTCAATTAAGCAGATTTTTTTCTTACAATAATTCCTATACCTATGTGGCATTTCGGAATTAAATTTAAGTGGTTTTATAGATACACCACCGCTCCGCAAAGCATTAACTTCTTCAGACCTGACACATTTTAAGCCATCGTAAAAATTATTTAACACTTTGTTACATCTATTTATACGTATATAAACATAATTTTGTAATAAAAAGTAAAATAATTATTGTTAGTTTATAGTTACTAGCAGGTACACATATGTGCACCTCGAGTTCATACTGCAAAAAAACACTTCATTTTTCAAAAATTTATTTAAACGAGAAATTTGGTGCACAATTGATACATATAAGCTTATTTTACGTGCTATTTTCGAAAAAAAAATTTTTTTTTTTTATATATAGAGATATATATTGCATTTTGTACAAATAACCCTTGTTCTTGATTTGCAGCCTTCATACTTACATTTTGAAGCAAAGGTATAATTTCTTTAACGAGGAAACTGTTCAATTTTGTTATATCTAATGTAGTAAATTGGCTTTTAAATACCCTTACGTTGTTTTCGCTGTGGTTTATTTGCGGAATCGTCTTCAAAATCGTTTTCAGATAGATAAATTTTTCGTGGTCCCCATGGTCGTCGTTCTTCACTTGCTTTGCTCTTATATTTCACCAATACTTATGCAATCTCTAAATATATCGCAGGAGAGACAATCTGTCTTTTCGAGGAACTTCACATGTTTTGCAATTTCTGATATACATTATCCAACAAATGGAAATAACCTAATCTATAAAATGTATAAAAACTCTTTTTGACTATTTTTTCGTGTGAATAGAACAATGGTACTAAGCTAAACATCCTTTAAATCTGCACCACCTATACAAGTTTTGTATTCACAATTGCAAGTTGTGTTACATCAATTTTACATTTTGGATCTTTAGACCACATAACACAACTCCTGTCGGGATTGCTATCGATGCAAGTCGAAAGCAAAGTTACACATTTGCTATCTTTCCAGTTTAGTATACACATATCCTTCCCTTCCTTAGTCTCTCATCCCACTCTCCGCGTTACAAATCTCGATCATTGATTTTTTTTTATCTATTCCTCCAAGTCTTTTGTTCATAATCATTCCAGTTTGGTAGATATTGTTCCTCAATAAAAAGTCGACACATTTTACACTAGTAAAAAATCTGTCCTAGTAAATCACCCGTGTGTTGTCTTTTGGTATAAATTTAAAAAACAATTTGACAATGCCTTCACCTATATTTAATCATAATTATTTTGAATCATCAGCTGGTACAATTCCTTTTCCATGATATATTTGGCAGTCAAGGGCATGGTCATCCCTGGCGGATAAAATAAAGTTTTTTAATCTCAAAGGATTAGGTTTTAACGGCACATAATGTCTAGATCCACAACGTCCTGCAAATGGGATCTAGAGATCTCTGTTCATCTAGTGATAAAGGTTTTGGCTTGAGCAGGGACAAACATTTAATTCTTGCTGCATTCAAGATTAGATTTATTTTCCATAATTTATCATCTGCTTAAAGATCATTTGATTTTCTGCAAAATGAAGAAATTTTCTAACCTCAAAAAATCGAACACGTGACATAGTACCTGCCATTCTAAGTACTGGCAAGTCTTTTTGCCAATAGAAGCTTGCTTGGAGATATATTAATGTTCCTATGTGTATGTGTATGCCTGCAACTTTTATAATTTCATATTTAGATGCATTTATTGAGCGACGGTTTTGTGTTTGAACAGAATATAACGGAATTGGAATTGTTTGAACGGAATTGGTTTCATATGAAACTTTTTCCAAAAAATCTTCATTTAACTAATCTAGAAATAATTCAAAAGGATTTACGACGCTGGAAAATCTGCTTTTAGATAATTCTCATCAATCAATGATCCTCGGAATACTATTAGAAGAAAAAAAGATTAAATAAATGTTTGCGAAGATATAAAGTTTTATTCTCAGCATTATTATTCTACTGTGCTGTAACACAAGTTTTAAAAATTTACTTATTTTCAGCTTTCCATAACAAAGGCTTTTTAGGTTAAACTTTATTGTTACATGGATTCTGGATAGATACTGGAGCAATATCCTCAATAGTTATATCTGTATCATCTAAATTTTTATTGCCAGAAGATTCACCATCACCATTGGCCTCATCAGTTTATTTACTCTTACAAAGATATAATAAATATGATTTTTTAAAATTAATGTTTAATTTAAAACATCAACAAAATGAATTCTTATTTATAATTAAGTATAATTTTTTAATAATTCCAAAACTTTAGCACTGTACCAATTAGATTTCATTCAGTACAATTTTTTTGTGTGAGATGATTTCTTTCCAAAAACACAGAATTGAAACCGGAGGTGCACATATGTGTACCTTACGAATTACAACTAATTTAAACAGATATTATGATCTAGCTAAAAATTTAAATGATTTATACAATAATGATAATAAATAATGACAATAAATAATGATAATGACAATAATAATTTATACAATAAATGATTTATAAGCATTCTTAAAAATTATTATGAATAAATCTTAGTTTTCTAATTATAAAAATGGACTTACTTTTTCGACATTTTATATTTTTCGCCATTGCTCGTTTTTTCCTCCAAAATCATATGAATTAAGACTGCTAGCGCCATTTCTTGCTGAAATTAGAAAAAGCTAACATACACAAATAACATCCACTCGTCTCAATAAAAAAAATTCAAATATTAAGTGAGATACACAGTTGAAATCAGAGGTACACAAATGTGCACCTCGGGTCTGAAGAGGTTAAAATAAACAAATAAGAAAAACTTTAAATAATAAAGTAAAACTATTCTAAATCAAAATTCTGGTGTGAAATATTTTTAATAAATCTTTACTGAAATTTCTGGTAGTTCTAATGTTAATCTAATTAATTTTGCAAATGTTTTTCAAAAAGAGCTCTAACTATCGATATATAAACACGTTTAGTGCCATGTCGGCTACAGATGACAGAAACTGAACTTTTCGTTTATGGTCACGTCAGTCATCGGTGACTGACAATCTAAAATAAAATATAAAACTAAAATATTTACAAGTGAAACTCTCTGTGCGACCATCTCCCTGAACGAACATTTTCTCATGGAGCAAAATTTATTGTCAGAAGCTTAATACTAATTTTACCTAAATTCAAAAACCATACCAGTTGAACTCCCTCCATGAACGGTAAAAAAAAGTCAAAGTATTTATACTTTAAAAATTTCCGTAAATAACTATTGCATTTAATCATGAAGAAAAAAGTATTTTCATGACAACTATTGCTTAAGCCCTTAGGGACGAGCACACACTTATATATGCCGTTAAAAGGCTTAAGAATCCTTGTTTATTCAAACTAGTAAAATTTTACTGTAGAATTAACCTTATTTGATGGGTGAATTTCCCTTCGCGACGGGAGGCTTTTACGAAATTTTTAATGTTTTGCCACCGGCTTTAAAAAACAGAAATTTGTGCCTTATCGAATCAAGAAAATGCTCCGATTGAATAAAGCAAATTTTACAGTAAAATTTTACTGGTGGAGATAAGAAAGGATTCCTAAGCACCTTTTGCGTCACGTATACGTGTCGCTCGTCCCCAAACGGGGTTAACCCTCTCACTGACAAGCCCGTCTATAGACGTTCCCTAAGCTCCAGGTTTCACTGCAATGCAAGCAATAATTAAAATGATATAACTCAGTTGATTTAATGGATTTTTAATATATTGTGCGATGATTAACACACTCAAGGATAACATTCATATTCGTAAATAAGATTTTTTTATAATTTTGAAAGAATCATACTTTTTTAGCAATTAAAACAAAATGCTGAGAAAACAACATTACAATTTTGCCCTTTTGCAAGACTGTCAGAGGGTTAAGAAGACACAAATTTCTGATTTTAAAAACTGGTGACAAAATATTTCAAATTTCTTAAAAGGGTCTCGTTGGAAAGGAGTTGAAAGCTATATTTTGAAAACAAACCAAAATGAAAAAAAGACAATATCTCCTTCTCCAATTAAGATAGAAACATGATTTAAATGTCAGTTTAATTAGACTAAAACAAAGAAAAATTTTTAATGCAATAACATTTTTAAAAAATGTGAAGATTTTTGTGCCCCCATAGATAAAGCAATTTTGGAAAGTTTTAAAGTACGTACAGTTAGAATTACCATTTTCCATAGTTAGAATTACTATGTAAAAACACTGCGAGTATTTGAAAATAGAATAACACTATAATTATATTTTTTTATTGTTTTTTAGGTCCGTCCGTACTTATATAAATGTGTAGCACTTACAGTTGTCGTGTGGTTTATCCGTCTGTCTGTCCCCATATCTGAATAAAAAAAATCAATGGAAAGGGAAAACCATCTAACCAAATAGTTTGGAATTTAATATGTATGGTCGTTAAAAAAATTTTCATTTCAAATTTTCAGAAAATCTAATATAAATTTTAAAATACATTAATAAAAATTTTTCTATATTCTTTTATATTGTACCACATATAATTAATTCAGTGATATAGCATGACAGGTAGATTGCTATGTTTATTAAATGCTATTTAACCCCTTGACGGGCAAGCAATAGTGTCTCTGTAATATTGATTCCTCACCAGAAATTTTTATTTTAAAATAAGAAAAGACAGTTTTGCAACATTTTGCCTCCACAATTAAAAACATAAAATTTCGTTTACCCTTTCCGGCGCGAACAAATTCTGCTAGTAAAATGAGACAGTATCGACTAACACTGGAATTTACAAGCAACATTTAAGAAATGAAGAACTGTTTAATTTAAGCTTTTATTGTAAAAGCGAGATTTTATTAAAATATTATTGGTGCCAATTGCAAGTTTGAAATTAAAATTAGGTGTGTCCAGACCGGACATACTGCGCGGAAAGGGTTAACCACTTCGGGACAGGAGCCTTTTACAAAATTTGTAATGTTTTGTCACCGGTTTTTAAAAAACAGAAATTTGATCCTTCTTTAATCGACAAATTGCTCCGATTAAATAAAACAAATTGTACAGTAAAATTTTAATGGTGGAAATAAACATGGATTCTTAAGCCTTTTTTCGGTATGTATATCTTATTTACTTGTGTATAAGGCGCATTTTTTTTCCAAAAATATAGGGCAAAACTCCTAGGTGCGCCTTATACACGGAATAATTTTTTACTGTTGGATGCACTCGAACGATATACATGTGAAACAAGAAATTATTTAAAGAAGATATTGTCATGCAACCATTCTCCTCCCAACCTCTTTTATTAAAAGAATTAAAAACGAAGTGAAGAGACTAGCGCCCTCACCTAGAATTGAAGAGAGGTGAAGAGAGGAGCGCGGGTAAGTGTGTTGAAGTTTTTAGATGTTGGTAGGGTGTGTGAAACACCCGAGTGAAGTTTTCTTCAGAAAGCTAAAGAATAATTTGGTAATGGTTAATTATGTACATATTCATCTCCTGTATATAGCTTGTGTATAAATCCTGTATACAATTCAGCATATTAAAAAACAGTTATAATCCAGCATCTATAGTTCTGCTGTCGGTCACCCAGACATTACAGATATTAAAACTCGGAAAATGTTACTTAATTGAAGTATTACTGCATATTTATTTCATTCCTTGTAGTTTTTTATACAACAGAGCTAATGACATTATCTAAACGCTAATTAGCAATTCTCTTTATCGTCACTCATTCCTAATTCCCGTCATTCTCTTACAACCCGAAGTCTAAAAGTGCATTTTCGTCTTTTTTTCTGGTCTGGTATAACGTTTGTTTCGATTTTTTTTTACTGAAATTCGGTTGGTCATTCTTCATTAGCGTATCAAATTTATGGTGCGCCTTATATACGAGATTTTAAGAAATCGCCATTTTTACTTGTAAAGTAGGGGTGCGCCTTATACACGCGTGCGCCCTATACACGAGTAAATACGGTAACTATCGCTCGTCCCAAAGGGGTTAAAAGTTTTTGGTTAGAATCATGTTTAAATTAGGTGGGATAAAATGTATGCCACCGTACCTTAAGGGGTTAACATAGAGTCGCATTATTTCAATTTTACTGAATTAATCCCCTCGGGAACGAGAGAAACGTATACGTGCCGCAAAAAAGGCTTTAGAATATTTGTTTATCTCCGGTAGTAAAATATTACTGTAAAATTTGCCTTACTTTATACGAGCATTTTTTCGATTTAATAAGCACAAATTTCTGTTATTAAAAACCGGTGTAAACACATTAAAAATTTCATAAAAGGCTTCCGCTGCGAAGGAATTAACCCATTAGTGCCTAGCGTCCCTTTTTAGGGACGCTTCAAAAGGTGCATTCAGCACTGTTTTGACACCGGTAAGAAAGAAAAGCAATAATTATTTTATTTAATTGATGCATTTTCGTGATTAATGTACTAAACTTGAATCTTCTAAAAATAGTGGTGCCAACCAAATAAAATTTACGCAAAAGATGCTGGACACGAATGGGTTAATATACAGGGTGATTCATAAAAGATGGGCAGAACTTTAAGGGGTTATAGTACACTTAAAGACAAATAATATTAAATAGGAGACTAAGGGTCCCAGACGTATTCCCAAGGAAATAGGGGGCATTAAAGTTTAGGGTCCGAAATTTCAAATGATTATAAAAAATGGAAAAATTGGTCGATTCGTTTGCGGTTTTTGCAAAAAATTTTCTTTATGCCAGTATTTTCTTGAAATAAAATTTTAAAGTTCAATTTCAAAAAATGCCGATAGGGGGCGCTTTAGTTTTTGGAGTAACAAACAACTATTTTTTAACGTTATTTTTTGTATTTCTTTAAATTATTTCGAAAGCTTAGACTTAAACTTAAATTTTGATCTAAAAATCTGAGTCCTAACGAGTAGTTAAGTAGCGTAAACTGAAATTTGAAATTTGAAACCCATCTCCCCCCAGAACAAAAATCAGTTATTCCCGATCTTTGTGTCGTAGATTAGGCTCTAACTACTGCCGCGTTTTGCTAAAATTATTCTTTATGTCAGTATTTTCTTGAAAATAAATTTTAAAGAAAAGTTTCAAAAAATTCCGATAGAGGGCGCTTTAGACTTTGGAGTAACGAACAACTATTTTATACCATTATTTTTTGTGTCTCATTAAATGCTTTCTAAAGCTTAGACTTAAACTTAAATTTTCAGCTCAAAATCTGAATCGCTGAGCGTGATTCAGTAGCGAGGGGAGGGGGTTTAAATTTCAACTTCTGAACATAGTTCAGTTTGCACTACTTAACCATGCCCAACGATTCTGTGCTGTGATACGAGGCAAAAATACAACTTTCGTCAAGGACTGCATAGTCGGAATTCACTCATAAAGGCACTGGCACAGTTGGAAACGTCGCTCATGCAAACGTTAAAGCTCCATTCCTGACGCTAGTCACCGGGTTTGAAGGAGACAGAAAGTATGCAAATGTCAAATGGGGAAGAAGAAGAACACGTATGCAAAATTTCGACACGATTCAGGCATAAAAACCACTGAACGGTGAGTCAAGTGTAAGTCGCTGTAGTAATGAATCGGAAGATGGTGCCCTTCACGAATAAGGAAAAGGCTGAGATGCATTTAATTTACGGAGCGGCAGATGGAAATGGTGCAGAGGCACAACGAATGTGCCGAGAGCGATTTCCCAACAGGCGGTTGCCTAACCGCAAAACTTTCGAGCGCTTGCACAGACAGTTGTGTGAGACGGGATCATTTCACGCTTCCCGGTCGAATGCAGGTCGTGCAAAAAAGGACGAATCAGTAGTTGTTGCAGAAGCCATTCTGTATGTAGTAGCGGCGCAGCAAATTACAAGTACACGAACAGTGGCTAGGCAGGTGGATACCTCACAGTCCATGACTTGGAGGGTACTGAAGGATGAACATTTGCTCCCGTTTCATGTGCAACGAGTCCAGAAACTGTCTCCAGGGGATTATCCAAATCGTATTGATTTCGCCTGCTGGTTTCTGCAGCAGAACGCGCTAAATCCACATTTTGGACGAACTGTGCTTTTCACCGATGAATGTACCTTCACACGTGAAGGTACATTTAACACACACAATGCAAATGTATGGGCGGATGTCAATCCACATGCTACGTATCCACATGCTCATCAGAGACGCTTTTCCATCAATGTTTGGGCAGGAATCCTCGGAGACCACCTAATCGGACCGTACCTTCTTCCTGAACGCCTCAACGGTAAAACATACCTCACATTTCTGCAACATGTGCTACCAGACCTGTTAAACGTTGTTCCTCCACGCATCCGGCGGGTCATGTGGTTCCAGCACGATGGAGCGCCAGCCCATTACGTACGAGACGTCCGCAACTATCTGGACATCACATTTCCGAACAGATGGATTGGTCGAGGTGGTCCTGTTGCTTGGCCTGCTCGCTCGCCAGATCTTTCACCCCTCGATTTCATTTTTTGGGGACAATTGAAGACTCTTATGTATGAGACACCCATTGAATCCCCCGAGGGACTGGTCGCCAGATTTTCCGCCGCTGTAGGGGAAGTGCTCGAAAAGCCTGATGTTTTCGTGAATGTTCGCCGTTCCATTCTTCGCCGTTGTTCTGCGTGCATAACCTCTGGTGGTCACAATTTTGAACATTTATTGTAATTACATGTTAATAAATATGCTTTGGTAACATAATCCTAATTTGTGTCTTTTTACCTCGTATCACAGCACACAATGTGTGGACATGGTAAACTGAACTGTGCTCAGGAGTAAAAATTTCAAACCCCTCTCCCCAGAAACTTAACCACGTCTAACGATTCAGATTTTGGGCTGAAAATTTAAGTCTAAGCTTTAGAAAGCATTTAATGAGACACAAAAAATAACGGTATAAAATAGTTGTTCGTTACTCCAAAGATTAAAGCGCCCTCTATCGGAATTTTTTGAAAATTTTCTTTAAAATTTATTTTCAAGAAAATACTGATATAAAGAATAATTTTAGCAAAACGCGGCAGTAGTTTGAGCCTAATCTGCGACACAAAGATCGGGAATAACTGATTTTTGTTCTGGGGGCAGAAGGGTTTCAAATTTCAAATTTCAGTTTACGCTACTTAACTACTCGTTAGGACTCAGATTTTTAGATCAAAATTTAAGTTTAAGTCTAAGCTTTCGAAATCATTTAAAGAAATACAAAAAATAACGTTAAAAAATAGTTGTTTGTTACTCCAAAGTCTAAAGCGCCCCCTATCGGCATTTTTTGAAATTGAACTTTAAAATTTTATTTCAAGAAAATACTGGCATAAAGAAAATTTTTTGCAAAAACCGCAAACGAATCGACCAATTTTTCCATTTTTTATAATCATTTGAAATTTCGGACCCTAAACTTTAACGCCCCCTATCTCCTTAGGAATACGTCTGGGACCCTTAGTCTCCTATTTAGTATTATTTGTCTTTAAGTGTACTATAACCCCTTAAAGTTCTGCCCATCTTTTATGAATCACCCTGTATATGTAAAACTAGTCGTTGGAGGCCACTGTAATACTTACCCATCATTTATATGAATATGAAAATAAAATATGTGAAAACTATTTATACAATGTATTTCAATTCCAAAACTAAATTTAAATGTTGTTAATACACATAGTAATACTCTATTAATCAATTGCTGATGCACCAATTTCAACAAATTATATAAAACGCCAAACTGCTCAAGAAGTACCAAACTACGTAAAAGAAACATCCTTATAACTCCAAAAATAATAATCATATCAACTAACAGTTTGCTGTGTCTGATTAAGCGTCTCATTTTCAATTAAAATATACCTCTGAATTGAAATTTGAATGAAATACAGGATCATGAAAAATCGAAGAATGTGGAAAACAGGATTACAAATATCTCGACAACTAATAATCCGATCGACTTCGTTCTATATCCAAAATTTGTGTTTTTTTATTGCCTTTTACATGCATTCCTTAAAATAAAAATATTCGAAAATTTTTATATACCTTTCATCAGAACGAATTTTTTCAGAATCCGAAAAAAATAGTTCCGGATAATCGAGTTTGCTAATATTCAATAGGCTTCGTCCCATTCGTACATACTAAGAACATACAAAATTTCAAGTCTCTATCTCAATTTGTTCGTGAGATAGAGCGTTTACAGGCAGACAGATAGACAGACAGACAGACGGACGGCAAATTTTTTTTCTAAAAATATGTTTTTCAAAATCTTCAGTGTCTAAAACGTGTAAATCCGTCAAAATTTTTTTTTCGATTTTCAAAACGATTGCAAGACTTACCCTATACTACGTATGATGGGTAAGTAATTAATAATTCTTCCTTCCATGCATTTTTGCAACAGCTATTGGAACAAGATTTGAAGATTTATAAAACTAATTACAGTACCAGCGGACCCTCTGTATGCACCAACGCCATGTATGACTCATAAATTGTTCCTTGTTTTTTGTGTTAATTTCAGTAACGTATTCATTAAAATAATCGACGATAAATCAAATAACATTATACCAAATATTTTCCATTCTAATGGAGTAAAGCTACTATTGTGCAATTGTTTTGAAGAATATTTTAAAAATTATTTCCAGTTATGCAATATCGAATATTAATGTGTCATATATATGGCCTTAATTATGTATTAAATACAAATTATTCTGCACTATTATGAATTTTGCATTGCCCCAAACGAGCTATTAATAAATTAATCCATTTTTAAATGTAACGCATAACAAAATAATTAATTGTAGTTACAGAACAGTCATTCAGGGTTACTCTGATCTGCATTTAATCTATTTTCATATGCCACACACTTATTTTAAAAATATTGTTGCAACTAGGGGCATAAAGCAAGAGGAAAATTTAAGTTATTGTATGACTATAAAAAATTAAACAATAAAAATAGTAACAGCACTGAAAAACGAATTTTTAACCTGGTTTAAAGTTACCCAGCCGTTTAACCATTTTCGGCACACTGTGCCCGGTCTGGGATACCTAATTTTAATTCCAAACTTGCAAACAGCACCAGTAATATTTTAGTAAAATTTTGCTCTTATAATAAAAGCTTAAATTAAGGAATTCGAAATATATAAAAAATTCGTTGGTGAATTCCGGTATTAGCCGATAATTTCTCATTTTAGTACAGATTTTGCCCGTGCCGCAAAGGGTTTAGGTCATTTTGCACCATATGATAAATATCATCTAAAATAATTTATTATAAAATACGTATTATAGTCAGGACAACTTTGAATCCGCAAAAATGTTTTCAGATACATAAAGAATCCTAATTTACCTTTCTAAACACCACGAGATTTGTATAATTCAGGATATTACAGGAAATATTATGCTTAAGAACAAGAGTAACAAGAAAACCATGAGTAATAAGAAAACCACTTAGTAACAAGAAAACATAACAAGAACTCTTGCTTAGTAACAAGAAAATAACGAATCTTTGAAAAAAAAAAGCTGTTTATTGTTCATATAAAACATAAAAATGCAATGAAAAACGATTATGAATTTTTTAACTGACTAATATATCGATAGTTATAGTAATATGTGTCAATATCGGTGTTATTCAAAGAACAATAAAAACCATGTGAAATGTCAAATTTGAATAGTTCCGCCACAAATAACGCCTTTCAATGAATTTTATGTATTGGATACATATTTGTGAAAATATTTGCATGTTATATCTAATGCGCACTTTCGGCATTTCTATAAAATATGCGTGTAAATATAGGGAATTTTTGACAGTAGTGCCCACAATCAGTAAATTATAAACATCAGTATAACTTTGAACAGGCTAAAAATTGCACGAAAAATGTGGTAAAATAGCAGTGTAATGAAAATATTTTAAATAGATATTAATTCTTTAAACGTATTACTTTTGAATTTTCTGGCTCAATTGCTGCTACAAATAATAAATACAGTTCAATTAAGTAAATTAAACGATAATTTCAAACAATAATTCAAACATACCATGTTTCGTACGGGTACCGTTATTTTCCAGTTGAAATACCAGAATTTCTTTAACGAAAAATAAATATAGGTCAAAAGCATGAAATTTCATTTTATTTTATCAGAGATTTTCTGTAAGAAAATATTGGTAACAAAGAATTTCATGGCCATAAAATTCCAGGACGCGTAGGAACCCTGCATACGCCGAGAAATTGCAAGCGTCTTATGTCTGGGCGACTATTTTTAAATTTTGTTATCCCCAATTTATTTCATATATTATGTTTGTTATATATATTTTTTAAGATTGTTGTCAGTATATTAAAGATTTCTGTTTCGAAAAAGAAAGAAATAAAAAATAGTCGACTGTGCTGCCCTGTAATGTCCGTTGCCCCTGCTGTACTATTTTAACAATCTTGATTGTCTATTTTAACCCCTTGAGGGGCAAAGCACTTATGATCATAAAATGTTCAAATGATTGATTGACACCGGAATTCACAAACAGATTTATATGATAGAAAATAAAAGATGTTTTTCGTGTACATTCTAAAAAGCAAATGTTGATACTAAAATTCCGGTGCCAATCTGGCATAAGGGAATTAAAATTCAGTGGTATATATAATATACCGGTACCCTTCAATGGGTTAAACAATCAGGTAACACGATTTGACTGACTTTATTTTGAAAACTCTATGGAAAGCTCTAATATCTTAAATATTAAAATACTTCGTATCATTTTTCTGGTTATTGGATTTGAAATAATTTTTCAATGTTCTGAGAAAGATAAAATATATTTTTATATTTCCTTTAACTCCTTGCGGCGCGGTGGTATATCTGTGGAACCACTTAATTTTAATTCCCAAACGCCACATCAGTGATGGTAATCTTATCAGCCAGATTTTTCCACAAAATTTCCCGCATCGAACGTATTTTCCCCCTTGTCAAATCTCCCGTGCTGTCCTCTGTCAAGAAAAGTTCTAACTATGTAATTTCCTTTATTGACCCTCCTACTATTTTAATCTTTTTAAACATTTAAAAAATAGTACTTTTTCAAGGGAAATGCATAACTAGTCGTTGGGGGCCACCGTAATACTTACCCATCATGGATATGTATATGAAAATAAAACATGTGAAAACTATTTATACAATGCATTGCAATTCATAAACAAAAATTCAAATATTGTTAATATACCTGTAGTAATGTTCTATTAAAGAACTGCTGATGTACCAATTTCGACAAATTATATAAAACGCCAAACTACTCAAGTAGTACCGAACTGCGTAAAAGAAACATCCTTATAACTCCAAAAATAGTAATTCTATTAACTAACAATTAACTGTGTTGGATTAAGCGTCTCATTTCCAATTAAAATATACCTCTGAATTGAAATTTGAATGAAATACAGGGTCATGAAAAATCGAAGAATGTGGAAAACAGGATTACAAATATCTCGGCAACTAATAATCCGATCGACTTCGTTCTATATGAAAAATGTGTGTTATTTTATTGCCTTTTACGTCCATTCCTTAAAACAAAAAAATTCGAAAATTTTTATATACCTTTCATCAAAACGAATTTTTCGAGGGTTCGAAAAAAATAGTTCCGGATAATCGAGGTTGCTGATATTAAATAGGCTTCGTCCCATTCTTACATACTAACTACATACAAAATTTCAAGTCTCTATCTCAATTTGTTCGGGAGATAGAGCGGTTACAGACAGACAGACAGACAGACAGACACACAGACGGACGGAATGCAAAATTTTTTTTCTAAAAATATGTTTTTCGGAATCTCCACTATCTAAAACGTGTAAATCCGTCAAACAAATTTTTCGATTTTCAAAACGATTGCAAGACTTACCCTATACTACGTATGATGGGTAAGTAATAAAAGTAAACAACTCAAGACGTTAGACATAATTTTATAATTTCATTAAATAATAAAGTATGTGCTCGATGATTAACATATTCCAAAAACAAGGGTATAAATAATTTGCTTATTTAATCTAAGTATATGTTTTAGACGATTAATTATAAATTAAAATATTTAATTTTTATACAACTTAAATACAAGTGCAAGAAAAAACCAAAAATTAAAAAATCGAATTCCTCTGTTATTGTATCAGTTTATACAAAAAACCCTATACTAATGAAAAAGCCTCACTAAAGGATTTAATTAAGTATTAGATCTGTGAATTTATGAAGATAAATACACCGTTAAAATTACGAAGTAGGCGATCAAACGAGGTTTGACTTCTCCAGGGGTGCAAAAATCTAGGCGCCAGCAGGCAGTTTCTCACCACAAAATTTATTTCGTTTTTCTTCGTCTAGTATTTCGTGTGAAATTCCTGCTAGAATGCTATTAAATTTTGAGCGAAAACAACTTTAAAATTTTAGTGGTGAGAGACTACCCTCTGGCGCCTAGATTTTTGCACCCCTGGACTTCTCCATGCATTAGTACCCTGTTTGAAAATGTTTATTTAAATCACTAAGAGTTTAGTAACTTGAATTTTCTAGTCTGTTTTAAAACTCATATACAGTATTTTCGCCAGTAAGAACGTTGTGCCACTTATTTCGGGGGAAACGTAGTTAAGGCAGAAAAGTCTCGTAAATGTAGAAATTCCCCACAAAAATTCTCTTTTTCCAACAGAGCACTATTTTCCTGTTCTTTTTGCTATTAAAAGAGAAAAAAAAAGTTGTTTTTAAATTCTGGTATCAGTCATTAGTTTCAACACTTAACCCTTTAACGTTCATTGGTTTCGGCACAAAACCACAAAACTTTAATTCCGATATGCAACACTGAAACCGGTATTTTTATCTAAAAATATCCCTTTTATTTTGTATGCGAAAAATCACGTTTTTTTATTTAGAAATATATTTGTTCTTAATTACCGGTGTCAATCATTTATTTCGACATCTTAGCAATGAAAATGCTATGATCGTTAAAGGGTTAAGCAATGAATTTGCCCTGCGCTGCAAAGGGTTAAAGAAAAAAAAAACTTTGAATGTTTTTTATGGCCACATTAGGTATGGATAAATGCAGTTCGATGTAGAATAATTTCATGCTGCCTAAAACTAATTATAAAAAATACTTTAAACATTTAACAAGCTTTGAAAAATGTCCTTTTAAACTTATTGATTGTTTTATTTATTTATTTATTTATTTATTTTGCCAAATTTACGAAAAAGTAGACATTAGCAGGGCTCCCAAATGGTCCGCGAACTGAACATCAGTATTTTTTAACAGAAAATTTCATAATACGTTTGAGCTAGAATCAACTTCCAAACGTGGTTTCTTGACAATTTGCAAGAAAAATCTAAAAAGAAAATTTCTCTAAAAAAATTCTGATGTTCAGTTCGCGGACCATTTGGGAGCCCTGCATTAGATGTAAGCATTAAATTCTTGAGGTATTTCCTTAATGATTAATATTAACTTAAATATGTATTAAGTTATGGAAAAGTTAAGTTACTAAAAAGTGCATTAACCGTTTGTATCACCGTGTTACAAATCTGCCACATATCCACAAGTCAATAGTACATACACCTGGTGTAAATATGGATTAGGATCGGTTAGAAAGACCCCCATCAAAGTCACCTCTTCTCGGATATATATCTTTAGTACGGATAATCGGCCGTCAAAAATAATAACCAACACCAACAGTACTGGCACAGTAAGCTTTAAAACACGATTTTATTTGGTTTTCCTATTTTCCAACACACCAGTTAATACAAATTGATTATTCGAATTCTCAACAGACGATGATATTGAGTTAATTTCTCATACCATAAGAAGCTTCAGGTCGATATTGCAAAAATTAATTTAACAAATATTGTCAAATTAAAAAAGCTGAAGAAGTTCGAAAGACTGTTTTTAAGTTAATTTTGCATGCTTTAAAATTTTCAATTAAAAAATGCACAATATTCATAAGGAGTATGTGGATTTCTGTTTATTGCACGCAGTAAAAAAAAACCCATCAATATACGCAAATTCTTCCTTAAAATTTCAGGAAATAGTTTTTTTTTTCCGAAAAAACTTCCGATATTGACATTTTGAGACTATAAATGCAGTAAATTTTCCTTAAATTTTTTGGAAACTGTACTCTAAATAAAAAATCTCGTGGCGCCATCCATATCTAAAATAGAAAAATATTATTGCTATAATAATTTTCAATTTTCATTCCGTTTTAATAATAGAAAGCTAACATATTTTTACGATATTAAAAAAATAATAAAAATAATAAAATTTATTAATCCGTTTTAAGTTTGAGATAGCTGAAAAGAAAAGTCAGTTTATTTTCATCATGATTTTAAAATAATGTTTAATTCATTTATATCATATATTTTAAAAGTGCATTGGATATTTTAAAGTGGAAATAAATTCTGCTTTTAATATATTTTTTTAATCTATTCACTTTAAGAAATTCATCCATAAAATTTAAAACATCTGATTATATTATGACAATTATATTAACGAAGTTATTATAATGTTGACGATATTCTAAGTAATAAAAAACAATAAAGTAAATTGTTTTAATAACTCGTAATAATAATTACTATAAAATGTATGTTTATTTTTTACTTTTTTTTAAAATAAAAATCTATAAGACAGTTTTTAATTTCAACGATTTTAAAAAAAATTAAATCCTATTCATTCTTTTTGTGTGTTTGAAAAAGTTGAAAAGAAAGTGTTACACTTCATATTTCCGTATAATTTTAAAAACATGTTCTACTTGTTATTAATATTATTATTATTTTTAAAAATTTCTAAAAAGTATTTTAATATGAAAAAATCTATGTTTAATTTTAATATTTTTATTATTATTTAGATTATTATTATAGATTTAAATATAAATTAAGTATGTTTCTGTATGATACATCCCAGCATCGTTTGGTGCCGATTACACAAATCCGAAATAAGCAATCAGAAATGTTTATATTATTAATTTAAAAAGGCTTTATTTATATAATTGATTCACTGAATTAATGTAAGAGGAAAATAACGTTTTAAAATTCGTGGTTGATGTTTGTCTGACTTGCCCCATCGCCTACATTAAGTCTACGCCAAAACATGTATCTGAAATTATATTTCCATTCCAACACTTATTCTGATTCTTTTTTGACACAATGCTTATTTGACTTTCACAGTAATTGATTTCAAATCTTTATTACCTTTTTATATGTTACATAAATTAAAAAATTTATGCGAATATACCCTAATTTCCTGCGTATAATCCGCGGATCAAACAATCATTTTTCGACCCAGAAATTTTATTAAATAAAATATAACTTTTCAGATCGCCGTAAAAATTTGCCTTCATTTACGAAATAAAATTTCTGGGTCGAAAAAGAATTGTTTGATCCGCGGATTATAGGCAGGAAATTAGGGTAATACTTTTTCGACTCCGCAATTAACACAGGTAAACTTAACAATCCTAGTAACTATTGTATTATTTTGATACATTGCTTAAATACATATTTTTATAGAATGAAAATTTTTTTATGAAATTTAGTCGTTGGTAGAATGGTGATTAATGGGAAATTTATTGTATATGCCATCTTTTTCTTTGTTCTCAAATAAAAGTATTATAGTAATTTTATGTTATTTCGACTTGATTTCAATAAATTTATTTATTATTTAAACTGTCAAACTTGAAAACAACTGCACATCTACTTTCTTTGGTTGATAAGAATTACAAATACCCAATAGATCCCCGATTATACATTTCCTTAACACCTCTGATCTCCCAGAAAAAAAGGCTAATTTTTAATGTTTTTGTCACTGTAATTTATAATATTTTAAAACTTTTTTTTTTATTCCAACAAGGTACAAAATATTTTATTACGTATAAGTGTGTAAGCTTTAAAAGTATTAATCATAACATAATTATTTAAAATTGGCTTTTATTTATAGAATTATATTATTTTAAATATTGATTTTGTTGCAGTGAAATGTGCAGCTTAGTGAACGGATATATTAATTCGCGGCAGTCAGAAGGTTAAGCTAATGGATTTAAATATAAATTAAGTATGTTTGTGTATGATATATCCTCGCAACTATTGGCGTCGATTTCACAAGTACGAAATAGAGAATAAGAAATGTTTCTACATTTAATTTATAAGAAGTTTTATTTATCTGATTTAATCACTGAATTGATTTAAGAGGAAAATAACGTTTTAACCCTTTGAGGGGCAAGCAATTGCGTTCGAGTAATTCTGAACTCCCACCGGAAATTTGTAAAAAAAATTATATCAAAAAGAGGAAAAGCAATTTCACGACTGTTTTCACCAAAGTTAGAAAAGTGAAGTTTAATAATATTTTTCTGGTGTAAATTTTCATTAGTCGTAGGTGGTATATAATATATACCACCGCCCCTCAAGGGGTTAAAATTGCTGGTTGAAGTTTGTCTCACTTGTTCCATTACCACCTGCCTACATTAAGTCTGCTGCTTCACATGTATCTGAAATAATTTTGCCGTTCCAACAGTTAGTCTTGTAATTTTTTTTAATTCCTTGAGAGCAAGCAATAACGTCTATATAGTATTAGATCCTCTCTAAAAATATGGAATTTTTTTTATTTTCAAATAGGCAAAAGACCGCTCCAGAACATAGCCGCCAAAGTTAAAAATATAAAATTTCATTAAAAGTTTCTGGTGTAAGTTTATATAAAAATTAGGTGGGATAAAGTTTATCCCATTGCCCTTCAAGAGGTTAAACACAATGCTTAGTTGACTTTCGCAGTGTGTGATTTCGAATCTTTCTAACGTATTTATATATTACATAAATTAAAAAAATTATGCGAATATAATATTTTTGTGATTTAACTTCGCAATTAACAGAAATAAACTTATCAATCCTAATATCTTTTTTATTATTCTATGTTTTGTTACATTGTTCGTTATAGAATGAAAAATTTTTGATGAAATTTATTTCAACATGAAGTCAAGTTTTTCCCAAAACTCAAACAAATAAATGAGCCAGATATGAGCCCAATAAGCCAGACTTAATTTTACACTGAAGAACTTGAGAACTGTTTAAAAAATAATAATCGTTTTTCTATTTCATAATCAAAAAATACATCAACGAGTGAATATTTGAGGTATGAAATTTTTAATACATATTATTAGCAAAAAACTATTGTTTCTGTCAGTATAGATTCGTACATAAATGGATGTATCTGCTTACTTTAATTAATTTCATCAGAGATTAAAAATCTTTTCAATAAATATATTTTGATACCAGAAATTACTTAAAATGTACTAACATATAATAAATTAAACTGTGCAATTCATTGAACTATCGACGACTATGGCTTTGATCACGTAATCAAGCTGTTTGTAACGAAAGCTTCTGATATCAGTGGTTTAAGACAGGTATATTGAAAAATGAAATATCTGCAGACTTTTCAAACTTCGTCGCATTCCTAAACAATTCCATATGGAATAACGAAAAATGAGAAAGTCATACTTTCTATCAAAACTTGGGCGTTCTTTATGAGCTTCCTCGATTCGAAGATATTTATATATGATTGTAGAGCTATTCCATCTCAATTCAGGCAGACAGTACTGATATGCGTCAAGTCACCATCACAGATTTTTTTCAAAAAAATTCAGTAGTTAGAACTAAGTGATTTATAAAATTTCCTAAAAGGATTTTTCCCTAAAAAATTTTTTTCTCTGATTACAGCACTTTAAAATTTATGATAAAATTGGCAGTTTTCAGAAAAACTGAAAAACGCTTCATTTTGAAATGTACACAATACCAAACATATTCAACATATTCAGTCAATTTATTTTTTATAAACAGTTATTAAACTGAATTTTACTTTGGCATAGTTTTAAAGAATATAGTGACATTTTTACTTAATTAAAAAAATTAGATTTTAAGTATAAAAAATATAATTATTAGTGAATTTAAGATTTTTTTTCAGAATGAAAAAAAATATTTTAAAGCTAAACATTGATGGCAATCTAAAGACCTTTAATGGGAGTTTTACAGCAAATTTTATTTTAACTCTAAGGTGCTTACAACTTCTGTAATTCAATTTTAAATTTTGCAAAATTTTGTAAAATCACTACTTTTGAAATGCAATTTCTCAAAAACACCATTTTTTAAAAATCTGATAATATGCTCAATTCATACCTTATTAGTCTCTAATAAATACCTTACAAGCAAATCGTGTGTTTTTGCTTAGAAAATTTTATATGATTTTTTGAAAATAACATGTTGTGTGTATTTTTCAACAGACCACAAAGGCAAGTTCTTCCTTACTTAACCGAACTTGTAATGTAATTAATATTTCAAACTAAAAAATACATCACTAGTACATAATTATTACTGTTAAATTATAGCTAATCATTTGCCTAAATTTAAAATTGCGTAAAATACAGCCAATAATAAAATTAGTATTGATGATATGTTATTTCATTCCATGCTCATGAATGTGTTAAATCCATCTACAGTGTGTAAAATTTTTTTTATATAGTATGGATATAATATATTAATGTGCAAATACATACATAACAGAAGAATTAGGTAGTGAAGGTTTCTTAAATTAACTTCAACTCCTTATCGTTGAAGGTATGAAGTCGCTCAGATTGTCCTATTGTAACTGATTTTTCTGTTTCTAGAAGCACATTTTCCAATGGTTGCACATTCATATTTTTTCTTTCCAGATTCTTTTGGCCACTGGAATGCTTTATCTATGGACCATGTTGGGTACATGAATGATACTTTAATGTCATTTAGTTCTTGTGATTGATATACCATTGATTTGTCCTATCCACCAATTATTTTCATAAATGCATCCAATGACATCACCGATTTGGAAACTATGTATTGAATATTGTCTTTTCATTTGGCTGAAGGTTTCAACTTTTGTCAATTCATTTTTACTTGCTCGTTCCATATAATTTTCATTATTTACAATCACCCTATAATGTTTATATCTAATACCAACAATAGATTTTGCATTAGCATATTCTTTCTCATTATTAGTTCTATAGGATTGAGTAATATTTTTGTCTGGATGGACTAGAATGTTATTTTTTAGCAGAGAAGTTAGTTCAGCAACAAATGAGACAGAATTTTGGATAGCTTTTATTGGATCCTTTTGGAGATTAAATTTTGTTGCATAGTGCTTGTCTCAGCATCACATGCACTTTTAACATGGCCAGTACCTGAAAATATCCTCTACTTTAGTACAATTTTATTTTTGTGCAATTCATAAAACTGATACTTGTTTTTAAAATGTGCTCCAGCTCCATCTGATATATACACAGGTGATTCCAGTGTTTGTAATTGGTACAACTTAAATAATTCTTTTTTTTACTTTTTCTATGTCACAAACAGCATGAGCTGTATCATGAGTTAATCATCAGAAACTATGATAAAACTCTTTATTTCTTCTCTAAAGTATGCTGTGCAGGTAACTAACGATATCTGAGTATTCTGCCAGTGGTAGCTTTGTACTTCATTTGGCAGTATTAGTGAGTAATTTTCAGCAAAGTCAAAATGCATCACAAGCGCAGATTTTTTTTAAGGGGTTTGGCTTATTTAATTTTATGAATAGGAATTTTTGAAGATTAGCTTATATTTATCTGCCATAATAATGTGCATATTATTATTTTTTCATTAAAAAATATTATTATAAATATAGAGAAATAAGAAAAAGCTTGATCTTCTGGTTTCCTGAGAAAAAAAAACTAATTGGAAAAAAACTAAACTTGAAAAAAAAAAAATCTAATTCAGTTGTAATGTATGTATTTGCATTTTAATATATTATATCCATACTATATAACAAAATATTTAACACACTGTAGATGAATTTAGCACATTTATGAGTATGGAATGAAATGACATATGATCAATACTAATTTTATTATTGGCTGTATTTTACGCAATTTTAAATTTAAGCAAATGATTAGCTATAATTTAACAGTAATAATTATGTACTAGTGATGTATTTTTTAGTTTGAAATATTAATTACATTACAAGTTCGGTTAAATAAGGAAGAACTTGCCTTTGTGGTCTGTTGAAAAATACACACAACATGTTATTTTCAAAAAATCATATAAAATATTCTAAGCAAAAACACACGATTTGCTTATAAGGTATTTATTAGAGACTAATAAGGTATGAATTGAGCATATTATCAGATTTTTAAAAAATGGTGTTTTTGAGAAATTGCATTTCAAAAGTAGTGATTTTACAAAATTTTGCATAATTTAAAATTGAATTACAAAAGTTGTAAGCACCTTAGAGTTAAAATAAAATTTGCTGTAAAACTCCCATTAAAGGTCTTTGGATTGCCATCAATGTTTAGCTTTAGAATATTTTTTTTCATTCTGAAAAAAAATCTTAAATTCACTAATAATTATATATTTTGTACTTAAAATCTAATTTTTTTAATTAAGTAAAAATGCCACTATATTTTTTAAAACTATGCCAAAGTAAAATTCAGTTTAATAACTGTTTATAAAAAATAAATTGACTGAATATGTTGAATATGTTTGGTATTGTGTTCATTTCAAAATGAAGCGTTTTTCAGTTTTTCTGAAAACTGCCAATTTTATCATGAACTTTAAAGTGCTGTAATCAGAGAAATAAATTTTTTAGGGAAAAATCCTTTTAGGAAATTTTATAAATCACTTAGTTCTAACTACTGAATTTTTTTGAAAAAAATCTGTGATGGTGATTTGACATGCCCTGCCTGAGCTGAGATGGATTTGCTCTGTACCAAGTTTGTTTTTAGACACTTTAGCAATTACAGAACGGCAGTATCATCATATTTGTAGGAAGAAATATCGGAACTCAAAGCGAGAATAAGGTCCGTAGTCTTGATTGACCTGTAAGGAACTCTTACCAGAATTTTCATAGAGTAATATTTGTTTTACTTAATGAAAACTAAAATCCATTTTCAGATGTAGCAATCAATACTTTATTAAACTTCTGGTACTAAAACAATAAAAATCCTCTGAATCCCTTGATGACTACGCACTCTGGAGAACTAAAAGTAAAATTCAGATATGGATACCAAGAGTTCTTATTTTGAAAACCAATACAGCTCTTTAACCTAGATTGTGATCGAGAACACATAAAATTTTAATTGATTTAATTTCATCTGTTTTGGCTGAGAGTGGATTCCGTGCAGTAGATAATTTACTGTCAAAGGAAAAGAACAGAAATCTTTGAACCTGACAATTTGTGAATGATATTAACCACTTAACCCTTTGCGGGGCAGGGCAAATTCATTGCTTAAGTATTGAAAATAATGACTGACACCGGAATTTGAAAACAACTTTATTTGTAAATAAGAAAACGCTATACTTCACGCATTCAATAAACCGTAATTTTCTTTAACAAAATTCCGGTGCGAATGTGGCGTTTGGGAATTAAAATTAAGTGGTATATCTATGAAACCACCGCCCCTCAAGGGGTTAAATGTCGCGCCCGAGATATTCATATGCTGCAAGCTTCATGGTTTTTAGTCAGAACTGTTTGATTCCCACCAGTTTTAAAAAATAGTGTAATTGGTTTTATTCTGGTATCATTTTACTTGTCATTAAATAGCATGAATGTTTTTTTTTTCTCAAAAAAGTTGTCGCAATAATGGATTTGAATTTTTTAATTGTAAATTAATGCGACCATTAAGTGGTTAAAGAATTTGTAATCCGACATGGACAAATTGTTAAAACTCCATACGCCTCAACCATTTCATTATTGTTATTATTATTTGTATTATTTGAATTCTTAGTGGTTTTGTGTTTATTTTTCAATTTTTATTAAAATGTTTTTTTACCACATTTGATGGTTGTTTTAATCAACTTCTACTTTGTGATTCTTAGTAGATAGATCAAGACAAATAAAATATAGATAAATGCAACAATATTTCAACATTTTGTATAAATAACTATTATGAAAAAGGGGGGCGTTGGCAATTTTTTCTCACGTAAAGGGGGCGGAGGTCCACAAAAAGTTGGGAACCTATGAATTACAGAGACAATCAACAGTATTCCTATGCATTCCGGCCAATGGGGAATAAAGTTTCAGGTACATTTTAATGCTATTACACTCTTTCAAACATATTGATATTGATAAGCATCAATGAAGCACACACCAAAATATACATTTTGTACAATCTGTGGTATAAAGAATATTTTTTATTAATTTACAGGGTCATATAAATATATTCCATTGCATAATGCATTAGAGGAGGGCGGGGAAACAATGTTTGGGGGCGCGTTTTAATTTTATTAATCTACTTAGCATTTTATGAAATTGATATACGTTGCTAAAGTTTCATATAAGTTACTTTCTGTATAATAGAAATCGCATAGTATGTACAGGGACATACGAAAGATTTCGGCAATTACATTATACACCAAAGCTGTCTAACCTGGCGCCCACTATATACCAGAAAATTCTTACAGAAATTAAGACCTTATTAAATTGGAAATATTCGGAGATTTAATAACGCAAAAAATTCTGTAATTTTTTTCTGATGTACTTCAAGCGCCAGGTTGGCCAGCCTTGCTGTAATACTATTACATGAACATCTGAATATTTCTAAAACTTCGTTATAGTAAAAACGAACCTTATTTGCAATGTTTGACGAGCAATTTCCTACTGTTTTTATTTCCTATATCTATTTTTTATTTGATATACACGATGTTAAATACTTTGCAAAAACTGCTTCATTTACTTGCCAACTATGTGCACTGGTACTACTTGGTTATCTCGTCGACCAAAAATTTATCGCCAAATTATAAGATTAAATGTCAATAATGGAGGATCGTGAATGTCACATTCTATGACAATAAATACGATACACGTGTTTAAAACGACATTAAGGGATTTTTATTTCGAGTTTTTATTTGTATTTTTATTAATATTCTATAAATTATTTGTTTTTTCGTTATTTAAAATAAAAAATTATATCAATATGTATTATTTGGCTATTAGTTGGGCGATTTTTATAATTTGGCGAAACTGGTCGACGAGATAATCAAGTTAGTACCTGTGCACTTAATACGTGAAACACTAAAAAAAAAAAATAAACATATATATAATACATCCAAATAACATTCTAAATAAGGATTTGTCTGAAATATAAATATACTTAATTAAAAAGCAACTTGTTTCTTAAAAATTCTTTCCAGTTTCAAACATTTAATCATTTTGGAAAAAAATCGTCTGCGTCAGATATTTCATTTATTTCATTTTTCCCTCAATTCAAAAACTTGTTTTCTTGATAACATCTGAAATGGAAAGTTTATATTAAAAATCAAGCATTTCTTTACGACGAGAAATAATCTTTCAAGCATATAGAAGTACAAAAAATAGATTTTTTCCTTATTTTTCTTTAATAAAGTGGTTCTTTCTTTATCACTGAACGCTGTTCGAAAATTCAAGCATTGAAAATAATAATTTTAAATGTTTTAACATTTGCAAATTTTAATCATGGAAAATATAATTAAAAATACCCTTGGGACGAGCGACACGTTTACGCCCCCCCCCCCAAAAAAAAATCCCATTTGTTTATTTCCACCATTATAATTTACCTTACCATAGCTGCCAATTTTTACACATTTTTACTACCACTAAAATTGTACAAAGATTCCCCATTTGTTTATTCATAAGATTTTGACGATTAAATAAAACAATATTTACTATAAATATTTTGTGGTAGGAAAAATGCGTAAAATTTGACAGCTATGCCTTATTCAACAAGGCTGCCACAGGACACTATTTTTATATTCTGTTCGCACCACTATTTTTCTAATATAATTTTAAAAAAAAAATTTCAAATGTTGCCAAAGTGTGTATTAAAAACTTATGTTTAACCCTTTTCGGCGCGGGCAAATTCTGTTAGTAAAATGAAAAATTATCTGACACCGGAATTAACAAACAATTTTTTAAGAAGTCAACAGCTCCTTAATTTAAGCTTTTATTGTAAAAGCAAGATTTTATTAAAATATTATTGGGACCAATTGCAAGTTTGGAATTAAAATTAGGTGTGTTCAGAAAGGACACAGTGCGCCGAAAAGGATTAAAGAAAGTGGTGCCAGTTAGAATTAAAAAATAGTCGCCAGTGGCAGCCCTGATTTAATCGAATCTTTTACTCTATTTAAAACAAGGCACAGATTTCTGTTTTTGAAAACCGGTGACAAAATATTATAAAACTTCGTAAAAGGCTCCTGTCGCGAAGGGGTTAACCCATTCGTGCCCAGCACCTTTTGCGTAAATTTTATTTGGTTGGCACCACTATTTTTAGAAGATTTAAGTTTAGTTCACTAATCACGAAAATGCATCATTTAAATAAATTAATTATTGCTTTTCTTTTTTACCGGTGTCAAAGGCAGTGCTGAATGCACCTTTTGAAGCGTCCCTAAAAAGGGACGCTAGGCACTAATGGGTTAAGTTTTGAGATTAACGATTGACACCGGAATTTGAAGGCAACTTCATTTGTAAATAAGAAAATGCTATATTTCATGCATCTAATAATCCGAATTTATCTTAACCAAAATTCTGGTGTCAATGCGGCCTTTAGGAATGAAAATTAAGTAGTTTCATAGACATGCACACACCCATTGAATGATTAAAAAACATGTAAAGGAGTTGACTGTTAACTAAGTTTGATAGAGTTGTGAATAATAGGAAAATTATTGTATGCGCTATCTTTTTCTTTGTTCTCAAAGAAAATTATTACAGTAATTTTATATTATTTCTACGCGATTTCAATAAATTTATTTATTATTTAACACTTTAACGAACAAGGCATGTTCTTTGCTAAGATGTTAAAATAAATGATTGACACCGGCAAATGCGAACTGATATATTTGAAAATATGAAAAAGTTATTTTGCACATTTAGGGGAGAGTGGGGATACTTGAGCATAGGGGATACTTGAGCCACCCCGATTATCTCTACAGTTGCTCAATTTTTCTTTCTAAAACTGGCAACATGGTAACATATTTATTGTTATAAAGATGTAAAAAAAGAAATCGCATAACTTGGTACCATTTTGAAAGTATGGTGATTAACCCTTTGAGCTCTGCTGGTAGAATTTTCTACCACATAATTTTAATTCTGAAATGTCACAATGACACCAGAAAATTCGACCAAATTTATTTGAGAAAGGTTTAACACTAAAACCGCCATAAGGGGTCAAAATGACCCCTGCCAGATTTATAATAATCGATTCGAACGAGAATTTTTTTCATAAGATATGTTAAGAGTACGTAGTACAAAAATAGGCTAATTAAATAAGTTAAATAGTTTAAAATTATAATTCTGGTGAGAAACATTTTTTGCAAAACTTGTGTAAAATACCCGGCGGTTCTAGTGTTAATGCATTTTTTCGCGTATATTGTAAATCGGTTTTTTTCTTTGCAAAATACTGGTGCTAATGTGGCATCTGGCTCAAGCATCCCCTCCATGGGGATACTTGAGCCACGATGTAAAAGAAAAAGTAAACATTTATTAGACATAGAAAAATAGTTCAAAATTAATTGAAAGTGGTTTTCAATTGAAGAAAAAATGTCAAATTTTCATTTTCAATATTTTTTTTTCTAAGAAATTATAAAAAAAAATTTAAAAAATTTAAATTAAAAAAATGGCTCAAGTGTCCCCATCTTACCCTATGTTAAAATGGGCTCTTTAAACTGAAATTCGTTGTGCGGTGTCGTTGTTGCATATCCAAATTAAATTTTTGTGGTTGCATAGAGAAACCAGTTAACCCTTTCAGGGGCGGTGTTTGCAGTGTGCAAACACATAATATTACTGTTCCAATTTCGAACTGGCACCAGTAAAATTTTAATACAATTTCGATTTTATAATATTCGCGAAAAACAGCTCTTGATTATTTTTAAAAAAATCTGTTCTTAAATTATGGTGTGAATCAATTATTTGAACATTTTCGGAGCAGAAACACCTTGCCCCTGAAAGGGTTAAAGAGTTAAACTGCCAAAATGGAAACAAATGCATATCTACTTATTTTGGTTGATAAGAATTACAAATACCCAAAAGACTATTGACTAACCCCCTGACTGCCGAGAAAAAGGGTAAAAATGTAAAGTTGTTTTCTCCTTAATTTTTGTAAATGTTAATAAAAAAGGAATTTTCTAACATGATATAATTTTTTTTGTTACATATATGCTTATAAGCCTTGAAAGTATCAATCATAAATTAATTTCTTAAAACTGGATTATATTTGTGTAGTTATAATAAGTTAAATAAAGCTTCAATACAGTGAAACCTGTAGCCTAGAAAACGGATATATACTTTGGCGGCAGTGGGAAGGTTAACCCTTTCCGGCACACTGTGCCCGGTCTGGGATACCTAATTTTAATTCCAAACTTGCAAACGGCACCAGTAATATTTTACTGAAATTTTGCTTTTACAACATAAGCTTAAATTAGCGATTTCAAAATATCTAAAAAATCCGTTTGTGAATTCCGGTGTCAGTCGATAATTTCTCATTTTATTACATATTTTGCCCGTGCCGGAAAGGGTTAAGCATTCCCTTAACCTAATAGATTTAAATGTATATTAAGTATGTTTCTGTATGATATATCCTAGTATTGATTTGCGGCGATTTCACAAATGCGAAATAGGCAATCAGAAATGTTCATGCTATTAATTTATAAAAGGTTTTATTTATCTAGTTGAATTACTGAATTTATGTAAGAGGAAAATAACGTTTTGAAATTTTGTGGTTGATATTTTTGTGACTTGTCTCATCGCTTACATTAACCCCTTCGCGACGGCAGCATTTTACGAAATTTTTAATGTTTTCTCACCGGTTTTTAAAGACAGAAATTTCTGCCTTCTTAACCCTTTAACGTTCATTGGTTTCGTCACGAAACCGCAAAATTTTAATTCCAATATGAAACACTGACACCGGTATTTTTATCTAAAAATATCCCTTTTATTATGTATGTGAAAAATCACGTTTTGTTATTTAGAAATATATTTGTTCTTAATTACCGGTTTTATTCATTTATTTCGACATCTTAGCAATGAAAATGCTCTTATCGTTAAAGGGTTAAATCAAGAAAATGCTCCGATTAGATAATGCAAATTTTACAGTAAATTTTTACTGGTGGTTAAAACCAAGATTCTAAAGCCTTTTTTGCGGCACGTATACGTGTCGCCCTTCGCCAAGAGGTTAAGTATGCGCCTTCACATGTATCTGGAATTATGTTTTCGTTCTTACAGTTATTATGATTATTTTTTTATTCCCTTGAGCTGCAAACAATAATGCCTATATAGTATTGGATTCATACTGGAAAAAACGAAAAAAATTATTTAAAAATAAGGGAAATCTTTATTGGACGTTTTGCCACCGAAGTTAAAAATATAAAATTTCGTTAAAAGTTTCTGGTACGATTCTCATTTAAATTAGGTGGGATAAAATATATTCCACAACCTTCATCAACCGCATCCTTCAAGTGGTCAACTTTTTACAGACCAATGTTCCCAATTGGGAACATAAGTTTAAAAATTTATTACAAATTAAATTTAATCAAACTTGACTCGAAAAAATTAGCCGAAAGAGTAAAAAGAAGCCTTGATTTTTTGAAATAGAAGTTACATTCCTATCATTAACGAGGAAATGTACAGAAAATCATAAAAAATGACCAATGAACACTTTAAAATGACCGCCGGAAGTGACCAATGTTCCCAATTGGGAACATTCTGAAAATTACATATAAAAAAATTTGCATCATATTAAATGGCTAATATCCCTTAACTAAAGCATTAGAAGGCATAATGTGCAAAAAAATAATAATAATAACAATAAAATATGCCTTGATCTGAATTTGGCCTGTAAAAGGTTAAAAACAATGCTTGCTTGACTTTCGCAGACTGTATTATCGAATCTTTCTTGTCTATTTATATGTTACATAATTTATATGTTACATTTATGTACACATATATATCACATAAATTAAAAAAAATTAAATGATCATAATATTTTTACGATTCAATTACAAAATGAACAGAAATAAACTTATAAATTGTAATAACTATTTTATTGATCTATGTTTTGTTACATTGCTAGATACATATTTTTATAGAATGGAGAATGTTCGATGAAACCAATTTTAAGATGAAGTTTTCCCAAGACTCGAACAAATAAATGTTTTTTCCCCGTAAGTCAGACTTAATTTTACGCTATAGAGCTTGATAACTGCGGAAAAATTAATAATCGTTTTTGTAATTCAAATAGAAAAATACATAGATTAGTGCATATTTGAGGTATAAATTTTTTAATAAACGCTATCAATAAAAAACTATTGTTTCTGTAAATGTTGATTCGTGCATAAATGGATCTATCTGAATACTTTAATTAACTTGTTCACAGATTGAAAATCTTTTCAATAAATATATTTTGATACCAGAAATTACGTAAAATGTACTGAAATATAATAAATCAAATCGTGCAGCTCGTTGAAAAATCATCTATTGTCGTTTTGTTCAAGTAATGAAGCTGTTTTTAAAGATAGCTTCTGATATCAGTGTTTCAATATGGGCATTCCAAAAATATTAAATTTCTGCAGACATTTCAAACTTCGTCTCATTCCGGAATGGTTCCATGTGGAATAGCGAAAAGTGAGAAAGTCCTCTTTATTCATTAAAATACAACTTTTAAATACACTATAAATAAATTTATGACCATACGTATACGTTTAACGAGTACTGGGGACTCTCTTCCTCAGTGTTAAAAAACGGTAAAATTTATAAAATCAAACCCCCCAACTGCCAGCTAGTCGAAAACCCAAATGATAGTAAACAAGGAACCAAAAATACCATCAAGCTTCAGCAACCAATAGAATTAAACCGGAAATGAAGTATCGTGGCATAACAAATATAACCAGAAAGTTGAGATGTTCGCTAAAGAGGAGTTGCACGCTAGAGACCAAGAATTTTTTTTAATTTATTGATATGGAGTGCTACAAAAAGTCTAAATCAAGTGGAGTAGTGTATTTTTGGATAATCGTGTCTAAAACAAAATTGAAATTATGACCCTCCTTCCAACAATGAGAAGCAATAGATGAATTTTTCAATTCTTTTGTCTTTACATAGCCTATGTGTTCTGCGACTCTTTTTCGGAGTTCACGTTTGGTTTGCCCAATGTAGGACAAACCACACTGACATTCTATATTGTAAATACACCAATAAACCTGAGGAGGAATTTGATCTTTTAATTGTGAAAATGTTAATTTATTGACAGGTTTGAATACCTCTTTAACTTCACTTCAAAATGAGATTAATATATGTTGCTGAAGTTTATTGCAAGTTACTTCCTGCATAATACAAAGCAGACAGAGTTTACAGGAACACACAAAAGATTTCGGCTACAGTACTGTATCCGAAGTACTATATAGTATTATATAAAAAATCTAATAATTTTTTTAACCGTTATAATCCCTTGGGGACGATCGACACATATACGTGCCGCAAAAAGGCTTAAGAATCCATGTTCATCCCCGCCAGTAAAATTTTACGGTGAAATTTCCTTTATTTAATCGGAGTATTTTCGCGATTTAAAAAAGCACAAATTTCTGTTTTTTTTTTTTTTTTTTTTTTTTTTTTTTTTAACAGGTGACTAAACATTATAAATTTCGCAAAAGGCTTCCGTCGTGAAGAAAGCGAAACGTACCTCAATTGCGACATTTGTTGTGCAATTTCCAACTTGTTTTCTTACTATCATAAATTTGTTTCCTATACCTAACCGCTGGTTTATTTCTCTCTGTTGAAATCAAGTTTAGTCATCATAAGAAAATATCAAGTTATGATGACAGTGTTTCATGATCTGTGCGTGATGCATTGTTTTATTTCTTGTTATTAAAAAAATATTGCAAGAGGAGATTATTTTTTCAACAAAAGCTTTTTCAGTGATAATTTCCACAATTTAGAATTCGACCAGAAGACAACGATAAGAATAAAGAGTGGTGTTAAACTTACCCTGTTTAGACAATGGAGTTATGAATAAAAGGAGGAGACATATAGTGCATTATCAGTTGCGAGTGAAGTAACTGACGTGGTTGTCATAAGATGGCGGCTGTTTTTTTTTTTCTTAAGAGCGTACACTAGTCACGCGGTAAAAGCCGAGCGCTAATGTAAAGTCTATGGGGGCGTTCTTTTCAAATATCTCGTTCAAATTTTAATATTTTGACATGATTTTTTTTGCATAGGATAGTTGAGGACGATCCACAACCGGCCTAGTTTTTAATTTTTCGATTTTGGTTGTATATTTTTTATATTATGATAGTTTCATTTTCAGAACCGGTTTAAACCGGTTTTGAAAATTAAAGTAATTTTTTTTTAAAAAATCTAAAACCAAAATTGAAAAAATAAAAACTAGGCCGGTTGTGGATCGTCCTCAGCTATTTTATGCAAAAAAAAAATCATGTCAAAATATTAAAATTTGAACGAGATATTTGAAAAGAACGCCCCCATAGACTTTACATAAGCGTTCGGCTTTTACCGCGTAACTAGCCTGTGCTCTTAATCGGATCCAACGTTTCTGTGATTACCGCATATGAGAACTTCAACCAGAAAGTTTAAATAGAAAGATTCTTCTTATTTTAAAGCCTTATTCATGGGAAATTTCTCTCACAAATGTGGTAAAAAAATTCTATTTATTTTTACTGGTATCAGTTTTCCCAGGTATTATAATCGTTTTATTGACACTGACAGAATGTTGTCTTGGTGTCATAACGTGACGGAATTATTACTGCCAAATTAAACTCTTACCAGTAAAATTGAATAGCAATTTTTACCATTATTTATGATTAAAATTTTCCATCAATGAGGTGTTTAAATAAAGAGACATTTTCTATATAAATTTACTGGTAGGAGTTTGCTGTTTTGGAAATGAACCCCTGCGTAAATGGTTACAGTTGAAGCTTCACCATTTTAACCCCTTCGCGACGGGAACCTCTTACGAAATTTTAAATGTTACTGGTTTTAAAAAACAGAAATTTGTGTCTTATTAAATCGAAAAAAATGTTCCGATTGAATAAGGCAGATTTTACAGTATAATTTTACTGGTAGGAATAAACAAGGATTCTTAAGCCTATTCTCGGCACGTATACGTGTCGCTCGTCCCCAAGGGGTTAAGGATATGTCAGTTCCCCTTTCTTAATTGCTCCATGGTTTAGACTTGCGTAGAATCCGTTCTGTTATTTACATAATGATGAAATTTGGAAAATACATTATAATGGTCCATTAGAAAAAGAAATCTATAATAAAACATATATGTATTTAATTTTTGATCGATAGATTGCTGTATTCACTAAAACAGGACGAAGGAGAAAGAAAGAGCATTACTGCTGAAGCTGCTTTTTCAGAAAATGCAGTAATTTGTCTTGAGAAGATGGTGCACAACCTCACATAGCCAAAAACCAGTGCTAAATGAGGTGGTGCACCGTTTTTCACGAAATATTACTGTTTTGCGCATAAAGCAGTTTCATCAGTAGTGCTCCTTCTTTCTCCTCCGCCATCTAGCAGTGGAACCCACTATCTATAAATATTTCATTATTATTTCTTATCTAAATTTTAAATTCTACAATACACAAGCATCGTGAAAGTCAAATGAATTTCTAATGGCAGCATTTAACCCTTTGAGGGACAAGCAATTGCGTTCTTGTAATTCTGAACTCCCACCGGAAATTTTTAAAAAAGTTAGGATAAGCATTTTCACGACTGTTTTGCACCAAATTTAGAAAAGGCAAATTTAATGACATTTTTCTGGTGTAAATCTTCATCAATCGTAGGTGGTATATAGTCTTCGTAGCCGCTCCTCAAGGGGATAACAGAGGACAATCTGTTCAATCAATATTTAAAATTTTACTTTTATGTGTAAAATGATTTTGATATGTGTAAAATGATTTTGATTCATTTTGATAGACTAATTCAAACTTTGAATTCTCTTCGTTAATTTTCGGCGCGTTTAAATGGTACAAGATACCGTAATTTTAAGATTTTAGCCACAAATGCAATTGAAATTTAACTGAAAGGGATGAATATGTTCTTAATCAACAACAGCTAACACTTTAAAAATGTTTATCAGCAATGACACCATGATCAGTGATGTTACGGACCAATGTCAAAAATTTTAATTAATGATTATCAGCAGAATATCGAATTGAGCGATATTTGAAGCAATGAGATTTAAAGTTGATGTGGATAACATTAAAATAATTTTATAAAAAACATCATATTATTGTATCAAAAATTTTTATTAAAATACTATAACTTATGCACATTAAGGTAAGAAAAAATCATTGGAAGTATGCCGTATATAAACAGGTTGCACATAAATAGATATCACAAATTTGGAGATCTATTAACCCTTTGAGGGGCAAAGCACTTCTATTCAAAAAATGCTGAAATGATTGAGTGACACCTGGATATAAAAACAATTTTTTTAAATATAGATAAATAGTTTTCTTTACGTACTTGATAAAATTAAAATTTTCATTTCAAAATCTTGATTTCAATGTGGCATTTCACAGTTAAAATTAAATGCGATATAATTTATCCCACCGCCCTTCAAGTGGTTAAAATAAAACAAAGAAAGAACAGCCTTGTTTTTCATCGGAAATACAAAATAACTGTTAAAAGTTTACAAAGATGGCCATAGATTGAAGAGTACCCCTGGATCTGGCTCTTTGTCAATGGCCTCTTCATATCCCTAATGTTACTCCATGTGGTTTTTTTGTGGATCTTCAACGAAGATTGGACAATTTTTTCACGGCTACCAACAACGTAGATGAACTTCGGACACGCATATGAGCAGCTTTCGAAAGAGTTACCTGAACAAGCTGAAAAAAAGTGTTCGATGAGTTACTGTATTGCTCGATATCGCAGGTGTTTCTCGATAAGATCACAAAAAATACTCGAAACTGCATTTAATTGCAACTGTTAAACGTTATGTTTTATTTCCAATAAAGAACAAGGTTCTATAATTTCTTTCTGTCTTTTAATAGACCTGTAAAATTTGGATATTAATATATTTACACCCTGTATATTTAAAATTAATTAAATCATAAAACATGCTTTAGGTTGTGATATTGAACTTACAACAACTAAAACATTACATAAAAACAAATTCTCACTCTTTTTTATACCAAATAAAATTCTAAAACAAAAAATGCAAAAAAAAATTCTTAAAAATGTTTTCGTTGAGCGTACATCAGAGAGTTAAACAAATATTTTTTTTATGAAATTTTGAGTTCTGCCTGAAGTCCTAAAGCATCATAATCAGTTTTGTGCAAACATTGTTTTCTTTTTAGTACTTTCAGCTCAGATTTATGTTTTATACGTGCTTGCGAGAAGAAACGAACCTACCCAGAGGTATAGAGAATATTTAAAAATATTGATCCAAGTAATTTATGTCATGGGTTAATGCCACAGGGTCACATATTTTCAGATTTAAAATTATTTCTTAAAGAACATTCATTTTTCTTTTATAAAAATATTTTTGGATTTGTTTTTAGTTATAGGTAGCTGTAATAGGTACAGGATTTCCTAAACTGCAGGATTTTGATATGGAAAAATAAGGAAGTGTTAACACTATGTCTGTCATTTTTGAAGGAGACCTATGTTTGAAATTCGTAGGGGTTTTAGCAATTTCCAATAGAGTTGAAAAGTGCTTATGCATTCGGTTTGTTTGTCCGTCTGTCCATGCTCTAACTCCCGTACATATATATTTGGATTTTTGTGCAATTAATAAAACTTATTAAGAGTCGCAAAATATAGTTTGATAATTAATTGGCAATAATTTTTAAAACAAAAGAAAGAAGGAACAACCTTGTAATTCATCTAATTTAAAAGTAACATTTGAAAGTTTTCGAAGGTGGCAATAAATCGACGAGCACTCCAGGAGCATGCTATTTATCAGTGGCCTCCACACAGCCCTGATATTACACCATGTGATTTTTTTCGGGGCTTCATCGAAGATCAGGTATTTTTTTCTACAGCTACCAACCAACTTTGATGAACTTTAGGCACACATATCTGCACCCTTTAAAAGAGTTATACCGAACATACTGAAAAAAGTGTGGGATGAGTTATCGTGCCGTAACGATATCACTCGTGTTCCTGGAGTGGTTCACACTGAATCGGATTTTATATTCCGCAAGGACTTGTAACGACTTTTGCCAGAATTTTTGTAATGTCATATTTATTTTATTTAAAAAAATTCATTTTCAAATGTGGCTACAAGTACTTTACGAATTTTTTGATACTAAAACAATTAAAATCTTCTGAATTCTTTAATGCCTAATTGACCTTGTAAATACTTGTAACTGTATTGAATTTAAACTTTTTTTTTGACTTCCAATGAAACAAAGGGTTCAATTTTTGTTGTTAAATTATTTTAATAGCAATGTAAAATTCGTATATTAATTTATATACACCCTGTGTAATTAAAACTAACTTAATCATAAAATATCATTAGGTTTTGATATTGAATTTACAACAATAAACAATTATACAAAAACAAATGTCTACTATTTTTCGTACAAAATAAAATGTGAAAACAAATAATTCAAAACATTTTCTTAGAAATGTTTTCGCTGAGTGTACATTAGAGAGTTAAACAAATAAGTTTTTATGAAAATTTCTGTTCAGCCTGATGTCCTAAAGCATCACTTCAGTTTTGTGTAAACTATGTTTGCTTTTTAGTACTTTCAGTTCTGATTTATGTTTTACATGCGTTTGCAAGAATAAAAGAGCTGATCCAGAGATATAGAGACTATTTAAAACTATTGAACCAAGTACTTTATGCCGTCGGTTAATGCCACAGGGTCACATATTTTTGTTCATAAAAATATTTGTAAAAGAACATTAATTTTTCTTGTATAAAAATATTTTCACATTGTTTTTACATGACTCCCACTTGGCCCGTTTTCTGAACACCACTTTCATTTAAAGAAACATTTTATTTACAAATTTCGTCGAAACATGCCAGTAGGAGAGTTTTTCTTGGAATTATTACAGAACTTCCACTAATTTCTTTCAAAAAAATTACTGGTTTTCAAAAAGCAGACAAGTTGGAGCCTTGTATCACTTATAGTTAACCCCTTAATTGGTTTGCCCGAATGCCGTTTTGGCAAGACGAATTTGCTTATTTCATCATTTAAAGCTTTTTGACACCACTATTATTTTTAAGAAAATTTTCATACTATTGAAAGGCGGAAATCCTTAAATTTTACGAATGTTTTATTTAAATAATAGTGGTGTGAGTCCGCTATTCCCAGGTCAAAATTTATGCTTGTACCAGCAACAAAAATATGCTAGTTATTGCTAGGTATTGCTATGTCTGCTAGATTTCCATACTATTATATGCTAACTAGCATCACATGCTATATCGCTCGCTTGCACAACAAAAGCATGACAAGCTATATGCAAGCATTTCATGCTTATTTCTAGCAAAGTGGGCGAATACACACCGTTACTTGCTGGAAATTCTGCTGGAACCAGCAATGTGTAATGCTAGTTTATGCCATTTTACTTGCTGAGTTATAGCACTTGGTGCTTGTCTAGCAAACAAATACCAGCATGAATTTCAACCCGAGTTTTCAATTTATTGAAAGGAAAGTAAATAACCAGTTAAAGGGTTAAGGGTTATCTAAAATTGGAGGAATAGATTTTGGTACGGGGAAATTTTAACACTATTAATAAGCCTTTGGAAGAGTAATAACACTATTTATATTACCCAGGACAAAATTCATGCTTCTACCAGCAACAAAAATATGCTAGTTATTGTTAAGTATTGCTATGTCTGCTAGATTTCCACGCTATTATATGCTATCTAGCATCACATGCAATATCGCTAGCTTGCACAACAAAAGCATGACAAGCTATTTGGGAGCATTTCATGCTTATTTCCAGCAAAGTGGGCCAATACACACCATTACTTGCTGGAAAATCTGCTGGAACTAGCAAATAATAATGCTAGTTTATGCTATTTCACTTGCTGGGTTATAGCACTTGGTGCTTGTCTAGCAAACAAATACCAGTATGAATTTCTACCTGGGTATCCTTGCATTTTCCGGTGCGAATTTATTTTCTGAAATGGACACGTCTTTTTTACGAACGACCCATTACTGTCCCATTACTGATCATTTTAACTGTATTGAATTTAAACTTTTAACTGTTATTTTTTACTTCCGATCAACAACGAAAATCTAGTTTTTCGGTTTTTCTGTTTTTTTTTTTTTTTTAATAGGTTTGTAAAATTTGGATAGTAACTTGCATACAACATGTATATTTAAAATTACTTTAAACATAAAATATCATTTAGGTTTTGATATTGAATTTACAACAATTAAAACATTATTAGATGGAACCCGTCAAAACATGACGGAAAAATAATTACTACAATGTTGGTTAAATAAGCTTCTTCATTGTTTAACACTTTTAGGGATGCTATATTATATGTTGATATTTTAGATGTGATATATCATATGCAGGTATTATAGGGGGCAGTGGTGACCCCCCCCCAAAAAAAAACAATCTTAACTTTACATTGACCCCCCCCCCTAAACAAAATATAAATTGTAAAATATATTCTACTTTTAATCTACTGCACATTCAGAAGATAGAGTTGAGCATAGCAGAATGAGTTCTTATTGCCCTTATCTAGAATTTAAAGAAAGAAAACACAGGAACATTTCTGGAAACTATATGTTGAAAAAATTTAAAAGCGATATTAAAAAATCAAGATTTTTTTTAAACAGTAAAAATAGGAAATATTAAAAATCCTCCCCCAAATGTACTTTTTATCGAATCCCCCCCCCAAACTAAATTGTATGACACATCTCTTGTCACCAAACCCCCCTTTGAGCATACCTGATAGGGGGGATATATTATATCCCATGCAATTTTAACCAAGATTTGCACCACAAACTTTTTATTAAAATTTGCTTTTTTAACTTTGTTGGAAAACAGTTTTGAAATAAAATCTTTTGGAAAATTTTAGACCAAATTCAACATCAAGAACCACAATTACTTGCCCTTGAAAGGATTAAATGGAACAGAATATGAAAAATTGTTTAAAAAAATTTATTTTACTTAATTTCAATGTAAACTCTTAATAAATATTTAGTAAACAACTGTGTAATGCAAATCAATTCAACATTATGATAATATTCTCCATAGTACAAAAGAAATTTTCAAGGACACATGAAGCATCATACAAATAAAAAGTGTATTTCTACATCCATATCATTTCATAAACAAAGAACATAGTAAATAAAACCACTTCCCTCCACCAGTGATAACATATCCGAATGAACTCCTTGATGGGCATGTGCATTGCATCAGCTAAAAAACCATAGGCTCATACACATACAGTGTACATGCTTAGAAGTAAAATTCTAGGTACACATAAAAATAGATATAAAGAATGAAGTAAATGTAAAAAAGGGTTTCAAATGATTTTAAATTTTGAACTTTATAAATGACTAAGATAAGGGATGACTTAATTCACCTCCTTCCTTCGCCGATTGACGAATTTCGATTTTTTTTTCTGACACATTTTGTGCAGGAACTAATTAAAGAGCATGTGAAAGAAAGCATGAAGGGCCACCAAGCCTATTAAAGAATTTCAGATTTCTTCCCCCTCCACCCTCCCCGAGATAAACAATTCAACAACTTTTTTTCCCCTGACCTATTAACTAATTTCACACACTTTCTCAACCAATTGGCAAACTTTTTTTTTCCTTAGCTGATAAAAGGTATTTATAGATTTTTTCTTGCAGCTAGCTGACATATTTTGTGTTAAAATTAATCAAAGGGACATGTTATACAGACCCGTAAGAGCCAGTTGATTAATTTAAAAAGTTTACATTCTCGTCCCCTCGACTAATCGATGAATTTCAAAAAATTTTCTTGATTGATGTACAAAAGTTATTTATTTTTACTGCTGTTTGATATATTTTGCGATGACATTAACCGAAAAAATGTGTCAAAGAGAGAAGCAAGAGTCACCAGCAGATAAGACAGTTTGAAAAGATCCCCCTGTAGTGTAAGATAGGTTGAAATGGGCCTCCAAGCACATCAAGTAGTTTCTCCAAGATGGATAAACTAATTTTGATATATTTATGGCAGATGATCAACAATTTTTCCCTTTTCTTTTTCTCTCACAGGCTTTCAACAAATTTCTTGATTTATTTTTTCGCCATGACCTATCGACTCATCATATCATATCATATCCTATCCTATCCTATCCTATCATATCATATTCTATCATTTCATATCATTTCATATCATATTCTATCATTTCATGTCCTTCTTTGGCCCAATCGGCAACATTCACAATTTTTTTTTTCTCGGTCGGTGAAAGATATTGAGAGTTTCTTACAGCCAACTGACATATTTTGTGGTTTCTGTCAAACTAATTTCATGAGTTGTCATAGAAAAATTTCACTTTAATCAAAATTAATAAACAAAATTAATCATCATGCAATTTAAACATGACGTATTCTGTTTACATAAGTACATAATTTCTAAGTACATATTTTAAATGTGAAAATTCCAAACTATTATACTCATGAGATTGCTATGTTATTGGCAATGTTTAAATAAATAAAATAAAATAAAAAAATAAAAAAATTAAGGTTTAAAGAATTTTTAAGCAAGAGCTTTAAAAATTGTTAAGCATAGGGAATGATAAATAAAGAATTCCTTCCTTTTAATTGGTTGTGTATGATTTAAATTTAAAAGCAAATCAAAATGGATCCACATTTAGAAAAATGTATGATAAACAAAGCAAAAGTATGTTAATATAATAGACTATAACATTTGGAGAATAGTACAGACATGCCAATTTTCAAGTATTCCAATTTCCAATATTTTCAAGTAGTTATAATGTTTAAAATGTTATAATATGCAGACTTATCGTAAATAATTACTTTTAGATATGATACAGAAATTTCTGTTAGATTTAATGGTAGTGCGAAATGGCTATGAATAGTACGACAATTGTGTAATAACATTGCAGCAATTCTCGTCCAAGCTATAGAAATTACATTTATCTAATTGCGAACTACTATGTGTCAAATAATTATAAACAAATGTTTTTCCAGTACCACCAGGGCCATCTATGAAGTAAGCATTAGGTATGTTTGTATTATTTTGTTTCAGTAAAGTAATATTGTTTATAATGAATCTCTGCTCTACATTGGGATTTTGCAAAATAGGAGTAAGGTTTTTGTTAGTGTAAGAATGAATATTTGCATCAATATCATCAATAATCAGACATGCTACACACTCAGTAAAAAAAAAAAAAAAAAAAAAAAAAAAAGCTGAACTTTCATAGCCTCACAGACTTTTGAGAAAATCTGCTTTTTTTCCATAGATTTTGACTAAATTTGAAAATCTTTTAACAAAATTAGTGTTTTTCCACTACCCATTGACAACCATTCATTTGTCACCATTGTTGGTAACCATTTGACAAAAATTGAACTTTTTTCCAGGTCTTTTCAATGAAATTTGAATTTATCCATGATCCTGTAGCAAAATTCATATATTTTCAACTATTTTTGGGCAAAATTTGCACTTTCCCCCCAATTTTTTGACAAAATTTGCATATTTTCTGCTGTTTTCGTCAAAATTTGCATATTTTCCACTATTTTTCATCAAAATTTGCATATTTATCATCATTTTTGATTAAAATTTACATATTTTCTGAAAATTTCCAAGATAATTCGCATACATTCCCCAATATTTTGAGATAATTTACATATTTGCCCTATCATTCAACAAAATATCTGATCTTTCGTTAACATTCTCATATTTTCCTCGATCTTTCGACAAAATTTTCATATTTTCCACGTCTTTTAACAAAATTCTTGTATTTTTTAAGATTTTTCGACAAAATTCTTGTATTTTTCATGATCTTTTTAAAAAATTAACGATTTTTTTTTCAATCTTTCAACAAAAGTTCTGATATTTCATTAAAATTCTCGAATTTCCCTTGATCTTTTGACAAAATTCTCGTATTTATCCTTATCTATCGACAAAATTTTAGTATTTTTTGCAATCTATCGACAAAATTCTCATATTTCTCCCGATCTTTTGACAAAATTTCCATATTTTCCATGATCTTTCGAAATTTGTATATTTTCCATGATCTTTTGATAAAATTAGAGAATTTTCCATGATCTTTATAAAAAATCAAGTATTTTATACGATTCATTGACAAAATTCGAGTATTTTTCTGCTACCAGTTCAGAGAAATCGCATTTCCCTTACAATCCTTTGACGAAAATGGAGTATTTTTCAAAACCCTTTAAAAAAATTACATCTTTTCCCACAATATTCTGACAGAAATCACAATATCTCTCATGATCCTTTGGAGAAGTTTATGGCTTTTCCTGCAATAATTTGAAGAAATTTGCTGAATTTAATGTGGTTTGTACTCACACTTTTGTTGCAATTCATCTGCCCCCCCCCCCCCTAAAAATGCCAACAAATTTTATACATATTTGTATCGATCGCAGGGATGATAAAATTCATTGCTGAAAAAGCAGAATTGCACGTTTTCGCAGAAAAGTAACACGTCTGAATAATTGATAAATTAAATGTTGATGTAGAAATTGAAAATGATGTTCATATCTAAGAGCTAAGTGATAGCTAACGTTATTATCATTTAAAAAAAGATAATCTTCAGATATATGCAAATAACTGCTGCAACTGAAAAGGCATTTGGAAAACTGAAGCTTCCTGTAAACATCTGAAACATTCTGAATCGTTTAAAAGTAAATCTTGCTGCTTTGCAGCTTCTTGAAATGTACGATGCAGAATTCCTTGATATGTTCTCATATTTTCAAAGCTGTTGATATTTCAATAGAGCGAGCATTTATATGCATGCGTAGCGCTTCACTCCAAGGCACAGATTAAGAAAGTGAATTAAGTGACATTTTAATTGAAAATTACAGCTAATGAATAAAATTTTTAATCAAACGAACGAATGTACGATAATAAATCTGTGGACAAATATCTTTTATTTAAAGACCCAGGAGCAGAATCGGCGCAAAGCTGCAACGCACGTCGCAGACTTTTGGGAACGTCTGCAGACTATTTTTGAACTGAAAATTCAGACTAATACTGAAAATTCAGACATAAAATGTATCGGGAATTTCGACAGTTAATCTTCGAAAAGAAATCAATTTCATCATCGATCGCAAAAAAACGGCAAGTTTCTTCAAAACATCGCAAAAAACTGCAAATTTCTTCAAAAGATCACGAAAAAAACGACAGTTTTCGTCAAAAAATCACGCAAATGAGGCAAATTTTTTCAATAAAGTGGGAAAAAACCACAAATTTCGCAAAAAAGACAAATTTCTTAAAAAGTTAACAAAAAATCATGGAAAAAAAGGCAAATTTCTTTAATAGATTGTGAAAAAATGGAAAAATTCTGCAAAAGATTGCGAAAAAATAGCAGTTTTTGTGAAAAGATCGTGAAAAAAATGACAGTTTTCGTAAAAAGAACACGAAACAACCAAGAATTTCTTTTAAAAAAAATCACGAAAAAAGTCAAATTTCATTAAAAAAATCATTTAAAAGCAAAAAAGTTCTTCAGAAGATACCGATAAAGGAAATTTCTTCAAAAGATATAGAAAAAGGCAAATTTCTTCAAGAGAGCATGAAAAAAATGGCAAATTTCTTCAAGAGTTCGCAACAAAATGGCAGTGTTCGTCAAAAGATTGCGAAAAAAACAGCAGTTTTTGTCAAATAAATGGAAAAAAATGTCAAATTTTGTTAAAAAAGTGCAAAAAAAATGCTAATTTCATCAAAAGATCAAGAAAAATAACATCTCGTCAAAAGATCGTGAAAACTTGCAAATTTTGTCAAAGGGGAAATTTTCTTCAAAAGATTGCGGAAAAACGACAGTTTTCGTGAAAAGATCCTGAGAAAATGAAAGTTTTTGTAAAAAGAACTACAAACAATGCCGAATCTTTTTTTAAAAATCACTAAAAAGGAACATTTCTTCAAAAAATCACGGAAAACGGCAAATTTCTTCAAAAGATCACAAAAAACAGCAGCTTTGTCTAAAAAATCACGAAAAAGCTACAAATTTCTTCAAAAAAAATCACAAAAAACTCCAAGTTTCTTCAAGAGATTGCGACAAAACAGCAGTGTTCGTCAAAATATCACGAGAAAACGACAGCTTTCGTAAAAAAAAAAAACATCCAAAATCGGCAAATTTCTTCAAAAAATCGCGAAAAAACAACAGTTTTCATAAAAAAAAACTGAAAAAAAGGCACATTTTGTCAAAAAATGCAAATTTTGCCAAAAGATCGAGAAAAAAAATCTCGTCAAAAGATTGTGAAAAACTCGCAAAATTTTGCCAAAGAGGAACCCCCCCCCCTTTTTCGGACATTGTATGAGGATGAGGTATTAAAAATTCCGAGAACAAAACTTCTTTTTAAAAATATACTTTTCTTTTATGTCTATCACAAATACTTAGGAGGTTTGAGTGCATATAATGTAATGCGAGGGATTAATCTGCAGACTGTTTTTTAACTTTTTACTTGTGTTGCAGACTGCAGAAAAAAATTCTGCCGCTGGGCTTAAAAAAAGAATGGTGCAATTTGATGCAGTAGTTTCTCCTCTCGGACTGTTGAACGAACATACTTAGCATTTTAAATAAATAGATTACAACTAATTATTAAAAATTTTTGATCAATTGAATGTATGATAAGAAATCTGTGGACAAATATCTTTCATTTACAAAAGATTGGTGTAATTTGTGGGAGTAGTTGCTTCTCATGGACATAGTCATATTTCTGTATAATCCTAAAAAAGGTGGTTCAACAAAATTTGATTATGATAGCATGTATTGCGACCCCATGTGCTATATTTTGATATGGCTTGAAAGTAAGACAGAATGGCATATCTCAATGCCAACTGGAGGTAATTGACAAATAAAAGTAAGACTTACTGCAACAATGTATGAATATATTTGCGATAGACTTTCAGTTCAGGATAATTCTATTACTGGGTTTTTAATCCTTTACTGAATGCTACCCAACTGACAACAATTAATTGTTGATTACTGCTGCCACATTGAAAGTGTTAGATAAAAATTCATTAGTCCCTTATGTTTTTCTATTATGATATTTTTAAGCACATATTAATGTGGAAATTTGTGCTAGTATTCATAGTTTGAAATACTTGCAGAAATATGCTTACAAAGGACATAATTGTGCAAATATGCAAGTGAAAATTGATGATGGTTTTCCTCATAATGATGAAGTAAGCATTTTCATAAATATCAGGCTTGTTGGACCAACTGAGGCAGTATATTGAATTTTCGCTTATCCCATGCATGAAGTGTCATCCTATTCACTTTCCTGATGAACAAACAGGATATTTTAATAATGAGAGTGATTTGGATGCCCTATTAAAAGCAAAATTGAAAAGTACACAATTCAGTGGATTGTTCAATTTGAATAAAAATCCTACAACTAAAATCTCATAGACATATCCCGAAACTCCAGTTTATAATAAATGGAATAAAAAATGGATGCTGCCAATGGGGAAAAAGAAAGCGATTTAAAAAATAATTGTGCGACTATATAGCATTTCACCTTCTAAAACAGAGCGTTATTACCTCCATTTACTGCTCCTTAATATTGTAGATGTCATCAGCTTTCAAGATATGAGAACATATCAAAGAATTGTGTATCCTACATTTTTAAGAAACTGCAAAGCAGTGGGGTTTACTTTTAAACTATTCAGAATGGTTTCGATGTTTACTGGAGGCTTCAGTTTTCCAAATGCCTTTTCAGTTGCGGCAATTATTTACATATATCTGTATATTTCAATAACCACACAATGCTAGAATATTATGGGAATCTTTCTCTAACGATTATCTTTTTTTCATGATAACAATTTTAACTATCGATTAGCTCTTAAAGATATGAACATCATTTTCAAATTCACTGAGCGAACATTTATACGCATGCGTAGCTCTTTACTCCAAAGCAAAGAAAAGTACTTACGGATTACGCATGCGCAAAGGTGAAATTTTAATTGATAATTACAGCTAATTAATAAAATTTTTGAATAAACGAATGTACGATAACAAATCTGCGGACAAATATCTTTCATTTAAAAAAAAGAATAGTGTAATTTGATGTAGTAGTTTCTTCTCACGAACTGTCTAATGAAAATGCTTAGCGTTTTAAATATATAGATACAAAAACAAACATTCACTACTTTTTATACCAAATGAAATGAGGAAACAAAATAATGCGAAATTTTTTCTTAAAAATGTTCTACTGGGCATACATTAGAGAGTTAAACCAATAAATTTTTATGAAATTTTCAGTTCAGCCTGATGTCCTAAAGCAGCGGTGCACAACCTTTGGCCCGCGGGCCACAAATATACCACTATTTTTATGCAGAATATTTTTCCTTATAGTTATGACGAAATCTTTGCTATTAAATAAAACAAACGACTCTTTTCAAATATTCTGGTGGGAAACAATTTTCTGGCAAAAAGGTTGTGCATCGCTGTCCTAAAGCATAACCTGAGTTCTGTGTAAACATTGTTTTTTTAGTACTTTCAGCTCAGATTTATGTTTTATACGTGCTTGCGAGAATGAAAGATCCTGCCCAGAGGTATAGGGAATTTTTAAAACTATTGATCCAAGTACTTTATGCCATCGTCGATTAATGCCAGAGGGTCACATATTATCAGGCATAAAAATATTTATAGCAGAACATTTATTTTTCTTTTATAAAATATTTTCAGCGTTGTTTTTATATGATTCCCACTTGGTCGACTTTGAGACACCACTTTTATTTAAAGAAAAATTTTATTTATAAATTTCGTAGAAACATGCCAGGAAGGGAGCTTTTAATGGAATTGCTGACAAAATCTTCTCGAATTTCTTTTTTTTTAAATATTGCTTTTGAAAGAGCAAACCAGTGGGAACCTTGTGCAGGGCTGCTACGCTTCAGAGGTTTTTCCAGGTCATATATCAGTATTTTTTTATAGAAAAATAATATTAGAATAAAAGTATGAAAATACGCGTCTATTTAAGTAAAGATTTTCTATAAAACAATACTGGTACAGAAGAATATTTTGGTCTGAAAATTCCCTGACCCGTATCAACCCTGCTTGTGTTAGTTATAGATAACTGTGATTGATAGAGGATATCAAAAATTGGAGGAATAGTTTTTGATATGGAAAAATAAGGGAGCAATTGTGAATACTTGAATGAGTAATAAAACTATTTATGTTATCGTTACATTTTCTGGTACGAGTTAATTTTCCGAAATGCGCACGACATTTTGTACGACCCATTTCTTTTAACTGTAATCTTTTGTTTTTCGATAAACAACAGGATTCTACATTTTTTTGCTATCTTTCAATAGGCCTTTAAAATTCGGATTGTAACTTAGATACACTCTATATATTAAAAATTACTTTAATCATAAAATATGATTTAAGTTTTGATATTGAATTTACAACAATTAAAAATCATACAAAAGCAAATGTTTACTATTTTTTATACCTAATAAAATGCGAAAACAAATAATGTTAAACTTTTTCTTGAAAATGTTTTCGCTGAGTGTACATTAGAGATTTAAACAAAATAAATTTTTATGAAAATTTCAGCTCAGCCTGAAGTTTGAAAACATCAAGTTCAGTTTTCTGAAAATATTGTTTTCTTTTTAGTACTTTCAGCTCAGATTTATGTGCTTGCGAGAATAGAAGAATTTGCCCAGAGGTATAGAGAATATTTAAATTTGTTGATCCAAGTACTTTATGTCATAGGTTAATGCGAGAGGGTCACATATTTTGAGACATAAAAATATTTATAGAAGAACACTCATTTTTATTTTATAAAACTATTTTTAGTGTTGTTTTTACATGACATCCACTTGGTTCCGCTTTTTGAGCACCACTTTTATTTGAAGAAAAATTTATTCATAAATTTCATAGAAACATATCAGAAGGAGAGTCTTTCGCGGAATTGCTGCCAAAATATTCCAGGAATATCTTTAAGAAAAAATTGCTGGGTTTCAATTAACTTTAAGTTATTGTTACAAAAATTTGGAGGAATAGATTTTGACATGGAAAAATAAGAAAGTATTAACACTACTTATGTATTATTGCTTCAAAAATGACACTATTTATGCTGTCCTTCCATTTTGCGGTACGAGTTAATTTTTCCAAATGGACACAACTTTTTCTAAGACCCATTACATTTATCTGTATTGAATTTAAACATTTAACTGTTATTTCTTTCTTTTAATAGGCCTGTAAAATTCGGATAGTAAGTTATATACAAACTGTATATTTAAAATTAATTTAACCATAAAACATGATTTAGGTTTTGACATTGAATTTACTACAATAAAAAACTATATAATAACAAATGTTCACTGTTTTTTATTCCAAGTAAAATGAGAAAACAAAATAATGCAAAACTTGAAAATGTTCTCGCTAAATGTGCATTAGAGAATTAAAGAAAATATATTTTTTTCAATTTTCAGTTCAGCCTGAAGTCCTAAAGCATCACATTCAGTTTCGTGTAAATACTGTTTGCTTTTTAGTACTTTCAACAGCAAATATTTATGTTTTATATGTTCTTGCGAAAATAAAATAATATGGCCAGAAGTATAGGGAATATTTAAAACTATTGATAGAAGTACTTTATATCATAGATTAATGCCAGAGGGTCACTTATTCTCAGACATAAAAATATTTATAAAAGAACATTCCTTTTTCCTTCATAAAATGTTTTCGGAATTGTTTTTAGTTATAGGTAACTGTGATAGATACAGGATATCTTAACCTGGTGGAATAGATTTTGATATGGAAAAATAATCAAGCGTTAACACTATGTTTTGCTTGCATGAGACTATTATATAAAGATTGTTGTGTTTTTAGTATTATGTATAGTACTGCTCCAAATGACACCAACATAAGACGCATATTTGTTTCCAGCTTTTAAAATGCTAAACGTTATCTGTATGTATGGCTCAAATCTCACTCAGATTTTAACATTTATCATATTTAGCTGTATACGCGAAAAAGAGATTTTTTTTAAAAATAGGATTATTTTGAAAATTTTGACTGACTAAGATTATATTAAGCACATAACCCCTTGGAGGCGAGCGACACCTATACGTGCCGCAAAAAGACATAAGAATCCTTGTTTATCCCCCCCCCCCCCCAGTAAAGTAATGCCGTAAACTTAATCGGAGCATTTTCTCGATTTAATAAGGCACAAATCTCTGTTTTTAATGACCGGTGACAATACAATAATTTCGTAAAAAGCTCCCATCGCAAAGGAATTAAGTATCAATATTTTTGAAAAAAATTTCAATTAATGCCTATTTTTTCATGCTTTTTTTTCAAATGTTTAATCTTTTTACACCGGTTTTTCATAACAAAAAATTTGATCTATTTGAGTCAAGAAAAAGCTGGGATTAAAAAATGCAAGATTTACTATAAAAATTTACTGTGGAGAATAGTAAAACATGCCTTAAAATGAATTTTATGTAGTGTATACATATCCCGCGAGTAGTCGCGACTTTTTTCACAACGTCATTAGTCGCGCTCGGTCTTTTCGCCGCTGCCCCCCGCATACCAAATATGTAAAATAAGAAATATTTTTCACCTAATATACGAAAATAACATTACAACGAAGATAAAAATTTGCAGTTTTCTTAAATTATGCATTTTATTCATGAGATCTGGAGTAATTGGAAAAAGTAAATTGAACTCACATTAGTGATTTTTACGTAGACTTTTTCGCCAATTTCAACTTTGTTTCTAAAAAATGTGCCTGAAACAAAAACAGAGGTGTCCTGTCACTTCACTAAGGTGATCAAGAAAGCTTCAAAGTCAGCTACATGGTAGATCTCCGTTGTATTTGTATTGTGATATAAATTAGGAGAAGATAAGTTATACGGGCGGCGAAAAGATCGATACGCGACTACTGACGGGATATTTGTGAAAATATTTGCATGTTATATCTAATGCGCACTTTCGGCATTTATATAAAATATACGTGTAAATATGTGGAATTTTCGACATTAGTGTCCACAATCAGTAAATTATAAACATCAGTATAAATTTGAGCTCGCTAAAAATTGCACGGAAAATGAGGTAAAATAGCAGTCTAATGAAAATATTTTTAATATATATAAATTTTTTAAACGTATTACTTTGGAAATTTCTTTCTCAATTGCTGCTACAGATAATAAATGCAGTTCAATTAAGTAAATTAAGTAAATTAAACAATAATTTCAGGTTAAATTTCAAACTTACTTCGAGAAATTTCAAACATCTTATGTCTGGGCTGCCACAAGGGACTATTTTTAAATTCTTTTAACCATAGTTTATTTTTTTATATTATTTTTGTGGTATATTTTTTTCTTGAGAATGTTGTCAGTATATTAACAATTTCAGTTTCGAGAAAGAATAATTAAAAAAAAAACAGTCAACTACGGCTGACCTGTAATTTCCGTTGGCATTTTTGCCGATCCCACCGAAGCTAGCATAGGGAAATAAATATGGGCTTCTGATTGATTGAATAATTTAAAGAGAAATTGTTGTTTATAAATAAATTATTCTGAATGTGGATGTACGTATTAAGAGTATGTATGGGTATATCGTGTTAAAATAATAAAAAAGACATAATAAGAATAATAATAAGAAATTTTTAAAAGTAATATTGAACAATTGGGTTTGTAAATATCACATAATTGACGCCGTTAAAAGGAAATATGATCATTTGTTGTAAAGAAATTGATCTATCATGTTAAAATAATTAGCATCCGTCAGGCCGAAATGTCGGAGCTTTAAGTCACATAAATAATAATACAAAAAAAAAAAAAAGAATATTAGAAGATAATTTTTTTTCATATGTATTACTTAATAATGTGAATGAATATCTTAATAACAGGTGTTATATCTTTATCTTCAAATAATTATTCAACCATCATTTGGCCTAGGTAATTTCGGAATGCTATTCTGTCAGCAAGTGCGCCCATTCTTTTCATTTGATCGAGCCTTCCCTTTGTGGAAGGTATTTTTATGAGAATATCTTCGAAACGACGAACTTTGCCAAATGCGACATAAATTGCACCAAGTGACATCTCTTTAGGACCATTGTCTACAGCACTTTTTGGCAAAGTTAAAACCTGGGATTTATGAATCGTGACAGCATATGCAGCTTGTAACGACAACTGATTTCGGGAACATGAAACATATTTTTCTTTCCAAGATTTAGGTGTCGCAGGAAAAACCCTTCCAGTTAGAAACTGCCCATGGTAATCGTCAAACAATCAAAAATCATAAATGATACTCGATCTATGCTGAGCTGCAAATTTCTTACTGCTTCATTTCTTAAATCCCCGAACGAATTAAAATATGCTGGTAATTTTACAGCAGAGTGGATTATCTAACCCTCAATATTAATTGTAGCAGCACCTGTTGGAGCCAAAACCATGATAGCTTCCGGTCTTGACTGTTCAGTAACCCTTTTGCGAATTTCTTTGATCACCGTACTTTTTTTAGCTCCGACTTTCCCAATAATAAAAGCACGTTTAGGGCAATTTATAGCTATCGTTTGCAAGGACAAAGGGTGTTCGGTGCATAAATCAAGTATTTTTTCCTGCTTATCCGTCAAAACGATGTTAGAATTATCATAATTTTGATGCACAGTAAGCTTTTGCTCAGAAATGAAGTGAAATCCCTATTAGAGTAATTGTAGTTCTCACTTTTCCACTCACATGCATTATCAATTATGCGTTGCCCCAAACTCTCTTCGTTTCTCTGTACAGCAGGGCTCGAAAAACCTACATGCCCGACATCAGTGTTGTTAGATGGCGACTTTTTAAAAATTCAGATTGGCACCACTTCTTTGGATTGGTAAAATTACGTTTCTTTTAATGACATATTAATCAAGAGGAATTTTATCCTTTAATAAAAGTGGTGCCAATCAAATTTTTAAAAAGTCGCCGTCTAACAACACTGATGTCGGGCATGTAGATTTTTCGAGCCCTGCTGTACAGGATTTATGGCAGCAGCGGTCATATAGGGATCAAGCTCGCGGTATTCTCCTTGTATTATCTTAGGCTCATGCTATACTTTTATTAACAGGAACATTCATTTCTTCGTATGTGTCAATATTTAAGTCATTGAATGCCTCCTCCCATGACTGATATACAGACGGCAAGCCTTCTTGCAATGAAGAGTCGGAATTTCTTTTCCAGGGATAGTTGAGTAATATTTGTTGCTTAACCCTTTAACGTTCATTGGTTTCGCCACGAAACCACAAAATTTTAATTCCGATATGCAACACTGACACCGGTATTTTTATCTAAAAATATCCCTTTTATTATGTATGTGAAAAATTACGTTTTCTTATTTATAAATATATTTGTTCTTAATTACCGGTGTCAATCATTTATTTCGATATCTTAGCAATGAAAATTCTTTGATCGTTAAAGGGTTAAAATATTCTTCTGTTAGGGTTGAGTCTGTATTGATGTATATAAAAGGAAACACTCTGACAACTGCATCTTTTCTTCTTTCATGATATTGGATTCCTCTTACAGAGAACGATTTGGCAAACTTAAGAAGCGTGCAGGAATCAAGTCATTCCTGCCGCTCGCAGTATTTCTGAACCATGCTTTTTCATGGTCTTTCGTCACTTGCAAATTTGTCTCTTCCCAGTTGATAACATGAAGCTTTAATGTAACTACTTCACGTTTACTGTGATACATTGGCCACCCCATTAATACGTGCACTACCTCTTGGACTGAATAATCCCTTTCAGAAACAGAAGACGAAAAAGTGTTTGGACTGCTTGAATGCCTGGGTTTGTTTCGCTCATCTTAATTAAAATGACAGATAACAATTCCTTGTAAGGCGTTCAATGTGGTTCTGATTTTGATGCATATTTGGCAATATAATAAAAAACAGCATCTTTTGATGTAATAGGACGGAAATCTGTGTTAGGACTGTGTAATAGGACTGAATCTCTCCAAACTTGTGTCAGGAAGTGATTATAGGTATTCATTTCAGGTTCATTTATTTTTGGTAAAAAAAAAATATTATGCCATTTTCTTCCTGAAGCTTTGGAGAGTCGCACTCTTCTTTTGGAAATCCAAACCTGCAGCTGTAACTGTTTGTATCTCTTTTTTTTCTTAGACAATAATCTCCATATTTCGTGTGTCGCTGGTCTTGATTTAAGAGCTGGGCGAGATCTTTTTCACGATCTTCATTTGAAATATATGAAAATCGAAATCAACAGCGGTGTACATCATTTGTTAGGACGTCCTGTCGGGATTAACAGTAGTGCATAGTTTATCAAAATATGTTGTAACGGTTTCTACATTTTTGGCATCGGCTATGTCTAGTGTTTCTACGTTTTGGGGTCCCTCTCAACCACAACAATCCATGCATGTGGGGACTTCCATGCCACTGCCATTCAAAACGAACCCAGTAGTCGTTGGTTAAAAACGAAAGCATCAGGATTTTCCTTAAAAAATATATCACAGCGACTTTGGAAAATCCAACCAGTCAACAGAGGGTTGTCGTGCATTAATTGCCTGCGTTCTGCATCAGTTAACTCAGATGGATTTTTGTTAGGCTCTAAGAGTCTTAAAAGGTCAGACCAGTGATAATCAGGCGCAGATAGAGTGAAAAATATCGTTGGTGTTCCAATTTGTTCTACCATAGACAGTAGTTCTCCACAAAGTGCACTCAAGTATCATTTCGTGGATCTTAATTTGCTAGCATAAATCATAATGTGCATTGCCATTTTTGATTGCCTATTCAGAATATCACGCATCTGCTTTACCATCTTATTAGTGAATTTATTTCGTTGGATATAAAAACGTTCTTTAGCCAAAGACTGCTACCGAAGAACGGAATTCATTGCAAAGTAGCGAAATTGGAGCTCTCTAGCAAATCTTCCATCTTTATACTTCATCAAGAACTTAAAATACTTATCAAGAGAAACACTTTTTTGGCGATGTTGTCGTAAATCAGCTGTATCATATGGTAAAAGGTAAGGAAAAGCACGTGCAATGTAACCATCTTCCTGAAATTCGTTAATATGCTGCGAATTTAATAAAGGATGAGGAACACGTACTGTGTCATTTATTAAGTTGTTTTGATGAACTGGCTCAAGTCGTGGTCTAAATGACTAGAGTCTTCTTTCTTCGAACAAAGTATCACGATCTTCAGTAAAATCGGTTGCTGTTCGTAATATTTGAGATACATCAGCATTTTCAGGTAATGTAGTGATTAAATCTTCATCAATTATGATATTTTTATAATAGGGATTGTGAGATTTAAGCCATCTAAGAGCATCTAGAATGCGTTGTGAACGAACAGAAAACTCAGTCTATCCTGATAAAGTGTTTTTTGTGACTAACACAGATGAAGTGATATCTGCATCATTGATAGCCAGGCGCGAAATAAAGCTCTCGATATTTTGCTTAAGCTGATAACATACCGGCAACGTTATATCCATATAACCCACAATAATATCCGTATTGTACGCTTCGTATAAGGTAAAGAGAAACCATCGGATGTATTTGCGCGATCATCATTTGTTCAATATGGCTGAGAATTTTCAGACATGAAGGAAGTGGACCTGGATCCATTGAATTACCAGCAGAAAATTTCAAAGCACCATCTGTAGACTTGCACGTCGGGCACAGGGTAAAAATTAGGCTCCATCCGTCAAAAATGACAAATGAATTTTTTTTTTGTAGAATTGCTAGATAGAAGTTATAAAAAATGGCGCAGATGACATATACGCACCACACTGACGAGAATTTTTCTAACGCTAATTTGGCGAAAATCCCATTTTCGAATACCAGTTACATATATTTTTAAAAAGGGAATATCAATATATAAATAAAAAAAAGTTTAATTAATAACCAGAGAACAAAACAATTTATATAATTTTAAAAAAGTAAATAAAAGTAAATAAACCGCATATTGATAAATAAAAATTACCAGCCGGGTTATTATATCAAGCAAAATAATGATACATTAGCGTCAGTTATGTACTCCAGTGCGTATATGACATTGCTGTCACATACGCACTCGCCAGTGTGGTGCGTATATGGCATCTGCCTCTAAAAATAATTATAATAACAAATTAATCTACATTGGCTTGACTAATTAATAAAACAAATATTATTCATAACTAAATTTTATCTGTAAATTTCAATTTATTGAAAATTTGATACAGATGTCACATACGCACCACAGTTGCTCAATATTTTTTTCTCACGTTAATTTAGCGAAAACTTTATTAAGAAATACCAGTTACATATTGAAAATTTAATTTAATTATTTTTTGGTATTTTAACATCCCATAGATAATTAATAGTAAACATAGACCTAAACTCATTGTTAAGATTGCCAGTTACAATTTTGCAGCTGAATATCTGCATTGTTTATTTTTGGTTCTACTGTGTCGGCAAAATCCAGAAATTTATGCCTCTTTAGACGTTTTCGTAATAAAATTGTTAATTTTATTAAAAGAATTATTTTTTACTTATTTTTTATTATGGTGTCATTTTTACTCACTGAAGCCCTCTGAAATTAGCGTCTCAATTAAATGAGGAAAAAAAGAAATATAGCAACTTTATGAGTTAAAATACGCTTTTTTTTAATCGTTACGTCATTTTATGTTTAAAAGTTTTGAAAAAGTTATAAAAAAAGAAAGTTACGCGTGTTTCTTAGAACGTGGCAATTTTTTTTAGAAAACTTATTTTTATTTTTTTTTATGAGAAAATGGCATTGATAAAAAAAAAAAAAACATACTTTATTTTCCTTTCTTTTCAACAATGGAAGATTCAAACTTACAATGTTATTTTTATGGGAAGATTAAAAGCCGACATTTTAGGGTGTTAGTGTTTACGAATATTTCTGATTTTCAATACCCGCCGAGATTTTAGACCTATCGATGTCCAGCTCATGTTTTGTGTTGATGCGATAAATATTTTGGACGCTATCCAGGTCACAAATGTGTAATTTTGCAGGGAAGCCGGAGCTGTGCTCCGGCTTACACGAAAATACACGAAAATACTGCTCACGAAAATACATCATTTAAGTAAAATAATTATTGCTTTTCTTTTTTACCGGTGTCAAAAACAGTGCTGAATGCACCTTTTGAAGCGTCCCTAAAAAGGGACGCTAGGCACAAATGGGTTAAATAAATGTAAATCATAAATGAACCGAAACTAAATGATGTTTAAATTATTCAACCAATCACAAGCCTGTATTTTCTTCCTACTGTTAGCTTCGGTGGGATCGGCAAAATTGCTACATGTTGTCGCAGCTAATTTACAATTTTAATAATCTTGATTATCTTTTTTAGACAATCAGCTAACACGATTTTTCTGACTATAATTTCGCAATTAAATAGCAAGACTAAATTTTTTTTTAATATTAAAACATTTCGTATCATTTTTCTGGTTTTAAATTTCTAATATTTTTTTTAATGTTCTGAGAAAAATAAAATACATTTTAATATTTACTTTAAAGAAAAAAAACTTTGGATGATTTTCATGGCCGCATTAGATATGGATAGATGCAGTTCGATATAGAATAATTTCATGTTGCCTAAAATTAATAAAAAAAAATCCTTAAAATTTTAAAACTTTTGAAAAATGTCCTTTTAAACTTATTGGTTGTTACAATTTTTTTTACCAAATTTACAAAAAAGTAAACATTAGATGTAAGATTTAAATTCTTGAATAATTTCTCTAATGATTATAATTAACTTAAAAGTGTATTAAGTTATGAAAAAGTTAAGTTACTAAAAAGTGCATTAACCGTTTTTATCACCGCCTTGCAAATCTGCAAACATATACAAAAGTCAGTAGTACTTACACCATGTGTAAATACGAGATAGAATCGGACATCATAAATAATACCAACACTAACAGTGACACAGTAAGTTTTAATACACGATTTTGTTTTTTTTCCTATTTCCCAACACACCAGTTAAGACGCAACAATAGACACAGAAAAAGACCCGGATGATAATGTAAAGTCACTGGGATCGCTCTTTTCACATATCTTGCTCAAATTTTAATATTTTTACATGATTTTATTTTATTTTTATTTATTTATTTATTTATTTTTGTATAGGATAGCTGAGGACAATCTACAACCGGCCTAGTTTTTACTTTTTCAATTTTGGTTTAATTTTTTTAAAAAAATTACTTTAAATTTCAAAATCGGTTTAACACTAGAACCGCCATTAGGAGTCAAAATGACCCCTGCCAGATTGATAATAATCGATTCGAACCAGAAATTTCTTCCTAAAATATGTCAAATGTGTACAGCAGAAAAATAGACTAATTAAGTTAAATAGTTTAAAATTAAAATTCTGGTGAGAAACCCTTTTTATGAAACTTCATCAAAATATCTGGCGGTTCTAGTGTTAAACCTGTTCTGAACTTGAATCTATCATAATATAAAAAATATATGCGCAAAATCAAAAAGGAAAAACTAGGCCGTTGTAGATCGCCCTCTGCTATCCTATGCAAAAAATATCATGTAAAATTATTAAAAACTACGAGTTATCTCGTAGTCGGCAGTCAATGTGTTAATTCTTGTTTTTCTAAACAACACTACTTTTAAAAAACATAAACACTTGAAACATTCTTTAACAACATCTCCAAGAGAAACCAACTTTAGGTTTTATATGGGAAAAATACTGATATGAATTTTTAATAATATAATATGATTAAATCAAATTGTCATTTTAGGCCAGATTTCTGAAAATTTCCGTGGCAGTCAACGTGTTAATAAAGTGGTATTTTTTTTATCATTGAACGCTGCTTGAAAAGTCAAGCTTCAAAAATTATAATTTAAAAAGTTTTAACATTTGCCAATTTTAATTATGGAAAATATAATTTAAAATATACTCTTTTTTTAATTTAACTTAACTGATTGATGTTGACTAAAACACTTTAGATATTGTTTAATATGTGAAATACTTACTTCGAAGAAAAATAATATAAAATACATCCAAACAACATATATGGATTAGGATTACTCTGAAATATAAATATACTTATTCAAAAACAACTTGTTTCTTCTGAAATTCTTTCCAGTCTCAAACATTTAATCATTTTGGAAAAAACCGTCTGCGTCAGATATTTCATTTATTTCTTTTTCCCTCGATTCAAAAACTTAATTTCTTTACAATTTCTCAAGTGGAAAGTTTATATTAAAAATCAAGTATACGGTCCATTTTCACCAGTCCCTTAATTTCATGGTAACGGGCTTGACAAGTAACAGATTTGACAATTCAAATAAAACTAAAAAACAAAAAACTGTTTAAATGCTTATATACTACCTCTGACAAAAAAGTTCGGTGAATGAATTCAGAACAACCGATCTGGCAACACTGGGGAAATAAAATGCTGCACCTGCATAGAAGCAAGTGTTGACCATCTTCTCCCACCATTGTTTAGTTGAGCGTCGTTTATGTTCGGTGTAAGACGTGCTTTACTAAGTACTTGTTCAGTGTGTTGGTTCTTAACTGAGAACATGAAAAAAACGAACAAAAGATCAGTTTAAAGTTTGGTTTTAAGCTTTGCAAGAGACCAAAAGAAATTCATGGGGGGGGGGGTGCAAACTGAATATCCAGCATACACGCCAGATCTCAATCTTCCAGATTTCTTCCTATTTTCATTACTCAAATTCTCTTTGAAAGAGATTTGACCATATTGCTGACTTCCAACTAAACGTGACGAAGTTTTTGAACATCACCCCAAAAGAAGACTTCTTGCAAATTTCTCAGGACATGTATAGCAGATCGAAGCGGTGCATAGTTACGGGAGATGACGATTTCGAAGGATGGTATGGTAATTTTCGTTAATATTTCATCTACAATAATGTTACAGGACTCTTCACCGAACTTTATTGTCAAAGATAGTATTTTCAAATTTAGATAAAAATTTACATACCTTCTAAAACTATTTAGTAAACTTTCTTAGCAGCTTACATTCCATGGTAACGGACTTGACATTTCAAATAAAACTATTAGAAATGAACTAGCTTGTATAATTTCTAACTTAGATAATAATACACCTACCTTCTGAAACTATTTAGTAAACAATATTTAATTAGAAATGTGCAAAAATCATTATTTTATTATTAAAATTTACGGTAAAAGACGTGACAGTGAAAAAAATACCAACCTTTATAAAAACTTATCCTTGCTATTATTGGATTGCTTCACAATTAAAGAGTAAAAAATGGCAAGTAGTAGTTGCGTGAATAGTTTAACTGTATAGCCGAATAATTGCTGCTAACTTTAGGCAGCATTCAAAACCTATTTTGACTAAAATAATCATAAGGCAACGGACTTGACAAAAAGTAAGGGACAAAAGATTTTTCGTAATTTCTTAAAGAAATTATCTTTTGTAATATTTTTTTCATTAATATGAAAGTGTGATGTAACACATATTCTATTATATATATTTCTATTAATTTTTCAAATGCTAGTTCCCCTCCCCGCTTTTAAAATTTAATTTTAAAAGAAAAGCATTTTTAATAGGTATTTTTATTGTGTGTTCGTCTCCAATTGCATATAAAATAATAACTAGCAGGTATGACCGAGCTCAGCTCGGTCAAAATTAACTTTGTGTTCAACTCGATATAGTATTTTCCCTGTATCATTCACTCTGTATTATTACTGTAAAACATGTTATTAATAATAGTATTATTTATAAAAAAATCAATAAGAAAACTATGTATGCACATGTTCATAAATTTTACTTTATTTTAAAATTTACAACGAAGCGACATCTATCCAAATCGCTTTTTTAGCTCGACTCTGATTAGTTTATCTATGCATCTCGAATACTATTAAGAATGTATAAGAAATTTCTTCACATTCTGAAACACAATATTTTTTGCCAGATATAGCCAAATTTTGTCGCATTCTTTCGTTTGGTGTCAAATACGTGTTTTGATTTCGTAATCTTAATAGTCTATTTTTCGGCCAAATTTAGCCAGTATTTTGTCAAATATCGCCAACTTATTGGCTTTTGCCATAGTCTCGTGATCCTGACCCTTATTACCCAAATGATCCACTAATCAAATATGATCAAACATGTGACTTAGCTCAATGGTCTTCAGGTAATCAAAAATAGTAGAGTATGAAATGAATCAAAGTCGTTTAAGCCATTTCTTAAGTAAAATTAGCTTGACAGCATTCAGCAATGAAGCGATATGACCCACTAATATAATTTTATTTAATATGCAACTCAGCCCAATAGTCTTCTCGTGACAAAAGACGTTTTGTTGCAAAATTTAGGTAAAATTGATTGAGTCGTTGTTATATATAATTAGAATGACCCGAACCCATTAAGACCTAAAACGACCCACTAATTGAATTTTTACGAGCATGTGTCCCAGCTCAATGGTTTTCTCTTGCCCGAAAACGATATAATAGAAAGTATACTGAAAATGGTGAGAACAATTTTCTAGATAAACTTAGCATGACCCACAAATGACCTTATATCGAAATCACTCGAAAATGTGACCTAGCTCATTAATTAGCTAGATTCATAGCCGAAAAACTTTAGATACAAAATTTAGATAAAATCGATTGAGCCAATTTTTAGGTAGTTTGACCTTAACCCATTATGACCCAAAATGATTCATTAATCGAATTTTCTCAAACATCTGACCTAGCCCAATGATTTTCTTGTGTCCAAAAACGATAGAATATAAAATTCAGTCAAAATTGCGCCAGACATTGTCTTGATAAAATTAGAATAACCTAAAAGTGACCCACTGATCAAACATTCTCGAACATGTAACCTAACCCAATGATTTACTCGTGCCAAAAATATGCTGTATATAAAATTTCGCTAAAACCGATTCACCCGTTCTTTAGATGTAGCTTGACCATGACCCATCATGATCCACAAATGACCTTTATAATCGAAATCTCTCGAACATGTGACTTAGCCCATTATTTTTCTCGTGTACAAATATTGTTACACACAAAATTTCGTTAAACTCGATCCTGCCGTTCTTTAAATATAAATAGCTTGACCCAGACCCTTTATGACCCATTAATCGAAATTTCTCGATCATGTGACCTAGCCCAATGATTTTCTCGTGCCAAAAAAATGTTGTATACAAAATTTCGTTAAAATTGATCGATATGTTCTTTAGATATAGCTTGACATGACCCATTATGACCCATCATGACCCATAAATGACTCTTATAATCGAAATCTCTCAAACATGTGAGATAGCCCATTAGTTTTCTCGTGTCAAAAGACTTTTACATACAAAATATCATTAAGACTGAGTCTACCGATCTTTAAATATAAATAGTTTGACCCAGACCCTTTATGACCCTTTAAGACCCATTAATCGAAATTTCTCGAACATGAGACCTAGCCCAATGATTTTCTCGTGCCAAAAAATGTTGTATACAAAATTTCGTTAAAATCGATCCACCTGTTCTTTAGATATAGCTTGATATGATCCATTATGACCCATCATGACCCACAAATGACCCTTATAGTCGAGATCACTCAAACATGTGATTTAGTCCATTAGTTTTCTCATGTCAAAAAACTGTTACATACAAAATTTCGTTATAATCGATCACGCCGTTCGTTAAATATAAATAGCTTGACCCAGACCCTTAATGACCCAATATGACCCATTAAAATTTTTTCTCGAATGTGTAACCTAGCCCAATGTTTTTCTCGTGCCCGAAAACCATAGAATTAAATTTTTTAGTCAAAATTGCGTGAGAAAATCTCTAGATAAAAATAGCATGACCCACAATGACCCCAAAAATGACCCACTAACCGAATTTTCTCGAACATGTTGCCTAACCCAATGGTCTTCTTGTAATCCAAAGCGATACAATATAAAATTTGGTCAAAATCGTTAGAGCCGTTTTTTAGATAAAAATGGCTTGCCCCATAATGACCCAAAAATGACCCACTAATCGAAATTTTTCGAACATGTGACCCAGCCCAATAGTTTTCTCGTACCAAAAAACGATTGGGTACAAAATTTTCTTAAAATCGATCCAACCGTTCTCTAGATATAAATAGCTTGATCTTGACCCATTATGACCCAAAATGACCCAGTAATCGAATTTCCCCGAACATGGGACCTAGCCCAATGGTCTTCTCGTGCCCGAAAATAGTAAAATCCAAATTTTTGCGAAAATCGTTAGAGCCGTTTTTGAGATAAAATTTACCTACACACACACACACAATTTTTGCTCGCATTATAGTATAAGATAATAAATAAAAAACAAATAATAAATTAGTTTTAAAAGATCATTCCATTTTTAGATTTTCCTTTCTTGCTTTTCAGTTGATTAAATATCAAACGAATTAAACATTTTTTCTGTGTTAAATAACTGCTATTTTTCTTTCCCAATCATTTAATTTTGTCTTGTATAAAGAACTTAATTTTTACCGATAGGGTATTTTCCTTTAGGGTTGCTGTGCGTTGCGCGTTTTTCGCCACGAGCGATAATTGTTGTATTCTTGACAACTCTCATTTAAAATTTTCCCTATTGCTTATTATATAACGGTTTTTTTTACCTGTACATTTTTTTGCTCGAATTGGGAATCTATTGTATGCCAAGAGACTTTCTCCTGGCGTTTGTGCAATATGAAAATTTATTCAGATTACGTTTTGTCGCAAACAAGTCAACCCGCACAATTCTTTGTTGTTGAAAATGAAAAGATATTTCTTTTAATGCTAGTGAAAGTTTGTGTATATATGTCGCATTCCTGGTGTTTCTATATGCTCATATTTCTCGTATTCTGCAAAATAAAGACAATTTAGTCTTGATGCTTATGAACTGACGTTCCTTATCAAAAGTTGCTTATATCACTTCGTTCCAGAAAAAAAAGTAAAATACGGACCTGGTGTACTCTACAATATTGAACTACGACCTCCGCCAATCACATAAAGATGGATTTTATTACATATTTTTTGAAACCTTAGGAAGACTAACAGTTCATATTTAAAATAATTAAACCTTTTTATTTAAAAAAGTTAGCTCAAATTAAAAAAACACTGTTAAAAACATAAAACTTGGAATGGGACAGGCGTTTTTGCTTAGCGTCGAAATTTTAAAGATTTATATCTCAAAACTTTTTATTGATTTTTTAGCTCACAGGCTATCATAGCATGAGAGCTTATGTGCCCGCCCGTTCTGTATGTTCGTTCGTATGTGCGTAACGCGATAACTCATGATAAAAATATCCGATCCTCTTAAAATTTTGTATGTAGGTATATCCTGACAAGGCGCTTCCCTGGTTAGTTTTTGAAGTTCATTCGATATGTATAAGAGGGGGAACGGGGGGCTCATGCCCCCCGTTAGTTGATATAAATGGGATTTTCATGCAGAATTAAGTTTTCAAAATTTAGATTAGGATCATTCTGATGAGGCGATTCCGTGGCTGTTATTAGGTGTTCATTGAATAAGTATAAATAGGGGGAACAGGGGTTCTAATGCCCCCCCCCGTTAGTTGATATAAATGGGATTTTCATGCAGAATTAAGTTTTCGTTCAAAATTTAGATTAGGATCATTCTGATGAGGCGATTCCGTGACTGCTATTAGGTGTTCATTGAATAAGTATAAATAGGGGCAACAGGGGTTCTAATGCCTCCCCCCCCCCCCGTTAGTTGATATAAATGGGATTTTCATGCAGAATTAAGTTTTCGTTCAAAATTTAGATTAGGATCATTCTGATGAGGCGATTTCGTGACTGTTATTAGGTGTTCATTAAATAAGTATAAATAGGGGGAAAAGGGGGTTCTAATGCCCCCTCCCCGTTAGTTGATATAAATGGGATTTTCATGCAGAATTAAGTTTTCGTTCAAAATTTAGATTAGGATCATTCTGATGAGGCGATTCCGTGGCTGTTATTAGGTGTTCATTGAATAAGTATAAATAGGGGGAACAGGGGTTCTAATGCCCCCCCCCCGTTAGTTGATACAAATGGGATTTTCATGCAGAATTAAGTTTTCGTTCAAAATTTAGATTAGGATCATTCTGATGAGGCGATTCCGTGACTGCTATTAGGTGTTCATTGAATAAGTATAAATAGGGGCAACAGGGGTTCTAATGCCTCCCCCCCCTCTTAATTTATATAAATAGGTTTTTCAAGCAGAATTTTCAGATTTCGTTCAAATCTCTGAATAGTTTTGGAAGTTTAATGGTTAAGTATAAAAGAAGGGGATAACTCCTTTTAAATTATATAAATGCTAAATGGGTTTTTATTAAGAATTATCTAATTTGCTCTGAATTTTGGATATAGATTTTTTATATGATAAAGCATGTCTTTGATAGTATAGGAGGTTCAATGATTAAGTATAAAAAAAGAGGAAAGGGGAGAGCTGTTTCCCCTTCTTAATTTTTTTTTTCGAACGGAATTAACCCTTGAAAATATAAGGCTTTAATGTACAATTAGTATTTGTAGCCTGTGAGCTCAATGCCATCAGTTTAACTGGGCAGTATTCTTTATTTAATTTTTCATGTTAGAAATGTTCAATATAATCTTCTTCAGCTAGTGCATAGCTGAAATCAAACTTTAAATATTAATTTATGTTTGAATTTACTTCTTTTTACTCTGGGACAGCATATGTAAGTGAAATTTGAAAATGGCCCATATATTTGAGGCGAGAAGTTCAAGCATATTGAAGCATATCTTTCAAGCATATTGAAGAATAACTTTCAAGGATATTGAAGCACATCTTTCAAGCATATTGAAGTGAAAGAAATAGATTTTTTTTCTCATTTTTCTTTAATAAAATTGTTTTTTTTTTTTTTTTTTTTTTTTTTTTTTAAATCTTTGAACGCTATTTGAAAAGTTAAATTTCGAAATAATTAATTTTAAAAGTTTTAATGTTTTATATTTGCCAATTTTAATCATGGAAAATATATATTAAAATATACTCTTTTTTTTGAAATTTTAACTTAACTAACTGATATTGACTAAAACAATTTAAACATAGTTTAGTACTTGAAATATAAAATATAATACATACTACAAATAAAAATAAAATATAATATATTCAAACAACATATTTTTGTTAGGATTTCTCTGAAATATAAATATACTTATTCAAAAACAATTTGTTTCTGAAATTCTTTCTAGTTCCATGCTTTTAATCATTTTAAACTGTGTGAGTCAGTTATTATTATTATTATTATTATTATTATTATTATTATTATTATTATTTTGGCTTGATCAAAAACTTATTTTCTTGATAAACTTCAGAAATGGAAATCTTAAATTAAAAATCAAGCATTTATTTACGGTGAGATGTTATCTTTCAAGCATATTGAAGTACAAAAATGTATTTTTTTCCTCGTTTTTCTTAAACAAAATGTATTTTTTTTTAAATCGTTGAACGCTATTCGAAAAGCTAAGCTTCGAAAATTATAAATTTAGAAGTTTTAAAATTTGCCGATTTTAATCATGGAAAATATAATTTAAAATTTATTCTTTTTTTTAATTTAACTTGTGACGTGCTTTGGGGCGTCACCAGTCACGTGTCTGTCAAATGATAACATAGTCTAAATAAAGTTAAAACCCAACACTTTTATTTACTGTATTTGGGAAATAGGTAGTGGAGCCAAAGTTCAATATTTCTGACAACTAAACACAATACTATGAGATTAAACTGTAACTCATACTCACATTTACGACTAGGTCCAGCTCAGAGCACTAATATCCGGCTCTTGTTTTCAGGTCACGGTCTAATCTCACTTTAACCTGTAAGAAAACAGACCGTGGCTGCACAAAATCTTTCATTCTCAAACACTCACAGTACTATCTAACTCTTACCCGACTTGATTGCTGAGACTCCGTTGCCTTCAACTCTTAGGCAACCCTTAGCTTAAAGACTCTTAGGCTATCCCGGCTCACCACGCCACACAACACTTTGCTGGCTCCTCTCGCCACACAACATTTTCCAAGCTCTTTTCGTAAAACAACACTTCGCTGTCTCGCCTCGCCACAACACACTTTGCTGGCTCCTCTCGCCACACAACACACACACCTACTCCAACTCACAGCTTTTATACATTGCAAACTGAAGACAGAGCTAGAAAATTGCATAAAACTCATAACCGCTGTTAACTGTAGACCGTGGGCGCCACACACACTCCGGAAAGTTAAAGTTGCATAAAGGATAGATGTCGATTTTGTGTCACACATGTTAGAACATTGACGTCACGATCTCACACAAAATACTATAGTGCCTTTATTACAAAGGGCCATTCCCTCACAAACTTATCTAATTGATATTGACTAAAACAATTTTTTTTACAAATTTTTTTTACAATAAAAGAGGGGTGATAGTACACATCAAGACAAACAATATTAAATAGGAGACCAAGGGTCCAAAACGTTATCCTAAGGAAATAGCCGCCACTAAAGTTTAGGGACCAAAATTTCAAATAAACATAAAAAACGGAAAAATCGGTCGATTGATTTGCAGTTTTCACTAAAATTATTCTTTATGTCGGCATTTTCTTGAAATTAAATTATAAACATAAATTTCAAAAAATGCCGATAGAGGACGCTTTAGACTTTGGAGTAACGAACAACTATTTTTTGCATCTCAATAAATGTTTTCGTAAGCTTAGACTCAAACTTAAATTTTGAGCTCAAAATCTGTAGTTGGGAGTGGTTAAGTAACACAAACTGAGCTGTGTTCAGAGGGTTCAAATTTCAATTGATTATAAAAAACGGAAAAATTGGTCGATTGATTTGCGGTTTTCACTAAAACTATTCTTTATTTAGGTATTTTCGTGAAAATAAATTATTGAGATAAATTTCAAAAAATGCCGATAGAGGGTGCTTTAGACTTTGGAGTAACGAAACACTCTTTTTTGGCGTTATTTTTTGCATCTTATTAAATGCTTTCGTAAGCTTAGACTTGAACTTAAATTTTGAGCTCAAAATCTGAATAGCTGGGAGTCGTTAAGTAGACAAACTTAGCTATGTTCAGAGGGTTCAAATTTCAAATAATTGTAAAAAACGGAAAAAATTGGTCGATTCGTTTGCTGTTTTTGCTAAAACTAATTTTTAAATCAGCAGTTTTCTTGATCAATCAGTGTTTTCTTGAAAATAATTTTTAAAGATAAATTTCAAAAAATGCCGATAGAGGGAACCTTAGACTTTGGAGTAGCGTACAACTATTTTTAACTGTTATTTTTTTAATCTCATTAAATGCTTTCAAATGCATAGACTTAAATTTTGGGCTGAAATTCTGAATCGTTGGGAGTGTTTAAGTAGCGAAAAATTTACTTGTGTTCGAGGAGGAAAGAGGGTTAAATTTCAACTCCTGAACACACTTTAGTTTGCGCTTCTTAACTCCTCATAACGATTCAGGATTTGAGCTCAAAATTTAAGTTTAAATCTAAGCTTCCGAGAACATTTAAAATGCTTTTGCAAGCATTTAATTAGAACCAAAAAATAATGGTTAAAATGAATTGTTGGTTACTCTGAAGTTTAAGGCGCCCTCTGACGGAATTTTTTTAGATTTATCTGTAAAAATTATTTTCAAGAAGATACTGACTTAAAGAATAGTTTTTTTTAAACCGCAAACGAATCGACCAATTTTTCCATTTTCTATAATTACTTTAAATTTGAACCTCCCCCTCCCCCTTGAACACAGTTCAGTTTGTGCTACTTAACCATTCCCTACTATTCAGATTTTGAGCTCAAAATTTAAGTTTAAGTCTAAGCTTCCGAAATCATTTAAAGAGATGCAAACAATTCGGCAAAAAATAGTTGTCCTTTACTCCAAAGTCTAAAGCGCCCTCTATCGGCATTTTTTGATATTTATTTTCACAAAAATACCTAAATAAAGAATAGTTTTAGTGAAAACCGCAAATCAATCGACCAATTTTTCCGTTTTTTATAATCATTTGAAATTTGAACCCTCTGAACACAGCTCAGTTTGTGTTACTTAACCACTCCCAACTACAGATTTTGAGCTCAAAATTTAAGTTTGAGTGTAAACTTACGAAAACATTTAATGAGATGCAAAACATACCGGCAAAAAATATTTGTTCGTTACTCCAAAGTCTAAAGCGCCCTCTATCGGCATTTTTTTGAAATTTATCTTTATAGTTTAATTTCAAGAAAATGCCGACATAAAGAATAATTTTAGTGAAAACCGCAAATCAATCGACCGATTTTTCCGTTTTTTATGTTTATTTGAAATTTTGGTCCCTAAACTTTAATGGCGGCTATCTCCTTAAGAAAACGTTTTGAACCCTTGGTCTCCTATTTAATATTGTTTGTCTTGATGTGTACTGTCACCCCTCTTTTATTGTAAAAAAATTTTGGAATCACCCTGTATATCCGATCTTTTTATTTGTTCTCAGATAAAAGTATTATAGTAATTTCGTATTATTTCTGTGCGATTTCAATAAATTTATTTATTGTTTAAACCACCAAACTTGAAAACAACTGCATATCTAGATTCTTTTGTTGATAAGAATTACAAATACCACACCCAATAGATCCCCGATTAAATATTTCCTTAAACTAATAGATTTAAATATAAATTAAGTATGTTTCTGCAAGATATATCTAGGGTTGAGATTTCCGCGTTTTTGGACACCGGTATTTTATTGCAGAAAATATTATTTTATTTAATCTGAATATTTTTGCGATTTAACTCAACAACATTTTGTCTAAGATAATACTGGTGTGGAAAAACGCGGAAATCTCATCCCTAGATATATCCTCGCATCCATAGTCTCCGATTTCACAAGTGCGAAATAGACAATCAAAAGTGTTCATACTATTAATTTTAAAAAAAGGGTTTTATTTATCTAATTGAATCACTGAATTGATGTAAGAGGAAAATAACGTTTTAACCCTTCGAACTCCGGCGTCTCTTACACAACGTTTATTTGGACAGCATCACTTTTTTAAAAGAAGTTTCCTTTAAGTACACAATTTCAAAAATACTCTGATTAAATAAGGCAAATTTTATTTTCCTTTATTACTGAGGACAAAAACGAATTTTGCAAGGAAAGATGATGTTTCCGCAGCGGAGACAACTGACTGCCAAGGGTTAAAATTAGTGGTTGATGTTTGTCTGACTTGCCTCTTTGCCTAAATTAAATCTGAGCCAATACATGTATCTGAAATTACATTTCGGTTCCAACACAAATTCTGATTCTTTTTTTGACACAAACTTACTTGACTTTTACAGAGTGTGATTTCGAATCTTTCTAACCTATTTATATATTACATAAATTTAAAAATTTATGCGAGTATGATATTTTTGCGACCTAACTTCTCATTTAAGAGAAGTAAACTTATCAATCCTAATAACTATTTTATTAATCTATGATTTATTACATTGTTAGGTATATATTTTTATAGAATGAAGAATTTTCGATGAAATTTCTTTCAATATGAAGTCAAGTTTTTCTCAAGACTCAATGAAATAAATGTATATGCTATTTTTCTAGTAAGTCAGACTTAATTTTACATTATAGAACTAGAGAATTGCGGAAAAATTAGTAATCGTTTTTGTAATTCATAATCCAAAAATACATCGATGAATGCATATTTGAGGTATGAAATTTTTAATAAACATTATCAGTAAAAAACTATTGTTTCTGTAAGTGTAGATTGTTCCATAAATGGATGTATCTGCATATTTTAATTAACTTGATCACAGATTAAAAATCTTTTCAATAAATATATTTTTGATACCAGAAATTATGTAAAATGTACTCAAATATAATAAACTAAATTGTGCAATTCCTTGTATTGTTGGTATTGTGGTCTTGTTCACATAATTAAGCTATTTTTATAGATAGCTTTTGATTTACATCAGTGTTTTAATATAGATTTTCCGAAAAATTAAATACCAGCAGACATTTCAGATTTCGTCTCATTTCTAGAAGTTTCCATATGGAATAACGAAAAGTGAGAAAGTCCTCTTTTAGGTATATCAAGGGGCATAAAATCTCGGTCAAGATCGTTAATGGCCAAAATAGGACCAAGGGGGTGGAAATAGGGAAAGTTTTTCTGAAAACGGAATAAAACCTATAACTTCTTAATTAAAACATACATCTAATTAGTTAAAAGTTTATATCCTCTTCAGACCTGGTGTATCCTATAGGATACACATCTTTATAATTTTGTTTTCACATATATAAATACTATTAAAAAAAGAGAAATTAGTGTGAATGGAGCCTAAGGGATAGCAGAAATAAAGAAAATAGCAATTTGTCTCTCGTAGTGCTTTTTCAGTGAGTTACATGATATGCAAAAATGGCTTGCAGCAGAAATGCACGAAATGTACAAAAAAAAAGAAAAGTAAAAATTTTCACTGTGTGTTAAGATACCATTTGTAGACTCCATTAGTAATACAAATTATTAAATATGTGTTTGTTTGATCTTTTTCTATGTTTTTACAATGCAGAAAAGTAAAATTTAATTTAAAATAACCTAAGAAATTGTTAATTATGTACAAAAATAAATTTTAATTATTTCGTTGTTCAATCTTTCTTAGTTATTAATTAATTAATGTAAATCCATAGCTGAAATTAATAAAAGTAGATCAATAAACCCTCGGGTCTGAAGAGGATATAACTTCTAAAAAATTTAACCAAAAGTTTATGCATGAAAGATTTTTGATAAAATTTAATATGGCCTCAAGTGGCAAAAAAAAGGGTTTTTTGAGGGGGGGGGGGGGAATCACAATTTCATCAATTCTCAAGACATCAAATTCAATTAATTATAAATTTTATTAATATTATTTAAAACTTTTGTTTATACAAGTATTTTATAGGAGCAACTCTTATTGCTAGTCTCCTAAATGGTCCACGAACTGAATACCAATATTTAATAACAGAAAATCCCATAGTAGGCTTTTACAGCATTTGTACTAAGACTAACCTCCGAAGGCGGATTCCTCCGCCTGGAAAGGAAAAAATACAGTTAAAGAAATGAGGAATTACCAGTTTTATCTTATCGGAAATACTTGAAATAATATAAATACATTAAACAAGGATAATTTCTGTTTAACAAAATACTGGTATGTACTACCTTTTTTTATTGTATTTTTCGCTGACCACTCGCCATCCTGATTACAATAATGCCATGCGCGAATTAATTGCTCAATTAGTTTAACTTTGTTTGTTAATATAGTTTTGTTAATTCTGGTACGCGAGTTAACAACATAGCAAAAACAACCATAATAATAATGCAATACATATTAATAATACTTTATACAGTGGACTCTCTCTATTCCGAACACTCATAGGACCGACTAAAAATGTTCAGATTATGGGGGTGTTCAGTGTAGAGGGAGAATTGGAAATGCATTTCTATGTATTTAATTTGCAGTCGTTATAAAACATTTAGCATGGTTAGTCATACCATTGTGCAATGCTAAACTAAATTTAGTCAATTTTGTACTGTACCATCTTATTTTTTTATTTTATAAGTTTTTTTTACAAAACATACTTTTACATTACAAAACACCTCTTAAAAACATAATCAGTATATGACTTAAACAAATAATTTTAGTCTGTTTTTAAATTGTATGTGCTCATGCAATGTACATGTTAAATGGCTGTTTAAGAAGTGGAAAAGCTTTGAGGTGATGTTCAGACACATAGTTCAACTGGTTTTGAATGAATTTCTTAGTCATATTGCTTGATTGTAATCATCGTTCGTCTTATTTCTTCAGTCTCTTCTGGATCTGCTTCTCCTTCACTGTTCTCTTCCTCTTCAACAATGTTGTTCTTGCAAACCATGAGGATTTCATCGGTTTCGAGATAAGTTCCAAGTTCTGTTTCAGTATGAAACTTCTGTAGAATTGATCCCAAGTCACTCACAGGCTGTTGCTTCTTGATCCTGTATTCTTGTTTGCCGATTCTCACATAGGAATCCAACTTTATGGAAGCATCTTTAGATGTTATAGGAGGTTTAATTTATGCTGTTGATATCCGATAAACAGCATCCATGATGTTAACCCTTCTGCCAAATTAGCCGTCTCCATCACCGCGACGATTTTTTCAGAAAATAGATTTGTTAGTAAGTTTTAATGGTCTTGATTACTCTTTGATCCAGTGGTTGGATTATAGAAGTAGAGTTTGGTAATAGGAACTTCAAGGTTATATTGCTCAGCTGCATGTTTGTAAATCTGGTATTAACAACAACAATTTTTTTCTTCTTTTCTCTCTTCATTATCTCGTTAATTCTCTCGAACCACTATGAGAAAATTGTGAATACCATCTAGACTTTCCGATTTGATTTTCAGTGTGTAGGCAATGATGCGATCTTCACATTTTTTACATGTTTTCTGATCACAAGTGATTTGAGCTTCTCATCTACAGAGCATAAAGGCAAATCTTTCTTTTGGCATTTTCCCATCTATGCAATTTTCGCTTCTCTTTGCTTAAGTTTTGTTTGGAAGAGCTTTGATAAACAGGTCGCTTTCTTCAGCATTGAAAATATTTGGTGTATCGAAATATTTCATTATGTTCAGGAGTTTTATTTTCTATTCTTCCACAGTGTCGATATTTACATTTGCAGCTTCACCACTGATTATTTTGAATTCGATGTTATGTTAAATTTTGAAATGAGCCAACAATCCTTACGATGCCTTTATTTCTGCAATTTTCTGAAAAATCTGAAGTAGGAGTCCAGTGACAGGATGATTCTTCGTTCCCATTTGACAAAAAAATATTCCGAACATTAATGTTTATGTTCTTGTTTCCCATTTTCTATTCCAAAATTCTATACTTATTTGAATTCGTTAAACATTTTTATTATTCTGCAACAAGTTTCGTTGAATTTCCATGATGCGAGAATTTCCTGAATTCCGATTCCAAACACATGTTCAGTTTACAGAGAGGTAAAGTAAATTTGGGGATCGAAAGTAGCGTTCATAATAGCGGAATGTTCAGATTAGAGAGTGTTCAGAATACAGAGAGTTTATCTTAAGTCTATGGAGTGTCGCCGGGACCATCGAAATGTGTTCATAATACCGGAGTGTTCAGATTAGAGAGTGTTCAGATAGAGAGAGCCCACTGTATATTGATAATAAAAGACAGAAGTCAGACAAAATAAATATAAATATATTAGCAAGTAATGATATTTTTTTTATAATTTTGAATGGTAGTAGTTGCATGTAAGGGAATGGTATTATATAGGTTTTACAATGTGTTTTAAATTTATGGTTGAATTATTGCTTTAATTTTATGACCGAATTTAATAAAACCATCTTTAAAATATGTGTTTAAAAATTCAATAAGTTTTGGGTAAAAAAATTAATATCCTTGAGTTCCATCATTATGGTCGTTTTCAGTCACCTAGCTGTGTTTAAAAGGTATTAAAGACAAGTTGGTGATAGTCCTCTCTCCTTCCCCCCCCCCAAAAAAAAAATTAAAATAAAAAGTGTGTTAAATAGTTGCGTTGAATCGGGGATGAGATTTCCGCTTTTTTGCACACCAGTAAAATCTTAGAGAAAATGCTATATTATTAAATCGGAACATTTTCGCGATTTCAAATAACAACATTTTCTTTAAGATTTTACTGGTGTCCAAAAAAGCGGAAATCTCATCCCTAGTTGAATAATACCATTTTATGTATAGGAATTTGTGGCGTGTATAAAAATATATAATCATAAATAGGGCTAAACGAAACAATACAGAAGCATTATAGCCATGAGTGCACGTTGCTGAAAGTGAAATTTAAACTATGTCATGCATTATCTAGCTGAATTATGTTTCGGTATATTGTGTGGTACATATGAAAATCTATAGATCCTACATAGCGTTAGACAAATAAATTTAAATGCCTTACTGATTTTTGGTGGAAACTGATCAATTTTAATTTTAGGCAACATCCTGCGTTGCAGTTTTTCTTACTGTCGTATTTTTGATTCCTATGACAGTAAGCTTATTTCAGGTTCGTAAAATCAAGTCCAATCATCATAAGAAAAGATTTAGTTATGATAAATGTTGTTCATGATCTGTAGAATATACATCGTTTTCTTTCTTGTCAATAAATAATTATTATACACAACGTTCACTTACTCCTTGGAGTTTCCAAGAACTCTGGCAACACTATTAAAATAAGAATATTTATGTTTAAGTTTTAAAGAATTTATAAACACTACTTTCTTTCACCGATTTTACAATATTTTTCTGCTGTGAAAGGATTTGAAAATATGCTTAAAATTTACTGGTAGAACTACGCGAACCCTGTATACAGGAATTTTCTTTCTCAACAAAATGTTGTTTAGTGATAACTTCCGCAATTCAGGATACTTCCAGAAGACATCGGTAGAAATATAGGGTAGTTGTTATCCTGTTGGATCTGTGTTGAGTTCGTTCTGATAGATAAATATTGAGGAAACTTGTGATATACATTAACCCTTTAACGTTCATTGGTTTCGCCACGAAACCACAAAATTTTAATTCCGATATGCAACACTGACACCGGTATTTTTATCTAAAAATATGCCTTTTATTATGTGTGTGAAAAATCACGTTTTCTTATTTAGAAATATATTTGTTCGTAATTACCGGTGTCAGTCATTTATTTTAACATCTCAGCAATGAAAATGCTATGATCGTTAAAGGGGTAACCACTTAACTGATCAATACTTTTGAAAAAACTTTTAAATAATGCCTATTTTTTCATATATTTTATAGAATTTTTAATCTTTTATCATTGTTTTTTCAGAACAGATATTTTTGCCTAATGGCGTCAGAAAAATGCTCAGTTTAGATAACACAAAATTTACAATAAATATTTACTGGTGGGTATCGTAATTGGAATTTGGATGCCCGTATCACGTATGGACAAATCAAGATTGGCAAAAACACGTTGCCCGTATGACATACGGATAAATCACGTACGTAAGCAATTAAATAATCAATGGGAAAAAGAAATTTACAATAAAAATAGTTTAATTTTCGATCGATTGATGCCTATATTCACCACTGGAGGGAGGAGGAAATAAAAGCGTGTTACAAGTTAAACTCGAAGTGTGTCGTTAAAGCGAAGTGTTCGTCTCGAAGCGTGTTACAAGTCGAAGAAAATGCAGTAATTTGTCATGAAAAGATGTTGTATCATCTTACTTAGCAAAAACCTAGTGCTAAATACAGGTGCTGGGTTCGAACCCAATCGCGGCTGTCGGCCTTACCGTTCGGAGTTTTCCGTGGTTTTCTTCGAACCTTGCGTAAATACGGGTTAGGTTCCCTTAGAAAGACCCCCACGGAGGGCACTCCCCCTGGTCCTATATCCCATTAGCGTAGATAATCGGACGACAAAAATCAACCAACCAACCTAGTGCTAAATAAGGTGGTGCGTAATATTTCATGATAAATTATAGCCTTTTGTCATAGAGCAACGTCACTAGTAATGCTCGTTTTTTTCTTCTCCGCCCTATAGAGGCGGAAACCACCATCTATCTACCGAAAAATAAACTATTTTTATTGTAATTTTTTTCCCATGGACCATTTAATGTATTTCCCAAGTTTCATCGATATCTGTCCACCAAAACAGACTCAACATAGCTTCAAAAAGGGTAACTTTAACTATAACCACCCTGAATATCGTCGGTATTATATAAAGCTATTCAATATGAAAATATTGTTGCAAAACATCTAAATTTTTAAGATTCAGATTTTTTTTCATTGGCACCACTTTTTAGCTCACAGGCTATCATAGCCTGAGAGCTTATGTGCCCGCCCGTTCTGTATGTACGTTCGTACGTGTGTAACCCGATAACTCATGTTAAAAATATCGGATCCACTTGAAATTTTGTATATAGGTATATCCTGATAAGGCGCTTCCCTGATTAGTTTTTGGAGTTCATTCGATATGTATAAGAGGGGGAACGGGGGGGGGCTCATGCCCTTCCCCTTAATTGATTTAATGGATTTTTCATGCAGAATTAACAGTTTTTGTTCAAAATTTAGATATAGGATCATTTTGATGAGGCAATTTCGTGACTGTTATTAGGTGTTCATTGAATAATTATAAACAGAAGGAACGGGAGTTCTAATGCCCGTCCTCTTTATTGATATAACCCTTTCCGGCGCAGACAATTTCCAATCGTAAAATGAGAAATTTTTGACTGACACCGGAATTTACAAAATACTTTTTTAGAAATTAAGAATTCCCATATTTAAGCTGTCATTGTAAAAGTAAAATCTTACTAAAATATTATTGGTGCCGTTTGTAATTTTGGAATTAAAATTAGGTGTTGCCGGAGTGGTAACACTGCGCTGGAAAGGGTTAAAGGGGTTTTTCAAGCAAAATTGTTAGATTTCGTTCAAATCTCTGAATAGTTTTGGAAGTTTAATGGTTAAGTATAAAAGAGGGGGATAGCTCCTCTTAAATTATATAAATGTTAAATGGGTTTTTATTAAGAATTATTCGATTTGCTCTGAATTTTGGATATAGATTTTTTTATATGATAAAGCATCTTTTTGATAGTTTAGGAGGTTCAATGAAAAAAAGGGGAAAGGGGAGAGCTGTTTCTCTTTCTTAATTTTTTTCCAACGGAATTAACCCTTGAAAATACAAGGCTGTAATGTACAATTAGTATGCGTAGCCTGTGCGCTCAATGCCATCAGTATAACTGGGCAATATTCTTTTTATTTGAAATTGTAAAATTTGCCTCATCTAATGACAGATTAATTACGGCGAATGCAAGAGGGGATTTCGGCATTTCAGAAAAATCGCGTCAATTAATCTATCAGGGACTCCGTTTGCAGTCTGCAAAGAGGTGATTTGAATTCACAAATTTCCAACTGGCAAAAGTAATGTTTTAATACAATTTCGATCGCATAGCATACCTGAAGAAAAGCTTTAGATTACTTTTAAATAAATTTACTCGTAAATTTCGGTGTGAATTAAATATTTATACATTTGGGGAGGGGGGGGGGCAAAAATGTGTTGCCTCCAAAAAGTGTTAAGAAATCTCAATATAAAAAAGTAACTCAGTAGCAAAACTGGTTTCTTATTAAATACTTTGACATGGTTCTGACGATATACAATAAGAGACCTGTTTTTTTAGCACTTTTACATTACTTAATAGATAATGTTAACATTTTTATATAGTACGTGGGCTGTTTTAAGTAACGGCCGTTTGAAAATAAAAACTTTCAAAAATTAAGTTTATCTTCAGATTCTACATATATCATTGAATTAATGATCGTCACTAGAACGTCTAACTGAGCGATATTTAAATTAATGAGATTTAAAGTTGATTCGGTTACAACTAAAATAATTAAAAAAAAACAACAAATTTTTGTACCGAAACACTTTTACACTAACTTATGTAGAATAAGTTAAGAAACAATCATTAAATGTCTGCCATATATAAAAGGGCACACACAAATAGATATCCCAAATTTACAGGGCTATTAAAACAAAAGAAAGAAAGAAAAACTTTGTTGGTCATCGGAAATAAAAAATAAGTAGGAAAATAGTTAAAAGTTTACAAATATGTCATTAGATCGACGAGTATCCCAGGAACTTGCTCTTTATAAATGGCCTCCTAACATCCCTGATATAACTCCATAAGATTTTTTTTGTGGATCTTCTTCGAAGTTCAGGTGTTTGTTCCACTTCTATCAACCAACATTGATGAACTTCGGATACGCATAACTGCAACGTTTGAAAGTATTACACCGAACATACTGAAAAATGTCTGGGATGAATCGTCTTTATATTGGTCTTGTTTCTGGAGAGGTTCACACTAAATTCTTGTAACTGTATTGAATTTAAACTTTTAACTGTCATTTTTGATTTCCAATTAACAGCATAGTTCTACTTTTTTTTTTGCTTTTTTTTAATATGTCTGTCAAATTCGGATATCAATTTATATACATACTGTATATTTAAAATTACTTTAAACATAAAATATGATTTAGGTTTTGATATTGAGTTTACAACAATAAATTATTATACAAAAACAAATGTTCACTATTTCTCACATCACAAAAAATTAGAAAAAATACTAGAATTTTTTTCTTGAGAATGTTTTCACTGAGTGTTCATAAGAGGAGTTAAACAAATAATTTTTTATGAAATTTTCAGTTTAGCTTGAAGTCCTAAAGCATCACGTTCAGTTTTGTGTAAATAATGTCTGCTTTTTAGTACTTTCAGCTCAAATTTATGTTTTATACGTGCTTGCGAGAATAGCAGACCCTGCCCAGAGGTATAGAGAATATTTAAAATTATTGATCCAAGTATTTTATGTCATATGTTAATGCCAGAGGGTCACATACTTTCAGACGTAAAAATATTTATGAAAGAGTATTCATTTTTCTTTTATAAAAATATTTTCTGTGTTGTTTTTACATCACTCCCATTTGGTACTCTTTTGGGACACAACTTTTATTTAAAGAAAAATTTTATTATAAAATTTCGTAGAAACATACAAGGAAGAGAGTTTTTCTCGAAATTGTTGCAGAAATCTTTCACGAATTTCTTTTAAAAAATTGCTGGTATTCGAAAGGTGGTCCAGTGAGAGCCTTGTTATAGTTATATATTAAGATGATTAATACAGGATATCGATAATTGGAGGAATAGATCTCGGTATGGAAAAATAAGCTAGTGTTACCTTGCATGAGTAATAACATTATTTATGTTATTGTTACATTTTCTGGTACAAATTAATTTTCCCAAACGAACAGGACTTTTCGAATGACCTATTACTTTTAACTGTATTGAATTTAAACATTTAACTTTATTTTTTGATTTCCGATAACAAATGTTTACTGTTTTTTATGCCAAATAAATCAGAAAAAAAATATTGAAAAAATTTTTCTTGAAAATGTTTTTGATGAATGTACATTAGAGAGTTAAACAAATAATTTTTTATGAAATTTGCAGTTCAGCCTCAAGTCCTGAAGCATCACGTTCAGTTTTGTGTAAACATTGTTTGCTTTTTAATATTTTGAGCTCAGATTTATGTTTTATACTTGCTTGCGAAAATAAAAGATCCTGCCGAGAGGTATAAAGAATACTTGAAACTATTGCTCCAAGTACTTTGCAACGTTACACACACGTTGGGTGTCATTTGTAACGTTTGGTTGGTCGTGGTAGGCGGTTAAATGCAGACATACTCAGTAATTAAGATAATAAAACACAGTTTATTAAAATGATAAGGGCTCAGGAGAAGTGGAGCAAGTCTTAATTTTCCACAACTGAGAATACTACGAAAAAGCTAAACGCATACTCAGAGGCTCCAAACTAGCTCAATCGTGGCACCTTCTAATACTTCTCACTATCTCTTGGCTGAGCTGCTAGATAAAACTTAATTAGACAGCCCGTGGCTGTGTGTAATTCTTTATTCACTTTCAAATAATCCAAACGTAATTACTATGAAATTTCTTACCACGGCCAACTCTCAAATCGAATACCGAAACTCCTTTACAACTCACTGGAGGCTCGCTGCTACTTTCAATCTGCTAGCACTCCGCTGACTAATATCTCCAGAACGTTCGGCTGGCTAATCGCCAGTGATTCACTCGCTGGCTAATGCCAGAGATACTTCGCTGAGTAATATCGCTAGACACGCTCACTCCTGGCTGGCTAATGCCAGAGACCCTCATACGCTGGCTAACGCCAGAGATACTCTCAACACACTCAAACTCCAAGCTTTTATAAGCTGCAAACTGAGATACTTCACATTAACATATTACTAATAACCGCGAGCTAACTGCAGAACCCGAAAGAGACACACACACACTAGAAAGTTAAAGTAAAAGAGAGGATAGATGTCGCTTTTACGCTGACACATGTTAAATTATTGACGTCACGATCTCAGAAATACTAGACTGCCTTTATGACAAAGGTCACTTCCTCACAACTTTATGTCATAGGTTAATGCCAGAGGGTCACATATATTCAGACATAAAAATATTAATAAAAGAACATTCCTTTTTCTTTTATAAAAATATTTTTAGAGTTGTTTTTACATGGCTCCTACTTCGTCAACTTTTGGGACATCACTTTTATTTAAAGTAAAATTTTATTTACAAATTTCATAGAAACATACCTAGAAAATAGTCCTTTTTTTTTTTTTTTTTTTTTTTTTTTTTTTTTTTTTTTTTTGAATTGTTGCAAAAATCTTCCACGAATTTCTTTAACCCATTAATGCCCAAATTATTTTCTTCATTAAAAATGAAATTTTGGGTTTCCCACCATTTTTAAAAGACGAATAACTTTTATCTTAATTTATTGAGGAATTTGTCTCGTGAAAAATATTGCTTATTTATCTTTGTATTTACTGGTGTGAAAAGTGCGTTATTGCCTTTTTTATAATCGTCTCTAAAAAAGGACGCTAGGCAGTAATGGGTTAAAAAATATATTGTTTTTCAAAAAGCGAACCAGTGGGAGCCTTGTTTTAGTTATTAATAACTGTGATAAATACAGAATATCTAAAATTGGAGGAATGGATTTTACTAAGGAAAAATAAGCAATAGTTAACACTCTTTATGTATTCTTGCATGAGTAATGAAACTATGTATATTATCCTTACATTTTCCGGTATGAGTTAATTTTCCCAATTACATATGACATATTGAACGAGACATTACTTTTAACAGTTATTTCTTGCTTTCCGATAAACAACAGGTTTCTATTTTTTGTTATATCTTTTAATAGGTCAATAAAATTCGGATAGTAACTTAGATACACAGTGTATATTAAAAATTACTTTTATCACAAAATATGATTTACGTTTTGATATTGAATTTACAACAATTAAAAAATTATACAAAAACAAATGTTTAATATTTTTTGTACTAAATAAAATTCGAAAACAAATAATGCAAAACTTTTTCTTGAAAATGTTTCCGCTGAGTGTATATTAGAGTGTTAAACAAACAAACTTTTATGAAATTTCCAGTTCAGCCTGAAGTCCTAAAGCATCACTTCAGTTATATGTAAACATTGTTTGCTTTTTAGTACTTTCAGTTGAGATTTATGTTTTATACGTACCTGTGAGAATAAAAGAACCTGCCCAGAGGTATAGGGAATATTTGAAAATATTGATCCAGGTACTTTATGTCATAGGTTAAAGCCATAGGTCACATATTTTCAGACATAAAAAATTTTTATAATTTTTTTATAATATTTTTTATTTCTAATAATTTTATTTTTCTTTTATAAAAATATTTTCTATAAATAAAAATATTTTTTGTTTTTTCACTTGGTCCATTTTTAGGACACTACTTTTATTTAAAGAAAAAATTTATTTTTAAATTTCATAGGGAATTGTTGCAAAAATCTTCCACGAATTTCTTTAGAAAAAATATTGGTTTTCAAAAAGCGAACTATTCGGAGACTTGTTATAGCTATAGATAACTGTGATAGGTACAGGATATCTAAGGACTAGTATGTGATATGGAAAAATGAGGCAATTGTTAAAACTGCTTATGTAGTCTCACATGAATAATAAAATACTTAAGTTATCATTACATTTTCCGGTACAAGTTAATTTTCCCAAATGCACAGTACATTTTGAACGATCCATTACTTTTAACTGTTATTTTTTGCTTTCCGATAAACAATAGGATTCTACTTTTTTTTTTTTGCTATCTTTTAATAGGCCAATAAAATTCGGATAGTAACTTAGGTACACTCCGTATATGAAAAATTACTTTAATCAAAAAATATGATTTAAGTTTTGATTTTGAATTCACAACAATTAGAAAATTATACAAAAACAAATGTTTACTATTTTTCGTACGAAATAAAATGCAATAACAAATAATTCAAAACTTTTTTCTTGAAATGTTTTCGGTTAGTGTACATCAGACAGTTAAACAAAACAAATTTTTATGAATTTTCCCCTTCAACCAGAAGTTCAGTTTTCAAGTTCAGTTTCAAGTTCAAGTTCAGTTTTGTCATTTTGTGTGAACATGATTTGCTTTTTAGTACTTTCAGCTCAGATTTATGTTTTTTACGTGTTTGAGAAAATAAAAGAATCTACCCAGAGGTATAGGGAATACTTAAAAATATTGATACAACTACTGTATGTCACAGGTTAATGCCAGAGGGTCACATATTTTCAGACATAAAAATATTTATAAAAGAACATTCATTTTTATTTTGTAAAAATATTTTCAGTGTTGTTTTAACAAGACTCCCACTTGGTCCACTTTTGGGACACTACTTTTATTTAACAGAAAAAATTGTTTATAAATTTTGTAGAAACATACGAGAAGGAGAGTTTCTCTTGGAATTGTTGCAAAAATCTTCCACGAATTTCTTTAAAAAAAAAAATTATTGGTTTTCAAAAAGCGAACCAGTGGGAGCCTTGTTTTAATGATACATAAATGTAATCGATACAGGATATCGATAATTGGAAAAATAGATTTTGATATGGAAAAAGAAGCAATTAACAATTTTTATGTATCCTTGCATGAGTAATATAACTAATTATGTTTTCCTTACATTTTCCGGTTCGAGTTAATTTTACCAAATGCACAGGACATAATGAACGACCCATTACTTTTAACCGTTACTTTTTGCTTTCCGAGAAACAACAGGGTAAATAAGCAAGAGTAAACACCTTCTTTTTTGTTTGCTATCTTTTAACAGGGCAATAAATTTCGAATAGTAACTTAGATACACTCTACATGGATACAAACTCTTCCGACTTTTTCGCCTAGAAAAACTCAATAGATTTTTTTTCTTATTTAATTGGCAGAATACGGAGATTTGAAATGGTAAAATTTTCTATAAAATTTTTCCGGGCCAAAAAAGCAGAAGATGTTGATTGCTATGACTCTGTATATTAAAAAATTACTTTAATCATAAAATATGTTTTAAGTTTTGATATTGAATTTACAACAATCATAAAATTATACAAAAACAAATGTTTACTATTTATCGTACCAAATAAAATGCGAAATCAAATAATTTCTTGAAAATGTTGCAAAACTTTTTCTTCAAAGTGTTTTCGCTGAGTGTACATGAGAGTTAAACAAATATTTTTTTATGAAATTTTCAGTTCAGCCTACAGTCTTAACCCTTTAACGTTCATTGGTTTCGCCACGAAACCACAAAATTTTAATTCCGATATGCAACACTGACACCGGTATTTTTATCTAGAAATATCCCTTTTATTATGTATGTGAAAAATCACGTTTCCTTATTTAGAAGTATATTTGTTCTTAATTACCGGTGTCAATCATTTATTTCGACATCTTAGCAATGAAAATGCTTTGGTCGTTAAAGGGTTAAAGCATCACGTTCAGATTTGTGTAAACATTGTTTTCTTTTTAGTACTTTCAGCTCAGCTTTATATTTTATACATGATTGCGAGAATAATAGATCCAGCCCAGAGGAAAAGAGAATATTTAAAACTATTGATCCAAGTACTTTATGCCATAGATTAATGCCAGAGGGTCACATACTTTCAGCCATAAAAATATTTATAAAAGAACCTTCATTTTTCTTTTATAAAAATATTTTCTGCGTTATTTTTACACGACTCCCACTTGATCCGCTTTTTGAACACCTCTTTTATTTAAAGAAAAATTTTATTTATAAATTTCATAAAACATACAAGGAGCAGAGTTTTTCTTGGAATTGTTGCCAAAATCTTCCATGAATTTCGTTAAGAAAAATTATTGGTTTTCAAAAACCGTGCTGGTGGAAGCCCTGTTTTAGATTATAGCTAACTGCGATAGCTACATTACAAAAAGTTGGAGTAATAGAATTTGATATGGGAAAATAAACAAGTAATAACACTGTTAACAGACGCTTGCATGAGTAATAACACTATTTATGTTATTCTTGTATTTTCCGGTGAGAATTGATTTTCCTAAATGGACACGACTTTTCGAACGACCCATTACTTTTAATTATATTGAATTAAAACTTTTAACTGTTATTTTTTGATTTCCGATAAACAATAAGGTTCTAGCTTTTTTTGCTATTTTTTTAATAGGCCTGTAAATTTCGGATAGTAACTTATATACACTCTGTATATTTAAAATTACTCAATCATAAAATATGATTTAGGTTTTTATATTGAACTTACAACAATTAAAAAATTATGCAAAACCAAATGTTCACTGTGTTTTGTACCAAATCAAATGAGAAAACAAAATAATGCAAAAATTTTTCTTGGAAATATTTTCGCTGAGTATACATTAGAGAGTTAAGCAAATTTTTATGAAATTTTCAGTTCAGCCTGAAGTCCTAAACCATCACTATCAGTTTTGTTTAAACATTGTTTGCTTTTTAGTACTTTCAATTAAGATTTCTGTTTTACACGCCTTTGGAAGAATAAAAGAACTTACCCAGAGATATAGAGAATATTTAAAACTATTAATTCAAGTACTTTATGTCATAGGTTAATACGAGAGGGTCACATAATTTCAAACACAAAAAATGTTTACAAAAGAACATTCATTTTTATTTTATACAAATATTTTCAGCGTTGTTTTTACACGACTCTCACTTTTTGAATGCCCTTTTTATTTCATTAAAAAATTTATGTATAAATTTCGTAGAAATATACAAGGAGAAGAATTTTTCTTGATATTCTTGCAAAAATCTTCCACGTATTCCTTTTAAAAAAATTACTGGTTTTCAAAAAGCGGAACGGTGTGAGCCTTGTTATATTATACTTATAGACAACTATAAAAGATACAGGATATCTAAAATTGGAGGGATAGATTTTGACATGGAAAAATAAGCAAATGTTAACAAAATTCATGTTTCTTTCATGAGTAATAACAGTATTTAGGCTATCCTTTAATTTTCCGGTGCGAGTTAATTTTCCCAAAGGAACACAACATTTTGAACGACCCATTACTTTAAACTGTATTGGATTTAATTTTTTAACTGTTATTTTTTTATTATTGCTAAACAACAAGTTCCTTCTTTTTTGTGTTTTTTCAATAGGCCTATAAAATTTGGATAGTAACGTATGTACACACTGTATATTTAAAATTACTTTAATAATAAAATATGCTTTAAATTTTGATATTGAATTTACAAGAGTTAAAAAATTATACAAAAACAAATGTTTGCTATTTTTCGAAACAAATAAAATGCGAAAACAAATAATGCAAAAAAATTTCTTGAAAATGTTTTGCCTAACTGTACATTAGAGAGTCGACAAATAAATTTTTATGAATTTTCAGTTCAGCGTGAAGGTCAAAAGCATCACGCTCAGTTATGTGTAAACATTGTTTGTTTTTTAGTATTTTGAGCTCAGATTTATGTTTTATACGTGCTTGCGAGAATAAAAGATTCGGCCCAGAGGTATAGGGGATATTTAAAAATATTGATCCAAATACTTTATGTCATAGGATACTGCCAGAGGGTCACATATTTTGAGACATAATTTTTTTTAAAAAAAGAGCATTCATTTTTCTTTTATAAAAATACTTTCTTAGTTAGTTTTAGTTATAGATAAGTGTGATAGATACAGGATATCTTAAAGTGGAGGAATAGATTTTGATATCGAAAAATAAGAAAGCTTTAACACTATTTATGTTTTCTTTGCATGAGACTATTGTATGAAGTTTCTTGTGTTTTTTGTATTATGTACAATACAGCACCAAATGACACCAACAAAAGATACATATACAGGGTGATTCAAATTAAAGTATCCCTGTTTGAGACGCACTAGCAAGAGAAGCAGTGGGTGAAACAATTTTACATTTGGAGCATATACATATCAGACCATGGGAAACTGATTGATGCAATAAATTTTTTAAGTTCAAATAAAGGCCACCAGGGGATAAAAAGGCGCTGCACTCGGTTTTAAATAAGAAAAATGAAATAAAATTTTAAATTCCCACCGCTACGTTTTTAGTATTCTTCGCCTAATAACAACAATAATAAAATTAATAGCGGCATACACTAATAAAACCTAAACGAATAATACTATTAAAAATTATTGGTGGGAATCAACAATCTGGCACCAAAATCCTTGGTTATGTTTCATTTTTTCTTATTTTAAACCGATCGCAGCGCCTTATTATCCCCTGGTGGTCTTTGTTTGAACTAAAAGTTTTTTTTGCACCTTTAATTTCCCATGGTCTGATATGTATACCTTATCCAAATATTAAGACGTTTCATCCACTGCTTCTCTCGCTAGAGTGTCGCAAACAGGGATACTTTAATTTGAATCACCCTGTATGTCTCCAACTTTTAAAATGCTAAACGTTATCTGTATGAATGGGTCAAAGACTACTCAGATTTTAATATCTATCCTGTTACGCGAAAAAGATTTTTAGCTCACAGGCTATCATAGCCTGAGAGCTTATGTGCCAGCCCGTTCTGTATGTACGTGCGTAACGCGATAACTCATGATAAAAATATCGGATCCACTTGAAATTTTGTATATAGGTATATCCTGATAAGGCGCTTCCCTGATTAGTTTTAGGAGTTCATTCGATATGTATAAGAGGGAGAACGGGGGGCTCACGCCCCCCCCCCCCATAATTGATATAAACGGGATTTTCATGCAGAATTAAGTTTTCGTTCAAAATTTAGATATAGGATCATTCTGAATAGGCGATTCCGTGACTGTTATTAGGTGTTCATTGAATAATTATAAACAGGGGGAACGAGTTCTAATGCCCCTCCCCTTAATTTATATAAATGGGTTTTTCAAGCAGAATTGTCAGATTTCGTTCAAATCTCTGAATAGTTTTGGAAGTTTAATGCTTAAGTATAAAAGAGGGGGATAACTCCTCTTAAATTATATAAATGCTAAATGGGTGTTTATTAAGAATTATCCGATTTGCTCTGAATTTTGAATATAAATTTTTATATGATAAAGCATGTCCTTAATAGTTTAGGATAGTGTTGCACAACCTTTTTGCTAGAAAATCGTCTGCCACCAGAATATTTGAAAAGTGGCGTTTGTTTTCTTTCAAAGCAAAGTTTCTGTCACTAATATAAGGAAAATTATTCTGCATAAAATTAGTGGTATGAGTTTGGCCCGCGGGCCACAGGTTGTGCACCTCTAGTTTAGGAGGTTCATTGATTAAGTATAAAAAAGGGGAAAGGGGAGAGCTGTTTCCCCTTCTTATTTTTTTTTCGAACGGAATTAACCCTTGAAAATACAAGGGTATAATATACAATTAGTATGCATAGTCTGTGAGCTCAATGCCATCAGTTTAACTGGGCAATGTTCTTTTTATTTTTTAATATGTTTATTTTGCGAATTTTGATTGACTAACGTTATATTAACCATTTAACTGATCAATATCTTTGAAAAAAAATTCATTTAATACCTATATTTTAATGTCTTTTACAGAATTTTTAACCCTTTTTCACCGTTTTTTCAAAACAAAAATTTGACCTATTTGAGTCGAGAAAAAGCTCGAATTAAATAATACAAAATTTACTATAAAAATTTACTGGGGAGAGTAGTAAATCATAATTTAAATATGGGTGACCTTAAGTGGTATGGGCAAATTAAGATTAGCAAAAGTACGTTACCCGTTTTATGTACGGGCGAATCAAGGAAGCGGTTAACCCTCGGAATTATAATATCAAACTATTACTTAAAAGCCTAAAGTTTAAAAAACGGTGATCCTACAGGTAATTTACGCATCTTCAAACATAATTACAGTAAAACCCCGATAATTCGGATTAATTGGGACCGGACCCAATCCGGATTATCGAAAATCCGTATTTCCGGAGAATTAGAAAAAAAATGAAATAAAATATAACATACTAACAGAAAATCACCTTTATGTTAAACTTATTGAATATTTGCAGACAGTAATAATGTTTAAATTGCTTAATTATTCGGAAAACATGTCAGAAAAAGTTTTTAATTTAGAATACGACGATGAAGCAAGTTAATGTTATGGAAATTAGCCAATCGCTCCTCAAACTTGAAAAAAAAATGACCAAACCGATCCGAATTATCCGGAGATCCGGATTATCGGGGTCCGAATTAGCGGGGTTCTACTGTACTATATTCATACGAAGGGATGATCCATTTCTTTGAATGATAAAAATTTGCACCCAACTGAATACAAGAATAACGAAATAACGAAACGCTTACACTCTCTTGGATGGTAATACTATACCATAAATTCCATTGAACGAACTACATTTCTCAGGATGCCAAAAACTCTGTCTTCAAACAAATAACAGAAAACTTTCATTTGTTCCCTGATTGTGAGAAATCGGGTAAGTGTAACCCCAATCGCAATTTGTAAAAATAAGAATAAAAATAATTACTGTACGAAGAGACTTTAATAGAATAATTCACAGAAAAAAATTGATATACAAATTTTGAATGAAATATATTTTTCAAAATATCCATATGGGGTCGAATCAATCCATTTTAGTAGTGCGAGGTTTAAAAGTAGAAAAAAATTCTAAATACTTCTGTAGTTTAGTAAATGAAACCGCTTGCTGTAGTAGTTTGAAAAATCGGCAGTTTATTTTAGGGCAATATGTATATTCACATTATAAAACAAAATTATGTCCTTGGGTATCTCTGACATATTGATGAGGACAACGAATCGGCCAATAAAGTCCCCATTTACAGTTGTTTTTTTTACTCCAAATATCAAGCAGTTTCAATTTTTATATCTTACAATACACAAAAAACATGTATTAACAAAAGCAATATTTTTGAAAACTGTATCTCAACTTAGTAGAATTGGTACCACTTAATTATCCCGCAGACCAATATCGTTAAATTATACAAATCACCAAATAATAGCCAAACTACACAAATTGACACAATTTTTCTTTTAAATAATGAAAAAAACAAATATTTAGTAGACTATTAATAAAAATACAAATAAAAAGTCGAGATAAAAATCACTTAATGACGTTTTAAACACGTATATTGTATTTAATATCATCGAATGTGACATTCACAATCATCCATTATAGGCATTTAATCTTATAGTTTTGCGATCGTTTTCTGGTCTACGAGTTAACCAACTAGTATCGTAGAATTTATCTTTTTCTATGTTTTGGATTAAACATCATTTTAAGCAGAAAAAAAGGAATTTTTATTACATTTTAAAAAAATATTTAAAGATTTGTGTGTGAAGATTTGTGTGTCCCGCAGCCTTTTAAGATTAATAAATAAAATTGTATATCAATTTTTATTTAGGAGTGTTCAATAAGGCCCGAAGTTTTTAAATATTTATCCAATTACATTTTTTCTTATGAGGATTCAAAATAGAAATTCAAAATTTTAAAATCGCATAATTTACGAAAATATATACCTTTATAAAACACATAAATATGTGAGATAGAATGAAAAAACACAAAACTAATTACCTGAAAAAAATAATAACAATAACCTTATGATTGCACTTTACCTATAAACATATGGAATATTGCGCAATGAAAGCTATCAGATTATTAAATAATCTATAAATATCATCCGAAATTTACTATAGTGTACTGAAGAACTAGTAACAGAAAATATTTTTAGTAATTTAATCAATGTATGCTGGGTAGTTCTAAAGATGTATTAGAGTAGAGAAGATTGAAATTTTATTGAAATATATTGAAGTATCTGTTTAGGAATATGTTTTTTATTAAATAAAGATTAGCTTGTTTATTACACTTGGATACTTGATTGGTAATAATTCGATTCGAATATCAGGAAGATTAAATTTTTATTTTAAACTATTTTCCAATCCGATTTTTCACGATAACAAAATTACTGTTACACTGATATTTTTGTTTTATTTAAAAATATATCGTTTCGTGGATATTAAAATATTGTTTTGAAATTTAAACCGTATTAGATTACTTGATGGCAAAATGAAATTGTTTACGTGGGCTGTGGAATCTTATAATAAAACAATCTAAAAAAATATTAGTCCTTTTGGATTTTTATAGCGAAGATAACAGAAGAAGAATGTTGTTTATCTTCACTTAAGGCGTCAACACTTTATTTCAATTTTAAACATGTTTTTTACGATACATTTTTCACAATGCCGTACCGAAATTTATGTTATTTCCAGAATGAAGCATATTGTTTATAACAGTAATAAACTTTTTAAGATGCATTTCATTGTAGAATAGCAGAAATAATCTGATAATCTGATTATATATGATCAATTTCTGTATGCAATTGGTTTTGATCATGATAATCAATTTAGACAGATTTGCTTCAATATATACTAATTTGAATGTATTTTAAGTGAAAACATCTAAGCCAATGTCAGAAATTTTAAATTGGCAGTCTAATTTATATTATATTAGTGAAGATTGAAATTTTATTGAAAAATATTTAAAAAACCTGTTTAGGCATATTTTTGATTAAATAAAGATTAGTTTGTTTATTACACTTGGATATTTCATTGTTAATAATTCGATTCGAATACCAGAAGATTAAATTTTTATTAAAAAAATATTTCTAACTATTTCCCAATTCGATTTTTCACGAATAACAAAATTACTGTTACACTGACATTTTAGTTTTATTTAAAAATATATTGTATCGCGGATATTAAAGTATTTAAAAAAATTAAGCCGTATTGTATTATAAAAAGTTAATTAAATCCAATTGATTTTTTAAATCATCAGATTTTAAAATATTCACCTTTTATATAAACATTTTAATAACAATTTTAATTTTTCTTAAGAAAGGTGTTAAAGTAAAAATAAAATACATTGACATGTTTCGGAACCGTCAAATAAGTTCCATAGTCATAATATAAATAAAACAAAATTTCAAAATATTTCTCGGACAATACAAATGACACGCGACAATGAGATATAAATAACAAAAAACACGCGCTCTATTGCAAAAATTAAATTAAAATATAGACCATGATCTCAAACTTAACTAAAAATAAAAATTTTCAAACTATTTCACGGTCAATACAAATGACACGCGACAAAGAGATATAAAAAATACCAAAAAACACGCGCGCTATTGTAAAAAATTAAATTAAAATAATAAAAAAAATAGACCATGATCAAAAGAAATTCCAACTTGGTTCATCCCATTCAAGCCCTCACGAGGAATTTATTCATTAATTCTAACCATAACTTAGGAATAATAAAAGAAACGGTATCATTGCAAACCAGATTATTACGCGTATAAATTTCAATGGACTCTCTTATAATAGATTTACGATTACAATTAGAAATGAAACATAATTTACTTTGATTAAACAATATTTTTATCTCCTCATTTAAATATGTTCTTGATAAGGTAGTGTTAGTACGTCCAAATTTAATATCAGATTCGTGCTCCCCTTTTCTAATTCCAAACTTTCTCCCAGTCATGCCTATGTAATAATTTAAGTCACCATTTTCAGTAATATAAGGTATTTCATAAACTCCAGCAAGATCATCATGTCCAATAGGATCCACTTGCTTATTAAGTAAACATCTTAATTTTGGTGGAGGAGTTGCAATCAAATCAATATTAAACTTTTTTAATTTAAATTTTAATTTCTCAAAACTGCCTTTCAGATATGGAAAAGAAACTCTTTTAAAATTTTTAGAATCACCCCCTTTATTGAATCTTTCAGTTAACCCTTGATATTGCTGTTTAGGCTTCCCTTTTCTATAATAATTAATTAATTTATTGATGCTACTTATTTTATACCCATTAGAACCTGCAATCTCACGGATCTTACGCAACTCTTCGTTTAAAAATTCATCAGAACAGACTTTAAACTTTACTTTTTGACGGCAAAATGAAATTGTTTGTGTGGGCTTTGAAATTTTACAATAAAACAAGCTGAAAAAAAAAAGAATGAAAGATCCTGTTGGATTTTTATAGGAAGATATCAATGTTGTTTATGTTTACTTAACGCTGCACTATTATTTCATTTTTAAACGTGTTTTGTATGATATATTTTTCAATGCGCCATATCGAAATGTTTGCTATTTTCAGAATTAAGTATATTATCTTTAACAGGAATAAACGTTTTACTTCGTACTTCAGTGTAGAATAGCAGAAATAATCTGATTATACATAAACAATTTCTGAATGCAATTGATATGGATCGTGATAACCAACAAACAAATAGACAAAAGTGCTTCAATTGATATTATTTCGAATGTAGAAAAATGCAAACCTCTAAGAAAATGTCAGAAATTTTCTATTGGCACAGCGGAAAAAGCAATTTTTACATAGTTATGAAAATTTAAACTTAAACTATAAGTATAAACATTTCGCAATTCCAAAAGAATGTAATTTTCATCATAATTATCTAAAATTATTTCTGGCGGAATTTATCTAAATTTGTCTTGGTGTGATTTTTGAAATTTCATTTAGACACACTTTCAGCTATTGATAATAATGTAAAATAATGCATTCATTTTTTAAATTAATTTCACAGAACATGTAATTAAGATTATAATTGCAAGTTCCTAAGACTTAACCCTTTCCGGCACACTGTGCCCGGTCTGGGATACCTAATTTTAATTCCAAACGTGTAAACGGCACCAGTAATATTTTAGTAAAATTTTGCTTTTACAATAAAAGCTTAAATTATGGAATTCAAAATATTCAAAAAATTCGTTTGTGAATTCCGGTGTCAGTCGATAATTTCGCATTTTAGTACAAAGTTTGCCCGTGCCGGAAAGGGTTAAATAATATACATTATTTGCATTTAAAAAACTTTCTAAACCGGAAGTGGCTTCAAACTATCACTTTACCAAGTTTCCAAGAGAAATTGCAGGAATAGATAAACCCCAGCTCGCGTATTAACCATTTGACTAATATGCCCGTTTGTGAGCTCTCTAGATCCATCACTTAAAGTTTTTTGACACTGCTAATATTTAAAAGTATAATTTGATGTTTTTTAACGGAAGAAATGTTTAGTCTAAATATTACGAATATGTTGGTTAAAAAAAAATAGTGGTGTTACCTCAAGCTTTCAATTTTTACAATACTTTCTTCAATAGAAGAAAGTTGTAATCGAAATTTTTTTAGACTTCCGTTTTTCGACGGATTTACACGTTTTAGGGGTCAGAGATTCCAAAAAAACTGTTTTTACAAAATGTCTGTCTGTCTGTTTGTATGTCGCCATTCTACCATCAAAAAGTGTATGAAGTTATGCATAGAAATGAACCAAATTTATTGTGAATGTTTCTGGCTGTGGCAAAGAGGTCCTCCTTCAGTTTGAAATATTCCGCCGGAAGACGGTGCTGCAATCGCGATTTTTGTGTCATTTTCAATATTGTACCGGCCAAAAGTATATGACGTTATGTATCGAATTGTACCAAATTTTTGGTGTAAGTGTATGGCTATGGCTAGTTGGTCCTCCCTGAATTTGAAAAAAAAATCTGCCGGATGGGGGCGCTGCAATCGCGATTTTTGTACCATTTTCAATATTGTACCGGCCAAAAGTATAATAAATTATGTATCGAATAGAACCAAATTTTTTGTGTAAGTGTATGGCTATGGCTTGTTGGTCTTCCCTGAATTTGGAAAAAATCCGACGGCAGGGGACGCTGCAATAGCCAATTTTATGCCATTTTCAATATTGCACCACCTAAAAGTATATGAACTTAGTCCTAGAACTGAACTAAATTTTTTGTATATAATTATTTTTTGGTAAGGCAAATAGGTTCTCCCTGAATTAAAAAAAAATCTGCTTATCATTCTATTGTTCATCGGCTCGTGTTGAGACGGAAATTCGTTTTTACTCCGATTAATTGATTAAAGCAGAAATTTAAGATGAAAACCAAAGTTCGTATGGTATTGAACTAAAATTATTAAAATATTAAAATGAGTAACTATTTTTTAAAAATATTAAAATGTACGTATGAGATAGAAGAACGTTTTGGGATTGGCACATCCAACTAGTTTGTATATAAAAAAACGAATCAGTTAATTGGTTAAAAAGCAACTACTCTGCAAGTCATATCTTTATAGCTGTATAGACTTTTCTTATCACAAAAGTTTATTAGAAAATTTTATTTAAAACAATCTCTGAAACCTAACAATATCCAAAGTATCGGTTAATTTGTTAAAAAACAACTACTATGTATGTCGTATCTTTATCGCTGTACGGACTTTTCCTACCACAAAAATTTATTAGAAAATTTTAATTAAAACAATCTCTGAAACCTAACGATTTCCAACGAAGAAACAAGACAAAAGTCACTTTTTAATTTTAGTGGTAAAAAAAAATCTGTACAAGTTAGATTTTAATGGTTGATTGGTTGACTGGCTGATTGCTTTTTCCCATTCTAGCCTTGACGTTTTCATAGCTTTGGGTGATGGAAATAGAATGATAAACTTCTTCATTTACCGCTTAGCGACGAAAGACATTAACCCTTTCCGGCGCAGTGTTACCACTCCGGCAACACCTAATTTTAATTCCAAACATACAAACGGCACCAGTAATATTTTAGTAAAATTTTACTTTTACAATGACAGCCTAAATCAGGGAATTCTTAATTTTTAAAAAAGTCTGTTGTAAATTCCGGTGTCAGTCAACAATTTCTCATTTTACGAACAGAATTTGTCTGCGCCGGAAAGGGTTAACCCTTTCCGGCACGGGCAAAATCTGTACTAAAATGAGAAATTATCGATCGGCACCGGAATTCACAAACAAATGTTTTAAATATTTTGAATTCCTTATTTTAAGCTTTTATTGTAAAAACAAAATTTTACTAAAATATTACTGGTGCCGTTTGCAAGTTTGGAATTAAAATTAGGTGTTGCCGGAGTGGTAACACTGCGCCGGAAAGGGTTAATGAATACTTTTGTGTTTCGACACCGGTTTTTAAAAACAGAAATGCGTGCTTTATTAAATCGAGAGAATGCTCTTAGTAAATAAGGTAAATTTTACAGTAAAATTTTACTGGTGGGACAAAAAAGGATTCGGAAACTCGTTTGCGGTAAGTGTATGTATCGCTCGGTCCCAATGGGTTAACCCTTTGCAGCGAGGTGGTATATCATTGAAACCACTTAATTTTAATCACCAAACGCCACATTGGCATCGGAATTTTAGTAAAAAAATTTACGACCTTATTGAATGAGTGAAATTTAGCCCCCTTTTTTTTATATTTAAAAATAAAGTTGTTTTCAAATTCCAGTGTCAGTCATTAATTTCAACACCTAAGCAATGAATTTGCCCTACGCCGTAAAGGGTTAACCCCTAAAATTGGGTCTGCATGTGGTTTCCGCAAACATATGATTCGAGATATTGATAACATTTTAATTTACAAATCGAGTTCTGTCTGATCCCGGTATTTCAACCCGGTCAACATCTTTTCAAATCGATAAGATGGTGGCTGCAGATGTATTCCATATTTATAACACAAACTAACATAATGTTGTGTAAGTTATGGGCGTGGAAAAATGGGATTTTGTTTAAAGTTGTTGTTGAAGAATTAACTACATTTTACTTAATATATCTCATTTGAAGCAGAGACCTTATAAAAAGTTACGAAAAATCACTGTTTTGATCTAAATGGCTTATACGAATGTTAGGAACAACATTTTAAACACTTTTGGAATTGGAAATAAACGTCTAGAATGAACAGTCTTTGTCTGAAAGGGGCAATAGATAAGCAATAACAAAAGTTTATATTATTAATTTGCTTTTTGTATAATTTTCTAGATTCTTCGTCTAGTGTAGGGATGGCCAGTGTAGGGATGGGAACTTGCGTCCTGGTAAGCCGGCTATTTACAAACAGCTGATGATAACAGAATAAGGGAAAACTATCGACTTTAATAAATACCATGCTCCACATTAACTTATTTTTACTCCGATTAATTGACTGAAGCAAAAATTTAAGATGAAAATCAAAGTTGCTATGGATACTAATAAAACTAAAGTATTAAAGTGTGTAATTAATCTTTGAAATATTAACATGTCCGTATGAAATAGAAAAAAGTTTTGGGATTGGCACGACTAACTACTTTTTAATTTCAAATTTGCAAAAAAATTGAAATTTTAGATTTTTTAAAAATAGTCGTTTTAACATTTTTAATCTATATATTTAAAACACCTGGCTGTTTTTTTGGTCATCAGCCCTGAGCCTTCTACTGGCCCGATTTTGATAATTATTTTTTTAAATGAAACCTGTTTATGTGTAGATGTGCCCATTCTGGCTAATTTTTAATTTATTTTAATTTTTATATTTTATTTTTAATTTTAAAAGCTTTTCCATGACATTTCTTCAAAACAGTGGCAACAGGTTAAGCTGTTCTCAAAATTTATTTTGTTTCATTATTTTCCACCAATCAGCAGTTTGATCTCATCGGTGAATGTATAATCGCATTTCAAACAAACAAACAAACAAACAAAAAAGAATAAATAAAGGTTTTCGTTAAATTTAATCATAATAAAATGATTGCACATAGTTATCCCCTGCAATACACAGATTATTTACTGAGTAATATTATTAAGTATTATGTATGTAAAATAACAGAAGATAAACTTTAATAAAATATAATATCTAAAGTGAAATTTTGTCGATGGAGAAGATGTCGTCATACAGAAACCAGATAAATTTTTTCCATGAATATAATATACATTGTTATAGCTGTATCAGTGATGATGTCATATTCACTGACTTTAATTCCTGCATCTAAATAAAGTGAACTTCTATTAATTTAAAGGTTCGTGGTGTGCACAAATGAAAATATTTCTATAAACTGCGCCATTTCTATTTAATTATATTGAATATTTTATGAAACTAAAGAATTCTTAAATAACTGTATAAATCACGCTTTTATTTAAGAAAAGATGAGTATTTCTGAAGGTGTAAATGATGTCATATTAGAGAAAAAAAAAGAATAAAGCCTGTGATATGGCGGTATTACTATATTTCTATCTTACATAACATAAAAAAATAATTAAAATCATTTCATTGTATTAAGTTATTGTTTAAAATAGAAAAAAAATCTGCATTTCAACAACAAATACAAAAATTTTATTCTTTTTAATAACAGAGATATCTTTTTTTTTCCGTTGCCATAGCAATAAAATTAATTTTTACAAGTTCATGGAGGATACAAACCGATAAATAAATTAAATTTATTGCAAGTGCTGTAAATGTGTACTGGGTTGGTTAGGCAATTTAGTAAGTCCCTGTTTCTATTATAATTAAAATATTTCATTGATATTATAATTATTGTACAGTTATCAAGCGATCTTTAAAGGAGAAAAAATAAACTATGCAGATATTTTTGAATTCGTCTTCCGGGGTATAATATTAACTTCTTAAATAGTTTGGCATTTAAATAATATTTAAGGTTTAGAAACCGCATTAAAAAAAGATTTGTAGCTGAAGTCCAACATAATAACTTTTGAGTTGTTTTAATGTTGTTTGTTATGTGTTATGAGTTGTGCATTTGTTTATTTTGCTCAGTATTTTACTGTCTATATAAGATTGATATATATCATAACTAATATATATTCTTTTCCGTCGAGTTTCGACGGGTGCAGCTAGTTTAATTTAAAATAAATAAATTCCTTTTATAATTATTTTAAAATTAATTTATTGTTGCTATCATCTATGTAAGAGTTTATTAATTATAAATAAAAAATTTGGATTCATTAGTTCGAGGATAATTTGTTTTAAAAGAAATTTTAAATGAAACCCTGTTTTGATCTGAGATCACACTTATCCACTTGTTTATATCATTATGGCAATCGTAATAAAGCTTAGGCTTAAATTAAGTTGCACATATAAAGCATACATTCTTAAAAAACTAAATCTTAATTAAATGATTATTTATTTACGAAAAGAAACACTTTTGATTATTTTCACAATTATCTAAATTTTTCTCATGTCCCATTTCGTCTGAAATACAATAATCCAGGTAATTAGCCGCATTAAATGTCCATCAAGAAATCCATTTTTAATTATAATATGTTTCTTTGTAAATCATGAACTTATTTAAAATTTTTACTTTAAGTGATTATTTAAACTATTTGGATGTGTCAATCTCAAAACTTTCTTCCATCTCATGTATATTATTAGTTTAAAATCCTCTAACACAATGCCAAAATAAAATGGTAATTCATGTCAATCATAAAGATTTTAAATGCATGAAATTGCGTGCATTAGTTCTTGAGACATAATTATCGCTAAAATCGTATAAATCCTACAAAAATGCAGCTTAGCTCCACCACATTTTGGGCGATTAACACCAACACCTAGTCAGAAAGAATTTGTGCCAACATCTAACTGAATCTTAATTTAGATGAAAATTCGTGCCTTAAGATAGAGTTATTGCAAAAATTGTGAAAATTGAAGCATAGAAGCATTTCTTGAGATAAAACTATTGCTGCAATCATGAATTATGCAGCACAGCAGCGATGCCCCTTGATCGATTTACATGAAAACGTAAGCAACACGAAATCATATGAGGTAGTAATCTGAATCTGAAATTAGATGAAAGTTGATGCATTTATTATTCAGGTAGAGCTATTGCAAAAATCGTGAAAAAAAAACAGCATAACCACGCCAGTTTTCTGGTGACTAACACCAGATAGTAAACAGTACGAAATTATATTGAGGTATAACCAAATCTGAAGTTTGATAAAATCGTTAGTTCTTGAGATAGAGCGATTGAATAAATTGTTAAAATTTGCATTGCACCGACCCTGTGCAGAGATTTATACCAAAAAGAACTAAGCCCCGATTTATATAGTAGACTAACTGGGCATAAATTTTTATTACATAGATGTGCATCAGTTATTCAGATAGATCGCCCACATAGTTTGTGTCACATACAGACTCACAGACTCACAGACACATATGAACATTTTATAAAAACACCTTTTTCGTAATCTCTGAGAGTTAACACATGTAAATCCGTCGAAAACCAAAATTCGAAAATTTCATCGAATGCAATATTATCTTTTTCTAAAGACCGAAGAATGTAAAAATAATAATGCAAAAATTTAATATTTTTTGCGATATTAGCGAAAGCTATTCTCCTTATCTTAGCGCATCACAGATCTATTTTTATAAACTTGAATGTATTCTTATTGTATTACTTCTTTTTCTTTAATTAAGTATAAACACTCAAGAGCCAAAACATTATGACCACCCTTACATTTTTCTATGAACTCGCCCAGAGGACATGAAAGGTGCATAATCCTTTTCAAAAAGTAGTTAATTGCTGCTAGGGAATCTCAGGAATCATTTTTGCACTAACGTCTGCTTGTGAGGGTAAAAGTTGCTGATCTAAGCTACAGTGGTAGAAATAAAAATCAGTCCCCTATGACTCAGAACGAGTAAAATCAAAACTGCACGTATTAGGGGGTTATTCGGGACATAAAGTTCTTAGTACTTGTATAAAGTGTATGAATAACGGTGAAAACATCAATAGAAATAATCGCATTGGACATCCATGCGTTATCAAATAAAATAGACATTGGGCACTCCCCCCTCTTGGTAAAGCCAAAGAGGCTCCAGACAGTGACTCAATTTACGTCCAGGTCAATTTTACCAGGTAAGACAATACAGGTCCAAGAGGAATTCTGTCAGAACATGCAGCACAGGTTAGACAGGCTATTGAATGTTAGACTACGGGGCTAACTTTCCACTGATGTGCCTCTGTTGACAAAGCATTAAAGCTAAATACTCCTACAATAGGCCTGAGAATGTCTTGGCTAAATTATGGAACACCATACAGCGAGAGTTAACCCGTCTCATGCAACATGATTCATCTTTCAACAAGTCGATGACCGTATTTGGGTACGCGACTGCTATGCGAGCTGTTAATCCCCTTTTTACAACAGGTATATACAGGCCACTTGTGGCGATAATGAGCTTTGATGATTTTTTTATTGCACGACATCGGTGTCGCTCGGAGCTTGTCGAGGGGACCTTGTTGTCCCCGATTACAAATAATTTAACACAGTTTTGAAGAAATCTAGAAAAATTGTGGGACAGCCTTGTTTGCAGATTTTGTTTCCGTACTAGAGATGTAATAAAGTATTAACCCATTAGTGCCTAGCGTCCCTTTTTAGGGCGCTTCAAAATGTGCATGTAGCACTGTTTTTGACACCGGTAAAAATGAACAGCAATCTTTATTTTATTTAATTGAAACGTTTTCGTAATAAATGAACTAAACGTAATTATTTTAAAAATAGTGATGCCAACCGAATAAAATTTGCGCAAAAGGTGGGGGCACGAATGGGTTAATTTTTAAACTTTAAATTTTTCGTACTTCTTATAAAATTACCTACATTCAAATTTATTATGCTTACATTACTAAATTTTACTTGCTTACACCCATTTTACATAACTTACATTCATCTTATAAGACACATACTTGATATGCAATAACTTTTAATACAACGAGAAGAAGTCAAAAATTGCACGTCAAGCGTAGCAAATGAGGTTCTTTCGTACTATATCGAAGTTTTAAAATATTCATATCTTGGCGTAAAAGTATACAATACTTCGGATGCAGTATAGAGGCCGAAATTTCTTGTGTGTCCCTATAAATATTATTTGCTTTCTATTATTACAGAAAGTAACCGGTAGTAAACCTTAGCAAAGTATATAATTTTCATAAAATATGAAATAGTTTAATATAATATATAATGTATAACATAAAGTTGCTCGGTTGTTGTCGAACAGATCATTTACGTTATGGACATTCTGAACATAATTGCAGATCATTTGAAACATTATGTGGTATCTGTCTTCTGAAATGGAAATGGAGTTTCTGTGGAAGAGAACGCTCCATGCCACATGACTAGAACTGTACACGATTGGTTCCAAATGCAGAGCTACCAACTTCTACGCCTATTTAAATCTTATAAACATGTTTAAAACCACAAAAATATTTTATTAAAATGTATACAAAGTACATTCAATGTTATGTATTACACTATATATTCTTAATTATTTACTAAAAATTCTGTTTCTAATGTTTTTATTTGACTGTAAATAGGCGTAGTAGTTGGCAGCCTTGCAAATGTAATACTCAATTCAAGTTAACATCGTAATCATCTAACTCGACGGAATTTAATCTTACAGCGCACATTTTGGCTGCCATTCAACGACAGTCCAGAGCTAAAAAAAACTACTTTGGAATATACCTGGTATGCATGACCGCTGCTTGAACAATTAATATAATTTCCCGTCATCTACCAAGAACTTGTTTAGGTCTTTCAAAATATTTTCTCTACCGCAGAAAATTCGATCAGTGGTAATACCTAGCGAGATTGCGGAACTTAATATTCTTAATTTATTGAATTTCGCTTTTTTTTTGGTCACTGTTGTATCATCCGTGATTTTATTACTGTTCTGCCCAGATTAGATTCTAAAACTTACTCCAAAATTTATAAAATGATTTAATACATAGATGTAATAATACATATACATAGATATTATATATATAACATATATATGGCCAAAGGTGATCAATCATTTGCGTTTTTATCATTTTGTTAAATATCTAGATAAATATCTGAGGAAATATCCTGAAACTCAAGATGTGTAAACATGATAGTATATGTCATACATTTTACTGACGATTTTTCCCCGTAATTCTATGGGAGATCGTCAACAAATTGAAACAGAGCGAATACCTTACGGATAACCCTGTCAAAATAAATGTAGGAAAAGCGTTCAAATTGTAGATTATAATTAAGTAGCTTATTTTAATAAACTGAGTTCATTTTTATGTGGATAGCATAAGTAGTCCGAGAACTATTGGCATTTTGCAGTTGTTTTTCGGATCAAAGATGGGTCAGCACGTTATTAGGTAGGTCGACATAATATTTTGGCTTTTAAGTGTATTATACGCTTAGGATATATTTTGGATTTACATACTGAAATAACGTTCTAATTACTTACGTGTATAATGATTTCAATTCCTCATTTAATCTCTTCGAGAAAGGAGCCTTTTACGAAATTTTTAATGTTTTGCCACGGGTTTTTAAAAACAGAAATTTCGAATTAATAAATCGAGAAAATAACCCGATTCAAAAAGGCAAATTTTATGCTAAATTCTTATTGATGGGGATAAACAAGGATTCTTAAGCCTTTTTGCGGCACGTATACGTATCGCTCGTCCTCAAAGGGTTAAAAATACACTTTTAAAATATTGCAGTTTATATTTAAACAAATATTTTTATTTCGACTGAATTTACACAACATGCTTTATTCCCTTAGTAATTAGATGAAAGAATGAGTAATATTTATTTTAAGTAATGCATTAGTTAAAAGCGCATTATTGTGTGTTAGACTGCAATTACTAGCTTAAGGTTCTTTTGAAATAATAGCTTGGAAAAATTAAAGGTTTAGACATTTATTCCCTGTTGAAAATTGCAATTTAATACAGTATAACTTATTGCGAATATTCGCGAGAGAATTTTATAAAAATGCAATAATTATGTTTTACACAGTATAGTTACAATTTGCGTTTTATGCTACAGATTCAAATTACAATATCTGTACCAACATTTACACGCACACACACACACACATATGTATAATGTCGGGAGTTTTTTTACCGTAATTTTTTTATTTTAGTTTGAATTTCAAACAATAGGTGGCGCTGACGACGATTGAAGGCCAGGTCGACACTTCACTCAGCACTGATCACCTAGCCTTCAATCGCCGTCAACGCAACCTATTGTTTGAAATTCGTACTAAAATAAAAAATTACGGTAAAAAAACTCCTGACATTATACATGACTCCTGCAAAAAATGTTGAATAGCTGTCACCGTTTGCCAGTTATTGAATTTTAAAATCCATCAGTCATTTTTGGGACACCCGGTATATTAAGCTATGTTACGATAAATAAGAGGGCAATTCGAAAGTAACACCCGTTTGGTTATAAATTAAAAAAATTATATAGTGAGTAATTACCGTAATTTCGGGTGTATAAGCCGCGGATCAAACAATTCTTTTGGACCCAGAAATCTTACTTAGTGATTGAAGACAAATATTTACGTCGATCTAAATAGTAACATTTGTTTCTTAAAAAATTCTAGGTCAAAAAAGAATTGTTTGATCCGCGGCTTATACACCCGAAATTACGGTATGTTTTCCAAAGTATAGTTAAAATTTGCGTTTTCAACAGATTCAAATTACAAAATCTCGATCAACATTTACACCAGGGCACGAAATTTCAGCTTAAAAGGTTCTCGCCAGACTAAAATTTTTACTCGCCACTGTTTAACATTCATTCAGACAACAACGTCAGCCCGCACACCTACACAGAAAATTAAATATTTATGACAAATTTAATTTACATTGACGATTGTTAGAAGGAGCGACAATTAAGAAAAGACGAAGAAATAGGGGACGAACACTTTTACTTCTTTTAAAAAATAAATATCATCCCTTCATTTTGAACTACTTCCGTGTATCGCTGTGCAAAGTTTCATTTGAAACACAGCATTTTAACGGTGTATTCGAAAACATGCTTTTTCATTCTCAACAGCTTGAAATTTTCCGATACATTTTGACACTCATTTTTAAAGGTAAAGACATGAAACTTGCTGAGATGATTTTTGAAGCGACGTATAAGATGCCGTGTGATCTCCTTTTTCGCTCAATTCATTAGAATTTGATTTATAAACAATTATTTTCTCAGTATGAGCATATTTTTCGTTCACAGGTTTCCTCCTTCGGAAAAATCGGTTAAAAACACCGTTTTTGACTGCCTTTTTCGCAATATTTTCTGCATTTGCCAAAAAATCGACAAACACGGTGTCTTGAGTAGCTTCTAAATAAAAGAATTTTCCAATTTGGTGCGTTAAACAGCAAAAATAAATGAGAAAATTAGCAGTTTGGATTGGAATACATCCTTAAAAGACGAAACTTACTCGCCAACAGTAAATATTTACACGCCAATGGCGAGCTGGCGAGTGGACATTTCGCGCCCTGATTTACACGCAAATACACAAACACACACATATATATATGTATCAACCCTCCGGACTCTCTCGTCTGTTACACAAATTTTATTTGGGTAGAACCACTTTTTTAAGAGAGGTTTCCTTCAAGTGCACAATTTCAAAAATGCTCTGGTAAATAAGGCAAATTTTATTTTCCTTTATTACTGATGACAAAAACGAATTTTGCAAAGAAAGATGATGTACCAGCAGCGGAGACAACGGAGTGCCAATGGTTAACCCATTAGTGCCTAGCGTCCCTTTTTAGGGACGCTTCAAAAGGTGCATTCAGCACTGTTTCTGACACCGGTAAAAAAAGAAAAGCAATAATTATTTTATTTACATGATGCATTTTCGTGATTAATGAAGTAAACTTAAATCTTCTAAAAATAGTGGTGCCAACCAAATAAGATTTACGCAAAAGATGCTAGGCACGAATGGGTTAAGCTATGCTAAGATAAATAAGAGTGCAATTCAAAAGTGACGCCCATTTCGTTATACATAAAAATCATGCATATAACGAATACAGTGAAAAATCCCTGTGCGACCACCTCCATTAAGTGGCCACCTCCCCGACCGTCTATTTTTTCTGCAAACTAAATTTATTCCGGTATGCTCTATACTAATTTCCTTTTTTCTGGTCCCTTGAAGAATATTTTATTAGAAAAATTATTCCAGAGACCGCATTATTCAGCAAACTTCTAAATTTAGATATTTTTTTTATTTTGCCGTAGGAGCTGTATTTATTTATCCATTTATTAGTGTCAATACAGAATACACAATATATGACAAATACTATTATATTTGCTTACAATCCCTCATTTCTTTGATTCATTTTAGGAATAACGGATTTTGAGCTTATTCAATCGATTATCACTTTCAGAATTTTCAAGCTATATTTTGAGACATTCACAAAAGTTGCTCTGTACATTTAGCTAATACAGTATAGAAATGAAATTTTGATAGCGTTTACGCTTGCACGATTAAAAAATATTTTGTAAACCTGCTCATTTTTCATACAATCTTTTTTTATTTTTTAATTCTGATTACAGGGTATTGAAAATAATATTGTTTGTCAAAATTTCACAAAAGAACATTGTTTTATAATAAGAACTCTGCAAATTAGAGGCAAAAAATTCGGAAAAATTTGGGACTGTTTTTTATAAAAATATTAATTTCTCTACGAGTATTTATGCTTTCGACATAAAAAAGAACTCAGTTTATTAAAATAAGCTACTTAATTATAATCTACAATTTGAACGCTTTTCTTACATTTATTTTGACAGGGTTATCCGAAAGATATTCGCTCTGTTTCAATTTGTTGACGATCTCCCATAGAATTAGGGGGGAAAATCTTCAGTAAAATGTATGGCATATATTATCATGTTTACACATCTTGAGTTTCAGGATAATTCCTTATAAATTTATCTAGATATTTAGCAAAATGAGAAAATCGCAAGTGGTTGATCACCTTTGGCCATATATATATTATATACAGGGTGTTTCGCTACCAGACGGACAAACTTTGAGGGATGATAGTAGACACGCAGACAAACATTATCAAATAGGAAACCATGGGGCGCAAACGTCTTCTATAGGAGCTAGGGGCCATTAAAGTTTAAGGTCCAAAATTTCAAACGGTGATAAAAAACGGAAAAAAAGGGTCGATTCGTTTGCGGTTTTCACTAAAATCATTTTTTATATCACGATTTTTTTAGAAAACAAATTTATAGGTTATGTTCAAAAATTGTCGATAGAGGGCGCTTTAGATTTTAGAGTAACGAACAACTACTTTTTACCGTTATTTTGAGCATGGGGTTGAATTATTCTAAAGTTTAGACTTTAACTTAAATTTTAAGCCCAAAATCGGAAACTTTGGGTTTGGGTAACTAGGAGAATTGAACTGTGAACAGAGGGGGAAATTTTAAAAGCTCATAAATATTGAACAAACAAATTGATTTTGTTGCGGTTTGCGTGTAAGTCATTCCCTTGGTAATTATTTTATATAAAATGACGTACATCTTAGGTGTCCTCATTTTTTGATAGAGGGCGCTTCCGGCACATCTCTGATATTTCAATGGCATTACTCCTGGATGTTTTACTACCAGACCAACATACTTCCAGAAAGTGTTAGGGATATAAAAACGACTCGGAATCACATATGAATGCAACGTAGGAAATGCTTTTTTTGCGAGTTACGGTTAAAGGAAGCAGAGAAAAGAAAACAGAAACAGCAGAGAAAGAGCAGCACGTTAATGTGACAGAAAGCAGTTTATTTAAACGTTTTATTACAAAAGGTGTTTGAAATTACGATCAGAAGTAGTTCGGCTTGCTTGACAGCGGCATCGCCTGGAATTCCTCACGTTTTGAAAGATTCCAGGCATCCTTGATAGTTTTCTGGCTGCTACAGAAATATCAGCTTCGAGGTCTTCAACTGGTGGTACGGGAGTCTTATACATCCAATTTTTCATTTGACACCAGCAGAAATCCATCCATGATAGGTCCGGCGATCTTGGAGGCCAATGACGACCAATGAGGCCTACCACAACCTATCCACCACAGTCCATATGTTACTTTGAAGTGTTGGCAAACGTCATTGGTAAAATGTGGAGGAGCCCTATCGCTATGTTCATCGTTCAGATACTTCATTCTGCTACCTTTGGAACCTGTTCGCGAATGATCACTTCAAAGTGATCGCTGCTCAAGCGCATTACCGTTTAGCGCCATCTACCGCATGAAAACCTCAGCGCCATCTACCGTCGCTGTCAAACTATCCGGACCACTTCTTCTCGTAATTTGGAACACCTTTTCTACCTTAAAATAAAAATAATCGTATATAACCGTAAAACCTTTAAATAAAGTATCACATTAACGTGTCGCTCTTTCTCTGTTGTTTCTGTTACTTTTTTCTGCTTCATTTAACCGTAACTTGCAAAAAAAAACATTTCCAACGTTACATTCCGATGTGATTCCGAGTCGTCTTTATATCCCTAACACTTCCTGGAAGTATGTTGGTCTGGTAGTAAAACACCCAAGTGTAATGCTATTGAAATGTCAGAGATGCGTCGGAAGCGCCCTCTATCAAAAAATGATGACACCAAAGCAGTAAGTCATTTTGAATAAAATAATTACCAAGGGAATGATTTACACGCAAACCGCAACAAAATCGATTTGTTTGTCTAATATTTATGAGCGTTTAAAATGTCCCTTTATTCACAGTTCAATTTTCGCTAGGTACCCAAATCCAATGTTTCCGATTTTGGGCTTAAAATTTAAGTTAAAGTCTAAATTTTAGAATAATTTCAACTCCATGCACAAAATAACGGTAAAAAGTAGTTGTTCGTTACTCTAAAGTCTAAAGCGCCTTCTATCGACAATTTTTGAACGTAAACTTTAAAATTTTTTCTAAACAAATCGTGATATTAAAAATGATTTTAGTGAAAACTGCAAACGAATCGACCCTTTTTTTCGTTTTTTATCATCGTTTAAAATTTTGGACCTTAAATTTTAATGGCCCGTAGCTCCTACAGAAGACGTTTGCGCCCCATAGTTTCCTATTTAATAATGTTTGTCTTAGTGTCTACTATCATCTCTCAAAGATTGTCGGTCTGGTAGCGAAACACCCTATATATATATATATATATATATATATATTTATATATATCTGTATATTTATTATTACATCTATGTATTAAATCGATATAGTTTTGAAATATGTTTTAGACTCTAATCTGGAAAGAATAGTAATAAAAACACGAAAGGTACAACAGTCACCGAAAAAAAGCGAAATTCAATAAATTAAGAACATTGAGTTCCGCCAACTCTCTAGGTGCAAGCACTGATCGAATTTTCTGCGGTGGAGAAAATATTTTAAAAGACTTCTACTGTCAGTTACTGGAATTCGTACAGAATTGGACATTTAGGACTTCGACATCTTTGAATTTATCATTGTTTATCACTATCCATTAAATATCCTTCTTTTACTTTTAGTAGTCTCATGATTTCTGCTCAACAGCTATGTTTTTCACAATTCTTTTTCATGATATGCTTAAGGGGCTTTCCTCTACAGGCCATCGAGTTTCTTTACTACTATGAAGCCTCTAAAACCAATCTCCTATTTACTGTTTAATTCTTTCCGGCACACTGTGCCCGATCTGGGATACCTAATTTTAATTCCAAACTTGCAAACGGCACCAGTAATATTTTAGTAAAATTTACTTTCACAATAAAAGCTTAAATTAAGGAATTCAAAATATTTTAAAAATTTGTTTGTTAATTCCGGTGTTAGTCGATAATTTCTCATTTTAGTACAGATTTTGCCCGTGCCGGAAAGGGTTAACCCATTCGTGCCCACGACCTTTTGCGAAAATGTTATTCGGTTGGCACCACTATTTGTAAAAGAATTAAGTTTAGTTCATTAGTTACTAAAATGTTTCAATTAAATAAAATAAAGGTTGTTGTTCTTTTTTCCGGTGTCAAAAACAGTGCTACATGCACCTTTTGAAGCGTCCCGGAAAAGGGACGCTAGGCACTAATGGGTTAACCCCTTAATGGTAGCATTAAATTACGGCTTAAAAATTCAAATTCATTGTTCCCACCACTTTAAAAAAATATTTTTTTCTTATTTAATGGCAAGTAAAAAGATACCAGAATAAAACCAATTGCACCATTTTATAAGACTGGTGGGAATCAAACAATTCTGCCTTGAAGCTTGCAGCCCGTGAATGTCTAGGGAGCTACGATTAAGTGGTTAACCCATTAACGCCCAGCGTCCTTTTTTGAGGACGGGCATAAAAACAGCAAGAAAGCGGTTTTCCCACCAGTAAAGAGGAAGGTAATTATATACCTTATTTCACGAGACAGAATCCTCGATAAATTTAGATAAGAGTTAATTTGATTTTAAAAGTGGTGGGAAATACAAAATTTAAATTTTTTCGAAGAAAATAATTCGGTCGTTAATGGGTTAAGGTAGTGTAATATAGAATGCTAAAACATTAGAACACCTCGGCCCATTCATTTCTCATCTCAAATGGCATTACCTGCCAAGCTACAGAGCTATGCTAGATTGTTGGAAAAAAGTAGTAACGGGACTCCTCAACTGAGAAATTTGGAAGCAAATTTCATCATGTTAATGATATCGACCAGCAAGAAAAATGTATCGGACGATGCGAGTGGTTTCGAATCCAATTAGTGCTCATAACAACTCATAATAACATAATAACTCATGCAAGAGACATTGTAAAATTATCCCTCTACAAGTACGTGTTACATTATATATTAATAATTCGCGTAGTAGTTGTATAAGGCTATTTCCATGCGAACTTGTCATGTGAGTCACATACTAAGATTATTGACTACCAGTATTTTAAAATGGAAAAATGCGACTTATTTTATCGGAGATATCTCATCGATTAAATAAGGCGAAGCAAACTTTTCGAAAATAACGGTGGCCAACAAGCATAGCGTTTTTCAGCTGTGTGACAGGAATGACAAGTTTTCATGGAAAAAGCCATATTAAAAATTCAAAAATAATATTTATTTTATTTTATTTCATATGTATATAGTATATATAAGGATGAGATTTCCGCTTTTTTTGCCACCAGTAAAAGTTTAGAGAAAATGTTGTTCTCTTAAATCGCAAAAATGTTATGATAACATAATATAGTATTTTCTCAAAAATTTTACTGATGCGAAAAAAAGCGGAAATCTCATCCCTATATATACTAAAGTATTAAATTATTATTTAAACAATATTTATAATTTATTTTTTACACATTTTTCTTTATTAACTTTGTAATTAATTTACTTGTTACGCTCAATGTTGTTTTTAAGTATTACTCTCTCTCCTAGCAGTAAAATATTTTCCTTAGATATTTAACTTAGTCAGAGAAAAATATGATATGCTATTTTTTGAACACTGCAAGTTTAGTAAGGAAGACTACTAAACAATCTCTAAATCACAGCGAAATTAAGAGATACTACTACCTTCTAGAAAATGAAACAGTATTAATAGATTTCAAATGTGAAATAAATTTGAAATCTGAAATAAATTGCAATTTGATATAGTGACAGCGAAATTTCTAATTTCAGATGGCACGAACATAGGAAAGAGAAGTTATTAAATATGAATATAATATTTCTGCATCCGGTTAAAACTTAATTAAAATGTTTACTGCGTACATTTAAATAATGTATTTAATCTGTACGTAAGTATTACTAAATTTTAATAGAGAAAAACAAATTCTGTTACACTAATATGATTCTGGTAATAACTTGGTATCAATAAATGAAATTGAAATAGAAAATTATGTGTAAAAAACATAATAATAACATCAAGAGTGAAATATGAAGTAAATTAATACTTTCAGACATTTTCTTTAGCTTATTTGAGGTTTCTTGTGATTGAATGGTATAGGGATGAGATTTTTCCGCGTTTTTACATACCAGTTTAATAAAGCGGAAATATTGTTATATTAACCCTTTAACGATCATAGCATTTTCATTGCTAAGATGTTGAAATAAATGAATGACACCGGTAACTAAGAACAAATATACTTCTAAATAAGAAAACGTGATTTTTCACATACAAAATAAAAGGGATATTTTTAGATAAAAATACCGGTGTCAGTGTTGCGTATCGGAATTAAAATTTTGTGGTTTCGTGGCGAAACCAATGAACGTTAAAGGGTTAAATTGCAGCATTTTTCGATTGAGTAATATAGCATTTTCTCTAAGATTACACTGGTGGGAAAAAACGCGGACAATTCTCCCCCCCCCATCAATAATAGTAATTGTCCAAATATTTCAAACTTTGTTCATGTAAAATTTTCTCTAAATTAGTTATATATGTATATTTTATTTATTTATGCATGGAAAACTGTCCCAAAATGATATCTTTAGGTAAAGTAGCAAACTATATGATTCTTAATTACAACATTATTTACATTTAAACATTTAACCCCTTGAGTGGCAGTCAGTAATAGCTCTGTAATATTAAATTCTCACCAGAAAAATCGAAAAAAAAATGCATTTTAAAATAAGAAGCAGAAATTTCTCAACATCATGCTGCCACAATTAAAAATGTAAAAATTTTTTTTAATTTTCTGGTGTAAATCTCGTTTTATTTAGGTAGGTTAAAATGTATCCCGTGAGCCGTCAAAACTAATGACATAGCTGCCAACAACTTCCGCTTTTTTGGCCTGGAAAATTTTTTATAAAAAAATGTATCATTTCAAATTACCAAAATTTGCCGATTCTATTAAATTTTTCCCGGCCAAAAAATCAAAATAGTTGGCATCTAGGAGCTAATGGCGAAGGTTTCGATTTTGTATTTATGTGTTTTCCAATAATTCTTTGTATATACAATGCAGCGATTGTAGATAAAATGATATGCAGATTTTTAAAAATTGAATCTGTCTCATAAAACCAGATATTTTTCCTAGTCATACTTTCTATGCTAAAGCCTGCGGCAGAAAACCTACTGGGAAATACAGAAAAAAATTACAGTAAAGCAGGTTCTAAAGACAAGGCTCGCACACTCCTTGGATTTTTCAAGGACTGTGGCACCACTATCAAAAGTAAGAAAATCTACATTTAGTTTTTAACCCTTTAACGATCAAAGCATTTTCATTGCTAAGATGTCGAAATAAATGAATGACACCGGTAATTAAGAACAAGTATATTTCTAAATAAGAGAACGTGATTTTTCACATAAAAAGGGATATTTTTAGATAAAAATACCGGTGTCAAAGTTGCATATCGGAATTAAAATTTTGTGGTTTCGTGGTGAAACCAATGAACGTTAAAGGGTTAAACCATAACATTCGTAATCTTCATCTTCATTCACAGATTTTACGATATTTTTCTGCAGTGAAACACTTAGAAAATATTCTTAAAATTTAGTGGTAGAACTGTGCGAACCCTGTAAAGATAACAACCAATTTAGACCGAAACCGTCAATTTTCACAATTTCAATTTCACCATTTATGATTGCATTGCTAGCAACATCTATTTCAAGTACAACGAAGACGTCTGTATCTTTTCAACTGTCGGCATCTTCAAATTCATCATCTTCATTTATCAGATCAGTTGATGTACCTGCACTCGCTTTTGCACTACCTGATAGATCATCCTTTACAGAGACAAGTTGGATATCTCGCCATGCGTAGCAGATGAGGTGCGTTCGTACTATAAAGAAGTTTTAAAAATATCCAGATTTTTATGTAATAGTATACCGTACTTTGGATACAGTAGATTATGTGAAATCTTTTGTGTATCCCTGTAAATGTGTACAAATGTTATCTGTTATCTATTAAACAACAAGTAGCTTGTAATAAACCTCAGCAACGTATATTAATTTCATAAAATATTAACTAGTTTCACATCACTAAAACGCGCCCGAAGTAATGTTTTTCCCTGTACCATTACATAATGGAATAGTTTTGTGCGGCCCTGTTAACCCTTTAACGTTCATTGGTTTCTCTACGAAACCACAAAATTTTAATTCCGATATGCAGCAACGACACCGGAATTTTAATAAAGAAAAATTAATTTTATTATACATGTGAAAAATCACTTTTTCTTATTTACAAAAATATTTGTACGCAGTTACCGGTAGCAATCATCTATTTCAATATCTTAGCAATTAAAATGCTCTGAACGTTAAAGTGTTAATGAATAACAATTGTTCTTTGCATCAGAGGTTGTACAAAATGTATATGATAGTATACTTCAAAGGTGCATATCAATTTCATTATGTTCAGAAGAGTGTAACGTCATTAAAATTCATTCGAAAATACTTTTTTTCCATTGGCCTTAATGTAAATGATTTCTTTTTATTGTTATTGTTATTAAACTATTCATCCGATTTTCAAAAAAATTTAAATGACTAGACAAAATTACTCAACAATTATATATTTTAAATTTTAAAACCATTCGACTGGGTTGTTCTTGCGCTATTATATGCAGACAGACAGACAAATAGTCTGACTGACGGACAAACTGACAAACGGACGGATGGACGACGACTATATGTGCTACGTACATATGTAACAACGAACGCACCTAAAAACCATAAGAATGCCTGTTGCATAATATGCAACTGCATTTACTAGCAGTCCGAATATTGCTGAAACTAAGGGGGAAACTGTTGAGAAACATAATTCCAAGTCAAAACATGCAGTACTGCAAACTAAGAACATATTTTGCTTTGTTACACTCAATCATAATCATAATAACATTGATCCTTTTGCCGGCGAAGGCGATAAATCAGTATTTATTACAATGATTTATTCAGTAACTCAAAAACGCAGAATAAAATGTGTTAAGGGGACAATAGTCACTTAAAAGACCCGGATGATAATGTAAAGTCAATGGAAGCGTTCTTTTAAAATATCTCTCTCAATTTTTAATATTTTTATATGATTTTTTTAAATAGGATAACTGAGGACGATTTACAACCGGCCTAGTTTTTACGTTTTCGATTTTGCTTATATATTTTTCATATTATCGTAGTTTCAATTTCAGAACCGGTTTAAAGTAGTTTTGAAATTTAAAGCAGGGGTGCAAAAATCTAGGCGCCAGACGGTAGTCTCTCACCACTAAAATTTTAAAGTTGTTTTCGCTCAAAATTTAATAGCATTCTAGCAGGAATTTTACACGAAATATTAGACGAAGAAAAACAAAATAAATTTTGTGGTGAGAAACTGCCGTCTGGCGACTAGATTTTTGCACCCCTGATTTAAAGTATTTTTTTTTTAATCTAAAACAAAAATTGAAAAAGTAAAAACTAGGTCGGTTGTGGATTGTCCTCAGATATCCTATGCAAAAAAAATCATTTAAAAGGCTATTTCCATGAGTAATTGTAGTGTAAGTCACAGGCTACGATTTTTGGCTACCAGTATTATGGAACGAAAAAAAATGTGGTTAATTTTATTGGGACATTCTCATTAATTGAATAAGGCCAAGCAGACTTTTCGAAAATAACGGTGGCTAACAAGTATAGCAATTAATAAGTTATGTGACTAACACTACAGAAACCATGGTATTAGCCAAAAATATTAAAATTTCAGCAAGATATTTGAAAAGAACGCTCCATAGACTTTATATTATCATTCGGGTCTCCTTCTGTGACAAGTGCAGGGCTCCCAAATTGTCCGCAAACTGAACACCAATATTTTTTAAAGAAAACTTCATAGTGGGTTTCTATAGTATTTGTGTTAGCAAAAACCTCCGAAGGCAATTTTTGTGAAATTTACAAGAAAAATATAAAACGAAAATCTTAACACTAGAACCGCGGGAAATTTTATCCAAATTTTATAAAAAATATTTGCATCAGAATTTTTATTTAAGTCTGTTTAACTTATTTATTTTAAAGAATTTTTGTGCAACTTATATGTAAATTATTTTATGAAGACTTATCTGGTTCGAATCGACATCTTTTCACTGAGTACGGGTCAAAATGACCCGTCTCCGCGGTTCTAGTGTTAAAAAAACATTGATGTTCAGGTGGCGGACCATTTTGGAGCCCTGCAAGTGTTGCACCATTCAACTTCTTGAGCTTTTATGGCTGAATTTTCTACCACTTAATTTTAATTACGAAATGTCACAATGGCATCGGAATATTCTATCAAATTTATTTGAAAAAAGAAATTGCAATTTTTTTCCGTATATATCGTAAACCGATTTTTTTCTTTGAAAAATACTGGTGCGAATGTGACATTTGGAATTTTGAAGAAATTAACCCACCAGAGCTTCAAGGATTAAGTGTTCAAAGTGGGCATATAGTAAATTTGCCACATTTCTTGGTGTGCAGAGAAAAAAATTGTGATACTTTATCCTACTTTATTTAAACGACACCTTATCTAGAAACTTAATATTTTTAATTTTAACGGCAAAGTGTTGATAAAATTGTGTTTTCTTATTTCAAAACACATTTTTTGATTTTTATGGTGGGAAATCAATATAACAGAGACATTATTGCTTGCTTTCAAAGGAATATGCAAGTAAAATTAATAGCAACTTATGCATGCGTCTTTTTTAGACAGTACTGTAGATAAAATGACATAGTGCAGCATTTAATATAAATAATTACTGTAACATTTTGACTTCATTTGTTACTTTTTAACAAGAATTGTTGCATTCTGTATACTTCGCAAAGTCCGTTAAAAAAAAAAAAAAAAAAAAAAAAAAAGAGAAAACATTTGTATGAATCAGAAGCATTTTTTCATTAGGTTATTCAATTTTTTACAGTTTGCCTTATATATTCTATGCATATATTTTAGATTATGTATTGGTTTATATATTTTTTGTTTATATAGTTTTCGCTCAAATCAGAAATAACTTTCACCTTTAAATTTTCTCTTATTCTGAAAAAGAGCAAATGTGATATTACTAGAACTAACACATTAGTTAAAAGCACATCACTATGTCGAAATTCTAATTCCCAGTTCAACTAAAAGATCATTTCAAATAATTGCTTGAAAATGAAAGAGGATTAGCCCACCTGTCCCTTGACGGAAATCGCAAATTGACAAAGTGACATCTATAATTTTGATCGATAAATGTGCGTATTATAAACAGTTAATTTTTTTTAAATTAGTATTATTTTTAGCGTAGTTATAAACTGTGCAAATATTAAAAGTTCAAATTTAAAAAAATCTTATTCAAATTTAAAATTATACTAGCAAAAGCCATGCTTTGTTTGGATTCGCGAAGCATTATTTTATAAAACATATATTTGAAAGTAAAAATATGTTTTAATATTATTTTTGCATCTTTATTAAACAAAAACGTTATTTTATATTTTGGCGCATTTTAATTTTTTATTTATGATGTAAGACTGTCATAATAAAATATTTTCGAAGCAAACTTTTACAAAATATTTTTAAATTTTCAACTAAAAGCTTTTAAAGATGTTTTTACAATTTCCAGTAACCACAGGTGTTTTTTAAATTTGTTTGAAATATCAGGGTTCGCAAAACTCTACCACTAAATTTTTACAGTATTTTCAATGTATTTCACTGTAGAAAAAAATAAAGCGAAAATTGTGAATCGAGGTGGTGGTTGCGAATTCTGTTTCTTAAAACTTAAATATAAATTTTCTTATCATTAATAGTGGTGTCAGAGTCCTTACAAAATATAAGGAGTGTGCGAATCCTGAATATGCAAGTTTCCAATTTCTGTAATTAACATCAAATAATCTTTGATAGCTATTTTAGAATAATATATTTGAAGAGAGCTTGAAGAAAGTTACTTCGTCAAAATCCTATTTTCTGGAAAAACATTTGAAATCTTCTCTCGTTGATACTATGAATTTTTAACTGTAAAACTTTTTTTTCTAATTTCTTCATTTTTATACATATTAGCGTATCAGAATTTTTGATATTATAGAATTTTTAAAATAAAATATAATACGAACACAAAAAAAAGAGATATACAGTGGCGGTCAAAAGTTTTTGGCCAGTTTATTTTATTTTATTTATTTTATTTATGTTATTTTATTCATTTATTCATTTATTTATTTATTATTATTATTATTTTGTAAGTACAGCCATATGAAGAGGCATCTCAAAGTGATACTTATATATTTTGTTGACATAATATTTAGGAATTTATTTATGGAAAATACCTTATAAATATCAATAAATATAAATGACAAAATTAATTTAACCCTTTACGGCGCAGAGCAAATTCGTGGCTGAAGTGTTGAAATTAATAACTAACACAGGAATTTTAAATCAACTTTATTTGTAAATAAGAAACAGCGATATTTCTCGCATTCAATTAAACGATTTTTTTTTTTTTAACCTAAATTCCGGTCTTATACATTATACTATATTCGGAGAGACGTATAGACGGACGCAGTGTTGCCAGTTGGGCTACTTTTTTTAAATTCAGATTCTTGACTGGCACCACATTTTACAAATGATAAAATATGCCTTATTCAATGTCATGAAAATTAAGGCAAAAACAAAAGGTAATTTACAGTTTCAAAAAAGTGTTGCCAATCGAGAAACCTGAATTTTAAAAAAGTAGCCCACTGGCAACACTGGACGGACGGGCTGAACGACGACTATAGTACTAAGTATTTACATAATTACAAATGCACCTAAAAAGTACGTTTTCAATAGAAAATGAAGTGCATTGTCCTTCCTTTCCGCTAAACACATCACACCCGAGTTTGAGTTTCGTTTATAACTTAATAAATACGCTATAATTTAAAAAAAAATCCAAATGTAATTTTTCTGGTACAGTTGAACTTGAGAAATGATTAGATACAGTTTATCATTTACGAATAGAACTTCTTTTTTTACATTTAATAGTGCGATAAATGTTCAGATAAATTTATAATCTTATCAACAACTGTCTTAATGTCGTTATTTTAGAAATAGAAGATAATTTAGCTGGTTTTATCTTTAGGTAATATAAATACTTCAAGCCATCTGTTCTTTTTCCAAAGTCGTATAAATAATTTGTTTTTTTCATGAGAAGATAAAAAAGATATTGTAATCGATTATTTGATTTCATATCAGAATTACAGTCGGGTCGATAATTTTTCATGCACATAAATTCGTTTCAGTTACAAATATAAGTTAAAAATAAATATTAAGATAGATTATAGGCGGGCGAGTGGTCAGGGAAAGACACAGGTTAAACACAAAAACGATGCTAAATACCAGTATTTTTTAAAAGAGAAATTCGCCTTTTTTATCATATTTACAGTATTTAAGGCATTTTTTGATAAAAAATGGTTGTTTTTCTCTGACCACTTGCCACCCTGGAATAGAGAAACATTTTACACTATTTAACCACTTCCCAATAGAAGCTTTTTGTGAAATTTTTAAACTTTTTCACCGGTTTTTAAAAACAGAAATTTGTGCCTTATTGAATCGAAAAAATGCTCCGATCAAAAAAAAGGCAAATTTTACAGTAAAATTTTACTGGTGAGGATAAACAAAGTTTCTGAACACTTCATGCCGCACGCATATCGGTGGCTCGTCCCCAAGGGCTTAGTTCTTCGTTAAGGGAGACCCGTAAGAAAAAACCCAAATTTTTTATTATTGATTTTAAAGTAATGAATTTTGGTGTACTACTTAACCTTCCGTCTACCAGACAAAACACCCATTTATCTACGGCAACACCTAATTTTAATTCCAAACTTGCAAACGGCACCAGTAATATTTTAATATAATTTTGCTTTTACAATGAAAGCTTAAATTAAGGAATTCGTGATATCTAGACAAGTCCTTTATAAATTCCGGTGTCAATCGACAATTTCTCATTTTACCATCGACACCAGAAATATTGCTGTCGGGTCCAATGGACCCGTCTGGTAGACGGAAGGTTAAGAATCTTTTTCTAAGGAATAATTAGCAAAAAAATTTCACTTTTTATTAAAAAGTATATTTTCTATGGGGATTTTTATGATTTTTTTTTTTTTTTTTGTCGAAAAATATACTTTTTAAAATTACTACTCCTCATTCAATTTTCAATATTTTGGTATTACTAAAATTTCTTAAATAGTGTTATAGTATATAGAAAAGAACTAAGGAGAGATATTTTTAATTTTCTATTTTAATCGGCTAAAACAATAAAAATAAAAATACGCATGGTAAATTTTTTAAAATTCATTATAATTTTCATGTTTACCACTTTAAGTAAAATTTTCAGAAATAGTTAAAAAAAATATCTCTCCTTACATTTGTTGCAAATTTTTTTAAGATTCTAAAAACATAAACACTTTGTTTCTAAATCCTTTTACCACTGAGCCTTAGTACTTTGAACTTAGGCAACATACGAAAAAAGTCATTTTCAGAAAAAACCCGTTTTAAATAGCCGCTAGTCCTTTAAACTCTATAGTGAGTACAATTAAAAAAGCTCATTTTCTACCTGTTCCAAGTGCCCCCAAGTTCTGAAATTTTGCATGGATATTCGCAAATATGTATTTTATCATTTTCTGTGAAAATGTTTTTTTGAACTTTTGATGATTTTTGGCCGAAAATGAGGTTCGGGTTTCCCTTAATAATGAAAATAGTTACATAATGGTGTACTTTTTAAATTTTAAATTTCAAATGAATGTTAATAGGATCGCCTGTAAGTACTATTCAACGAATGCATACAAATAACGTACATCACGTACAAACAGAGTGTTATCGAATTCGACCGACAAATTCAGATGGATGTTGATAGACATCAAACGAGAAAAAAATACCATACATCATGAGGTCGGAAACCACGTATTGAATCAAAATTAAATGGCATTCTACCTTAACTCAATTTAGATTTAGGATAATAACTTTCAGAATAACTAATTACGCTTAGCACTTTATACGGTATCATAGATTCCTTAAGTAGCTTGTTTTTTTTCTATTTCTTTTCCTGCGATTATAACATATTACACAAAACAAGGTGCATATCGTCGTATTTTTATTCCAATGTTATTATTATTTTTTTAAATTATGCCTCTCAACCCAAGCTCAAACAGGATGAAATAGCCTCTATATAAGACAAAATAAGCGATTTGCGATGTCATGTTAGAGGACAATTTTTCATCTTCTTGATGCATAATATCACCCCTCTAAATCGGTCGGTCGAATTTGGCAGCAGACTGTACTTATTTCGGATACATAACATTTTTTTCCTATCGCGATCTGAAGGAATTATCTCCATTCAACTTCTGTTGCGTCTTGTAGATTGTTAAACACATTTAAATGATATTTTACGAGTAACATGTATAGTATTTGCAAATTGTCATTTCAAATTTAGAAAAATAATGATTAAGACGATGTTTGTTTTGAAAATGTTTCGTAGCATTTTTAGCAATTTGGAAAATTGATAGTTGTTTTCGGTCAAGAATAGAGATATCTAAGACATATCTAATCTTTGTGATGTCCGTATTTTATTCTTTTTCTGATAGGTCCAGTAATGATAATGTTTAATCCGTGGTTTATGTAATATATGACTCTGTTATTGTGTAAGCCACATTTTGATTATCAAAAAAAATAATATTTTACTGTTTTTTTGTGAACAAAAAGATACAATAATCTACTAATTTTCCTTTACATTCAACTGTAGTGGAATACTACTGTTGCCATAGTTACAAGAAAAGCATTAAAAATTACATAAAATTAATACTTCAAAAACAAGTTGAGATATAACTTTTAAACAAATTGCATTTAAATGTAGATTTTCACGGTGCAAAAAATTAAAAATATGTGATGTTTAGAAGCTTAAAAAATATGCAGTACCGAAATCTGTAGGACTGAAATTTCATTTAAAATTTTAAAGTGTTGTCATTCACAGAGGGACCCATGCGTTACGCGCAGATACGTTTGTCCTTTATGAATAGATAGATACTGTAGATATAAGTATATAAGAAATTAAATAAATTCAGAAAGGATGATACACTATCACCCCTTCATTTTGTTTAAAAAAATAATAAATCCTTTAGGAGGAAAATAACTGCATAAATGAAAATCTCTCCAAGGTGTCTGATCTTTATTTAACTTTAACCGTAAAGTAAGCATGTCTTGTTTATAAAAATCACGAAAATATTATTTTTTTATGAAAAATTTATTTATAAGTCTTAAATTTTAATCTTTGAAAATATCATTTTAGAAATGCTTGTTATAATCTCATACATTACATTTGTTATTTTTCCTTTCCGCAATTATTGCTACTCAAAAATCCGATACATTTGACAATTCTTCTCATCCTACTAAAATATAGTCTTTCATACGTTTCAAATATTTTCATTTATAACAATAATAATATCATAGCTAAATTTTCAACAGACTAACTTTATTTACTCCAGAATGTGATAATATTGCAACCACACTATAATTTTGTAAATGTTTACAACACAATGTATGCTTTTCAAACTGGTAATCTTGAATGAAAATTTAAAGTATTAGGCAGTTCCTGCAAATACACTGCAAAAAAAAAGGAAATTTTTTAGGAGGTTATGCTTGCAATCAGGACGTCAGTACAACTCTCATTTTTTTACGGAAACATTTTTCGTAAATTCCAGAACATTTTGGATTTTTCCTCCGAAAAACTGAAAATTTGTGATAAGATTGCCAGTACAATCTTCGTTCATTTTTTTTTTTTACAATCAACATGCACAGAATGGAAAATACACTGTTTGTAAATTGTCATTTGACAGGCAATTGCTTTGAGGCCTTTAGCAACTGTGGCTGTCACCTCGAATGATCTACAATAATACACACGGAAACAACCACAAATCAGTACAATTTCATTTCTTGTATACATTATACATATATATAACACTATAAATGGAAAGCACAACATCCATTCTTAATGTCTTACCCGGATTCGAACCAGGACCCTTCAGCGTGGCAGCAGCTGCCGCTACTGATAACGCCACTGAGGTGACTTTATAAATTGTCTTAAGCCAGTTAGAAAGATACTAACAAGGAAGATCTCCATACTGGGCATACTCAGAATTTTTTGAAAAAAATACTGATTAAACTACTGATGTATGTAATAAAGAATCAGTCAAATTTAACGGCGGAATTACAGAAGAAACTCAGTAAAAAAATAAAATACTTCCGAGTATTTGGCGCGAAAAGACAAAAGCGTTTCCCGATTTGGCGAGTAGCATTTTCCCTCGCCAAAATCAAACGATTTTAATGCTCCTGAAACTTTCTTGTCAATTAAATTTTAGAATGCGTGCAAATAGTATTTAATTAATTTAAATTTGAACAATGAGAGAGTTTGACATATAGATGTAATTTATATTACACATTTCTGTTGTTTTTGCTGCTGTTATTTAATTTTATCACTTTAAAAATAATTTCTTATATAAAAAATTCTTTCATATTGAAAAGTATTTTTTCATATATTTAAAAGTATGACAAAATAAAGGCCAGATGAAGAATACTGCAGTAATACATTCCAATACCGAAGTTTTTGTTTCCATAGCAACAAAATTGAATGGACAGAGCTCAATCATATGGGAGTTAAATTTAAGATTGAAACAAGTTTAATTAATTTAAATTTTGTTTTAATTCATAAAATTTCACATTTAATTTTCATTCTAAATACATTATGATAAAAATATAGTTAAAATAAACTAAAGTCGACAAAACTAACGTTATATAAATAAAATTTCTTTACACACTCGGAAAGGAATACTCAGATTTCACGAAATTCTCCTTGTTTTTGACGAAACCGTTTCCTGGGAAATGCTCCGAACAAATATTTCGTCAAATGGATGAAATCACTTCCCTCACTCGTTTGACGATACCAAATCGTCAAAAAATTTCGTCAAAAAGGGACTAGTGCTGCCATCTATCGAATTTTTTAGAAGCTCTTGTATTCAATGACAGAAGCAAAAGAGACATGTCACACGTTGGGTTCGAACTTATAACGTACAGTGTGGCAGTCCGATGCCTTACGTTCACGCCACAGATTACTCAGACAAGCATGATTATGAAGGCATATAGTAGATTATAGTGTGTGTGTTTACATTTTCATAATTGTGATAGTACTTTTATCGATTCTGTTATAAATCTTGCAAATTTTAAATAATAAGACGAATTTATTATTTTGATTTTCTAATGGTTAATGAATAATTATAATATAGCTTAATTAAAAAACATTTAGGGGAAATTTATTTGCTTAAGGAATGATTAAAATATCGGCTGGTTAGTTTGTTGCTCAGAAATAACGAATTATGAAGTCCTTATTGGGAGAGATTTTACTACTTTAAGCGAGACTTTAAGTAGGTGGATAAGATTTTAACAATTTACTGTTTATAGAGAGGAGAGAGAAAAAATATGTATATATTTTTAATTTGAGTGAAAAAAGTAGATATTGGATATAAAATAGATCTTAGAATTTCGAAATTTTTGTGATCAAATCTACTTTTTGAACGGTTTTGTAGAACGAAGTAAATTTTTTTTCGAATGAAATCAAAACGAAATACAACTTACAAATAAATAAATAAAAATAGTAATAAACATCCCCCCCCCCCAAAGAAAAAAAACTAATGTAGCAAGAGTAATTGCTTACATTTCATTATTTTTTGAAAAACGCTAAAAAGTACTGTTTTAAACAAGAAATATATCCTTGCTAAAATCGCAAGATTTGGGGAGGTACAATAGCGGGTCCTTCTATAAACAGCTACCGCGACAGTTTCCTTAAAATTCATCAAGTCTGGCCATGATTAAGGAAGCACTTTCGTCAAATATTTGAGAGTTCACATTTCGTTAAATGTCACGTGATTTTGATTCGAAATGATCGTCAAAAACGACGAAATAAGGCTCAAGGATTTCTGAATCGTCAAAAATGAGAGCTTTATTTCTGAGAGTGTAAACAAGTTCAAGATGAAACATTTTTACCTTAAAAAGAATTTGACATAAAAAAGTATTTTTTGAAAATTTATTTTGTCGCCAACCGATGATAAAGCGCCAAATAAAAGAAATGTTCATTATTTTTTTACTAACGTTCTTTCGGGGTTCCGCCAAATTTTTTTTTACAAACACATACACCTACATGAGAAGAACATTCTGTATTTTTTTCAGAATTTTCTGAGTATGCCCGTATGGAGACCTTCCGTATAAGATAAGAAATACTATTAACCCCTTCGCGATGAGAGCCTTTTACGAAAATTTTAATGCTTTGTCACCGGTTTTAAAAAATAGAAATTTGTGCCTTATTAAATCGAGGAAATTCTCTGATTAAAGAAAGCAAATTTTATAGTAAAATTTTACTGGTGGTGAAAAACTCGGATTCTCAAGCCTTTTTGCCGCACGTATACCTGTCGGTACCCGTGAGGAATTTAACCCCAAGGAGTTAAATTCCTCAATGTCCTCTCATCATTAGAGCTGTTACAAACCGCACATATTCGTTAACATATAATGGGTATTCTCCAAAATACGAAATACCGAATCCAGAGCCTGATTACTAACGGGGCACTCTCTCACCAGAAAAAATTTATAGAAATTTTCGTCTTCTTTAAACGCCCTTTTCATACAAGATTACTGTCATGAATAAGGAAAAATTCTTTAGTTCTTTTTCCTGGTGGGAGAGTGCCCCGTTAGTAATCAGGCCCTGACCGAATCGTTTCTTTGAAATATCACTTGTTTGCAGTTACTGCCAATACGCCACCTAAAAAAAGGGAACTAACTTCAAACTCTGTTCACGTACGTTTGTACAATTCATGAATGAAACCAGACAGTCGACGCGTAAGAGATGTGAATTAGGCGCCTATTAGAGTTCTTTCGGTATGCGTATCGTTCAGTGTGAATGTATCAGTTATTCTCAAATGATTTGGATTTCGTAGGTCTTATTGATTGATTGATTGATTTATTATAGAAAGAAAAAGCAGTAAATTGTGAACTTATTTTTCCGCAGTATCAAGTGATAAAGCAAAACATGATTTATGCCAAATGAAGTATTCAATTAACCCTTTCTTGCGCAGTGCTGCCCGGCCGGCAACACCTAATCCTAATTCCAAACTTGCAAACGGCACCAGTAATATTTTAATATAATTTTCTTTTACAATGAAAGCTTAAATTAAGGAATTCGTAACATCTAGACAAATCCTTTATAAATTACGGTGTCAATCGACAATTTCTCATTTTACTAATAGAATTTGCTTGCGCTGGAAAGTGTTAAAGGAAGTTCAACGACGAATTAAAAAAAGAGAAAAAAAACATTTATTTTTAAAGCATCGTCTAGCACATGATAGTTTGGCACATGATACATCCATCTCTTTCCATCAAAACCGTTGTTACTGCCATCATTGAAACAATAGCTTAGTAACAATGATGAAAATATTGCAGAGAGCAATGTAAATTTTCTGAATATTTCCAAGAAATTAAGTTATAAAAGTTACAGGTTTGCTTTAAGTATATTATTTTCCCATAAAAATATCTTTGCATACGTATTTATATTTTATATTTGAAAACATTTCCATGATAAAGACAAATTTTCAGATTGCTTTTAAAAATGTTTTTATGATAAAGTTTATTTTTCTTTTCTCTTTTTTCGTTGATTTTAAAAATATATTTGCTGTTTGTTTTTATGTTTCATATCTGAAGAAAAAAAAATTTTAAAATATAAATAAAAATTTTCAGAGATAATAATGGATTGAAGTACAAATGTAGATATGTGTTTGATAGGATGATCACCAGGGTTCGCGCACTCCTTATATTTTGTAAGGACTCTGGCACCACTATTAATCATAAGAAAATTTATATTTAACTTTTAAGATACAGAATTCGCAACCACCTCCTCGATTTGCAATTTTCGCAATATTGTTCTGCAGTGAAATACATTGAAAATATTGTATAAATTTAGTTGTAGAGCTGTGCGAACCCTGACTACATACGAAATAAAACATATTGTTTTTAAATTATTCCAGAAATTAAATTTTCATTACACATAATTACACATATTTTGTTATTGTAAAATTAGTGAGAGAATTTGCTTGTAAAACATTTTGTTTGTGTAATTACACCTCATAATTTTATTGCATAAATTTTGTAAGCTTTTACTCTTGCTAAATTGCTTTCTCCGATTATTTTTAATTTTCATAAATAATAAATTCTACAATTTAGACACGTTGTACTCAATTATGTATCGTTTTTAATTTTGTTTGAGCAAAAAAAAATTAGAAACTTGATTAAATCTGTGTTTTATGGACAGATAGATGGCAGCACATAACAATATGTGAAGAGTAAAAAATGCTAATTCTTCCAAATACTCATGTTCCATATGTAACTACTCTTGGGGAACGAAGACGTTGAGAGTACAGTTTATACTGTGAATGTTATGCTTCCGCGACAAGAAAAAGTGCGTTGACTATTTCAATAAAATTTCCCTCGGTATCTGTTTTTTCTTCAAAATTTAAATGCGAAAACGATCTATTGACTAAATGCAGCTGATTTAAGTTAAAATTTGTCACTATTACGACTTGTACATATAAAATTGATATAAAAATGTATTTATTCGCTTTGGCGAAATTTTGGCGCTAATAAACATGTGTTGTACAAAAATTGCAAACCTTTTTCAGATAACGACACCCCGTGTCTCCCCCAATTTCCGGTCAGTTAAGAGATAATTACTTGAAGAATGGAGTTTTTAATCTGCAATATATTGTTTTTATTTTTGAAACTTTCTAAAATACAGAAACAATATTTGTAGGTTTGAATTTATCGGAAAAATTTACCTTAAATGCATGCCAAATATGACAATGAAATATTAAAGCAAAATAAAACTAGTCGTTGGGGGCCACCGTAATACTTACCCATCATGGATATGCATATGAAAATAAAACATGTAAAACTATTTATACAATGCATTGCAATTCATAAACAAAATTTAAATGTTGTTAATATACATAGTAATGCTATATTAAAGAACTGCTGATGTACCAATTTCGACAAATTATACAAAACGCCAAACTACTCAAGTAGTACCGAACTGCGTAAAAGAAACATCCTTATAACTCCAAAAATAATAATTCTATTAACTAACAATTAAATGCGTCGGATTAAGCGTCTCATTTCCAATTAAAATATACTTCTGAATTGAAATTTGAATGAAATACAGGGTCATGAAAAATCGAAGAATGTGGAAAACAAGATTACAAGTATCTCTGCAACTAATAATCTGATCGACTTCGTTCTATATGCAAAATGTGTGTTAATTTATTGCCTTTTACGTCCATTCCTTAGAACAAAAAAAATCGAAAATTTTTATATACCTTTCATCAGAACGAATTTTTCGAGAGTCCGAAAAAAATATATACGGATAATCGAGGTTGCTGATATTAAATAGGGTTCGTTCCATTCTTACATACTAACTACATACAAAATTTCAAGTCTCTATCTCAATTTGTTCGGGAGATAGAGCGTTTACAGACAGACAGACAGACAGACAGACAGACAGACGGCAAATTTTTTTTTTCTAAAAATATGTTTTTCGGAATCTCCACTATCTGAAACGTGTAAATCCGTCAAAATTTTTTTTTCGATTTTCAAAACGATTGCAAGACTTACCCTATACTAAGTATGATGGGCAGAGCCTGATTACTAACGGGGCACTCTCTCACCGGAAAAAATTTATAGAAATTTTCGTCTTCTTGAAACGCCCTTTTTATACAAGATTACTGTCATGAATAAGGAAAAATTCTTTATTTCTTTTTCCTGGTGGGAGAGTGCCCCGTTAGTAATCAGGCCCTGATGGTGGGTAAGTAATAAATAAAAGTACGAGATCCGGCTGCAGAATCAGTGTACCCATCGAGTGTTTGCTGAAAACCAAATTTTTACACATATTTATGATTAGGAGAATTTATATCTACCAGGTTGCCTATCAAAATGTGGCCGCTAGTATTTTTAATTAAATTATTAATAATTCGTAATCCGTAAGAAATTTCACTGACTTGTTTTTTCAATAAAATGTCGTCTACTTTACGGCAACATCTATAAATACTCTGAAAAATCACGGTTGCCTTTGCGCACCTGGCCGCACCTCTTCGCAGCCAGGTATACACAGGTATGATTTTGTTACATTTATGCACCCACAACGTACATTCATAATTTATATATCAAATTAAAGCTAATTTTTTTCTGTTTATTATTATATACGGTTGCCTAATTAAATATGGCCGCAAATAAGGGTTGCCGGCTGTTAAATATAGTAAATATTAAAAGTAGAGTGAAAGAGAGCTAGCGCGTAACACCACTAGTCAGACGAGGATAGCAATTGCCAGCTGTCGGACGGTTTAAAGCCATTGCGCATGCGTCAGATGCTATTGTTCTCAACCTCCGATTCAAACAATAGTAGGTACGCCTCAAAATAATAAATACTCCAAAAGAAACGTCTTTCTTTTCAAAATAAAAAAATTAAAAAATGAATGACAAATTTAAAAATTACAAAAAAATGGATATTGATGATGAATTTATTATTTTATAGGTTATTTATGTAAAAAAATTGTGTTGTGCTAGTACTGTATGAAAAAAGATTTGATTTTATTCAAGTATTACATCTATTTTACATATTCATCAATTTAAGCAAATTATAAATTTTTAAAATGTATTTTATATTTCCGTGACTCTTTTTTAAAAATCTGAATCATCGGAGCTCTCAGTCATACTATCATCGCAGCTATCACTTTCATCGCAAATATCGGTATCGTCGTTATTATCGGAAGGCTTGTTAGTGGAATCACACAGTACACTCTCAACCTGTGCTGGAGTTGAGTCTCCCAGGAACCATGTTGGTTTTAAAAATCCATCTAAAAACAGCCAGCCATTATTTTCAGCGCTGAACTTGATGCAGTCCGGCTCAGTAGCATTTAACCACATCGAATTAACAAAGATTGTCCGCAATAATTTTTGCTTTAAAGATTTCCAGTACGGTGGAATGTGCGTTGAGTCAAAACCTTTAATTCTTTTCATAAATTTTTCACTACTTTCTTTTGTTGAATAATAACAATCTTGCGGCATTTACACTTTGGCACTTTGGGAGTCCATACATAAGGCACGTAAAATGTTGAACTGCATCGATTTTGGTTTCGTTATAAATGTCATGAGGATTCTTCAAAGACGCAAAAACTTGTTGAATTTGTGGGTGCTTAATAAATACATTCAAGGGTCTAACTTTCCCTTTGCTAAAGAATGCAGCTGTATAGTCGCAACCCGTAAATGCGTGAAAAGCAGGCAAAGCAAGGCATAAAGTTGCACCTAATTTTATTGATAAGTCCGTACAATTGATGTAAACTTCGTCCTTATTATTAATTTTTTTTGATGTACTGTTGGCCAACCAAATTTGCAAATTAGGAAATTTATGGATATTTCCTAATAAAATTATTAAAACATCCGTGTCTGCTGCTTTCACCAGAATTTTTAAATTTTCAGGTACTTATGTGAAAAATAATTCTTGTATCAGCTTCTTCATGTGAACATGGTAATTCGGTTTCTTCAGTTTTTACTACGAGATTTCCAGCAGAACAATATGAAAAACATTTCTCTTCAACAGTAATGTAAATTTTTTTATTTCCTAATACTTCTGCAAAAGAATCATCAGCCCAATGATTAACTAAGAATTTTACCAGGGCTTCTTTGAAACGAAAGTTCTTTAAGCTCTTTAGAAAATCATTGGGTCTTGTTTGCAAAGGCCCATTAATTGTGTATGGAATATCAATTCCTTCTCGGTTTTCTCGTTCGCAATCTTTAATGGAAGGCGTTAAATATCTATCAAAGATAATATGAACTACTGGAGCATTTTTTGAACATAGTTTTATCAATATCGATATTCTGCATTTTTTCCAAATGTTTGTGGTAAAGTAGAGCCAATTAAATATAAATAATAGAAACCATCAATGATTTCTATGTCGACTTGTCCCGGATTAGTTGGTGCAATCTTTGCCGTCAATTGCTTACTTAAAGTTGACTTGTCCGTCTTCATCATGTCGCCTGAACACTGGAATAGTGCAGGAGGTACAGGTGCAAGAGGAAAAGATAGACAATGTCCAATGTCAACTTTTTGATTTATAGCAATTGCTAACAGACGTCCAAAAATATCTCGTTCCATTTTAATTAATGTTTTTTTGTCTCCGGTGGCACTCTTAATACTTTTTTTAGCACATTCTGAAGCGAAGTTATGTATTTTATTACCAGTTATTGGTCTCACGAATCTTGTTGAATCTTCAGAGCAATCCGAAAAAAACTTTAACTTTTGTTCTTGACCTAAGGACCTAACGTTTAGTAAAAAATTGGTAACATTTGAAGATGCCGCTTTACCAGTTGACAAACTGAACAAGCTTTCTTTGTCTACATTTTCAGAAAAAGGATTCATTGTTTTCTTAATCGTTTCAACAATGCTGTTCAGAGTCTTTGAATCTTTCTCAATTCGATTCTTCTTTAACGTATAAGAAGTATCATCTGTTTGAGAAAATCCGATTTCTGCTTTTACAAATGACATAATTTTTGTTCTGACACTATGACTAAGAGCCCATCTTTCTCGTGCAGCGATCGAGTTTGTGAAATGGCTAACACCAGTCAAGGTATTACCGGCATCAGCATTAATTGTCTGCTCTAAAGTCAAATCTACAGGCGATCTGCCCAAGCATGATTTTGTGCGTCTAATACAAATGCACTTTCACGAAATTCGTGAAGTAAAGTAGAATTTTCAACCTTCAGCTTGATTAAGTTATTTAAATACATAGCAGCCCATTTTGCATAATTCGGCTGATTGAATGCAAAAAAGTAACCACACATTTCGAAGATAGAATCCAAGTAGAGTTCAAAATTACTGCAACGAATACTTCTAGAAAATCGCAGAAATATGTTTATAAGCTCAGTATACTGCAAGTAATATTGAGCTGTCTTTCCATGACCGCCCTGAAGTGTTATTTCGCAAAATTGTTTGTAACCCTCCAGTATTATATGCAGTGAATCAGGTAAAATAATGCTCTCATTGATTCCATACGAAGTATTCATTACCATGTTTAAGTCTTCGTTGAAAGTTTCTCCGCCATCCGTGTCAATTTCAGATAAATATTGTTCAAAATAAAGAATCTGCAAAGCACTAGAAGCTAAGGGATGTAGCCGCTTACATCGATTAAAATGTTTACTGTCCAAAAAGCTAGGAATAAATTAGGAATAATTTATTTAGGAATAAATTATTAATAATTTATTCCTAAAATCCCGGTTTATTCCCGGGTTTAAACCGGCTTTTTTCTAACCTTTGCAACGCTAATTCGAAGCGTAAAAGCATATTTTCAAAATTTCGTTTTTTCGCCAACCGGAGATAAATCGCCAAATAAACGAAAATTTTATTATTTTTTTTTACGGACGTTATAAGGATGTTCCGCCGAAATTTTTTTTATAAACGTTTATAACTATATGAGAAGAACATTCTGTATTTTTTTCAGATTTTTCTGAGTATGCCCGTATGGAGACCTTCCTTGTTAGAATAAAAGTCGCAACAGATCCGTTGAGAACACTAGCATCTGACGCATGCGCAATGGCCTTAAACCGTCCGACAGCTGGCAATTGCTATCCTCGTCTGACTAGTGGTGTTACGCGCTAGCTCTCTTTCACTCTAATATTTACTATATTTAACAGCCGGCAACCCTTATTTGCGGCCATATTATAATTAGGCAACCGTATATAATAATAAACAGAAAAAAATTAGCTTTAATTTGATATATAAATTATGAATGTACGTTGTAGGTGTATAAATGTAACAAAATCATACTTGTGTATACCTGGCTGCGAAGAGGTGCGGCCAGGTGCGCAAAGGCAACCGTGATTTTTCAGAGTCTTTATAGATGTTGCCGTAAAGTAGACGACATTTTTTTGAAAAAACAAGTTAGTGAAATTTCTTACGGATTATGAATTATTAATAATTTAATTAAAAATACTAGCGGCCACATTTTGATAGGCAACCTGGTAGATATAAATTCTCCTAATCATAAATATGTGTAAAAATTTGGTTTTCAGCAAACACTCGATGGGTACACTGATTCTGCAGCCGGATCTTAGACGCTGAGTTTAAGGATCGAGTGAAACAGGTTTTTAAGACTGAAACTGAATCCGAATTTCGGTGATCTTTCTATTTTCGGCCGAAAACAAAAACGAATGTAAAAAATTTATAAAGTAAGACATACATAAATATGCATAATTATTAATTAATTATAAGTATTTATTAAATATGCATAGTTATTAATTAATTATATATATATTTAAATATACATAATTACTATTAATTAAACGCATTTATTTAGTTAGTAAAATTATTAATTAACTATACATATTTATTAACTGTACATAATTATTAATTAATTATACATATTTATTAAATATACACAATTATTAATTAATTATGTGTATGACTCAAGTTGACTCGCTATGACTTAAACCCAACACTTTTTATTTTCATAATATAATACGTAATTAATTCAACCATAACACAGAAATATTTTCTATTATACGAATTTCATTAAATTTATAATTCCCACTCACAACTTGAGTCAATGATGACTAATAAATTGTAAACAAAGAAGTTCATAGCAATAAATAGTCTCATTTGAGCCGACGCAGCTCAAATCGATGATTAATGCTGAAAATTTTTGAAGAAACGAGATTTTTGAAATAAAAATAGTTTCGATCAGGCTGAAATGTCAGCAGCATTTTCGCAGAAAACAGAGTTTCGGCGAAACTCAGGTTTTCGGCCGAAAACGAAAGTGAACTATCGGCCAATTACTGCAAGGGTTGCAAATAAAAAGTCGGGAAAAGTTATTCTGCTCAAACATGAATCTTTCTAATGTCAAAACCGAGTCATTTTTTACAAAAACTTAGGCATATGCAGAGCAATGAGGGAGGGGGGGGGGGGTCTAAATAATTGAAAAAAGAAAGACTTGTTAAAAATATTACTGTTTAATACTATTTGTTGATTTACTGAAAGAAATTTATTTCCGAATATTAAATAATATTTAATTGTTAAATTTTTAAGTTACTTTTTATTGTTTTTTACATTGGTATGTTTTGAAAAAAGTCTTGCGCGGATATTTTGATTAAGTAAAGTTATTTGTTTAGCATATGTCATCTTTATAGTCTCCATTCTAAAAAAATGTTGTAAAGGCTGCGGACCACAGGCGTGTCGTCCTATACTTTAACCTGGATTTCATGCTGCCGGAATCCATTCAACGAATTGCTATTTATAGTTATCGGCCCAAAAAAAAAAAAAAAAAAAAAAAAACTACATAATTATGCTAATATAGTACAGAAGTTTTAACGTGAATATGGGATTGAATAACAAATAAAGAAAAAACATTAATTAATAAATAATCTGAAAAGTTTATTTTATAGTGTACAGTATTTTTATAGTGTATACATTCTATAGTTTGTTTTCTTTTTTACATTCAATATTTTTAAATATATCTTAAACAAGATTTTAGGAGGGTAGCTTTCCCTAACGAAAATGAAATTACTGTTCATTTGTCTTATCTTTCTTTCTTTTTCTTTTATTTTTTTATCATTTTAGTGCCAGTAGAAATTAACGTTTGCATATTTTATTTTATTTTATTTCATTTTATTTTATGTTATTTTATTTTATTTATTTATTTATTTTTGTACGTTAAATTTTGAAGTTGCTTTTTTATTGGCATGTTTTAAAAAAATTCCTGCGCGGATGTTTTCACTAAATATAAAATAAATAGTTTACATTATGTCCTTTTTATAGTCTCTTTTTTGTAAATAAAAAAAAAGTAATCAAGGCTGCAAACCACAATCATATTCGTTCTAAAAACTTTTTGTTTAATAGTGTATTTTATCATCTCAATTTAAAAAATATGAATAGATTTTATACAATATACAAATGAGAATTCGTGTGGTTCTTCAAAATTGTACATTGAGCAATGTTAGATACCACATGTTAGGTACACATTACATACATATCATTTTAAACCTGATTATTAAAGACACATTTATCAAAGAAAAAATTAAAATCCCTTTACAAAATAATAAAAAAATTATAGGTGATGTTAAATTGTAACAATCTGTTTATTTTTAACTTTCAAAATATTTTATTCTAAAGATTAATTCTAAGATGAAAAGTTCTTGGAAAATATGCATGTTAATCTAGTTTTAATTAATGTGCTTGGATAATAAATTGTCAATAACTAATTATATTTAATCTTTCAAAGAAACGACGGGGAAAAAACCTTTGAAATAAGATTTTTGCAAACACAATTCAAAATTAATATTATCTCGCCAAAATGAGTGCTATAAAGCCTGATATTACAACCATGTTACGCCAAGCCTCCAGACCAACGGAGTGAAAAGTCTTGTATAGCCTATTACCTGCTATCTTTTTCATCCTTCCCGGACTAGTGATAGATTTGTTGCAGTTATGTAGTACATGCGATGATTTTTAATAGCCGGTTTCTGAGCAGTAACTAGTAACGATAATTTTAAACGGGTAGTCAGTTTTAAAATAACGCCATCACACGGGTATTTATTTAGTCGTTAGTTTCACAGCACTACTCATCATCTAGACACACGGCAGTGTGTCAGCCAAGTTCACAAAGTAAAAGGCGAGACACCGGCCGTGGGTTATATTACCCGAATCATTTCGAGCCACTTTTGACCCCTATATAACTTAAATCCTATTTGACCTACACACTTGCAATTTTTTATGTCGTTTAAGACCATCTTCTAATTTCCGAATCCCAAAATTTTTTTAAAAAAAATCTTTTACCTTTCACGAGAAATTGACGCCTGAAAACCACTGTTTTCACCACTGACTCACTGACTCACTCATAGAAATGTTTGACTACTTCCAGGTGACTTAGGAAGTTGAAATTTGGTGTGGAGGTAGGTTATTGGATCTATAAATGGGAAAAAATCAGAAATCACCATTAATTAAACATTAATGGTTGGTTAGAGGATAAATTATTGGATTGCAATGGAAGTTTATGGGAATTTCACAAACTACCAGAAATAGTGCCAAGTTGGCGTCACTTTTGGCGAGTATCAGGGCTAATCTCTGAAAATACCGAACCGATTTCAAAAGTAATGGTGCCAAAATGATGGTATTCGCCCCGATTCAAGCATAGACTATATCTTATGTCTGTGCCACTAGCCAAAAGAGGGTTCAGAAGCGAAAAATATTCTAAAAATGTGATTTTTGTTTTACTGAAGAGCCTTGAAGCACAAAATTTGGCATGCTGATTATTTATAAGATATAAATGATCACTAATGACATTTACTAAAAAATATCAAATTTAAATGTGCGAAAATCCGCGAAGAGCGTTCTAAAAAAGTTCGAAATACCAATTTTAAAACAATCTCAGCAAACAATAAACCGATCTTAAAAGTAATGATATCAAAATGATGATGACAGTCTTTGCTCCAACATAGGATATATCTTATGTCGATTACACTAACCCAAAGGAGGTAAAAGAACATAAAAACATTCTAAAAATGCGATGTCTGTATATTAAGAGACTGGAAACATAAAGTTTGGCATTTTAGAGTTTATGGGAATTTCGCGAAATACACTATATTGCCATTGATTATGGGACACTTGCGATTTTAGACATTTTACTAAATATCTAGAAAAATACATGAGGAATCATCTCGAAACTCTTAGTGTATAAATATAATAGTTTACGTCATACATCTCCGTGAAGATTTTTTACCGAAACTCCATGGGGGACCGTCAACAAATTAAAAAAGAATGAATATCTTTTGAATAACCCTGTCAAAACTAATGTAGCAAAAGCGCTCAAATTCTAGATTATGATTGAATGCCTTATTGCAATACACTGTGTTCATTTTTATGCAAATAGAATGCATACTCAAAGAGTAATTAAGGTTTTTTTTAAAAATGGTCTCAATTTTTTCCAAGTTTTTCCCTTATAATTTTCAGAGTTCTTAATAAAAAATAATATTTTTTTCAGAAAATATGACAAACAACATTGCACACAGTACCCTGTAATCAGAATTAAAAAATAATAAAAATTGTATGAAAAATGAGTAGGTTTACTAAATAATTTTTTACTGCGCATGCGTCAAATATATCAAAATTTCATTTGCATATTATGTTAGCTAAATGTATAGAGCAACTTTTGTAAAAGTCTCAAAATCATAGCTTGAAAATTCTGAAAGTAATCGTCTATAGAAAAAGGACAAAATCCGTTGTTTCCAAAATGAAGCAAAAAAATGAGGAATTTTATCCAAATGTAGTAGTACATCCCGTATTGTGTATTCTATATTGACACTAATCAATGAATATATGGATATAACCCCTCTTGTTTTTCCTTCATTTTGAGAATAACGGATTTTCAACTTATTCAATTGACGATTATTTTCCGAATTTTCAAGTTATGATTTTGTGACTTTCACAAAAGTTGCTCTATACATTTAGCTAACATAATATGCAAATGAAATTTTGATATCGTTGACGCATGCGCAGTAAAAAATTATTTAGTAAACCAACTCATTTTGCGTACAATTTTCATTATTTTTTAATTCTGATTACAGGGTACTGTTTGCAATGTTGTTTGTCATATTTTCTGAAAAAAATATTATTTTATATTAAGAACTCTGAAAATTATAAGGAAAAAACTTGGAAAAATTTGGGACTATTTTTATAAAAACCTTAATTACTCTGCGAGTATGCATGCTATTTGCATAAAAATGAACAAGGCGTATTACAATAAGGCATTCAATCATAATCTAGAGTTTGAGCGCTTTTGCTACATTAGTTTTGACAGGGTTATTCAAAAGATATTCATTCTTTTTTAATTTGTCGACGGTCCCCTATGGAGTTTCGGGAAAATATCTTCACGGAGATGTATGACGTATACTATTATATTTATACACTAAGAGTTTCGAGATGATTCCTCATGTATTTTTCTAGATATTTAACAAAATGTCTAAATTCGCAAGTGTCCAATAATCAATGGCAATATAGTGTATCAGAAATAGTGCCAAGTTGGCGACACTTTTGGCGAATATCGGGGCTAATCTCTGAAACCATCGAACCGATTTCAAAATTAATGATACCAAAATTATGGCATTCGCCCCGGTTCAAACATAGGCTATATTTTATGCGTATAGCATTAACCAAAAGAGGGTGAAGAAGCAAAAAACATTCTAAAAATGCAACTTTTGTGTTACTGAAGGACCTAGAACTATAAGATTTGGCATGTTAATTATTTATAAAATATAAATGATCTCTAAGGGCATTTGATAAAAAATACGGAATTCAAAAGGGGTGAAAATGTGCGAAAAGCGTTCTAAAAATGTTCTAAATTGGGATTTTTAAGCAATTTCAGCAAACAACAAACCGATCTTAAAAGTAATGATATCAAAATGATGGTGATAGTCCTTGCTCCAATATAGCCTATATCTTACGTCGATTCCACTAATCCAAAGGGGGTAAAATAGCAAAAAGCGTTCTAAAAATGCGATGTGTGTATGTTAAGGGCCAAAAAACATAAAATTTGGCATGTTCATTAATTATCAGATATAAATGATGGTATTCACACTAAGAACATTTGTTAACAAATACATAATTTAAAAGGGGTAAAAATGCGCGAAAAGCGTTCTAAAAACATTCTAAATAGCAATATTTAAGCAATCTTGGGTAGTTAGCGAACCGATTTAAAGAAACAAAAAAAAGGTGCCAAAATGATAGCGACAGTCCTTGCTCTAACAAAATTATTGGATAAATTACCAGATTATAATGGGAATCTATGGGAATTTGGCAAAATAACAGAAATAGCGCCATATTAGCATGTCTTTTGGTGCGTAATTTTTGTCGTCAATATAGCGATATTTCGCCAAATTGGCTACAAACATTTTTGGTCGACGAAATAATCAAGTAGCACCCAATCACGTAAAAGAATTATTAGTGGAATTTAAAGGAACATAAGCAGTCCTAATGTTAAATTTTTAAATTTGACTGAAAAAGCAGTGAATAAATGCAAGAAAAAGCTGAAAGATTAATTAATATTAAATAAAACTAATTTAACTAATTTAACCTATTTATTTCAAAAAGGAAACAAATACCTACTTATTTAACAAAAAATAATGATATCCTATCAAAAACATGAATGTGAAAAAATGCCAAGTTCGTTAAAGGTTTCGCGCATAAAAGAAGTGATTTGACAAAAAATAATGATATCCTGTCAAAAACATGAATGTGAAAGAATGCCAAGTTCGTTAAAGGTTTTGCTAATAAAAGAAGTGAGATCTAACTGCAAACCAAGTTCTTTCGGAACTCCTTAAATCATAACTCCTGTCATGCATAATATTATTCAATTGCTTAAAATGATTTGTTATGTTACTTGTTATTCAATAGAACGACTTGGCAAGTTTTCAGCTACCAACTTTAATCTTTGAGTCGGAGTACAATTTAATCTAGAATCTGATTGGCAAAGATCTAGTCAATCCAGTGTTCGAATAAGTATATTGAAGTTAAGGTATTGATAAGTTAATGAAGGGATCCACTTTAATATCTGATCAACTAAATAGAAAAAATTGAATAAGAGAAAACTTGCAAAGTCGCTCAATTGAATAACAAGTAACATACCAAATCATTTTAAGCAATTGAAGAATATTATGCATGACAGGAGCTATGATTTAAGGAGCTTCGAAAGAACTTGGTTTTCAGTTAGATCTCACTTCTTTTATTAGCGAAACCTTTTACGAACTTGGCATTCTTTCACATTCATGTTTTTGATAGGATATCATTATTTTTTGTCAAATCACTTCTTTTATTAGCGAAACCTTTAACGAACTTGGCATTCTTTCACATTCATGTTTTTGACAGGATCTTCTTTTCTCTCTATGCTCGGAATAAAAAGTTTTGTAATTCGTGTTGTATCAACATATTATTTACAAAACATGATAATTATGTCACAATGTTATAATAGAGTATTATAGTTCAAATTCCGTCTTAAGAATTTGCGAAAGCATTATCAAACTTCCCGCTCATGATTTTTCGTATGTATTGTATTAACATGAGCTTAGATATACATTATTAATGAAATACACTACAGAAGATTTTATTCTGAACTTGTGCAGGATTGTTATATTTTAAGACAAGCATTATTCTAAGAAGAACGTTCTAACTTTTAAAAATGTACCTTGGATATTTAAAGCTAAGCTATTTTGAGTTTATTTTGCAAAATTTATAGGAGTGAAAACAAAATATTTATATTTTCCTACGTAAGGTTTGAAATGTATACATGGGAATTTTTTCTTATAACAAAATTTCAAAACAGTAAATTCCTGTGTAAGTTTTTCTAATACGTGCATAAGAAAGATGTAAATGTTTCGAAGAAAGTGGAGTGTATAGTAAAATTTCTTTTATTTGCTTTGAGCCCATAAGTGATATGTAAGTACTATAATCCTAATTTTTTATCTGACTTTTTTTTATATAAAATGTATTTTTAAATTTTAACCAAACTTCTTTTATTAATTCAACCAAAATCCTACATTTGAACTTCCTGGTTTAAAATATAATAAAAAAGCTTATAGAATTCTCATCTCGAAAAGGTTAATATTATTTTTTTTTTTTCATTTTTATGTTTTATTCTCTCTCAATTATAACGTATATTTCTGCACACTCATGTATTATTTGATCTCACAAAACATATAAATGTATTTTGCAAAAAAATAAATAGGTAATAGATGATGGATGATAATTTTGCAACTTTAAAAATCTTTTACGAATGGACTTCCCTGTTATTTTCCCTTCATATCAGTCTTCAACCCTTTTTTCGAAATATATTTATCGTACTTCTTCTTTTACATCTGACCATTACTGAGTTTTTCAGAGTATTTTCTTCTATATTATTTATTTTTCGGATACTTTTTTAAAAGCATTGTAGGATTGAATGGTTTAGAACATATCTGATGTACTAGATGTTCATATACAGTGGATAACTGGTTAGCGCACTCAATTCGTTCAAAAACAATATTCGCTAACGGATTGTTTTTTAACAAATTATAGATTTTCCATTTATTTATGTGATAATTTAATTACTTTGTTATAAAATTTAAATAATGTACAAAAGATAATCTAAGTCTTCCCTTTATAATGCGTTCTTTTTTGTATATAATATGCGTTCTTTTTTAAAATAGACTGATCGCATTTTGATGCATTGTTCGTTTCCTGTTGTATTTAAAAAAATAAATGGCATGAAGTTTGTAAACATTTTTATGATTATATTCAACCACTACGGCATTAAATACTTTCAATTTGTCAATTTTACCTTTCTAAAACTAATTACTTCTCTAAAAGATCATGTTTATTGCAGTACCCAATAGAGCTGAAGTAAAGCCTCGAACCTGATAATAATTTGTGAACTAAATTTCAATTGAATTAATTTGCAATTAAAAATATTTCTTTAAAAAGGAGTACAAAATATAGAAATTAATGCTTCTAATCTATTTATTATAATTTGAAGCCACTAAATGAAGTGCTGGAACCCCTGGCAGCCCTCAACTTAATTAGACCATATGCTTGCAAAAATCTTTAAAATATACTCAACTTCGACAATCGATGCAATTAAATGCAGCTCAGTAAATGTGAAACACAACTGTGCTTCTTCTTGGCTTTATTTTATGAGGTGTTCGTTATCAGAACATAAAAATTTCTCACGAAAGTGCTCGCTAACCGTTCTGCTCGTATACCGATCACCCGATGTATACAAGAAGAATCAAAAGTTATCGTAGGAATTCTGTATGGAGATAGGGAATACATCAAGGAATCAATTTTTACATAGGAAAATATGTCCGCAAATGTACGCATGCGTATGTAGAGGGCGCTGTATCTATTCAGCATTCCATTGCGCCCCAATCATTGTTTTGATTTTCTTAAATTTATTATGATTTCTTCTCCTTGCCACTTATCATATGGACTTTCACGAAGACTTTTATGTCTTTAAAATCTCAAAAATATCATTAATGACCGTTATTAGTGCCTTGAATATCTGATGCCTGGAAACATTTCATTTAATTTTGTTCTATCCGGTTCGTTTCAATTTTTTCATACGTGCCAACCTCCGAATTTTTGAAAATCAAGCAATTGTCTTTCCAACCAGAAATTTATTCAACTATCGAAATTAAATTTCAAACGATTATCTCATTTAATGGCAGAAACTTTTAATTAATAAAATTTTCTGGTTCAAAATATGTTTTCTTCATTAAAAAAAAGCCGGAGGTTGGCAATTATGAAATAATGATTCTGACGCAATGGAAGATTAGATACACACAACGCCCTCTATATACGCATGCGTGCATTTGCGGACATACTCTACTGCATCCTTTTGGTTTCCTGATATATTTCTTAGCTCCTTTACGAAATTTGAAACATAAGTTTTGAATTATCCTGATTATATCAGATGGTGCGTTTCAAAATTCGTGTTATCCAAATTGTTTTTTTAAAAATGGAGCTTTTTCTATCAAAATATGTTATTAGTGAACTAACATCGAAAAAACACTGTAATCGAAAAAATAAAAAACTAGTTTTATTGTGCATAATTTTCATTGCAAATTCTTGGTTAATAAAACCAATGGACGCGAATTTTTTGCGATTTATCAGATTATTATTTTTCCTTCTGGATAAGGCAATATTTGAATAATTCGTTCTCATATCTTAAGGAGATCATGATCATTTAAACTTTTTTAAAGAAACAAAGTTATGTTTTCTATAAAGTAATGATAAAAGTTTTTAAAAGAAAATTAAAGTTTTTTTGAAAAGCTATAATAGAATTCTTCTATTGTAAAGACTTGTAACGAATACAGCAATTCATGAGCTGCTTTCTTTTCTGTGCCATAATGACCGATCAGGATTTGCACGTATAAGTATAGGGTTAATTGATTAACCTTTTATTTTTGCCAAATAGAAGACAACTGCTATATAATATAAGCTATATTCTTCATATGAAACAAGCAGTTAGCACTGTCATCTTAAATTTCATTAAATCAGATTATTATCTTTTTTTTCCTTACAATTCATAAATATTTTTTGTTTATCTATTTCGTGAAAAGAGTTTTGTTGTTATATTAGATATTTTCTGTTAAACATATTATATACATATACAACATGTAATTTCTAGTTTAGAAACACAGTGTTAGAATAAAGAACCATTGTCATTATTACCTCAAAATCTAAATTTTACATGAGTTGTCCTTTTATGCGCATAAGTAGATAAAATATCATATTTCTAAATTTAAAAAGAAATGCGAAGTTGTTTGAAAATTATATTAAAAAATAAACAAAATTTTATATAAATTACTTTATTTAATTACATAAAACTTTTCACTCGGCTCTCTTGATAAACTCGGAGATTCTTCTTTTATGATGACCCTGAAAGGATACAATATAGATTTTAAAAATCTGTAATTTTTTTACATGTGGTCAATGTTTTATTTAAAATTTTAATATTAAGCAAAATGTAAGAATGGACTAGTCCATGATAGGAATTAGCAGACATATATTCCAGTTTAAATATATCGTATTTACTCGTGCATACCGCGCACCCTGTACTTTACAAGAAAAAATGGAGATTTTTTTAAAATTTCTTACATAAGCGCACCTGAAATTTGCAATTGATAATATGCAACTGAATAGATGATCAGATGAATTTCAGTAAAGAAAGTGGAAACAAACATTACATTAAGCCATAAAACAAAGGCCAACATCTTCCGCTTTTTCGACCCGGAAAAAAATTACAGTAAATTTTATAGTTTTAAATCGCTGTAATCTGCTGATTAAATAAGGCAAAAATTTCTGTTAAATTTTTCCGGGTCGAAAATTTAGAAGAGTTGGCAGCTATGCAAAGCTAAAAAGTATTTTTAGACTTCGGTTAGGGTGTGAAGTGAGGTAAGTGATTAACGCCAATTAGTATTGCTAATTAGCGTTTAACCCCTTGGGGACGAACGACACGCATACGTGCCGTAAAAAGGTGTAACCCATTAGTGCCTAGCGTCCCTTTTTAGGGACGCTTCAAAAGGTGCATTATGCACTGTTTTTGACACCGGTAAAAAAGAAAAGCAATAGTTATCTTATTTAAATGATGCATTTTCGTGATTAATGAACTAAACTTAAATCTTCTAAAAATAGTAGTGCCAACCAAATAAAATTTACGCAAAAGATGCTGGGCACGAATGGGTTAAGAATCCTTGATTATTCCCACCGGGAAAATTATACTGTAAAATTTGGCTTATTCAATCGGATCATTTTCTCGATTTAAGAAGGAACAAATGTCTGTTTTTTAAAACCGGTGACAAAACATTAAAAATTTCGTAAAAGGCTCCCGTCGCGAAGGAGTTAAATCTTGTTACTAGCACTGTTGTCTAAAAAACTGCAAAAAGATACAGTAATACTTCAGATTTTCCGAGTTTTAATAACTTCTTTGAATATATTTCTTGATTCATTTTAATGTTGTGTGACTACATCTAGCAGTAAAAAATTAATCCTTGTATAACGTGCACCTAGGAGTTTTGCCCTAATTTTTTGGAAAAAAGTTGCGCGTTATACACGAATAAATACGGTATTTAATTTAAATAAAATGGCAACAAGCATTACGTTAACACTGGATCCGCGGAAAACTTTACCTAAGTTTTATAAAAATAATTCACAACACAATTTTTATTTAAGTTTATTTAACTTATTTATTTTAACTAATTTCCGAGCAGCTGATATGTAAATTATTTTAAAAAGAATTATCTGGTTCGAATCAACATCTTTTCACTGAGTACGGGTCAAAATGACCCGTCTCCGCGGTTCTAGTGTTAAGGTTTCATAAATTAGTTCGAAGTATGTGTAACACAGATATTGTATTAAAATTTGCATTTTATTGTACACATTCAGATTTGTCGTATAGTGTATGTGTTAACATTATTTTAATTACAACAATTTCATGAAAATGTTAAGTATATAATTTAGTTATTTTTTAATTACTTGTTTTCTGTAAAGTATAGTTGTAAAATTTACCATTAAAAAATACCACTTTGTAATATCTATCTTATTTATAAAATTAAAGTAGTGCTTTTAAAGTGCGTTCGTAATTATGTAAATAGGTAGCACTTATACTTTTCATTTAGTCCGTCCATCCGTCTGTCCCCATGTAACAAAGCAAAAACTACCGAACCGAAACGTTCGAAATTTAAAATATATAAATATAACATAATTTTGTCGAGTCATTTCAAATTTTATGAAAATCAGATGCATAGTACAATTACAGGGACAATCAAAATTATTCCGATACATTACGGCCAGTGGGAAAAAAAGGTTTAAGTGCACTTTAACGGTGTTACACTCTTTTAAACATAATAAAATTGATATGCATCTGAGAGGTGTACACTATAATATATGTTCTGTACAATTTGTGCTACAAAGAATATTTTGTAATAAATTACAGGGCCCCACAGAAGTATTTCATTACATAATGGCATAGAGAGAACATTGTTAGGTGAGCGTTTTAAATGTATTAAACTATTTAACATTTTATGAAATTGATATACGTTTATGAGGATTACTACAAGTTACTTCCTGTATAAAAGAAAGCAGATAGTATTTACAGGGACACACCAAAATGTCCGGTTACCCTACTGTATTCGAAATACTGTATACTATTATACCAACATCTGAATATATTTTGGTGCGTTTGTAATTACATGAATATGTAGCACCTACAAGCATCGTTCAGTATGTCCATCTGTCTATCTCTCCTCATATAACAGAGCAAATGCTATCCAACTAAATCATTGAGATTTAAAATACGTAATGGTTGCATAATTTTGACGAATCACTTCAAATTTTAATAAAATTACATGTATAGTTTTATTACAGGGACAATCAAAAGTTACATTACGGTCAACAGGAAATATAGTTTCAAGTATATTTTAATCATGTTACACACTTTTGAATATAATAGAAATGACATGAATCTATAAAGTATGCATTAAAATATACATTCTGTACAATTTATTATTAATTTATTACTAATTTACAGGGCCACACAAAAGTATTTCTCTATACATAAGGATATAAGGGGAAACATTTTTTGGGGCGTGTTTTAATTATGTTACACTATTTCACGTTTTATGAAATTAATATACATTGCTGAAGCTACAAGTAACTCCCTGTATTTATACAGGAACACACAGAAAAGATTTCGACTACTATAGTGTCCGAAGAGCTGTAAACTATAACAGCACGGTCTGAATATTTTTAAAACTTCGTTATATAGTACGAACGCACCTCATTCGCTATGCTTCACACGCAATTTCCCCAACTTGTTTTAATATATTTCTAAATAACCATCCGAATTTTTTTTTCTTAAAGTTACATGTGTAGAAATTTAACACATGCATGTGATATATTGAGAACCACGATTTCTAGTTTACAGTTAGTTAATTTTGTTTAATCCTTTCCGGTTCGTAAAATTAGAAATTATTGACTCATACCGGAAAGTGCAAACAGCTTTTTTATTAACCTTCCGTCTACCAGACAAAACACCCATTTATCTACGGCAACACCTAATTTTAATTCCAAACTTGCAAACGGCACCAGTAATATTTTAATATAATTTTGCTTTTACAATGAAAGCTTAAATTAAGGAATTCGTAATATCTAGACAAGTCCTTTATAAATTCCGGTGTCAATCGACAATTTCTCATTTTACCATCGACACCAGAAATATTGCTGGCGGGTCCAATGGACCCGTCTGGTAGACGGAAGGTTAATTAAAACTCCGTAATTTAAGGTTTCATTTTACAACCAAAATTTTATAAAATTGTTTTTGGTACCACTTGGAAGTTTGGAATTAAAATTAGGTGTGGCCGGGAGTGAGACCACTGCATATAGCTGCCAATATCTTCCGGTATTTTTTTTTTTTTTTTTTTTTTTTTTAAATGCTTGGGAAAAAAAATTATAATAAATTTTACCATTTCAAACTCACTACAATCTGCCGATTAAATGAGACAAAAATTTCTATTAAATTTTTCCGTGTAAAAAAAGTGGAAAATGTTGGCAGTTATATCACTGTACCGGAAAGGGTTTTAATGGCGGCTGTTAGTTATTGCTTCCAGTAATGTCATTTCACCAGTATCCGAGAGGTGTGTTAATTTCTGATAAGATTAAAAAAAATATATATGAAATCAATTATTGGATCTGTTTAAAAAACGTAATAATAAATTAAATTTATTTGTAGTCAACACTATCAATTATTTATTTTTTATTCTACCAGACTACTCCACTACTTGGCAGTTGCGGATTTATAAATGTTAATTAGATATCTACATTACTAATTTCTTAAAACATGGAAAAAAAACACAATTTAGTTTTTATTATAAAGATTAATAAACTTTTAACTATAAATTCAATTAAATTTAAAAAAATACATTCAGGCATATATTTTTATATTATCTTTTAAAGTAAAGTGTCAAACACTAGTTTATTTTGTGTGTGTTGTTGGTTTTTCAAAATCGGGTTGATATCAATGATGTGTGTTTTTATTCATAAAAATATTATTTTTAATAATACACTGTGTAATTTTTCAGAATTATGTCTACAGTAATTTTTTAATGTATTTCTAATATACTTTGCAAAGAAAAAAAATATAAAACAGATTTGACCCTTTAACTGTTGAATCTTTTTTTAAAAAAAATCTTCAACTTTTTTGCTTAAAAAAATGTCATTACAAATTTTGGAAAATAATCTTCCCTTTATTTAATGATAAAAGTTCATTTTTGTTAACAAAGCAAAATTTTTAACTCAAATAAAGTGATTGTTCGATAGTTAATTTCAGAAATATGCATTTATTTGAGCGAAATGCATATATGAGGGCTCCCAAATTGAACATCAATATTTTTTCAGAAATATTTTCGCTTTAGATTTTTCTTTCAAATTGCATAGAAACCACCTTCGGAGGTTCCTTTTAACCCTTTCCGGCGCAGACAAATTCTGTTCGCAAAATGAGAAATTGTTGACTGACACCGGAATTTACAAAAGACTTTTTTAGAAATTAAGAATTCGCTGATTTAAGCTGTCATTGTAAACGTAAAATTTTACTAAAATATTACTGGTGCCTTTTGTAGATTTAGAATTAAAATTAGATGTTGCCGGAGTGGTAACACTGCGCCGGAAAGGGTTAACAAAAATGCTGTAGAAACCTACTATGAAATTTTCTGTTAAAAAATATTGATGTTCAGTTCGCGGAGGATTCCATTTGGGAGCCCTGATATACACGGCCGGGGCAGTTAAGGGGTTAACTATTTGCGTTCGAGAGGTGACGCTTAGTCACCACTAGTGTTGTCAGGTGTTCCTCATAAATCGGGACACCAAATGCTTTTGACACCACTAACATCTAACATTTTGTTTCATTGTCTATTTTCACAGATTATTCGGCCATTAGATAAGATGAACAAATTTAGATTAAAATACTGCTGTACAGAACATTTGGAGCACTCGTTTACGCGAAACTGTAGTGGTCAGTAAGATTTATTTTTCGAATTCAAAGGTTAAAATCTTGTTATAGCCATTTGAACGATAAAGAATATGCAAGGCGTCAGTTATTGGAGTTTCATCGTACATGCTATTGGAATCCGCTTTTTAATATCTGAAAAACTGACAAGTGAATTTTTGTAATTACCGCATGTGTTATGGCATTCTTCTTCGGTAGCAAAGTTGTTTTCGTTTCCACCACATCCTCCATAGATGAATTTTTCACATTTTCCAGTTTCTTGATTGTAAAAGTACCTTGGGAAATATCCGCGGCACATTCCTACCTTAGCGGGTAGACGGCAAAGTTCTTCAACAGAAGCTAAAAAAAGTACACATTTTAGAAATTAAAATCACTTTAATTATTACAGCGTGTGAATTTGTTATCCAAGTACATAACTATCAATGGAAAGCTATATATTTTGAAAGTGACCTATCTATAAAGAGTAGCATTCGTTGCATTTTAAGTTAAAGATAATTTAGAATAATCATACATTACCTCAAATTTTGAGTACTTAAAAATTTATTTATGCAGATATTCGCGCATGCATAAGTCTCGCAGCACATTTCGAATATGTGTGGAAATTGATTATTTAATTATCATAATAATCGTAATTTAAAAGGCTACATGCGGTATTAAATAAAAGAGAGAGAAAAGAACGGAACACTTAACGTTTTCTCCAATGCATTGACAGTGGTATTTACATATGATATAACTAGTCTACTCTTTGTAATTTCGCCTAATTTAATGCAACTTGATAAGAAATGCCTCTCTGATAAGAAATGTTTAGATTCATAATATTTAATTACTATAAGTATTTATATGCTTTAACAATCAGTGGTAATAATTCATTTCAAATATAACGAAGATACTTAAACAAATCGCATGCGGAATTGGATATTTTAAACAATAAATTAAACGGTATCATTTTGTATAAAAATTAAATCGTATATTATGCACTTGAATGTATTTTAAATTTTAAATTAATGATGAAATCGTTTGTGGAAATCGAAACTTGCGTTTCTGTAAATTTCAAATCAGCGATATTCATACCTAATGTGTTTTTCAAATTCCTTCATAAATTATTAATAATAAATGATTTTAGTATAATTTCGCGCATTAGATTTGAAAAAAAAAATGTTTGTTCATTTAAAATTATTTACATGTGCTACCTCATAAGATTTAATTTATTCATATGAAAGTATCTTCGTGTAATAAGATGATTTAATGTGAATTTCCATAAATAGTCAAGTTAGTGCCAATTTAATCTTATTTTTACTAGCAAATGTATCCGCTAAATGCTGGCATAGTTGTGAAAACCTTTCATAAATGTGAATAGACAATTCGATGTGTTTGTGTATGTATCGTAATTTCCCGCGTATACGCCGCGGCTTAGTAAAGTCTTTTTCAAACCAGAAAATGTATTATAAAAAAGAAGTCAAACGCATGCTAAGCACATACAAGTAATATTCTTTAAAAAATTAATTCTGGTGGGAAATTGAATTATCCAAGGTGCGGCGTTTACGCACGGATTTACTGTACTTGTCTACATGTGTTCAAACGTTAACCCGAGAGAACGCGCGCTTTATTAGGGTATGAATAATTTTAACTTTGCCACCAATAAAATCAAACTATAACAGACACTTTATTAAGACGGAGACAATTTTTACAAATTTTGCTATAAAATAAGTTGAAGATTACTTTTAAAAAATTACGAGTTACAATTGTAAAAAAAGCCCTGCGCGCATCCTAACGGGTTAATGTGTAAGGAAGTACAAAATGGCAAAGCTTTTTTTCATTTCTGCGTATTTATGTTGGAAATAATATCATGCCATAAGCATTGCTGACAAAATCTGGTTTCGTACGGGTACCGTTACTTTCCAGGTGAAATATCAGTATTTTCTTTATAAGAAATAATTCTAGTTCAAACACGGGAAAGTTTGCTTTATTTAAGAACATATTTTCTATTTTACAAAGTGAAGTATTGCCAGTCTTTACGTTATGTAAAAAATCAAGGATCCATACGAACTCTGAAAAGCCATGATACATTTTTGCTCATCTGCTTTAGTTTTATGTAGGTATTGCACTTTATTTAACAATATTTAACATTTTCATAACATTGTCAAATTTGTCGTATCAGACATATTTCATAATTAAAGTATAAAGTGTAACTAAACCATGATTCTATTTATAATTAATCATAATCATAAATTAAAAAATATATTATTGTATTTGTAACGCAAAATAGGTAGTAATTTTATTGCCCATTTTGTCTTTGTAAGTTCATAAACAACTGAGTTCCATATAGATATTTGTATTATGTATTAAAGCTTAGTACACATCGTAACCGTTTACATAACTTTTTACTAAAAATGTGCATAAAAAAATTGCTGAATCTCTAAAGTGTATATATTTTTGAGCCAAATTTTCGTACCCATACACTATGACAATGACATAATCATTGTGCGTATAGCGTAAATACTGTTCTTAAATGTATCAAGTATGAAAATGGAATAGCTGTATTTTTTTATACATGTGGCATAATGTTCTAAGCATAATGTAAAATATTTAAAATTGCAATATAATACATAAAATTGATGAATAATTCTATGAAGAATGCATTTTATTTACATTTTGGTATGTTAAATCCCTTAACTGTTACATTGTTTTTGACAACATAATAGAAAAATAGCGGCTAAATATCACCTTTTCCATACTAAAATACTTGCCTTACTTAACCTTAAAAAAAAGTGACAATTAGAAAAGATAAATTTACCATTATAAATTAGTGGTATCTAAAATATTTTAGTATCGAAACAAGCAAAGTGTTCTTCCTCAAATCCAGTTTAGGCATCTTAGTTGAGGGTTAATAGAAAATCTGCGACTTGGCGTCTATTTTTATTTTATTTCTGTACTATTTTATTCAACTCGGACCTACGAGCAGGGTATATTTTACCCAGGGTTGGCATGGTTATTACATTACTCACCAATCATTTTTTTAAATAATCTTGTATTTATTTATTTATTTTTATTTTTTTAAGAAAATAGATCATTAACTCCTTTGCAACGGGAGCGTTTTATGAAATTTTTAATGTTTTGTCACCAGCTTTAAAAAAAACAGAGATTTGTGCTTTATTGAATTGAAATAATGATCTGATTAAATAAGGCAAAATTTACAGTATAATTTTACTGGTGGCGATAAACTCGAATTCTTAAGCACATCTGCGGCACACACAAGTTCCCAATGGGTTAAATAGCATGATAATTTTTGTTTGAATTTCTTGGTAGCAAATCATGCACGGGTTATGTATTTTATGTGCTATTTTACTTTTGTCATCGTGGTTTAATTTAATGCCTAATAGTAACACAAAACGTGCTGTTATTTGTTTTTATAGTAGTTTAAAATACATATCATAAGTGGCAGCCTTGTTATTGATACAACTTGACCCCATTACTTACTGGCTTTGCTGGGGCAATCTTCTACTTTTACGCATCGTCTGTCGTGAGTTTTGACAAATCCGGGTTTACAGTGGCATCCAGCGACGCACATGGCAGGGCATATTTTTGGTGGATTGTCATAGTTGTCACATGTTAGAGGGCAAGCGGTTCCACATTCTAAATAGCGTTGGTTTTCACCGCATACAGGTACATCTAAAAATAATGAAAAATTTTAAAAAATACCTATATTGATTGAAATGTTTTTAAAAATCCTTATCAAAAACATGAAAGATAATTATAATTAATCTATAAAACCATATTTATATCTTCAATGTTTGTCGTTAACCCCTTGGGGACGAGCAACAAACATACGTACCGCAAAAAATGCTTAAAAATCCTCGTTTATCCCCACCAATAATATTTTATTGAAAAATTTGCCATATTTAATCACAGCATTTTTTCCGATTTAACAAAAACCAAATTTTTGTTCTAAAAACCAATGGCAAAACATTAAAAAATTCGTAAAAGTCTTCCGTCGCGAAGGGGTTGAATAGTTTGGAGCTTATAATTGTGAAGAGACAAATAGACCGGATGGCGGCAGCACAGACAATCATCATCGAGTCCACGAATGAAGACCTATTATTAGTTATATCTTGATTAGCATAATAAAACGCAAACGATCTGTCAAGTCATATCTTTGTGGAAACCTCCTAAAAATCCAGAGGTTCGGACCTCTCAAATGGTAGACGGCAGGTGCTGGGTTCGAACCCAATCGCGGCTGTCGGCCTAACCGTTCGGAGTTTTCGTGGTTTTCTTCGAACCTTGCGTAAATACGGGTTAGGTTCCCTTAGAAAGACCCCCTCGAAGGTACCTCCTGGTCCTATATCCCTAGTGTAGATAATCGGACGACAAAAATCAACCATCAACCATCCTAAAAATCCGATTTTACCCAAAAGTATGAAAACATGAAGGGTTGGGAGCAAGAAAACCAAATGGTAAATTTTGCAGACCGAGTGCGGTTTATTATGCGAATCTATATTTAACTTATCCTAGATTTTTATACATGAACTCAATGATGTGATTGTCTGTGCTGCCGCTTCCCGATCTAAAAGAAAAGATTTCGATTCAGCATAAAAAATATACTCCCAATATCACAGTACCATAAATTAATACGTTTATATTCTACGTTAAAAAACTTACGTTAAATGTATTAATCTGCGTAAACGTTATGTATAAATATATACATGTTAATATAAGCTTGTTTTTGTAAAGTTATGAAATGCGTCGGACAATGTATGTTAATTTGCATTCGAAGAAAATTAAGCTGAATAGTTTGGGTCCGTACATACCACAGTTTACACAAACAGACATTAATATATTGTTATTTAAAAATTTTAAACCACTTACAGCAAAAACAGTTAATTTCTCAATTTTATAAAGTCCTTCAAATTCTACAGGATTTTGTAGATAATTATCTCTTTGTAAATGGAATATTTATAGTAAGTATTTATATCATTTGCGCAGTAATTGCTAATTATAAGATAATGATTAAATTATGTTTTAACCCTTTACCGATTAAAGCATTTTCATTCCAAAGATGTCGAAATAAATGAGTGACACCGGTAATTAAGAACAAATATATTTCTAAGTAAGAAAACGTGATTTTTCACATACAAAATAAAAGGGATATTTTTACATAAAAATACCGGTGTCAATGTTGCGTATCGGAATTAAAACTTTCTGGTTTCGTGGCGAAACCAATGAACGTTAAAGGGTTAAAGAATGAAGGAATAATACTTTGAACAGCCATAAAAGGCATTTTTAGGTATTGATTCATTCTTAATTAATTAATTTCCAAGTTAATTTAAAGTTTAAGAGAGATTTTATAACAATACGTGTTTCAGTTCCGAAAGGCGAGAATGCACCAGAATTCTGATATTTTCTGTTTATTATGTATGAGAAAAAAAGTTTTTTCTTACTTTCAAATCAATTTATGCGTAAATTCCTCTGCCATTTAGTCATTTCAACATTTTTGCAATGAAAGTACGCTGTGACGAGCAGGTTCACCCCTTCAGGGCCAGTGGGATATATTGTATCACATTTTCATTAACCTTCCTACCCTGAATGGGTCCAATCGACCCATAACTATAATTTGTTTTATACGATTCAAACCAGAACTTTTTTCATAAAGAAATTTAAATAAAAGATTTAGAGACTTAAGCCAATTAAATGTATTAAAATGTTTTGAATAACAATTCTGGTGTGAAATGTTTTTATCAAGATTGAGTAAAATTTGAACAGGGTAGGAAGGTTAATGATGATTTGACACAGAAAAATTTTATTAAAATTTTCCCTTCTGATATTAGGGGAGAAAAAAAGTCGTGAAATAGCTTTTCTTTGTTTTATTATAAAATTTGTCCAAATTTTGGTTAGGAGTTCAGAATTACACAAACGCAATTGCTTGTCCATTGAAAGGTTAAAACGTGAAACAATAAGATATAATTTTCTATTTTCATCTACAGGATGAAATACATTTGAAATTTAACCCTTTAACGATCAAAGCATTTTCATTGTTAAGATGTCGAAATAAATGAATGACACCGGTAATTAAGAACAAATATATTTCTAAATAAGAAAACGTGAATTTTCATATCCATAATAAAAGGGATATTTTTAGATAAAAATACCGGTGTCAGTGTTGCATATCGGAATTAAATTTTTTTTGGTTTCGTGGCGAAACCAATGAACGTTAAAGGGTTAAAGGAATAAAATACCTTTTCCTGATTTTCTTTTGAAGAATTAGAAATATAGGATTTCTGATATTTCGGACGTTTGATGAATGAAGACGTTTAATCCCAAAAAGTTCCAATTTTAAGTTTTAATTGGAAAATTAGAGTTATTCTTAAATTTTGTCAATGTTAACCCTTTAACGTTCATTGGTTTCGCCACGAAACCACAAAATTTTAATTCCGATACGCAACACTGACACCGGTATTTTTATCTAAAAATATCTCTTTTATTTTGTATGCGAAAAATCACGTTTTCCTATTTAGATATATATTTGGTCTTAATTACCGGTGTCATTCATTTATTTCGACATCTTAGCAATGAAAATGCTATGATCGTTAAAGGGTTAAACCAATAAACTCCTGATTTTAAAATAAGTAGACTAGATCCGATCCGAGCACATAATGAAGTTATGAATATACATATCTGCCAACTCTTCTGATTTTTTGGCCCGGAAATATTTTACAGAAAATTTTGCTCTGTTTAATCAGCAGAATACGTCGATTTGAAATGGTAATATCTACTATAAAGTTTTACCGCGCAGAAAAAGTGGAAGATGTTGGTAGCTATGAATATAGAGGAGGAGACATATAGTGGATTGCCTATCAATTGCGATTGAATTAACCGTGGAGGTAGTCCGATAGCGGTTGTCTTTTATAAATCGGGTCAACAGATTTTCATTACCGATGATGAAAACTTCCAACAGTATATCTGAATAAAAAATTTCATCTTATTTTCGCACCTTATTAAGGAAGCATTTCGCTTACAAATATGGTAAGGAGTTTCTATTTATTTTTATTTGTGTCAGTTATTCTAGGTATTCTAATCTTATCACTGACACTGATAGGAGAGTTACCTTCGCTGTCCCAATATGATGGAACTACCGCCACCAAAGTAAACTCTGGCCAGTAAAAATATATATTAGTTTTTGCTATTATTTTCGATTGAAATATTTCATTAATGAAGCTTTTAATAAAAGAGAAAATTTCCGCATAATTTTACTGGTGAAATTTTGCCGTTTTGGTAATGAAACCCTTCGAAGGCGGCTAAAGTTGAAGTTTCACAATTTTAACCCTTTGCGGCGCAAAGCAAATTCATTGCTTAAGTGCTGATATTAGTGACTGACGCCGGAATTCGAAAACAACTTTATTTGTAATTAAGAAAAAAAGCAATTTTGCAGGTTTCAATAAATGAAATTCTTTTTATAAAAATTCCGGCGCCAAAGTAGTGTTTGGGAATGAAAATCAAGTGTTTACATCGATATTCCACCGCGTCGCAAGGGGTTATAGATATGCCAGTTCCTCGTTCTTAATAATTCCATGGTGCGGATCAATAGAAACAATATTATTGGTTATTTTGAAATATATGGACGAATGTTAGCTCTCTTATTAACCTCCTGACTGCCGCGACCGGACTTTTTCACACATTAAGCTACAGGTTTCACTGCCACAGCCACATAAGCAATATTTAAATTAATATAATTCTACAAACAAAACCCAGTTTTGAAAAATTAAGTTAGGATTAATGCTATCAAAGATTGTACACCTACACGTGATAACATACTTTGTATGAGGTTGGAAAAAATATCTTTTTTTAATATTTTCAAAAAATTACAGAGAAAACAACACTACAATTTTACCCTTTTGCTGGGCAGTCAGGGGGTTAAAAGGGCAATTTGATGTACGAAGAGTTACTATCAATTGTGTAATTTATATATTTGCAAACAGTAATTTTATTTACCATGAGCTGGGCACTGTTCTGGTCTAACGCACTGTCCGTCATCTGTTTTCACGTAGCCCTCATCACAGTGGCATCCGGGGTTGCACATGAGGATGCAGAATTTTGGTGGGTTTTCGTAGTTCTTGCATGTCAATGGGCAAGCAGTTCCGCAGGATTCGTAGTGCTGGTTTTCACCACACTCTGTTTTATTTTAATATAAAAAAGAAAGAAAAAAATCATGCGTCAAGCAGAGATTATGAAGCACTTTCCAACACACTCAGAATAATATAACAAAACTACACCGCTTAAAGAATTAAAATATTACGTCACATTTCATCATATGGAAAGGTACTACGCATTTCGAAATCGAATTTCTGCTGTTCCTATCTACAATCGGAAAATTGACCGAATTTTTTAACATCCCTGTATATGGTATAGAGATTTGTATCTGTTAAAAACATGAATTCTGAAATTTAGTTCATTTAACCCTTTGCGGTGCAGAGAAAATTCATTACTCAAGAGTTGAAATTAATGACTGACATCGGAATTTGAAAACAACTTTATTTATAAATGAGAAAAAATGTATTTCACGCATCCAATAAACCGAATTTTTATTTACCAAAATTTCGGCTCCAAAAGTGGCGTTTGGGAATAAAAATCAAGTGCGCGCCGCTAGGGCTTAAGACATACACATATATTTCAGAAAATTCCTTTTCGGCGATTTACTTTAACCTTTTGTGTTCTGGTGGGTAAATTTCTTTAAAATTCCAAGTGTCACATTGGCACCAGTATTTGCAAAAAAAAAAAAAAAAAAAAAAAAAAAAAAAAAAAAAAAAAAAAAAAATTGGTTAACGAGATATACGAAAAAAAAATTGCATTCAACTTTTTTCAAATAAATTTGGTCGAATTTTCTGGTGTCGTTGTGACATTTCGGAATTAAAATTATGTGGTAGAAAATTCTACTATCAGAGCTCAAAGGGTTAACAAGGAGAACAGTATCCGAATACTTTTGTGCAGCACTGTACATGAGGCATACAATTTATACATAAAGAGCAAACGCGCATACGGAATTTTAAAACATACTTTCCATCAATTATTACGCAAAGACAGTGCTGTAACTGTTTTTTTTTGTGTGTGTGTGCTTGTAAATTAGTTTAAAATGCTATGAATATGCTGTTTCAAAGTTATCTTAGCGAAATTCAGTGATTTGTATCAGTTTCAATACATTTGAAATAGCGTAATTTCATTAAAATGTACTCCAATGGATTTTCCCCTACCGACCATAATGTTATGAAATTCTTTTGGGTGCCCCTGTAAAAGTACTATTCATCGTACATTGTTGATATGCAGTACTAAACATGCTTCAGTGACCCTAAATAAACTTTATCAATTGCATGAAAAACCAAGTACATTTACGAGAGGAGCATGGACAGACGGAAGAAACAGACGGACAAACCGCATACATAAGCTTTCGCAACCATGTAATACAGTAAAACCTCCATAACGGACACTCCCGAATAGCGGACACCTCTATTTAACGGACAGTTTTCCAATCCCCACTCCCAAACCTAAATTTTTGTATGTTTAACCTCTGAATAACGGACATTCCGAATAGCGGACACTTTATTCGGCGATAAAAGGTGAAAAAGTATGTTTTAAAGAGAAAAAAAATGAAAAAAAAAAGCAAAAAGGCCTCTGAATTTATCAGGACAACGTGTCACAAATTTTGTGATCACAGATAAATGTAGATAAAGAGCTGGGGAAAATCTCCCCCCCCCCCCCCCACGTTCAGTGCTAAATTCAAGGTGTTGCCCGGGAGGAATATCTTTCAGAGCATTGAAATGTCACCCAAAAATATTTTGAGATTTTATGATTTTAAAGGTCAAAAATTGCAATCCTTCCCTTCGCACCCGGAACTCTACAATGTTCAATAACGTCACATAGAAAAACAAATTACATGTAATCGCAAGCAAAAGTAAACTTTTGTAACCGATTATTTCACGAGAGTATAATAAACAGTGGATAAAAGTGTGCACAAATTTAATTCAATTTTATTGATTAAAAATATTTTTATTTTCTGATTAATTATATAATAGAGGTTTTAGGCAGAGCCTGATTACTAACGGGGCACTCTCTCACCAGAAAAAATTTATAGAAATTTTCGTCTTCTTTAAACGCCCTTTTCATACAAGATTACTGTCATGAATAAGGAAAAATTCTTTATTTCTTTTTCCTGGTGGGAGAGTGCCCCGTTAGTAATCAGGCCCTGGTTTTAGGACATACAAAAGTAAATTAATGAAACATTAAGCATTTCTTATTAATTATCTCATTAAGCGATTTTTCTATCTCTGAGGTTTTCCCAATAGCGGACACCTCCGAATAGCGGACAATTTCTGCGTTCCCGAGGTGTCCGTTATTTAGAGGTTTTACTGTATAATGTAACATTGTAACAAATTGTCAAAAATTGTTATTGACAAATTTGATATGAAAAAATGAATTTAATTTTTTTTCGCTGTTCAATCTTTCTTAATTATGAGTTATTCAACCCCTTCGCGAAGGGAGCCTTTTACGAAATTTTTAAGATTTTGTCACCGATTTTTAAAATCATAAATTTCTATCTTTTTAACCCCTTCTGGACGAGCTACTCTCATACGTGTCAGAAAAAGGCTTAAGAATCTTTGATCATCCCCGTCAGTAAAATTTTACTATAAAATTTGCCATATTTAACCTTTCTACCCTGAATGGGTCTAATCGACCCGTACCTACAATCTGTTTTATACTATTCGAACCAGAACTTTTTTCATTAAGAAAGTTCAATAATAGTATCAGTGTTTTAAGTCAATTAAATATATTAAAATTTTCTGAATAACAATTCTGGTGTGAAATGTTTTTATCAAGATTGAGTAAAATTTGAACAGGGTAGGAAGGTTAATCGCAGCCTTTTCTCCGTTTAGCCCTTTGCGGGGCAGGGCAGATTCATTGCTTAAGTATTGAAATTAATGACTGACACCGGAATTTGAAAACAACTTTATTTGTAAATAAGAAAACGCTATACTTCACGCATTCAATAAACCGTGATATTCTTTAACAAAATTCCGGTGCGAATGTGGCGTTTGGGAATTAAAATTAAGTAGTATATCTATGAGACCACCGCTTCTCAAGTGGTTATCAATGCACAAATTTCTGTTTTTAACCCATTAGTGCCTAGCGTCCCTTTTTAGGGACGCTTCAAAAGGTGCATGTAGCACTGTATTTGACACCGGTAAAAATGAACAGCAATTTTTATTTTATTTAATTGAAACATTTTCGTAATTAATGAACTAAACTTGATTCTTTTAAAAATAGTGGTGCCAACCGAATACAATTTACGCAAAAAGTGGTGGGCACGAATGGGTTAAAATCCGGTGACAAATCACTAAAATTTCCTTTTAAGTTTCCCGTCGCAAAGGGATTAAATCGAGATAATGCACATTTTACAGTAAAATGTTACTGGTGGGGATAAAGAAGTATTCTTAAGCCTTTATGAGACATATATGCGTGTCGCTCGTCCCAGAGGGGCTAATATAAATACATAACTAAAGGTTTAAAAATAAATAAATTCAAAAAAAAAAAAAAAAAAAAACTCTTGGGATGTAGGGGATAAAAGGTACAAATATGATTTGTACAAAATGGAAGAATTTACGAAAACAAGAAATTTATGTAAAAATGACATCACTTACGCATTGGTGCACTGTTAGGACACTGCTCAGGTCTGACGCATCGCCCTTCAGCATTTCTTACATATCCTTTGTCACACTGGCATCCGATGTCACACCTCAAAACGCAGGCCTTTGGAGGATTTTGATAGTTATCGCAAGTCAAGGGACAAGCGGTCCCGCAGCTTTCAAAATGTTCGTTTTCGCCGCATTCTAAGTACAAATTACACCAATTAGCAGCAAGAAACAGTTTCTAAGGCATTTCATTTAATCTTGATTCATAGTTATCATTATCTTCCGCATTTTTCGCATGGAAAAAAATTTAATAGAATATTTTACCAATTCATAGCGTCGCAATCTTCCGATTAACCCTGTAACGTTCATTGGTTTCGCCACGAAACCACAAAATTTTAATTACGATACGCAACACTGACACCGGTATTTTTATCTAAAAATATCCCTTTTATTTTGTATGTGAAAAATCACGATTTCTTATTTAGAAATGTATTTGTTCTTAATTACCGGTGTCATTCATTTATTTCGACATCTTAGCAATGAAAATGTTATGATCGTTAAAGAATTAACCCTTTCAGGGGCAAGATATTGCTGCTCCAAAAATGCTCAAAAAATTGTTCCACATCACAATTTAAGAACAGATTTATTTGGAAATAATCAAGAGCTGTTTTTCGCGCATATTATAAAATCGAAATTTTATTAAAATTATACTGGTGCCAGTTCGCAATTGGAACAGTAATATTAAGTGTTTGCAGGCTGCAAACACCGCCCCTGAAAGGGTTAAATGGTTAATTCTTTTCCGTTCAATAAATTGAAAATAGCAGATTCACACCACTATTATTTAAATTAAATATTCGTAAAATTTAGTCTAAACAATGCCGCCTTTCAAAGGTATGAATATTTTCTTTAAAATGATTGTGGTGTCAAAAAGCTTTAAATGATGAATTAAGTACAGTCGGTTCTCGTTAATTCGAACTCGTCGGAACCACAAGAAATGTTCGAATTATCCGAATTTCGAATTATGGAAAGTATGAAATGAAACCATGCTTAATATGGTAGTGTAACAAAGAAATTAATGTTATAGTGTTTTTATTTTATTTTATTTCGTCTCTTATCATTAGAATATGACTTAATATCAAATTAGATGTACAAATACATAAACAAATTAAAAAATTAGGAACAAGCACGATGGAAGAAAGATTTAAAGCGTCACTGATGGACAGACGTGGCACTAAGAAAGTGAATATCAAATGCATTGGACTATATGTATACTTGTTCGGAACAATTCTCACAAAAATCAAAGAAAGAAAGTTATTCAAAGGATCTGAAATCCGGAGAAAGAAGCGAAAAATGATAAATCGGGATTCTCATAAGTTCGAATAAAACGAAGTCGAGAGAAAATGAGTCCCAATTAATGAAAAATTTTAATGTTATTCTTCCATTGAAAATTTCGGAACTTTATGTTTACTTCGAATAAAACAAAGATTCGAATTATCCTAATTTGAATTAACGAGAGTTGACTGTATATTCGTCTTACCGAACGATCTCTCAAGGAGTTAAATAACCCGAAATCTTCTATTAAATTTTTCCGGGACAAAACAGCGAAAGATGTTGGCAGCTATGTTGATAACAATGAATAGCGATTATATGTTATAGTATCTATACTAATATTATAAAGAGTAAAGATTTGATTGTTTGTTTGTTTGACTTGAATAGGCTCCGAAACTACTTGACGGATTTGAAAAAAATTCTTTCACCTACAAGCTACACTATTTCCGGTGAACATAGGCTAATTATATTTAAAAAAAAAAAAAAAAAAAAAAAAAAAAAAAAAAAAAAAAAAAAGGGGGATTTTTACTAAAATGCCAATAATGTAACCCAAAGTGTATAAAAATGACCTTAAAAAATCCTTACACCGCGTGCTCTGCGAATACTATTGATTATAATGTATATACATAAAACAAAGTCGGGTTCCTTATACCATTTATAACTCAAGAACGGATGTATCGATTTTTATGATATTTTGTATGAAGGTATCTGAGACCTTAGATCAACATATAGGCTACTTTTTACCCGACTACCTAAAAGAAGGGTAATGTTTTAGTAGTTGAATTTAATGGGATGAAGTGTCAGTAACAATTTCCGGTGTCAGTAGTGGCACGGGACTGGGCGACTTGCTCTACCCGTAGCAAAGCGAGGGCGGGCTGCTAGTTATTCATATAGTAATATTTAAAATGCAATTAGGACTCATTTTTTCTGTTTTAGATTAGCACTTTAATGATTTTGATTTGTATATTATAAAAAGTAAAGGTCATTTTTAATAATATACTAAATTAGACTAAATTTGCTTCAAATATTAGAATTTTCTAAGTACAAATTGTTGTTTATATATTTTAAATTCTCTTAATTTTAATCATACGCATTGAATATAATCTTTTTTTACAAGCTTCATTGTTAAATCTAAAAGCCTATTAAACCTAGAAACAATATCATTAAGGGGATTGAGTACACTTTGGAAGATTTTAAACAAGATTTGTGTTATAGAAACATCTATTTTATTTAACAATTAATATCTATGTTTAAATTAGGAGAATTAGCGTATGGAAGTCGTACTTCAATTTGTTTAAATTCCCGAACGCGTACTATCCCTGCTGAATCGTATTTTGCAGTAAAATTTAAAACGAAATAATAATTGACAATGACAGACTAGAATCTAATTTTTGGTTATATTTTTACCTAATACTTGACTTTTAAATACAGTTAGTCCAAGAGCTTACAGTACAAAAAATCTATGTTATCGACCACAAGAAAAAAAACTTCTATTTTATGGAAGTGTAGTCATAGGGGAATCTATGTCTGCCGTAAGTGAAGTGGTGCATAAGAGAAAATTAATACCACTAATGTTTGAATCATAGCTTTAACATCGTATTTGCCGTACAGTCAAAGGTATGAAACCGTGGTAAACTGGGAGCAGGAAAACACAATGATAAACCTACGAGTCAGCCACTAGTGGCATTCATTTTTAGCTCACAGTTTATCATAGCTTATGTGCCCGCCCGTTCTGTATGTACGTGCGTAACGCGATAACTCATGATAAAAGTATCCTATTCACTTGAAATTTTGTATACAGGTATATCCTGATAAGGTGCTTCCCTGATTAGTTTTTGAAGTTCATTCGATAAGTATAAGAGGGAGAACGGGGGGGGGGTCATGCCCCTCCCCTTAATCGATATAAATGGGTTTTACATGCAGAATATTCAGATTTCGTTCAAATCTCTGAATAGTTTTGGAAGTTTAATGGATAAGTATAAAAGAGAGAAGGATAACTCCTCTTAAATTATATAAATGGGTTTTTATTAAGAATTTTCCGATTTGCTCTGAATTTTGGATATAGATGTTTTATATCATAAAGCATGACCCTGATTAGTTTAGGGGTGTGACGACTCCAAGTAACTGACTGTGGCACCTAACTCCCGATCATGATTTCGCAAGAAGCGATCTCAACTTTCTGCTCTGAATCCGAACTATTTCTTCTGTGTTTGCCAGACGGCGCTGATGTGGTTCAATCAACTGATGAGACAAAACGAGAAAGCACAGAGGGGGGAAGAATGGGACAGTGACTTTTGGATTTCAGTGTCTGATTTTAGTGATGATTTTTAATGTTTTTTAGCTCACAGGCTATCATAGCCTGAGAACTTATGTGCCCGTCCGTTCTGTATGTATGTTCGTATGTACGTAACGCGATAACTCATGATAAAAATATCCGATCCACTTGAAATTTTGTATGTAGGTATATCCTGACAAGGCGCTTCCCTGATTAGTTTTTGGAGTTCATTCGATATGTATAAGAGGGGGAACGGGGGGCTCATGCCCCCCGTTAGTTGATATAGATGGGATTTTCATGCAGAATTAAGTTTTCAAAATTTAGATTAGGATCATTCTGATGAGGCGATTCCGTGACTGTTATTAGGTGTTCATTGATTAAGTATAAATAGGGGGAACAGGGGTTCTAATGCCCCCCCCCCGTTAGTTGATATAAATGGGATTTTAATGCAGAATTAAGTTTTCGTTCAAAATTTAGATTAGGATCATTCTGATGAGGCGATTCCGTGACTGTTATTAGGTGTTCATTGAATAAGTATAAATAGGGGGAACAGGGGTTCTAATGCCCCCCCCCGTTAGTTGATATAAATGGGATTTTCATGCAGAATTAAGTTTTCGTTCAAAATTTAGATTAGGATCATTCTGATGAGGCAATTCCGTGACTGTTATTAGGTGTTCATTGAATAAGTATAAATAGGGGGAACAGGGGCTCTAATGCCCCCCCCCGTTAGTTGATATAAATGGGATTTTCATGCAGAATTAATTTTCGTTCAAAATTTAGATTAGGATCATTCTGATGAGGCGATTCCGTGACTGTTATTAGGTGTTCATTGAATAAGTATAAATAAGGGGAACAGGGGTTCTAATGTCCCCCCCCCTTAATTTATACAAATGGGTTTTTCAAGCAGAATTTTCAGATTTCGTTCAAATCTCTGAATAGTTTTGGAAGTTTAATGGTTAAGTATAAAAGAGGGGGATAACTCTTTTTAAATTATATAAATGCTAAATGGGTTTTTATTAAGAATTATCTAATTTGCTCTGAATTTTGGATATAGATTTTTTATATGATAAAGCATGTCTTTGATAGTATAGGAGGTTCAATGATTAAGTATAAAAAAAGAGAAAAGGGGAGAGCTGTTTCCCCTTCTTAATTTTTTTTTTCGAACGGAATTAACCCTTGAAAATATAAAGCTTTAATGTGCAATTAGTATTTGTAGCCTGTGAGCTCAATGCCTTCAGTTTAACTGGGCAGTATTCTTTTTTATTTATTTGTTTGATTCTCCTGTGTGTAAAGTCTTTAGGTGTCAAGTTTTATAGTGTATTTGTGAATGTCTTGTGCTAAAATAAAAAAGATGTTTTTCATGAAAATGGGAAGTCATCCTGCTGCCTTACACATCGGAACCAGCGGAAAGATGTAAAACGTTACAGGGGGTTCAATGATTAAGTATAAAAGGATGAAAGGGGAAGCTGTTTCCCCTCCTTTGATTTTTTTTCGATTGGAAATAACCCTTGAAAATGTACAATTAGTATGCGTAGTCTGTGAGCTCAATGCCATCAGTTTAACTGGGCAATATTCTTTTTTATTGTCTTATGCACCCCTTCACTTCCGGAAGACTTGGATCATTAGGTTCCCCTATTACTACTCTTCCATAAAATAAAGGTTTCTTTCTTGTGCTTGATAACATAGGTTTTTGTGCTGTCGGCTCATGGACTAAGTTAATGGATACATTTTTTTCTTCTTAGGCGGATTGTTAACACTTAGAAGGGCAAGAAATTGCGTTTCTGTAATGTTAAAATCTCACCGGAAACTAAAAAAAAATCAAAATTGCCAAAAGCATTTCTCTAATTCTTATCTACCAACGTTGTAAAAGTAAAACATAAATCATTTATATAACTAAAAAAAGCAGTGGTACCAGAGCTGCGGCGTGTGATACCGAACTTAGAATATACCGAACCACGTCCACGTTCCTGAGAAGCATCGCAAGTGGCATTAACTATCTTAGCTGTAATGCGAAATGTGCTATTTAGGTGTACAAAATGCTTACATATCTAAAATCCACGTTGAAGGTTGAAAATGTGATTATTTTGGCAGGAAAAGCTTATTGGAAATCGTTAAGAAATCGCATGCGTATTCTACATTTGTATGGAAATAAGCAATTAGTACTCTACTTCAAAAATATAAGATTGTTTATTTTTAGTTTAGGTTTCATCAATCTATGTAAGCTGAACACAAAAACTTATTAAGATCATGTCTTATACATCTGATTAATACAGAGTGATTCTAAATTAATCATACAAACTTTAAGGGTTTGTACAGGACATGATAACAATAATTTATTATGTAGAAATCTGTACACGCAAGTGAGCAATTGAAGTACAAACATTCAGAAATGGAATATGTTTGAAATCGAATAAATTTTGAATAAAATAAAATAAATCATTTCTATTTCTTTTTGTGTATTTCCTGTGTTGGAGAAATTAACCAATTTTGCGTGTCTTTTTAATTAAAAAATTTTATTTTACACCGGAAATTTTCACAAAATTTCTTATTTGCATTATCCTGAAACGTCTGTCAGTGATAAAGAAAGGAGAAGTATAAAAATTTTCTAGTGTGCAGAATTTGGAAATAAAAAATTCCCAACTGGCCCCTTGATCTTTGTACTTCAACGCTATCACTTCATGCCATACATTCCTATACGATGAATGATTATTACAGTGTCTTGTACCAATCGTTAATGTTTGCACCAAGATTTTAGAAACACGGTGTACATTCTTATTATAAGCACAGTAAAAAGGTAGAATTATGTCAGTATCTAGCTATAAAACAGTCAAACAAACAAATAAAAATACATACCTGATGCAAATGCTACAGCGAGTACGCTCAAAAGTATGATTGCCTTCATCGTTGTTTTCGAAATTTCCGAAGAGTCGAATGAACAAAGTAGAGTGATAAAATTCCTAAGGATCATTTTATACAAAAAAAAATATCATATCAATATGTTGAATGTCCCACGATGACATGCCATCTTTTAAGATAAACAAACACAAGTAATCTTTCACAACTTTATCAGTTTAAAGTACTTCAAAGGATAAAATATCATTTCAGAAAACAGGTCTCACGTTCGTAAAAGTTTATCAGGCGGAAATATGTGATCAAAAATATTAGTGTGAGAATTAAATTTCGATTTCCTATATTAAAGATTATGACCAATTACTAATACGTGCGACATTCTCAAAGTGATATGCTCCAACCTTTACAACTCAAATTAGCTTTTTAGATACGTTCTTAATTACGTAACACATATCGTTCAGTCCGTCCGTCCGTTTTTATGTTCTGCCCTCAAAAAAATTTCAACCGAATTGTTTCAAATTTAGAATGTATAATTATTGCATCATTGTTCATTTGTCAAATCATTTCAAATTTTATGAAAATCGGGTGTGCAGTTCATTGGCAGGGACAGTTAAAAATATTCTGTTACTACATTACGGCCAATGGGGAAAAAGTTTCAAGAGCATTTTAAAGGTGTTACATTCTTTCGAACATAATAAAATTGATATGCATCTATGAAGTATATCTATAATATATATTCTGTACAATCTGTAGTGCAAAAAATTTTTGTTATTCATTTATAGGACCACACAAAATTATTTTATTACATAATGACATAGTGGAACATTGCCTGAGGCACAATTTAAATGTATTAAACTGTTTAACATTTTATGAAATTGATATACGTTATTGAGGTTTATTACAAGTTACTTTCTGTATAATAGAAATAATATTTACAGGGACACACAAAAGATTTCGGCTACTATACTATATAACCGAAATACTGCATACTATTACACCAAGATCTGAATATTTTTTTATGGTACGAACGCACATTATTTGCTACGCTTGATGAGCAATTTCCGGCTTTATTTTTTTTTCAAAATAAATAAATAAAATAAAAATAAAAATCCGTTTAAAGAGTTTTATAGATCTATCGCATTCACTATCTTACAAGTCTTTTAGTAAAATGCTGAAATAATTGGCTGACACCACAATTTATAAAGAACTTTCTTGTAAATTAAATCTTGCATTACTAAGTTTTCATTATAAAAGCAATATTTTTTTACAGGTGCATTTCGCCAGCCCCCCCACCAACTCAAATTTTTTCGACAATAATACCAGTCGTTTATACCTCGTTTGTACCCGTTTGTACCAGCAATCTTTTCGTTTGTACCTCATTTGTACTAGAGTAATAAAGAGTTTTTAGTGGGGGGGCTGGCATTTCTCCAGCCCCCCCCACCTCAACATTTAAAAAAATGAATAGTGCCAATCGTTTATACCTCGTTTGTACCCGTTTGTACCAGCAATTTTTTCGTTTGTACCTCATTTTGTACTAGAGTAATAAAGAGTTTTTAGTGGGGGGGCTGCAGAAATGCCAGCCCCCCCCACCTCAACATTTAAAAAAATGAATAGTGCCAACCGTTTATACCTCGTTTGTACCAGAAATGTTTTCGTTTGTACCTCATTTGTACTAGAGTAATAAAGAGTTTTTAGTGGGGGGCTGGAGAAATACCAGCCCCCCCCCTACCTCAACATTTAAAAAAATGAATAGTGCCAATTGTTTATACCTCTTTTGTACCCGTTTGTACCAGCAATCTTTTCGTTTGTACCTCATTTATACTAGTGTAATAAAGAGTTTTTTGTGGGGGAGGAGCTGGAGAAATGCCAGCCCCCCCTCCACCTCAATATTTAAAAAAATGAATAGTGCCAATCGTTTATACCTCGTTTGTACCCGTTTGTACCAGCAATTTTTTCGTTTGTACCTCATTTGTACTAGAGTAATACAGAGTTTTTTGTGGGGGAGGGGCTGGAGAAATGCCAGCCCCCCCCCCACCTCAATATTTAAAAAAATGAATAGTGCCAATCGTTTATACCTCGTTTGTACCCGTTTGTACCAGCAATTTTTTCGTTTGTACCTCATTTGTACTAGAGTAATACAGAGTTTTTTGTGGGGGAGGGGCTGGAGAAATGCCAGCCCCCCCCCCCACCTCAATATTTAAAAAAATGAATAGTGCCAATCGTTTATACCTCGTTTGTACCCGTTTGTACCAGCAATATTTTCGTATGTACCTCATTTGCACTAGAGTAATAAAGAGTTCTTAATGGGGGGCAGGAAAAACAGCCAGCCTCCCACCTTAATATTTTCAAAAATGAACAGTGCCAAACGTTTATACGTTGTTTGTAATAGTTTTACCCAAAAATCTTTTCGTTTGTACATCATTTATACTAGAATAATAAAAGGGTTTTAGTGGGGGAGCTGGAGAAACGGTCAATCCTCCACTTTAATATTTTAAAAAATGAACAGTGGCAATCGTTTATACAGTGAAACCTCCAAATAAGGGACACCTATGGGATCGGAACTTTTGTCCCTTAAATAGAGATGTCCCTTATTCGGAGTTTTTATTATTATTTTTTTAATTAATCATTCTGAAGGATATAAAAATAGCAAAACATTAAAGTTGATACTCCTTAAATGACCCGAAATGTATATAAATTATGTTAATCAAACAAAAATAAAAAGAGAATTAAAATTTTCAATTAATTACTAAATTATTTCATGATTTGTAGAATTATTCAATTTGTATTTTTTATTCAAACTGTTACATGCAGCAAAAAGTATAAAAACATTAGAAAGAATTTTACTTGGAAGTAACAATCAAAAGGAATTGTTTTGCAAACTTCAATTTTTCAGTATAAACCTTTCAATTGTTCATTTACCATACTTATAAATTTTAGTTCATTACCAGCAATATTTACCAAAGAAAAAAAATACATTCAACTGTTTTGCGCATTTTAATGCAACAAATCTCTCAACTGTTCTACTTAGCAAGTGGAAAATGATTTGGCGTTTTTACAAATTCATTTTTTTTAATTGAAAGGTACAAAATTGTTAATGCTTGATTATGAAAGCGATTTGCAATTAAACTGTATTTTCAATTTTTGGAAAAATAAACTACCTGTTAGTAATACGTGATTTTTATCACGTGACAAAGACTTTTTACCCTTTCTTGAGTAGTTGTTTATCTTTCGCATGAAAATTCGGTTCAAAACGCAAACATTGATATTTTCTGAAAGGTCTTATTGCATTTGGAAAAAATAGAAAAAAATTGGTCTATTACATATTTTCTGAACAACAAAACTTGCTAGTTTCCGGATAAAACTTGCATTTCCGGAGAAAAATTAATTAAAATATATGTCTTAAAAGTTGCCTTTTTGGATTTGAGAACAGCCTAAAAGCATATGTAAACTTCTTTATTTCACAATTTTCTTTTATTCTCCACTTTCAGAATCATCCTCACAATTTTCATCATTACTTTCAATGCGGATAAAAGCACTAATGTTGAATCAGAATTGTGGGTAAATAAGTGGACATTAATAGTGTCGTATGCCTCTGTATCAACATGACGGTCTGTCTGTTTGATAAGTTCACAAAAATCTGCATTTTCATTTTCATCACAAACTACTTCATAATCTGAAATTCAAAAACCATTCTCTTTAGTCTCATTTTGAAGTGTCTCTTAAATCGAGTGTCCGTTATGCAGAGGTAAATACATTACACGCCCTATACCGAGGGACTGGGACCGGAAGTTTCGTCCCTTAAATAGAGGTGTCCCTTATTTGGAGGTTTCACTGTACTTCATTTGTACCTGTTTGTACCAACAATCTTTTCGTTTGTATCTCATTTGTATTAGAATATTAAAGAGTTTTTATTGGGCGGAGGGGCTGAGAAACACCCATTTTAAAATTTAAAAAGATGAACAGTGTCAATCGTTTATATCTCATTTGTACCCGTTTGTACCAACCATCTTTTCGTTTGTACCTCATTTGTCCTAGAGTAATAAACAGTTTGTATTTGAGGGGACTGTAGAAACGGCCAGCCTCCTGCCTTAATATTTAAATAAAGAATACTGCCCAGTTAAACTGATGGCATTGAGCTCACAGGCTACAAATACTAATTGTACATTAAAGCCTTATATTTTCAAGGGTTAATTCCGTTCGAAAAAAAATTAAGAAGGGGAAACAGCTCTCCCCTTTCCTCTTTTTTTATACTTAATCATTGAAACTCCTATACTATCAAAGACATGCTTTATCATATAAAAAATCTATATCCAAAATTCAGAGCAAATGAGATAATTCTTAATAAAAACCCATTTAGCATTTATATAATTTAAAAGGAGTTATCCCCCTCTTTTATACTTAACCATTAAACTTCCAAAACTATTCAGAGATTTGAACGAAATCTGACAATTCTGCTTGAAAAACCCATTTATATAAATTAAGGGGGGGGGGGCATTAGAACCCCTGTTCCCCTTATTTATACTTATTCAATGAACACCTAATAACAGTCACGGAATCGCCTCATCAGAATGATCCTAATCTAAATTTTGAACGAAAATTAATTCTGCATGAAAATCCCATTTATATCAACTAACGGGGGGGGGGGCATTAGAGCCCCTGTTCCCCCTATTTATACTTATTCAATGAACACCTAATAACAGTCACGGAATCGCCTCATCAGAATGATCCTAATCTAAATTTTGAACGAAAACTTAATTCTGCATGAAAATCCTATTTATATCAACTAACGGGGGGTGGGGGCATTAGAACCCCTGTTCCCCCTATTTATACTTATTCAATGAACACCTAATAACAGTCACGGAATCGCCTCATCAGAATGATCCTAATCTAAATTTTGAACGAAAACTTAATTCTGCATTAAAATCCCATTTATATCAACTAACGGGGGGGGGGGCATTAGAACCCCTGTTCCCCCTATTTATACTTATTCAATGAACAACTAATAACAGTCACTGAATCGCCTCATCAGAATGATCCTAATCTAAATTTTGAACGAAAACTTAATTCTGCATGAAAATCCCATTTATATCAACTAACGGGGGGGGGGGGGCATTAGAACCCCTGTCCCCCCTATTTATACTTATTCAATGAACACCTAATAACAGTCACGGAATCGCCTCATCAGAATGATCCTAATCTAAATTTTGAAAACTTAATTCTGCATGAAAATCCCATTTATATCAACTAACGGGGGGGGGCATTAGAACCCCTGTTCCCCCTATTTATACTTAATCAATGAACACCTAATAACAGTCACGGAATCACCTCATCAGAATGATCCTAATCTAAATTTTGAAAACTTAATTCTGCATGAAAATCCCATCTATATCAACTAACGGGGGGCATGAGCCCCCCGTTCCCCCTCTTATACATATCGAATGAACTCCAAAAACTAATCAGGGAAGCGCCTTGTCAGGATATACCTACATACAAAATTTCAAGTGGATCGGATATTTTTATCATGAGTTATCGCGTTACGTACGAACATACATACAGAACGGACGGGCACATAAGCTCTCAGGCTATGATAGCCTGTGAGCTAAAAACTGAATAGCGCAAATGGATATTACCTCATTAGTGCCCGTTTGTGCATTCAATATTTTCATGTATACCTCATTCGTACTAGAATAATAATTTTTTTTAGAGGAAAGGGGGGGGGGGGTTCTGGTCAATCGACTAGCACTCACCTCAATATTAAAAAAATAGTACAGCCTATCGTTTATACTTCATTCTTTTAGTTAGTACATCAACATTAATAGAATAATAAAGAACTAATGAGGTGGGGGTAGGGGAGGCTGGAGAAACGGAAAGCTCCAATTTTAGAATTTTACAAAATGAATTGCTGCAATCGTTTATATCTTAATTATACTCGTTTGTAAAAACAATGATTTCATTTCTATCTCATCTGTACTAGAATAATAAAAGTTTTAAGTAAGTTGAGGACACTGGAAGCGCACATTTCAATATTAAAATAGGAAAAAAAACTATAGATAGCCCCAATCTTTTATAACCCTTTTATACCTTATTTTTACCAGTGTAATAAGCGGTTTTTTGTGTGATGATGGAGAAATTCCAAACCCCTGTCTCAATATTTGAAATAATAAATAACGAAATCGCTTATACCTCCTTTGTATTCATTTGTACCAACAGTCTTTTTGTTTGTACGTCAGCTTTAGTAGAATATTAAAAAAATTAATGGTAAAAAAAAAAAGTAGGAATTTAGAAAAAAAAAATGGGGAAAAGGGCTGGAGAAATGGGAAGTATCCTTTTCAAAACTGGTCGCTAATAGCAATCCCAAAACTTTCTTCCATCTCATACATGTTAAATTTTCGAAATTTTCCATTACAGTGCCAAAATTAAATTGTAACATATGCCCATCAAGAGAATTTTAAAGATATAAAGTTCCATGCATTAGTTCTTGAGTTATGAACATCGCTAAAATCGTGTAAATCCGACAAAATGCAGCATAGCAGCGTTACTTGTTAGGCGATTCACACCAAAATGTATACAAAACCAATTCATGTCAACGATTAACTGAATCTGAATTTGGATAGAAATTCGTGCATTAGTTCTCGAGAGTTGTTACAGATATCGTAACAAATGCTGTATAGCAGCGCCAACTGAAGAGCTATTTACAACAAAATATAAACAGCATAAATTCCTGTCAAGGACTTATCGAATCTGAAGTTTGATGGAAATCTGTGAATTAGTTCTTGAAATAGAGCTATTGAGGAATTCTTAAAAAAATACAGCATAGAAACGCCACCTATTAACCAATTTACACCAAAATATAGAAAATGTCAACTCATCTCGCGGACTAACCAAATTCATGAAAATTTGTGCATTATACCTGAAGATACCTGTGCATTATACCTGAAATTTTTAAATAATGCTGCATAGCAGCGCCACCTATCGAGCGGTTTACACAAAAACGTAAAAAACATCACTTCATGTCAAGGACTAACTTAATCTGAAGTCTGGTGACATTATGGATATAGTTATTACGGTAATCTCACAAAAGGCAGCATAGCAGCGTTACCTGTTGTGTGATTTACACCAAAATCTAATCAGCACCAATTTATATCAGACTAACTAAATATATATTTTTTATAAGTTCCATGCATTAGTTCTTAAAATAGAGTGCTCAAAAAATTTATGTCACATGCAGACAAATAGACTGACTGTTGGTTTTTGGAATTTCTGACTAATAGAGCTTTTAAAGCCGTCGAAAACCGGAATTCGAGAAATTTCCCGAAAACGATATTTTTTCTTATAAAGATAGAAAAAATAATTTAAAAAAAGGTAGTGTTAATTATTTATATCTTGTTTGTACCTCATTTGCTCAAGAGTAATAAATGGCTTTTTGTGGGAGATGGAGAGACGGTGAAAATCCCTCTCTCAATATTTAAAAAAATAAATGGCTCCAATCGTTTCACCTCCTTTGTATCCATTTATATTAACAATCTTTTCGTTTGGTTTTAAGCTGTACTAGAATGATTAAAAAGAAATCAGTATTTAAAAAGCATGCATTCAATATTAACTGTTGTTATAATTGGCACGGATAGTGCCAATTATTTATATTTCATTTTTACCTAGAGTAATAAAACTTTATCACTTTGCGTGGGGAAAAGGACCAGCTTCTACCTCAATCTTTTAAAAACTGTATATCGTACAAACGAGGCATAAACGATAAGAGTTTATGCATATTTTTAAATATTTAGGGGCAAGGACTGTTCCTACAGCACCTCCACTAAAAACTTTTTATTAATCTAGTACAAATGTGGTACAAACGAAAGAATTGTTGGTACAAATGGGCACAAACAAAATATAGACGATTGGCACTGTTCATTTTTTTTAATATTGAGGCGAGGAGGGGGGGGGTCGTTTCTCCAGCCCCTCCTATAAAACTCTTTATTACTCTAGTACAAATAAAGTACAAACGAAAAGATTGCTGGTATAAACGGGTACAAACGAGGTATAAACGATTGGCATTATTCATTTTTTTAAATGTTGAGGTGATGGGGCTTTCATTTCTCCGGCCCCCCACTAAAAACTCTTTATTACTCTAGTACAAATGAGGTACAAACGAAAAAATTGCTGGTACAAACGGGTATAAACGAGGAATAAACGATTGGCACTATTCATTTTTTTAAATGTTGAGGAGGGGGGCTGGCATTTCTCCACCCCGCCCCGCTAAAAACTCTTTATTACACTAGTACAAGTGAGGTACAAACGAAAAAATTGCTGGTACAAACGTGTACAAACGAGGTATAAGCGATTGGCACTATTCATTTTTTAAATGTTGAGGTGGGGGGGCTGGCATTTCTCCAGCCCCCCCCCAACTAAAAACTCTTTATTACTCTAGTACAAATGAGGTACAAACGAAAAGATTGCTGCTAAAAACGGGTACAAACGAGGTATAAACGATTGGCACTATTCATTTTTTTAAATGTTGAGGTGGGGGGGCTGGCCGTTTCTCCAGCCCCCCCACTAAAAACTCTTTATTACTCTAGTACAAATGAGGTACAAACGAAAAAATTGCTGGTACAAACGGGTACGAACGAGGTATAAACGATTGGCACTATTCATTTTTTTAAATGTTGAGGTGGGGGGGCTGGCATTTCTCCAGCCCCCCCCCCCACTAAAAACTCTTTATTACTCAAGTACAAATGAGGTACAAACGAAAAAATTGCTGGTACAAACGAGGTATAAACGATTGGCACTATTCATTTTTTTAAATGTTGAGGTGGGGGGGCTAGCCGTTTCTCCAGCCCCCCCACTAAAAACTCTTTATTACTCTAGTACAAATGAGGTACAAACGAAAAAATTGCTGGTACAAACGGGTACGAACGAGGTATAAACGATTGGCACTATTCATTTTTTTAAATGTTGAGGTTGGGGGGCTGGCATGTCTCCAGCCCCCCCCCCCACTAAAAACTCTTTATTACTCTAGTACAAATGAGGTACAAACGAAAAAATTGCTGGTACAAACGGGTACAAACGAGGTATAAACGATTGGCACTATTCATTTTTTTAAATGTTGAGGTGGGGGGCTGGCATTTCTCCAGCCCCCCCCCCCCCCCAGTAAAAACTCTTTATTACTCTAGTACAAATGAGGTACAAACGAAAAAATTGCTGGTACAAACGGGTACAAACGAGGTATAAACGATTGGCACTATTCATTTTTTTAAATGTTGAGGTGGGGGGGGGCTGGCCGTTTCTCCAGCCCCCCCACTAAAAACTCTTTATTACTCTAGTACAAATGAGGTACAAACGAAAAAATTGCTGGTACAAACGGGTACAAACGAGATATAAACGATTGGCACTATTCATTTTTTTAAATGTTGAGGTGGGGGGGGGCTGGTATTTCTCCAGCCCCCCACTAAAAACTCTTTATTACTCTAGTACAAATGAGGTACAAACGAAAACATTTCTGGTACAAACGAGGTATAAACGATTGGCACTATTCATTTTTTTAAATGTTGAGGTGGGGGGGGGGGCTGGCCGTTTCTCCAGCCCCCCCCCCACACTAAAACCTCTTTATTACTCTAGTACAAATGAGGTACAAACGAAAAGAGTGCTGGTACAAACTGGTACAAACGAGGTATAAACGACTGGTATTATTGTCGAAAAAATTTGAGTTGGTGGGGGGGCTGGCGAAATGCACCTTTTTTTTACGTGCAATTGATGTCGTCAATAAATGTTGAAATTAAATTATATGGCCCCGCAGTGGGATCTCAGCATCGGAAGAAGTTAACCCTTTGCGGTGGAAAGCAAATTTGTTTTTGAAGTGTTGAAATTAATGATTAACACCGAAATTTTAAAACAATTTTATTTGTAAATAAGAAACAGCGATATTTCCCCTCCCCCCCCCCCATATAATAAAATAAATTTTTTTAACCAAATTTCGGTGCCAACGTGGCGTTTGGGAATTAAAATTAAATGGTTTCAAAAATAAATTACGGCTTCACAAGGGCTTAACCCTTTAACGTTCATTGGTTTCGTCACGAAACTACAAAATTTTAATTCCGATACGCAACACTGACACCGGTATTTTTATCTAAAAATATCCCTTTTATTTTGTATGTGAAAAATTACGTTTTCTTCATTAGAAATATATTTGTTCTTAATTACCGGTGTCATTCATTTATTTCGACATCTTAGCAATGAAAATTATATGACCGTTAAAGGGTTAAGGGGCTGTCCATAAATGATTTCACACTTTTTAAAATATTTTTTACCTCTCTCCCCTCTTTGTTACAAAATATCACACTTCACTCTTCTTCCTCCCCTCCACCAATCACATGGACGGATCCTTATACGATAATGTTCCAGGGATTGTGAAAGTTGATAATCAAGGTTCACACAGTCCTTATATTTTTTAACACAAAAACTGCGGGAAATTTTACTCAAGTTTTATCAAAATACTTCGCATCAGAATTTGTATATAATAGTACTTACCTTATGTATTTACATTATTTTTATGTTTCTCACGTTTATCTTATTTTATAAGGTGTTTTCTTGTTCGAATCGTCATATTTTTATGTGATACGGGTCAAAATGACCCGCCACCGCGGTTCTAGATTTTAGGACTCTGACACCGCTATCAGTTATAAGAAAATTTATATTTACCTTTTACGAAACAGGATTCGCAGCCACTACCTTTATTCTCAAATTTTGCAATATTTTTTGCATGAAATATTTGTAAAATACCGTTTAAATTTAGTGGTAAAACTGTGCGAACCCTGATAATGAAGGATTATAAAGTATACAGAAATGGGGTCATCCCTAAATGATGTCACGCTTGGAGGGGACAGGGAGTTTCATAAAAGTCCACCTTCCCTCTTTACGATATGACATGGTTTGAAATTATATTCATTTAGTATTCACAAATTTCACTGATTTAAACGAAAACAAGCCCGTAAAATATTACTTGTATGCTTAAAATAATTTTATACCACTAGGGGGGGCCCCGCCCCCCTGCTCGCTATGCTCGCCAACCACCCCCCCCCGCGTAATCGCTTCCCGATTCCAAATTATTGGCTACCCCTGCTTGCTGCGCTCGCTAATATCCCATGGTATGAATAAGCAGTTGCAGACCTTTCAAATGATGCGTCACACGACTGGTGTTGTAGAGAAATTAAAAATGTGTCTTTTGGGGGGCAGAATGGGGGTGACACACAAGACATCCATAAAATGAATAAACAGTTGCAGACTTTTCAAATGATGTGTCACACAATTGGTGTTGTAAAGAAATTACAAAATGCGCCCCCTCTGAGGGCAGAAGGGGGGGTTACACACAAGATATCCATAATATAAATAAGTAGTTGCAAACCTCTCAAATGATGTGTCACACAATTGGTGTTGTAAAGAAATAAAAAATGTGCCCCCCGGGGGGCAGAGTGGAGGATGACACACAACAGATCCATAATATGAATAAGCAGTTGCAGACCTTTCAAATGATGTGTCACACAACTGGTGTTGTAAAGAAATTAAAAATGTGACCCCCCCTGGGGAGAGCAGAGTGTGGGGGTGACACACAAGACATGCATAATATGAATAAGCAGTTGCAGACCTTTCAAATCTTGTGTAACACGACTGGTGTTGTAAAGAAATTAAAAATGTGTCCCCCCTGGGGAGCAGAGTGGGGGATAACACACAAGACATCCATTATATGAATAAGCAGTTGCAAACCTCTCAAATGATGTATCAAACGACTGGTTTTGTAAAGAAATTAAAAATTTGGTGAAATATTACAGTTATCGCCAAGTTGGTTAAGTACAGTTTAGTCACTAATTTTGGTCGCCAAAATTAGTTGTCAAAAGTGACCAAAATCAGTTGTCAAAAGTGACGCCAACTTGGCGATAACTGTAATATTTCACCAAATTTTTAATTTCTTTACAACACCAGTCGTTTGATACATCATTTGAGAGGTTTGCAACTGCTTATTCATATAATGGATGTCTTGTGTGTTATCCCCCACTCTGCTCCCCAGGGGGGACACATTTTTAATTTCTTTACAACACCAGTCGTGTTACACAAGATTTGAAAGGTCTGCAACTGCTTATTCATATTATGCATGTCTTGTGTGTCACCCCCACACTCTGCTCTCCCCAGGGGGGGGTCACATTTTTAATTTCTTTACAACACCAGTTGTGTGACACATCATTTGAAAGGTCTGTTACTGTTTATTCATTTTATGATGTATTGTGTGTCACCCCCACTCTGCCCCCCCAGGGGGCACATTTTCAATTTTTTACAACACCAGTCGTGTGACATATCATTTGAGGGGTCTGCAGCTGCTTATTCATTTTATGGATGTCTTTTGTGTCACCTCTTACTCTGCCACCCAGGGGGGGCACATTTTTAATTTCTTTACAACACCAGTCGTGTGACACATCAGTTGAAAGGTCTGCAACTGCTTATTCATACCATGGGGTATTGGCGAGCGCAGCAAGCAGGGGTAGCCAATAATTTGAAATCGCGAAGCGATTACGCGGGGGATGGCGAGCATAGATAGCAGGGGGGCGGCGCCCCCCTAGTACTTATAAAAGAAAGCATGGGATATATTATACCCCATCGTTAAAATGTATAAATAATTATAGTAACAGTAATATTAATAATAATAATAACAAATGTAATGACAATAATGATAGCATCTCGTATTTTTTTTTCAAATTTCCAATTCCAATATCCGCGGATCCTAGAGAATGAATAGGGTTAAGGTAATCGTTTTTTTCCTATTGTTTATGTGGCTTAGATTCTATATATATACACCGAATTTCAATAATTTTGATTTTCAGTTAAAACAATGGTCTAAATTTATTGGAATAAAATGATATATTATAACCTCATTCAGTATCTCTATAAACCCAGATTTGTAAAATTTTAATTTCACAATATACTGTAATATATTTTTAACAAATTGTTCTGCATGTCACTGCTCCACCGATTTCGTTAACCCCTTAAACCTTTCCGGCACGGGCAAAATTTATAATAAAATGAGGAATTATGGACTGACACCGGAGTTCACGAACGAATTTTTTAAATATTTTGAAATCCTTAATTTCAGCTTTTATTGTAAAAGTAAAATTTTAGTAAAATATTACTGGTGCCGATTGCAAGTTTGGAATTAAAATTAGGTATCCCAGACCGGGCACAGTGTGCCGGAAAAGGTTAACTGGAACATATTTTTCCGTTCAATAAATAGAAAACAACGCCACATTTTTTCAAAATAAAATATTCGTAACACTTAATCTAAACCTTTCTGCCTTTAAACAATATCAAATTATTTTAAAAAAAAATTGTGGTGGCAAAAAGCTTTAAATGATGAATTAAACCTTTCCGGCACACTGTGCCCGGTCTGGGATACCTAATTTTAATTCCAAACTTGCAAACGGCACCAGTAATATTCTAGTAAAATTTTTCTTCTACAATAAAAACTTAAATTAAGGAAGTCAAAATATTTAAAAAATTCGTTTGTGAATTCCGGTGTCAGTCGATAATTTTTCATTTTAGTACAGATTTTGCCCGTGCCGGAAAGGGTTAAGCCAATTCTTCTTGCCCGCAGTTAAGTGATTAAAAACCCACTGAGAAAGGTGGAAGTAAAATTTTTATTAACTGGACAGCAGAAAGTATACAGAAATGCAATCCATGTAAACTGCACGACATTTAGAAGTTAAAGAGTTTACGTTCTTCATTTTAAGTTTTGAATTTTTGGATTTGTAGACCTTTGCAGTGCTATCATCTCCAAAATCAGATGAATTATTTAAAAATATATGAAAATGAAAAATAGAAAAATAAAAATACCTAATTTACTCTCCACAATTTGCGACTTTCTTCGCATGTTATCAACACACAATTATATACGATTGATAGTGGATTAATGTAAAACATTTTAAAGTATAACACAGAAAAAACGTGGGTTTCATATTGAATCAGCAGTTGCGTCTTTTTCCCTTGCTCGTCTTCGACCCCAACTACCCTGAGTGCGAAATGCAAATGGACCATCTGATTGTTACTTAAAGATAACAACAGCATATTTAGTAAAAATATATTTTTTAAATCCTTTGTGCTGTTTTGAGAATATTACTACACAGTTCACATAAGTAAACTATATTAAAATATGAATTAACACTAGAACGCCGGGAAGGTGTCAATTCGACACTGACCTCTGGACTAATTTTCGTTTCGAACCAGAAAAATCTTTAAGAAATGAGTTATATATCAATTGCAATGACATTAGCTAAATAAATAAACTAAATTATTTCAAAATATTTTTCTGGTTTTAAATATATTTCATAAAACTTGCGAAAATTTTTCCAACGTTCTATCGTTAAGGGAAAATCTTAATGAAATTATGATTTAAAAGAATAAACGGCACAAAAATCTTCAAATTTTCTAAAATAAATAAATAAAAATAAAAACAATATCGGATTAAAATTTTCGTTTTCGTTTATTTGTTTGTTTGATACGATGTTTAACCCCTAGGGGACGAGCTACACGTATACGTGCCGCAAAAAGGCTTGGAAATTCTTGTTTATCATCACCAGTAAAATTTCCCTTGGTTAATCGGAGCATTTTCTCTATTTTATAAGGCACGAATTTCTGTTTTTAAAAATCGGTGACAAAACATTAAAAATTCCACAAAAGCCTAATGTCGCGAAGGGGTTAAGTTATTTTTCTATCTTAATTCGAACATGAAATATTAATATTTTCGTTTTGGTTTGATTTCAAATTTTAGATGTCAAACAATGGTTTTCATGAAACGTCTTCTTGGGAAAATGCATTTTTATTCATGGCGGATTTTTTCACAATTTCTCGTATTTAAATTACTATGAATCAAGAAACGTTATCGGTAAATGATTCAAACTGAGAATATGTCTTATTTAAATATGTTACTTTAATTCTGATTCAGAAAATTAAAAAAAAAAATTACTTTTGGAAATATGTTTTGTTTAAGTTACATCATTTTGCTTTTAAGTTTTTACTTTAAATATTTTTAATTTTTTTAAATCAATATTTTTAAAAATGCTGAGTCAAAACTAAAACTTATTTTTTTTAATGAAAATAACTGAATGCCTAAAGACAATATACGATTTTAAGTTACCCGACTTTTTAAATTATTTTGAATTTTCTTTAAATTTTTGTTTAACATGAGACGTTTTATCACGCGATTTCATTTATAAATGATAAGGTTAAAGGTAGCAAAAATTTCAAATTTTTAACTCAATAAATAAAAATTATTTTTAAATGTGTCCTGGACCCACTTAACCTTTATACTTTTACGGTACTCTGAAGTACCATTAAAGAAATTTATAAAATTTATTTATTTCACCTGTTAGTAGTCATTCAGTTTAGAATGAATAATAAATACTTTACTTTATGTTGTTCCGAAAGCATTATTTGTCGCAGAAACTAAAAGTAACTTTAACCTATTAAAGCTTAAACGGACAAAGCATTTTCATTTATAACATGTTGGAATAACTGATTGACACTGGTAATTGGGAACAAATATATTTGTAAATAAGAATAAAAAGAATATTCCTCAGTTAAACTGATGGCATTGAGCTCACAGGCTACGCATACTGATTGTACATTACAGACTGGTATTTTCGTTAATTCCGTCCGAAAAAAAATTAAGAAGGGGAAACAGCTCTCCCCTTTCTCCTTTTTTATACTTAATCATTGAGCCTCCTAAACTATCAAGTACATGCTTTATCATATTAAAAAATCTATACCCAAAATTCAGAGCAAATCGGATAATTCTTAATAAAAACCCATTTAGCATTTATATAATTTAAGAGGAGCTATTCCCCTCTTTTATACTTAACCATTAAAATTCCAAAACTATTCAGAAATTTGAACGAAATCTGACAATTCTGCTTGAAAAATCCATTTATACAAGTTAAGGGGAGGGGCATTAGAACCCCCGTTCCCCCCTGTTTATACTTATTCAATGAACACCTAGTAATAGCCACGGACTCGCCTCATCAGAATGAACCTATATTTAAATTTTGAACGAAAACTGTTAATTCTGCATGAAAATCCCGTTTATATTAATTAAGGGGAGGGGCATGAGCCCCCCGTTCCCCCTCTTATACCTATCGAATTAACTCCAAAAACTAATCAGGGAAGCACCTTATCAGGATATACCTATATACAAAATTTCAAGTGAATCCGATATTTTTATCATGAGTTATCGCGTTACGCACGAACGCACGTACATACAGAACGGACGGGCACATAAGCTCTCAGGCTACGATAGCCTGTGAGCTAATAAGCGATTAATCACATTCATAACAAAATAGATTTTTTAAAATAAAAATTCCGGTGTTAAATCGGAATTAAAATTTTGTAATTCCTTAGAGAAACCAATGAACGTTAAAGACAGGGGTGCAAAAATCTAGGCGCCAGCTAGCAGTCTCTCACCACTAAAATTTAAAAGTTTTCTTCGCTTAAAATTTAATAGCATTCTTACAAGAGTTTTGTACGAAATATAATACGAAAATTAGCGAAATAATTTTAGTGGTGAGAGTCTGCCTACTGGCGCCTAGATTTTTGCACCGCTTGTCAAAGAGTTAACTGATCAATATTTTTGAAAGAACTTTCGAATAATATTTATTTATTTCATGTCTTTTACATAGTTTTTAATCTTTATCACCAGTTTTTTCAAACAGAAAGTTTTGCTTCATTGAATCCGACAAATGCTCGGATTAGATCATGTAAAATTTACAATATATATTTTTTTTTCTGGTGAGAAAAAAAAAAAAAAGATTACGATTGGAGTATGAAGGATCGTACGTAGTACAGGCAATTCATGATTGGCAAGAACAAGTTGCGCATATGACGTAAGAGGGGCAAAACAGGGACGTCGTAACCATTTCCGGCACACTGTGTCCGGTCTGGGCCACCTAATTTTAATTCAAAACTTGCAAACGGGATTAATAATATTTTGAAAAAATTTTGCTTTTATGCTGAGAGCTTAACCCTTTAACGATCATAGCATTTTCATTGCTAAGATGTCGAAATAAATGAATGACACCGGTAATTAAGAACAAATATATATCTAAATAAGAAAACGTGGTTTTTCACATACAAAATAAAAGGGATATTTTTAGATAAAAATACCGGTGTCAGTGTTAGTAGCGTCTATACCCCGCCCCAAACTTTGGCTCTTATCACAAATGCACCCAAGAAATTCCCCATGCTGCCGAAAATGGGGATTAATAGTTTGATACCTTCGTTAATAACAACAATTTTGCTCATTTTAGAAATTTATTTATTTGAATGGGTTTATTTAATTTAATTTATTTATTTAAATTTATTTTATTAATTAATTTATTTAAATAAATTTAAATTTATTTACTTAAATTTTATTTATTTATTTAAATGGGGGCGTAGCGCTCATACACGCGTTAGTGATTCCGGTGTTGATGAGTTTCATACATTTTAGTGATTCCTGCACAGCGAGTTTCGCGGATCCAGTGGTGTTTTTTTAGTTTTAATGGGCGCGCAGCGCTCATACACGCGTTATTGATTGCGGCGTTGACGAGTTTCGTACATTTTAGGGATTCCTGCACAGCGACTTTCGTGGATCCTATGATTTTTTTTTTTTTTTGGTTTGATTGAGCGCTCAGCGCTCATACACGCGTTAGTGATTGCGGCGTTGGCGAGTTTCGTACATTTTAGTGATTCCTGCACAGCGAGTTTCGTGGATCCAGTGATGTTTTTTTGGTTTTAATGGGCGCGCAGCTCTCATACACACGTTAGTGATTGCGGCGTTGGCGAGTTTTGTGCATTTTAGTGTTTCCTGCACAGCAAGTTTCGGGGATCCAGCGATGTTCGTCTGTATGTCTGTTGGTGTGTTTGTCTGTCTGTTTGTTTGTTTATTTGCTTGTCTGTCTGTCTGTTTGTTAGTTTGTTTGTTTTTTGTCTGTTTGTTTGTTTGTTTTTGTATGTCTGCCTGTTTGTTCGTTTGTCTGTCTGTTCGTCTGTCTGTCTGTTTGTTTTTGTCTGTCTGTTTGTTTGTTTGTTCGTTTGTCGGTTTGTTTGTTTGTCGGTTTAATTGTTTGTCAGTTTGTTTGTCGGTTTGTTTGTTTTTACGTCTATTTGTTTGTTTGTCGGTTTATTTGTTTGTCAGTATGTTTGTTTGCTGGTCTATTTGTTTGTTTTTACATCTGTTTGTTTGTCTGTTTGTCTTTTAGTTTGTCAGTTTTTTTATTAGTCTGTTTGCTTGTTTGCCTGTTTGTCGGTTTGTTTGTTTGTTTATTTGTTTGTTTGTTTTTCTGTCTGTTTGTTTGTATGTTTGTTTGTCGGTTTGTTTGTGTGTCTCTCTGCCTGTTTGTTTGTTTATTTGTAGTATCGTCAAAAAACGGAAATCAAGAAACCATATCGTCAAGAAACCATATCTTCCGTTTAAAAAAGGGAAATTATCGGCAGCATGGGGAATTTCTTGGGTGCATTTGTGATAAGAGCCAAAGTTTGGGGCGGGGTATAGACGCTAGTGTCAGTGTTGCGTGTCGGAATTAAAATTTTGTGGTTTCGTGGCGAAACCAATGAACGTTAAACGGTTAAACTAAGAAATTTAAAATATCTAAAAAATTCATTCGTGAATTCCGGCGGCAGTCGATAATTTCTCATTTTACTAACATTTTTTGCCCTTGTCGGAAAGGATTAATTGATGCTTTCCCTTTCACTTGGACCCCTTCATCTTTTTTTTTTTTTTTTCGTCGGAAGATTGTCAGTGGAAACTTCCCATTCGGAAATATTTTTATATTTCTATTGTAAGGGCTTTATATTTCTACATTTCTAATTCTATAAAATGCTTTAAAAATATTTAAAATAAAATATTCGTAAGATGTTATAAACATTATTCAAAATCCCTATACTCTCTTATTTAGTCAATTAATTTAATTCACAAAGTCTTTCTAAAATTTATTATATACATTTACGTTTATTTAGTATATACGTTACGTACATTTTCTAGAGCAATTTCAAAAACTAATGAAATAAACTCGTGAAGGGTAGAATTTTCATGAATTGATAATTTGGGACATGCAGATAAATATGAATCTGCTGATATTAAAAGATATTTTAGCAATTGTACAATATTCGGTATCGTTAGGGTATCAATGTAAAATAATTGAGGATCGGCGGAAACAGACACAGTAAATGAATTTCTAAAATATTCCTATTTTCGTCCGAAAACAAAAACAAAAATTTCCATTTTTTTAATAATTAATACATATATAAATATTACAGGTATAATTATATGTATACCCAGGATCAGATTAATAGCGGTTTAGTAATGAGTTTTGTAAATTATCATATGTCATATTAAAATATATGTAATACTACATTGTCCAGCAAAAGTTTAGACGCTGCACATAAGGGTATTTGACCAATCTAGGCGGCCAAAAGTCAAAATTTAAAGTACTAAAAAAGTAAAACTAACGGCAACCTGAGTTAGAGGACAGTTTCGTGAACAGCAACCAACCATTCAACCTTTCCCCTGTCAACGCATCTCGTTAAAATTTTAGTTGGAATTCAATCATTCAACTTGTTGTTGGTGTCTGTTCTTGGCGTTCGTGTAGAGACGTTACCTTTGAAGTGAAATACATATTTTTTTACGTTTATTTTGAAAGTGCTTGTGATGGGTCCTGATACAGCAGGTAATAATACAAAAGTTTATTATATTTTTTTATTTTTTTATCGTTAAGAAGTTTAACTGATGCACTTTTAAGATACCCCCATTTTACAGTATGATTATTTCTAAAATAATTTATTTAATCGAGTTTTTTGTTGTATTGCCCAGGCATATCCTGTTATAATTTTTAACTAAATCGAAAGTTTAAAGTTTAGAGTAATGAAAAATTAAAGAAACTGCCGCGGAAAAGCGCGGATGTGTATTGTCTGGTACTTTGAATATTTTTTACGAAATATTAAAAAAAAAATTGACTATGCATATAGCATGCTAAAAGAAAATATTTTTATTGTAGGTTCACAAGATACGAGAGTAAGAGTTGTGACCCGTAAATGTTTGTTTAATCGAATGCAGAGTTTTGATTTGCCAAATTTTGAAGATAAATTAAATTTCTTAAAAGATCAGTTGATATCGGATGAAGATTACACAGACGACCAAATTGAGAGTTTAAAACGCAATTTTTCACGATTTAAATCACAGATTGAAAAGAGGTGGATAAAAGCACATAAGAAGGAAGACATATTTATCAAAAGCAATCAATCTTGGCTTGAAGGAACGCTTGATATGCCTGCCATACTACAACCTCGGTCCGGACGACCATCCAAATTATTTATAGAATCAAGTGAGAGAACTAAGAGGAGAAAAACAGAAGAAGTACGATCTTCTCTAGAAAAGGAAGTAATAATTCATGCAGCTCAGGTTGAGTTGCAGAAATCTGGAAAACGAGATGCTTCTGAAATACTCGAAGAAATCATAAGTAGTCCGAAACGTGCTACAAAATATAAAAAGGCGTTTTCTAGATGAGAGATCGAAAAAACTGACTCACTCACGCCTACACAAGCATTGTCCATGTTCGTAGAAGCCGACTTAACTCGTCGACAATACGAAATAGTGAGGAATGCCAACAAGAAATTCTTTCCTTGTTATACCTTGCTGCAAAAAGTGGAACAAGAATACTATCCGCCATCAGAGTCATGCAGAGTAACAAGCACTTATGCCGAAACCGATTTATAGTCTTTGGTTGACCATACAGTTAAGCGTTTATCCATGTTCCTGGAAGAGGTTTTAAAAACAGTGAAAGAGCAAGAACGAGAGAGTTTAAAGTTAATTTTAAAATGGGGTTGTGATGGTTCACAACAAGCACAATTTAAACAGAATTTTATAAATGATGCCGACATGATGCGAACACATTTCAAAGTAGTTTCGTCCCTTTACGATTAGTTTCTGGTAGTAAAAACGAAAAGCTATTATGGGAAAACCGAACATTTTCATCTCCTCGATTTTGCCGTCCAATAAGATGTCGCTTTGTAAAAGAAGATACTGATGTTACGGAGGAAGAAATTAACTTTATAAAAAATTCTGCGATGTCTCTAAACGCCACAGTGGTTAATTTAAATGGGAACAGGTTTTCAGTCAGTCATGTCTTCATCATGGCAATGGTAGATGGCAAGGTCTGCAACGCTGCGACTGGCACAAAGTCCACAAGTCAATGAATGCTACATATGCGGTGCAACTTCTAAGGACTTTAACAAAATTGATATTTAGAAATAAATTAATCCTGAAGCTATCGAGTTTGGTCTTTCAATTTTACATGCTCGAATTCGACTTTTTGAAAGCATTCTTCAATTAGCTTATAAGTTGCCAGTAAAGAAATATAGAGAGCGGAAGACTGAAGCTGGGGAAAAAAACGAAGCTGAAAACAATACTCGAAATCCAAAAAAGATTTCGCGAAGAAACTGGTGTACTGGTAGACATGCCAAAGGCAAATATTGGCAACACCAATGACGGTAATACAAGTACGAGGTTTTTTGAAGATCCGAAATTGGCTTCTGACAAAACAGGCATTAGTTATGACTTAAGATATCGCTTAAATGTCATATTCCAGGCAATTTCAAGCGTATATATAATTGATTCAGAAAAATACGAGAAATATGCATTAGACACTGCTCGCTTATATGTAGATATGTACCAGTGGCATCCAATGTCTCCAACTATGCATAAAATATTAAATCATGATTCAGCTATAATTAAAAATGCATTATTGCCCATTGGGCAGCTTTCAGAAGAGGTCGCAGAAGCGCGCAAATAAGCATTTTAGGCTATACCGCCTAGTCTTCGCACGAAAATTCTCGAGGGAAAGCTGCAACAAAGATATTTTGAATCGACTACTTTTAACATCAGACCCTTTTATAAATAGCATGAGAAAAGTCATTGTTAGAAAAATTCCTTTTGCCAGAAACTCCTTTTTGCCAGAAACAATTGCTCTTCTTTTACCTGCGAAGCCCAATGTTAGTCATAATTCTTCAGTGAGTGACAAAAATGAATATTAGTGTTTAAAAATAAAATTATTTTAATAAATCGTCTTTATAAATTTAATAATGTATTTTTCCTTTCAATTGTACTATTAAGAATAGATATATGCAATAAAATAACTTTGGCCGCCTAGATAACGCAAATACCCGTATGTGCGCTGTTGATATTCAACCTTTGAATAAAAAATATGAACTCTTAAATTATACAAATGGATATACTTATTTTTAAATATATTTTAAACATTTCTGAACGAAAATGATGGTTTTAATATAAGATATTTAATTTGACCAAAAAAAAAAAAAAAAAAAAGTTAAATTCGCATATTTCAAAAGTTTAGGCATTTTCTTGATTTTTGGCAGCTATTCATGGATAAATACAAAATTCAAACATAACTTATTTAATCTGGAATTTTGAGTGACTAAGGAGATCCCGGAGACATTAATCTTCAAATTTTCTAAAGAAAAAAAAAGTTATTGCATGTTTTTTCCCTCCCTAAAATGACATTCAAGCCATGTTTCTATCTTATTTGGAACATAAATTATTTTCTTTTTCATTTTTTTATCTACCTTTCAAGCAATGGTTATAGTGAAAACTTTTTTTTATGAAAATTCGATTTTGTTCATGATGGATTTTTTCACCATTTCTCCTATTTGAATGGTTATGAGTCAAAAACCATTACAGATAAATGCTTCAAACTTAGAACATCTCTTTTTTAATTAATTTACACTAATTTTGATTCAGCAAATTTGAAAAAAAAAATTTAATATGGTTTTTTTTAAAATGTTACGAGATTTTTTTTAATGCTGAATGAAAATAAAAGCTTCTATATTTCCGCTTATTTAAATGATAACAAATTGAAATTCTACAAATGATATTTCGAGTTACAACGATTTTAAATTATCGTACTTTTTCGTAAATTTTAAATTTTTAAATAAAAAAAATTCAAGATCAAGTTTCAGGATTCAGTTTTATCATGTGATTTTGTTTACAAATAAAATGGTTAACTATCACAAATAATATCTAAATTTTAACTAAAAAAAATTTTTTTTGATACGCGTTTCAGATAACCCCTTAACCCTCTCCGGCACACTGTGCCCGGTCTGGGATACCTGATTTTAATTCAAAACTTGCAAATGGCCCCAGTAATATTTTAGTAAAATTTTGCTTTTACAATAAAAGCTTAGCACTAGAACGCTGGGAAGGTATCAATTTGACACCGATTACTGGACTAATTGTCGATTCAAACCAGAAAAATTTTCAAGAAATAAGTTATACATTGGTTGCAGTGAAACGATCAATACAAACAAACTAAATAATTTCAAATTATTTTTCTGGTTTTAAAAATATTTCATAAAACATGCATACAAATTACCGGCGTTCTAGTGTTAAATTAAGGAATTCAAAATATTTTAAAAATTCGTTTCTGAATTCCGGTGTCAGTCGATATTTTCTCATTTTACTAAAAGATTTTGCCCGTGCCGGAAAGGGTTAAATAACTCAGTATTACTACATGGAAAAAACAGTGTTTAAAAATTAACAGTTAACTGGTGTTAATTGGTTAACCCCTTAACTGGTACTTTCTTTTCCGTTCAATAAATTGAAAATAACGGAGTCCCACCACAATTTTTTTTAAATAAGATATTCACAAGATTTAGTCTAAACATTTCCGCCTTTTAATAGTATGAAATTATTTTCAAAAAATTGTGGTGTCAAAAAGTTTTAAATGGTGAATTAAACAAATTCGTCTTGCCCAAACGGCGTACCGGCAAATCAGTTAAGATGTTAATTAATACATTAGTCCTTTAACGTTCATTGGTTTCGCCACGAAACCACAAAATTTTAATTCCAATATGCAACACTGACACCGGTATTTTTATCTAAAAATATTTCTTTTATTATGTATGTGAAAAATCACGTTTTCTTATTTAGAAAGATATTTGTTCTTAATTACCAGTGTCATTCATTTATTTCGACATCTTAGCAAACGAAAATTGTCTGATCGTTAAAGGGTTAAGAGAAAATTTTATGATATTCAAAGTTGAATACGTTGTGCTTAGAAATATAAATGAAATTGTCTTACATAAACAGGAGTTCTTTCATGCCAAGTTTAGAGATTGAAGATCCAAAGCAGCAAATGATTTTTATATATAAGAGCATGTAATTCCATTACATTGTGCTTCGAGTTTAGATGCTAATGCTTATTGCGAAACCTGTTGAAAGAAAGTGATCACACCTAACTTATTACCTCTGCCTCATGACAAATATCTGAATAATAATAGATGAAAAAAAAAACTGAGGACATCGGAAGAAAACATGTTTTATAACGGAAACAACAACATAAGGTATTATTACAAACGGATTGTCTTTGTATTTTATGACTCAATAAATAAAAATACGCGTGAGCTAAAATATAGTATTAAAAATAACTCAGCAAAATCAACACGCTGTATCTTCCAGCATATGTAATTTTAGAAGGAAATCCTTATATTGTTTTACGAATTTACCGTTTTTTTTTCTTTTTTTTTTCTTTTACAAATCAAATTTTATGTTGTTTGTATAAGTAAAGGAAAAAAAATAATAAAGCGATTTCTTTTTGAAGATTTAATATATTCAAATAAAATTAGTTGCATTTACAATATTTTTTTGAATTTGTAACGTATTATTTATTTTTTTATTTTATTTGTTAATTTATTTATGTATTATTTTAATGGTAATGTGTAAATTTCGTAATATATCTTTACTTTAACCCTTTAACGATCATAGCATTTTCATTGCTAAGATGTCGAAATAAATGAATGACACCGGTAATTAAGAACAAATATATTTCTAAATAAGAAAATGTGATTTTTCACATCCATAATAAAAGGGATATTTTTAGATAAAAATACCGGTGTCAGTGCTGCGTATCGGAATTAAAATTTTGTGGTTTCGTGGCGAAACCAATGAACGTTAAAGGGTTAACTCAAATCATTGTTAAGTGCCTTTGTAATTATATAAACACCTATAGTCGTCCGTAGATTCATCCGTATATTACAACACAAAAATTATCCAACCAAATGACTTGAAATTAAATATAAACAAACAGAAAAAGGATAATTTTGTCGAGTCATTTTAAATTTCGTGGTAATCGTATCAAAACTTAAAAATACTCTTGAGATATTAAAAACATTCTTGATATTTATTTCAGAATCTTCCCATTTAGCGACGAATTATAAAAAATAATTTACATTTTGAATAAAAGTAACACTACATAATATCTGGGCATATATATAAGGAATAGCAAACTGGTCGCCATGGACAAGATTCGTAAGAAATAAATAGATTTTTAATTGCTATTTTCCCAGTGTTTGGTCAAGCGAATGAAGTCAATCAAAAATCTAAAAAATAATTTTTAAAATATCATTCTTGGGTTGTTATGAACCCCTTCGCGACAAGAACTTTTTGCGAAATTTTTAATGATTTGTCACCGGTTTTTAAAAACAGAAATTTGTGCCTTAATAAATAGAACAAATGCTCCGATTGAATAAGGCAAATTTCACAGTATAATTTTACTGGTGAGGTTAAACAATGATTCTTACACCTTTCAGCGGCACGTATACAAGTCTCTCATTCCCAAAGGGTTAACAATAATTCTTAAAAAAATATTAGTTGAAATAAGGAAGATAGGAGTGAATTATTTTAACTTACTGTAATTGCCTCCAAGTGATCACAAACTAAATGTTTGCGCTTTCTAATATTTATTAAAAAAAGGTATAAAGTGACTTTTCCACCAGCAAGCAGCTGACAACAATGAGACAACAGGTGCACTGACATTCAAACAAAAACATAATGTCTAATGCCACGAATATTTCCGCATGAATAATAATTTCCGCATGAAATGGCGAAATACTTCAAACATTTGATTAATTACTATATTGTAAAAAAACGCATTTTTTTTTTTTTTTTGAATTTCTCGAATATGTGAGATAGAATTCGCAAATAGCTTAAATAAATTTTATCATAATTGAAAATTATAAATGTTTGAAACGCAATAATATAGAGGAAATAATATAAGGGTATTTCCATAAACACATGTTGTGTAAGTCACTGTGATTTTGGATACCAGTATTTTAGAACGGAAAAATGTGGCTTATTTTATCAGAGATATTTCATTAATTGAATAGGGCCATGCAAACATTTCGAAAATAACGGTGGCCAACAACTTAGCAGTTACTAATAATCTGAAGTGCACGACAAAAGCTCATGGAAATACCCATAAGAAACATATTCTGAGAGGGAATGACAAATTAAAAAATTAACATTAGAACGCTCAAAAATTTCACTCAAGTTTCGTAATAATATTTTTCACCAGAATTTTTATTAAAAATTACTTAATTGATTTCTTTAACGTAAATCTGCATGAATTAAATTTAAATTATTTCAAGAAAAATACTATGATTCGATTTGAAATTTAATCACAGTCGAATCGACTCTTTCCGGGCGTCCTAGTGTCAAATATTCTTATAGCATTCTTTATTTGTTAATTATAGATTTACTTTATTTTAGTGTTTATTCATTGTTGTAGTTCTCTTTCAAATGGAATATTTCAGGAAGCGTGGTTTAGGAAATGATTAACTTCACTCTTATTCTAACAATGCCCATTACCTCTGGCTGGCTAAAAACGCAAATTATTCTTCGATTATATTAACAACAATTTAACTGCTTCGGACACCAGAATTTATTTATGTTTTTAATTTCAGTAATATATTTATATTAACAAACTATTTACTAAAAAAGATCGGGAAAAAAATGCAAAAAGGAAAAAAAACTACTTGTATTTTCTTATAACAAATACTTAAAATAAAAAAAAGGAACCAAGGAAATCAGAAAAATCGGAACCAAGAAAATCTTTCAAAACAAAATCTCATATTTGTATTCATTAATGAAAATATTCTCTGAGGAAGAACCTGTTTGGAAAGGTTCGAAAGTACTAAGATTTTTTAAATAAAATAAAACTTTAACATCTATAATTGTTTATTTAATCGCCTTTTAAGTAAGCATTATTCATTTTATGTTAAAATACTGCTATTTAACCCTTTAACGTTCATTGGTTTCGCCACGAAACCACTAAATTTTAATTCCGATACGCAACACTGACACCGGTATTTTTATCTAAAAATGTCCCTCTTATTTTGAATGTGAAAAATCACGTTTTCTTATTTAGAAATATATTTGTTCTTTATTACCGGTATCATTCATTTATTTCGACATCTGAGCAATGAAAATGCTATGATCGTTAAAGAGTTAACACATTTATGACTAAGTTTTTCCCTGACCGCTCTCCATCCTGTTTTTTATTTTTTTTTATATTGCAAAACATTGAAAAGAATAGAATAAATATATACCGTAATTTCGCGCGTATACGCCGCGGCTGCGTTAAATCTTTTTCAGACCGGAAATTTTCTTGCAAAAAAGAAGTCAATTAAGTGCTAAGCAAAATTAAGTCGCATTTTATTTAAAAAAAATTCTGGGAAGATATTGATTTATCTAATGTACGGCGGATACGTGCGAAATTAGGGCTCTTAATAATTTTATTACTATACTCCTTTTAAACAACAGAAGCGATTGACCTTCAGATGTTTGTCCTATCATCTTCGCCAGTTAACGTGAAAATTCTGTGCAGTTCTCTCACGCGACAACAAATTCCCACCTCGTCAACATCCTCTGTTATTTAAAAAGGGAATAATGGACTCAACAATTGGTATCTTAACCCTTTCCGGCACGGTCAAAATCTGTTAGTAAAATGAGAAATTATCTACAGAAACCGGAATTCACAAAGGAATTTTTCAGATAATTTGAAATCCTTAATTTAAGCTTTTATTGTAAAAGCAAAATTTTCTAAAATATTATTGGTACCGTTTGTAATTTTGGAATTAAAATTAGGTATCCCGGACCTGGCACAGTGTGCCGGAAAGGGTTAACGAACAGTAAAGTATTTTACATTCTTATTTTTGTACATTTCGTATGTTTCTGCTGCAAGCCATTTTTATATAACACGTATCTCGCTAAAACAATCCCTATAATAAAGAAATTGTTATTTTGCTCAATTCTGCTATCTGTTAGGCTCTTTTCACACCAATCTCTCTTTTTTTAACCTTATTTATATACGTGAAAAAAAATGGTAAAGATGTGTATCCTATAGATCTAGAGGTAAACTCTCTGCGTGGCAAGGCAAATTCATTGCTTAAGTATTGAAATTAATGACTGACACCGGAATTTGAAAACAACTTTATTTGTGAATAAGAAAACGCTATATTTCACGTATTCAATAAACCGTAGTTTCCTTTAAGAAAATTCCGGTGCGAATGTGATGTTTGGGAATTAAAATTAAGTGGTATATCTATGAAACCCCCGCCCCTCAAGGGGTTAAGGGTTCTTATACATTTTAAAAGTCTTCCTCGCTAGTGTAAAAAGTGATGTAATTTCAAGATGTCATAATTTTAAAATATTGAAATTACGTATATTTCGGTAATATTTTTAAATCATGCTTAACCCCTTGGGAACGAGCGACACGTATACGTGCCGGAAAAAAGACTTAAGCATCCTTGCATAATCCCACCAATAAAATTTTATTGTAAAATTTGCCTTATTTAATCGAAGCATTTTCTCAATTTAATAAGGCACAAATATCTGATTTTAAATCTTAGTGACAAAACATTAAAAATTTTGTACAAGGTTTCAATCACGAATGGTTTAAGTAAATTATTTTCTACAAAGAAAGATTTTTTACAAAAGTATTGATCAGTTCAGTGTTAACAAGTTCCGTACGGGTACTGGAATTTCAAAAGCAGGAAATTCCTTAGTACTAGTTTTTTCTTATAGAAAATTTCTCCTTAAATTTGAACTAGATTTATTTTTTATTTAAAAATATATTAGTATTTCACATGAAAATAAAATTAACTTTACCTATACGAATCTTATTTACATCGATCTTGGAAAACATGCACAATGAATAATATTTCAACAAGAAAACTTAATGTGCTATTTAATTAATACACGAATGTTACGGAATAAAAATGTATCAATTACAATGCGTCCCTTTTGCTTCAATTTTTTTTCTTATTTAAGAATGAGGAGAGCTATTAATTTTAATTAATGTTTCATGCAAACTAATGAATTTTTTATGCACTTAATTAGCGCTTAGAGATAAAGTCCATTAATTATTTGTATTCTGGCTACTTAGCAACGGCTAATAACGATGACTAGGCAACAATCAACCTATTTATATCTTTTTTTAATTTTGAAACAAGATTTTCTGAATATGCAGTGTAGGGTTTGAAACTATTAAAAATAAATGTCAACACAATTAACCCCTTAATGGCCGCGTTAAATTACAGTTTAAGTATTCAAATTCATTATTGCCACCACTTTTTTGAAAAAAAATATTCATCATATTTAATGCCAAGTAAAATGATAGCATAATAAAACCAATTACACTATTTTACAAAAATTGTGGGAATCGAACAATTCTGAATAAAAACAGTCAATCTTGAAGTCCGTTGAAAGTATCGTGCGCGATGTGGTTAAAAAGTGAATAGTGGTTAAAAATCACAGTTTTTTTTTTTTTATCTCAGTAACATAAATAAATCATCGGAGAAAGATGCATTCTCATGAGACTAAAATAATTTTTAATCGAAATGTATTTGTGTGAATAAGTTTATTTTTGTAGTATGAGGAAAAGCACATAAGGAACACATTTTGACAAATCAAAAAAAGATTCTAAATTAATCTGGCAGAACGGGCGCGGGGTTTTTTGCACCCCATGCCTGAAAATATTCATCGAAAGTCATCCCAATAGACTGAAGTGGTCGGGATCATACGTACCTGCTTCTATGGTTACTATTATGCGTAACGTATAAAATTTGCGAATTCAGACCCTTTTTAATACTTTCCAACAAAGTAAAAAATGTGTTTGTGCTTTCGGTTTGTCTGTCCGTCTTGCCGCGTTCTAATTCTCGTAAATATACTGGGGTTGCCAAGAAATTTTTGGACTTTGCTGATGTTTACCCTAGCACGGAACCTATTGAAAATGAAGTTCCATCTATGATTAGTTTATTTACAAATATAGTCAAAATTTATACATTACATTACGGTCTATGGAAAAAAAATCGTTTCAAACGAATTTTAAATCTGTTACACTCTGTCAAACATATTAAAATTAATATGCATTTGCGAAGTGCAATAAAATATGCATTCTGTAAAATATGCAGTAAATATAATAATTATTTATTTATAGGCCCCCACAAAAAAATTCCATTATACAATAATAAAGGGCGGGGGAGGGGATTGTTTATGACATATTTTAATTATTTTAACCCTTTAACGTTCATTGATTTCTCTGCGAAACCACTAATTCCGAAATGCAACAGCGACACTGGAATTTTAATTGAAAAAACCCTATTTTATTATGTACGTAAAAAATAACTTTTTCTTATTTACAAATATATTTGTTCGTTATTACCGGTGTTAGTCATTTATTTCAACATCTTAGAAATGAAAATGCTTTGTCCATTAAAGGGTTAAACTATTTCAGGTACAGTAAAATTAATAAACGCCACTGAGACTTAATGTGTCACGCATAACATGAACAGTGTTTGCTTTCGCCTTAATTAATATGGCCTTTACTAAGTCACATTTTACCATTTCATAAAAGTGGTGCCAATCAAGAAACTAAATTTTAAAAAAGTAGCCCATCTGGCAACACTGAATATGAAGTGCATAGCATTTACAGGGCATACAAAAGATTTCAAGTAGTGTATTCTATCCGAAGTACTGTATATTATTGACGATGGCTGATGGATGGATGAAATTCATTTTTAATTATGATAAGTGCTTTTAAGTTTCATTAAATGTATGCATATTATACAACGTGTATAAATGCTATAGTTGATATACAGGGTTACACAAAAGATCTCGTAAGGGTTACTGAATATGAGAATAATTTACTTAACACTTTCACAGATGCCGTTTGCAGTCTACAAACGGATAACTTTACTGCCCTAATTGCCTTCTGGCACCAGTAAACTTTTAGTACAATTTCAATTTTAAAATAAATGATGTTTATAACATCCCGAACCCATTTTGATGTTTAATAACTCATAAAATAATAAAGATAGATTAAAATTAATAAAATAAATGGTGAGATAGACTCAAAAAGTTTCATGACCCATCTCAATGAACTTCCATGTGGTCCCCCTTCGTTGCACGGAGATTATCAAGTCGAAAGTCAAATTCACGCCAGGTAGCGGCAAGCATGTCGGCATCCACAGCGGATATCTCGGTTGTATTTCTGGCTTTTAAGACATCAATGTTCGACACTCTCTTCCTGTAAACATTGTACTTTACAAATCCTAACAATTTGGAAATTGCACGTGAAGCGTAGCAAATTAGGTGCGGTCGTACGATAACGAAGTTTAAAAAATATTACTTTCATATATCAATCTCATAAAATTGTAAATAGTGAATTACAATTAAAACGCTCATCAAACAATGTCTCCCTATACCATTATGTAATGGAATACTTTTGTGTGGCCTTGTAAATCAATAACAAATGTTCTTTGTACCACAAATTATGTAAGATGTATATTATAATATGTACTTTATAGTTGCATATAAATTTTATTAAGTTCGCATGAGTGTAACACGATTAAAATGCATTTGAAACATTTTTTCCCATTGACCGTAATGTAGCGGAATACTTTTGATTGTGTCTGTAATTGATCTATGCATCCGATTTTCATAAAATTTGAAATAACTCGACAAAATTATGTAATAATTATGTATTTTAAATTTCAAACGTATAGAATATATATGAAACTTTTTCCCCATTGACCATAATGTAATTGAATACTTTTGATTGCCCCTGTAATTGATCTATGCACACGATTATCAAAAAGTTTGAAATAACTCGACAGAATTATGTAATAATTGCGTATTTTAAATTTCAAACGATTAAAATTCATTTGAAACTTTTTTCCCCATTGACCGTAATGTAATGGAATACTTTTGATTGCCCCTGTAATTGATCTATGCATCCGAGTTTCATAAAATTTGAAATGACTCGACAAAATTATGTAATAATTATGTATTTTAAATTTCAAACGATTCGGTTGGGTAGTTTTTGCGTTGTTATATGCGGACAGACAGACGGACGGACAGACGGACAGACGGACGGACTGAACGACCACTATAGGTGCTACGTATTATATAATAACGAACGCACCTAAAAAGGAAAAGTGCAGCGGCGTTATTTCAGGTGATCTGGGTGGCCAAGGACTTGGACCTCCTCGCCATGGAAAATGGTCATTCAAAGAAGTACGAAGGATGTACCCCAATGAGGTAGTGCACCATCTTGTTGCAAAAAGACATGTGGCTGAAGCTCTACTAGTTGTAGAAATACGAAGTTTCTATGAACCACCATAAAATCTGTGCTTTTTCTTGATGTGTATGTATTCTCCTTAATATCTGCTCCAATAAAACATCCCATACAAAAGTAACATAGAACAAACACATCAAAAGTAAACATAGCATTACAATAGTTGCCAAAAACAAAAGACAGAAAAATGCAATTAATAAGCAGACGATACTTGGAAAAGTACAAATATTTTGACTGGAAAATGAAATTATCTGAAATTAACCACACGCGCAGACGATATTTGCAAAAGTAAAGATATACAAACCTGAAAAGGAAAATATATGAGTTATTCCATCAATAAATGCCATAAGTTTGTTTATGTCTTCATTATTTTACTATTAAATGGTCCGGCACTCCACATAAACACTCCACTTTTATTTCATTTTTTTTTTAATTTGCGGTGTGAACATTTTTAGAGAAAAATCCCTTGCCCTTAAAAGGGATAACTAAAAGGTGGTTTGTAAATAAGCTAATGCATTTTTACGCTGAACTGCTTACAGTTTACTAAGAAATGTTTGTAGTATACAGATAAAATGATATACACGGCCACGCAAAGAATTAGATGCATAGTTACTTATCGATGATAATTCTGGAAATGTGATTTAAGTAGTTTTAAGAGTTTTAAGTAGGTTAAGAGTGTTTTTCTTTGAACTAAGTTTTAGCAAAATACTGACATGTAATAAAGGTATTAGGTAAAGTACAGAACTGAACAAAAGTATTCAAGTATGTTTCAATTTATTAGCAAGCTAATTCCCTGGGTTCTGTAGTGTAAGTCACAGAACTTATTAATTACTATGCTTGTTAGCCACCATTATTTTCGAAAAGTCTGCTTGGCCTTATTCAATTAATGAGAATGTGCCAATAAAATTAATCACATTTTTTTGTTCTATAATACTGGTAGCCAAAAATCGTAGCCTGTGACTTACACTACAAGTACTCATGGAAATAGCCAGCATAAATTGTTGAAAGAGACATTTTAACCAGTTAGGCGTTTTCTTGTCAAAATAAATTTCCTCATTACATAGCATATATATCAACCGACATAACAAATACAGGACTGTCGAAAAATATTGGGATACATATTTGGTTATGGACAGTAGCATCTTATTTCCCTAAATAACAAAGGTTTGTTAAAAATTTCGGGAAATGTTGGAAAGTGTTTCATAATCAATTATGCTTAACGCATGATTTTTCTTACTTGTTTGGTCTTAAAAGTGGATTTAGGGTGGGTCGACACAAAAAAAAAATCAACAAAATCTGATCCACATACACCCTATCAGGTATATCTCTCCTACAATGTTGAAATTAACGAACGACTGTTGCGGCTTTGAGCTTAATGATATGTTAATTTAGTTTCATATTAACAGACGTTCCTTAATAATAATGGAATGGCAAATATATGCCAAGTACCGGGTATCCCAAAAATGATTGATGGATTTTAAAATTCAGTAACTTGCAAACGGTGAGAGCTATCTAAAATTTTTTTGCAAGAGTGTTATGTATAATGTCAGGAGTTTTTTTTTTTTTTTTTTTTACCGTAATCTTTTATTTTAGTTCGAATTTCAAACAATAGGTGGCGCTGACGGCGATTGAAGGCCAGGTCGACGCTTCACTCAGTACTGATCACCTGGCCTTCAATCACCGTCAGCGCCACCTATTGTTTGAAATTCGAACAAAAATAAAAAATTACGGTAAAAAAACTCCTGACATTATACATAACCCTCCTGCAAAAAAAAAATTTAAATATCTGTCACCGCTTGCAAGTTATTGAATTTTAAAATCCATCCGTCATTTTTGGGACACCCGGTACATATAAAATACTATTAAATATAATCGCTTACGATTTTAAATCTTTTAATAAAATATAACATTTAATACCAGAAAAAGAATGAAATTTAAAACAGTAGAATTTTAAAAACAGATTGCGAATCGTGCGATATGTTTTCCTAGTAATGTACTCAAGTTAAACGGCTGTTTTCAAGCGGCCGGCGATCGAATATTTAAAAACAAATTAGTACTTGATAGACTTCTTTAACATAGAACGCCCGAAAATTTTAATCAAGTTTCATAATAATATTTCTCACCAGAATTTTTATTCAAAATTATTTAATTGATTTATTTAACGTAAATCTGTGTGGATTAAATTTAAATTTTTTCAAGAAAAATATTCTGGTTCCAATTGAAATTTAATCACACAGTTGAAGTCGATCCGACTCCTTTCGGGCGTTCTAGTGTTAACCCTTTCCGGTAAGGGCAAAATCTGTTAGTAAAGTGAGAAATTATCGATTTCACCGGAATTTACAAGCGAATTTTACAAGTATTATGAAAACCCTAATTTAAAATTCTGTTGTAAAAACAAAATTTCACTAAAATATTATTGGTGCCGTTTCCAAGTTTAGAATTAATATTAGGTATCCCAGACCATGGACAGTGTGCCGGAAAGGGTTAAAATATATACGTTAACAAACAATATTCTTTGCCCTAAAAGTGAAAACATGGCATTTTTATGTTTTGATATTGTAACATCCCCAGTAATTGGCAGGCACCAGTGATTGGCACATCCTACAAAAATGTCCTAAAATAAGATTTATATCCAGTCTTTTAAAAGTGCAAGACCATATACCAGTTATATGCTCATTTACTTTACAGATTATAACTTTGATTTATGCTACTAAATGACAATAGTGCCTAGGAAAGAGAAACAATTATGGCTTGTATCAAATTAGCCATTTTTGTTGCAAATGCTTCTTCTCTGGCTTAAAAAAGGCATGCATTTCAATTTATTATTATCTGATTTATAGTATATTTTAAATTTTAATTGACAACAGTTTTGTTTAGTTGAAAAGGGTTGCTTCAATTGTGTAAACGTCTAAATGCCAATTACTGGTGATTACAGCTACTTTTTATAAATATATTTTTATAAAAATACTTTTTCAAATGCTTTTGCTTTTAGTGGGCAAAATAGATGCACAGATATGCAGTCTTTGATTTAAAAATATTTGCAAGTACATATTTTATTTCTTGGTAATGAAAATAGAAGTAAGTTTAAAGACTAATCCTTAATGTGCCAATTACTGGGGATGTTACCCTATTTAAATGCCAGAATAAAACCAATTACACTATTTTATCAAACTGGCGGGAATCAAACAATTTTGAATAAAAGCCACGAAGTTTGCAGCCCGTGTATGTCTCGGGCGCGACGAATAAGTGGTTAAAAAGGGGCGTTACATGCATCAAATGTCACATTTTATTAAAAAAGAAACGTAAAAAATATTTTTTTATTAATACATGCTTTATTTTTAACGAAATTTTATCAATCTAGGTAACCGTTTATTACTATCCTTGGGCATCTTATTTTGCATTTAATTTTAATTTATGCAGTTTGTTTATATTTCTGCCAACTGCTACCTTATATTAGCTTAAAAACTAATCAAGTTTCATTTTCTTTGTTGGATTTTAATGAAACCTTTTTAAGTGTTACTCAAACGTTGCTCAGTTTACTTACATACAAGAAAAAAAATTCAATCTATTAATTTTATTCTACGTTGCTTGGCAACAAGGTTTAATTTGTTAAGCTTTTGCTTTTAAATTATCATTTACTTATAAAAACAATTAATCTTTTGAATTTTTCGTACCCAGCAACGGTTAGTTACGTTAATTAGTCAACGCTCAAATTCTTTTATGTACATTTACTGAGATTTATTTAAAAGAAACATATTTATTGATTTTCTGAAATTTCTTTATGTATTTTACATTTATCACCAAGATCTTCAATAACTTTTTGAAATGCGGCGCATCAGAATAAAAAAAAATAGAACAAGAAAGATATCTTGAACATGCTTTTCATTAAGCTTTTCTATAACAAAAATAGCAAATTTACATAAATAGAACGATTATATTTTTTTAATGACACACGTGATAACTACCTGATAGAAAGTTTTTTTTTAATATGATGTGTAAATATATTAAACGACACAATAATATAACATATTTTTTCGCTTAAATAATAAATTTGTTTGCAATTATTTAGATTTACAAACGTTTCTGTTTTAGTATATTTCATAACATCACGAATACTTTCTTTAATAAATCGTACTAAAAATGTCCAACTAAAAGATTTTGTCCATAATAGTCCACATTTTGATTCGCCATTTCGTTAATATAATATTCAATGCCGTTGATACTTTTTCGGCTATGCAGAAAGAAATTTCAAGCAGAAGTCTATATAGCTATTGCTAAAAATATGTTTTTTCATTAAATATCGCACTCAATACTGGTAAAAAAATTTTATCAGCCAATTATCATTCTTATGTGTTACCTCTAGAAAATATTGAAAATCTTTGTTTATTTACCTGTCGACCTCGATTTTTACGAGAGGCAATTAAATTTTAGTGGTAAGCGAAAGAATTAAGAGCTGGGAGTTATATGTATCACATGTTACATTTAACTCAGAAAAATGTAATAAAAGCTTTTTGATTAATGCATGCTTTATTTTTTAGAGAAATGTTATACAGTAGAACCCCGCGAATTCGGACCCCGATAATCCGGATCGGTATGGTCATTTTTTTTTCAAGTTTGAGAAGCGATTGGCTAATTTCCATAACATTAACTTGTTTCATCGTCGTATTCTAAATAAAAAAACTTTTTCTGACATGTTTTCGGAATAATTAAGCAAAGTAAACATTATTGCTGTTTGCAAATATTCAATAAGTTTAACATAAAGGTGATTTTCTGTTAGTATGTTATATTTTATTTCATTTTTTTCTAATTCTCCGGATAATCCAGATTTTCGAAAATCCGGATTGGGTCCGGCCCTAATTGATCCGAATTATCGGGGTTTTACTGTATATCTATGTATCAGTTTATCACTTTCTGTAGCACCTTACTTTGCAAATTTTAATTTATGCACTTTATTTATATTTTTGTCAACTATTCCCTTATATCAAGTTAAAGTTTAATCAAATTTCTTTTGTTTGTTGGATTAATGAAACCTCTTTATACATTATTCGAACGTTGCTCGATTTATTTATACAAGAAAAAAAAATTCAAATCTATTAAATTTATTCTACGTTACTTGGAAACAAAGTTTAATTTGTTACGCTCTTGCTTTTAAATTATCATTCACTTATAAAGACAATTAATGTTTTGAATTTTTCGTACCTAGCAACGGTTAATTATGTTAATTAGTCAACGTTTAAATTCTTGTGTATGTATTTTCATGTCTGAGATTTATTTAAAAGAAATGTATTTATTGATTTTCTGAAGCATCTTTATGTATTTTATCTTCAAGGACATTAATTATTTCTTTAAGTGTAGCGCATCAAAGTAAATAAAACCTCAACAAGAAAGATATTTTCAACATGCTTTCATGAATTTTTAATGTAAATGATGGCAGTTGTACAAAAATTAATATATATATATATATATATATAATATATATCATGTGATCATAATATTAAAAATATATCATGTGATAATTTCCAGACAGAAAGATTTTTTTCGCATAAAAATATGTTTTACGACAAATTAATTTCATGCATAACTAATAAGTTTGCTTACAATTGTTTAGATTTACTACAAACAATACTGAGAATCACTTATTTAAAATTAAATACACTTTTTATAGAAAAAATCTATAACACATTTAGCGGCTGCACATTCTGCTATTAAAAAACACATACAACAGTATGATAATTAAAGACACTTAATGAATTCTCAATTAATTAAAAGATACATGTTTATAATGAAAATTTAACAGTCACAATGTTATTCTTGCACAATCTTAAAACTAGGAAGCACTGTATTAATGTTATAGAACGTCACTTGGCGTCAAAGTGTAAGTGATTTTTTTCAGTTCTTTTTTTTATTAACTGAGTGAAAAAAAAATTATTTTTTGAATTTTAGAAATTTAGTAACTGTTACTAATATTAGTAATTAGTAAACGATGAAAATCTTTTACATACCGTAATTTCCAGCGTATAATCCGCAAATCAAATAATATATATATATATATTTTTTTTTTACCCGGAAAATTTTTTAAATAAAATGTAACTTTTTGGATCGCGGTAAATTATTGGATTTAATAACGAAATAAAATTTCTGGGTCCGAAAATAATTGTTTGATTCTTGGATTATACGCTAGAAATTATGGTTAATATTTTAACATTTCAGAGATTCCTTAACCATTTGAGAAGTAAGCAGGTGCGTTTGTATAATTTTGAAGTCCCACCAAAGTTTTGGAAAGTTTTTATTTCAAGATTTAGAAAAAAAAAGCACTTTTGCGATTCTTTTTTATTAGAGTTAGATGAAAAAGTAAAGTTTAATAAAATTTGTGTGGTACAAATATTCATTAAATGTAGGTGAGATAAAATACATCCCATCGCCCCTCAAGCAGTTAAAAAATTATATTTATTTATTTTCTAAAATTACCGCAATTCCCGGCGTATAATCTGCGGATCAAACAGTCATTTTCAGACCCAGAAGATTTTCAAAAATAAAAGTACCTTCTTAGATCACCGTAAATATTTTTCTTCAATCACACACACACACACAAAAAAAGTCTGGGTCCAAAAAAAATTGTTTGATCCGCGGATTATACGCTGGAAAATACGTTATATGTTATACTTATATTCAACATCTTCTAAATTTCCTTTAAATACAGTACGGGTTTTTTTAGATAGGTAATAAACGGTACAGCAGTAAGTCCTACAGATTATTTCATGAAAACGCTTTGTAAATCGTGAAAGTGATGGGAAAATATGTGATGAAAGAAAAGATTTAATTGTTGATATTATTATTTTTTTTAATGAAACGTGTGATAATTATCTAATAGGAAAGATTGAAAATATATTTTACGACGTATTGTTACACAAGTTTATAAAGAATAAACAAAACGTACAGAAATAAATCCTACAGATTATTTCATGAAAAAGCTTTGTAAATCGTGAAAGTGATGGGAAAATATGTGATGAAAGAAAAGATTTAATTGTTGTTATTATTATTTTTTTTAATGAAACGTGTGATAATTATCTAATAGGAAAGATTGAAAATATATTTTACGACGTATTGTTACACAAGTTTATAAAGAATAAACAAAACGTACAGAAATAAATCCTACAGATTATTTCATGAAAAAGCTTTGTAAATCGTGAAAGTGATGGGAAAATATGTGATGAAAGAAAAGATTTAATTGTTGTTATTATTATTTTTTTTAATGAAACGTGTGATAATTATCTAATAGGAAAGATTGAAAATATATTTTACGACGTATTGTTACACAAGTTTATAAAGAATAAACAAAACGTACAGAAATAAATCCTACAGATTATTTCATGAAAAAGCTTTGTAAATCGTGAAAGTGATGGGAAAATATGTGATGAAAGAAAAGATTTAATTGTTGTTATTATTATTTTTTTTAATGAAACGTGTGATAATTATCTAATAGGAAAGATTGAAAATATATTTTACGACGTATTGTTACACAAGTTTATAAAGAATAAACAAAACGTACAGAAATAAATCCTACAGATTATTTCATGAAAAAGCTTTGTAAATCATGAAAGTTATTGGGAAAATACATGCCAAAAGAGAAGATTTTATAATTGTTGTTATTTTATTTTAATGAAACATGTGATAATTATCTAATAGAAAAGAGTGAAAATATATTTTACGACGTATTATTACAGAAGTTTTGCTAAAATATTAGCTTTATCTGTATTGTCGTAAATTATTGAATTCAATAATGAAATAAAATTTGGGTCCGAAAACAATTGTTTGATTCGTGGATTATACGCTAGAAATTATGGTTAATATTTTTATATTTCAGAGATTCCTTAACCATTTGAGAAGTAAGCAGGTGCGTTTGTATAATTTTGAAGTCCCACCAAAGTTTTGGAAAGTTTTTATTTCAAGATTTAGAAAAAAATAACTTTTGCGATTTTTTTTTTAAATTAGAGTTAGATGAAAATGTAAAGTTTAATAAAATTTGTGCGGTACGAATATTCATTAAACGTAGGTGAGATAAAATACATCCCATCGCCCCTCAAGCGGTTAAAAAATTATATTTACTTATTTTCTAAAATTACCGTAATTTCCCGCCGTATAATCTGTGGATCAAACAGTCATTTGAAGACCCAGAAGATTTTCAAAAATAAATGTACCTTCATAGATCACTGTCTGTAAATATTTGTCTTCAATCACAAAAAAAAAGAAAAGAAAAAAAGAAAAAAAAGAAAGAAAAAAACGTCTGGGTCCAAAAAGAATTGTTTGATCCGCGGATTATACGCTGGAAAATACATTATATATTATACTTATTTTCAAGATCTTCAAAATTTCCTTTAACCCTTTGCGGCGCAGTGGTTTCCTAGATATATCACTTAATTTTAATTCCCAAACGCCACATTGTCACCGGAATTTTGTTTAAAAAAAATTTGTGGTTTATTGAACGCATGAAATATAGCGTTTTCATTTCTACAAATAAAGATGTTTTCAAATTCCGGTGTCAGTCATTAATTTCAACACTTAAGCAATGAATTTGTCTTGCACCGCAAAGGGTTAAATACAATACGGGTTTTTTAGATACGGTAATAAACGGTACAGAAGTAAGTTCTACAGATTATTTCATGAAAACGCTTTGTAAATCGTGAAAGTGATGGGAAAATACGTGATGAAAGAAAAGATTTAATTATTGTTATTATTATTTTTTTAATGAAACGTGTGATAATTATCTAATAGGAAAGATTGAAAATATGTTTTACGACGTATTGTTACACAAGTTTATAAAGAATAAACAAAACGTACAGAAGTAAGTTCTACAGATTATTTCATGAAAACGCTTTGTAAATCGTGAAAGTGATGGGAAAATATGTGATGAAAGAAAAGATTTAATTGTTGATATTATTATTTTTTTTAATGAAACGTGTGATAATTATCTAATAGGAAAGATTGAAAATATATTTTACGACGTATTGTTACACAAGTTTATAAAGAATAAACAAAACGTACAGGAATAAATCCTACAGATTATTTCATGAAAAAGCTTTGTAAATCGTGAAAGTGATGGGAAAATACGTGATGAAAGAAAAGATTTAATTATTGTTATTATTATTTTTTTAATGAAACGTGTGATAATTATCTAATAGGAAAGATTGAAAATATATTTTACGACGTATTGTTACACAAGTTTATAAAGAATAAACAAAACGTACAGGAATAAATCCTACAGATTATTTCACGAAAAAGCTTTGTAAATCATGAAAGTTATTGGGAAAATACATGCCAAAAGAGAAGATTTTATAATTGTTATTATTATTTTTCTTAAATGAAACATGTGATAATTATCTAATAGAAAAGAGTGAAAATATATTTTACGACGTATTATTACACAAGTTTTGCTAAAATATTAACTTTATCTGTATTGTCTTCGACTTAAGAAAGATATTAAGAATCATACGTTTAAATATTATTACTTTTTTAATTTTTTCTTCATTCTTAATTTTTGGATTTGTATACATTTGCAGTATTATCATCTCAATAATCAGATGAATTTTTTAAAAATATTACATGAAAATGAAAAAAAAAAAACCTAATTTAATCCCAGTTTACGACTTTTTTCGCATGTTATCAACACACAATTGAAAGAATTGATTGTGGATTAATGTAAAACATTGTAATGTATGACACAAAAAAAACGAGGGTCTCAGATTGAATCAGTAGATGCGAGTTTTTCCCTTGCGTGTCTTTGACCCAGCCTACCCTGATTCCGAAATGCAAATAGACCGTCAGATTGCTACATATAGATAACAACAGCATGTTTATTAAAAATATATCTTTTTTTTTTTTATTCCTAGTGCCATTTGGAGAATGTTTCAACACAGTTCACATACGTTAACTATACTAAAATATGAAATAAGGGAAATGTTAATGAAATTATGATTTAAAGGAATACAAGACAAAAAAATCTTTAAATTTTCTTTAAAAATGTTATATTGCATTGAGCTTTTAATGAGTGAGTGAAAAGCGTCTTCGAAATTTAATTATATATGTGCAATCTTGACTGTATAATTTGCACTCACATCTGAAGTGAATCATGACTGATAATTATAAACAATACAGTTCATAGCAATAAAGTGTTTGATTTATTCTGATAGATCACAAGTCAATAAATATTGTTGAAAAATCCCGAATGAATAAACGAAATTTCTGGAATACATATAGTTTGGGTCGAATTTTAGTCCGGCTAAAATTTCGGCAGCATTTTTGCCAAAAAGGAATTTTTAGCAAAACTCAGGTTTTGGGTAAATATGAAATTAAAACACAATTTTTGGTCGATCCCCCCAAAATAACGCATCCAGAAAAAAATATATATATATCATCAATTATCGCGTTAGTGCCTATTTCTACATCACTTACAACGAATTTTTTATTATTATTATTATTTCAATAACATTATTTAAGCACGAAAATTTTCTGTTATTTAATCTCGAATTTTGAGAGACAAAGGAGATCTCGGACAGATTAATTTTAAAATTTTCTAACGAATATATATATATATATATATATATACAGGGGTGCAAAAATCTAGGCGCCAGCACAGAGTACGGAACAGAGAATCAACTTTCATACACTGTAATGGCAACTTGTTTAACATGGGATTACGCATAGACAGTAGCGACACGAGCGAACTACTCTGAAACTACGATCATAACATAAGAGAGGTTGCTAATTCGGCGAAACATCGCTTCCTTGGCGACAAATGATAAGGGTAAAAAGAAAAAAAAATTACAGCGACGGCTTGCTGCTTCTTGTTTTGAAATTTATGAAAGAATTATTTTAATATGAAATAACTTTGACGTATTCGTCTTGCAAACAATACATGTGTCTCTTCTTAACATAACGACCTAATAATTTAAACTTGAAAATTCAAGAACAATAACAGTAATAATTACGAATCAATATAAGCGCGGAAATCTAAGATCAAATAGCATAAGCACGTGTGCAAAGTTAATCAAATCAGCATTCAGCAAGAAGTGCCAAGCCAGAATATGGTTACAGTTAAACAGAAATCACGAGGATAAAAATCGCCAACGCGATGGTTTAGTTTTTAAGTGATACACTGAGGGCGCTCTTTTCAAGCCGAGTTGAGGCTCTGTCCGTACTCTGTGGGCGCCAGCAGGCAGTTTCTCACCACAAAATTTATTTCGTTTTTTTTCGTCTAATATTTCGTGTAAAATTCCTGCTAGAATGCTATTAAATTTTGAGCGAAAAAAACTTTAAAATTTTAGTGGTGAGAGACTACCCTCTAGAGCCTAGATTTTTGCACCCCTGTATATATGTATATATATACAGTAAAACCCCGATAATTCGGATTATTTGGGACCAGACCCAATCCGGATTATCGAAAATCCGGAATATCCGGAGAATTAGAAAAAAATGAAATAAAATAAAACTTTCTTACAGAAAATCACCTTTATTTTAAACTTATTGAATATTTATAGACAATAAAAATGTTTACATTAATTCTTCCGAAAAAATTTCAGAAAAAGTTTTTTTTAATTCGGAATACGATGATGAAACAAGGTAATGTTATGGAAATTAGCGAATCGCTTCTCAAACTTGAAAAAAAAAATGACCAAACCGATCCAGATTATACGGAGATCCGCATTAACGGGGTCCGAATTAGCGGGATTCTACTGTATATATATATAATACATATATATATATATATATATACTGCATATTGTTTTCCTTGCCTAAAAAGATGTTTAAATCATGTATCTATCTCAAATGGAAGATAATGTTTGTTTTTTTTTTCATTTTTTTAAGTCTAACTTTTAAGCAATGGTTGTAATGAAAACGTCTAATTATTAAAATTCGATTTTGTTCATGATGGATTTTTTCACATTTTCTCCCATTTGAATAGTTATAATTCAAAAACCGTCACAGATAAGTATTTCAAACCTAGAACATCTCTTTTCAACTGCTTTGCACCAATTTTGATTCAAGAAATTTGAAAAAAAAAATTATGTATGGTTTTTAAAAATGTGTTACGCTTTTTTTTTAAATGCTGAATTAAAATTAAAGCTTCTATATTTCTGTTAATTTAAATTAAAACAAATTGAAATTCTACAAATGATATTTTGAGTTATCATGATTTTAAATTACCCTACTTTCATAATACATTTTAATTTTTAAAATATTTAAAAAAAATTCAGAAGTGTTATCATGTGATTTTGATTACATATAAGAATGTTAACATCACAAATAATCCCAAAATTTTAACTCAAAAAATAAAAAAAATATTTTTAAACGTATCCCGGATCCACTTAAATAACACAAAATTACTATATAGGAAAAACTGGTGTTGAAAAACTAACAAAAATGTAAAAAAAATGTCGTTAACTGATTAATTAATATATAAAGAGAAAATTATATAACATACACAGTTGAATACGTTGTGCTCAGAAATAAAAATGAAATTGCCTTACATAAACAGGAGTTCTTTTAAGCCAAGTTTAGAGATTGAAGATCCAAAGCAGCAAATGATTCTTATATATAAGAGCATGTAATACTTCGAATTTAGATGCTAATCCTTATTGCAAAATCCTGTTGAAGAAAGTGATCACACGTAACTTATTACCTCTGCCGCACGACAAATATCTGAATGATAATAGATGAAAAAAAAACCTGAAGGCATCCAAAAAAATCGTCTGTTATAACGGAAACAACAACATGAGTATTATTACAAACGGATTGTTTTTGTATTTTATGATTCAATAAATAAAAATACGCGTGAGCTAAAGTATAGTATTCAAAAGTAACTCGGCAAAATCAACACGTTTTATCTTCCAGAAGAAAATTATTATATTGTTTTACGTATTTACCCGTTTTTTTTTTTTTTTTTTTTTTTTTTTTTTAAGAATTCAAATTTTACGTTGTTTGTATAAGTAAAGAAAAAAATAATGAAACGATTGCTTTTTGGAGATTTAATATCTTCACATAAAAACATTAGAATTTACAATATTTGTTTAGTATGTGCAATGTATTATTTAATTTTAAAATTTATCTATCTATCTATCTATTTATCTATCTCTCTCTCTCTATATATATTTATATTTATTTATTTTAATGATAATTTGGTGGGGGAACAAAGTGTCACCTCGCTGTCATTCTAGAGTTACGCTAAGTGTCATATCAATCACCGGTGACTAACAGTCTAAACTATGATATAAAATTAAAATATCTACATTGTTATAAGTAATTACAGAAAATCTACTTAAAATTATGTTATAACATATTTGACACTAACAGCCTCCGGTGATTGAAGACACCGACACAAATCTAATCGGAAAGTTCAGTGTCAGTTATCTTGGCACTCAACGGGTGAATCTTTTGTGTTTCAACATGCCATTTCATGGAACAACCAACATGATTCCCAGACGCCATAATGCCAGTAGAAAACTGGCATAAATATTTTTTCTTATAAAGTATGGGAGAAAAAAGATTTTTCTTATTTTTAGCTACATTTGTGCATAAATACCGGTGTCACTCAATTCTTTCATTATTTTCCCAATAAAAGTCTCCTCCGCTGAAAAGGATAATGCCTTATAATGAACAAAAATCCGAAGAAATTAACCCATGAGGACGAGCAACACATATACGTGCCGCAAAAAGGCTTAAGAATCCTTTTTTATCCCCACCACTCAAATTTTACTGTAAAATTTGCCTTATTTAAGGGGGCTCAGGGGTTGAAAACTTTTCAAAAAATCGACTTTTTTATGATCTAGTTTGATTATTCAGTTAATTCTTAACTCAATGCAAAAAACCGCATACAAATATTATAATTTTTAACGGAGTTATAAGCATTTATGTATCAACACTTCCATAGCCGCACCCATATAATTTCAACTTTAAGTCGCGTTTTCTCGAAACTTGATTTTTGACGAATAACACCAAGATTTAAAAAAAAAACTATTTGATGGAATGGCTTAATTTTTTTTGCATGTATATAAGATCATTATCTAGAGAATGAATTAATATACTTTAGATAGTGTAATATTTTGAGTATTTTTAATGAAAAAAAAGTTGTATTTTTTAGGGGTTTTTTAATTTTTAATTTGAGAGTTTTTTTAATAATTTTTTTTGAGTGACTGTTATATCCTTAATTCATTCTATAAAGTTTCCTGATCATTTTAAAGAAAAAATTAAGTTCTTAAGTCAATTCAACGTTAAGATATAATGGTGTTGGTGATATAACACATCGAAAATTGTGTCATATAAATTTTGCCATATTTTTCTTTAACACTAGAATTACCGAGGCGGGTCATCCGTGACCCAAGACGTGGTTTTTCGTTCGTATCACTGTTGCTTTTTGAAGTAAAACTTTGAAACTTATTGACTTTTCCTAAATACTTAGTATAATGCCTTAACATGAATTTAGTTGAAATCGGGCGAAAACGTTTTTATATACACATCTTTATACCTAGAATTACCATGCTGGGTCATCGCTGACCCGAACAAAATAATTGCATTTTTCATTTATTTCATCAAGGATTTCAACTCAACATTTTTCAATAACATAAGAATAGTGTTAGGATATGTTCCACACTTACTTTTCACAAAAGAGAAAAGGAGTGTGCGTATGTACGGGTGCGGGAGGGGGGGGGGGTCATGATCTGTTATACATTTGAAAGGTAAATGTGTGAGTTTTTATGTTATTTCAAACTACTGTAAGGATGATGTAAATATTAGTTTTTTAATGTTATACCTTAAAAAGTAATTAAAAAGAATATTTTGCCTCTCATAAACCTCACCGGGAAAAAAAAACTTTGTTTTTGGCACTTGACTTTAACACATTTATAGTATTGGCATCACTACGGAGGTTTCTTGAATGAGAAAATTTATTGTAACGGGAATTGTCATTTAATGACTTTAGTGAAGAAATTTAGCGACGAAGTTAATATTGTCATCTTCTGATGCGGCTGACAATTTTGACATTAATGACGAAGCATTTTTTCTTAAAAATGACAATAAAATTTCATTGTTCGAATCCAATACATGTAGTCGCAAGCTGAACGAAAGTAGCCAAATAAATGCTGTGAGAAAAATTAAGAAACACAAATAAACTGTAAGTATTTTGAAGAAAATTAAAAATAAAATAATTCACTTACTGAAATAATTCTAAAATGTGAGAAAGATACAAAATAAATCAGTCTTCAAAGTTATTTTGAATATCGAACTATGTGTACGGAAAAGCCGCAGTATTCAATATCTTCTGACTTATGCAAAATCTGATTCAAAATCTAGTGATCATAAACGTTTCGGTAGTTTTTAAATGCACAACAGATTCTAATATAAGTAGAAAAGTCTTCTTGCTAAAATTATAGATAAAAGCATTGTAAAAGAACGTGGGGATGTCCGTCCACGCACCAGCACTGAAATTACAAACAAATGAGAAACGTTGCCACATAAAGCAATGCTAAGACAAAGAAACTAACACTGTTTGCAGAAACTGCATTTAACTTGTGTGTGTATCATGCACAGATTAAAAGAAAAAGAAAAAAGTCCATGGCATTTTGTCTGAATTGATTAGATAGTAAACTGTATAAAAGGTAAAAATGTAAGTAAAAAATAGACACGAATATGTATATATATTTAATTTTATTGTATTTGAATATCTATAATTAATGTGTAGGAACATTATTACACAATTTAAATCGATAAATCGTACGTATATATATTATTAAAAAGTTATCAAAATCTCAAAGCATTTTTAAAAAATTAGAAATAAAAAAATTCCTTTATGGTACTTAATCTCAAAATTTCATATTATGTAAAAGTCTAAATGCCAAATTGCATTAATTAATTATTAAAAATCATTGTATTCACCATCATTAATTATTGCGTATCTTTATCTTCCATGTAAAACAAGAATAGCGTCTTTAAAAGTCATGGGTCAGAAGTGACCCACTCCGGTATTTCTAGGTATACAAGAAACGCAGTAATTCTAGTGTTAAATTACATTGAAGTATTTCATTTTATAATTTTATAAGACTACAAACATACCTTTAAAATATCAGAAAATTTAAATTAATTACACTGAATACTTCTGTTTTTATATGGTCTCTAAGTGAGAGCTCTGTTTACATGTTTTTCCTTATCGATCAACCCCTAAGCCCCCTTAATGGGAGCTTTTTCCCGATTTAATAAACCACAAATTTCTGTTTTTAGAAAACCGGTGACAAAATGTTAAATATTTTGTGAAGCGCTCCCTTTTCGCAAAGGTTAAATGACGAGAAAATCCAAAAGAATTCTAAATCATGAGACTGACATCAACAGTTCCGGGCTAACCGCTTCACTCCTTATGTGCCAGGTGACCAAAATAGTACTTTAATGATAGGCGTGATATTCAGCGAAATATTGTTCCATCGCAATCATTTCATGTATATTATAATGATAATGCAAGTTATGTGGAAATAATAAATAATTACTGACTTACGCCTTCACTTTTCATAAGCAAAGTAACAATTTTTAATAAAAATTAATTTTTAGAATAAACTTACATAAAAGATACATGATCATGAACAGTTCTTGGTATTTTTATAATACCCAGGGTCAAATATCGCCATCATCATTTTTTTATTTTTTGCACGGTAAATTAGAAAATGCTTTGATATTGAAATTAAATGTCATGGTTAATAATCAAATATAATTTTTCTTCATTTTTTTCGTTCTTTCTTTCTCTCTCTCTCTCTTCCTCTCTCTCTCTCTCTCTCTCTCTGTCTATATTTTTTTTTTTTTTTTTTTTTTTTGAAATAAAAAAAAATAAATACATATAAGTCATGAATTATAAATGTTTGAGTGTTACATTAAAATTACGTATTTTAGGTAAACAGTGAAAGGATTATATTTTAAACGAAATTAATGAAATATGAAATAATACAAGGGAAATAGTGTTTGGACATTTATCATCTGCGCAAAGCTACTTTAAAAATACCGAGTTCCTGATTTTTCTGTCAGAATCTTCACATTTAGCGACGAATTAAAGAAATAATTTAAATTTTGAATAAAAATAACATTACCGTAATTTCCGGTGTATAAACCGCGGGTCAAACAATTCTTTTTTGACTCAGAAGTAAAAAAAAATTGCTACTTAGATCGTCTCAAATATTTGTTTTCAATCACTAAATAAGATTTCTGGGTCCAAAAGGGATTGTTTGATCCGCTGCTTATACACCGGAAATTACGGTGTATCTGTGGTTTCCGGTAATAACCAGGTAAGGCATATTTTTGAAAAAATTGAGATAATTTGGGAAAATATAACTTTAAAAGAGCACTTTCATCTGCCATAGTACTGAAAAATAAAAATCGAATACTTCTCGTCTCAGGGCAAGTATAAATTTTCATTTAAAAATTGAAAAAAAATTATTGGTTCTCAATTAAAAAAAACCATTTTCATATAACTACTTTGGCAAGAAAGAGGTGATTATATCCCAATTAACCCTTTAACTTTCATTGGTTTTGCCACGAAACCACAAAATTTTAATTCCGATACACAACACTGACACCGGTATTTTTATCTAAAAATATCCCTTTTATTCTGTATGTGAAAAATCACGTTTTCTTATTTAGAAATATATTTGTTTTTAATTACCGGTGTCATTCATTTATTTCGACATCTTAGCAATGAAAATGCTATGATCGTTAAAGGGTTAAATGTAGTGAAAATTATTAAGTTCTAATTTATTTTATAAAAGTAATGATAAAAAGACATTTGAAAACTTTAAACGTTAATTACTGAAAATATTAAAAATGTGCCTTATCTGGTTATTACCGGAAGCCACAGATATAATGCTTAGCATACATTTAAGGAAGAGCAAACTGGTCGCTACGGATGGCCAGTAAGAAATAAATAGAAATTTAATTGTCATTTTCCCAATGGTTGATCAAGCGAATAAAGCCAACCAAAAATCTAAAAATTAATTTTTAAAATATCGTCCTTGGGCTGTGATTAACAATTATTTAAAAGATATTAGTTAAAATAAGGAAGACAGAAGTGAATTAATTATTTTAACTTACTGTAATTGCCTCCAACTGATAACAAACTAGATGTTTGCGCTTTCTAATAATAATAATAATAATAAAAGTTATAAAGTGGCTTTTCGAGCAGCAAACAGCTGACAACAATGAGCCAACACGTGCAATGGCATTCAAACAAAAATATAACTTTTAATGCTACGCGTAAAACATATTTCCTCATGAATGGTGAAATACTTCAAACATTTGATTAATTACTCTATTGTTAAAAAGCCCATTTTTCTTTTTAGGATTTTCCGAGTATGTGATATAGAAATCGCAATAGCATCGATAAATATAATAATTGAAAAATTATAAATGTTTGAACGCAGTAATATAAAGTAAATCGTACAAGAAACATACTTTAAAAGGTCATTAAAGTTTTGGATCCTGATTTACTCGTAAGTCATATGGGCAACGTGTTCTTGCAATCATGATTTTTTTTAAAAAATTTTGATGGAAAATGGATCACATATAACGTACGGGAATCCATATTCCATACATTTTTATTTTATTTCCATATTCCATATCCATCCTACCTGTAAATGTTTATTGTAAATTTTGAATTTTTAATCCGAGTATTTTTCTGATTCAATAAGAAAAAAAAATTCTGTTTTAAAAACCTATTATAAAAGATTAAAAATTCAGTAAAAGACATGAAAAAAATAGGCATTATTTTGAATGATTTTTTCTAAAATATTGCTCACTTAAATGGTTAAAAATTAAATGTACATATAAAAGTATTTTTGTTATTTAGATTTACATTATTTTACTGTTTATTCATTGCTGTAGTTCTCAATTCAAAAGGATTATTTCGCGAGCGGGGTTTTCAAAAAAATTAACTTTTTTTTTACTATGCTTATCACACGTGGCTGATTAAAAACGCACTTTATTCTTAGATTATATTAACATCAATTTAACCGCTTAAGACACCAGATATTATTTATATTTTTAATTTTAGTAAAAGATTTATATTAAAAAATTTTATTTCTAAAAAAGAATTAACAGAAAGAAATTAATTTTATTTTTCCACATAAAATTTAACAATACATGGAGACTTCACAAAAACATTTTTGATAATTTCTTATGATTTTTATTTATTTTATTTCTGGGTGGTGACTGGGAGAGAAAAGAATTGTCAAAAAACAGGAACTACCTGCATTTTCTTATAGAAAATAAGCTAAATAAAAAAGGGAATTAAAGAAACCGAGTTTCTCTGCAACAAAATACTGCTATTTAAAACATTTATGACTACCTTTTACCCTGAACACTCGCCATCCTGTATTTTACTTTTATTTCCATTGCAAAATGTTGAAAAGAATAGACTAAATATATACCGTAATTTCGCGCGTATACGCCGCGGCTGCGTTAAGTCTTTTTCAGACCGGAAATTTTATTGCAAAAAAGAAGTCAAATAAATGCTAAGCAAAATAAAGTCACATTTTATTTAAAATTCGATTTTATCTTCAGGGCCGAAGGATTTCGCGCAACTAAGCCTAACTCTTGTAATGTGTTCTTTAAAAAAATATAAAAAATTCATTTTTCCATGTAACCTTTGAAATACACATGATTGGGATTAGTGATATTTTAATATAAAAATGACTTTTTAAATGTATGTAATGCATGTTTTAACTACTTTTTTTAGGTTGCAAAATTATCACAATGTAAACAAAAACCAATAATAAATATGAAACAATATGAACACAAAACACTTACGTAACTTTAATACAGCAACATTTGAAACTTTTTCCTCAAATAAATAATAAGTATTTGCTTATAAATAATTTTAATGCATTCCTTAAACAAAATGAGCGTTTTAATGAAGCCGATTTATTAACAAATAAGAATAACTAAATAGAACATGCAAGCAATTTCTGCATGTTAGTTTTTATTACTTAGTAGCGTAACATCCCCAGTAATTGGCAGGCACCAGTGATTGGCACATCCTACAAAATGTCCTAGAATAAGATTTATATCCAGTCTTTTAAAAATGCAAGACCAAATACCAGTTACATGCTCATTTACTTTACAGATTATAAATTTGATTTATGCTACTAAATGACAGTAGTGCCTAGGAAAGAGAAACAATTATGCCTTGTATCAAATTAGCCATTTTTGTTGCAAATGCTTCTTCTCTGGCTTAAGAAAGGCATGCATTTCAATTTATTATTATCTGATTTATAGTATATTTTAAATTTTAATTGACAACAGTTTTGTTTAGTTGAAAGGAGTTGCTTCAATTGTGTAAACGTCTAAGTGCCATTTACTGGTGATTACAGCAACTTTTTATAAATATATATTTATAAAAATACTTTTCCAAATATTTTTGCTTTTAGTGGGCAAAATAGATGCACAGATATGTACTCTTTGATTTAAAAATATTTGCAAGTACATATTTTATTTCTTGGTAATGAAAATAGAAGTAAGTTTAAAGACAAATCCTTAATGTGCCAATTACTGGGGATGTTACCCTATAAACAGACATGAAAAATAATTTTAAAATGTTTCCTTTTGAGAATTCAAAAATTACATATAATCAATCATAAAATATTTATTAAATAAAAAGTATTGCATAATAGTAAAAAAATTGAATAAATCTAAACTTTAAAATAAAATATGCATTTCTATAAAGTTGTTAAATATATAGATATATATATATAGAAATATATGATAAAACAAAATATCAAATAAAGATTACTTGATAATAAAGATTAAATTTAAATGATGAATTAAAATAAATTCATCAAAGAATTTGTTGATGTTAAAATATCTTTATTTAAATCTTATGTATTAAAAATTATTTAAAACTATAAATAAACTTATGAAATTAAAAGTATTGAAAAATTATTATTAATAATAAATGAAACTAAATAGCAATTTCAAATTTACTGATAAAAAATGCCATTAATGTTAAAAATATTTTTGAAATTGGAAATATATTTATAACCGAACATCGAATAATACATCATATAAATCTATTCAGTTGTAACAGCTAAAATACGTGCTATTGTACGCGCTTATTCATCAAAATATTCAGAATTTAATGATTGCGTTGGAAACTCTCAAAAATTTTGCTTTCTTAAAATTCCCTTTTTTTTTTTCATTTTGAGAAACACGATACTTAAATAGAGGTAATTCAATTTAAAATGGATTAGTTTGAAACTATGCATAACATTATTGAAAGCAAAGCAAAAAAAAAAAAAAAAAAAAAAAAAAAAAAAAAAAAAAAAATATTTTATAATATTATTTATTATTATTACTAATATTTTACGATTGAAAACTTTCTTTTCATTCTTGCATTTTTTTTATTACGGCTTAAAAGAATTTACCGCAACAAAATAATAAATGGTTTAAAATGGAGTCACAGCTTTATCCTGAAACAACTAATTCCAAAATCTCAGAGTCCAATAATCACAACGATGTATGTACAAGTAAGCAATTTCGAATAAAAGCGGAAAAGAAAGAAACTTAGGAAACATTCATTTGTAGATCTAAGCTATTTTCATTACGGATAAAAGCAGGGGGAAAAAAAGAAAAAATAGAAACGCATATTAACCCTTTGCGGCGCAGGGGAAATTCTATTCGTAAAATGAGAAATTGTTGACTCACACCGGAATTTACATAAGACTTTTTTAGAAATTATGAATTCCCTGATTTAAGCTGTCATTGTATATGTAAAATTTTACTAAAATATTATTGGTGCCGTTTGTAAGTTTGGAATTAAAATTAGGTGTTGCCGGACTGGTAACACTGCGCCGGAAAGGGTTAAGTGTTGAAATTAGTGACTGACACCGGAATTTGAAAACAACTTTATTTGTAAATAAGAAAACGCTATAATTCACGCATTCAATAAACCGTAATTTTTTAAACAAAATTCTGGTGCGAATGTAGTGTTTGGGAATAAAAATTAAGTGGTATATCTATAAAACCACTGCGCCGCAAAGGGTTAATTAGATGGCTTACTCAGAGGCGAAAATGTATGACGCATCATATATTCCTTAACTCATTCACTCTTTTTCCCCTTTCAAATACTGTAGAACATTTGTGATAAATAAAAAATAAAGTTTTACTAGAAATGTAAAAGATTTATGATCGAAAAGAGATTACGTTTCAAAGTGAGAAAAATAAATACATCATATCATAAAATCATATTTTCTTTCCACTGCAGAAATTTTTGTGAAAATTAAATTAATTTTTATTAAAAAAACATTCGTTGATTCGATTTGGTTTCTGCTAAGGAAGGAAATGTATTCTTTTCTAATAAAAGTCAAACACGATTAAGGTAATTTTTTTATACGCTATACTCTTATACATAAAACGTTCCAACCAGTCGGAACGAATACTAGTCGGTCGTGATCTGAGTGCCAACAACGGTGTCACGTATATTGGTCTCGCGTGATCTGAATGCGAACGATGCCGGCACGTATACCGGTCACTCGTCCCGAAGGGGTTAACCCTTTAACGTTCATTGGTTTTGCCACAAAACCATAAAATTTTAATTCCGATACGCAACACTGACACCGGTATTTTTATCTAGAAATATCCCTTTTATTTTGTATGTGAAAAATCATGTTTTCTTATTTAGAAATATATTTGTTCTTAATTACCGGTGTCACTGATTTATTTCGACATCTTAGCAATGAAAATGGTATGATCGTTAAAGGGTTAACGAACAGTAAAATATTTTAATTATTTTTGTACATTTCGCACGTTTCTGCTGCAATCCCTTTTTATGTAACACGTAGCTCGCTAAAACAAACACTATAATAAAAATATTGCTCTTTTGTTCAAGTCTGCTATTTGTTAGGCTCCATTCACACGAATCTCTCTTTTCTAACATTATTTATATCCATGAAAAAAATGATAAAGGTGTGTATCCTATAGATCTTAAGAGGTTAAGGGGTCTGATACATTTTAAGAGTCCTCCTCGCCAGTGTAAAAGTGATGTAATTTGAAGTTGTCATTACTTTTAAAATATTGAAATTACGTATATCTCGGTAATATTTTTAAATCATGCTTAAGGTTCCTTGTATATTCCCACGAGAAAAATTTTACTGCAAAATTTATTATTTATTTTATAAATTTATAAATTATTTAATCGGAGCATTTTCTCGATTTAATAAGGCACCAATATCTGATTTTAAAATCCGGTGGCAAAACATTAAAAATTTCGTAAAAGGCTTCCGTCGCGAAGTTTTAAGTAAATTATTTTCTATAAAGAAAGAATTTTTACAGAAGTATTGATCAGTTCAGAGTTAACAAGTTTCGTACGGGTACCAGGAAATTTCTCGGTACTAGTTTTTTCTTATACAAAATTTCTCCTTAAATAAGGCGTAATTTCACGCATTTGAACTACATTTAGTTTTTTAGTATTTCACATGAAAGAAAAAAAAAAAACAGAAAATTTTACTTTACCCATACGAATCCTTTTAACATCGATTTTAAGAAACATGCACAGTGTATAATATTTCTTCAATAAAACTTAATGTGCCATTTCATTATTATATGGATGTTACTGAATATAATTGTACCAATTACAATGCGTCCCTTTAGCTTCAGTTTTTTCTTTTTTAGGAATGAGGCAAGCTATTAATTTTAATTAATGTTTCATGCAACCTAATGAATTTTTTATGCACTTGCTTATTAATTAGCTATTAGAGATAAAGTTCATTAATTATTTGTATCTGGCTACTTAGCAACTGTTAATAACGATGACTAGGCAACAATAAACCTATTAATGTCTTTTTTTCAATTTTGAAAACTTTTTAAATTCAATATATGGAAATTTTCTGAAGTATCTTATTTTTCTTTCAAGATTTGCTGAATATGCAGTGTAGTATTTGAAAATATGAAAAATAAATGTCAACACAATTAAAAATCACTAAGATTTTGTATCTCAGTAACATTATCGGAGAAAGATGTACTCTCAGGAGACTAAAATAATTTTTAATCGAAATATATTTGGTTGAATATGTTTATTTTTGTAGTACAGTAAAACCTCCATAACGGACACTCCCGAATAGCGGACACCTCTATTTAACGGACAAGTCTCCAATCCCCACTCCCAAACCCTAATTTTTGTATGTTTAACCTCTGAATAACGGACATTCTAAATAGCGGACACTATTTTCGGTGATAAAGGATGAAAAAGTATTTTTTAACAAGAAAAAAAATGAAAAAAAGCAAAAAATATCTCTAAATTTATCAGGGCAATGTGTCACAAATTTTGTGATCACAGATATATGAGGGTGGGCTGAGGAAATTTCTTCCTCCAATTCATTGTTGAATTCAGGGAGTTGCGTAGGAGGGACATCTCCCAAAACATTCAAATGCCTATGTCCCCCCGGAAGATTATATGATTTTATGTTTTTAATGATAAAAAGTGTAATCCCTTTCCCCGCTCGGAACTCTATAATGATTAATAACTTACATTAAAAACAAATTACACGTAATCGCAAACAAAAGTAAACTTTTGTAACAGATTTTTTTAATAAGAATGTAATAAACAGCAGTTAAAGATGTGGACAATTTTATTTAAGTTTTATTGCTTAAAAAATCATTTTAATTTCTTACTAATCGTATAATAGAGATTTTAGAACATATAAATGTCAATTAATGGAATATTAAGCAATTCTTAGCGATTTTTGTATTTCTGAGGTTTTCTCAATAGTGAACACCTCCGAATAGCGGACAAATTCTGCGTTCCGAGGTGTCCGCTATTGAGAGGTTTTACTCTATAAGGAAAAGTACACAAGGAAGACATTTTGACAGATCATAAAAAATATTTTCAATTAATCAAACAGAACATGCGAGGTGTGTTTTTGCACCCTTTGCTTGAAAATATTCATCTTATGTCTTTCTCAATAAACCAAAGTGGTCATGTCCATAGGCACCTGCTATGTTTACTGTTATGTGTAGCGTATAAAAATAGTGAATTCAGAATCTTTTTAACACTTTCCAACAAAGTAAAAAAAAAACGTTTTTGCTTCGCGGGACCGTCTGACCACACTGTAACTATCGCAAATATACTTGGATTGCCATGAAATTTTTGGACTTTGCTGACGTTTACTCTAGCACGATATCTATTGAAAATGAAGTTCCAACATGATTAGCAGGATTCGCACAGTTCTACCACTAAATTTTAAGAATATTTTCGAAGTGTTTTACCGCAGAAGAATATCGTACAATCGGTGAATGAATGTGGAGATTACAAATTTTCCGATTACAAAAATTAAATGTAAATTTCTTATCTGTAATAGTGGTGCCAGTGTCCTTGGAAATTCCAAGGAGAAGGCGAACGTTGGATTAGTTTATTTACAAGGATAGTCAAAAGTTTTTCGTTACATTAAGGCCTAAGGGAAAAAATCGTTTCAAATGAATATTACACTCTGTCAAACATATTAAAATTTATGTGCATTTGCGAAGTGCAATAAAATATGCATTCTGTAAAATATGCAGCAAAAATAATAGTTATTATTTATTTACAGGCCCACACAAAAAATTCTATTAGGTACACAATAATAAAATGCGGGGTGATTGTTTGCGACATATTTTTGTAATGTTAACCCATTAACGTTCATTGATTTCTTTACTGAGCCACAAAATTTTAATTCCGAAATGCAACAACGACACCTGAATTTTAATTTAAAAAAAACCAATTTATTATATATGTGAAAAATCACTTTTTCTTATTTACAAATATATTTGTTCGCAGTTACCAATGTCACTCATTTTATTTTAACATATTAGCAATGAAAATGCTTTGTCCGTAAAAGTGTTAAACGATTTCATGTACAGTAAAATTAATATACGCCACCGAGACTTAATATGCCACGCATAATATGAACTGCATGGCATTTACAAGGCGTATAAAAGATTTCAAATAGTATATTCTATCCGAAGTACTGTATGGTATTGACGATGGCTGATGGATAGATGAAATGCATTTTTTAATTATGATATGCCCTTTTAAGTTTCACTAAATATATGCACTTTATAGGGTGTGTATAAATGGTGTAGTTGATATACAGGGTTATACAAAAGATCTCGTAAGGGTTGCTGAATATGAGAATAATTTATTTAACCCTTTCAGAGGCGCCGTTTGCCGTCTGCAAACGGATAATTTTACTACCCTAGTTTCCAAGTGGCACCAGTAAACTTTTAGTGCAATTTCGATTTCAAAATACATGGTGTTTGTAATATGTCGGACCTATTCTGATGTTTAATAACTCATAAGATAATAAAGATAGATTAAAATTAATAACATAAATGGTTAGATAGACTCAAAGAGTTTCACGACCCTTCTCAATGAACTTCCATGTGTGCCCCCTTCGTTGCACGGAGAATATCAAGTCGATAGTCAAATTCACGCCAGGTAGCGGCAAGCATGTCGGCATCCACACCGGATATCTCGGTTGTATTTCTGGCTTTTAAGTCATCAATGTTCGACACTCTCTTCCTGTAAACATTGTACTTTACAAATCCTCAAAGGAAAAGTCCAGCGGCGTTATATCAGGTGATCTGGTTGGCAAAGGAATTGGACCTCCTCGCCCAATCCATCTTCCTGGAAAATGGTCATTCAAAGAAGTACGAACGATGTATTCCAATGAGGTGATGCACCATCTTGTTGAAAAAAGACATGTGGCTGAAGCTCTTCTAGTTGTAGAAATACGAAGTTTCTATGAACCACCATAAAATATGTGCTTTTTCTTGAGGTGTATGCATTCTCCTTAATATCCGCTCGAATAAAACATCACATACAAAAGTAACACAGAACAAACACATCAAATGTAAACATAACACAGTGTTGCCAGATTGTCGAAAGCGGATTTCCCCAAAATTTCTAAAATTTTCCCCAAATCAGGGCTTTTTTCAGAAAAAGTCTCCAACGCAACTTCTACTCAAAAAGGCAAGTTCTCGATTTTCAATTTTCTGTTATAAAGAATTTTTAAGAAATTTAAACTCAATTTTTTCCCCAAATCAAGCACTTTGAAAAAAAAATTCCCCATTTACAAAAAAAAAAAAAAAAAAAAAAAAGAAAAAAAAGAAACATTTAAATTTAGAAGAATTTTTTAATGTATATTCACAGCTAATCGACGAGAAAAAAGAGATATATTTTACAACGACAAGCTCGTGTACACTTGTTATTTAAATTGTTGCCAGTCGATGATGCTGCCCTAGCATTTCATTAGTTCCATCTACACTTTTTATACCAATAACTTGTATAAGGTCTTGACTATCTCTGATAAGTTAGAGAGTTTGAACGAATCTGAGATGATATTGGCATTATGCGCTTCTATCTGAGTTAAGGGTGTATTCGAAAAAACGATTTTCCACCTTCAACAGCTCAAAATTTTCCGATACATTTTCAGGCACATTTTTAAAAGTAGAAACATGAAACTTGCTGGGGTGATTTTTGAAGTGATGGAGAAGAGGCCGTGTGAAATAATTTTTCGCTGAATTAATTAGAATTTGATTTATAAGCAATTATTTTCTCAGCGTGACCCCTTGTTTCCGTTAGCAGATCTCCTGCTTCGGAAAATTTGGTCTAAAACGCCGTTTTTGACAGCATTTTTTGAAACATTTTCTGCATTTATCAAGGAATTGCAATCACGACACTTTGTATAGTTTCTAAAATTTGAAAGTTTGGTGCATTTGAGAGCAACAATGAATCTAAAAATAAATCTGAAAAAAGGCAGTTTGTATCGGAATACACCCTTAAGCTACAAAACATTTTTTAAATCTTTTGTCACTCCTCCCTTACTGAAGTATCTATCTAATGCAAAGCATGTATATTGTATCAATCACTGTGATTTTGTCAATAATAAAACAAATATTGCTGCTTTTAATATCTTTAATTAAATATTTTTAAAAATTACAGCAAATGAACTTTTCGGACATTCCCTGAAAGTTTAATCATGTTTTTAGTCAGTTTAATGTAAAGATCTAAGTCGTTTAAGACTGCAGAGTTTTCATTTAAGTTTCTTATGAAAAGAACTAGGAGGGCTGCTGCATGCATTCAGCGACTGTCAATTATAAAGGTAGCAATGTGATTGCAGTATGCATTGTAAGTCTTGCAATTGCAAATATCTCTACTGGCATTCCATGAAACACACACTAACCATCATTGATAAACCAAAAATTTTTTTTTTTATATATATAAATTTATATTATTAAATGAGATGTATTTCTCTACTTGTGTGCCTGTCCGTGATGATAGGAAAACCTTACTGACTTATTTATCTGAAAATTTAGACGGAAAATAGTCCATTGCAGATTGCGATGAATCTGTAATGTGAGCACGACCACGAGAGTAATGATTTATATCTATTATTTCTGTATTTTATTTTTACTTTCAAAATGAAAATCGAATTCGAGACAGATCCAGTATTGGCAAATGTCAAAAGTAAAAATTTAAATTGCGAAAACAATTCCCCAAGCTTTTCCCCAAAAATGTTCGTCGTCCCCAAACATGTCCCCAAGAATTAGTTGTCCCAAAAAATTTCACTGGAGGCTCAAAATTCCCCAAATCGGGGACAAAATCCCCAATCTGGCAACACTGACATAACATTTCAATAGTTGCCAAAAACAAAGGATAGAAAAATGCAATTAATAAGCAGACGATACTTGGAAAAGTATAAATATTTAGACTGGAAAATGAAATAATCTGAAATTAACCACAAGCGCAGACGATATTTGCAAAAGTAAAAATATACAAACCTGAAAAGGAAAATATATGAGTTATTCCATCAATAAATGCCATAAGTCTGTTTATATCTTTATTATTTTACTATTAAACATCAAAATGGTCCGGGACTTTATAAACACTCTACTTTTATTTCATTTTTTTTAATTTGCGGTATGAACATTTTTAGAGAAAAATGCCTTGCCCTTAAAAGGATAACTAAAAGGTGGTTTTTAAATAAGTTATGCATTTTTACGCTGAACTGCTTACAGTTTACTACGAAATGTTTGTAGTATACAGATAAAATGATATACACGGCCACGCAAATAATTAGATGCATAGTTACTTATGGATGATAATTATGGAAATGTGATTTAAGTAGTTTTAAGTAGGTTAAGAAAGTTTTTCTTTGAACTAAATTTTAGCAAAATACTGGCATGTAATAAAGGTGTTAGGTAAAGTACAGGGCTGAACAAAAGTATTGAAGTATGTTTCCATTTATTAGCATAAATTGTTGAAAGAGACATTTTAACCAGTTAGGCGTTTTCTTGTCAAAATAAATTTCCTCATTACATAGCATATATATCAACCCACATAACAAATACAGGGATGTTAAAAAATATTGGGATACATATTTAGTTATGGACAGTAACATCTTATTTCCCTAAATAACAAAGGTTTGTTAAAAAATTCGGGAAATGTTGGAAAGCGTTTCATAATCAGTTATGCTTAACTCATGATTTTTCTTACTTGTTTAGTTTTAAAAGTGGATTTAGGGAGGGTCGACACAAAAAAAAAAAATCTACAAAATCTAATCCACATACATCCTATCAGGTACATCTCTCGTACAATGTTGAAATTAACGAACGAATGTTGTGGCATTGAGCTTAATGATATGTTAATTTAGCTACAGATTAACAGACGTTCCTTAATAATAATGGATCGGCGAATATATGCCAAGTACATATAAAATATTAAATATAATTTTATTATTAGTTAATCATTTACGATTTTAACCCTTTAACGATCATAGCATTTTCATTGCAAAGATGTCGAAATAAATGATTAACACCGGTAATTAAGAACAAATATATTTCTAAATAAGAAAACGTGATTTTTCACATACAAAATAAAAGGGATATTTTTAGATAAAAATACCGGTGTCAGTGTTGCGTATAGGAATTAAAATTTTGTAGTTTCGTGGCGAAACCAATGAACGTTAAAGGGTTAAATCTTTTATCTTTATAATCTTTTAATAAAATATAACATTTAATACCAGAAAAAGAATGCAATTTTAAACAATGGAATTTTTAAAACAGATTGCTAATCGCGCGATATGCTTTCCTAATAATGTACTCAAGTTAAACGGCTGTTTTCAAGCGGCCGGCGATCGAATCTTTAAACACAAATTACTATTTGATAGACTTCTTTAAAACATATACGTTAACCCTTTAACGTTCATTGGTTTCACCACAAAACCACAAAATTTTAATTCCAATACGCAACACTGACACCGATATTTTTATCTAAATATATCCCTTTTATTTTGTATGTGAAAAATCACGTTTTCTTATTTAGAAATATATTTGTTCTTAATTACCGGTGTCATTCATTTATTTCGACATCTTAGCAATGAAAATGCTATGATCGTTAAAGGGTTAACAAACAATATTCTTTGCCCGAAAAGTGAAAACATGGCATTTTTATGTTTTGATATTTAAATGTCAGAATAAAACCAATTACACTATTTTATCAAACTGGCGGGAATCAAAGAATTCTGAATAAAAGCCACGAAGTTTGCAGCCCGTGTATGTCTCGGGCGCGACGAATAAGTGGTTAAAAGTGGGAGTTACATGCATCAAATGTCACATTTGACTAAAAAAACAAGTTGGAATTTGCACGTGAAGCGTAGCAAATGAGGTGAGTTTGTACTATAAATTTTAAAATATTCAGATCTTGCTGATATAGTAGAGCGTACTTTGGATACAGTATAGTGGACGAAATCTTTGTGTTCCTGTAAATATGCAGGGAGTAATTTTTATTATGCTTCATTAACGTATATCTTATTCATAAAATGTGAAGTAGGTTAATATAATTAAAACACGCCCCAAACAATGTTTCCCCGTATAACAATCATTTGTGTGGCCCTGTAATTTAATAATAAATATTCTCTGTATCCCAGATTGTACAGAATGTAGATTTTAGTACATACATCATAGATTCATGTCAATTATATTATGTTCAAATGAGTGCCATTAAAATGCATTTGAAACATTTTTCCCCATTGATCGTAATGTAACGGAATACTTTTGATTGTCCCTGTAATTGATCTATGCATCCGATTTTCATAACATTTGAAATGACTCGACAAAATTATGTAATAATTAAACGTTTTAAATTTCAAACGATTAAAATGCATTTGAAACTTTTTTCCCCATTGACGTAATGTAACGGAATCCTTTTGATTGTCCCTGTAATTGATCTATCCATCCGATTCTCATAAAATTTGAAATGACTCGACAAAATTATGTAATAATTATATATTTTAAATTTCAAACGATTCGGTTGGATAGTTTTTGCGTTGTTATATGCGGACGGACGGACAGACGGACAGACGGACAGACGGACGGACTGAGCGACAACAATAGGTGCTACGTATTTACATAATTACGAACGCACCTAAAAACATCAAAAATCTTTTTTATTAATACATGCTTTTTTTTAACGAAATTTTATCAATCTAAGTAACCGTTTAATACTATCCTTTGGCATCTTACTTTGCATTTAATTTTAATTTATGCAGTTTGTTTATGTTTATGTGAATTGCTACCTAATATTTGCTTAAAAACTAATCAAATTTCTTTTTTTGTTGGGTTTTAATGAAACCTTTTTAAGTATTGCTCAAACGTTGCTCAGTTTACTTACATACAAGAAAAAATAATCAATCTATTAATTTGATGCTACGTTGCTTGGCAACAAGGTTTAATTTGTTACGCTCTTGCTTTTAAATTATCATTGACTTATAAAGACAATTAATCTTTTGAATTTTTCGTACCCAGCAACGGTTAATTACGTTAATTAGTGAACGCTCAAATTCTTTTATGTACATTGTCATGTCTGAGATTTATTTAAAAGAAATGCATTTATTGGTTTTCTGAAATTTCTTTATGTATTTTACATTTATCTTCAAGATCATCAATAACTTCTCGAAATGCGGCGCATCAGAATAAAAAAATAGAACAAGAAAGATATCTTGAACATGCTTTTCATTAAGCTTTTCTATAACAAAAATAGCAATTTTACATAAATAGAACGATTATATTTTTTAAATGAAACACGTAATAACTACCTGACAAAACAATGCGGTCAACTGCATTGTATGTTTTCGGCTATGCTGAAAGAAACATCAGATAAAAATGCATATAGCTTTAACTAAAAAAAAAATGTTTTTTCCATGAATGTTGCACTCAGCACTGGCAAAAATTATACCAGCCAAGTATTACTCTTAAGTGTTACCTTTAAAAGTTATTGGAAATATTTCCTTATTACAGTCGAGTCTCTCTATAACGAAACTCCATGCATCAAATTTCTCTATATAACGAATTTTTAGTAGGAACGGTTCCCTTTTCGCATGATTACACTAAAAACAGTCTCTGTATAGCGAAATATCGATCTCCATATAACGAATTTTTTCATAAATTGGTCTTAATTTACTCAGTTTTAAAAGGCTTCGAAATCACATGGAATCAATTTTCCATCACTTATTTTTGATTTATCGTCAGTGCTGAGGTTTTTTTTCATATTACTTCTCTCCTTGTTCTTTAAATACAGCGATTTCATCCCTTCTCCCAAACACCTTTCCACATCTTTCTCAAGACAGAGACAATTAGTTTGATACACATGTAAGAGAGGAATCAATGAGAGGCACATAAGAGAGGCCTTCAAATGTAGGAAAATGTTAACTACAATTTTTCATTTGAGCATTTTTTTTAGAGCGTAACAATTTTAAAAGCAAAACAACAAAAAATTACAGATTTCTTCGTCTGAAATCAATGCTAGTCTTCCTCATTTGATTTTCATTAAGCTTTCAAATAAATGTCTGTTCTCTTTTTTGAAACTGCTTAAATAATTAAGAAATAAAATGTTAGGTTAATATTTACTTTTAAACATTTCAAATTCTTAATTATAAAGATTAAAAAGTAATATTTGTTCAAAATTTACACATCATATACCATTTTTAACATCATTCTCTATACATCGAATTTCTCTATATAACGAATTTTTTACTGGAACGATGGATTTCGTTATATAGAGACTCGACTATATTTGAAAATAGTTTTTGTCCTCAGTAACGAATTGGGAAATCTGGAGTTTATTTTTATATTTTTATGTTTGAATTCAGCAACTTTTTATATTTTATTCGTATTGTGATTGGTTCCCGTTTAATATCCAAAAAAGAATGCTTCTGTTTTTTTTTTTCTGATTGAATTATGTTTAATGTCCAGAAATGAAATACTTCTATTCCAGGAGGACAAAACAAATATTTAAAAAACTGCAAAAAAATTAATAACTTGAAAACAAATTGAGATACATATTTCGAACAAATTGCATTTAAAACTACATTTTATTCTCTATACGACGGTGTGAAAACTGAAAAAGTGTTATGTTTAGAAGTTTAAAAATTTGCAGTAACAAAAATTGTAAAACTAAAATTTCATTTAAAATTTGTATACAATTGTACAGGAATATTAATTTTTAATTCATGACTAACGTAATATAGGACTCTGTTTGACCATCATGAAAATTATGTTTATAATGTATTATTATTTTGTTGCGTCTTGCAAATGGGTAAAATTGTAATGTTGTTTTTTCTGCATTTTGTCTTAAATGCTAATAAAATATGATTCTTTCAATATTACATAAAATGTCTTATTTAGGAATATAAATCTAATCCTTGAGAGTTCTAATCATTCTTCAATACTTTGAAAATTCATTAAATTTATAGAATTATAATATCTTAAACATTGCTTATATTGCTGTGAAACCTGGAGCTTAGTGTACGGAATATTACGGGACAAAACATAGAAATTATTTATAAGTCTAAAATTTTAGTCTTTGAAAATATAATTTTCCAAATAAGCGCTGTAATTTGTTAAATTGCATTTTTTTTTGAACAGTTGACTTTGATTATCACAAAAAGCGAAATATACAATTAAATATTAAAAGCTTGAAATCACGTGCATCACATGTCATATTTAACTAAGAAAATGTAATAAAAGCTTTTTAATTAATGCATGCTGTTTTAAGAAAAATTTTATCAATCCGGTTATCAGTTTATCAATTTCTGTATACACCTTTCCTTGCAAATTTTAATTTATGCACATTATTTATATTTTTGTCGACTACTTCCTTATATCAAGTTAAAATTTAATCAAATTTCATTTTGTTTGTTGTTATTTAATGAAACCTCTTTAAAAATTACTCTAACGTTGCAAAATTTATTTATAAAAGGTAAAGTATTCATTCGATTAATTTTATTCTACGCCAAATGACAACCAGGTTTATTTATTTATTTATTTATTTATTTATTTGGCTCTTGCTTTTAAATTTTCATTGATTGAAAAAGACAATCTTTTGAAATTTTTGAACCTAGCAACGGTTAATTATGCTAATTAGTCATCGATTAATCTCTTTTATAAATATTTTCACGGCTGAAATATCTTTACAAGAAAGATATTTATTGATTATCTGAAATTTTTTTATGTATTTTACCATTCATTCAAGATCTTCAATAAATTTTTGAAATGCAGTGCATCAGAATAAATAAAATAGAGCTAGATAGATAGCTTGAACATGATGATATTTTCATGAAGCTTTAATATAAAAAATAGCAGTTTTACATAAATAGAGAGATATATAATACATATTTTTAATGAAACACGTGATAATTGCTTGATAGAATTTTTTTTCACTTGTGAATATATTCTATGACACAATAATATAACATATTTTTTTTGTTTAACCCTTTGCGGCGCAGGACAAATTCACTGCTTAAATGTTGAAATTAATGACTGACACCGGAATTTGAAAACAACTTTATTTGTAAATATGTAAACGTAATATTTGATGCATTCAATAAACCGTAATTTTTTGAAACAAAATTCCGGTGCCAATGTGACATTTGGGAATTAAAATTAAGTGGTATATCTATGAAACCACTCCGCCGCTAAGGGTTAAATAATAAATTTGTTTGCAGTTATTTAGGTTTCTGTTTTAATATATTTCATATCATTACGAACACCATCCTTATCAAATCGTACTAAAAATGGCCGACTAAAAGATTTTGTCTGCAATACTACACATTTTGATTGACCATTTCGTTAATGTAATATTCAATGCCGTTGATACTGTTTTCGGCTATACAGAAAGAAATTCCTGGTAAAAGTATATATAGCTTTTGCTAAAAATATGTTTATCCATGAAATGTTGTACTCAACACTGGCAAAAATTATATCAGCCAAGTATTACTCTTACGTGTTACCTCTAACGCTCATATTCACCAATGACTTCAACCCCAAGTTATACCGAAAACCTCTGTCGAAAGCTCATACGATGTTCATCTCTAATCCTAATTGGGCGCCTTTATGATAATAACCAATCGAATGCTATTGTGAATTTCATTTGAGCATTCAACCCATGTTTTCTAGGTTGAGGTAGATAGTGAATAAGAGCATAAAAGCTATTGAAAACCTTTGTTTATTTAACAGTTGACTTCGATTATCACATAAGGCAAAATATACAATTAAATTTTAGTGGTAAGCGAAAGAATGATGAGCTGAGAGTTACATGTATCACATGTTACATTTAACTCAGAAAAACGTAATAAAAGCTTTTTAATTAATGTATGCTTTATTTTTAGAGAAATTTTATCAATCTAGGTAACTGTTTATTATATTTTGTAACACCTTATCTTGAAAATTTTAATTTATGCACTTTATTTACATTTTTCTCAACTATTTTCTTATATCAGCTTAAAAATTAATCACATTTCATTTTATTTGCTGGTTTTTAATTAAACCTATTTAAACATTACTCGAACGTTGTTCAATCTATTTACATAAGAAAAATATTAAATCTATTAATTTTATTCAACGTTACTACGCTCTTACTTTTAAATTATCATTGACTGATAAAAACAATTAATCTTTTGAATTTTTTGTACCTGGCAACGGTTAATTTTGTTAATTAGTAGACTGAAATTATTTTATGTATAATTTCATGTCTGAGAGTTATTTTAAGGAAATATATTTATTGATTTTCTGAAATATCTTTATGTAATTTGTCTTCAAAATCATGAATAATTTCTTGAAATGTAATGCAGCAGAATAAATAAAACGGAACAAGAAAGATTTTTTTAAACCCTTAACTGGCACTTTCTTTACTATTCAATAAATTTAAAATAAAGGATTCTCACCACATTTTTTTAAATAAAATATTCCTAACCTTTAGTTTAAACATTTTTGCCTTTAAATAATATGAAATTATTTTTTATTTAAATTGTGGTGCTAAAAAGATTTAAATGATGAATTAAGCAAATTCGTCTTGCTCGAACGGCGTACGGGCAAATCAGTTTTGCCAAAATTTTGCAATGCTTGGCATGACAATGATTGTGAATTTTTGGTGTCAAAGGATTGCTTAAAAATGTTACACGAGGAAATACTTAAATTTTCAAATTTCAAATTACTAAATTAATAGGCGTGTAAAATTTTCTACATTTTTTTTATGCATATGCAAAGATTTATGAATAATTTTTGCATTGATTTTATTTTTAACAGCTGCTCAACATTGTTCAAAAATATTTATATCGGTAAAAATTTAGACATTATTCTTGTATATTTCCTGCATTTTTTAACACTTTACGGCACACTGTGCCCAGTCCGGGATTCCTAATTTTAATTCTAAACTTGCAAACGGCACCAAAAATATTTTAATAAATTTTTGCTTTTAAAATGAAAGGTTAAATTATGGGATTCTCGATTTCTAAAAATGTCGTTTTTAAATTCCGGTGACAGTCGATAATTTCTCCTTTTACTAACAGAATTTGTCCGTGACGAAAAGGATTAAGGGGTTAATAAACAGAATTTTACCATTTTCAAAAAATGGTGCCAATTAAGAAATCTGAATTAAAAAAAATACCAACTGGCAACATTTTTCTGTGCCATAAATCGCAACTTCGACATTTTTGGATCCTGCATTCTATGTGATTTTGAGTCATCTCTGTGCCGTGCTATACCTCCTGTAAGTTTGTCGGCCTAAAAATGAAACATCCTCTACACATATATGTATATATGCAATACAGCGACGACATTAATAGCAATTTAAATAATCTTACGTGCATCATGCATCATATATCGCCTAAAAACGACTTTGTAAAAGCTCAGTTTAAGTAGAAGATTAAATTATTACGCTTAATGAAAATATGTTGACAACAACATATCTTAACATAATTTCCAAATTAATAAAAATTGAGCACCTTAAAGATTTTATTCAACAGTATATGGCAACAATGTTTAAATGGATGAGCACTTGCTTTTTAATTAACAGAGTGCTCAGAAGATAATCTTTTCAGTTCTGGGATTTCAAGACTGTTAATAACATTATTTAGGCAACCCTCAAATACTTTTAATTACTTTTTCTTCAAAGATTTTCTTAAGGGAAATATATTTATTAATTTTCTGAAAATTCATTATACGCTTTATTTTTATATTCATGATCGCCAGAAATTTCTTAAAACACAACACAATATTTGTAAATAAATTAAACAAAATGCAACCAAATGAAAATCATGTAATTCTCTTGTGAATATTTTATATACTTGAAGTTACAAAGAGAATTAAGAAATCTGAATTTAAAAAGTTGTTCACTGGCAATACTGGTAGAAAGAAACAGAGAAAAGTAACAGAAAAATAACACATTAATGGCACAAAAAAACATTTTAGTGAAAAGTTGTTTTGTATAAGTTAGACAAAATAACGACCAGAAGTTCTCAGACAGACATGTCAGCGACTCTTTACTTCCTACAGTTGAATATCTCGTCACTCCAATATCGGTTGCAGCGAAATGATTCTCGGCATGCCAGGAATCTTCAAGAACTTAATGAATTCTTTGCAACACCTCTGTCAAGCCGTTCTGACGACTTCTGGTCGCAATATCAACTACCTAGCAGTACAACCTTTCATTATTTTATTTTTGTTTCATTAATCTGTTGCTGCTGCTTTTCTTTATCGCTGTTTCTTTTTACCAGTGTTGCCAATTGTCTAACTTATTTTAATTCACATTTCTTGATAAAAACCAGTTTTTTGAAATTGTAAAATTCCCCTTATTTTTGACTTAATATTTTATTTAAAAAGCAAAATTTTAATTTATTTCAAAAAGTGCCCAATTAAGAAATCTGAATTTTAAAAAAAAGTTGCGATTTAGCAACATTACTTTGGACTGTAACTTGCAACTACGGCACTTTGAATTCTGCATTTCTAGATGATACAAAGTCATCTCTTGCTCCTTACACTTCTTCAAGTTTGTAGGCCTGGTAGTGAAACATCCTTTATAAAATTGAGCACCTTAAAGATTTTATACAACAGTATTTGGCAACATTGTTGAAATAGATTAGCACTTGGTTTTTAATTAACAGCAAGCTAAGAACTTTTTAATTAACAGCGAGTCTTTTGAGTTCTGGGAATTTGAGAAACTGTTAATAACATTAATTAGGCAATGCTCAAATACTTTTAATTACTTTTTGCTTCAAAGATTTTCTTAAGAGAAAGATATCTATCTCTTTTTCTGAAACTTCATTATACGTGTTACTTTTATATTCGTGATCGTTAAAAGTTTTTTCAAACACAATGCAATTTTTATAAATTAAACTAACAAAACGGAACAGAGTGAAAATTATATAATTATCTTGTGAAAATTTTATATAAATGACTGATGTTGTACATTTAATAATAAATATATGAGTGTTAAAAAATAATGAATCATTATATTTATGTGATATAGAGATTTTTCGCGTAAAAAATATACTGTATGAAATAATATGATTTATCACCTAATTTTTCCTTAAATAATACATTTGCCTTCAGATTTTTTAAATCTAAAGTTCCAGACAATTTTCCGTTTTTCTCGTCCAAAAAAAGGAAAATTTTCCGTTATAAACGGGATTTATACTGGTGTGCAATTGTCCGTTTTTTTTATAGTGTATGTTTTGTACTCGTATTAATCGACTATCATTGTTTCGGTTTAGGATTTTAATTTTTACTTAAATTGTTAGAGATAACAGGATTTTTAAAGAAAAATCCAATTTTTGAAAAAAAAAAATCTAGCATTTTTTAAAAGAATATAATATGCGATTCTTTTTATTCATAAACGATGAAAATTAATATTGGATACATTATCACAGAATGTTTTTTCTTAACAACATTAGAATATGTGTTTCTTTAATTTTGGAATTCGAGTCGACTATAACTATTTTGTCGATTGTAATTACTTTGTGATTATTTTGACACCTCGTTTTACGTATAAGGCAATTACACCGCGAGATATTGTAAATTTTGTAAATAGATCCAGCGCAATTATCAGTATAAATGGAAAATTTAAATGATTTTTTTTCTAAAAAAATAACAAGGTGGGAGCGCATATAAATGCTTAACGCGCAGAAAATACAACAATGGACATTCGATGGTTTATCTGCAAAATTTGCTTACTTGACTCTCACGAATTTCTGCCATAGAATTTGCACTTGACACATAAACAGACAAGCCGCGATACCTTACCGTGGTCAAAGAAAAACACAGTAAAAAAAGGATATACCAGTATTTTTTTAAAAAAAAATTCTTCAAACAATATAAAAAGGATTTAAAAGACGAATTTAACTCTAACTAGTTACTGGCATATAACACCTTTTTCGGATGTGTTTTTTCCTAACCACTCGCAACCCTTCTTATGTTTTTTCTTTTTTTTTTTTTGTCATTTGATGAAAATAGGCGTTTTTCAATATTCGTCTACCTGACATGTGATGAAATGCTGACTGTAAAGCAGACAGAATCGGTTGATGTTCATGGACCGATTATTCAAATTTAAATCAGCAGATATATACGCTTTGTGTTTCAGAATTTTATTTTGATAAATTACAAGGGGTGATTAAATGAAAAGGTACAAAACGACGTAAAAACGTAACAGTTAAATATTTGCATATTCCGCCTTGGGAGAACGTAGCGAGGCATCTCACGACGCGATTGGAGTCTCTGATTGGGATCGGAGCATGCGTGGGCGCCCGCATGCGCAGTAGAGAGCAGAGGCTCTTATCAAAAGCGGCGTCCAAATGATGCGGCAATCCGTATGAGGAGAGGATGGCATTCGCGTTGCAAAATTTGACGATTGAGGTGCAGCGAGGTGTTGTCCGATTTCTAACAGCGGATTGTGAGAAACTGGCAGCTATGCATCGTCGGATGGTGACAGTTTACGGGGAGAAATGAGTCTCTGACAAGTCTGTCAGAAAACGGAGTGTCCGTTTTCGTGCAGGCCGTGAGATTAGGGTGATGACCAGCTGTCAGAAATCGAATAACACTTCGCTGCACCTTCACTCAATCCTCGAATTTTGCAACGCGAACTCCACCCTGTCCTCATACGGACTGCCGCATCATTTGGACGCCGCTTTTGATAAGAGCCTCTGCTCTCTACTGCGCATGCGGGCGCCCGCGCATGCTCCGATCCCATTCAGAGATTCCAATTGCATCCCGAGATGTCTCGCTACGTTCTCCCATGACAATAATATGGAAATATTTAACTGTTACGATTTTACGTCGTTTCTTACCTTTTCATTTAATCACCCCTTGTATATTGATTGTATTTCAGAACCTACCTTTTTGAGAAAGCCTTAATAATCATCAACGTCAAGAACAAAAAATTGCCGATTTACAGAAGTTTTCCAAATATTCCTCATACTGAACCAAGTTAAACAACATAATTCCTACTTTCTTCAAATAAAATCTAATTCTTAAAATTGAATAATATTATGAAATAATTTTTAAGAAGAAAAAGGAAGAAGAAATCAGATAATCATCACTGTACAGAACCGTTGAAAATAATGGATTTACATTAAGACAATTAACCTCTTAACGGTCGCATTAAATTACGGTTTAAAAATTCAGAATGATTATTGCCATTAGTTTTTTGGAAAATAAATATTCATCATATTTAATGACAAGCAAAATGGTACCAGAGTAAAACCGATTATACTATTGTTTACTTTTATATATCACGGAAGCGAGAATTAAGGGGTTAAAACAACTTAGTTAATTATTTTTCTTTTACCTAATCGGAAAATCAGTGATTGGGAATAATCTCTCAATCTCTTTTATTCCAGTGAGATTGAAATATGTTTTTCAGAAATTGTTTTAAAAATTTTGTAATGTATTGCATTATTTGCATGTTAACATAAATCTTACCTTTAATGGAAAATTTTTCTAAACTTGTAATTAATTAGTACAATCTAATTAATATACTTGTAATTAACAACCTTTATCAAAATGATTATGACATTTATATGGTTCATTACTTTCACTGATTAAATATGTCACGCACATTTATTGACGCTCCAAAATTTACCATGCATGAATGGTTTTTCTATTCTTACGTTATAATTAGAAATAACTGATTTTTATGGTAAGGGGATTTAATAACAAATGTTGTAGTTTATAAACAGATTAATGTTTATTTTGGAGGAAAATGAATTGATAGCTCTTGTAACTTATACTGATCAGAAAACTAATTAAATTTTGTCCTCGTGCGAAACAAGTACGAGTATACACATCACCCCAACGTGTATCATTTTCCTAAAAAAATTGTGTTCGAATAATAACAATTAATGAAGAATAATTCAGTGTTTGTAAGCATCCAGAGATTATTATAATGTATAACATTATAATTCTTATTCCTTATTAATGTCTACAGAATGGGCCAATTGCCGACAGACTTTCTACAGATTTTTGGGCCATTTGCCCTCAGATCTTCTTAAGATTTTTTAGGGGGTTTTATTCGAAGTATTGTATGCTATTGCACCAAAATCTGAATATTTTTAAAACCTCGATATAGTACGAACCCACCTCATTTGCTATGCTTGACGTGCATCTTTTGACTTTTTAAAATTTAAGATTGCCCAAAGTCATATATCCGCATGATATGAAATGTAAAATTTTATTTCTAAGCAATATAACAGAAATTATTCTTTACAGTTAAAAACTTCATATATGATCTCAATTCGAAATTGTTTTGTAATGTAGTACTTGGACAAAACGAAATAAATTATAAAATAAAATTAGGCAAATCATATAAGATTATGATTATGTTTTGCAGAAATTTAGCTCAATGAAACTGAATTAGCATAAGACGTAGAACAGATTTGTTTCGTTATCAAAAGGATACTGGATATCATTTAACAAAAAATGTAATATACAGATGAAAAGATGAAGTTGTCGGATAAGAGAATTCTTTGAATTTTATATTAAATATTAATAATAGTAAGAAATCGCTGAAAATGTCTTTGCATGCGGGAAAAGTAAAAAAATATATTTTAGATTGCTTTGAGAAATTGTTACCTTTGAATATATTTCAATTTATATTGGTTTTTGTACACGCGAGTTTTGCACTCGTTTCTAAAAAATCTTGCACAAACAATGGATTAATAATTAAAATTGCAGATAAACTATTTTTTATGCAATATTATTTCCTATTACAACATGCGGTAGTATAAATGATTTGCATAACAATTCGTATTTAATGAGTTAAAATATTTCAATTTTATTCAAGGGTTCAACCGAATACATGAACCGAAATTTTCTGTAAATATTACTAATATTTGATACTTTATTTACGACATGTTTGCCTAATCTATCGTCAAATTGTTATTTGTCACATTTATATAGATATTTTTAGATTAATTCTGAAAATATTATCAAATATATCCTTTTATCCTTGGGCTGCCATATGCGACTATTTTTTTTAGTTCTGCCTGCCGCCACTTTTTAAAAACAAGTAAACAAATATAAAAATAATTACAGATTGACATGTGAACAGTGCCAAACAGTAGAGCAGCTTTCAGGGGTTACTATTTAATATTAACTTCACACCCAGTCAATGGAAATGAGATATCTTATATTGTTAACCTTCCTACCCTGAATGGGTCTAATCGATCCATAGCTATAATTTGTTTTATACGATTCGAACAGAGCCTGATTACTAACGGGGCACTCTCTCACCAGAAAAAATTTATAGAAATTTTCGTCTTCTTTAAACGCCCTTTTCATACAAGATTACTGTCATGAATAAGGAAAAATTCTTTATTTCTTTTTCCTGGTGGGAGAGTGCCCCGTTAGTAATCAGGCCCTGGATTCGAACCAGAAATTTTTTCATAAATAAAGTTAAATAACAGATTCAGAGAAATAAGTCAATTAGATATATTAAAATATTTTAACTAACAATTCTGGCGTGAAATGTTTTTATCAAGCTTGAGTAAAATTCGAACAGGGTAGGAAGGTTAAGAGCCATTGAAGAAAAGATTAGATATAGATAAACTACTTAAAATGAAAATAATAAATTAACAGAGAAAAATTAAAAAAATACTTTCAATAGAAAATTTTAAATAAGGTTTAAGATTAAAACTTCAGGTGGTTGACAGGAGAAATATAACATAAGGTCAATTCCATGAAAAATTTTCATGTCTGTCACACAGCTAAAAATCGCTATGCGTGTTCGCCACCGTTATTTTTGAAAAGTTTCATTCGCCCAATTCAACTGATGAGATATCTCCGATTAAACAAGTCACATTTTTCCGTTCTAAAATACTGGTAGTAAAAAATCGTTGCATGTGACAGACATGACAAGTTTTCATGGAATTAGCCATAAATTAAAAATAATAATTATTATTATGGGTGGTGCGAAAATAATAGAAAAATAGTGGCCTGTGGCAGCCCTGTTATCCTCATACCTTTCTGACACACTTTGATTTTTCTAGTTATTAAAATTGGCATTATATTTTATCACTTGTAAAAGTATTTGAATTCTATCCAGCAGTTTCTTCAAAATATTCAAATGGGGTGTATTTAACTGTAAACGTCAAATTAAATCAATGCAAAATCCTTTATTTACATTAACTTGACGGTTATAATTTTAATAACTAATGCACATATTGAATTCATCCGTATGCCAACTGCATTCTCAATGTCAACATAATTTTCCAAGACTTTGAAATACCTTACGTCTGAATGGTCTTTCCTTTGAAGATATTTGTTTAGCCACATTAGGATTATCAGAAATAATTACTTGAGTTTTGCTCTATGTCATCGATCAATTTCATGTGTGAGTTCAATATGAGAAAAATGTCTCTCGCAGAAACACTAGAAAAATAGAGTTTTGTTTATTTATTTATTTATTTATTGTATAAGTATTGCGTTCCCTTTTTAGGGTTATGAACTCCGAACAGGGCCTGATTACTAACGGGGCACTCTCCCACCAGGAAAAAGAAATAAAGAATTTTTCCTTATTCATGACAGTAATCTTGTATGAAAAGGGCGTTTAAAGAAGACGAAAGTTTCTATAAATTTTTTCTGGTGAGAGAGTGCCCCGTTAGTAATCAGGCTCTGACTCCGAAAGCAAAAAAGGAACCATCATAAGATCAATCATGTGTCTGTCTGTTACGGCCATTTTACTCGCAAACTATGGAACATAAAAAAAGTTCAAGATAATGGAAGTAATGAAGACTATTTACGCATGTATTTATAGATTATTAAACATTCACTAATATATTTAGGAAAAATATAGAATGGCTAATTAAGTTACTTGAAAGAAGAAAAAATATTTTTATATCATATGGAATATCGTCTAGCCCTGATTACTAACACATGCACTTTATCACCAGTAAAATGTTATAAAATTTTTCGCCTTGTTTAAACGTTCTTTTCATAAAATTTCTGTCATGAGTATGAAATTGTATTTTATTATTTTTTCTGGTGGGAGTGTGCCCCGTTGACAATCAGACCCTGGATACCGTTTGAAACTTTTGTAGCTGAACTTAAAAATACATTTCTTTTAAATTTAGCTATTGGGTTTTTAGAGATATTGTCCAAAATGAAGGGCAAAAATATGACCCCTCCCCACTCTATTTCCAAATCTACTAAACTAAAATTATGAAAAAATATTAGAAGTACTAGAAGTTAATTTAGAATGTGTAGGAAAACAATAGCAATTACCTTAGGTCACCTGGTTATTGAAAAAAAAATTCTTGTTTCCGTTACACACAAATTTCAATTTGCTAGCATTCAGTAAAAGTGATTAGAAGCGCTTGATATACCTATCTAGCTGATGTGTAAAAGCATTGTTGGTAATGATTTTCGTAAAAACCGGCGGTAATTAGCCGAGATGTTATCCCTTAACCCAGGGGTGCAAAAATCTAGGCGCCAGCTAGCAGTCTCTCACCACTAAAATTTAAAAGTTTTCTTCACTTAAAATTTAATAGCATTCTTACACGAGTTTTATACGAAATATAATACGAAAATTAACGAAATAATTTTAGTGGTGAGAGTCTGCCTGCTGGCGCCTAGATTTTTGCACCCCTGCCTTAACCCATTAACGCCCAGCGTCCTCGTTTGAGGACGGTTACAAAAACAGCAAGAATGCGGTTTTCCCACCAGTAAAAAGGAAGATAAATATATACCTTCTTTCACGAGACAGAATCCTCGATAAATTTAGATGAAAGTTAATTTGATTTTAAAAGTGGTGGGAAATACAAAATTTAAATTTTAGCGAAGAAAATAATTCGGGCGTTAATGGGTTAAAGACAGGGACAGTTTGAACATACAAAAAGACAATGGCGGTGTACACCATGTATCATACCCGGCTTTTAACATTTCAATTTGGGGGCATTTAGCAAATGAGTTTAGAATTCCTTGATACACCTAACGTAGTCGAAGTATAAAGTCATTGTTGATAGTGATTTTCGAAAAAAAAAATCGGCGTCATTAGCTCAGATATTAACCTTTCAAGAAAGGTACAATTTTAACATGCAAATGACAAGGTCGGTGTACTCTAAGCACCATCTGCATTGAAAACCTAGATAACAACTTTTAATAACATAGTTGTGTAAGGTTATGTCCAGTAGCAGAATAAAATTAAAAACATGAAATTCTTAAAAACAGATTAATTCAGTTAGAATTAATCACATAAATACTATAGTTTTCGGGCTATTTTGCATTGAATGGATCTGTTAGTACGTCTCAAGTGTCTTTAAAAGTTCGTTAAAAGTGCAATTTTGCGACCTCCTATACGCACGTTTAGTGCAATGCAAAGTTTAAACTTTGAACAAAGGTTTCGTTATAGGTACATTGTTAAAAGAAAAGATTATTGCAACGCTAAATTTGGGTTTATGAAACTCCAAATGAAGTTTACATGTGCATCACTTTTCTTGTCAGCACCAAATTAAGTTCATCATAAGCAGATTATGATAAGATTTAAAAACAGTTATACAGCACAGCAGTATTGTATATTATGTATGCTTCATATCTGTTTGAACTTTTATAAAATACCAATTATTGCTTTCCGAGAATATGTAGCTATACAAATTACCAAAATGTATAAACTGGCCTATCCAATAATACAAGTTACATTACAATGTCTACTGTAAAAATGTAGTTAATTATTGTAATCAAAACAAGACTTTTGTTCACCCTGTAGATTAAAGGACATAATATTCAAAACTTGTCTTATCCAGAAAATCGAATTTTGTGAAATAGCAAAAAATCTCTGACTCCACCCATTTGTTTTTATTGCAAACCAAGATTTATAACGCCAGAAATACATAAGACATTTTATTCAGATTGTAGTGTTTTCTTGATGCAAGTTAAGAAACAAAAAAGATTTATACAGAAAACTCGATTTTTTTTTCAGTTTTGGATAAGGCTAATTTTGAAAGTCATGTCCTAATTTACATTGGTATTAAAAGAATTCTCGACTGAAGTTAGTGATTTCCTTTACTCAGGGCTTCCACAGGAGATTATTTTTATATTCTTTTACAACCAATATTTTCTAATAGAAAATTTGGCATACATTTATCTTGAATACTTTGCCAAAGGTTGTGTTAAGAATTTCTGCTTTGAGAAAGTGGTGCCAGACAGAATTAAAAAATAGTCATCTGTGGCAAACCTAAAGTATTCGTTTCACTACTGTTCTGAGACTAGTTGCGAAATCTGCAGCTGATTTTCTGACTCTATTTTAACCCTTCACTGTACGATTTTTTCTATTTTTATGAACTTTTTTAATCTATATATCCGTCTAATAATGGGATAAATAAAAAAAACTGAATTTAAAAATTTTCAGCTAAAATTTGTTATTTTAAAGCGTGTACCCTATGTACATAATTAGGCTTTTAAAATAGTGTGTCCATATTTTATACTTTTGTATACGGTTAAATTAATTAATTTTATCTACTTAACGCTCTGCAACTTTTTTATAGTAATACTTTTAAGCATTTAGTTAAAATAATGAAAGCAAATTTTGCCGCAATAGTTTGAAGACTCTCATGTTTATAATTGACCGTCATAACCAAAACCAATTTAACCCCTTGTGGCGCGGGGTATATCTATTAAACCACTTAATTTTAATGCCCAAACGCTACATTGACATCGGAATTTTTGAAAAAAAAATCGTTCTTTTTAGTTCATGAAATATAGATTATATTTATTTATAAATATATTTTTTTTTATTTCCGGTGTCAGTCACTACTTTTAACACTTAAGCAATGAATAGGCCTGTGCCGCTGTGGGTTAATACTAGAACCGCCATCAGGGGTTAAAATGACCCATGCCAGACTGATAACATTCGATTCGAACCAGATTTTTTTAGAAGATATGTTAAATGTATGTAACTGAAAAGTAGACAAATCAAATAAGTTAAAAAGATTAAAATTAAAATTCTGGTGAGAAACACTTTTTTATAAAACTTGAGTAAAACACCCGGCGATTCTAGTGCTAATAGCTTGATCGAAACTTTTTTGTTTGCAAATGAAAGCTAAGTTCAAGTGGTGTTCATCTCTGTCATCCAGGCTTGCATTGAACAAATTCTACTTTTTATTTAGTTTAGCCATCTGACATAGAAAAAACAAATGTTAAGCCATCTTTTGGACTTATCTTGCTAAGAGATAGACATCATATTGACCAAATCCATGGCACATAAGGAAAATTATAGTGTATTTAGGTACGTGCCAGATGTGGCAATGGAGTTATGAATAAAAAGGAGGAGACATATAGTATATTGTCTATCAGTGGCGAGTGAAGTAACTGAGTTGGTTGTCACAATATGACGGCTGTTTCATTTAATCAGATTTACAGTTCCTCATTTCGGTCTGTGAAATCTCCCACCAGTAAACTTAACTAGAAAATTTCGCCTTCTTTTAGAGCCTTATTGACTAAAAAATTCTCTGACAATTCTGCTGAAAAAATTCTATTTATTTTAACTGGTGTCAGTTTGGCGAAGTGTTGTAATCTTTTTACTGACATAGTTTTGGTTGTCTCAATATGTCGGATCTATTACCACAGAAGTAAACTCATACCAGAAAAAGTGAATATTAGTTTTTGTCATTCTTTTTAATTAAAAATTTCTCTTAATGAGCCGTTTGAATAAAGAGAAGTTTTCTGCATAATTTTATTGGTTACAGTTCGACGCGGTAGTAATGAATCCCTGCGAAATCGGTTACAGTTGAAGCTTCACTATTTTAAGGATATGTCAGTTCCTCTTCCTTAATAGTTCCATGGATGTGGCAGATTCAGATTCATCAGCGCGGGATAACCCACCAATCGGCATAGGCTTCCAAATCCCGCGTTGCAACTTTATTTAACCCTTTCCGGCACGGGCAAAATCTGTTAGTAAAATGAAAAATTGTCGACTGACACCGGAATTCGCAAACAATTTCTTTAGGTATTTTGAATTCCTTAATCTAAGCTTTTATTACAGATGCAAAATTTTACTAAAATATTATTGGTGCCGTTTGCAAGTTTGAAATTAAAACTAAGTATCCCAGACCGGGCACAGTGTGCCGAAAAAAGTTAAAAAAAAAAAAAAAAAAAAAAAAAAAAAAAACATTACATTATTTAACAATGTTTGAACATGGCATAATCTTTTTAACAAAATGAAGATAATGTTTACAGTTTTTAATGTTGTTAAAAAAAAGACTATTTTCAACTCTATAACTGAGTTATTGAATGTTCTATTAACAAGTTTATATAATAGTTGTTAACCAGGCAGGACGCGCGCTTATTTTAGTAACAGGAGGACGCGCGCTGGGTCGAAAAGGCCCGAGAGTATTTTTTCGTGAGTTAAAGCACTGACGTTTCTGTAAAAACCAAAAATTCATTTTCTAAAATGTATTTAAGACTTAATGCATGCAATTAAGACAAAAAATAAGGAATACTTACATTTTAATAGCATGAAGTACATGTTAGAATAGTATGTTCGCTACAAATATTTTTTTTTTTTTTTTTTTTTTTTTTTTTTTTTTGCATTTTGCACAGCATGTTTTTGATTTTCTGTCCTTTACGTTTGGACACAAATGACATCTTTTTCTGTCAGTTTTTAGTTTCTTGTTCGGTGGTTCATTTGAATCTGGTGTTTGGAGATCATGGGTAGCAGAAGAATGCGACTTTAACTCATCCTTCAATTTTCTAGGAATTGATGGTTGCAAGCTTCTCACATTTATGTGCTCTTTGGTGAGGTCAATAGCAAGATCTTTCAGAAAACGACGCCTACTTGAATATTCAGTTGGTGGATTTTTCGATGATAGCAATAATACCCTAGCATTAATCGCCGCAGTATTTATAATTGAAAAAAATACCACCATTGGCCATCTTTTGCATATTCTGGCCGTTGAGTAAGTGGCTGACATTTCGTCAACAACGTCTACTGCCCCTTTAGTCAAATTATAAAATGACACTATTTCGGGCTTTTTGGCTTCACCTGATTCCTTATTGATAGCATCATCGTTGTGCATTGTAGAAAGGAAATTTGCACATTTATTTTTTGGGGGCACATAAGAAACTAAAGTGACATCTTTTTGAAATCCAAATAAACATGATGTTGGATTTCTCTTCTTAGCAGAAATAAATTCAGCAGGTATCTCTCGTTTATTTTTTCGGATAGTTGCTACTAAAGTAAGTTTCTTCTTTAGTAGATCTTTTGCAAGAGGGTAACTCGTGTACCAGTTATCTACCGTGATGTTTCTTCCTGAATTCTCTAATTTTTCAGTTAATCTTTTAACCACTTCATTGGCAGAATTGTTTAACTCATAAGGACCCTTTGGCTGCGTACCAGCGTAAATTTCTAAGTTCCATGTATAAAATGTACGAGCATCCACAAGAGCAAAGATTTTTATAACGTATTTCGCCGGCTTATTCGGAATGTATTGCCGAAAAGCACATTTTCCTCTAAACGCTTCCAGCTTTTCATCTATCGTTATGTATTCTCCTACTGTAACCTAATAATTTTGGCAATTTCGTACAAAGTTTTCAAAAATCTCTCTGATTGGTGCCAGCTTATCGATATCACTTCTTGAAGCACGATCTGTAACATTATCGAATCTCAAGCATCACATGAGAAACAAAAAACTTTTATATGACATTGTCCGATGAAATACATCAAGTCCAGATCCATCTGTAGCCCAAAGATCCCTCACATTTACATGAGAGGATTTATGTAGACCACCAAAATATAGTAAACCTATAAGTGCTTTTACTTCAATTACTGTAGTTCCTTTAGCATCACAATTTCTCTGAAACTTTTCAGTTATTTTATCGATATAAATATTTTTATATTTTACTATATTTTCCAACATATTTTCATCGATTAGCATTAGTAACGAATCAACTGGAGTTGACACATTTTTAGCTTCCCCTATATTTCCCGGTAACTTCGTTATAATATTTCTAGCGGGAGTTCTAACATTCTGACGATATTTCTTTTTATACCACTTTATACATTTATCTTTCCCTAAAAAGTACTCTTCGTCCGAATTATCGGATAAATCTTCTGATTCTATATCTTCTGATTCTAAATCTTCTTCAGAAGAAGTTTCATGGGGACTGAAATCTTCATGATCGCTTAACTCTTCACTGTCTTCCCTTAATGACGATTCCCCAGTAGATACTTCAGCTAATAAAGTTTCTAAACGTTTTATTTCATCGGCATAATTCAATTGACGAAGCATTTTGACGCTGATATTTTTAAAATTTCCACTCCATAAAAATTACACTACCACGCGCGCAGGGTCTTAAAGACCCGTCGACTGAATTTCCCCTACAGTAGAATCCACTAGACTGAAGGAATGTTTTTCCTTCGAAAGAGGGTGACCTTCAATACAGCTACACCGGACCGCGCCTACTTCAGTCGAAAGGGGGTGATAGGATCGGTAATGTTTCGCACCTGCGGGCCTTTTAGACCCTGCGCGCGCGCTGCCGGGTTAAATGTTCTATTTACAAGTCTATGAGTAATTTGTTGAGAGTTCTTTTTATAAGACAAGAGAGAGTTGTAGAAATTTTTGTACAGATTACCATAGCTTTGGTTCGGGATCAGAATCCTCATAATTATTGTTTGTACTTTGAAAAATATGTTCATTATTTTGTATAATCTTGACACATTCTATTATTTTGGAGTAGAGAGATGGAGTTTTTTTGCACAATGTTGAACCACTGCTGTAGTTGTGTGGTTCTGGATTTTCGAATATGAAATAAGAAAGTTAATGTGCATTCAGTTAGATAATGAATTTGCCACATGTGCAGAATGGAGTCGGAGTTGTTTTTAATTTTATGAAGATATGTTGGAAAAGGTCCATGATTGGTTGCAAATATATAAAGATTTCTATGAGGTAATATAGTGTTTAAATTTACTTTTGGCTGAAGGGCATATGTGTATCTCCCTAAATTGCAATAGTCCCAGTCCATTTGCCACTGGGCAAGAGTACGATGCAGTGAAAGGTTAACATTGCAATATATGATATTTAACCCTTTGAGCTCATGTGAATAAATTCCTTCAAAATTCCAAATATCACACTAGCACGAGTATTTTGCAAAGAAAGAATTCGGTTTACGATACATACGAAAAAAAAAATGCATTAATTTCTTTTCAATTAAATTTGACAGAATATTCCGGTGTTATTGTGATATTTCGAAATTAAAATTAAGGGATAGAAAATTCAACCTTCAGTGCTCAAAGGGTTAACTATGAGCGATTCACTATATGAGATATAGTCAAACCTCGTTAACATGATCACTCTTAACATGAATTACTTTTAACATGAATTGTTTTCACAGTCCCATATAAAGACGAATACAAAGATCTGATACTGATAACATGAATTACATTTAACATGAACAAAATTTTGATTCCCCTTGAGGTTCATGTTAACGAGGTTCGACTGTAGGTATTGTAAGTTTGACGAGGTATTTGTAACTTCCAAGCAATAAGCTTCCAAATTCTGCATTTTATTTATGTCCACCTGGAATATGTTGAAGCATTATTATAATTAATTATCACTAACAACTTTTGTCAGTTTTGATATATTATTTAGATTAATTATAACGGATGTGTTCCATATAAACTTTGCGAAATATGAATCCATCACATTAAATCAGAGAACTAATTTTAACTCTGAATATTTTACAGGTCGCTGATTAATCATTCTATAAAATTACTCATATTATTAATTTTGAGAAATTTATCATACAAATGCTCTCTAGACAGTACATAATTAAAGTCTCAATACATTGCACATTGATTTCGATAAAAAGTCGGATTATAAAATAAACTGCGCTTATGAATAGATTTATTAATGTAATATTTTTTTTATTTAAAAGAGAAAATTTTTTCTAAAATATTTTAAAATGTTAAATATATATTAAAAATGTTCAGATACAGTTCAGAATTGTTTTTTCCCACGTATTGCATGAAGTGTGTATTAATCTGTGTAATTTCGTGTCTTGTATTGTCTTAATGGAAGATGTTTTTCCATTGGGCATTTTTCGTTTCAACAAATATATTTTTTTCATTATTATTTCCATTTTTTCGACTCAGACGTCTCTTACATAGTATATCTGACTATGTTGACAATATTTTTTTGAAAAAAGGTCTCATTAAAGCACACAATTGCAAAAATGCTTTAATTAAATAACTCAAATTTTATTTTCCTTTATGACTGGTGTCAAAAACAAATTTTTCTATGAAAGATTATGGCCAGTTGGCTTGGAAATACGAATGCAAAAGTTTAATAATTGACTATGAAGGTGATTAATAGTGAGGGAAAAACACAGTAAAAGAAATAAGAAACTTCCAGAGTTTTATTATAGAAAATACTATCAAAAATGTAAAGGGATTAAAAAAGTCGAATTTTTTACTGTGGCCACCAGCCACGCCTAAACACTTACATGGCTCCCATTGCATTACAAAACACTCCTACTTTGCTACACTGGATGTTAAGTTGTTCTGGAACTAGAGAATCCATTGAACCGACTACATTGCTCCATTGTTCCATTGAAATCGAATTTCTCTTTAAGAAAATGCTGATATTTATAACTTTTTTTTACTGTGTTTTTCCCTGACTACTGGCAAACCTGTGTATTTCTATACATTTGCGATTTTAACTTCATTCCTGTTGCATTTATTAGCAATTCAATAATAATAATAATTATTGTAAAAGATCGATCGTTTTCTTTTACACCGTGGGCTTTTTTTTTTTAAATAAAATTTGCTAGTAAGTTGATATGCTTCTTTTACTCCTAAACTGGTTTTCCCAAATGCCATTCGGACAAGACGAATTTTCTTATTTCATCATTTAAAGCTTTTTGACACCACTATTATTTTTAAGAAAATTTTCATACTATTGAGAAGCGGATATGTTTAGATTAAATTTTACGAATATTTTATTTAAATAATAGTGGTTTGAGTCAGCTATTTTCAATTTATTGAACGGAAAAGAATTAACCACTTAAGGGGTTAACCCTTTAACGATCATAGCATTTTCATTGCTAAGATGTCGAAATAAATGAATGACACCGGCAATTAAGAACAAATATATTTCTAAATAAGAAAACGTGATTTTTCACATACAAAATAAAAGAGATATTCTTAGATAAAAATACCGGTGTCAGTGTTGCGTATCGGAATTAAAATTTTGTGGTTTCGTGGCGAAACCAATGAACGTTAAAGGGTTAATCCTTTTTATCCGAAATTTTTTTTTAAGTCTTTAAAAACTGTTCCTTGCCATATTGGATTACGAATAGTAAATAAATAAATTAATAAAAAATACATAAATGAATCATGAAAATACGTTAATTAATAAAAAAATTTATAATTGAATCAAGAAAATAAACTATTTAATTTATTTAAGCTTAATAATTTTCATAAATTCCATAGTTTATAAATTTTAGTAAACCTTTCTTTTTTTTTGGCTGACTACTATTAAAATTATTCACTTGAACGTTTTCTTTTATTAAATAAAGGAGGTGCGCTAATAAGGGCTATTTTCCGCCCATCATATACCCGAAAAAAAAAGTTTCGAATTCCGATAATTGTTCAGTGGCAAGAGATGTATTTTTGTTTAGTATATGCTTTACATGACAAATAAAATGATAATTCATGGAAATTATAGCCCCAAAAATTAGTGTCTTGGCTTTTTTCGACATTTTTAACGTTTTTGCTTCTTTGAGTTAATTTTTTTTTATGAAGCGCTCGATGAACCCAATTAATTTTGACATGCAATGGTATTAATTCTTATAAGCTTTCATAGGAGCATTACTTTATTTGGGTTCATTGGGTTCAGTGTGCGCTTCTACCTTTAAAAAATGCACCATCCGGGAGAGTGAAATTCATTGTTATCGGAGCGCGTTCAGATTTGTTTTTCCGTACTGAAAAAATGTTTACGCTGTCGAAAGGTCAATGTTGTTTTCTGAAACTATTTTTGAAATATTTATTAAAGAAAATACTAATAGATAATGCTTGGATGTCAGTTTCATTGTTGTAAAGCTTGGCGAAAAAAATTTCGTATCTGTTCTAACAAAAAATTATATCGATACTTAGATGTTCGGAAAACTGCGATCTACAGAGTGGTTTTATGTAGTGCTCTAAATGTATATAGTATGTATTTCGTGATCCTCAGTCTCGAAATACTTCTGTTTTTACTTACCCATCATACGTAGTATAGGGTAAGTCTTGCAATCGTTTTCAAAATCGAAAAAAAATTTTTTAACGGATTTACACGTTTTAGATAGTGGAGATTCCGAAAAACATATTTTTAGAAAAAAAATTTTGCCGTCCGTCTGTCTGTCTGTCTGTAAACGCTCTATCTCCCGAACAAATTGAGATAGAGACTTGAAATTTTGTATGTAGTTAGTATGTAAGAATGGGACAAACCCTATTTAATATCAGCAACCTCGATTATCCGGAACTATTTTTTTCGGACTCTCGAAAAATTCGTTCTGATGAAAGGTATATAAAAATTTTCGAATTTTTTTGTTCTAAGGAATGGATGTAAAAGGCAATAAAATAACACACATTTTGCATATAAAACGAAGTCGATCGGATTATTAGTTGCCGAGATATTGGCAATCCTGTTTTCCACATTCTTCGATTTTTCATGACCCTGTATTTCATTCAAATTTCAATTCAGAGGTATATTTTAATTGGAAATAAGACGCTTAATCCGACGCAGTTAATTGTTACTTAATAGAATTGATATTTTTGGAGTTATAAGGATGTTTCTTTTACGCAGTTCGAGTTTTATATAATTTGTCGAAATTGGTAATCAGCAGTTCTTTAATATAGCATTACTATGCATATTAACAATATTTTAATTGTTTTGGAATTGGAATGCATTGTATAAATAGTTTTCACATGTTTAATTTTCATATACATATCCATGATGGGTAAGTATTACGGTGGCCCCCAACGACTAGTTTTCTAGTGATGTAAAAATAACAGATTATGCGTCAACGATTACTGCCGACGAGGCAACAAATAAGAAACCTATTATACATTAACCCTTTACGGCGCGGTGGTTTCATAGATATACCACTTAATTTTAATTCCCAAACGCCACATTGGCACCGGAATTTTTTTTTTATTACGGTTTATTGAATGCGTGAAATATAAGTATTTTCTTATTCACATATAAAGTTGTTTTCGAATTCCGGTGTAAGTCATTAATTTCAACACTTAAGCAATGAATTTGTCCTGCGCCGCAAAGGGGTTAATGAATATCTCATTGTAAGTACTGTAACACTTGTTGTATAATATGTACAGGTAAGAACTGCCTCTTTATTGCAGCAAAAGTTGTTGAAATTCAAGCCTTTATAGAAACAAGAATCTATATTTCGTCGGGAAAACGATGCTGTAAAACTCATATTTCTTGATCGGTCTTCAGTAAATTGGCTCTGAAAGATTTACGCTTTGTAAGTGAGAATATATCAATGTATGAAACATATATGGAAAGTAATTAAATCAATATAGGAAATGTACAAAGGAGAAGGCCTCGATTTTGATACACCTGGACACTTTTCTGAAAACGATTATTATACTTTCATGGGTATATCCATGTACCATTTTAGCTATATCTTTAAACTAGTAAAGTTCAAAATACCTTCCTCAAAAAAAGATAATTTCGTACTTGCTTTGTAGTGTTACTTGTAAAACTTAGAACTGGTCTCTCTAATGGTGTTCTGTCCACATTATTCAATATAAAAAAATAATAATATATTCTTTAAATATGCAAAACCGACATTGATTATATATTCGGACTCTGTCCCACAACACCTTGGAATGGAACACATCACCAGAATACAGATTATTGAAAAATATACGAGGCCTTTAACTGGAAGATTATTTATTCCGGATGATACTGTAATGATTATTTTTGATAGCACGTACGTTTATAACCAGAAAAGTGCGAACTAATCCTTTCAGAGAAATTCATTATGCTTATACAAAGGAAGACTTTTTGTTAAGCGTACGGTGTTCGTAACTACTTCAAATTACATTGTGGATGTTTTCGGTTCTTACTTCTCGGATTCAAAGAACAATTACGCTAACATACTTACACATATATTGAAAAAAGATTCACATAATATCAGACAGTTGCTGAAGCTAAACGATGTTGAGAGAACTGATAAGTTTTTATGGGATTGTTTGGAACTTCTGCTAGAAATGAATATCGAACATGACATACTAAGATTCCTAAGTAGCAACAACAGATTTCAACAGAGGATGCTATGGGACACTTCTCGTGACCAAAGTTTGATCGTGCGACACAAAAGTGGAAAAAAACTATATCTGTAATACTTGAATTAAAATAACCCAGCGAAGCAGCTTCACACAGTGACACTGTCAATGTAAGGTAGGCACAAGTGTCTAAGAGTACTAGACGCATGTTGCTTTTGTACTATGGTTACTGGTTTACTTGTGCCATAATTCAACCAAAACATAAAAAAGAAGCATTGAATATGCTCATATACTACTAGACGCGGCCAATAGATGGTCCAGTAGTGATTCTGCTGAAGCAACCAAGGAGGAAAATGATCTGAAACATATTGCCAAAATAGTCTGAAACTGTATGATTATATTTTCTGTTATTGATTATTTCCGATACTTCATATATTGAAATAAAAGTCTTAATAAGCTCCATTCATCGCACTTTTGCATTTAGTGTTGTATGTACTATAGATTTCTTGAATTAAAACTAATGGTAATAGTGTTTATGTTCATTAATATGTATGGTATTTACTTAAATACATATTTTATTTTTCCATCAATTATTAGACTTTCATTCAAGATATTGTAATTTTCTTATTTGTTATGGGGTACACTAATGAAAAAAATGTATGTCACATCTAGGTGCTGATGGGCAAAAAATGGCCCTTATAACCCCACCTCTTTTTAAATATATGAGAGTTAATTATTGACTTTCATAGCTACCAACTGTTTCGTTTATTTGGACTAAAAAAAAATTTAATACAAATTTTGCTTTATTTAATCGGCAGATTACGACAATTTAAAATTGTTAGATATGGTTGGTTATGTACGTTTGTAATAATTATAAGCTGTTTTTAAAATTTAATATATATTATCATAACAATTGATTTTAGATTTATTTTAACTAAAAAATATATAATTGGGCTGTTTAAAAGCATTTCATGTATGCCATATTTACTTATATTTTTCAATTTTCATTTTAGAAGATATAACAGTTTGCGGTCAAGTGTCAGGAATTAGTCTCCCAAGATTTATCTAATACTAATTGATTCTTTTTTTTTAATTCGCACCGCAATATTTTAACCTTTAACGTTCATTGGTTTCGCCACGAAACCACAAAATTTTAATTCCGATACGCAACACTGACACCGGTATTTTTGTCTAAAAATATCCCTTTTATTTTGTATGTGAAAAAATCACGTTTTCTTATTTATAAATATATTTGTTCTTAATTACCGGTGTCAGTCATTTATTTCGACATCTTAGCAATGAAAATGCTATGATCGTTAAAGGGTTAAAAGTATACTTTTTAGTCAATTTCACTTGCAAAAATAGTTACAGGGTTTGCACGCTCCTTACATTTTTAACCCCTTAAACCCTTGAGGGGCGGCGGTATATGTTATATACCACCTACGATTGATGAAGATTTACACCAGAAAAATATCATTAAATTTCCCTTTTCTAACTTTGGTGGAAAACAGTCGTGAAAATGCTTATCCTCTTTTTGATATAACTTTTTTACAAATTTCCGGTGGGAATTCAGAATTACACGAATGCAAATGCTTGCCCCTCAAAGGGTTAACTGATTAGTTCGTACGCCGTTCGGACAACAAGAATTTGCTTGATTCATCTTTTAAAGCTTTTTGACACCACATTTTTTTAAAAATAATTTCATACTATTTAACGGCGGAAATGTTTAGATTAAAAGTTACGAATATTTTATTTAAAAAAAAAATGTAATAAGAATATGCTATTTTCAATTTATTGAACGGAAAAAAAGGTCAGTTAAGGGGTTAAGAATTTGGCACCACTATTAATGATAAATAAAATTATTGATAATAATGATAAATTATATTTAATTTTTGCAAAGCAGAATTCACAATCACCGCCTTTATTGTTAGATTTCACAACATGTTTCTGTAGTGAAATATATTGGAAATACTTTAAAATTTAGAGGTAAAATTGTGCGAGCCCTTTCAATGAGCTTTTTTTCTTTTTTTTAATACAAAAAAAAAAAAAAAAAAAAAAAAAAAGAAAGAAAGAAAAGAAAAAAAGGAAAGAAGAAGAAGAAGAAGAAAGAAAATAAAAGAAATTCGCGGAAGAGCTATCTAAGTATGGGAGAAGTATCTAAGTATGGGAGTTAAATACAAAACACTCTTAGTTTTGGCTGAGATTAAAATAAATGCGCTTTATCCATTTTTACAATTTAACCAAACTTTATGATTTTATTATAAAAATACTCTTCCTTTATTTTTGATAAATTAAAAACCGCTAAAGACAACATGTATACGCGAGCAATATATTGTGAAATACTGTTATCTTGGGAAAATATCAGATGCAATTCATCATTCCTACACGCACGCAATGCTTACATAATATTATGCAAGCATGTATTACATAATATTATGTAAGTTCCGTAAAGTAAAAACTGATAAAAGTATATTTTAAATTTGTCAACGCTTCTGCTCTATATTACTTAATATCTAACATTATTGTGATATATTGAAGGTTCGTACATCTCTTGGAACTTTTGAGAAATCAATTACTTTTTATAAATAGAAAATTTCTTTTTAATATTTAGATTACATAATTCCTAATTACTTTCTTATTTAATACAGTTCAACATTATCTTATATAATTTTTTCAATTCAGTTATGAATATATATTAATGAACTGATAACAATGAAAGACTGAAAATAGAAAAAAATATAAAACTCATTTTTTTACACATAAAATTTGATGTTACCTCAAAAAACACATTTTTTGGAAAATTCTAAGAAATTTTTTATTTATTCTTTTTGCATTGCAAAAACAATGAAAATGTTAAAAAAGTAGTAAAGTTTTCATTTTTGCACATTTCGTACGTCTTTGCTGTAAGCCATTTTAACCCTTTAACGTTCATTGGTTTCTCTACGAAACAACAAAATTTAAGTTCCAAATTGCAAGATTGACACCGGAATTTTGATTTTAAAAAATCCATTTTATTATGTGTGTGAAAAATCACTTTTTCTTATTTACAAATACACTGCTCGCATTTGTTTATTTATAGATGTCATTCATTTATTTCAACATATTAGCTATGAAAATGCTTTGTCCATTAAAGGGTTAATGTAACACATACTCTCGGTAAAAATCACTGTAAGAAACAAATTGCTGCTTTTTTCCTATATGTTAGACTATTCAAACAAATTTCTTTATTTTTAGCGTTTTTTATATATGTGAAAACAAAAACTGTAAAGATGTGTATCAGGAGACACTTTGGTCTGAATAAGTTTTATTAATAATTGATTTTAGATTTATATTAACTGCAAAGTATGTTGTTCATATTTGAAATATATATTTTTTTACTATATAAGGCTAAACGTCTGTTAAAAAATCGTGGTTAAACCAGAGTTGCCAGTTTGGACACCATTTTTAGCCTGAAATTTCAAATTTATACCACAAATAAGGAATACTATGTTATGCTTTACTTAAACCCTTGGGCAGCATTTCATTTACGAAATTTTTAATTTTTTGTCACGGGTTTTTTAAAAAAGAAATTTGAATCTTATTAGTCCCTTGGGGACGAGCGACACATGTACGTGCAGCAAAAATTTATCCGAGTAAAATGGGGTAAAATTTATCCGAAACACGCCCAACATTTCCGCCGGAATATGATTTTGCCGTTTTTTAATATGATGCACCATACGTAGAAAGTTAAATAGTGAATATGCGTCATGTCTCCTAGTATTTTATGCAAAAAAATTAAGGTGGTCACTCAGAAATTTCAGTTTATTTTTAATTAAAATGTACATTTAAAAACAGGAAAAATGTTAGATAACTTGTTCTTTTGTTTAAAAAAATCTGAAAAAATTGTCAAACATTTGTAAAGTGGATTTTTACATCCCTTATTGTTTTCGTAGAAATCTGCTTAGTAGTTTCGTCACAATGCGCTCTTTTCCAAAACAGGCATTTAGGGCCATTACCCCCCCCCCATGGTCTTGAGATACAAACTTAAAACTGTGGAGAAATGAATTTCTCTTTATGGACTATCGATCCATGTAGGTCTCGATGTGGTTGACTTAAGGGCATATTTTACTAAGAAACCCGGCTATACCCTTTTATACGAAAAATAACGAAATAATTTTAGAAATGGGAAAAGAAGTGGGAAAGTTTTGCACTGCCTACTGGCGCCTAGATTTTTGCACCCCTGTTAATAACATCAACTATGCATGTGGTTATCATTACACTTAGGATTAGGGGGGAATAGCTAATTTCCTGCGTATAATCCGCGTATCAAACAACTCTTTTTCGACCCAGAAATTTTATTTTGTAATCGAAGCCAAATACTTATTTCTGTGTAAAAAGTCACATTTAATTTTCAAATTTTTCTTGGTCGAAAAAGAATTGTTTGATCCGCGGATTATACGAAGGAAATTACGGTAATTATGGCCACTTTGAAAATTTTCAACATTGTTATTTTTATTTTATTTTCCTTTTTTTACTATTTTTATATTTGCAAATGTGAATTTTTTGTACATAGGAAGTAACTTTGGCCCTTTAAGAACACGTCAAATAAATTTAAATTTTCATAACTGTGTTTTACAGTTAAAAGGGTGATTATAATTTCAATATCAAAATCTCACAATCACAAAATTTGAGTATTTAAGACCACTAGTGAGGAAATTATGACCTCTATAATTTTTCTTTATACTTCGATATACACATTTGTTTATTTGGGAGTAATTGTGACCAATAGACCGCCAATCTGACAAATCCATTTATGAAAATTTTTGGTAGACTGTTTCAAATTGCTATTCGGATATGAAAAATGCTTTAGACTACTGATAAATAGTATCTAAAATGAAAAATACATTATGAGGTCAATATCTAAGTATGAGACAAAACTTTACTGTACGCAGTTTTCTCCAATATGGAGATGACCATAATTACTCGACCTGAACCTACTCTATAAATTTTCATACTATTCTAAGTTTGAAATATGAAGTAGTCAAAAATTTAAATTGGTAAATTTTTTTCTGGACAATATATTTAATGTTTTTCAGCCGTATAATCTTATTTTATGCATGAAGCAACTAAATTAGTAGATAAAAATAAGTTAATATTCCTCTTAAAAAACTTTCTTATAATAAGGCATTCAAATGTTGCACACACACACACACGTATATATATATATATATATACATATATATATATATATATTTATTTATAAATATATATATATATATATATATATATATATATATGTGTGTGTAATAATAACGACGGCGATGCTCTATAATAGTGTATAAGATTGTAGAACACCACTATTCACTAAGACTCAATAGTGGGATGAGCAGTCATTCTTGCAAGTGGATAAGCCATGGATTTGTTGTCGTAGGAGTTTCTCCAATAACAATGCAAGGAATCAGTTTTTTAGTTCTTTATTATTTAGAGCACGAACTTAAGTTACTCCACAGATCACCGTTCCACACATCCATCACTACGGCCCTCGCTCACTAAGCTGCAACACTCTCGGCGTTCTACATTCTCGGAAAAAATGACATGGCTTCCGAGTAGTTTAAAGGAGAGATGCATTCTAACCTCCTAAAAGACCAAATGAAAAAATCATTTTCACGACAAAACTAGCGCCCTCCTACTCCGCGTCAATCATTTAAAAAAACCAATTAGGATAAACTCGAGCCTCAAATGAACAAAAATGATCAATTCTAATTGGTCGTAGCAGGCGATCCTTGGCAAGAACTATATTTTTTCCTCGGAAGAGCAAGCCCTTTAGCAACGCGTAGTAACACCTATCACGCGATGTTAAAAATAAAAAATAAAATTAAAATCCCAGGAATATTCCAGAAAGTAAAAAGCTTACGAAATACCTCCCGCCTTTTTGAGAAGCAAGAAATAATTTATTAATAACTAAAGTAAGAAGAAGAATTTTAGCTGTTACAAGTTACGAAACTAAGATTGAAATATGTTCCACAAATTAAGAATTGAAAGTAAGAGAGAACAAAAAAAAAATGGCGCAAATTTTTTTTTATTTTATTACATATATATATATATATATATATATATATATATATATATATATATATATATTTGTATACATGTTCTTGTATGTATGTAAATACTTTTAAAAATAAAACCAAAGTAACTCAGATATATATATTTGTGCGCATGTTCTTGTATATATGTAAATACTTTTAAAAATAAAACCAAAGTAACTCAGTTATTACCATAACAATAAGCCAATGAAACCAGTATTTATACTGTTTTTAAGTATAATTAACATGAAAAATAAAATCCTGTTAAAATCATTTGAATTAATATAGAGAATAGATTACCAAAATTAAGAAAGGTAAATGGATAAATAGACTGTAGAAGGCTTTTATATTAAACTTCTCTTCAGGGGTGCATAGCTTAAATACAAAAGCAAAAGATCCAACCAGTTTAAAAAAAAATAAATAAAAATAAAAACGAAAAACTGTTAGAATTTGCAAACATAAAAAAAATTCTATTATCACATTATTTTAGTTTAATCAGATCCGTTAGTATTAGACTTTTTCCGACACTCTTCTATTATTATTTTGATAAATTACATTGCCAAAAACTATGTGAAGAAACCGGAAATACATATCCAAATACTTTTTTCGTGGGAAAATAACATGTGTAATGAATCATGTTATAATTCTTACACGCACATAATGTTTGAAATATCACGCAATCTTATCATAATACGATTATCTTGAGAACTTAAGTTCAGTTGGAAAAAAAAACTAATAAAAGAAGATTCGTAAAAAGGTTTATCAGTTCTACATTTGTCAATCAATCTTTGACTTGATTATATTATATTACTTTTATTCAATTTGATAAACTTGCAATATTGAATTTTGTCAAAATATTAAAGCAATATATTGTTATAGCGTTCCAAGTATGTAAAATCATGATATATAAAAGCGCTTTATCAAACGATTTTTTACGCTTTACCAAAAGTACACAAAATTGTTGTCCCTCTCAGGGGGCGCAGTGTCCCTAAAATTTTCACACTTTACTACTACAATTTTAAAACGATAATATTTATTTTAGAACTTAATTGTTGATGTTAAAGAAATCTGAGCAAATATTTTTGATTTAAAATATATGTAGAAGAGGGCAAAATTTTTACGGAAGCTGCGACCCCCGCCCTCTCCGTCCAATTGTATCGGTTCTGCCTCTTACCCGCTTGCCAAATATTTAATTAAACGTTTTTCATTTCTCTCAATATACTAATGTCCACACTTATAAAAATTCAAGCTCTTTTGTAAATCTCTTTAAGAACTACACCCCCTCCGCCTCTTTGAGAATGGAAGTTACATCCCTGTTTACAAATGTTCCTGTTCTTGGAGAACTTCAGTGCTTCAGTACAAGATTAAAAGAGTTTCATTATACAGATCATGAAATTAATCATATTATTGAATTATTTAGCATTTGTTTGAAACAAAATACATTTCAATTTTCTAATCAGTTCTATTCTATGTCTGAAAGTTTAGCAATGGGTGACTTCCTTAGTCCTTTCTTGACTGATTTATTCATACACTACTTTGAGGTTAAAATGTGTAGCTTCATCAGTTTTCCATTTTATTGCAGATACGTTGATGATTCATTTGCACTAATTGATCTATGTGTTTCTTCTATTGATAATATTTTGACTATTTCAAAGCAAATAGATTCTGTCATCCAATTTATTTATGAAGTTGAAAACGATAATAAATTACCATTTCTAGATGTTCTAGTTACTCGTCAATTAAACTCATTTGACACTCGCGTTTACCGTAAACCCTTTGCTGTTACACTCCCCCCCTCTTTTTAATTCATGTCAGCCCCCTTCTCAAAAAGCTTCTGTTTTTCTTTATTCAGGTAATAATCCTCTCAGTGATGAGTAAAATTATATTAGATCAGTTGCTATAGATCGCTGTTTCAGTTTATCATACATTAACAGATTAATTTCTCATAGTTTTAATAAATATGTCGATAATATTGGTTCTTCTGTTATATCATTTTCTTATTCTAATCTAATTTTTTTTACCGTTTTATCATAGCATTAGTGTTAACCCTTTAACGTTCATTGGTTTCTCTACGAAGCCACAAAATTTTAATTCCGATATGCAACAACGACATCGGAATTTTAATAAAGAAAAATTCATTTTATTATACATGTGAAAAATCACTTTTTTCTTATTAACAAAAATGGTTTTTACAAATTTTTACAAATTTACCGGTGACAATCATTTATTTCAATATCTTAGCAATTAAAATGCTCTGAACGTTAAAGGGTTAAAGTAGCTAAGGTTTTAAGGCATCATGATTTTAAAGTGGTATTCAAAACTGTGAATAAATTAAAATTTCCACAAATAAAAGATTAAATTCCTCCTCTGGGGTTGTTATTGGGATTGGATTATTGGGGTATTTACAATATGCAATGTCAGTGTTAGATAAACCAAACTTAAACTCCGAAAAAGCGTCAAAGAACAGATAGCCTATGTAAAGAAAAAATAATTGAAAAATTCCTCTGTTGCTTCTCATTGTTGGAAGAGAGTCATAATTTCAATTTTACTTCAGCCACGCTTATAAAAAAAATGCACTACTCCACTTGATTTAGACTTTTTTGAAGCACTCCATATCAATAAACTAAAAAACTCCTAGGTTAATGATTTATCTAGTAAGCCGTACATCTCAACTTTCTGATTATATTTTTTATGTCACGATAGTTCATTTCCGGTTTGATTCTATTGGTTGGTGAAGCTTGGTGGTATTTTAGGGCGTAATTTTTTTTTCCGAGCACCTTCGTCGTTCCAAGCCCAAGCTTGCACTCTGATTGGTTGTTGCTCTCGGCACTGTTTTCATATAACTTGGCGATAATCATAATTGACGTAGCGATAGATTCTTCCGTCGAGAGTTTGATTTCCTTCCGAACCGAGTACAAAGTAACTTTTCTCTTCCAGCATTGGATTGGATGGAACGTGTCTTACTGAAAGCTGTACTCTTTAAAAGTTTTTACTCACAAGAGCACATGACCACGAGGATAAGAATGAAGGAAGAATAAGAATGAGTAGATTTGGTTTTAGGTTTACTCATTTTTAGAGTCAATTTATATAAAAAAATATCAAGTCATTTTTATTTATATAAAGTTCTCACTTTTTAAACTTTAACAATTTTCATATACTGTGCAAATTAGTCTGTTGTATATGTATTATTAATTGATTAAAATGTTCTTTATGAGAATATTTAATTTTTAATAACCAAAATTGAAAATAACTACTATTAAAGCAAATTAGTGAATAATACATTTAAAAAGTAATAATAATAAATATAACTACTTTTAAAGCATAAAAGACAACTCGGTTGCCTTTTATGTCTTTACAAACGACGAATGGGAGGTGTTACTGAAATTTGTCTCCAGGTTATTCATAAAATTCACATTAGTTTATCTTGTAATCAGGGGCATCTTAGAAATTGTCTGTTTATTTTATTTATAGTAAGCGTTTAAAAAAAGCATATAAGTGAAAAAAATGGAAATAACTCGTAAAGTTTTCCGTTGAATGATTTTTTTATTGTTATTATTTGAAAAAAACCTCATTCGACAAGAATGCTTAGTATCACTTTGTAAAAATTTTAGCTATGAACCGCCTACAAAAAAATTATTTACAATTGGTTTGCAGAATTTCGTCGTGGTAGTGCGTCCGTCAATGATGAACATCGTGAAAGATTACTAAAATGCATAGTGATTCTGATGAGAATAAAGCAGAGTTATAAAACGCAGTGTTTAATATATTTTTCGTGACGTCAAGAATATGGCACTTTGATGAAACCGTTCATATTAGAAATAACATGTCCATTTATTCATTCATCTCGAATGTTAAATTTAAATAAAACTATTTACACAGAACCCCATCATTTGTTGGGTACTTCTTTGTTTAAGACATATCGATGACAAAACTACTTTTAAATTGCAGCAAAGAGCGAGAATTAAACCCACTTGTTAGCTCTCCAATCCATCACAGCTCATATATGAGGATGTTTTCCCACTCTAGATATACTTACTCAGTACATAAACTGGAAAAAAAATTGCATACAGTCACAGGTAAAAAGAGAGTGCCCTTACGATCGACTTGCAAAAAAGAAAAAAACGGGAACGATCTTTGCCGAACAAACAGCTTGCTAAATTTAGAGGAACAAGATTTCGTCCAGATTTCTAACAAATTTCAAACATCGATGCTGATGGTTGATAAATATCACATGTCACGTATCGAGAGAAAGATACATCCCTCGGAATATCACCGACTGCAATACATTCGATTTTGCGCGAACATTTAACTGTTAAAAAGATCTGTTTCAGGTAGATTCCGCACAATTCGACAAAAACTTAAAGAAGATTCGTGCAAATTGGTGTAAGAAAATGCTAAAAAAATTCTAATTTGGAACTGCAAAACCCGTGAACATCTTTACAGGTGATAAAACTTGGATACATTCATATGAGCCGGAACCTAAGCAACAATCCACTGTCTGGGTGTTTCCAGATAAACTGAATCCTATGAAAATTGCTAGTTTACGAAGCACTTCCTGCAAAATGATTCTTTGTTTCTTCGGCGTTTCAAGACATAAAAGCCATTTTTTAGAGGATCGAAAATCTGTAAACGCTTAACCCCTTGGGGACGAGCGACACGTATACATGTGGCAATAAGGCTTAATAATCCTTGTTTATCCCCACCAGTAAAATTTGCCTTATTTAATCGGAGCATTTTCTCGATTTAAAAAGACACAAATTTCTCTTTTTAAAAAACGGTGACAAAACATTAAAAAAATTCGTAAAAGGGTTTAATACACGAAGGAATTAATAGTATACAGAAATTTGTTTGCTAAAAGACATCAACAAAATTAGAAAAAAACAACAACAAAAAACGTCGCATCATTCTTTATCACGGGAACGCTATTTCTCACATGATACGTAAAACAATTAATTATTTGAAGGATGAAATTATCAATAAACGTCTCATCGCCCATATTGTCCTTATTTGTCACCTAACGACTTTTTCTTCTTTTTTTATGTCAAACAAAAAATGCATGGGGATTGATTTTCATTACCTCAAGAAACTCTTGATGCCTACCAAAACTGTATTTCTGAGATATCAACTTCAGAGTGGAAAAAGTGTTTCAAGAATTGGTTTGAATGGAGGGAAAAGTGTATAAATCTTAAGGCCGAATATTTTTTAAAGCAAAATAGTTTGTTTTATTGTTTTTTCATCCTACTTTTTGCAGAAACTTAAATGTCAACTGTCATATATGCCACAAAGTAGAACAATGAAAAAAAAAAAATAATACCAATCAAAAATAATCATTTTAATTTTGTAAAAAAAAAATTACAGTTTCTATTAAAACTGAATTACAAGCATATATGTAAAACCATGCGAGATTTACATATATAGATTATTATTTGTGTTTTAACACATAAAATCTGTTTTGCAATAATAAGAAATAATCGGTTCTGTGAAGACAATGTTTTTTTGTTTTTATTTATTTATTTATTTATTTTTATTTATTTATTTTTTTTTTTTTTGACGGTGCAACAAAAGATATTTCATTAAAAAAATTCTTTAATTTTGCAAAGAATACGTTGTTTTAATTAAGAAAGGTGAGATTTCCTTTAACTAATATTTCACTCTAAAGTATTGGTCGAAAATATTTTATCTGGGCTAAGGATCATCTGATATCAAAACTGAATCTTTCAAAGTGCCACGTGTCTTCCTTTCAAACTGATTTATTAAATCTTATATTTATCCCATCGATCGGTTTGTTCAATTTATAGCATCTTATAAACAGGGACATAGCTTTACAGAATGCAGTCTTTCTCTTTGCAAAGATCCATTCTTGTGTGAAATTTTCTTTGATGAAACTGTTAATATTAAAATAATTTTGATATTTTCTCTATTAATGTTATGTAGCCTTTCAAAAGCGCAGAGGGAAAAAAAGAAAAATTCATTACTGATTAAGAAATTATACATAAATAAAAAAGAGTTATTTCCTAATGTTTGTTACATATTAGAATATTTAAAATTATTATATATGTTTTATTTATTTATTTGGTCATTGGTGACTTCATAAAAATCTTCAGCAAAATTTTAATTCAAAACACTAGAAATTTTGAGAAATATATTTTTAAATTTTTTTAATTTAATCCTTTATCTACCGCATTACAAATTCATGAAAATGTCACATTCTAAAGCATTTTACATAAATTGTTTAAACTAAATTAAAAGATTTATATAATTACTAGCATACCCAGCCCGCTTCGCCGGGCTTAATTTGAAGGTTTATTTAATAATTTATGTGTATGGTACGCTTCCCGGACCATCGGCACTCCACGTGCGTCGGGTGAGCGTCAGAACAAACTTTCAGCATATACATATGGGTGGTTGTACTTGAATGCACAGACCTGCGCGTTTTTTTCTATCTTGCTTTTATACCTCTGGACCGAGTTGGCGCATTGCCAAGATTTGCTTCCTCTGGACCGAGTTGGCGCATTGCCAAGATTTGCTTTCCCCTGTGCCTCAATTAATTAATTAATTAATTATCCTCGGAATTCCTTTTATTTATAGAGATTTAATAAATTTTTCAAGGATTTTAGAAGGATTGGAGGATTTAGAAGGAATAATTAAATTTGAATTTACAGGGAGTTTATGCAATATAGATAAACCCCTTCAAAACTTTTATTTTAAATTGTTTACTTAGTATTTTGTAGAATTTTAAAATGTACAAATAGGATGTTCTTACACTATAAATATAGAAATATTTCCGAAATGAAAATATCCCCTCCTTCAGCGCCAAGAAAGCTGAAAAGGTACAGAGGACAAAGAAATCATTCTTTTAAAAGTATTTACGTTTTGTGTAACCAATAATGCTTTTGGAACAAAATGAAATAATGTATCTGTAACTCATCTTAAACAGTATTACAACTAATTGACGTATTAAAAGAATTATATAAGTAATTTTAATGGTGCTTTTAAGTACCGTCAGTAGATGAATGATTAAAATACTTAACATTTCATGAAAAATATTTTGATCTATTCTTAATTAGGAATCATGTTTTTTTAAGAAGTCTTTTAGTTAAGAATCACGTCTCTATCCCTATAAATGCTTTATGTAACCATTTTTAGGTGCGTTCATAATTATGTAAATTCGTAGCACCTATTGTTGTCGCTCAGTCCGTTCGTCTGTCCGTGCGTCTGTCTGTCCATCTGTCCGTCTGTCTGTCTGTCCGCATGTAACAATGCAAAAGCTACCCAACCGAATCGTTTGAAATTTAAAATATATAATTTAAACATAATTTTGTCGAGTCATTTCAATTTTTATGAAAATCGGACGGATAGATCAATTACAGGGACAATCAAAAGGACTCCGTTACATTACGGTCAATTTGGGAAAAGTTTCAAATGCATTTTAATCGTTTGAAATTTAAAACATATAATTATTGCTTAATTTTGTGGAGTCATTTCAAATGTTATGAAAATCGGATGCATAGATTAATTACAGGGACAATCAAAAGGATTCCGTTACATTACGGTCAATAAAGAAAAAAGTTTCAAATGCATTTTAATCGTTTGAAATTTAAAACATATAATTATTGCGCAATTTTGTCGAGTCATTTCAAATGTTATGAAAGTCGGATGCATAGATCATTTACAGTGATAATTAAAAGTATTTCATTACATTACGGTCAATGGGAAAAGTTTCAAATGCATTTTAATCCTTTGCGGGGTAGGGCAAATTCATTGCTAAAGTATTGAAATAAATGACTGACACCGGAATTTGAAAACAATTTTATTTGTAAATAAGAAAACGCTATGTTTAACGCTTTGAATAAACCGTAATTTTCTTTAACAAAATTCTGGTGCCAATGTGGCGTTTGGGAATTAAAATTAAGTGGTATATCTATGAAACCAGCGCCCCGCAAAGGGTTAAGGATGTTACACTCATTCGACATAATAGAATTGGCATGAATCTATGAAATATATACTAAAATATGCATTCTGTACAATTTGTGATGCAAAGAATTTTTATTATTAAATTACAGTGATACACAAAAGTATTCCACTACATAATCATATACGGGGAAACATTGTTTGGGGAGCGTGTTTTAATTATATTCAACTATTTCACATTTTATGAATAAGATATACGTTGCTGAGATGTAATAAAAATTACTTCCAGCATATATACAGAAACACAAAGATTTCGACTATTATACTGTATCCGAATTACGCTCTACTATATCAGCAAGTCTGAATATTTTTAAAACTTCGTTATCCTACGAACGCACCTCATTTGCTACTTTCACGTGCAATTTCCAACTTGTTTTTAACAAAGTTGAAAAGTGTTTATGATTTCGGTTCATCTGGCATCTTCGCTCTGAGACACCCGTAAATACACTCGGATTATCTGGAAACTTTTGGACGTTCTTGACGTTTACCCTAGCATGAACCCTATTTCAAATAAAGTTTCTAGCACGATTAGTTTATTAACAGGGACGGTCAAATTTTTACCATTACATTACGGCCTATGGGAAAAAATCGTTTCAAATGAATTTTAAAGATGTTACACCCTGTCAAACATATTAAAATTTATATTCATTTACTATAAGCATTCTCTATTATGAATTTATATGCATTCTCTAAAATATGTGATGAAAAAATAGCTATTATTCATGTACAAGGCCACACAAAAGAATTCCATTACATAATGGTAAACAGGGAAATTGTGTGCGATAAATTTTAATTGTGTTAAACTATTTCATACATAATAAAATTGATACATGTCGCTGAGGCTTAATACTAGTTATACGATATAGTCATGTGTAATACAAAATGCATAGCATTTACAGGGACACGCAAAAAAATTGAAATAGTATATTCTTTCCGAAGTACTGTATACGTATCCTATGATGGCTGATAAAAGGATGAAATGTATTTTAATTATGATATGCACTTTTAAGTTTCACAAAATCTATGCATATTATATGATGTTTATATATGCTATACTTGATATACTGGGCCGAAAATGTTACTGAATATGAGCGTAAATTACTTAAAGATGTTTTTTAATAAATTATGCATTTTTCGCTGAAATGCATGCAGTTTACTAATTAATGTTTGTAGAATATGTACAGAAATATGCGTATGTACGGGCCACGGAAAGAGTTGGATACATGGACGCCTATGAATGGTAATTTCTGAGAATTTGATTCTAGTTATTTTAAGAGTTTTAAATTTCAAATAAATTTTAGCTAAATACTGGCGTGTAATAAAGGTACTTGATAATCTATTTTGCTGAACAAAAGTTTTCAATTACCGTAATTTCGGGTGTATAAGCCGCAGATCAAACAATTCTTTTTTGACCCAGAATTTTTTAAGAAACCAATATAACTAGTTTGATCGCCGTAAATACTTGTCTTCAATCACTAAATAAGATTTCTGGGTCCAAAAAGAATTGTTTGATCCGCGGCTTATACACCCGAAATTACGGTATGTTTCCATCTGTAAATATAAACTGATGAAAGAGAAATTTAAATCTGCTGGGTATTTCCTTGCTAAGCTAAATTTTCCCATTACATAGTATATATATATTAACCAACAGGTCAAATACAAGGCTACTCAAAAGTATTGGAATACATATTTATATATAAACAGTAACCTTATTTTCCTAAATAATGAAGTTCCGTTAAAGATTTCAGGAAGTGCTTGAAAATGTTTTATAATCTATACATAACGCATGATTTTTCGTACTTATTAAAGTTTTATGAAGTGTATCTATACCTTTTGTTTATGTAATTTAACTACGATGTTAAATGATAAAAGGTTACTTAAAAGAAAATTAATTCCAAAACTTTTTTTCTTTTGTCTCCTTTTATCTTTGATTTGTTTTAGAACTTTTTAGGGTTCCGTATTTAACAAGTGAAAACGGTACCATTATTAGATCACTCCTGTGTCTGTCTGTCACAGCCACTTTACTCGTAAACTATGGAACGTTGGAAATTCTAATTCGGGGAAGTTATAAAGATTATTGATGCATATATTTACACATTATTAAACACTAGTACATCGAATCCGGGGTTCCCGGGTCACAGAATAAGTGTGAAAAACTTTTTTTAAATTTAAAATTGAAAAGCGTAATAAAATTTTCCGACGTAATATGCTTTTTAAACTGCCAACTAATTCCAAACAGCAACTTTATATGAAACATATTAATTATGTAATCAGATAAAGCTTTGAAAATTATCGATACTTCCGTATTAGATGCAAGATAGAAGTTATTTGACACAGAATAAAATTGCGTTCTTTCAGTTTTTAAAACCAACTAAGAAAATATGACACACAGATATTCTTTAAAATACATTTTTGTACAGGTTAATTGATGTATCTTTTTTAAAGTAAGTTTACAACGAGCTAAAAGTCATTAAATTGATAGTTAAAAACGAAAAAAAACCAACAACATTCACCGGGTTTTATAACCGACAATATTTTGTCATAACAGGTTTTTATTTGCTATTTTTTACAGTTGCTATGAAAAAATGGCTACTAAAATAGACAGGGATCTGTTATTTTCCATGGAGAAAAGAGATAGATGGAGGTGCAGTATGCAATTAAAACGATTTGAATGGGCGTTATTCTACCAATTTAACTCTCTTATTCAACCCAAACAAAACAATCACATGGAACAGAGACCGAATTCTTTAACATCATTTTTTCGCTAAAATAATGAAAAAAAATTTGGTGTCACCTCCAGTCACCAAACTGCATATCTCTTCTTTTTTTCTCTATATGCTTTTTTTTCCTTTATTTCCCACATAAATGCGATACTCAAGTTGCCACCATTCGAGAAACTGAACTAAAAACTACAAAAAAATTAATAACTCAAAAGCAAATTGAGATACAGTTTTCTAACAAACTGCATTTAAAAGAGCATTTTTTTCTCTATACGATGGTATAAAGATTGAAAACGTGCTATGTCTAGAAGTGAAAAAATTTGTAATAGCGAAAATTGCGAAACCGAAATTTCATCGGAAAGTGTTGCCATTCAAAACATGACGTATGCGTTACCCACAGATACGTTTGGCCTTTATTATATAGATTCAAAAACATATTTTGGAAAAATGTAGAGGGTCTAATTAAGCTGCTTAAATATATATATATATATATATAGTGCAACCTCTACGAACACTCCTGAATAGCGGATACCTCTATTCAAGGTTCGCACACTCCTTGGAATTTCCAAGGACTCTGGCACCATTATTATGAATAAGAAAATTTACATATAATTTTTAAACCACAACATTCGCAACGCCCACCTTCATTCGCAGATTTTACGATATTTTTCTGCTGTGAAACACTTCGAAAATAGTCTTAAAATTTAGTGGTAGAACTGTGCGAACTCTATTTGTACTCTCTCTCTGTACGAAGCCTCTATTTAACAGACTTTTTTGAATCCCCACTCCGAAAACCTATTTTTGTATATTTAACCTCTGAATAACGGACATTTCGTACAGAAGACAGTAATTTTGGGGTTAGAGAATGAAAAAATATTTTTTAACGAGAAATGAAAGGGGGGAAAAGCAAAAAGTCTCCAAATTCATCAGGACAATGTACCACAAATAAATTTAGGGATTGGGTTGTGAAAAATCTCTCCTACGTCCAATGTTTAAATAAGGGGGGGGGGGGCAGAGAGTGAATATCCCCCTAAAGCATTGAAATGTCTGATAATTTGAGAGTTTATATTTTCAATGGTTACAAACGGCAATCCTCATCCTGGAATAAAGTCACCCCGAAGTCACAGACACCCCTCCCCCCCGGAGAAAAATGTCTGAATTAAATTCCGGCCACGTCCGAGAAAGAAAACGTTCCTCCTTGAAAGATTTGGGTTTTTCCCCTGATTCATGTCTAAAAGTACAAAATTCTTGACTCGCTGAATTGTATTTAATTTTTATGGCTTAAAACAATAATTTCAATTTCTGATTAATCGTATGATAGATGTTTTGGAACATATAAAAGCCTATTAATGAAGCATTAAGAATTTCTTTGTAATTTTTAAAATGCTAAGGTTTTCTCAATAGCGGACATCTCCGAATAGCGGACAGCTTCCGAACTCCCGAGGTTTCCGTTATTTAGAGGCTTTTACTGTATATATCATTTCTTTGCATATCGTGTGGGGTATTCTGTTAAAGCTTTCATAACGCTGAACTCCAAAATGCATTTCTTTTAATCTTAGGTATTATGTTTCCAGAGATATCGTCGATAATGTAGTGCAAAAATGTCCCCCCCCCATCTATTTCCAAATCTATTGAAACTAAAATTATGAAAAAATTAGACGTAATGACGTTAGTTTAAACCTTGCAGGAAATCATTAGGCATGACTCTAGGTCACATAGCTTTTACGAAAAGTGCCTTTTTCCGTTAGGCACAACTTTCGTTTTGCAACCATTCAGCAAAGATGTTGAGGATCGTTAGGGGTACTTATCGTATAAAAAATATAAAAGCATTGTCGATAATGATTAACGAAAGAAATCGTCGGTAATTAGTCGATATGCCAACCCTCAAAGAAACCGAAGTTTTGGACCTGTATAATGGTAGGGGCGGCATACTCTATGTACCGACGGTATTTAAAGCCTAAAAAACAACTTTTAACCACTTAATCGTCGCGCCCGAGACATTCACGGGCTGCAAATTTCCCGCCTTTTATTCAGAATTCTCTGGTTCCCATAAGTTTTATAAAATAGTGTAATTACTTTTATTCTGATGACATTTTAAATGTCATTAAATAGCATGAATATTTTTTTTCAAAAAAGTGGTGGGAATAGTGGATTTGAATTTTTAAAGAGGAATTTCATGCGATCATTAAGTGGTGAATGATATATTGATATAATGCAGAGATTTCCAACTTTTTATTGGCCACGCCCCTATGAGAAGAATCTGTGAAATCCCCTCTTTTTCTCTTCACGCACACACTTATATGTCGTATATACATATAAGAACTTATCTACATATGAGTGAAACATATATCTCTTATTATTTAAAAAGTGAACTCTTTTCATTTAAAAGAAGCTTGACAGACGCTTAACAATAACTATTAATTTCACATTTTTAAAAATTTTCAAAAATATGAATTATCGCAGAAATGCGTTTTTAAAATAATTCATATTTTTCCTTTTATCTCAAAAATAGTTTTAATGTGTATTTCCAAATTATCTGAATATTTAAGGAAAAATATCATATGTTGGCATTTTTATTTTCGCAAAATTCTTGAAGAGAGTCTCACATTTAGCTTTAAGATTCATAACAAAATGTTGATATAATCGTTATTTACTAACTTAAAGTGGGCGAATTTTTTTCTTTTTACGTATAACAAAATACACAAGAAGCATTTCTTGAATATTCTGATCTCTATCAATTTTAAGTTGTCATTATTCCCTCTCAAAACATATTTATCTTTTTTTTCTCTTATTGATTATTCCTAAATGACTGCCTTGTATTATCAAATTTTAAATTTTAAGTTGTAAATGTTTTGTATTCATTATCTGCGTAGCAAAACCTGCTCTATAAAAACAAATATATATATATTTTTTTTTACTGACTTTCTTTTCTAATGCACTTTAAGATTTATAAATTTTAAAAAGCTTGTAGTATAACATTTAGTATCACAAATGTATCTTAGGTTAAACATGTTTAAAGCAGTAAAATTTAGATAAGTACTTTAACTAAAAATTATTATTATTAATATTATATATCATACAAACAATGTGTACTAAAGCGAATAGATAGATATACAAAGCTCTATTATTAAGAATCGAAAAAATTGCAAAAAAAGGTCCCTCTTTGTGAATCACTGGTGTAACGCAATGCATAATAGCAGTAAAAAAGTAATGAACATTAAATTATTGGAAACGGTATAATTTAATAGTAACTTACCTAAACACTATGGGATTCGCGATTAATTTGCATTGAGTGGATCTATCAATTTGTCTCCCGTGTCTTTAAAATTTATTAAATACCTATCTTTAAAAACGTGAAACGGATTAAGGCGCCGTTACCATATTGCGACCTCCTTTAAAAGCGCGCTTAGCATAATGCCAAGTCAAACTTTGAACAAGGATTTTTATAGCATTTTATGGTACACCCATTCATACTTTTCCAGTACAGACAACTATACAAATCTTACGTTGCGTAGTATTTTACAAAATGTTATTATTCTTTTAGCAAAATTATTTTAAATAATGCTGATAATAAGTTATGTATTTATTGTACGGAACAATCTGAGTGCGTATAATACTCACACTCGGCCGTTTATTTTGAACAGGAAAATTATACCGAATGGTATTATTGAACAGTATTTAGGCGCATTCTCTGATATTGTATTTGCTGACACCTAAAGATAAATACATAAAAATCATTCTACAACTTTATAAAAAGAAATATAAATTTTTAAACATTTTTAATTAGGAATCATCTTTTTGTAGCCCTTTCGCAACGGGAGACTTTTACGAATTTTTTTAATGCTTTGTCACCGGTTTTTACCAATAGAAAATTGTGCCTACCAAAATGGAGACATTGCTCCAATTAAACAAGGTAAATTGTACAATAAAATTTTACTGGTGGGGATAAACAAGGATTTTTAAATCATTTGTTGTCATCATCTTGTGTATTTCAATACCACAGAGTATACGTAACAGAGCCTCAACTCGACTTGAAAAGAACGCCCTCAGTGGATGACTTAAAAACTAAACCATCGCGTTGGCGATTTTTATCCTCGTGATTTCTGTTTAACTGTAACCCTATTCTGGTTTGGCGCTTCTTGCTGAATGCTGATTTGATTATCTTTGCACACGTGCTTATGCTATTTGATCTTAGATTTCCGCGCTTATATTGATTCGTAGTTATTACTGTTATTATTCTTGAATTTTCAAGTTTAAATTATTAGGTCGTTATGTTACGAAGAGACACATGTATTGTTTGCAAGACGAATACGTCAAAGTTATTTCATATTAAAATAATTCTTTCATAAATTTCAAAACAAGAAGCAGCAAGCCGTCGCTGTATTTTTTTTCTTTTTTCTTTTATCATTTGTCGCCAAGGAAGAGATGTTTCGCCGAATTAGCAACCTCTCTTATGGTATGATCGTAGTTTCAGAGTCATCCGCTCGTCTCGCTACTGTCTATGCGTAATCCTATGTTAAATAAGTTGCCATTACAGTGTATGAAAGTTGATTCTCTGTTACTACTCTGTGACGTATACTATACATGTCTCACATAACATAATTCACATTTACAGTCCCAACAGGTGAGCACTTTCCAGCATTTGCAAATTCTGCTTGTTAAATGGTAAATTATTCATTGACAACGGAATTTACAAACGATTTTTATAGAAATTACAAATGACTTAATTCAAGCTTTCATGGTAAAAGCAAAATTTTAGTAAAATATTCTTGGTGTCGTTTAAAAGTTTGGAATCAAAATTAGGTGTGACCGGAGTAGGCACACTGTGCTGGAAAAGGTTAAGAAGGTTTTCCATTAAGAATTGCATATTTGTCCGCAAAAAATATTTTATTTTAACCATTTTTTAAAGCTTTATATAGCATATTTACAATTATTATTCATCTAATTTAACTCGCATGTTCCATGATCAATAGTTACGTAAATGAAAATGAATTCCAGGCTTTTTTACTCTCTTTTATCTATATTCTATTTTATAAGTTTTTTCGGAAAAAAAGATTTTATCGAAAGGTCTTATTGAACTGAACTTAGATAGATTCTTTGATTTTGTGTTTGCTGAGACCAAAAGATAAATAAATAATAAGAACTCTTCAACTTTATAAAAACAAATAAGTAGTAGTGAACTCTTTGAACCAGATGTAATGAAAGTGACGATTGCAAAGCTGAAAAAAAGTTGCAACTATACTTCCGTTAGCTGATTTTTAATGTGAATATGTAAAATATTAATGATTTTTTTATTAATGATAGAAAGATTTTGTCTGATAGTTGTCTGACGTGGTCTCTTTCTATAAGAGAGAGAATATTATCTCTATGAAAAGTAATGTGAATCTTTAAAGGCGAGGCAAAAACAAACATTCTATAACTTTACAAAAATTACTTAATATGGATATGTATATATATTTACTTTTTTATTGAGGAATCATCTCTTCCTGCGGTTTTCAATTTAGAACGTCATGTCTGTCTTTAAAAAAATACTTTTTCACCTTTTTTAAAGCCTTATATTTACATCTTTTATTCATCTACTTTAACTCGGATGGTCCATGATCAATTCTTAATTAAATGAAAATGAATTCCAGGAATTTTTCTTTTCTCACCTTTTAACCTTCTTATATTTTATACGTTTTTTTTAGAGAAGAAGATTTTATCGAATGGCCTAATTGAGCTGAATTTAGACACTTTTTCTGAATTTCTGTTTGCGGATATAAATAAGAAGCTTCTGCAACTTTTGTAAAAATTACGTAACATCAATATCAATTTTTAAACATTTTTAATTCTGAAACATATCTTCTTAAGGTTTTCTATTAAGAATCTTATATCTGTTCCTAAAAAATGTTTTATCTAACAATTTTTTAAAGCCTTATACGAAATATTTACATTTTTTATTCATTTAACTTAATTCGGATGTTCCATGATCGAATCTAATTTAAATGAAAATAAATTCCAGCAGTTTTTCTTCTCTCTTCTTTTATTCTTATTAAATTTTAAAAGATTTTTTAAAAGAATTTTTTATCGAATGGCCTTATTGAACTGAACTTTTAGAGATTCTCCAAGTTTCTGTTTACCGAGACCGGAAGATAAATAGAAAAGAAGCTTTTGCATTTTTATAAAAATTACGTAATATCGATATATGTGTATCTTTTTTACATTTTTATTTAGGAATCATCGCTTCTTAAAAGAAAATTTCCAATGGAGAATCTCGTATTCGTCCGTAAAAAATGTTTTATCTAACCATTCTTTAAAGCCTTTTAACCCTTTAACGTTCATTGGTTTCGCCACGAAACCACAAAATTTTAATTCCAATAAGCAACACTGACACCGGTATTTTTATCTAGAAATAGCCCTTTTATTTTGTATGTGAAAAATCACGTTTTCTTATTTAGAAATATATTTGTTCTTAATTACCGGTGTCAACATTTATTTCGACATCTTAGCAATGAAAATGCTATGATCGTTAAAGGGTTAAGAAATATTTACACCTTTTATTCATCTAACTAAAATCGGATGTTCCATGATCAATTCTTAGTTAAATCAAAATTAATTTTAGGAATTTTCCTTTACTCTCCTTTTATCCTTATTCAATTTTATAAGTTTTTTGGGGAGAGTAGATTTTATCGAATGACATCATTGATCTGAGCTTAGATAGATTCTCTGATGCTGTGATTACTAAAACTCAAAGATAAATAAATAAGAAGCTTCTGCAACTTTATAAAAATTACGTAATTTCGCTATTCGGTTATTCTATATTCGTTGTAGATGTTGAATAGTAGTATTGTATAATGGTTATATTAATATATGTACATATTTACATTTTTTAATTAGGAATCATCACTTCTTAATAAGATAATCAATTAAAAATCTCAAATTTGTCTCTCAAAAAGAATTTTATCTAACGATTTTATAAAGACTTATGTATAACATTACTAATTAAAGCACACATTTTTAGATCACAGTTTTTTTAAGAACAGTTTTTTTAAGAACACAGTTATAAATAACTAACGTTAGGACTGTATCTTTCAAATTTTAATCACAACCGATAAGCAGCGAACACTCTGGTCGCCATTTCTATTTCACAAACTATAAGCAGCGAACACTCTAGTCGCCATTCTTTTCACACACTCTCTAAAACAAAACATTTTTTCTCTACTCGGTTCACTTCACATTTCAACCAAATGGAGTTCACGACGTTCTTATAAATTCTGAAATTTCAACAATAGACATCTTATAAAGTATATTTACACCTTTTATTCATCTAACTTAACTCGGGTGTTCCACGATCAATTCTAATTTAAATGAAAATGAATTCCAGGAATTTTTCTTTTTTTTTTTTCTTTTATCTTTATTCTATTTTATAAGTTTTTTTAGAAAAGAAGGTTTTATCGAATGGCCTTATTGAACTGAACTTAGATAGATTCTCTGGGTTTGTGTTTGCTGAAACGCGAAGATAAATAAATAAGAAGCACTTTAAACTTTATAAAAATAAATACGTAGTAGGGAAATCTTTGAACATGATGTAATGAAAGTGACGATTGCATAGCTAAAAAAAGGTGTAAGTATATCTCCTTTAGTTGATTTTTAATTTGAAAATGTATAAAAGTAATTATTTTTTCAAATAATAAAATAAAGAATTTGTGTTATAGTCTGTCTCATGCGGCCTGAGTCTGGAAGAGAAAATATTAAGGTAAGTGTACCAGTAGTGGGCCACGTACCTATAGTGGACCACCAGTTTTCAATGTTGAAAAACAAGTTTTCTAGTCACCCCTGTCAGATAACGAACTAACTGCTGATTGGCTGGAACCCTTATTTGTTATCAGACAAAGGGACAACCTCAGTATTCCAATAGTTTTTGAGTTGGAAGGTTGTTTTTCTTCCAGTCTTAAAATAAAAATATTTTGTGGCTCATTCTTACTGCGTTCCTTAAGAGGTAAGTTTTCATTCAGTATTTTTTTCTTTAGAAGTATATTGTATTTTATAATAAAACGCCACATTTCTACTGCACTGTATAAATGAATACTTTATTTCTTATGCTTAAAATGTTAAAACTAACATATTATTAAGTTTGGGGGGTGACCCACTTCTGGGTCATTAAATTTCAATTTGTTCCAGTAATGGGCCACCTGGCCCACTACTAGAACACACCTCTGGGTCATTAAATTTAAATTTGTTCCAGTAGTGGGCCAGATGGCCCACTACTGGAACAACCAAGATAGGATTTCCCTAATATGTTTGTTGCATTTTATGTATCTTTTATTATATATGTTTATTATATTGCAGTATAATGGAGAAAGGAAAGGAGCAAAATTATACAGAAGAACAACTAAAAAGTGCAATTGCGGATGTGAAGAAAGGAAAAAGTGTCAGTTCTGTAGCTAAGCAGAACATATATATATATATGTTCTGCTTAGCTACATATATATATACATGTATATTGCAAAAACAACTTTGCAAAGGAAATTGAAAGGAGGAGTTAAATTAGCTACATAAAAAGACCCAAGCCAAACATTGTTTACCAACGACCAGGAAAACAACATTGTTTTATGGATTAAAAGCATGGCCAGTAAAGGATTTCCTATTACAAAAGAAATACTCATGAGTAACGTAATAAAATTGGCCAAAGAGCATAAACTCACTTTTCATGGAGAAAATAGTCTCCCTGGACGAAAACGGTATGAGAGTTTTTTAAAACGCCATCCTGACATTAAACTGCGTACCAGCCAAAATTTAACAACGATCAGGAAAGAAGTGTCACAAAAGAGTATAAATGACTGGTTTCTAGAGGTTGAGGGTTATTTAAAAAACAAAAAACTGGACAATGTCTTATGTAACCCCCAGAGGGTTTTCAATTGTGATGAGACAGCTTTTTAAAAAAAATCCGAAGCCAGGAAAAATTCTTGCTGAAAGAGGATAAAAAAAGGTGTATACCATTTCTGGAGCTGATGAAAAACTTAATTTGACTGTTCTTTTAACAACCAATGCAACTTGCACCACCAATTATCGTTTATAGGTAAGCATGTCTAAAATCATAAGTCTAGAAAATTAAACCTTGAAATTGTTAAGTAGTTTTTATATTCTAATTTTTTGTCTTTCTGAAAAATTTTTACGATTCGCGAATTCGAAAGTATACGTAAATAATACTTGAAAATGGAGACTTTTTACTTGTTTATTTTTGACAACACACACTAAACACAACTACAAAACACTTAAACACAAAAACATAAATTTTACATGTAAAATAAGCGAGAGTTACTATTTCTCTCGTCGAGAAAAATCCTTTGAGCACATCTGGTCTTTAGAACATGATTTCGTAACAGAGGATCGGCCCAGTGGCGCCGAAAACAATCACGTGACTGGATATAAGGTGCTACGATTCGTAACACTGCCCACCCATGAACATATGGATGTTCATCACAAATTATATGTCAATTTAATACAACATGAATATAAATATGAAAATTTATACATACTTCAAAGACAAACTTCAACTAAATACAATAAAACTTCAACTAAAATAAGAAAAAAAAACAAGATTAGTATATACAAGTTAATCAGTTAAAATTTTCATGTGATACAATAACTGTACTGGTCATCTGAGAATAGATTTCTCAGTTTTTATCTTGCAGGCCCTCACCTTGCCGTCTCTTCCAGGAAATAATTCAATAATTTTTCCTAGACTCCAGAAATTTCTGGGTAATTTATCATCTTTGATTAATACTATGTCATTCAATTTAAATTGAGGAAAATTAGTTTTGTTCGAACTTAAATGAGCTGACCTCAAATTTAACAAGTATTCCCCTTTCCATCTAGTCCAAAACAAGCGCATTAATTTCTAACGATAGTTAAAAGACTTAATTAATTCTTTCCTGGAAGAGATATTCGATTCAAGATGAAGGCGAACTGGTGGCAGAGAAGAAATTCTTCTCCCAATTAGGAAATGAGCAGGCGTTAATGGTAGGGGGTCTTGACCTTCTGGCGAGGCATATGTTAAAGGTCGAGAATTGACCATTCCTTCAATTTCAACTAAAACAGTATGTAGTTCATCAACAGTTAGCGATGATTTCCCGAGTGTCTTTCTTAAAGCAGTTTTTATAGTTCTAACCATTCGCTCGTAAAATCCCCCCACCACGCTGCTCGTTCAATGATATATTTCCACTGTATGTGATGAGAAGCAAAATAGTCTTGCACATCTGGATGAGTCATAATCCGCCAAAGGTTTTTCAAGTCATTGTCTGCACGTTTAAAAGTCTTGGCGTTGTCCGAATATACTACAGATGGTAATCCTCGCCGAGAAACAAACCTACGAAAGCCTAGTAAAAATGTTTGTGTCGACAAGCTGCCGACAAGCTCCAAGTGGACATTTCTAGTAACTGCACATGTAATCAATAAAATGTATTGTTTGTTATCACAGTCTTTTACGTATAATGGCCCTGCAAAGTCACATCCTATGACACTAAATGGACTGGTCTGTTCTACTCGATCATTAGGCAATGGCGCTACCGTCTGATCGCCTGGAGTTGAAGAAAATCTTTTGCAAATAATGCAATTTTTAAGCACAGCTCTCACAGATTGTCTAGCCTTTAATAACCAGAATCTTTCTCTAATCTGCACAAGTGTATGGGCAACAGCAGAATGAAAAACTCTGTAGTGAGCATCCCAAATTATAAGTTCTGAAAATTTGGTTTTTGGCGGAAGAATTATTGGATGTTTCTCATCCATCGAATAATTTGCGTTATGGAGTCGTCCTAAAACTCGCAAAACTCCATCTGAATCGAGGTAAGGGTTCAATGAAAGCAGTTTAGAGTCTCTAGGAAGTGGCTTGGAATTTTTCAGGCTAAAGATTTCTTTTTCGAAAATTTGAGATTGACAATTTTTTATCCAGAAGATTTCGGCTTCTCGGATTTCCTCCGCCGAAAGTGTACGTATTGGTTCACGATTTTTGTTTGTAATCTGATAAAACGAAATACATAGGCTGTTACACGCAATAATTTTCTCAAGCTACTAAACTTTTGTATATCAATTAAATTCTCTTTGGCAATAATTGTATTAACAACAATCTTACTTCTAGCTTCAATTTCAGGATTGACTGGTTTTAATTTTAAATTATCGCCCTTAGGCCAAAATTTTTCAGATTTACCGAGCCATTCCGGCCCGTACCACCACTGATTGGAGTTTATTAACTCTTTCGCTGACAGTCCCCTAGTTAACATGTCAGCAGGATTATTCCTGCTATTTACATGCAGCCAAGAACTAGGGTCGCTTAAGTCCTGAATTTGCATCACTCTGTTAGCCACAAACGGCTTCCATTTGGATGCCACTCCTTTGATCCAATGTAGTGCTATAGTCGAGTCTGACCACAGTACTATTTTATCTAGATTCGTGAAAATGAGTTTAAGGTGACTAGCTATTCTAGCAGCTATTAGAGCCCCTAAAAGCTCTAAGCGTGGTAGTGTTATTTTTCTCAACGGGCTACTCTGGCTTTAGACATTACAAAACATGTCCTATAATATTCCTCGGATGTTTGAAACCGGAAGTAGGCTACCGCTCCATAGGATTTCAAGGAAGCATCGGAAAAAATGTGTAGTTCTACTTTGTCGTGCACTTCACTCGAGTGATAATAATATCTGGGTATTTTTAATTGGTCTAGCAATTCGATTTCCTGATACCATGTTCTGTATTTAATTTGAAATTCTTCGTTAAATTCATCGTCCCAGTCTAGCCCACTCTGCCATAATTCTTGAAGGAAAATTTTTACCCTTATCAAAAAGGGTGACATAAATCCAATTGGATCAAATATTTTAGCGGCTGTCTGGAGAACATGCCTTTTGGTGAATTCCAAACTGTCACCTATTGACACTAAAGATGCCAAATCTATAGCCAAAAAATCCCCTTCAACATTCCAATTTAACCCCAATACCTTTGATTCGGCGCAGTTTTCATTAATCTCTATAACCGGGTTACCATTCCAAGCTTTTTTTAATTCTGGAGAATTAGTAACGAACTTTCGCAATTGCATATTGGCATCTTTAAATATAGAAACTGCAGTAGTTGTTAGTTGCATAGCCTGCTCGACTGTAGATGATCCGTAAATTAAATCATCTACGTACAAATATTTATTAATCATTTCATAGGCGGCGGGTTCCGTATCCTTATAATTACCAATATGCTTTTTAATTGTAGAGGCTAAAACATAGCGAGAGCTGGTGACGCCGAAACAATGACGATTAAAGTGATACAAAACACTGTGTTTATCTATGTCGCAGTCATCGAAATACAAAAAACATAGATAATTTCTATCATTTTCTGATACCTGAATTTGTAGAAAGGCCCTAGCAATATCCCCCGTGAAAGCAATTTTAAACTGTCTGAAATTTAATATCACATCTATGAGATTAGGATTCAAATTTTGCCACGCAAAAAGACATTGATTTAAACTTTTTTCTCCCATTTCCCGACTGCTCGCGTCAAAAACAATCCTTGTTTTTGTTGTAGAAGGACTTGGCCTAGAAACAGCAGAGTGTGGCATCACGAAATTGACAGAACAATTATCACTACATTTTTCAATAATTCCCTCGCTTAATTGCTCTTTCATAATTTCATTATATTTTAAAAACAAAGATTTATCATTCTTTAACCTTTTCGCCAAACTTGCGAAACGCCTTTCTGCTACCTGGTAATTATTAGACAAATTCTGTTTATCTAATTCACTACGCCATAACAAGGGGGTCATATATCTATCATTTTTAAAAATGATTTCTTTCTGGAATTGATTAATGACCTCATAAGTCTCCTCTTGCATTTGATCATTTGAATCGACTAAAAAGGACTCAATTTGCCATAAATTTCTAAGATCATTTTCTGAAGGGAAACAAATTACATTCATACAGGAAGTTGGCTGCGAATTATTACTATTAACTTGACCGACAATGGTTTTGCCAAATATTGTTGGCTGCATAAATAAATTATGATTAATTTTTTCGACATTGCCTATTATAGTTTTGAACAGATAGTCCGCACCTAGCAAGATCTGGACCGGTTTCGAATGAATAAATGTATCGGCCAATTCATGTTTATCTAATCGTAATTTATCTATTAACTTATAATCAACAGAAGTCATTATCTTAATACCGCTAATGATTTCAGAAACCAGCGCTTTTACAGTTATTTTTTCATAAGGATGATGACAACTAATAATAGTTAAATTTACTACATTAAACTCCTTTTCTATGGCATCGCGATTCGCAAATGTATAAACCAAAAGCGTTTCCTTGGCAACAGGTTTTAATTTCAACGCCGAGGCTAAACTTTTTGTAATAAATGTTCTAGAGGATGCCGAATCATATAAGAGTCTCGTGCATAATTTATTACCAGTACCCTGCACTCGTACACAGGCGGTTTGCAACAATGTTGCGTACTTTTCGGGAGAATTATCAGTTTTAATTACATATGAAAATACGGGTTGACTTTCTTCATTTTTAGAATCATCGGCTTTTACTGTGACGCGCTTTTGTCGATTTTTTTGTCGGACAAAATAAATAATTATGCTGGTAACTTTTACACCATTCACAAGGAGGTATTTTTACCTTACACAAGGATATTACGTGCGATTTCAAGAAGCAACGATAGCATCTTCCATCTTTTTTCAACTTAAACCTTTTTTGTTCATCGGTAATTTCATTACACTTTAAGCTTAAATGATTCGCGTTACAAAATATGCAAACATTTTTTACAACAGTATTGAGCGCGACTGAAGAGGGAACATTTGGTTTAGTTCTAAAATTCCTTTTTTCATATCGTGCTACTTCCTGATTTTTTAAGGAAATCCCTGACACTGCATTTGCTGCTTCTCGCGATTCTATTTCAAACTTTATAAATTTCATCAATTCATTTACGTCACCAGCTTTTTCCGCATTTTTCTTTCTCTGATATTCTACAACTAAATTATGGGGTATCTGTTTTAAAATTATCGGTATCAATAAATATCCGAAATTGTCCGACGCGACCCCGATAGCTTGTAAATTACGAATGTTTACTTCGCATTCGTCATATAAATCTCGTAATGACTTAATATTCGTGCTCGACCTAACCGGTTCTAGTTCTAATAATTTGTTTATAAACCCGCTTATCAAAATTTCGGGTTTACCATAACGATTCTGCAGCAAGTCTAAAGACTGCTGGTAATTCGCCTCGGTCAGGCCTAGACCGGAAATTGATTTAAGTGCTTCACCTGACAAAAAGGATTTTAAATAAATAAGTTTATCCACCTTGGATAAATTTTCATTAGCATCAATGCTGCTTTTAAAACTATTCATAAATTCCAAAAACATATTCGGATCCCCTTTAAACGTCGGGATGTTTATTTTTGGTAAATTTATTGTTGTTGGTCTAAAATAATGTTGTTGGTATTAAAATAAGGAGTTGTACTCGCGTTAAATAAAGAACTAGTATCAGGTTTATCAGAATCAATTTTAAATTTCTTCAAATTTAATTTAATTTTAAATTTTGTTTCATTTATTCCATCGTCATATTCAATAGAATATCGTTCTCGAAAATTGCTCCATCCGATAATAATTCCTGAACCTGATTATTAACAGTTTTTAATTCGTTTTGTTTATCATTAATATTAGTTAAATATTCTGTTAACTGCTCAAAATGACTTTTATCATTAAAATCGATACTTTCTATATAAGCCTCAATTTTTGTAATAAATTTGGTTATTGCGGTTTTCAATACCTTTCTTTTAATTTTAATTTTTTCAAGATCCATAATAGTGAAAATATAGATCAAAAGAATAAATCAAAATAATTTTACAATACCTTTTCTATCCGCGATGTGAAGACGCGATGTATTATTCCGATAAATTCAGACCGAGAAATCCAAGAGCGGCAGCACAAATCACAGTCTTCAAATTTATAAACACATTCTTGATATTCAGATATCCTTAAAGGAGTCACTGACACTTATAAAAGTCTTAAATCCGAAAGTCTTGCAAACAGGTCACTTCCCGGGTTGAAATGTGGCACCATGAAAAATTTTTACGATTCGCGAATTCGAAAGTATACGTAAATAATACTTGAAAATGGAGACTTTTTACTTGTTTATTTTTGACAACACACACTAAACACAACTACAAAACACTTAAACACAAAAACATAAATTTTACATGTAAAATAAGCGAGAGTTACTATTTCTCTCGTCGAGAAAAATCCTTCGAGCACATCTGGTCTTTAGAACATGATTTCGTAACAGAGGATCGGCCCAGCGGCGCTGAAAACAATCACGTGACTGGATATAAGGTGCTACGATTCGCAACACTTTCCAATTTTCAGGTATGATAGGATCCCTCAAGAAATTGCAAAGTCCATGCCTTCTGACTGGGCTATTGGAAAGTCGAAAAGTGGATGGATGACTCAAGAAAGATTTTACGAGTATGTGACAAAAATTTTTGAGCCATATTTAAATAAGCATAGCATAGAGAAACCTGTACTGTTATTTATGGATGGACACATTTCTCACATATCTACCAACCTAAGCACCTTCTGTACAGCTCATGAAATTGAAATGGTAGCTTTGCTCCCAAATGCCACTCACCTGATGCAACCTATGGACGTTGCTGTTTTCCATACTCTTAAAAGCACTAAGGAAATGTGAACTTCAGAATAACCCATGAAGCCAAATAACTACAGAAACATGAATTTCCACCAGTTCTAAAGTCATCTTTAGATCGCTTAACTCCTGCAACAATTGTCAGGGGATTCCGTGCATGTGGACTGGTTTCATGGGATCCAAAGAAAATAATTGTTGAATCCAATGTAACATCAAAGAAAATGGTAATATCACCAATAATGGAAAGAAAAATGGCTTCTATTTTGGATATTCTCGAAGAAAAAATGAAATCTTTCTTATAAAATAAAGATTAATGGAAAGGCCCAGTGGAGTAAACAGATCTTTATTATTTATGGTTGGAGACAAAGGAGACTTTGAACAAGGAACCAGTTTTCCAGATAAACTATCACAAAATAATTAAGCACTTAAAATTGGTATATTTTTTACTATTATTTATAAAAATTTTCTGTTTATTTATTAAACATTTTACTTCTTATAGAGTACACCAGTCATACATATTGAGGCGGCATACAATGCAGAATCAATTGACACTGTTGAATATGCTGCTGCTGAGGTGGATATTCCAGAAGGATCCACCGGGCCAATTGCTGGACCATCTAGAAATGTACCATCTTCCATCAAAAGAGTTCTTTTCTGGCCAGAAAGAGAAGATAAAATAAAGAAATTGAGAAAGCGAGAGAAATTTCCTGCAGTTGTGATTTCTCCTCAAATGCTCCAATACGTTAAGAAAAGAGAAGATATTAAAAATGCTAAAGCTGCAGAAAAAGAGAAAAGAAAAAAATGAAAAAGAAAAAAGAAAAAAGAAAAATTCAAAAGGAAGAGTTGAAAAAACATCCAATGAAAAAAAGAGGGCCAATAAACTGGCTGTAAAAGAAAAATAAATGCAGTTAAATATAAATCCCACTCACATTGTTTTTTTTTTCTCTTTCTTTTTTTTTATAAATATAATATAAATATAATATAGTTTTACAATCATTTCAGCATTTAATTAACCTTTTTGTTATGAACATCTTATTATTTATCACTACTGCAAATTAACAAATAGGGCATATATATTTTTTAAATTTATAAAGTATTACAGACTGTTCGAAAAAACTAAAGAGAAGCTGAAATTATTCTACGTAATCATCAAAACTTCTAAATATGATTTCTTTATTGTGTATATTTAAGTGTAGAAATGTAAAAAATGTTATAACCTCTGTACAGCCCACATTAAACTCAAGAATGGAGTGGCCCACTTCTGGGGGGCCCACTACTGGGGCATCAGAAATTTACTATGTCCACTACTGGAGCATAGAGGAAGGTAACATTTTTTATTTTTCATTTTTTCTAAAGAATATATTTTAAAAATTTTAATGTTTATTCTGATACATGAATGTAAGGACTAGGCTAAAAATATATATGTTTTTTGGAATTCACTAACCATAATAATTAATAATAATAATTCACTATCAAGGGTCAAGGGTCAACCAGGCGGGTAATTCACTATCAATAATAATTAGACAAATGTCCTTAAGTGGCCCACTTCTGGTGCATTTACCTTATCTCTACGAAATATAATGAAGAATACTTAAAGGCAGGGCAAAAACAAACATTCTACAACTTTATAAAAATTACGTAATATCGATATCCTTTACAGAGGGGCTGTGACAGCATCTGTCCGGGAATACATGTATTCTCAGGTAGACACTAAGCGAGCCCCTTCGTAAAGGATATATATATATATATATATATATATATATATATATATATATATTACATTTTTAATTTTGAATCAACTCTTCTTAAAAAGGTTTTCAACTAAAAATCTCACATTTGTTCCTAAAAAAATTTTATCTAACCATTTTTTAAAGTCTTATAAAGAATATCCACATCTTTTATTCATCTAACTTAACTCGAATGTTTCATCATCAATTCTAATTTAAATGAAAATGAATGTCAGTATTCTCTTCTTTTATCTTAATTCTGTTTTACAAGATTTTTTTAAAGAATATTTTATCGAATGGCGTTATAGAATTGAACATAGATAGATTCTCTGAGTTTGAGTTTGCTGAGATGCTAAGATTAATAAATAAGAAGCTTCTGTAAGAGTATAAAAAATACGTAATATCGATGTATATATATCTATTTACATTTTTAATTAGAAAACATCTCTTCTTAAGAAGAATTTCAGTTTAAAATATCACATTTGTCCCTAAAAATGTGTGTCATCTAATCATTTTTAAAGCCTTATATTTACAACTTTTATTTATCTAATTTAACCCATTAGTGCCTAGCGTCCCTTTTTAGGGACGCTTCAAAAGATGCATTCAGCACTGTTTTTGACACCGGTAAAAAAGAAAAGCAATAATTATTTTGTTTAAATGATGCATTTTCGTGATTAATGAACTAAACTTAAATCTTCTAAAAATAGTGGTGCCAATCAAATAAAATTTACGCAAAAGATGCTGGGCACGAATGAGTTAACTCGGAGATTCCAATTTTAATTTTTATCTCAATGAAAATAAATTCAAGAACTTTATTATTTTCTTTCCTTCTATCCTTATTCTATTTTGTAAGTTTTTTGGAGAAGAAGATTTTATCGAATGGCCTTATTGAACTGAACTTAGATATATTCTTTGAGTTTGTATTTGCTGAGACGCAAATGTAAATAAATAAGAAGCTTCTACAACATTATAAAAAATACGTAATATCCATGTATAATTTTTTTTTTGCATTTTTAATTAGGAATCATCTATTTTTAAGCATGTTTTCACAGAATTTAATATCTGATCCTAAAAAAATAGTTTACAAAACAATTTTTTTAATCCTTATAAAGTATATTTACAACTTTCACTCATCTAATTTTACTCGGCTGTTTCATGATCAGTTTTTACTTGAAAAACAAGTCGGAAATTGCTCGTCAAAGGTATAAAGTGAGGTGCATTCGTACTATATCGAAGTTTTAAAAATATTCAGGTCTTGGTGTAATAGATTACAGTACTTTGGATACAGTTATAGTCTCCGAAATTTTCTGTATATCCCTGCACATACGGCACTTCGGATAAAGTATAGTGGCCGAATTCTTTTGTATCTCCATGTAAATACTGTCTACTTTCTATTACATAGAAAATATCTTGATGTAAACCTTATAAACGTATACCAGTTTCATAAAATATGAAATAGCTTACAAGGAAGTTCTCCATACGAGCATACTCAGAAATATCTGAAAAAATTACAGAATGTTCTTCTCATATAGTTATATATGTTTATAAAAAATATTTCGACGGAACCTCCTTATAACGTCCGTAAAAAAATAATAAAAATTTCGTTTATTTGGCGATTTATCTCCGGTTGGCGAAAAAACGAAATTTTGAAAAATACGCTTTTACGCTTCGAATACGTTTTAAAGAAAAACTTTCTATGTTCAATTTATTTAAATAAGTTTAGTTTAAGTAATTTTAGTTTTGCATTTTTACTTTACTTTAAGTGTAATTTTGTCATATACGTTTATATGTACTTATAACAAAATGAAATTAATATATTTTATCATTTAAAACACAATTTAAATTGATTAAAATTGTTCAAAATTGAAAAATACACTGTTAAAAATCTGCTGCATTTTGTTGCAACGCACTCCTTTGCTTGTATAGAAAACGGTTACTTGGCCGTGAAATGAAGCTTTCTCATTGGTCGGAATAGAGATATTATATACAAGCGGTGGAGTGCGTTGCAACAAAATGCAGCAGATTTTTAACAGCGTATGACACGGTCAGTTCACCGTGCTATGGAGCATCCTCATTGATCAGAAGAGAGATATTCTCTAAAAGTAGTGGAGTGACGTTGCAGTAAATGCTGCAGATTTTTAACAGTGAAGTCAATTAAAATCAATTTTCAGATTCGTTAAAATCGTCTGCTTTTGGCGAGGAAATGCACTGCTCGCCAAATCCGCGTCGCTTTCAGCTTTTCGCGCCAATTATTCCAAACTATTTTATTTTTTTACATATCTAATAATGTAATTCCGCCGCTAATTTTCACTGATCCTTTATTACCTACATGAGTAGTTTAATTCGTATTTTTTTCAAAAAATTCTGAGTATGCCCCCAATGGAGACCTTCCTTGTTAGTATAATTAAAACGCTCCTCAAACAATGTTTCTCCCTATACCATTATGTAATGGAATAATTTTGAGTGGCCCTTTAAATTAATGACCGATATTCTTTGCACTGCAGATTGTACAGGACGCATACTTTAGTATATACATTATAGAATCATATCAATTTTATTATATTAGAAACAGTGTAACATCCATAAAATGTACTTTAAACTATATTTTTGAAAACATTTGGCGTAACGTAACTGAATATTTTGCATTATCCCTGTAATTTAACTATGCATCCGATTTTCATAAAATCTGAAATGAGTCGACAAAATTATACAACAATTATGTAATACAATAATATATTTTGAATTTTAAGAGATTCGATTGGGCAGTTTTTGCTTTGTTATAGGGGACCAGACGGTCAGATGGACGGACGAACTGAATGACAATTATAAATGCTACGTATTTTCATAATTCCGAATGCACCTAAAAATAAATTGCAGGACTTTTTTTCTCTCCTTTTATGCTTATAAATTAGAATAAGTATTTTTTGGAGAAGAACATTTTATCGAATGGCCTTATTGAACTGAACTTAGAAACTCTGAGTTTATGTTTGCTGAGACGCGAAGATAAATAAATAAGAAGCACTCTACAACTTAGTAAAAATAAATACGTAGTAGGAAAATCTTTGATCCTGGTGTAATGAAAGTGACGATTGCATAACTGAAAAGAGTGTCACTATATTTCCGTTAGTTGATTTTTAATCTGAAAATGTAAAATAGTAATGATTCTTTTAGGTGCATTCCTAATTATGTAAATATGTAGCTCCTATAATTGTCGTGCATCTGTCTGTCCGCATATAACAACGCAAAAACTACCCAATCCAATCGTTTGGATTTTAAAATATATAATTGTTGCATAAAGTTGTCGAGCCATTTCAAATTTTATGGAAATCGGATATGCAATTCAGTAACAGAGACAATAAAAAGTATTCCGTTGCAATACGGCCAGTGGGAAAAAATAGTTTCAAATGCATTTGGATGACGTTATACTCTTTCAAACATACTAAAATTGATATACATCTATGAAATATATACTAAACTACACAATTTGTGGAGCAAAGAATATTTGTTATTGATTTGCAGGGTTAGTACTTAAAAGTATTCCTTTACATAGTGATAGAGGGGGAACATTGTCTAGGATGATTTTAATTTCACTAAACTGTTTCACATTTTATGAAATTGATACATGATGCTGAGGTTAATACAAGTTATTTCCTGTATAATAAAAAGTAAGTAGTATTTACAGAGACACACAAAAGATTTCAAATTCTCTATTGTATGCAAAGTACCATATATGATTATACCAAGATCTGTATATTTTAAAAACTTCGTTATAGTATGGACGAATATCATTTGCTATTATAACATACCTTTTATGCTCCTCTATACAAAATCTAAGAGCACATTTAAAAGAAAACAAAAGGTATGTTTAAAATCAAGAGCTTAAACGTTCGTCTATTGCTCAACATTGCTGGTCTTCACAACATAGGTTCAACTTTTCTTCAGCCATCATTATCTATAAGCGTCCTTCTATTCTTGATCTTAATTAGTTTACCACATCATTAAAAATCATCACTGCTTAATCAATGACTTATCAAGTACACTTTATTTTCCAAGCACTTGGAACTCTTTAATTAATGTTTTTTTTTTCCTCCCTCAATTTTTATTTTGTTTGTTCTCCGGTAGATGTCTCTAATTATCCACCCATTTGTTCATGCATCTTTCTTCTCATTGGATGCTTTTCTTTTGGCGGGATCGTACCCGTAACGAATTTATAAGCCTGCGTTTCTCTGTCCTTTTTGTTCAGCTTTGCTTTTTCTATCTTGCTGAGTCTTGCACCGATGAAGAATCTCGATAGTAGATTCGAAATGGCTGTTTGCTATCTTTTCACGATTTATTTGTGCATTTCTAATCGTTGGTGTTCAATCATTATACATTTTTGCACAAAGCCATTTTTTGCTATTCTAAAATATTTAAGTACGTTTCCGTCTGCAAATATATGGATGCTGTATGTCCTGATTACTATATGCATGTATAAATATATGAGTGATTATCCATATTGAGCACTGAAACGTGTGAAAAATACATAAAAATAAAATCCTAGATGATTGCTATAACTTCATATTTAAACAATGCAATAATAAAAGAAATACAGTTCATTTTTGTGAAATTCTTAATAATTGTAGGTAGTTTATTTTGAGACTTGATAAGGTTGGATGATTAAAAACTGTATAAAAACTACTGAGAAATATTTATAAAATGCAAAACTATTAAACAGTAAATACATCTGTTTATAGCTTTCGATTCAAAATCTGAACACAATATTAAAATCTGTCTATTAAAAAAGTTATTGGCTTATGAAAATTCCTAGATTGATCAGTAATAAACTATCTTTTTGTATCATTTAAATGTTTAGTCCAAAAATAGATACATTCATTGTTCAGTTCATCATTCTTTCAGTTCATCCAATGTTTGCTGGAAATGACATTTTCGTAATTATTCATAAAACAAACTTGTTTCTTTTTTACTTCATGTTAAAAAATACGATTATATATAAAAAACATATTTTATCTAATGTTTACAATTTATTATCATTCTTTTGTTAGTGAAAAAAAAAACTTTCGTTTTAAAAAGTGAATCTTATGAAAATATAATGTTTACAAAGCTTACCATTTAACTGATCAATATTTTTGAAAAAAAACTTTCAAATAATGCCTCATTTTTTAAATCTTTTATAGAATTTGTAATCTTCTCCCATCGATTTTTTAAAACATAATTTTTGTAAATTGAATCAGTCAAAGGCTCATATTAAATAATATAAAAAATTTCAGTAAAAAATTACTGGTGAGAATAGTAAATCGTGATCGAAAAATGGTTGTACGAGCAAATCAGGGAGTCGATTAATCAGGGTTAGTACGGGTCCTGGAATTTCCTGACCAGAAATTCTTCGATATTAATAATTTATGTTAGAAATTATCGTCTTAAATAAGGTGAAATTTTGAATGTTTGAACTAGATTATTTTTTAATTTTAAAATACTCATATTTCACCCGGAAAAAAACAGTACCCTACAAACCCTATTAGAGCGGGCAGCGGCGACACAAATGACTACGTCATCGAGTTACGGGACGAAATCATGATGCAGGACAAGATTATTAGGTGTAGATTAAGGAATGACTGGTCTGCCTCGGAATTTCTTGATACGATATGTGTAACAGCGGGCGCCAACTCGCCATTTTGGTGTCACTATCACGTCATCCAATTACGAGATAAATTTGGTGCCAAATTAAAGGTAAAATGAAGTATTTTAAGAATATTTTGGCCTGCCTGCGCATATCTTGGTACAAACCCTCGGCAGACTGAAATTTATAAAAAAAAATGACGTTATAATGTAACAAGTCAAAGACTACGTCATCGAGTTACGGGATGAAATGATGATGTAGGACAAGATTATTAGGTGTAGATTAAGGAATGACTGGTCGGCCTTATTTTTGGTACGATATGAGTAACAGCGGGCACCAACTCGCCATTTTGACGTTGCTGTCACGTCATCGAGTGACGAGATGAAATTGGTGCCAAATTAAAGGTAAAATAAAGTATTTTAAGAATATTTTGGTCTGCCTGTACATATCCTGGTACAAAACCTCGGCATCCCTTTATTCGATGACGTAGTCATTGACTTGTTACATTATAACGCCATTTTTTTGTTATTAATTTCAATCTGCCGAGGGTTTGTACCAGGATATGCGCAGGCAGACCAAAATTATCTTAAAATACTTTATTTTACCTTTAATTTGGCGCACCAATTTCATCTCGTAACTTGATGACGTGATAGTGACGTTAAAATGACGCGTTGGCGCCCGCTGTTATTCATATCGTACCAAGATATGCCGAGGCAGACCAGTCATTCCTTAATCTACACGTAATAATCTAGTCGTACATCATGATTTCATCCCCTAACTCTAGGACGTAGTATTTGACTTGTTACATTATAACGTCATTTTTCTGTTATAAATTTCAATCTGCCGAGGGTTTGTACCAGAATATGCGCAGGCAGGCCAAAATATTCTTAAAATACTTTATTTTACCTTTGATTTGGCACCAATTTCATCTCGTAACTCGATGACGTTATAGTGATGCCAAAATGGCGAGTTGGCGCCCGCTGTTACTCATGTCGGTCCAAGAAATGACGAGGCAGACCAGTCATTCCTTAATCTACACCTGATTATCTTGTCCTACATCATGATTTCATCGCATAACTCGATGACGTAGTCATTCGTGTCGCCGCCGCCCGGTCTATATTTTATATACATTTTTTAGCAAACAAGTTTTTACGTACTGGTTATCCACATGATAATCGTATCACAGGGATCGAACGTATTGCGATTTTCCTTAGAGACATATACTAGGCAATATCAAATGTCAGTGTTTATCGGTTGACAGTTTAGTCTCCTTTTTAGGTGCGTTCGTAATTATGTAAATAATTAGCATCTATTGTTCTCGCTCAGTTCGTCCGTCTGTCCGTCTGTCTGTCCGTCTGACTGTCTGTCCGTCCGACTGTCTGTCCGCATATAACAACGCAAAAACTACGCAACCGAATCGTTTGAAATTTAAAATACATAATTATTACATAATTTTGTCGATTCATTTCAAATGTTATGAAAATCGGATGCATAGATCATTTACAGGGGCAATCAAAAAGATTCCATTACATTACGGTCAATGAGGAAAGAAGTTTCAAATGCATTTTAATCGTTTGAAATTTAAAATACATAATTATTACATAATTTTGTCGAGTCATTTCAAATTTTATCAAAATCGGATGCATAGTTCAATTACAAGGTCACACAAAGGGACAATCAAAAGGATTCCGTTACATTACGGTCAATGGGGAAAAATGTTTCAAATGCATTTTAATGGTGTTACACTCATTCGAACATAATAATATTGATATGAATCTATAAAGTACATACTATAATATACATTTTGTATAATCTGTGGTACAAAGAACCTTTGTTATTGATTTACAAGGCCACACAAAAGTATCCCATTAGATAACGTTATAGAAAGAACATTGTTCGGTGCACATTTTAATTGTAATTAACTATTTACAATGTTATGGGATTGATATATGAGAGTGATATTTTTAAAACTTCGTTATCGTACGAACGCACCTCATTTGCTACGCTTTACGTGCAATTTCCAACTTGTTTATCCAGAAATCGTTTAAATATTTAATCCAAGACTAGACACATTCTTTGTTCGTTTTTTCAGTTCATTCGAAATTTGCTGGAAAGAACATTTTCTTACGTATCGATAAAGAAAAGGTGTTTCTTTTATCGTCTACATTAGAAGATGAGATTACTTAGACACATATTTTATCTAATACCTTTAATTAATTGACATTCTTTTGTTAATGAAAAAATAGCTTCCTTTTCAAAAAGTAAATCTTATGAAAATATAATATTTTTAAAGTTTATCATATATTTTTAAATAAACAATTTTTCACCTACCTGTGATATATTATATAACAATTTTTTCACGTGTACTGAATGTATTGGTTTTTTTTTAAAAAGAAATATGTTAACCAATATCAAATATTAGCATTAATGGGCTATCGGTTTAATCTGTTTTTTATCTAGAAATTCAAAAAAAAAAAAAAAAAAAAAAAAAAAAAAAAAAAAAAAAAAAGAGCTAAATGACCATTGCAATGAATGATAAACATTTTAAAATCTATACATATAATAAAACAGTAGGACCCGGTGTGTCTGTACATTGAAGATAATTGACAAAAATGTAGTCAGGGCGATAAAAGAAAACCAATGAAACACAAAAAAAAATTTTTTGAATTTTTTGTCTGTCTGTCTGTCTGTCTGTTTGTTCGAGGTTATCTTCGTAACTACTGAATGGATTTTTATGCGGTTTTCACTAATGAGAAATGCACACTCCCGGGCAGTGTATAGGCTTTGTTTCATCAAAATCGGACAACAGACAAAAAAGTAACAAAAAGAAACAAAAGAAACTATTAGGTGCGCTGCTCACGTTTTTTAGTACATAACGTTTTTTAGTACATATAAAATCCAATAGATGTCACTGTGCGATTTTAAAACGCGCTATCGTTATGTTTTCGCCAGTCTACTTAAGTATGAGAAAGTTTCAAGCTGGCTGTCGTTCCATGTGGTTTAGTCGGTAGAACGTCAGTGCGCCATACTGATTGTGTTCGATTCCCAGCATGGAATTTTTTTTCACTATGTTGGCATTAACGCCTATAAGCAATTAAAAGAATTTGAAATATTGTATTCAAGGCGAATTTTCTCTCTGGGAAAATTTCCTTGCATTAATATGTCAGTGTAATTTTTTTTTTTCGATTTAATTTTTTTTTTCGAAACTTTGTTTTTCTTAAAAAATTACAGTAAATATTTGATATTTCCCAACGTTTTTTGAATGATCGACTTGCTTTTTTTTTTTTTAATGTATGTCTGAACCTTATCTAACTACTTCTTCAAGATTTCTTTAGATAAACCGACCAGCGTAGCGGGCGAAGGCCGCTAGTATTATATATGTACAGTCCTTGGAATGTTTGCATAATAATGAAGCCAAATTGATAGCAAGAAAATGGTAACAGTGTTAGAAATTAGCAACCGAGGTGGTAAAAGTGTTAGATTCATAATTATTTTTCTGGTTTAAATTTTATTATTTCTATTTGAAAAAAATTTACCTGGATGATAACTGACTTAACGGGGACTGAACGCATTGTATTTTTCTATTAAGAATATACAACCCAATATCTAATATTGGCTCAATATATGTTGTGGGTTTAATCTCCTCTTTTTTCAGAAATTCCAAAGAATACTAAAAATGTCATTGCAAGGAATGTTAAAAATTTCCTAACCTAGTATATATACAGTCACACTGGAATTTTTGTATAAAAAGGAGGTAAGACTGGCTACCTAAAATTGACAACAGTGATACAAATTGGCAAAAAAGTTGCTAAAAAATTTATGTTCATGATTGTTTTTCGCATGGTGATTTCATCTTTATTGTTTCTGTTTGAAAAATAACTTATGTGGACATAACTTTTGTTGGATTCTAAATAAAATTTGTTAATCAACCTACTCAGAGCTGTAAGCGCTGCACTACAAATGGCTGCTTTCTACCACTATTTTTTTTTTAGCATTCCTCACTTTAGTTAATGATAGAATTTTTGAGTTTTATTAACATGATGAATACTTTTAATATTTAGTGGCGGCAATCAGTCATTTTTGGCGGAACGCTTTCATCCCTGAACCTATTTAGCCTAGTTTTTTCACAAAAATAACTAGATGATATAATTAACGATCTGATAATAAACTATACAGCATATTTTGACTTTTAAAATTAATTGCAGTATTGGCCATAGATTTTTATAGGAGGGCACATAAAACATTTAAAATATACCAATCATTATAAAATGCAGAAAAGATTTTCAAGTGGAACAAAGAAAAAATCTTTAATCCTTATGTCCCAAATTTTTAATTCATGAAAATTTTATATTTTAAAACATTTTTCGTGAACTTTTGAAATTGGAAATTTTACACAAACATTTAATACATTTAAGAAGGAGTTTGCCAACAAAAAAATAATTAATTAAATTTGTATTTATAGGGATTTTGTGTAATACTTATACAGGGTTCGCACACTCCTTATATTTTGTAAGGACTCTGGCACCACTATTAAAGATAAGAAAATGTACATTTACTTTATAAGATATAGAATTCGCAACCACCTCCTCGATTCGCAATTTTCGCGACATTTTTCTGCAGTCATTTTTCTGCACATTGAAAATACTGTAAAAATTTAGTGGTAGAGTTGTGCGAACCCTGTTATAATCCCTCCCAAAATTTTATTTAAACCCGCGGCGGTTTCATAGATATACCATTTAATTTTAATTCCCAAACGCCACATCGACACCGGAATATTGTTTTAAAAAAGTTACGGTTTACTGAATGAGTGAAATATAGGTTTTTCAAATTTAAAAATAAAGGTGCTTTCAAATTCCGGTGTCAGTCATTAATTTCAACACTTAAGCAATGAATTTGCCCTGCGCCGCAAAGAGTTAGAATACATAAAAGACGTTTCCCGTACGACTTAAGGATAAAACAGGGTAGGGGTTAATAAAACTGCATCAACACTAGAACGCTCAGAAGGAGTCGATTCGACTCCAATCATGTGATTAAATTTCAATTCGAATTATTCATGAAATTTTTCATGAATTTTTTCGTGAAATAATTTAAGATTATTCCACGTAAATTAATGTAAATAAATCAATTGAATAATTTTAAATAAAAAAATGTGGTGAGAAAAATTATTATCAAACTTGAGTAAAATTTCCCGGCAGCTAATATCCAAGCACTCAAGGCCACTGCACCTTGGCGAATAACGGAAGGTGCCTGCGAGAAGCAGAGGAGCAATTTTGTAAGCTTTGCGCTCTTTGACATTGGCATTAGCGATCGTGATTTTTAATTCGTATTGATTCAAATGTTATTCTGTTTCCAGTATCATTTTTAGATTGTTTATATAAATATTTAGTGTTAAAAAAGTTATCACTTTTATAAGAAGGATTAAGCAACCATTCAGATTTATGGAAATTTTCAAATAGTTCGCCTCAATATATTAAATTATTTATATCATTCCCATACATCTGAAATATATATCTTTTTAAAAGGAAAGAGGTCATTAAAAATCCGTTAATTTTAATTATTTCTTTAATAAATTATCTAGATTTTCCTTAAGTCAGTCAGACTATGTAAAAGGCAAATTGAGAATATTAAATCGAAATATTATCTTCATTAAAAACACCCTGCTTCAAAAATAAATAAATAAATATAAAGAAATGGTCCAGCTTTGATTTATAGATGATCTCCTACGCAAATTTTATATTTATTAAGCAGACTTTATTTTCAATTTTGTTTAGCTCTAACAACTTTCTTCTATTTTAATTTGTTGCAAAGTTAGTAGGGGTTGTTTACTTTTTTTTCTGCAATTGTACATATATCATCGCGCATATAATATCATTCTATGAGAAAAGTTCTATTACACGAATAGAATTAAAAAAAAATCTGATCTAATATTCTCTGTGTGTGAAATCTTATTAAAAAAAGGATGAAAATAATGAATTAAGGCCTTAATCTTAACTTTTATGTAAATAATTTAATTAACATTAAATTATTCCACAAAAAAAGAAGAAGAAGAAAATTGAATTTAGTGAAATTGAAATAGCTTTTCTTATTTCTTTACTTGCGTTTATTTTCCAATAAAAAATAAAATTTTCTTGAGCATGACAAATTTGTTTGAAAGCTGTATCCCAAAGTATTTTTGAATTATTAATTTTTTGTAGTTTTTAATACTTTTATGTCATCGTGGCAATAGAAGTATTCAATTTCTGTTGAAAGAAAAGAGAAATATTAATTTACTTTTTTGTTGACAAAAGAGAGAGAGAGAGAGAGAGAGAGAGAGAGAAAGTTTCATTTTTATGATGATCAAAACAGTGCTTACATAATAACAGAGTCATATATTACATACGCCACAAATTAAACATCAATATTGTTGGACCAATCTGAAAAAAATAAAATAAAATGCGGACATCACAACGATTCAGTTATACCTCAGATTGATCTATTCTCGATCGAAAACAATTATTTTCCAAATGATTAATAGATAAATAAATAAAATAATCAATAAATTTCTCTTAAAAATCCAACATGTAAATTGCACTTGCAATCTTTCCATATTAGGATGGTAAATACATCCTACATCAAAACAAAACTCTACTGCATGCTTGTTAAAGATAAAGAACTATAATTAATGATAAAATTTCTAAACCTAAACTTATATTTAAATGAATTTACTCGAAATTAAAAATAAGGAAGGAAAAATATATTACTAAAAAGATATAAAAACAATTTTTTACCAGACATAAAAAAAGGGACAATGTAACGAGTGACTACTGCTGTAAGTATTTATGCATAGTAATACATCCCATGCATTTACATCTCAATTAATATTGCACTGTGGCACTGATATATTTATCAACAGTTTTTTCTAGAATAATTATTCTTCTACCTAAGTTTACAATACTTTCTTACAATTCTTCCTATTTCTATACTATAGAAAAAAATAATAAAATAAAAAACTTTAAATGTCTACATGAGATAGGTGTAGAGCTTAAGCATTAAATTGTGATATATTTATTAGTGTTTTTGAACTATGTTGATGAAAACACTGTGAATATTGCACTGTGGCACTGATATATTTATCAACAGTTTTTTCTAGAATAATTATTCCTCTACCTAAGTTTACAATACTTTCTTACAATTCGTCCTATTTCTATACTATAGAAAAAAATTAATAAAATAAAAATTTTTAAATGTCTACATGAGATAGGTGTAGAGCTTAAGCATTAAATTGTGATATATTTATTAGTGTTTTTGAACTATGTTGATGAAAACACTGTGAATAAATTATGCTAATGTTAACTCACTGAATCACAATCACAATTCATACATTCTTTCAAACTTTCGCTCAGACACAATGTAAAATGTATTCAATGTTTTATTATTATTGTTGTGTTCTATTATACTGGGAACTCGTAAAACATTTATCACGATAAGACACATTGATGAATTTCAATTAAAAATATCGTTTCAAAAATTGCCATCTATTAATTTTGTTAATAATTCATAATTTCATAAATATATTATTATTAGTAAGTCATAATTTTTAGTATTGTAAGGGGCTAAAAATAAGGTCTCTTTTTAAGTTTTAATTTCATGATTAAAGGCAAGCCCTAAAAAGGAAAGGTCAATTTTAATTAATTTCGTTATTAGTAAAATTAATGTTATTTAATTAATATTATTAATTAATATTTTTTTAATAATTAATTTAGTATTTTTAAATTTACATTTTATGAAATTATTTATTATATGTTCATTTAAATTGCTTCAACATATCATCAAACACCGAGCATATTAATAAATTAACGTCAGTAAAAATCAATTTTCGGTGAAACTTTTAAATTATGTGGTTGCTCACAAAAAGTTTGACTATAGTGAGAAAAAAAATCATAAGAAATGAGTATCTGAAACTCAACATTTTACGCTTCATTTTTTTTTTTTTTTTTTTTTTTTTTTTTTTTTTTTTTTTTTTTTTTTAATCATGCATCAATAAATTATTTTTTGTAATTAATACCAGAACTTTGAACTGATTTGAGAAAACTGAATACATACAAGAATCTGAATAATATTAAATTATTATAGATTATAGATGCAGCATAGTTAACCCTTTAACGATCAAAGCATTTTCATTGCTAAGTTGTCGAAATAAATGAATGACACCGGTAATTAAGAACAAATATATTTCTAAATAAGAAACCGTGATTTTTCACATACATAATAAAAGGGATATTTTTAGAAAAAAAATACCGGTGTCAGTGTTGTATATCGAAATAAAAGATTTGTGGTTTCGTGGCGAAACCAATGAACATTAAAGGGTTAAATAAGGTCAAAAAGTCATTTGATTATTTGGTATGAAGTCATTTTACTTTCATGATAATAAAAATACCACTGTCAATATCAAAATTTTAATAAGCTATCTTACATTGAAACTGTACTATGTATCCATTCATAATAATAAACCTCTCTGTTTTCCGGCGTTCTAGTGTTAAATGAAGTAAATTTTACAGTACAATTTTACTGGTTGAAATGAGCAAGGACTTTTAATCCTTATAGAGACACATATATGTGTCTCTTGTCCCCAATGATTAAAAAGTCTTGACAGTGATACTAGTAATAAAGAAAAGTAAAATTGATATTATTTAATTACAATCTTTTCGTAATTTAATTTTAAGTGAAATAATTTGAAAAAAATAGCGCAAAAAGAATAACATTCGTGAAAAAGATGTTGGTTCTGAACGTGTTAAACCTTTAAAGGGCGGTGGTTTATTTTGGGACCACCTAATTTATATTCCTAAATGCCGCATATGCACCAGAATATAGGAATGAATAATTTACTTTCGTTATACGTGTATCTTCAATGCCACATACGCACCAGAATATTGGAATAGAAATTTTCCTTTCATTAGATATGTGATCAAAGGTTTTTGCTTATTTTGAAGTGAATTTGTTTTTAAATTCTGGTATCAATCACGCACTTCTGCATTTTATGAATAAAAGTAGCTCTCCCCTGAAAGGTTTTAAGCCAGAGAATGTTTTTTTTTTTTTCTAATATGAGCTAACTGACCATCTAACATGTTCATTTAGTTAAGTTGATTGCTTGAGACTAATTAAATAAGAGTTGGTGTTTTTAAATTTTTATATTTAATAAATTTCTTTATACTTTTTCCGGGATAAATTTTTAATATTATTTAACATGTACTTATTATTAACCCTTTGCTCCCCAGTGGTTTAGGTCTTAAACCACCGATCTTTAATTCGTATATTTCAGTTCCCACCAGAAAATTAAAACAACAATATTTGCTTTAATCAATAACAGAACATTCCATATTTAAATAAAACGAAATTAGCCATTGAATTTTTCTGGTGTGAAATGAACTACATAATTTCTAGAACGTGTTCTGGCATGGGAAGTAAAGGGTTAAATTATTTGTTCACTGAATTCTACGTACCTTATTTATATTTATCTTTATAAAATCCAATAATCTCCAACTTCAGTTTAAATAAATGTTTTGGCATTTAAAGTAGAAAAAACTGGTTTTTATTGTTACCTAATGTATTTTAAATTTTAGCTGTAATGCTGTCAACAATTTTTTTAAACTAAGATAGCGTTATTCAAATTATAGTTTTGAAATTTTAGTATTCGCTTCAATTTACTCATATTAAATAAATCATTAAATAACAGAAATGTTTCTATTTTAAAAATATTATAGCAATCTAGTAATTTGAATTTTTTTAAAGGTATGGGCTCACAATATTGATTTGAGATTGTAATAACTTTTTAATTTATTTTCACACTGCATAATTAAAAATGTCAAGTTGGCTGAGCTTGAAAAAAAAAGGATAGTCATATAGAAAAAAGGAAAACACAGTCGAACCTGGTTAACCCTTTCTGGAACAGAGTAAATCTGTTTCAAATAATTAACTTCCACCAGAATTTATAAACGAATTTTTAAATAGGAGCTTGCATTTTTCCCGGTATGTTACGAAAGGAAAATTTTATTTAAATATTCTTGGTGTCAGTAAAATTAATGTTTTGTGTCTTTTTTCAGGGACGTTGCGCCGGAAATAATAAGCGATTCCGCATAGCCCTTTATGTCGCAAGTTCTGAAATTATGTAAATTGCACCCGCTAAAGAATTTTTCGCGACTTTTTGAAATTACATTAGAAGATTTACACAATCATTTAATAAATTTCCGAAGGATTTGGCCGATTAAAATTAATTAGTTAAATTTCAGTTTATGGAGATTTTTTGCAATATTTACAACTTCACTCATTTTTTTTCTAATTGTAATACTCTACGGCATTAAGAAATGTACCAATTTAATAGTTTTACAATCGAAATACAGGAATAATTTCAAATTGAAACTTTTCACCCAGATTCTTTCAACGTTAAGAAAGCTGAACAGATACAATTGAAAAAGTAATCATCTTTTTAAAAAATACTTTTGCTTTGTGCAAATAATAATGCTTCTAGAGCAATATAAAATGAAATATCTATAATTTTTAAACCATATTACTTCTTATCGATGTATTAAATTAATTTTATCATAAGTTATACTGAATGAATTTTATCACAAGTTGTATAATTGAACTTAAAAGAACTGTCGAGTCATAAAGTATAACAGCGCGAATTATTTCAGATTACCTGAATTTAGACTACATGTCTATTGTAAAATTATCATGTTCTACCAGTTTGGGTTCGGTTTACTATAACAGTAACATGTCATTTTATTGAATTATTGTTTGTTATTATTATTATTATTAATTGTGTAACCAGTTACTTTTGTTACTATCCATATTCGTAGTTACAATAGTGTGTGTCTATGCATTCCTATTATGACTCCATTTATAGTTCAAAAAGAATTTTAAAATAATAATAATAAAAGTCTGTATAATTCTCTATGAGCGGATGGTGATTCTTTTTTTAAGCATATATTTCACTCTTAAAATTTAAAATATGACTAACCTTTCTGAACGTATCGTGTTTGATGAAATGTAAAAAAATATTAGAAATAGTAAAAATATTAGAATATATAAAATTTATTTAATTACTACCTTTTCCTAATAGAATGTTAAGTGAAATAATTTAAAAAAAATAGCTCAAAACAACAAAAATTCATGAAAAAGATGCTGTTTCTGAAAGTGTTAACTCATTGAAGGGCGGTGGTTAATTTTTGAATCACCTTATTTATATTCCAAATGCCTCATATGCACCGGAATATCGGAATGGAAATTTTTCTTATACAACAAATAAGGAAATTTTTACTGTAACAAATAAGCAAATTTCCTTATACAGCAAATAAGCAAAAGCTTTTACTTATTTTGAAGTAAATTTGATTTTAAAACCTGGTGTCGATCAGTCATTTCTTCATTTTATTAACCCTTTCCGGCACACTGTGCCCGGTCTGGCATACCGAATTTTGATTCCAAACTTGCAAACGGCACCAATAATATTTTACTTAAATTTTGCTTATACAATAAAAACTTAAATTATGTATTTCGAAATATCTAAAAAATTCGTTTGTGAATTCCGGTGTCAGTCGATAATTTCTCCTTTTACTAACAATTTATGCCCGTGCCGGAAAGAGTTAATACATGTACCTATCCCCTGAAAGTTTTAACCCCTCCTTGCGCAGTGCCCCTAATTTTAATTCCAAACTTGCAGCGGCACCAGTAATATTTTAATATAACTTTGCTTTTACAATGAAAGCTTAAATTGAGGAATTCGTAATATCTAGACAAGTCCTTTAGAAATTCCGGTGTCAATCGACAATTACTCATTTTACTAATAGAATTTGCTTTCGCCGGAAAGGGTTAAAGCCTGTAAATTACGCGCATCTAATTTTTTAATATGACCTAACTGATCGTCTTACAGGCTCAGTTAGTAAACTTGATTATTTAGAAACAAGCTGAAGCAGACAATAAATGCTAGATTTTAATTTATTTAATAAATTATTTTGTTATATTTTTCCGGGATAAATGTTTAATATTAAAAACAATGTACTTGCTATTAAATTATTCGTTCACTGAATTCTATGGATCATTTTATTGTTTAAAAAATCCAATAATCTCCAAATTCAGTTTAAATAAAGGTTTTGTAATTTAAAGTAGGAAAAAAACTGATTTGCATTCCTATCTAATGCATTTTAATTTTAACTAGTATTGTAGTCAACATTTTCTTGAAACTAAGGTATTCGTCTTATTTTAATCATATTAAATAATTTTTTAAACAAAACTAATGTTTCTATTTAAAAAATATTCTAATAATCAAATAAACAGATTTTAAAAATAAAATACAGATTGACAGTATTGATTTATATAAGTAATAAATCTTTACTCTATATTCATATTGCACAATTAAAATTGCTAATTTAATTACCAGCTTGAAAAAGACAGTAGTATCAGAGCCTGATTACTAACGGGGCACTCTCTCACCAGAAAAAATTTATAGAAATTTTCGTCTTCTTTAAACGCCCTTTTCATACAAGATTACTGTCATGAATAAGGAAAAATTCTTTATTTCTTTTTCCTGGTGGGAGAGTGCCCCGTTAGTAATCAGGCCCTGAGTAGTATAGAAAAAAAGGATAATACAATCAAATTTCATTTGGATACTCACGGTTAAATTGCGATTCTGCGTACAACTTTATATCCCAAATTATAAAATCGTGAAAATTTAATCTGCGAAGGCAATTTTCACGACTTTTTGAAACTACCTAAGAAGATTTACGGAATCATTTAAAAAAATTTAGAAGCATTGTGACATCTAAAATTAATTATTTAAATTTGTATTTATTGCGATTTTGTGCAATGTTTATAACTTCACTCAAATCCTTTTTTTTTTTTTTTTTTTTTTTTTTTTTTCAAAATCTTTTTTTAGTATTGAATATCATTAAGAAATGAACAACTATAATGTTCTTACAATCGAAATAACGAACCTTATTCTTCCTTTTGGTTCAACTTCAAAAAATAGTCTGCTTGGATATACCGTTAATAATTGTGCCATTGAAAAGTTTTTCGGTTACAAAATCTTTTCCGATAATCGCCGATATTTCTTCTTTATATGCAGTTTTAGGTTTTTCAGAGACAGGTATAAGTTATACGTAAATACTTTTCTCTACTTTAAAGCAATAGTATGAACATTTTTCTTTTTATTCATAAAAAAATAAATTTTAAAGTTTCATTATTAAGTTATGGATTTCAACTACTAATATATAAGAATTCACCGAAAATAATTTATACAGAATAAATCTTCTGTCCAATCTGAACTGATACTTTTTGCCCAGTTTTTCAACGTCAAGAAAAGTGAACAGATGCAAATAAAAAGAAATCTTTCTAAAAATATTTTTGTATTGTTAAACTGATAATGATTTTGGAACAACATTGAGTAAAATACCTATACATTTTACTAAACTATATTACTGCTTATCGATGTATTAACCCTTTAACGATCAAAGCATTTTCATTACTAAGATGTCGAAATAAATGTATGACACCGGTAATTAAGAAAAAATATATTTCTAAGTAAGAAAACGTGATTTTTCATGTACAAAATAAAAGAGATATTTCTAGATAAAAATACCGGTGTCAGTGTTGCATATCGGAATAAAAATTTTGTGGTTTCCTGGCGAAACCATTGAACGTTAAAGGGTTAAATGAATTTATAGCAAGTTATTCAAATGGTACTTGAAAGAACCGTCGCGGCTTAACATCATCGCGCAAGGGGCCTTTTACAAAACTTTTAATGAGTTGTCACCGGTTTTTAAAAATAGAAATTTGTGTCTTATTAAATTCCGAAAAAGCTCTGATTGTATAAGGCAAATTTTGCAGTATAATTTTACTGGTGGGATAAACAAGAATGATTAACCTTTGGGACCGTTCAAGTATTACGTAAGCACTAAAGGGGGAGGGGAGGGTCCAGAGTCTGCTTATTTTTTCTGACAAGGGCGAGGAGGGGGTCACGACAATTCTTACGTAAGCATTACCAGTAGTATTAATAATGTAAATGATTGGTAACTTTTTATAAATCAAGAAGTATTGATGTATAAACTGTCATAAAATCTTACGTAAGCAAAAGGGGGGGGGGTCTAGCATTTGCTTATATTTTCTTACAAAGGGGGGGAGAGGGTACAAAATGACTAAAAATATGTTTACGTAATACTTGAACGGTCCCTTTACAGAGGCGACGTTTGCAATCTGCAAACGGTTAATTTTACGGTTCAATTTGCGAACTGGTACCAGTAAAATTTTAATACAATTTCGATCTTATAATGTACGCGAATAACAGCTCTTGATTATTTTCAAATAAATCTGTTCTTTAATTGGGTATGAATCAACTTTTTGATTATTTTTGGAGCAGAAATTCCTTGCCCCTGAAAGGGTTAGGCCTTTTTCGGAATGTACACTTGTCACTTGTCCCTAAGGGGTTAAAGCGTGTATTATTTCCGATCTCTTGTATATAGACTATAAGTCTAATGAAAAAATATGTTTTACCCGTTGAAGGTCTAATGTATATGCGTACAGTACAAGTGTTTTCTTTGAATATTGTGTTGTCTAAAGAATTTCCAAATTACAGTAATTTCGGGTGTATAAGCCGCGGATCAAACAATTCTTTTTCGACCCAGAATTAAAAAAAAATTAATGTTACTACTTAGATCGCCGTAAGTATTTGTGTTCAATCACTAAATAAGATTTCTGGGTCCAAAAAGAATTGTTTGATCCGCGGCTTATACACCCGAAATTACGGTACTTTTGCTACTATCGACATGATGTAACAATAGTATGTATGCATTTCTTATTTTGACTCTATTTATACTTCGACACTTAATAATAATAATACCGTAAATACTCATGTATATATGTAGTATGTGAATATGTCCCAAACTTTTTACTTAAATTTTGAAGAAAATTAATCAAAAGATGTTACTAACCAATGTGAAAAGGTAGTAAGTAAGCAAAAACAATTCAGTAAAAAAACATTTATGTTATAAAATATTGTTTTTTGTATACTTTACATATTTTTTTATCAAACATATACATAAAGATCCAAATTTTTGTAGTTTTCGAATTTTTTTTTATTATTTCTTCGTGTATAAGTCGACTTCCCCCCCCCCAGATTTCCTTGCCGAAAATTGTCAGAAATTCCTCGACTCAAACACGTGTATATACGGTAATACCCTCATAGCATGCATGGTCTCAGTGACGTCACTGTGATGCACTGTGGTCACATCACATATGTGGCCAAAATGCCACCACTCAGTGACGTCACATTGTAAGTGAGATTTGACTTTTTTAAAAATCTTTGGAAAATTACAAAAATTCTTCAAAGCATGTTATTTACTTTAAAAACACTTTTATCACAACATCGCGTTTGTCACAGTTTCGTAACGAAGTTAATGTCAAAGTAGTCACAAATGACACATTTTTCACAAATTTGTCACACCGTGACTTCACAAAGTGGTCACAATGTGATGTCACAAACGAGCTCTAAAACGGCTTCACATCTTAGTCACTGTGACTTCACATCGACGTCACGTGACGTCACATCGATAATCGATGGTCACAAAGTCACAGTGTGACTTCACAACGACGTCGCAGTGACGTCACCATGCCTTACGGGACAACATGTTTTTTATAATATGGTGATATAACATGTCGAATTCAGATTTTTATTTTTAATATTTTTTTTTTTTAAGTTTGCCTTAATACTTTTTGAACATACTTCAAAATTTCGGAATGGTATGATAAATAATAAAGGAGATATACTTAATTTCATTAGGCCTTCTCGTTCTGCGTCGCTTTAAATGCCAATATTTAAACTCATTTTTATCACTTGGCAATTTTTTATATTTTAATTTAATGAAAATGTTAAGGCTTCTACAAAAATTAAGCAAAGTATCTAAAAAAAACTTTAGACCCTGTGTGTGATAACTAAGTATCGGGTTTTGATCGAAATTTTGATTTAGTAACTTAAAAAAAGAAAAATATGAACTTAAAAAATGCGTTTTTTGCGACTTTTTTTTTCATATATATTCACTATTTTTTTCTGCTGATCTAAGGGATTAATCAAAAATCCGATATTTAGATTATTAGAAAAAAAAAACACTGAGTAAAAGATGAAAAAAATCTATTTCCAAAATAAAACGTGATAAAGTAAAAAAGTTTTCAAATTGTTAATTTTTGTAAGTTATTTCTCCATTGAGAATACTAGTGGATCGAAACAGCAATAGCTCCCTACGAAGACTATCACAACGTATGCGCTATCCCGATTTCGTTCAGAAGTTCGGTTGGCTAACTTTTAGCGAGCTATTTAGATAAAGCAACCTTTGAATTTCTGGACATAAGAACATTTCAGGAAGATTTTGAAGGTGAGCTCACTGGCCGGAAGGTTAGAGCACTGAGCTTGGAAATCAACCGTTGCGGGTTTGAATCTTTCGCGCACAAAAGTCAGTTGATGGCTTCTTTTTATTTTTATAGGTTGCTTTTTATTAATAAATAAGACATTTTTATTAAAGATAAATTTTAATTTAATTCTAAATTCCTTTTAATATTCTAAATATCGTTACAAAGTGATTTAAATATATATTAAGCAAATGAAAAAAAAGCATACTGCGAAAATGTCCGTATACGTATAAAAATAATTTCTTAATGTTTCTCCTTTTTTTTTTTTTTTTTTTTTTTTTTTTTTTGAAAATTTTACAAGTGAGTAAAAAAATTATGCATAAATCGAAAAATCTGGAACTAAAAAAATTCTTCATAAATCGAAAAATCGGGAGCTAAAAAATACTGAATATATCGAAAAATCCGGAACTAAAAATTTTGGATAAATCGAAAAATCCGGAGCTAAAAATTTTGAATAAATCGAAAAATCCGGAGCAAAAAATGTTGTAGAAATCGAAAAATCCGGAGCTAAAAATTTGAAATGTTTAGAGCAAAAAATGTTGTATAAATGGAAAAATCCAGAGCTAAAAAAATCTGCCTAGATTGAAAAGTATGGAATTAAAAATTTTTAATTAATCGAAAAATCAAGATCTAAAATTTTTCAATAAATCGAAAAATCCAGATGTAAAAATATTGTATAAATGGAAAAATCCGGAGCTAAAAATGTTATATAAATGGAAAAATCCGAAGCTTTAAATGTTGTATAAATCGACACTCGATTCGCCTGTGTACTTGGCAATTCTGTTTGAAGCTGTACTGCCAATCCTGATTACCACTTTAGCACTAGCTGAGAATGCGCAGTAAATCTCCATAGAGAGCTATTGCTGTTTCGATCCGCCTGTATTGAGAATTAAGCACTTTTTAGCTCACAGGCTATCATAGCCTGAGAGCTTATGTGCCCGCCCGTTCTGTATGTATGTTCGTATGTTCGTGCGTAACGCGATAACTCATGATAAAAATATTGGATCCACTTGAAATTTTATATATAGTTATATTCTGATAAGGCGCTTCCCTGATTAGTTTTTGGAGTTCATTCGATATGTATAAGAGGGGGAACGGGGGGCTTATGCCCCTCCCCTTAATTGATAGAAACGGGATTTTCATGCAGAATTAACAGTTTTCGTTCAAAATTTAGATATAGGATCATTCTGATGAGGCGATTCCGTGACTGTTATTAGATGTTCATTGAATAAGTATAAACAGGGGGAACGAGGGGCTCATGCCCCCCCCTTAATTGATATAAACGGGATTTTCATACAGAATTAACAGTTTTCGTTCAAAATTTAGATATAGGATCATTCTGATGAGGCGAGTCCGTGGCTGTTATTAGGTGTTCATTTAATAAGTATAAACAGGGGGAACGGGGGCTCTAATGCCCCTCCCCTTAACTTGTATAAATGCATTTCTCAAGCAAAATTGTCAAATTTCGTTCAAATCTCTGAATAGTTTTGGAAGTTTAATGGTTAAGTATAAAAGAGGGGAATAACTCCTCTTAAATTATATAAATGCTAAATGGGTTTTTATTAAGAATTATCCGATTTGCTCTGAATTTTGGATACAGATTTTTATATGATAAAGCATGTCCTTGATAATTTAGGAGGTTCAATGATTAAGTATAAAAAAGGAGAAAGGGGAGAGCTGTTTCCCCTTCTTAATGTTTTTTTCGAACGGAATTAACAAAAATACAAGGCTGTAATGTACAATTAGTATGCGTAGCCTGTGAGCTCAATGCCATCAGTTTAACTGGGCAATATTCTTTTTATTATAATCTATTGAAACAAGAACCTAAATATGTAATACTGGTTATAGATGGATTTTTTTTTTTTTTTTTTTTTTTTTTGTACCAAAGCTCTTTAAAGCCAGAAAATAAGTACATTGTTTACTACAATTGCCTAACTGAACCTCTACAAGGCTCAATTAAATATGCCCTTCACGATTTCATTTTCGCGGTATTTTTTACTAATTTCCATGAAGCATCAAGATAATAATTTGAATTAATAGTAGTGAGATTTTTACAGTTCCGGTTAATCCGCATAATCTGGATAATCCGATTCTGGTAAATCGAGAGTCCACTAGATTTAAAATCTCGCCGCAAATAAACATTCAATAATTTATTCTTATTTTTAAAATGTACAAAAATTATCAAGAAAAATCAATCAGGTATAAATTTCATGCATATATAACTCATTATTTAAGCATTGAATTTTTTTTTTTTTTTTAATCCACAAAAAAACTTTGACTGTGCTTGATAATATTAAGTAGCAGAAAAAGTAATTATGTTTTAAATCTCAACGCAAGTAATAATTTTTGAAATTTTTGATTTTCGTTTATGAAAATATATACAATTTAAAACAAAAATTTTGGATTTATTTTCCATTTTTATTTGTAAAACTGCAAAAAAATCACGCGAAAACAAGGAATCCTGAAAAAAAATCAGACAAAGTAATCAGTGATAAACTAAATGCAATTATGCATCTTAATTTATAAAGTGAAAAATTTTAAAGTATTCACGATTACATTCTAAATGTATAGTCGTAGAGAAAAAAAAAGTAAAGACTCCCTACTAACTCCTCAACAAATTGTCGTAGAAGAAAGTTATCGTTACCAAACGATATCAAATAAAGTGTACTTTTAACCCTTTAACGATCAAAGCATTTTCATTGCTAAGATGTCGAAATAAATGAATGACACCGATAATTAAGAAAAAATATGTTTCTAAATAAGAAAACGTGATTTTTCACATACATAATAAAAGGGATATTTCTAGATAAAAATACCGGTGTCAGTGTTGCATAACGGAATTAAAATTTTAGTGGTTTCGTGGCGAAACCAATCAACGTTAAAGGGTTAAATAATTATGTGAGAATTGCTTGCATATAAAAATGCTACATTTATTTAAAATATTTTACGGATTTCATTAGTTGATATGTATGTTCTGTTCAAAATAAGACTCTGAAATAATGTTTGGGTGTATCCGCGAGCTAAATATTTCCTAAAATACCGAATCTTTTCCATATGTAAGACAACAAGAGGCAGTTAAATGTTTCCTACGACTATTTTATTTCAATTTTTTATATTTTAGTAATCCTAACTGGCCCATGGCGCAGTTAGATACTTAAGATACTTTCTGAGAACCAAGTACAATTGCAATAAAAATATCGCCCATTTTTTTTTTTTTTTTAACCTTACAAATATTATTGTTATGTTTTACCAGTTTCGATCAATTAATATGTCTATAAAAGGAACAAAAATTTATTCATTTTCTTTTATGGTGGCATATTTTTAAACATATTTAAGCATCAGTTTAATATCACGTGGCTTTAGACTCTGATAGCTCTTTCTGAAGTTGCAGAGCTACTACTGATCAAATGATGTCGAGTTCGAAACATGGCTTCGATGTTGATTTTACTTATATAAAAGTACAAAAGTATATTTTCGATGAAAAGTATATTTTGAGAAGCATAAATATACAAAATGTTATTCCCATTAATTAATAAATTATACATCGACTTATGAAAAAAGGCTAAAATCAACTCTAAAAAACTGATTACGTTTATATTTGTGATTTATCCTTGTTGTATAATCGTGGAAAAAATAATTAATACCCCCTACTAACTCCTCAAGGAATTATCATAGAAGAAAGTTATTGCTACCGAAAGAATGAAAATAAAAATCTACTTTTAAATATGTATATAAAATTTGTTTGGAGGGTCATTTACATATTAAAAGAACCCATATTTCATTTTATCAATGGAAATACACAATTTCAACAAGCTATTTCAAATCCTCGGTTAAAACAGCTCCTAAAAGAAAAGTTTCAAGACATTTGAATAATAAGTTTTTGAATTACAACTATTCAAAATTTAATGCTTCTAATGTAAAATTACATTTTCATGCTTTTATTAACATCTCCTGAAATTAAACTCCTAATGTGTTAATTTTTTATGTAGCAGTTATACTAAGACACCCAAACATAAGTACGTTTAATTTGCAATTTTTACTATTTCATTATATGAATTATGATGTATAAAAATAATAATACGTGAAGATATTTTGAATTGCCACCTATAACTTTATTGATGGATTTAGATTTATAATTTTTGCTTTATGAAAATCCACAATTGCGAGTTTTGTTCCCAAGCGGTTATCAAATTACGCTTAGTAAACGGCAAACTGTTGATTTAACCGTTTGCGTCGCATTGCGAATTCATTGCTTAAGTATTGAAATTAATGACTGAAATCTGAATTCTAAAACAACTTCATTTATAAATAAGAAAAAAAATCTATATTTCATGAATTCGATAAACTGCAAATTGTTTTACCCAAATTCTGGTGCCAGTGTGGCGTTTGAAAATTAAAATTAAATGGTTTCATAGATATACCATCGCGCTGCAGGCATAGCTGCCAAGTTTTACGCATTTTTCCTACCACAAAAATTTTATAGTATATATTTTCCTATATCATCGTCGAAATCTCACGATTAAACAAATTGAAAATCTCTGTACAATTTTAGTGGTATCAAAACTGCGTAATAGTTGGCAGCTATGTGCAGGGGGTTAAAGGACCGTCTACGATAGAAGTGGCCAGATAATTTGAAATTTCTTACGTTATCGTGTAATTTAGCAGTTTTTAATGAATTCTTGAGTTGTGCGTAGTATCCAGAAGAAGGCTCTCTCGGTAAACAATTGACAACCGAACTTCAGTTTGGACCCAGCCCTTAAAATATGGTCGTATTCGTTGGCTAATCAGCCGGTTTTACTTGTCACTTATGGCTAATTTGAGTTTCAAACATAAATTAACTAAAGTTTCGACATGAGGCTTCGATAGATGGCATTGGGTGTTCCGTAATCGGCTAGTCTTAGACCTACCCTTTTTCAGAAGTGGAATCGTCCTGTCCCGTACCCTTTCTGAGATAGTATAAATGCCATTCCCTGATCGACTTCATTGCTCGCTCTCTCTTTTCCTTTCCGTGAAGTTTTCGTTATGATTTAAGTTATTATAGTTTAAGTTCGAATAAGATATGCAGTTTTTCGTTTATGATGTTTTAAATGAATGATTTTATTCATAATTTAAATTTAAGTTAGTTTTGAAAAGCTCCCGGTGTAATGAAATTCAATACTGTTTTTAAAGAAATATTTTTATGACTCTCTTAATCATTTTTAACAAAGTTTGCTCTGAATAGTAACCAACTGGATGCTGCTATGGAAATATTTTTAAATCAAGTTTACATGATTGATTGAAGTTTTAATAAAGAACTGTCGTCATCAAAAACCTGACTCTTCGATGTCTCTTATATTCAACACAGTTTTGCTCCAGGTGTCTTCCACAACGTTGCTATAGTGTCTCTGCTTATATCAGTATAATTATGTATTAGACCTGTATTGATACAGGCTAAGAGAAGAGTATTAAAATAATTAATTTTTCGGAAACTTATCCTACGAACTGTGTAAAACTTTGCTTTTAGACTAATTGAGTGCAGAGTGTGTATTTGACAGTGTAAAGTTCATTTATGTTCTCAGAATTTGCTGCTGCTATTGAAAAAACTAATCGTTGGGGGCCACCGTAATACTTACCCATCATGGATATGTATATGAAAATAAAACATGTGAAAACTGTTTATACAATGCATTGCAATTCATAAACAAAATTTAAATATTGTTAATATACATAGTAATGCTATATTAAAGAACTGCTGATGTACCAATTTCGACAAATTATATAAAACGCCAAACTACACAAGTAGTACCAAACTGCGTAAAAGAAACATCCTTATAACTCCAAAAATAATAATTCTATTGACTAACAATTAACTGCGTCGGATTAAGCGTATTATTTCCAATTAAAATATACCTCTGAATTGAAATTTTAATGAAATACAGAGTCAGAAAAATCGAAGAATGTGAAAAACAGGATTACAAATATCTCGGCAACTAATAATCCGATCGATTTCGTTTTATATGCAAAATGTGTGTTATTTTATTGCCTTTTACGTCCATTCCTTAGAACAAAAAAATTCGAAAATTTTTATATACCTTTTATCAGAACGAATTTTTCGAGAGTCCGAAAAAAATAGTTCCGGATAATCGAGGTTGCTGATATTAAATAGGCTTCGTCCCATTCTTACATACTAACTACATACAAAATTTCAAGTCTCTATCTCAATTTGTTCGGGAGATAGAGCGTTTACAGACAGACAGACAGACAGACGGACGGACGGCAAATTTTTTTCTCTAAAAATATGTTTTTCGGAATCTCCACTATCTAAAACGTGTAAATCCGTCAAAAAAATTTCGATTTTCAAAAATATTGCAAGACTTACCCTATGCTACGTATGATGGGTAAGTAATAACAAAGTTAGGGTCATTTTCATATGTAGATGGACTCCTAAGCAAATTGAATTTTTTAGTAAACATTATTCGCAATCTTTTGGTACCAGTAACTTTTTTCTGCGATAATATTTTGCAAAATTTGTTGGGGGGTATTTATTTATTTATTTTTTTTACGGCTGTATCCAGGGCCTGATTACTAACGGGGCACTCTCCCACCAGGAAAAAGAAATAAAGAATTTTTCCTTATTCATGACAGTAATCCTCTATGAAAAGGGCGTTTAAAGAAGACGAAAATTTCTATAAATTTTTTCTGGTGAGAGAGTGCCCCGTTAGTAATCAGGCTCTGGCTGTATCTATAGATGTCAACATCCTTTATCCTTTGCGACTCAGGGCAAATTCATTGCTTAAGTGTTGAAATTAATGGCTGACTCCGGAATTTGAAAACAACTATTTCTAAATTAGAAAAAGCTACGTACCACGCATTCAATAAACCGTAAATTCGTTTACGGCTGTATCTATAGATGTCAACATCCTTTATCCTTTGCGACTCAGGGCAAATTCATTGCTTAAGTGTTGAAATTAATGGCTGACTCCGGAATTTGAAAACAACTATTTCTAAATAAGAAAAAGGATACATACCACGCATTCAATAAACCATAATTTTATTTTACGAAAATTCCGGTGCCAATCTGGCGTTTGTAAATTAAAATTAAGTGGTTCCTTACATATACCACCGCAAGGGATTAATTAATTCGGAGCCTGATCTTAGATTTGCCTGTTGAAACCGAAAAAAAAATACATGGAAGAAAACGTGTCTTGTCTCTATCAAGTACACTTCCGATTTCAATTTGAAAATATTTTTAAGGCCCCACGCTAGTCACCGAAAAAGACCCGGATGACAATGTAAAGTCTATGGGAACGTTCTCTTCAAATATTTCGCTCAAATTTTTATATTTTTGCATGATTTTTTTTTACATAGGATAGCTGAGAACGATCTGAAACAGGGCTATTTTTTTACTTTTTTGATTTTACTTTCAGATTAAAAAAAAATACTTTAACTTTCAGAACCAGTTTGAACCGGTTGTGAAACTGAAACTGTCCTAAAATTAAAAAAAACATATAACCAAAATCGAAAAAGTAAAAATTAGCCCGGTTATAGATCGTACTCAGCTAAACTATGCAAAATAATCATTTAACACTAGAACGCCGGGAAATTTTAATCAAGTTTTATAAAACATAGTTAAAACCAGAAAAATAATTCAAAAATATTTACTTTATTTGTTTAGCTCATTTCATTGCAACTCATATGTAATTTCTTTCTTTACGATTTTTCTGGTTCGAATCGACAATTAGTCAAGTGACCGGTGTCGAATTGACACCGTCCCGGCGTTCTAGTGTTAAAAATATTAAAACTTCAGCGAGATATTTGAAAAGAATGCTCCCATAGAGAACACTACCATCCGGGGTTCTTTCAGCGATTAATGTGGGATCTTAAATGATGTTTCCGATTGAAAACCAGTTAATCATTGTTCATATACATCGGAATAATTAAGAGATGTTGGAATCTATGCTGTATCTGTTAAAATCACGTCACATGTAGCAGAGATAAGAAATAGTGACTCCCAATTGAATATGTCTAACTCATCTCGGAACAGCCCGAGAAGAAATTAACATTATATAACCAAAGATAACAATGTTTAAAGTTTCATAAATAATTACTTTTGAAAAGACTTTTGAATTAATGAGTTTCTATAATTATATTTTATTCTTTTAAGGAAATATAAATATAGTAAGAAAAACATGATTGTTTTATTTTAACCCCTTGCGGCGCGATGGTATATCTATGAAACCTCATAATTTCAATTCCCAAACGCCGCACTGGCACCGGAATTTTGGTAAAAAAAAATTTCGGTTTCTTGAATACCTGGAAAATGGCCTTTTTCGTAGTTACAAAAAAAAAGTTGCTTTTAAATTCCGGTGTTCGTCATCAATTTCAACACTTAAGCAATAAATTTTCTCCTCTTTACAAAAAGTTAACACTGGAAAGAAGGAAATTTTTACTCTAGTTTTATAAAAAAAAAAAAAAATACATATTACCAGAATTTTTATTTGAAACTGTTTAATTTGCTTTAATTAACATTTTTTACTTTTTTTTTTTTAAACTTATTTTATAAAGAAATTTGTCGTTCGAACAGAAATACATTTATTTGGTAGGGGCCAAAATTGCCCCTCGTCGTCTTTAAAGTGTTAAAACCACGTCACATGTAGCAGAGATAAGAAATACTGACTCCCAACTGAACACGCCAAACTGATTTCGGAAGTGCCCGAGAAGTTAATATTATATAACCAAAGATAACCATGTTTAAAGTTCATAAATAATTACTTTTAAAAAGATTTTTGAAGTAATAAATTTCTATAATTATATTTTATTTTTTTAATGAAATATAAACATAAAAAGAAAAACATGAATGTTTTATTTTATATAATTATTTGCATTATTTCAGTCTCCTTAGACAATTTTTTAATGAAAAAAAAAAGTTAAATATAGGAAAATATTGGCAAAAGAGGGGGAAAAATATTGAAAATTATTTATATCAATTTATTTTTACAATTAATTATAAATTGTATACATAATGATATTTCTTAATTTGGATAATTAAACTTTTTAAAGTATTTTTTTATGATATAGTGATTGTGCTTGGTAAAATTATGTGCTAAAAATAACTGGCCTAGCTCACTTTTTAAGTCAATGTATCTGTTATATCGCTTATCAAATAAACTATATGCAACAAATTTATACTAATATTTAAAAATATATATAGTGAATAGTAATATTAATTCTTAACAGTTTTATTTCACAATCTGTATATGCTACAGCTTTAAAATGAAAGGTTCAAACTATTATTCATCGATATTATTCGATAACATTAAAAAGATCTTACAACACAGATAAAAACATTAGGGACCAAAAGTTAATTTACTTATATATCTATACCCTTGCGTTAACCACTTAATTGGTGTATATTTTTCAAAAATACTTTCAAATAATGCCTGTTTTTTTCGACTTTTACAGAATTTATAATCTTTTATCACCATCTTTTTCAAAACAAATTTTTTAACTAATTCAATCAGAAAAATACTCGGCTTAAGTTATGCAAAAATTTCAATAAAAATTTACTGTTGAGAATAATAAATCATGCCTGGAATATGGATGCTCGTACATGGTACGGGCAAATCATAATTGGCACACACGTTGCCCATATGACATACGAGAAAATCTAGGGAGTAATTAGCCCTTTTAAGGGCTGTGGTATGTCAAAGAAACCACTTAATTTTAATTCCAAAGAACACATTAGCACCAGAATTTTGGTTTAAAAAATTTCGCTTTATTAGCTGCATAAATTACATTTTTTCTCAATTTTACAAATAAAGTTGTTTTCAAATTCCGGTGGCAATCATTAATTTTGATATTTTAGCAATGAAGTAGCTCCGAGTCGAAAAGGTTTAACCACTTAATCGTCATGCCCGAAACATTCACGGGCTGCAAGCTTCACTACTTTTATTCAGACTTGTTCGATTCCCACCAGTTTTATAAAACAGTGTAATTGATTTTATTGTTGTATAATTTTACATGTCATTAAATAAGAAGAATATTTTTTTTTCAAAATAAGTGACGGCAATAAAGAATTTGAATTTTTATACCGTAATTTAATGCGACCATCGTTAAGAAGCAGGCACTTTTACGATTGGTAATGAAGCACAATAAAAAAGCAAAAGTTTCGGAGAAAAACTTTATAAAATATTTTCCCTCGCTATCACTGAGTTCATTATTTAAGTCTAATCGATTATTATCGTTGGCGCGTAAAATCTGTCCGTTCCCAGCGCTTCAGTAATATTCCACGTGTAAACATAAGTACACTCGAAAAGAAGCTATCGGTAACTTATTGAGATAGAATCACTTCCGATTTAAAACTTTTAGGTGGATGACCTTTACAAGGGCAATGGGGATTTGATATAGAAATAATATAAAGACAGGTGGGTTCAATGTACACAGGAAGACTGCGTACAAAGGTAGGATCGTTAATCGATTATACAATAACAACGATCGTACAATAACACAATTACTGAGGACTACATAAAGTGATCTAGGCAGTAGTTAATGAAGTAAAGTCAGTGCTAAGGCAAGGGTGCAAAAATCTAGGCGCAAGCAGGCAGTTTCTCACCACAAAATTTATTTCTTTTTTCTTCGTCTAATATTTCGTGTGAAATTCCTGCTAGAATACTATTAAATTTTGAGCGAAAAAAACTTTAAAATTTTAGTGGTGAGGGACTACCCACTGGCGCCTAGATTTTTGCACCCCCTGTGCTAAGGGTATTTTTATTGTACTGTACTTTTAATCACTTGAGGGGCGGTGGAATGTATTCCATGCAACCTATTTTAAAGTAGATTTTCATCAAAAACTTTTAACTTTTGAAAATTAAAGTAATTTTTTTAAAAAAAAATCTGAAACCAAAATTGAAAAAGTATAAACTAGCCTGATTGTGGATCGTCCTCAGCTTTCCTATGCAAAAATTTCATATAAAAATATTAAAGTTCGAGGGAGATATTTGAAAAGAACACCCTCATACACTACATTGCATTCCCGGTCTTTTTCTGTGACTAGCAGTGACTTCAGTGATTACAGAAAAAAATGTTGAAAAAATGTATTATAATTTATGGACAGCCCCATTTCTTATTTTAAAACAAAACTTTTCATTTTTTCCGGTTAGAATTCAATATTAAGGAGACACTATTGCTTGCCTTTCAAGTTTTTTACTACATGAAGCACCTAAATCTAGAATTAACCCCTTGAGGGGCAAAGCACTTATGATCATAAAATGTTCAAATGATTGATTGACACCGGAATTCACAAACAGATTTATATGATAGAAAATAAAAGATGTTTTTCGCGTACATTCTAAAAAGCAAATGTTGATACTAAAATTCCGGTGCCAATCTGGCATAAGGGAATTAAAATTAAGTGGTATATATAATATACCGGTACCCTTCAATGGGTTAAATTTGTGCGGCACAGTAAAATTATGACTTAAAAAGGGAAGATTATCTACAGTGTTGAATTCAGGGGGTGACCCTGGGGGGACATTCCCCTCGGAGCAAATTTCCGGGGGAGTCCCCTCCCCCAAAAAGTGCAATTTTCCCCTCGAAACTCTATCATGTCCCCCCCCCGGGGCTACAGAAGTCCCTCCCGGACAAAAGTGTCTGAATTCAGTACTGATTATCGATCAATACACAATAAATTATTACATATATATTTTAATCTATTTACTGCTACGCACAAAACAGACTATCCTAGATGAAATAAATGAAAAGAATATTGTTTTAACTCTTTCCGGCACTGGCAAAATTTGTAAGTAAAATGAGAAATTATCGAACTGACACCGGAATTCATGAACGAGTTTTTTTTTTATATTTTGAATGCCTTAATTGAAGCATTTATTGTAAAAGCAAAATTTTACTAAAATAGGTATCGTTTGCAAGTTTGGAATTAAAATTAGGTATCCTAGACCGGGCCCAGTGTGCCGAAAAGGGTTAAGTAAAATTGTTGTAACCCTTTTTTACATACTATTCTTTAATGTATATTTAGCCGTTAAAACACCATTTTAAGCCAGTTTTGCATTAATTTCGGTATCATTCAACATATTGTCATAGAAGAAAAGAGCCGTGGCATTTTAACATGTATATGGTGAAGACGCGGATTCGATATATAGGTTTATTGATCAACTAGCTGGCTACGCCTGCAGCGCTCGTCAATAATACTGAAAGAGCCTTTGAATAAACGAAATGATGTGTTTGAACTTGTATTTTAAACCAATTGGACATTTAGTGGATCTTGTTCATTACTAAAAACGAGGCTTTGCCATTGCCATATTATATTATCTGAATCGTTGCACAAAATGTAGCTAGTAAAAAGAATCTTTTAGTAGATAATTAACAGCGCACGTTTAGTAGCAAATGAGACCGTTATAACAGTAGGAAATTAAAAGTTCTCTGATGTGACGATATTAAATTAGATAGCAATAGAATAATTGTACAGATTGACTACTGAACATGATAAATGTTCCGGTGGCTCATTTTAGTTTTTTATTACTTAAACTTCTGTTCTCTCAGTTAGCGCTACAGGTGATTCTCATAGCTTACCTACAATCTCATTGAATATTACGTTATATACTTTATAAACATCCTCTTGAGACAGGTGTACTACTGCTGTTTTTTCTCTTTAAATTCCAGTAGAGTAAATTCCGCGAAAAAATGTAGTGAATGATTGAAACATTATCACCTCTTTAATTTGTCTTTAAAAAAGCCGTAAATTCTTTAGGAGGAAAATGACTTTATACGTGATAATCAATTCGTGATGTTTCACCTTTATTTGACTTTAACTGTAAAATAAACATGTTTGTTCCGAAAAGCAAGGAATATATACATATATATACCGTAATTTCGGGTGTATAAGCCGCGGATCAAACAATTCTTTTACGACCCAGAATTTAAAAAAAAAAATTAATGTTACTACTTAGATCGCTGTAAATATTTGTGTTCAATCACTAAATAAGATTTCTGGGTCCAAAAAGAATTGTTTGAGCCGAGGCTTATACACCCGAAATTACGGTATATATATATATATATATATATATATATATATATATATATATATATATATATATATATGTATATATACGTGTGTGTGTGTGTATTTATATATAATTTATATATAACTTTTAATTTTAGTCTTTGGAAAAAAATTATTTTCTAAATTAGTTGTTTTAATTTTTTTAATTCCTAATTTATATTATTTATAGAGTATAATATGCAATGAATCATCAAATAAACAATTTCATGTTACATTAAGTTGAACAAAATGATCTGGGAAATTTTTTACCACTTCACTGGCATTATGTATGGGGATACAGTGCTTTTACCTCCGATTCAACTCGGGCAAATCTAATAACCACAAGATTTTGTATCGAATATTGGAGTACTGCTAGTATATCTATAGAAGTTCAAGAATGGAGCCGGTCCAGACGTGGCTCCATCTTCTTATGGCTTGTTTCGGCCAATACAACACTTTTCCATTGGCCTTCGACTCTAATCATTTAATGAAATAGCATAGCTGCCAACTCTTCCGATTTTCTGGCCCGGAAAAATTTAATAGAAAATTTTGACTTATTTAATCGGCAGATAACGGCGATTTGAAATGGTAAAATTTTCTGTAAAATTTTTCCGGGCTGAAAAAGCGGAAGATGTTGGCAGCTATGAAATAGAAGAGCATTTCAAGAATTTTTCGATTCCAAGGAGCGGTCATATTACTTCCAGCAAATCCGGAAACTGACTAAAGTTATGCTGGGTTGCCAGATTTGGCCTCATTCTGAAATTTTACATTCACACCACAAACTCTGTATAGTATTGTTTTCATTTTGTAATAATAGGAGTTTCGTGATTACTTAAAATCAAAACTATTCTCTCTAAATTTCTGATGTGAATTCGAAGTTATTTAACTCCGTAACTAGTACTACTTTCTTTTCCGTTTAATAAATTGAAAATAAGGGACTCTCACCACATTTTTTAAATAAAATATTCCTAACATTTAGTCTAAACATTTCCACATTTAAATAGTATGCAATTATTTTTTAAAAATTCTGGTGCCAAAAAGCTTTAAATAATGAATTAAGCAAATTCGTCTTTCCCTAACGGCGTACGGGCAAATCGGTTAACCCCTTGCGGCGCGGTGTTTTCATAGATATACCACTTAATTTTAATTCCCAAACGCCACATTGACACCGGAATTTTGTTTAAAAAATTACAGTTTACTGAATGCACGAAAATATAGCGTTTTCTTATTTATAGATAAAGTTGTTTTCAAATTCCGGTGTCAGTCATTAAATTTAACACTTGAGCAATGAGTTTGACCTGCGCCGCAAAGGGTTAACTAGGGATGAGATTTACGCTTTTTTGGCCACCAGAATAATTTTAGAGAAAATGTTGTTTTGTTAAATCACAAAAATATTCTGATTACATAATATAGCATTTACTCTAAAATTTTACTGGTGTGCAAAAAAGCGGAAATCTCATCCCTGGGGTTAACCCTTTCCGGCACACTGTGCCCGGTCTGGGATACCTAATTTTAATTCCAAACTTGTAAATGGCACTAGTAATATTTTACTAAAATTTTGGTTTTACAATAAAAGCTTAAATTCAGGATTTCAAAATATCTAAAAATTTCGTTTGTGAATTCCAGTGTCAGTCAATAATTTCTCATTTTATTACAGATTTTGCCCGTACCGGGAAGGGTTGAGGGGTTAATTGAAAGTAGAGGCCAAACTGGCAGCCTATCGTGAACTATAATGGTCTCTAGTATAAAGAATAATTCTTGTTCTTTTGTTGTAGTGTAGTTATAATTTAGTGGTTTTTTTTTTTTAATAAACTGATATTCTTTTTAAAAGGTTAATTAAAACTTAACTTGTTTTCTTCTTGTCACATTTTACAAAAAAACTATAACTTTAAAAATAAAAATATGTTTCTATGTAATTAAAATTTTGCACCCGACTGTTACTTTAAACATATGTTTAATACTTTTGAACAGATCTGTATTTCTTGCTGAAAATACATAGATTGGTAAAACAAATTGGAGGAGAATATATCTTTAACGCATTTTAAAAAAATCAACTTTATTTCTTATGAAAGATTGAAATTATTATAACATACTCGATATATGTACTTGGTTTAAATTTAAAGAGCACTTCATGAATCGTTTTATTTATGTATAAAATGAAATTAAAACAAAAAAGAAGATAATAAACAATAAAATTTCTAATTTGAACATTATATAAGTTTTTACAAAGCTACTATGAAAATACATTAATAAACTACATTTTATTTATTAATTTACGATTCAGCAATGCATTTTTGTTTACAAGATTTACAAATTTTCTGAATTGTATAAATTCTTCGTATTCACTTTATTTACATCATATTTTCTTTTTTATTATTTGCAACATTTTTATTCCCTCCTATAAATAAAAAAAAAATAATAATCTAAAAAATAAGAAGATTTAATATATAATCTTTAATGTAATCAGAATAAATTTATTATTAAGCTTTGAATTAACAAATTTTCTCAAAGATTATGACATTTATACGCTTCATTACCTTCTCTGATTAAATATGTCAAGCATATTTATTCCAACTCCGAAATATACGATACGTGAATGGCTTTTCTATGTACTGAACATAATTAGATATCATTGATTTTTACGGTTAAGAGAATATATTGATGGATGTTTTGAATTATGCAGAGAATGAACTTTTATTTAAAAGAGAAAGACGTTAATAAATTGTGCAAAAAATCTGCTAAAAGTTTTTTAAAGCGTAAACATTAAAACAAAAGATCCATGTACAATGCGTAATTTGCCTTAACATCGATGTGATTTAAAGAGATTTTTTTCATATCTGAAAATATTGTCTTGTTTTGACTACAAATATCTAATATATGTTAACACAGATGTAAACTTTTGAATACAAGCATTTACAAAACTAAACTGTAGCTTTTCCTGCAGAGTAATTCCAACGCTTAACCCTTTCCGGCGCGGAGTAAGTTTAATTGAAATAATTATCTGCCACCAGAATTTATAAACGAATTTATTAGAGAATACGAACTTGCTTATTTTCAGGCATTTTATCAAAGGAAAATTTTAATTAAATATTCTTGGTGCCAGTAAAATTAAAATTAGGTGTCCTTTTTAAGGGACACCGCGCCGGAAAGGGTTTTAAATGGCGGTGGGATTACATCAACCTATTAAAGTCGGTCGTTATTACAATGTAACAGAAAGGTTTCAAACATTTTTCTGTTTGAATATCAAAAACATTATTTTTGTGTGGTGGATTAAAATTTTAATAAAATTCAATAAAAAATACCATTTTAATAAAACGTGTGTCTTATGCAACTTTTCATTTTAAAACTAAATATAATTCCGGCTTTAAACCTCTAAGGACGAGCAACACCTATTCGTGCCGTGAAACGAAGTCCTTGTTTTCCCCACCAGTAAAATTTTACTGTAAAATTTGCCTTATTTAATCGGATCATTTTTTCGATTTAATAAGGAACAAATTTATATTTTTAAAAATCAGTGACAAAACATTAGAAATTTCGTAAAAGACTCCCGTCGCGAAGGGAGTTAGTGTATAGTAATCCTACCTCATCGCAATCAAGATCAACACCGGAAAATCTTACATTTTAACATTTTATATTTTATTAAACATATTTATATTTTATTATATTAATAAATCTTTATATTTTAACCTTTTAACCCCTTCTCGACGGGAGTTTTTTACAAAATTCTTAATGTTTTGTCACCGGTTCTTAAAAACAGAAATTTATGCTTTATGAAATCGAGAAGATGCTCCGATTAAATAAAGCAAATTTTACAGTATAATTTTACTGAAGGGTATAAACAAAAATTCTTAAATCTTTTTTCGGTAGGTATACGTATCGCTCGTCTCCAAGGGGTTAAGGGAGAGAGTTGAAGAAAAGCCTTTTTTTTATGTAAAAATATCTTTTTTCAAATATTCCGGTGTAAATTTAGAATTACTCAAACACAATTGCTTATCCCTCCAAGGATTAACCCTTTAACGTTCATTGGTTTCGCCACGAAACCACAAAATTTTAATTCCGATACGCAACACTGACACCGGTATTTTTATCTAGAAATATCCCTTTTATTTTGTATGTGAAAAATCACGTTTTCCAATTTAGAAATATACTTGTTCTTAATTACCGGTGTCACACATTTATTTCGACATCTTAGCAATAAAAATGCTATGATCGTTAAAGGGTTAAACAACATCTATATTCTTACCATTGAGAAAGATCCACAATATAGTCACGTAATCAGCTTCTATAATGAAATGCGGTGACTATGTAGCAAAAGCTGCATATTGTTAACAGTGTAGAAAGTTTTAAAGTGCGATTCCCAAAATTTTCAAAGAAAAAAAAATATCTCTAATATGATCATTTGATTAGTCAATTGAGACAAAAAGGAAAAAAAGGGGGCATTTTCGCTTTTAGACAACAAAAGCAACAATAGGAAAAAACCTGCATTTTTTTCTACCAAATTCTATATATAAACATAACTTTTAATTAAAAAATATATATCTGTTATTAATAGTTAATGTGCACCCTTATCTACTCGCATAAGCAAAATTTCATTCCAAAATGTTATAGTATTGGATATAAAAAAAAGTAATATTGAAAGTTGACAACAAACAAAGTGGGCACTATGATTTCAGAAATCTTTAGGTAGGGCATGGCCAGAAAAATCACTTTCGAAGAAGGTGAAAAATACAATATCTCTCTATCTAAAAACAATAATGATTCGATTTATCAAAGAAAAGCTACAGTTTTTTTTTTTTTTTTTTTTTTTTTTTTTTTTATGATCACGAATTTTTTTATGTAAAATATAACATATCCCATAAATAAAAATTGTAAGCTAGATTTAACATTGTCATCGGCTAATTATATAAGATGGCAAAGAAATTCTCAAAAATGCAAACAATTCCTTATATATACATTTGCATGAATAAAAATTCAAATTATGTTCACTTTTGAGGTTTTTTTTTTTTTTTTTTTTTTTTTTTTTTTACTAGATATTGTGTATTTATATTGTACTGTATATTGTGTATTTATTGGAAATCGTGGTAATCAATACTAGTAGAACTTATATATGGGGGTTTCAGGAGGATGGGGTAGTTTTTTATATGTACGTTGTAAAGGTGCACATATATACCGTTGATTCTGAATTGGTTAAAAAAAAAAAAGAAAAAAAGAACAGCAATGCGCCAAAAGTATTAAAAAAAAAATAGGTTCTCTTTAAGTTTTTTTTTATTTTTTTTTTATCAACAAACGTCATGTCACAATCAGATGTAATGTTGCAATTAAAGCCATATATTTTAAACAGAAAATGAATAAAGGCAATATTTTTTTGGCTGCACCGGGAGTTTCAATAGATAAAAAAGAAGGTATTGAGTTAGTTAGGTAAATATTCGCTGAGAAAAAATTACAATAGACTTTGATGCTGCAAATCAGTTTCGTACAGAATTAATTGAACTAATGGTAACAGAAAAATTTACTGAGGAGCACTTGGCATACTGTGATGAAACATAGTTGAAATTTAACCCCTTGAAGTTCGGTGGCGTGTGTCGATGAAACCACTTAATGATAATTATTAGAGGTCACACTAGGATCGGTATTTTAGTAAAAATGTAATTCGGGTTATAATATTATGTTTGTGAAATATAGCTTTTTTCAGATTTACAAATAAACTTGTTTTCAAATTCCGGTGTCATTCATTTATTTAAAAATGTTTGCAATAGAAATGCTCTGCGCCGCAATTGGTTAAATTACTACCTGCAAAATCCTTAGGTTCAAGAAATAAAAAATCTGCGGCTAATCAAACAAAACAAATTATGATTAACTTTTATGTGTTACTTAAATGAGTCGGGGACATACAAACTATGTAATTGGTGATTGAGAAGTTGAAAATGCCGCGTACTTTAAAAGCATTGCTGTACAAGCTCACGAAATTCTTTTACGAACCAAAAAACTTGGATGAATAAGAGAGATTTTTAAACAATGAATCTTTGATAAAATTGTATTAAAATTAGAAAAGCATTTAGAAGAAAAGAAAACACCTCGTCAAGCACTTCACTTAATAGATAATGTCCTGTTACATCTTGAAGAAGACAATTTACAAAATGACAATATTAAAGTCATGTTTTTACAGTCGAATATTACTAGATTTTTTTAGCGTAAGGATCAGGAGAAGATCTTGATGTACGTCTTAAAATGACGTACGTCTAAAATGACGAAAATGCTTACGAAGAAAACACTGCTTTTTTGATTTAACAAATAGTAAAAAAAAAATATTGTAAAAAAATGCTATATATTATCATGTGACGTGTGAAAAAATTAAACTCGAGACAATAAAGAACATCTGGCACAACATGTCCTGGCAACTAAAGAACTCACATATAGTAATAAAAAAAGATAGAAAATCAAGAACATTTGAAATTAAAAATAGTCTTGTAACTACACATCTGTGAAGATGTAACAAATATTTTGCATTGAAGAAAGGCTTTACACCGATAAGAGAAAATTACCAACGATGCAATAATTCGCATGATTACCAAAGAAGAAGAAATTCATTAAACTAAGGATTTAAGTGACGAAACAAACAAGTTTCTTTTACGTGCAAAAGACACAGTAAGTAGCATTAGATGTTGCCTTTCACTCACTGTATTGAGCGATGTAAGTAGTAATTAATCCTTTGCGGCGCAGGACAAATTCATTGCTTAAGTGTTGAAATTAATGACTGACACCGGAATTTGAAAACAACTTTATTTATAAATAAGAAAGAGCTATATTCCACGCATTCAATAAACCGTAATTTTTTTAACAAACTTCCGGTGCCAATGTGAAATTTGGGAATTAAAATTAAGTGGTATACCTATGAAACCACTGCGCCGCAAAGGGTTAATAGAAACTGATATATTCTTAAAATAGTGAAACTTCAACTATAACAGCTATTGCAGGGGCTAATTACCAACGGAAAACCATCCATAAATTTCCTATAAAACCCTTCCACCAATAAATTTAACTAGAAAACTTCTCCATATTCAGACATAATACAATGCAAAATTTCAATAAAAATAATGGTAAAATTATATATTCATTTTTACTGGAGACAGTTTACTTCGTTGACAGTTAGGGTCTACATTTCCGATAATTTGTGACAATCAAGTCAACCCCCTCTGAAAAACATTATAATATCACTTGCAGCTTTTTGACACCACTAAATTTTTTTAATACAATTGTAATACAAATATTCAATACAAATATTCTTAATTGGCAGAAATGTTTAGGCTAAATATTATGAATTTTATTGGCTTAAAAAAAGTAATCTCAATCCCATATTTTCATTTAACTGTACGGTAAAAATAGAATCAGTTAGGTAGTTAATTTGCACTGCAAGTAATTAAATACATAAATGATTAGTAAAAACTCTTATCAGGTTTTATTTACGTTAAATTGTTATGAACATCATGTGTATTTTATTTAATTAAAATTATATATTATTTCTACTTAAAATAAAGCAAATGCTTTGACATTTCCGAAAAATTATTTAAATTAATAGAGACAAGTCCTTTTTCTATCACTGAGAAACACATGCGGATATCTGTTATTGGATTAACTATATATTTTACTCTGAATAATTCAGACGTAATCAATTATTCGCCAAGTGAAATTGTTCATTTGAAAACTTAGTTCTGTAAACAATAGCCAGACTATATACGTTCATGGTTTGTTAAATTCTATAATAAATTCAATAAGAGATTAATTGAAAATTTTCTGTGTTTTCATTTATGTGCTAGCTATTTAGTTAGTATTTTTTTATACTTTCGACATAATTCAAGCGTTTATGAATTCACATCGTCTAATAGCTGTCTGTCAGTTTTCTCTAAATTATCGTAAATATCCAGCAATTAACAAACAATTCATGTATGCTTTTGAAGTTGACGGTAGAATATTACGTAATTAAAATAAAGCTTGAAGCATTAATGGTTCATTTATAGGGACACACAAAACTATTTCCTTAAATTATGGTCTATTTTGGCCATCGTTTTCGGTACATTTTATTAATCTTACAATATTTCAATTAAAATGAAATTCAAAGACATCGTTGTGATGGACTACAAAATGATCTTCTTACAGTATATAATAAGTAGCATTTGTAGTTCGTATGCAACGCACAAAAGTTATCAATTTATTTTGATCCATGGAAGAAATCGTTCTCAGTGCACAGCTACAAACTACTACGCCTGTTTAAATCATATTAACATGTTAGAAACCACAATTTTATTTTAGTAAAACGTATGCCAAATATATTCAATGCTATGTGCTACATAACGTATTGTTAATAATTACTAATTAAAATTTCTGTTTCTAATGTGTTTATTTGACTTTAAATAGGCGTAGTAGCTAGCAGCCATAGCAGTGCAATCAAATAATAAACCATTATTTTAACACAAACAAACCGTTAAATTTGACATACGAATTGAATATCTTAAACGGAGCGAAAAATCCCAAAGATGGGAATCAAACCCAGATCATTGGGCCTATAAACCGCTCTCAATGTCGTCTTCGGTTTTCCGCTCAGGTAAGTTAGCCGTTTACCTGATTCCTTTTTTCAGATACAGTAAATTGAAAATGTGGGTTAACCCTTTCCGGCACACTGTGCCCGGTCTGGGTTACCTAATTTTAATTCCACATTTAAATAGTATGAAATTATTTTAAAAAAATTCTGGTGCCAAAAAGCTTTAAATAATGAATTAAGAAAATTCGTCTTTTCCGAACGGCGTACGGGCAAATTACTTAACCCCTTGCTGCGCGGTGTTTTCATAGATATACCACTTAATTTTAATTCCCAAACGCCACATTGACACCGGAATTTTGTATAAAAAATTACAGTTTATTGAATGTACGAAATACAGCGTTTTCTTATTTACAGATAAAGTTGTTTTCAAATTCCAGTGTCAGTCACTAAATTTAACACTTAAGCAATGAATTTGACCTGCGTCGCAAAGGATTAACCTTTCCGGCGCACTGTGCCCGGTCTGGGTTACCTAATTTTAATTCCAAACTTGCAAACGGCACCAATAATATTTTACTAAAATTTTGTTTTTACAATAAAAGTCTAAATTAAAGGATTCAAAATATCTAAAAAATTCGTTTGTTAATTCCGGTGTCAGTCGATAATTTCTCCTTTCACTACAAAATTTGCCCGTAACGGAAAGAGTTAACACCACTTTTTTAAGCTTAAATATTCGTAATATTTAGTATAAACGTTTCTGAAATTAAACAGTATGACATCGTACTTAAAAAAAATTTTGTGGTGTCAAAAAGCTTTAAATGATGAATAAAGCGAATTCGTATTGCTCGAACGACGTACGGGCAAATCCGTTAACCACTTAATCGTCGCGCCCGAGACATTAACGGACTGCAAGCTTCACGGCTTTTATTCAGAAATGTTCGATTCCCATCAGTTATGTAAAAAAAAATGTAATTGGTTTTATTCTGGTATCATTTTATTTGTCATTAAATAACAAGAATATTTCTTTACAAAAAAGTGGTGGCAATAATGAATTTGAATTTTTAAACCGTAATTCAATGCGACCATCAAAGGGTTAAGTGGTTAATTGGTAGAATATTGGCCCTGTAAGCGAAAGATCTGAATTCGATTAACGGCTTGGGCATTTTTCGCCTAGATGGAAATGATCAAATCGTATAACCTAATGATGTTACGATGGTTATAATAGAACAAAATCGCTGAAGTGCATTTGTTGCTGACAAGAGATAAAGAGCGCAAAACATTTATCGATTACTTGTAAACACTCAACAAGAAATTTGTTTAAAATGCTAATGTCGCTATAAACTAATGCCGCTAATTGCCAAAAATCGAATTTTCCTCAGTGGAATGATTTTTTTTTAATGCATGAACTAATTTTGATTGAATTATGTAGTGTGTATAAATGCTGTAGCGTGGATATAGGAAGCAAGAAATTTAGGTCACAATACTTCGGTCCCGTCGTTTTGGTACCGAGACATTTCGGTTCCAGGTCATTGTTGAACTATGTGTTCTCGTGCAACCTGCCGTTAAATGTTTATTATAATTTTATTATTTGGAAATTTCTACAAAGTCTGTTTTTAAGTAGTTTATATTTAATGTCTGATATATAGGTTGTTTTATTTTAGCTCGTGTTTTCATTAAATATATTTTTTCCTATTCAAACTGCGTTTATTACTCTGCCTTGCTACACAATTAAGTAGTATGCTTTACAATTTAATTTCAACAGTCATTCTGTCCCTAGTTATTTCTGTCCGTAGCCATTTTGGTCCCTTGCCATTTCAGTCCTTTACAGTTGTAGTTAGAGGCAGTTACATTCTTAAATACAAATATTCGGGCACCCTGGTTACACAGCTAGATAAAGACTTCAATCACATTATAGAATGGAGACAAAAATACTTGAACATTGATTTTTATTCAGTTATGTAGTTTTGAAGTTGCTTAGTAATTCATTTTTTAATAAAATTAAATTTCTTAATAATTTCCTATTAGTATTGTAAAATGATAAATGTTGAGTTTATAATCTATGCCGGATTCATGGTGTTTAGTCCATATTTTTACCACTTGGGGGCGAGTGACATGTATACATGCCGCAAAAGGCTTTAAAATCCTTGTTTATTCCCACCAGTAAAATTTTACTGTAAAATTTGCCTTATTTAATCTTTCTCCATTTAGGAATCTGTAAATTTCTGTTTTTAACAACCGGTGACAAAATATTAAAAATATCGTAAAAGGTATCGCGAAGGGATTAAATATATTCTTCAAGCCCAATACATTGATTTAATTCATAACGAAAAATAATTAAAAAAGATGATAAGTTTGTTATTCTGTTAGTGCATATCTCGAAAGATCACAGATTTACCCTTTGCGGCGCAGGACAAAGTCATTGCTTAAGTGTTGAAATAAATGACTGATACCGGAATTTGAAAACAACTTTATTTCTAAACAAGAAAACGCTATATTTCACACATTCAATAAAACGTAATTTTCTTAAACAAAACTCCGGCGCGAATGTGGTGTTTGAGCATTAAAATTAAGTGGTATATCTATGAAACCACTGCGCCGCAAAGGGTTAATATTTTCTATATGAAAAATAAAAGAAGTATTTAATTAATAAATATGACATACTTTAAGAATATTGTTTTCTTTATTAATTTATATAGCAAGACATAAATTGTTATTTTCTATCAAGGCTTGGTTAACGGTAATTTAATTTTATGTTCACTTTTCAGAATCCTAAAGATATATAGCGTTTAACACGTTGACTGCCTCGCTAATTTTCAGAAATTTGGCCTAAATTGACAATTTGCTTTAATCACATTATATTAATAAAAATTCCCATCAGTATTTTTCTCATATAAATACTAAAGTTGATTTCCCTTGCAAATATTGTTAAAGGATGTGTCAATCACTTCTATTTATTAAATGTGGTGCTGGTAGAAAAATATAGATTTAACACACTGACTGCCAACAGCGAGATAACTCGTAGTTGGCTTCCTAGAAAATAATGCAACCTGCGAGTTATCTCGTAGTCGGCAGTCAATGTGTTAATCCCTTCTGGACGAGCGACACGTATGCCAGCTGCACAAAGGATTAACCCCTTGAGGGGCGGTGGTTTTATAGATATACCACTTAATTTTAATTCCCAAACACCACATTGGCACCGGAAATTTGTTTTAAAAATTAGGGTTTATTGAATGCGTGATTTATAGCCTTTTTTTTATTTACAAATAAAGTTGTTTTCAAATTCCGGTGTCAGTCATTAATATCAACACTTAAGCTATGAATTTTCCCTGCCCCGCAAAGAGTTAAGCATTTGTGTTTATCCCCACCAGTAAAATTTTCCAGTAAAATTTGCCTTATTTAATCGGAGCATTTCCTCGATTTAATAAAGCACAATTTTCTATTATTAAAAACTGGTGACAAACACTAAAAATTTCTGAACCCTTTGAGCTCTACGGTGTAAATTTCTTCAAAATTCCAAATGTCACATTGGCACCAGTATTTTGTAAAGAAAAGAAGCGGTTAACGATAAACACGAAAAAATGCATTAAACCTTTTTCAAATAAATTTGGTCGAATGTTTTGGTGCCATTGTGACATTTCTGAATTAAAATTATGTAGTAGAAAATTCTACCATCAGAGCTCAAGGGGTTTAAAAGGCTGCCGCAAAAGGCGAAGGGGAACTTTTAAATTTGATGCAACATGCAACATTTGGATATTTCAGCTATTTGTATTCAAGTCAATAAGACAATTATCTAGACTTAAAATAAAGCTAACTACATCATTATTTTTTTATTATTTTCTTCTTAATATTACCCATCGATTTTTAAAACATCGTAATTTGACTGTCCACCATATTGCTCAAATTTTAACCTTCCTACCCTGTTGAAAATTACTCAAACATGAAAAAAAAAATATTTGACTCCAGAATTTTTATTTAACCCTTTCCGGCACTGGCAAAATCTGTAAGTAAAATGAGAAATTATCGACTGACACCGGAATTCGCAAACGATTTTTTTAGATATTTTGAATTCCTTAATTTTATCTTCTATTGTAAAAGGAAAATTTTGCTAAAATATTACTGGTGCCGTTTGCAAGTTTGGATTTAAAATTAGGTATCCCAGACCGGGCACAGTCTGCCGGAAAGAGTTAAAGCTATTTTACCTATTTATTTAACTCAGTTCTCTGAATCTGTTATTTAACTTAGTGTATAAGGAAATTTTTTGGTTCAAATCGAATAAAATATACTGTACAAACGAGTCGATTCGATCCATTCAGGGTAGGAAGGTTAAAAAAATTGATCATGAAAAACTCGACTATTATACACTCAAGAGCCAAAACATTATGACCACCTGTCAATAACGAGTTGTCCCATCTTTGGTGCGCAACACAGCTTCAACTCGTCTTGGCATGGTTGCCACAAGTCCTTGGTAGATGGCCGGAGACAGATTGTACCAGATGTTTAAGCAACGGTCACGAAAATCCGAGAAATTGCGAATTGGTGGTCTATGAACTCTGAGCTGCCGTCCCATGAAATCCCAAATGTGTTCTATCGTATTGAGATTCGGTGAGTTAGGCGGCCAGGACATTAACTGAAATTCAGCATCATATTCCTGGAACCACTCCAACACAATTTTAGCCATGTGACACGGGGCGTTGTCCTGTTGGAACATTCCATTTCCGGCTGGAAAAACGGAGGCCATGTAAGGGTACAACTGGTCCGCAATGATGTTCAGATATCCTGTAGCATTCATGGTCTGGTCTACCAAAACCACGGGTCCCAGAGACGCCCAAGAGAACGTTTCCCAAAGCATAATACCGCCACCACCGACCTGTGTATGACCTACAGTACATTGAGGGAGCAACTGTTCGCCTGGAAAACGTCGTATCCTGACACGGCCTTCGGCGTGATGAATCACAAACCGTGATTCATCTGACCAGGCAAATCTCTCCTACTGATCCATAGACCAGTCGCGATGTTCAAGGGTCCAGCGCAGGCGCAGTTGGCGATGACGCTTGATCAGCAAAGGCACACGAATGGGTCGTTTGCTGCGTAACCCCATATCCAACAGAGTCCTCTGAGCAGTGTGATCCGATACTATTCTACTTGGCCCTGCATTGTATTGGACTGTCAGATGAACACTCTCTGGCTCCAGTTTTGCTTCACCATGCGAGACAGTCTCCGACGACCTTTTTCTTTGATAGCGTGTGGACGTCCAACACCATGTCATCTACTGCTGGTTTCACCACCATTCATCCACTTTGCATACGTACTAACAACTTTAGATCGCGAACAACCCACGAGTCGTGCAGTTTCGGAAATACTTGTTCCGAGACTTCGAGCCATTACAATCTGCATTCTGTCAAAGTCGCTTAGATCCGCAGCCTTTCCCATCACACATAGAAGTAAGTGAAAGAATGATTCTTCAGACTCTCAAGCAGCAGTTAACCCTTTAACGATCACAGCATTTTCATTGCTAAGATGTCGAAATAAATGAATGACACCGGTAATAAAGAACAAACATATTTTTAAATAAGAAAACATTATTTTTCCACATACATAATAAAAGGGATATTTTTAGATAAAAATACCGGTGTCAGTGTTGCATATCAGAATTAAAATTTTGTGGTTTCCTGGCGAAATTAATGAACGTTAAATGGTTAAATACCACTTAAACCAGATCACATGCCTTCCACGACACCTAGGCGAGTTTTTTGCAAAATGTAGGGGTGGTCATAATGTTTTGGCTCTTGAGTGTATATGTGTTTCAATTTTTTGAATGAAATGATTTGGGCAGATATCTCACGCTTGAGAAACGTCTCACTCCATGTAACATCGAGGATATAATGTGCAAAAATTGCATTTTCATTAAAATAAAGGAAAAAAACTTGTAGAATGTGCCAGTGCCAAACCTTTTATATCTCATACATGTTTACACTTCAAATTTCGCTAACATAGTTAACCCTTTAACGATCATAGCATTTTCATTGCTAAGATGTCGAGATAAATGAATGACACCGGTAATTAAGAACAAATATATTTCTAAATGAGAAAACGTGATTTTTCACATACAAAATAAAAGGGATATTTTTAGATAAAAATACCGGTGTCAGTGTTGCGTATCGGAATTAAAATTTTGTGGTTTCGTGGCGAAACCAATGAAAGTTAAAGGGTTAAATGGAAATCTATGCCTATATATGAGGATTCTAAAGATATGGAATTCCCTGCATTATTTGTTGAGATATGACTATCGCTAAAATTGCGTATATCATGAAGAATGGAGCATAGTAGCGCCACCTGTTGGGGGATTCACAACAAAATCTAATCTACATGTGTAAAGACGGACCTCCGGCGTCTCTTACACGAATTTTATTTTGGCAGCACCACTTTTTTAAAACAAGTTTCCTTCAAGTACGCATTTTTAATTTCAACAATTTTATTTCCTATAATAATTTTACAAATATTTTGTTTTTCTTTCTAAGAGTATCTACTAATATCATACATGAGGATCCCAGAAGCCAAGAGCTATGGGTGACAAAATTGGAAAAATTGAACTAAGTGCACAGACGATCTGGAAATATGTTTTTTCCTATTCAGATAAAGAAAGATAAATGATTTTCTAATTATGTGTTGCGTTCTAGAGATAAACCACATTTGCCGAATAGCAATCAATATTGATTAGTTATAAATTTAAAGTAAATTGTGCTCTACTTTTTTTACAGTTATTGAAATAAGAGTTCAAAGACGATCTGGAAATATGTTTTTTCCTATTCAGATAAAGAAAGATAAATGATTTTCTAATTATGTGTTGCGTTCGAGAGATAAACCACATTTGCCGAATAGCAATCAATATTGATTAGTTATAAATTTAAAGTAAATTGCGCTCTACTTTTTTTACAGTTATTGAAATAAGAGTTTAAAGACGATCTGGAAATATGTTTTTCCCTATTCAGATAAAGAAAGATAAATGATTTTCTAATTATGTGTTGCGTTCTAGAGATAAACCACATTTGCCGAATAGCAATCAATATTGATCAATTATAAATTTAAAGTAAATTGTGCTCTACTTTTTTCACAGTTATTGAAATAAGAGTTCAAAGACCACAATGAGACAAGCGGCAGTTCCTTTTTCCAATTCAGTCAATTATTATTGGTTGTCAAATTTCACGTCACTTATCGTTGAACTCAATTTATTCCAAATGGAATTTTTGTCACTTGTACCCCTTGGCCTCTGAGGTCCTCAAATAAAATTTGCTTTTCATGGTCAAGATATTTTTGAAATAAATTTTAAAATATATATTCAAAAATAGCAAACGATTTTAGAAAATGTTTTTATCATGCATTTCTTGATAGTAAATGTGTTAGCACTAGACATGTGAAGTCACACATCAGTTATATTTAATATATTTCTCTATTGAAGAAAATAAGAAAAGTTGAAGCATTTATGGCGAAACATTATCGGTCATATCATATTGATGTTTTTCGTGAGAAAATATCAGGCATAGAAAACCTGGCTGTGATATTACACACGTGTAGTGCACGAGATATTACATAGTATTGCCGATTATTCGCTTGTATAAAAAAAACCCAGATAAATGATAATGATAATAGTGCTTTTATTTTTCTTCTCGTTACGTAAGTATCGTTGCAGGGTGTGTACGCATCAGCGTATTTAGGCGATTTTATATATTTTATTAACTCAAATTTCTTAAAGTACTGGCAGTAAAATCTTTGAGACAATATTGTTATATGAAATCACGAAAATGTTCCGATTTAATAATATAGCATTTTCTCTAAGATTTTACTGGTGTGCAAAAAAGCGGAAATCTCATCCCTGTTTCTAGCTTATTTGGTCGGTTGAAGAAGAACTGCGTCTTTAATTCTTTCGCGATGAGCGTCTTTTACAGAATGTTTAATTTTTTATCATCGGTTCTCCAAAACAATTTTTTTGTCTAATTTAATCGGGAAAATGACCTGATTATATAAGAATAAGTTAACAGGAAAAAATAACTGCACTTTTTTGAAGATTTTACAATTTTGAAGATGTGTCAGTTCCTATTTTCTTAACCCCTTAACTGGTTAATACTTTTCCTTTCAATAAATTGAAAATAGCGGAATCACACCACTGTATTTTAAATAAAATATTGGTAAGATTTAGTCTAAACATTTCCGTCTTTCAATGGTATGAAAATTTTCTTAAAAAGAACAGTGGTGTCAAAAAGCTTTAAATGATGCAATAAGCAAATTCGTCTTGCCCGAACGTCATTCGGGAAAACCAGTTAAGGGGTAATCACATAAATGATTTGCCCGTGCACTGTTCGGGCAAGACGAATTTGCTTGGTTCATAATTTAAAACTTTTTGATACCACTAATTTTTTTAAGCACGATTTCATACTATTTGATTTCAGAAATGTTAAGACTAAATATTACGAATATTCAAGCTTAAAAAACTGGTATTAACCCACATTTTCAATTTATTGTACGTAAAAAAAGGAATAAATTGAGCGGTTAATATTTAACTGATATACAGTTAAAACTTTCCGTATGTCTACAACCGATGCAATTAAATACACCTCGGGCAAATCCGAAACACGGCATTGCTTTTTCTTGGTTTTGTTTTATAAGGTATTCTTTAACTGAAAATTTGTTCTTTATAAGAGCATAAAAATCTCTCTTATAAGTATTTATTAACCGATCTGTTGTAAACCGAAAAGTTTGTTAATCGATCTTCCACTGCACATTATTATTTTTCAGTATGTAGTTGTTTCAGGACATATTTTTAAGCAGATTTTTTTTCCAACAGTGTGCTTAAAAAACATTATAATTTGAAAAAAAAAAAAAAAAAGAAAGAAAGAAATAATTGCTTTTTACTGGTTTTCTGAAGCTTAATGAAATAAGTATGATTTTTTTCACTATTTTTTTTTCTTCTGTATTCTACGATTGATTCAAACCATTGAATTTAAAGAATTAGATTTCCAATACTTTTAAAAACTACTTTCTTTTGCTTTTATTCCATTTTCTTAAGTCTTTTTAAAGCAAGGATTCTACCGAGCGATTGTATTGAATACCAACTTAGTTTCCGATAATATTGTTTATTTGCTTGTAAAGGAAGATAAACAAGGAAACCTTTCCACTTAGTAAAAATAAAATAAATAAGTAATGGTGAAAAACTTAAAAATTGAAAAAACCTGATGGTTAATCCAAGACAAGAAAAGGTGTCAAAATATTCTTGTTCGTCGTATATAACACATTTTATAACAATGAACAATTTCAGCATATAACAGTTTTTGATACAATAAAAGTCAAATAAAGAAACACAAATAAATTATAATTAAGATTATGAGTTATTGTTATTACAAGATTCGTATTGTTTGTACAGTAAGTACAGTGTCAATGACATTCAAAAGAATATTACCAGAATTTTTATAAAGTAATATTTATGTTATTTAATAAAAATTTCTATTTTAAAATATATCAACCAGTACTTCACGAAATTTCTGGTACTAAAACACCTAAAATTCGCTGATTCCTATCATGCGTACGAACTCTATATAACTATCACTATTTATAACCTATTTATACACAAAGCGTGTATTTCGGCAATTTATTTGTTATTCAGAAATTAAAATTCCTACCAGAAACTGTAAATGGAAATTCTTGATTTATTAAATGGCAGTGTTATTGTTACCGTGAAAGCGCATAATCCGTTATTTCATAGCCCCACCAGTGGCCGCGAGGCTCTGACCTCCAAACTGGTAGACGGTAGGTGCTGGGCTCGAACCCAATCGCGACCGTCGGCCTAACCGTTCGAAGTTTTCCGTGGTTTTCTTCGAACCTTGCGTAAATACGGGTTAGGTTCCCTTAGAAAGATCCCCACGGAGGGCAACCCACCCCATAAGGCCTATATCCCATAGCGTAGATAATCGGCCGACAAAAATACACCAATACATACACCGTTATTTCATAAAATACCTAGTAATTTCATGAAATAACTAACCAAGTCTGTTAAAGTGTGTAAAATTATTAGATTCTACGATTTAGCTAGTTATTTTATAGAATAACGATTGTCTAACCGCTAAAGTGTTAAAGAAGCATGCAAAATCTGTTTGAACCAAATACAGCTGGTTTTAGTCAGATTTGTATTATTTATGTCTGTTTTGCAGTCAATGTGTAGTATATGCTGCATTTCTTGGACCTTTTCTTCGTTACTAACTGTCATCGGGAGTGCATGCTTTGACTTGACTATAAATTCTTTTACTTTCTCCTATCTTTACAAGAAGAAAGTATTAGATTATTAAAAAATTTTGACTTCCAGTTTTCAATGGATTTACACGTTTTAGAAGTTAATGAACAAGATTTAAGAGTTTTTAAAAAATGTTTGTCTGTCGCTCTGTGACTCTGTATGCGACAAAATATTTCTGGGCGCTCTATCTCAAAAACTAATGTACGAAATTTTTCAAAACTTTACATTCAGTTAACATGATATTAACCAGAGCTGACAAGTCTTTGGTGTATATCGCATTGCAGGTGGCGCTGCTTTGCTGTATTATTATTTGCAATTTGTACAATATCTCTATCTCAAGAGCTAATGCAAAGATTTTTATAAAACTTTAAATTGAATTAGTACCAGATATAGATAAGTGTTTTTTTTTATTTGTGGTGTAAATTGCTACTGTGTTGTATTCTTCACGATTTCGCAATAGCTATATCTCAATAATAAATGCATGGATTTGCATCGAATTCCAGATTCAGTCTGTGTCTGATAATAACTGATCCTTATGAGTTTTGTTTGTACATATACCGACAGGTGGCGCTGTTATACAGAATTTTTAAAGATTTTTGCAATAGCTGTATTCTCAGAATCTAATGGACAGATTTTCATGGAACTTCAGATTCAGTTAGAAGTTGACGTAAGTTGTTTACAATCTGTGCTCACTAAATTTTAATGAAGTAATCCATGCATTCGTTCTGAAGACAGAGGTATTGCAGAAACAGGAAAAATTCAGCATAGCAGCGCTACCTGCTGGGCGATTGACACCAAAACATAAACGAAACTAGTTCATATCACGGATTTACTGATTCTGAAGAATCCGTGCACTAATTCTTGAGATAGAGCTATTGCAAAAATCGTGAAAAATTCAGCATAGCATCGTCATCTGGAGACAGATTCACGCCAAAATGTAAACAATATCAATACATGTCAATGACTACCACAATATAAATTTTTATTAAATTCCATGCATTAGTTCTTGAGATAGAGTGCCCACAAAATTTATGCCATATACAGATAAATAGGCAAAAGTCAGACTCATAGAACAACAGACGAATGAACAGACATTTTGTAAAAACATGTTTTTTGGAATCTCTGACTCCTAAAACGTGTAATCCCGTCAAAAACCGCTATCTGAAAATTTTCATGAATCCATTGCTTTCATTTTGTAAAGATAGAAGAAAGTAAAGTTTTGAATGTATATTCTGTTTTTTTAATTACTATTAGTTATTAAATCATCTTTTAACCCTTTGCGGCACACTGTGCCCGATCTGTGATACCTAATTTTAATTCCAAACTTGCAAACGGCACCAATAATATTTCAGTAAAATTTTCCTTTTACAATAAAAGCTTAAGTTAAACAACTGAAAATGTCTAAAAAAAATCGTTTGTGGTTCCCGGTGTCAGTCGATAATTTCTCATTTTATGAACGATTTTGCCCGTGCCGAAAAGGGTTAATAATTGGGAATGTACTTTTCGAATGACTTCAACTATTTATCATCAGTTAATTTATATAAAAAAGAATTTGTTTTAATGTCAAATTGTTTAATTTAAACTTTAACGGTTAGGAAGTCGTTATTCTGTAAAATAACTAGTTAAATCATAGAATCCAATAATTTTACATACTTTAACGGACTTGGTTAGATATTCATGAAATAGCTAGGCATTTTATGAAATAACTGAATTATATGCTTTAACGGTAACATATATAAATTAAACTTTATGAAATCGTTATTCTAAATATCAGCAAACGTGCAGTAAGATTTCTATACTTAATCGTTGCTGCTATTTTAGGTTGACTTATCGGAATTGTACATAGAAAAATACACTTTAGTATATATTTTTTCTTTTTAGTTACAGAATACTGGTTTATTTTTAGGTTAGAAAACTCCATTCTTAAGCGACAGCATACCAATTTATTTTTGGAAACGCTAAAATTATTTTGTGGTGTTATTTGTCTTAAATAAACACTCACTTAAAAAACTCATTTACTATTTTTATTCATAGAATAATGAGAGCTGATTCTGACTCCGAATATCATACAATTTTTTAGCTAAACAAAACATTTTTACTGTCAGCATAATGTCATAGCAACAGCTATGGGAATGAGCCATTTTAAACGAAGAAATATTTCTGTTTCGCATACCGGCAGTTACTATAGAGTTGCCACAGAGTATCCCCCCAGTCACGGAGAATACCGAAGAAAAGATATGATATATTATTTTTTTATTTAATTAACTATTTTTATTCGTAGAATAATGAGCGCTGATTCTGACTCCGATTGTTATCGAAATTCTTAGCTAAACAAAACAACTTTACCGTCTGAGTAATGCTATGGCAACAGCTATAGGCAGCAGCTGCCATTCTGAAAGAAGACATATTTCTCTTCCACCTATCGGGATTGCCATAGCGATTGCCATAATTTCAAGCATCCCAGTATAAAATAAAGATTTCCGTAAAAATTTTGAAACAATTGTTGTAACACATAATAATAGTCCAGGAGCCAACCGTTCAAAATCCTAAGTCATCGAGCACTGGAAAAAATCCTTTAGAATATGGAAAAATAGTCGCATGTGAATCTAATGATCCATACCTGCCGAAAATGAAATTGCGAATAAGCTAAATATTAATACCACTAGTGGCTCACTCGTAAATCTATCATTTTGTTTGCTGCACAATCAAAAGTATGAAAACGCGGAAAAATGGGTGCAGGAAAACATATTGCTAACAAGGAAGGTTTCCATACTTGGCATACTCACATTTTTTCGAAAAAAAAATACTAATTAAACTACTCATGTAGGTAATAAAGGATCAATAAAATTTAGCGGCGGAATTACAATAGGAAATGTGTATCAAAATAAAATACTTTCAGATATTTGGCGTGAAAAGACCAAGTGGCGCGCGATTTGGCGCGATCCCCAACAGAAGCAAACGATTTTAATGTAACTGAAAATTGTTTCTTAATAGATTTTTTAAATGCATTTAAATTGTATTTAATGAATTTAACCATAAACAATGAGAGAATTTAATTTATTCTATATACAGGGTGCGTAGTCATGAAGGAACTCAGAGGATTTTAATTCTTTTAGTATCAGAAATTCTTTAAAGTACTGGTTGTTACATCTGAAAAAGGATTTCTTTTTCGTTAAATAAAACAAATGTTACATTATAAAAATTCTGGTAAAAGGTCCTTACAAGGTGCTTCCAGACTACGCACCCTGTATATATATATATATATATATATATATATATATATATATATATATATATATATTATATATATATATATATATATATATGTGTATTGTATTCCATATGTATATTGTTTATTGCTGTAGTTATTTAATTTACCTCTGGAAAAAAATATTTTTATAAATGAAAAATTCATATTGAGAAACAATTATTTCATAGATTCAAGCGTATTCAAAAATAAAAGTCAGCTGTTTCCATGGCAACAAAATCGAGTCGACAATGTTCAATTGGACTTTGAGCTTGAAACAATTTTAGTTAATTTAAATTATGAATTTCGTTTTCAATCGCAAATTTTGATGATTAAATTTGAATATAAATACATTCTTAAATCAAACTAAAACTGCCAAAACTAAAATTATTTACATTAAATTTATCTAAACAAGTTCAGCATGACACTTTTTTCCCTTTAAATGTATTTGATGTGAAATGGTATTTTTTGAAATTGCATTCTGTCGCCAACCGAGGTTATGTCGCCAAATAACGAAATTTTCATTAATTTTTTACGGACACTGCTATGAGGTTCCGCCGAAATTTTTTTAAAATATATATAGCCTCATGAGAAGAACATACTGTATTTTTTCAGATTCTTCGGAGTATGCCCGTATGGAGACCTTCCTTGTAAGTCTACGAGTCAACCACTAATGGTATTTATTTTTGGCTTATGCATCGCTTCACTTCCGGCATACATGGATCATTAGATTCCCCTGTAACTACTCTTCCACAATATAAAGGATTTTTTCTTGTGCTCGATGACTTAGGGTTTTGTGCGGTCGGCTCTTCGACTATAAATTCTTGGCACTTTGTAATACCTGAGAACAGAGCTGATACGCCTTCCGGAATTTTCCAACCTAGAAACTCTTCAGTACCAATTTAATCTTACAAAAAAAAAAAAAAAAACTACTCGTTGGGGGCCACCGTAATACTTACCCATCATGGATATGTATATGAAAATAAAACATGTGAAAACTATTTATAGAATGCATTGCAATTCATAAACAAAATTTAAATATTGTTAAAATGCATAGTAATGCTATATTAAAGAACTGCTGAGGTACCAATTTCGGCAAATTATATAAAACGCCAAACTACTCAAGTAGTACCGAACTGCGTAAAAGAAACATCCTTATAACTCCAAAAATAATAATTCTATTAACTAACAATTCACTGCGTCGGATTAAGCGTCTCTTTTCCAATTTAAATATACCTCTGAATTGAAATTTGAATGAAATGCAGGGTCTTGAAAAATCGAAGAATGTGGAAAACAGGATTACAAATATCTCGACAACTAACAATCCGATCGACATCGTTCTATATGCAAAATGTGTGTTATTTTATTGCATTTTACGTTCATTCCTTAGAACAAAAAAATTCGAAAATTTTTATATACCTTTCATCAGAACGAATTTTTCGAGAGTCCGAAAAAAATAGTTTTTGATAATCGAGGTTGCTGATATTAAATAGGCTTCGTCCCATTCTTACATACTAACTACATACAAAATTTCAAGTCTCTATCTCAATTTGTTCGGGAGATAGGGCGTTTACAGACAGACAGACGGACGGCAATTTTTTTTCTAAAAATATGTTTTTCGGAATCTCCAGTATCTGAAACGTGTAAATCCGTCAAAAATTTTTTTTCGATTTTCAAAACGATTGCAAGACTTACCCTATACTACGTATGATGGGTAAGTAAAAAAAAAAAAAAAAAAAAAAAAAAAAAAAAAAAAAAAAACTTATTAAATAAGACGAAATGTTGCTCGTTTAACATAGATATATTTTTCTATAAAATAATACTAATTTTTCTCCTGGAAAATACTTTGAAATGTACGAACCCTGCCTGAAAGATATAGCTTATCATCTCATTTTGGCTCTACGATAGTGAATTTTCATACATTGACAGGTATGAGTTGGAAGAAAATTTTTAGAGAAAATGTAAAATATGTAATGTCTTCTTTCTTTACAAAAAAAAAAAAAATTAATCACTTAATCAACGCGTCCGAGACATTCACGGGCTGCAAACTTCACGACTTTTATTTAGAATTGTTTGATTCCCACCAGTTTTATAAAACAGTGTAATTGGTTTTATTCTGGTATCACTTCACTTGTCATTAAATAAGATGAATATTTTTTTTGAAAAAAGTGGTTGCAATAAGGAATTTGAATTTTTAAACCATAATTTAATGCGACCATTAAGGGACTAATTGCTTCTCTCATTTACCCGTTCGTCATACGGGCAACGTAATATTTCCAATCATGATTTGCCCGTATTATGTACGGACATACATATACCAATTATGATTTATAATTCTCACCCGTAAATTTTAATTTTTATTTTGCATTATTTAATCCAAGTGGTTTTTTTTTTTTTTTTTTTTAATTTGGCAAAAGTTTGTGTTTTGAAAAATCGATGAAAAATATTAAAAATTCTGTAAAAAACATGATAAAAACAGTTATTTTTTTAATTTTTTTTTCAAAATAACAATCAGTTAAGTGGTTAATATTTTTTTTATTTTCAAGAAAATATCGATCAACAGTACAACAAAATTCTTTAAAAATAATTTATTCCAGAATAAATTACTAAAAGTTTTATCTCAAATATTCTTCTTACCTGAAATTTTACACAATTGATCCATCTGATGCTGTTGAATATTTTAGTGGTTTTCGCAGACAAAAGAAATTTAAACTAAAGTTAGCAGAACGATAAAATTAAACTCATAAAAGATTAATTCTATAGAACATCGTTTGCATTTAAAAGATGTTGTGGTAAAAGCTTTGATTCTTTTTCTGTAACTAAACCGAAGTAAAATTTTATGTTAATGATTGAATATATTTCAGTAACAAAACAGAAAATAAAGAAAAAAAACTCGGTTTGCTTCGGTAAATTTAAAGTTTGGAAGTTTAGATTTCATGAAACACAATGAATATTTAATACGATAGAACTTTAAATAAATGCTAACAAATTGAAATCATTCAAATTTTACTTTTCTATTTCAACTTACATTTACTGGAATTGTGGTAGCAGGGTTAACCCTTTGCGGCGCAGTACAAATTCATTGCTTAAGTGTTGAAATTAATGACTGACACCGGAATTTGAAAACAACTTTATTTGTAAATACGAAAACGCTATATTTCACGCATACAATAAACCGTAATATTCTAAACCCCTTGAGGGGCGGTGGTATATATTATATACCACCTACGACTGATGAAGATTTACACCAGACAAATCTATATAATAAAGGCCAAACGTATCTGTGCGTAACGCATACGTCATGTTTTGAATGGCAACACTTTCCGGTGAAATTTCGGTTTTGCAATTTTCGTTTTTGTAAACTTTTAAACTTCTAGACATTGCACGTTTTCAATCTTTATACCATCGTTTAAAGAAAAAAATGCACTTTTAAATGCCGTTTGTTAGAAAACTGTATCTCGATTTGTTTTTAAGATATTAATTTTTTTGTAGTTTTTGGTTCAATTTCTCTAATGGTGGCAACTTGAGTATCGCATTTATGTGGGAAAGAGGGGAAAAATAGCCTAAAGTTAGAATAAAAAAGAAAAAAAACAGATGCAGTTTAGTGGATGGAGGTGATGCCAAAAGTGTAACCCTAAAATTCACTGCATTGCATCAAACACAACAGCGTGCTTTCACAAAACAGGAAAACTTTTAGCGATGCAATTTTAATTCATAATACAATGAAATGCTATTTTATAATGCTAAAATATAATCAGATCATTTTCATTTAGAGAAAAAATTATGTTAAAGAATTCTGTCTCTGTTCCACGTGATTGTTTTGTTTGGGCCGAATGAGAGACTTAAATTGGAAGAGTAACGCCCATCAAACCATTTTAATCGCATACTGCACCTTCATCTATCTCTTTTCTCCATGGAAAATAACAGATCATTGTATATTTTAGTTGTCATTTTTTCATAGCAACTGAAAAATATAGTAATTAAAAACCTGTTATGTCAATATATCGTCGGCAATAAAATCCGGTGAATGTTGTTGGTTTTATTTCGTTTTTATCTATGAATTTAATGACTTTTAGTTGGTTGTAAACTTACTTTACAAAAGATACATCAATTAACTTTTACAAAAATGTATTTTAAAGAATATCTGAGTGTCATATTTTCTTAGTTGTTTTTAAAAACTGAAAATGCAATTTTATTCTTTGGCGAAATCTTTGGCTAATAACTTCTATCTTGCGTCTAATACGGAAGTACCGATAATTTTTAAAGCTGTATATGATTACATAAATAATATGCTTCATATAAAATTGCTGTTTGGAATTAGTTGGCAAATTAAAAAGCCTATTACGCAGAAAAAATTTATTAGACCTTTCCAGTTTTAAATTAAAAAAAAAGTTTTTCACCTTTACTTTGTGACCCGGGAACCCCGGGTTCGGTGTACTAGTGTTATTAAATTCCAATTTTCTAACTTTGGTGGAAAACAGTCGTGAAATTGCTTTTCCTCTTTTTGATATAACTTTATTACAAATTTCCGGTGGGAGTTCAGAATTACTCGAACGCAATTGCTTGCCCCTCAAAGGGTTAAACAAAATTCCGGTGCCAATGTGGTGTTTGGGAATTAAAATTAAGTGGTATATCTATGAAACCACCGCGCCGCAAAGGGTTAATCTTTTAAAGTTCATTGGTTTCTCTACGAGATCACACATTTTTAATTCTGATACGCAGCTTCGATACCGGAATTTTAATATAAAAAAACCCATTTTATTATGATAGAACCGTTTAGGTATTACGTAAGCACTTTGGGAGGAGGGAGGGAGTTAGCGATTTTCTTATTTTTTATGACAAGGGGAGAGGGGGTGTTTAAATGTTGTTTAAGTAAGACATTTTCAAAATCTCTTAAATTGTAAAAAAAAAAAAAATTAAAAAACTATTAAAAATGTCAAATAAAAAAGAAAAAGAAATTGAAAAAGAATATTAAACTTGAAGTTCTGATGTCAGCTATTTTTACCGCATAAGAAAAATGTAAAGGATCTCTTTTATCTAGAGGTGACTGGTTGATGTTTGATTCATGGGGACTTACTGTCTCTGAGAACTTATTACTATTTCCAACTGTGAGACTAGAATAGAATTGAATTGAATGGAGCAATGCAGTAAGTTCCATTGTGACTGTCACCGATAAGATGAAGACACAATTCACTATGCTAATGGACTGTACATACGTAATTATTTATTTTCTCATAACACAAAGTACAATAAATAATGCGGTACACGTCGCCATTTTTCAACACAAAACACAACTCTGTTCTATACTCTGACAATACGAGTTTTTCATAAAAGTTACAAAAACTTAAGTAAAATTCCATCTTTGTTTCCACCCCTCTCGATCAAGTGGTTGAACCCCATAACTATAATGACTGACTTCTCTACTGTCTTGTGTCTTGTGATGCTCATAGGATAAACTATTTTTTCTGGGCCAAACTTTTAAATCCTAATGTCCATATGATAAACTAATATATCCTAGGCCAAATTACTCTATCTTAATGCCCATAGGATAAACTAGTTTTTCCTAGGCCAAACTAGTTTGGACCAACACTCATGGGATAAACTAGCCTAGATCGTCTAAACTAGTTTATCCTAGTCCGATCTAGTTTATCCCAGGCTACTTCAATTTGGCGTGATTTTATTGAACTCGAAGACAACCTCGGAGCCAACTTTCTAGTTCATCTTTTGCTGATCTAGTTTATCCTAGTTCAAAGCTGTTTGACGTGTTTTTAGGTCACAGGCTATCAAAGCCTTAAGGCTTATGTTCCCGCAGGTTCTCTAAAGCTGTTATTATATTCACGGACTTTAGACGCGACAAACTTTTCAGTCGATTTTAACCCCAACATTTTCCCGTTCAAAGAGAGAAAAAAAAAGGTTACAATTGTATTTTTAAAAGTTGGAGGAAAAGCAGGAAAACCAGTCCTACTAGTACCAGCCGTTAATATTTATCGCCTATTCGTATCAATCGCTTATCTCTGATTCGTTGAAATATTCGATGTTGGAAGAAAAATCTGGACTAGCCCAGACTTTTTTGGAACTGTGGAAAAAAGTTGGGGAGACATTGCTGTTTGCTATCACACGGGATGTTGGGAGGATATTTCGTGAAAAGTTGGAGGAAATCAAGTGTTGGCTCAAAAGTCTTACAAAGTGTTAGTGAATCTGATAGCAGCTTTAGTTTGTATCTACATATGTTTTGCACGTAACGCGATAATTCTTGATAGAAATATCAGATTTGTTTCAAATTTTAAATATAGATAAGGCATTTCTCTGATTAGTTTTGGGAATTCATTGGATAAGAATAAAAGGGGGTGGCAGGCTAATCCGCCCCTTCCTTTAATTTAGATAAAGGATTTTTTTCATGCAGAATTATGTGAATTCATTCAAATTTTAGATATAGGATCATTCTGATAAGGCGCCTTCATAATTATTTGTGAGTGTTCATTGTTTAAGTATAAATCGAAGGCATCAAACTTCGTTAAAAGGAAATTCATAAACAAAAGATAATCACTAATTTTTTTTTCTCCATACACTAGCAAATAAATTTTGTAACTTTTTTGTTTGTAACTTTTTCAAATGTATTTAAAGCATGTTCTTTTAATATATAACGATTAATAAATATATTATATAGTTACTCTTTGAAGACTTTTTAATTCCTCTTATTCATAAAAATCTAAAGAACCTAATCCCCTTAAATGTACGGGATGATAGGTTAAGATTCATGAATTTGAAATTCGGTAATGCATAGCTGCCAACTCTTACGCATTTTTCCTAGCACAAAAAAATTTATAGTACCCTAGTAGCAAACCAATATTGGTTCAATGTTTCACCAATATTTCATTAATTGGAAATATTGCCAATAAAACGTAAATATTGCTCCAATATTGGAATGTTTACATTTTGCCCTTATTTAGCCAATATTTGCAGCCAATATTATGCCAATATTGGTGTTTCATTTTAAATGTAGTCAATAAAACGCCAATATTATACAAATTTTGGCGTTACTTTGGCAATATATCCAATGAAACCACAATATTGGCATAATATTGGTATAATATTGGCTGCAAATATTAGCTAAATAAGGGCAAAATGTAAACACTCCAATATTGGAGCAATATTTCATGTCAGTATTACGCCAGTGTGCCAATATTGCTCCAAGATGTAGCCAATATTGGCCCAATATTGTTCGGCTACTGGAGAAAATACTGTCTTTTTTAATTGTCGAAATAATATGATTAAAGAAATGGAAAATCTCTATACAGTTTTAGTGGTAGCAAAAATGTGTAAAATTTAACAGCTATGGTAATGTTTTCAGGAACCTAACCCTCGTTAATTTTAAGAGATTACTACTTGGAGTAGAAATGAAGAGAAAATATCTTAACACTAAAACCGCCGGGTATTTTACTCAAATTTTACAAAAATTGTTTCTCACCAGAATTTTAATTCTAAACTATTTAATTTATTTAATTGGTGTATTTTTGTGCTGTATATATTTAACAAATCTTACGAAGAAAATTATGGTTCGAATTGACTTTTATTTATCTGACAGGGGTCATTTTGACCCCTAATGGCGGTTTTAGTGTTAAATGTATACAATTTGTGTTGCATTATTTTGAAAAATGTGATGTTTTTGAACATTTCAATAAACCCAAAAGTCCTGTGTCCACTTAATTTATGAACATGAATGTATAATTTTGTATTAAATGAAAGAAAAAGGACTAAACCTACTACAATAAATTATGTGTGATAATAATTCCCGTTTTTTATGTATTTTGAACATACTGTTACTCTTTGCTATTATATTAAAAGGAAATAAATGGCAGCATAATATACAATTTTGATTTATTATCTTATGTAACATGATAAATCACATCTGCTTTCATCTTTGCAGAAGTTATTGATATTACAGATGCCCAGAAAACAGATGATGTGGGAATTTTGGTGCAGTTATTACGTAAAAAGGGACATCTAGTGTAATATATACAATTTTAGATAAATAAATATATTTTTCTTTGAATGTTAGTTAGAGAGATGTTATTTAGAGTTAGATAGTTAGTTAGTTAGTTAGATGTTAGAGTTTCTTTCAATGTTAGTTAGTTAGATTTTGGATTACATTCATTATTTTCTGATACATTAAATAAATGAGATATTCATTATTTTCTGATACATTAAATAAATGAGATATTCATTATTTTTTTATTGAAATGTTCCACAAATATCTAAAGGTATATTTTCAATTTTTTCAGGAATATGTTTAAACACAAATTCAAATATTTGATATATTTTTTAACTAGTTGGAAAATAGTTGTTGTTCTCGGTAGATAATTGTGAAATCTGAAGCACATCTGAATCTTTTCATAGGTGTAAATCCGCAATTTAATTTTTATTTTATTCGTTTCCTGATTGGTCCAAGTTTAACGTCCAAAAATTGAATACTTCTGTTTTCATTTTATTCGTTTCCTGATTGGTCCAAGTTTAATGTCCAAAAATTGAATACTTCTGTTGCCAGGATGAGAAAAAGAGTAAAAAAATTAATATTTTAAAAACAAATTGTGATAGAGATTTCAAACCATTTTCATTAAAAAATGAGTTTTTTTTTCTCTACGCAACGGTATAAAAATTTAAAACGTGCGATGTTAAGTAGTTTAAAATTTGCAGTTCCGAAAATTGTAAAACTGAAGTTTCATTTAAAATTTGTTTATGATGGGTCCAAGAACATTAATGTTTAATATACGTGGTACGTAATAGGAGACGTTCAGAAGTCAGTCTGATTAACTCCAATTAATAAAAATGCACATTTTAAACAGTTAAAGATGTCTATCTTTAATCCACTGATTTTTATCATTGGTCTCGGAATATTAACCACTTAACTGAATTGACCGTGCGCCGTTTGGGCAAGACGAATTTGCTTAATTCATCATTTAAAGCTTATTGACATCACTAATTTTTTAAAGTGGAATAGCATACTATTCAAAGGTAGAAATGTTTAGAATAAATATTACGAATATTTTAGCTTGAAAAAAGGGGTAAAAACCCATGTTTTCAATATATTGCACGAAAAAAAATTAAGCAGTTAAGGGGTTAATGTTTAAACCCTTAACGCGCAGTGTTGCCGGGTCGGCAACACCTAAAGTTCCCCCTGTTTAGAGACACAAAAACTCTGTGAATATTTCAAAAAATACTCTAATGGTTCCTTTAAATCTTTCTTATGAGTTCTAGATGGCAGCACCACAGAGATCAAACTCTACTGTTTTTAAATAATAGGTAAAATGTTTTACTGTAATACGCGCTTCACAGCAATGCTCTTCTCACTGCGCTTATTAATGCTTTACTTATGGGAGGTTACCACTTCGGCAACAGCTGTAATAATTAAAATGGTTAGTGCAATCTTTACAAAACAATACCTGTGTACTCCTCTAGGCCTAAATAGATTGCCTATTTTCTTTTTTCTTTAAATTCCAACTTTAAATAGTAGTACGCCGGAAAGGGTTAATGCACGGCTTACATAATGTATGATTTGTTATAATCATCCTAAAAATGTTTTTTTTTAAATTTAAATATAGAATTTCTTTGAAAATATCATTTTCCAAATAGTCGTTGTAATTTGTTAAATTACATTTTTTTTTTAAATCTTGGATTACAGTTTCAGAATTGTTCTAGGAAATCTTGGATTACAGTTTCAGACCACAGAATGCAACGCGATAAATTAACCCCTCAACCCTTTCAGGGACAAGGTGTTTGCCTTTACAAATTTTGAAATGAGTGATTGACTCCAGAAATCAAAAATAAATTTATTTACAAATAATCAAAAGCTTTTGATCACGTACTTAATAAAAATAAATCTTTCATTCAAATATTCTGGTACCAATGTACCATTTAGGGATTTAAATTAGGTTTCCAAAAATGAACCACCACACTCAAAGGGGACATTAAAAAAAACTTTCAAGTGATGCCTATTTGTTTCATATCTTTTACAGAATTTTTAGCTTTTTTATCAAAACAGAAATATTTGCCGAATTCAATCAGAAAAATGCTCGGATTACTCAATGCAAAATTTACAATAAAAAAGTTACTGGTGAAAATAATAAATCATGATTTAAACATGCATAGCTGCCAACTTTTCGCTAATCTTCCGTAATACCTGGATTAGTTTGATCCACGTTAACCTAATTTCGAACAAGAAAATGCATCTCATGAATTTTTATTAATTTAATTTCAATTTTCTAAATGGAGCATATTTAATTTGATATATTTGAAAAAATTCTGGTTCGAAATTCATTAAACCAGGGTCAAATTAACGCATGTATTACGGAGGATTAATGACAAGTTGGCACCTATGAATATGGATGTCCCTATGACGTATGGGAAAATCGGTGAAGCGGTTAATATCAGGTAAAATATTTGACTTTTTGTGCTTATTTTTCATGTGACTGGGACATATTTGTACATTATGAGTACTGTGTGTTTATTTTTCATGCGAGGAGGGTTGAGAGCCTGTGTTAATCACACGGCATTAGGAGCGTATTATACAGGGTGTTTATAAAGTCCCGGACCCATTTTCATGTTTAATAACTCATAAAATAATAAAGATAGATTAAAATTAGTAACATAAATGGTTAGATAGACTCAAAAAGTTTCATGACCAGGGGTGCGAAAATCTAGGCGCCAGCAGGCAGTTTCTCACCACAAAATTTATTTCGTTTTTCTTCGTCTAATATTTCGTGTAAAATTCCTGCTAGAATGCTATTAAATTTTGAGCGAAAAAAACTTTAAAATTTTAGTGGTGAGAGACTACCTCCTGGCGCCTAGATTTTTGCACCCCTGTTCATGACCCTTGTCAATGAACTTCCACGTGTGCCCCCTTCTGCGCACGGAGAATATCAAGTCGATAGGCAACTTAACGCCAGGTAGCGGCAAGCATGTCGGCATTCACAGAGGCTATTGCGGTTATAATTCTGGTTTTCAAATCATCAATGTTCGATACTCTCCTCCTGTAAACATTGACTTTTACAAATCCCCCAAGGAAAAAGCCCAGCGGCGTTATATCATGTGATCTGGGTGGCCAAGGAATTGGACCTCCTCGCCCAATCCATCTTCCTGGAAAATGGTCATTCAAAGAAGTAGGAATGATCGTACCCCAATGAGGTGGTGCACCATCTTGTTGGAAAAAGACATGTGGTTGAAGCTCTTCTAGTTGTGGAAATACGAAGTTTTCCAACATGTCTAAGTATACGACTGATGAGACCGTCTTTTCTGTAAAAAAGAAAGACCCAATGACTGGGTCGGGGTTACTCGGTCGGTATATTAATTTACAAAAGTAAAGATATTTTTAACCTGAAAGTAAAGATATTCAAACCAGGAAAATATATCAGTGATTCCATTAACCCTTTAACGATCAAAGCATTTTCCTTGCTAAGATGTCAAAATAAATTAATGACACCGGTTATTAAGAACAAATATATTTCTAAATAAGAAAACGTGATTTTTCACATACATAATAAAAGGGATATTTTTAGATAAAAATACCGGTGTCAGTGTTGCATATCGGAATTAAAATTTTGTGGTTTCGTGGCGAAACCAATGAACGTTAAAGGGTTAATAAATGCCATAAGTTTGTTTATATCTTCATTATTTTATCAGTTATTTAACATCAAAATGGGTCCGGGACCTTATAAACACCCTGTATAATTTTCTAGTTGAAATCTAAATATTTCATTTTATTTTCATAGCCAGAAATGTTACAAATCGGCTTCCTATATCATGTCCAAAACACATAATTTACATGCAAACGTGAAATTTGAAAATTACGCTCACATAGATTTAAACTTGCGTGTGTCGTTAAGTGAATAGCGTTAGTTCAGTTTTTATAATTATGTGCCTTTTTTGTGTGAAAATTTTCTTAGTGGTTCGCTTTTATCAGATCAACCCTTTGTGCTCTGGTCGATAAATGTCTTCAAAATTCCAAATGTCCCATTGGCACCAGTACTTTGTAAAGAAAAGGTTCGCTTTACGATATACACGAAAAATTGCATTGAACAATTTTCAAATAAATTTGGTCGTGTATTCCGGTACCATTGTGACATTTCAGAATTAAAATTAAGTGATAGAAAATTCAACCATCAGAGCTCAAAGGGTCAAGTCATTTTCCTTAACACTAGAACTACCGGAAATTTAAATATCGTTAGTATTATAAAAAAAAAAAAATAAAAAAAAAATAAAATAAATAAAAAAAATATTTCACACCACAATTTTGATTTATAGCAGTGTAACTTTACTATTTAACGTTTATCTTCTGTGAATCGTTTAAATTTATTTCATAATCAAATTGCAGATTGGAACCGAAATATATTCATAGGATAGCTTTCACAATGACGGCTCAAGGTAGTCCTAGTGTTAATCTAAAAATTTCAAATTCATCATACACAAAATTATGAAAGTTATATTATTATTTGGTGAGAATAATGCCACATAAACACATTTTTCGTTAATTTAACACTAGAACCGCGGAAAAATTCATTTAAGTTTTATAAAAATGATTCTCACCGGAATTTTCATTTAAAAATGTTTAAGTTATCTATTGAAAATGTTTTTGCTCAGCATATATTTACCCTATTTTATTAAGAGTTTTCTGGTTCTAACTGACATCTCTCCATATGATACGGGTCAAAATGACCCGTCGCCGCGGTTCTAGTGTTAAGCTTCAAACTTTGAACCGTAATATTTGATAATTTAATAAACTATATTGGCGTAATTGATCTCATAATTATAGTTGCCGACCTCCCGATTTTTCCATATCAATATTTCTAACCCTTTCCGGCACACTTTGCCCAGTCCGGGATATCTAATTTTATTTCGAAACTTGCAAATGGCACCAATAATATTTTAGTAAAATTTTGCTTTTACAATGAAAGCTTAAGTTAGGCGACTCTCAATTTCTAAAAAAGTCGATTGTAAATTCCGGTGAGAGTTGATAATTTCTCATTTACTAACAGAATTTGCCTGTGCCGGAAAGGGCTAGGCAGAAATACTTGTTTATATAATCGCAAAATTTACGCAATTAAATAAAGCGAGCATTTTTCGAAGATTTTGCTGATACCAAAAAAATCGGAGGTTAACAACTCTGCATAACTTGACGTCTTGTGTACTATTTATTTACGAATATATGAAAAATATACTTGTATAAAATGTGTCCTCCTAGTATGATTCTATTCTTATTTATCATCTTTACTGATCTCATAAATAAGACTTTCACTTCTATCTATAAAATTAAAGTGTAACTGATTTTTAGTGTAATTGTTATGTAATTCATACAATAAAACACGCAATAAGTGGGAATAATGTAGTGTTTTTTGCAGGGGTCGATTTAGAAAAAGAAAGTTGCATAGCAGCAACTGCTATACAAAGTCAGTTTTGAATAGCAGTTAGACACTTTTGTATAGCAAGTAAAAAATAGCTAACGTAACTTTTAAATCTTGAAAATTTACCAAAAAAAAAAAAAAAAAAGCAATATTTAATCAAGAGCATAAATGAAAGTAAATAAAATTATACAAAGAATAAAAAATAAATGATAACTCACCTAACCAATATAAATAACTTAAGAAATCAGAAGCTGGCTCTTGCATGACTTATAGGTCAATTTACCTTCGCCACAGGTCAATTAAATATATGTATCAACTTACCACAGTACCAATTCTTAAAAAATATATTTGTTGTGAGCAGGGCCTGATTACTAACGGGGCACTCTCCCACCAGGAAAAAGAAATAAAGAATTTTTCCTTATTCATGACAGTAATCTTGTATGAAAAGGGCGTTTCAAGAAGACGAAAATTTCTATAAATTTTTTCCGGTGAGAGAGTGCCCCGTTAGTAATCAGGCTCTGGTTGTGAGGGTCAATATTTTTTAATAAGCCATAAACTCAGAAATAGAATTTTTGTAATTTTAAATAAAACATAAAGCAGAAAAGAAAAAAAAATGAAATCTTCTTTTAAGTAACAGTGATTCAGTAATCAATCACAGCGTCAGTGCAGGAACAAATCATGTGTTTACTGGGAAAACTGCGCCAAGCAATGGCATCTCGCTGTACTTCCATTGTAAACAAGCAGTTGGGGAGAGTGAAAACACAACGTATGTTGTGTAAAAACATCTTTAAATTTTAACTTTAAGTGTATATGACATAACAGAGGGTGTGGGAAATATGCATCGCAATGATTGCGATTTAATGCATTTCTTGGATCGCATTTTAGTTAAATTTTGATCGCAAATTGCGATGCGATACCGCTTAAATCGAACCCTGGTTTTTTGTAATATTTATATTCAGTGTAAAGGTTTCAAGATATTTTTTAAAATAACCAAACTTTTGACGAATAAAGTACGAGAACGTTTCCTCATTTTCAAATTTGTCTAGTCTCGTGCCTAATGTACCTATTTGTTTCTTCAAACAGCAGAGCGAGGATATAAAGAGAATAAGATAGCGGCTTCTAAACAGGAACAGACATATACATTAAATACTGCGAAAATGGAACCTGACTATAATTTGTTCCTCTCTAAATCTAAATAATATGTGATATCTAAAAAGTTCTTCTCTATCGTTATACATAGATTGAACAATGGAGTTACAAATAAAGAAGAAATAAATACACAGTGTAATAACAACAGTTGCGAATGAAGTAACAAGCTGGTTGTAACAAAATGTAGGTTGTTCTTTTTATTCTTTTAGCTGCCGATGCTTTAAGAAAAGAATCTTCAACTTTTTTGCTAAAAAAAAATTTCCAGCACAAATTTTGGAAAATAATCTTGACTTTATTCAATGGTAAAAGTTTCTATTTGTTAGTAAAGCAAAATTTTTCACTCACATAAAAGGTTGTTCGATCGTTAATTTCAGAAATATGCATTTATTTGAGTTAGACGTATATATACGCCCGGGGCAGTTAAGAGATTAATCGGATAAACAGTTTCTGATAACAGCTTTTGAAAACTTCCACCAGATAACTACAATAGAATATCTTTTATTACTTTAACGATCAAGGCATTTTCATTGCTAAGATGCCGAAATAAATGAATGACACCGGTAATTAAAAACAAATATATTTCTAAATAAGAAAACGTGATTTTTCACATACATAATAAAAGGGATGTTTTTAGATAAAAATACCGGTGTCAGTGTTGCATATCGGAATTAAAATTTTGTGGTTTCCTGGCGAAACCAATGAACGTTAAAGGGTTAAACCGCATAATGACGAGGAAAATTACAATTGCAGATTTGGTTAATTTTCGATTTCTTTTTCCCGGTGTGTGTTGAAGGAAGGTGTGTGGTTGTTCTCAATCCCCCTCCTCAAATATCTGCCGTACTTTCAACTGCTTTACAAGAGTAATGGCCCGGACTTCCCAGCGAGCTTAACCATCGCATAATTGTTAATATCACGTATCGCTATAAGTGATGTGCTGTTTCTAGGGGTGATCATACTCCGTATTAAAGGTACTTTTTCTATACCAAACTGACACATTTATTTTGTTAGTTTGTGAAACACATTACTGTGGAATTCTCTTCTAAAAGTTCTTTCGAAATCATCATTAACTCAAAGACATGTAATGGAGTCTGACACCGTTTAAACTTTTAAAAAACATATTAAAACATTTAAATTATTTACAAAGGAAATATTTACAAAAATCTATTTACAATTTAAATAATCATAAACTCTAATTAATCAACTACCTCTTATGCGGGAAGTCGTCTTAATCCGACATTCTTCTTTCAACAACAAACAAAAAACATTCCATCAAACGTTATCTTCAGTTCAGTTCTTTTCTGCGGCATTTCGTCTGGCTGCGTAGGAATTAATAGCTCCTTAAATTGTCTGCTTTGCTGGAGAGCCTTTTTTCACAGAGTAATGAAAAGAAAAAGCTACAAGGCACGCTGCTAGTCTGCTGTAGGAGAAAGACCGCTGCTACATTACAATCGTCTTGTAATTTCTTTTAACATTAGAACGCGGGGAAATTTTACGCAAAATTTATAAAATATATTTTAAACCAGAAAAATAATTTGAAATTATTTAGTTCATTATTTAGATCACTTAATTGCAAGTCGTATATTATTTCTTGAGGTTTTTCTGGTTCGAATCGACACCTTTCCGACGTTCTAATTTTGATGCTATTTTATAGCTTATTTTGAGCTGTATATTGTGGATCATTGGTTAATTCCATTAAAATTTGTCATGTCTGTCACACAACTAAAAATTGCTATATTTGTTGGCCACCGTTACTGTCCAAAAGTTTCCTTCGCCTTATTCAACTGATGACATATCTCTGATAAAATAAGTCACTTTTTTCTGTTCTAAAATACTGGTAGCCAAAAATCATGGCATGTGACAGACATGACAAGTTTTCATGGAATTAGCCTTTTATTAAAAGCTACATATAACATTTTGAGTAATCATTATTTTTGTTATCTTTTCCTTATTTTTTAGAATCGAAAGAAGCATTTCCAGGAAAATTTTTGATCGTAGGTTTTCTTTAAATATATCTTTAGAATAAGACAAGAAGTAAAAGTACTCTGGCAAATGTCTATGCCTTACAACTGTCACTTTCCTTTTTTAACTATATATGGTGTTAGTTAAAAATATTTATTTTATGTTTAACAAATTGAGCTTATAACTTAAATATTGTATTAAATTTTAGTTACTGTGTATTTGAAGACTGATTACTGAACTTGACTGATTACCGAAAGATTTTATAATTTTAAAAAGTAACTTAAAATCGCTAATTCTGTAAATCTAGGTATGCTATTTATTTTTTATTTTTTTTAATTGTTCCAAAGCAATTCTGCTTGTATAAAACGTTTCGTTGATCTTAAAAATAAAACGTGAAAATATTTTCGCAAATGGTGTAATTTATTTTCGCCTACATAATATATTTAACGAAGTACTCCATATGTAGCCATTGTGTAATGTTTTAATAATATTAAATATAGAATTTCTAGAATTACTTGGATCTCAGGCTCTTTATAAAGATATCATTTAAAACAAGTTGGAAATTGCACGTAAATAAGAGCAAATGAGGTGCGTTCGTAAGATAACGAAGTTTTAAAAATATTCAGATCTTGCTGTTATATTAGACAGTACTTCGGATACAGTGTAGAGGTCGAAAATTTTGTGTATTCCTGTATATATCCAGGAATAGTAATTTTTATTACACCTCAGCAACGTACATCATTTTCATAAAATGTGAAATAGTTTAATATAATTAAAAGGCACACCAAACAATTTTCTCCCTATCCATTGTGTGGTGGAATACTTTTGCGTGGCCTTGTAAATCAATAACAAATATTCTTTGCACCTCAGTTTGTGCGAAATGTATATTATAATATGTACTTCATAGATTCATATCAATTTTATTATGTTCAGATGAGTGTAACACCATTAAAATGCATTTGAAACGTTTTCCCCATTGACCGTAATGTAAAGGAATACTTTTGATTGTCCCTGTAATTGATCTATGCATCCAATTATCATAAAATTTGAAATGTCTCCACATAATTATGTAATAATTATATATTTTAATTTATATATTATAATTTTCAAACGATTCGGTTGGGTAGTTTTTGCGTTGTTATGTAGACGGACAGACAGACGGACGGATTGAACGATAACTATATGTGCTACATATTTACATAATTTACGAACGCACCTAAAAATTTGTTGTAGTTAGTGTATACTATATATGTTTCATGGATGATATGATAATAACGAAAGATTTTTCAAAGTTTAAAACGCAGCGTAAAATATTTATTTCTGTAAATAAAGATATGTTTCTGATTTATTAAAGAAACTATTTTGTTTCAATAGATTAAAGGATTTATTCACGTAGAATATAAATTGTTCAAATTTTTCAGTTTTGAATTGAGTTAAAAAGCAAACAGTTTTGAATTGAGTTAAAAAGCAAACAGTTGATGATGAAATGTTTAATCAATACCATTATGATGCTGAAACATTTAGAAATAATACGTTTATGCATCGTGGTTCTGTATATAATTATTTTTTTAATTTTTGAAAAATAAATGTTTTTTTTTATGCTTCGGTACACTTTTCAAAAAATTTATTTTAAAGGAACAGACGATTTTTTTAAATCGTGTAACTAAATTTATTTGAGGAGAACAAGAAACATTTTAAATTTTGGGATTTTCATTTTTTTTAGTAAAATATTTTTCTTTTTATTTGTTTTAAGTCAAAATGAAAATCCTTTATTATTATTCTTAAGAAGATTTAGTTTTTACTGTAGAAAGTTTTAACTGTTTATCTAAAACAGATTTTTAGAAATGAATATCAAAGCATAAAAACCCCCCTTTTTTGAAAAGGCAACTCCCGGAATATTTAAATAAATTATTTTAAAATCTTTCAGCATCATAATTATATTGATTTAATACTTAATTATTTTTTCTCTTTTATCAATTTATAATTCATTTCAAAACTCGAAAATTTGAACAAATTTATAATCAAATTTAATTACAAATTTAATTATTTTTTCCAAAGCTAGTCTTCCTGTAAAACATCTATATTATAAAGGCCAAACGTATCTGTGCGTAACACATACGTCATTTTGCGAATGGCAACACTTTCAAATTTAAAATGAAATTTCAGTATTGCAATTTTGCTACTACAATTTTATAAACTTCTGTATAATTTTTAATTCTTACACCATCGTGTAGGAAAAAAAATATACTTTTAAATGAAATTTGTTTGAAAACTGTATCTTGATTTGTTTTTAAAATATTAATTTTTTGTAGTTTTTATTACCGCTTTTCTAATCGTGGCACAGGAGTACTCCATTTCTTTTAAAAGCAAAGGAAACTAGTCGTTGGGGGCCACCGTAATATTTACCCATCATGGATATGTATATGAAAATAAAACATGTGAAACTATTTATACAATGCATTGCAATTCATAAATAAAATTTAAATTTGTTAATATACATAGTAATGCTATATTAAAGAACTACTGATGTACCAATTTCGACAAATTATATAAAACGCCAAACTACTCAAGTAGTACAGAACTGCGTAAAAGAAGCATCCTTATAACTCCAAAAATAATTATTCTATTAACTAACAATTAACTGCGTCGGATTAAGCGTCTCATTTCTAATTAAAATATACTTCTGAATTGAAATTTGAATGAAATACAGGGTCATGAAAAATCGAAAAATGTGGAAAACAAGTTTACAAATATCTCGGCAACTAATAATCCGATCGACTTCGTTCTATATGCAAAATGTGTGTTATTTTATTGCTTTTTACGCCCATTCCTTAGAACAAAAAAATTCGAAAATTTTTATATACCTTTCATCAGAACTAATTTTTCGAGAGTCCGAAAAAAATAGTTCCGGATAATCGAGGTTGCTGATATTAAATAGGGTTCGTCCCATTCTTACATACTAACTACATACAAAATTTCAAGTCTCTATTTCAATTTGTTCGGGAGAGCGTTTACAGACAGACAGACAGACAGACGGACGGCAAAAATTTTTTTATAAAAATATGTTTTTCGGAATCTCCACTATATAAAACGTATAAATCCGTCAAAAATTTTTTTTCGATTTTCAAAACGATTGCAAGACTTACCCTATACTACGTATGATGGGTAAGTAAAAAGGAAAGAAAGTGATTACTGTATCTTTATGATGCCATTTTCTCATTAAAAGGGAAAAAATTTAAGTATCTTCTGTTATAAAACCCGGTGAATTTTTATTTCAACTAAAAAATTTTATTTACACGTAAAAGAATATCAACAGTTTAATATCTGTTTCAGCTAATAGCATTGAAACTTCAAGTTTTGAATCAAAATGATCAAATTTAAATGCCATTTTTTTCTGAAAAGGTGAATACAGATACGAAATGTGCATTTGTAAATTTTGATATGATGAAAATGATGCCGGGTTTAGATTTTACGGGGGGGGAAAAGGTACAGATGTCATATACGTACCACATTTGCACGTGCTTTTCCTCCTGTCAATTTGGCATTATACAGCTGTGCCAAGATGAATACCTGTTTAAAAAGTTTATAACAATTGTTAGGGAGAGGAAATGGGGAAAATTAACCCATTAGTGCCTAGCGTTCCTTTTTAGGGACGCTTCAAAAGATGCATGTAGCACTGTTTTTGACACCGGTAAAAATGAACAGCAATTTTTATTTTATTTAATTGAAACAATTTCGTAATTAATGAACTAAACTTAATTCTTCTAAAAATAGTGGTGCCAACCGCATACAATTTACGCAAAAGGTGGTGGGCACGAATGGGTTAAAGATTTCAGTGAAATGTGCTGATTAAATGATACAACTGCCTGTATTCAGTATGGCAATATGTATTAAAATTTACGATTTACTGTGAAAATTATATTTGCTGTTTTGTTGCTTATTAAGTTTATTATTTATAACTGTTTATTTATTGTTTCCTTTTTGATTAAATTCATATTTTTTTACTGTTATTTTCTATTTTAGTTCTTTAAATTATTTTTATGATATACTATATCAATAATCTTTTATATCAAACTATCATTTTTTTTAATCTTTTTCATTTTTTCACGTTATTTTTTTATATTGGAATAAAAAAATAGCGTGATGTTATTGCATGCAATTTGTAACTTTCATTCAAAAACAAAATTTTCGCTACATTGGCGAGAGAAAAAAGCACGTGCAAGTGTGGTGCGTATATGACATCTGTGCCAAAAAATTCTATGTTTTAGTCAAAGTTGAATAAATTTTGTTTTTTTCTCTCATTTTTGAAATACTAGCATAAGAACTTAAATTGATAACTTTATCATGATAACAGATTTTTATTATTTTTTACTGCTTACATGTACAATTAAAGTTTTATTTTAACAATTTCTACCAATGAGTTATCGAAATAGTATTTTGTTAATTTGACATTAAATATCGTTTGGGTACTACTAGGTTATCCCGTTGACCAAAAAATTATCGCCAAACTATAAGATTAAATGCCAGTAATGATGGTGAATTTCACATTCAGTGACATTAAATAAGATTCACGTGTTTAACCCTTTGCGGGGCAGTGAAAATTCATAGCTTAAGTGTTGATATTAATGACTGACACCGTAATTTGAAAACAACTTTATTTGTAAATAAAAAAACTAGGGATGAGATTTCCGCTTTTTTGGACACCAGTAAAATCTTAAAGAAAATGTTGTTATTAGAAATCACGAAAATGTTCCGATTTAATAATATAGCATTTTCTCTAAGATTTTACTGGTGTGCAAAAAAGCGGAAATCTCATCCCTGAAAAACGCTATAAATCACGCATTCAATAAACTCTATTTTTTAAAACAGATTTCCGGTGCCAATGTGGTGTTTGGGAATTAAAATTAAGTGGTATATCTATGAAACCACCGCCCCTCAAGGGGTTAAAATGTCATAAAGTGATTTTTATTTCGACTTTTTTATTAATATTTTTATTAATATTCTACTACTTATTTGTTTTTCGTTATTTAAAATAAATATTACGTCAATATGTATAATTTGGCTATTAGTTTGGTGATTTGTATGATTTGGCGAAATTGGTCGATGGGATAACAGAGTAGTACCATCGTTTGTTAAGAGTTAGACTTACCAATATAAAATGCATTTTTTACTATAACTAATTTTGTAGGTTTATTATAAATCAATGAAACAGTTCCGTTTTAAACATTTTCTTTCGTCGAAATTCGACGGGTTCTACCTAGTATCATTAATGTTAAAAATAAAATTCCAACTCTTGTTTCTGTATCTGTATTAAGCTGTAATTGATTTCCGCCTACGCAATGAGTTGAGTTTAGCGAAGCAGGCGGTATCTAGACATAGTACTATGTTTTAATAATATAAAATATAGCATTACTGGGATCGTAGGTTTTTGATTAAATATATCTTTTAAAAAATCAGTGGGCGTAAGTATGCTCTATAAAATGACTACGTGTTAAGATTGTCACTTTTCTTTTTTAACTGTCTATGGAGCTATCAGGTTTTGTTTTGTTTGTTTACATTTTATCAGATGAACTTAAAGTTTAATTTCTGTACTAAGTTTAATTACTGTTTACATTTCAAGGATGATTACTTACGTAAGGCTTTTGAAAGTTTATAACGCAACGTAAAATTTTTAAATCTGTAATTGTAATTTTTTAATGATTTTTTAAATAAACAAATATTCTCTTTCATATATTTATTTATCCAAAACAATTCTGCTTTGATTAGTATTCTACGAGGGTAATTCGGAAACTAACCTTCGTTTATGAAGAAAAAAAACTAATGAAAGGAAACATATTTTATTACTTACGTATGAAAGACACGTTCTTCATCTACTTCTCAACATAATTGCCGTATTAATTAAAACAATTATTATAACGGTAATTCAGCTTTGAAATTCCATCGTCACAGACTTCTGCCACCGGCCTTTTCAACTGCGATGATTTTAAAATTCAATTCGCACCACTCTTTCAATCCAAAGTATTTTAACATATTTTTCTATATAATTTTCTGATAAATGCACTACCAAAAATGTTTTAAAAAATGGCGCGTCAAGTAAAATATTACGAGAGCAATTCGGAATTTGTCAGTATGAATAAAAGAATATGTTAAAATTCTTTGAATTGAAAGAGAGGTGCGAGATGAATTTAAAAATAATCGCAGTTGAATAGGCCGGCGGCAGGAGTCTGTGGCGATGGAATTTCAAAGCTGATTTACCTTTATGATAATTGTTTTAATTGTTAGACAATTGCTTCTTTTTGTACTAAAATCTACCGCCAGATGGCAGCACCAGACATTATTCTGTTTTCACTGGAAGAGAACTTTAGAACAGTTAGTTGATGTAATGACTGAGCTGGGTTAGGCAGCAAAATGCTGTCAAGGATTAACAATCCATTATCATACATTATGATTCCAAAGGAATAATTACTGTTCATGAAGAACTGCTTCAAACTGAAGCTAATATATGTTTCAAAGTTATTTTTTGTTATTTTGTTGTGTTCTGTAAATATTGTGAAGACTGTGCATCTGTTCTTTTGTGTTGTGAAGTGTTTCCAAGTATTTGTTCATCATTATTCTACTTTATTTCTTCAAATAAATGTGTGCCAACTAAAAGGTAAAGTTTTTAACTCCTTTTATTATTGAGGAACTTACTTGCTCACGCCTTATGGAATAACATTCCAACATTGTTGATTATGAGACTGAGAAATGAGTCTCAAAATTTAAATATAATAATATCAAAACAGAAAATATAATATTTAAATTCAAAAGAAATAATTATTTTCTGAATATTGTATTTTTTAGAAGTGAATGATATAAAAGAAAATTCAAAGAATTGTTCTTGTTTTGAAACCAAAACTATTATTTGTTGATATGAAAAGAAATTATTTTGCTTGTTTCTTATTGAAATTTATTATTTATTAGTTGAAAATACAAATACATGTTTTAAATAAAGAATTTTGAATATTTAGGAAGATTTTCTGAAACCAGAAGTAACTTTAAAGTTGTTCTCAAGAATTCTATTATGTTCTTATTTCATCATTAGCATTATATATGAGTTTATAATATTTTATTGTTGTAAATTAATAAGATAAACACTATTTTATTTTAACAAAATAATTTTTCTGCTTCTACTGCTAGTCAAAATGAAAATCCACCAAATTCTCAAAACTATCATGAATTAATGAAAGAATCAAATTCTTCAGGTTTTGTTATGAAATCTCAACAAAATGGAAATCAAAACAAAAAGTTAACTTTTGTTATTGATTCAGGCGCATCTGTTCATTTAGCTAATTCTTTAGAACTATTCTCAGAATTAAAGAATTCAAATAAAGATACAATTACAATTGCTAATGGAACTAAATTAACTGCAAAAGGAAAGGGTAAATGTACTTTTAATATTGAAACAGTTAATGGTCAAACAAATAAAGTTACACTAGATCATGTGCTTTATGTTCCCGAGTTAGACAGTAATTTGTTGTCTGTACAGTCTTGCACTGAGAAAGGTTTTGTTGTAACATTTAAAGATGATATGTGTTTAATTAAAAAGGGTAACATATTAGTTGCAGATGCAAAAGCTGATGAGGGGTTATACAGATTAAAAATAAAACCCACAAATGAAAAAGTATACAGCGCTTCAGAAATATTACCTGTATGTTCTAATGTCAATTGCATTCTAAAATGGCACCAAAGACTGGGTCATAGAAATTTGGAATCCATCAAGAAAATTCAAAAGAATGATTTAGCTTTAGGTATTACTCTGAATAATTGTTCTCATAATACTGAATGTTCAAGTTGTATAAAAGCTAAGCTAACAGAAAAATCATTTCCAAAAGAAACGCAATACAGAAGTAGAAAACCACTTGATCTGATATATAGTGACGTTTGCGGTCCTGCTGAAACAAATAGTATGGGATCAAAAAGATATTTCGTTACGTTTATCGATGATTATTCTCGTTATACACAGGTATATTTTATTTCCTCTAAAGATGAAGTATTTGATAAATTAAAGGAGTATGTTGCATCAACAACAAATAAATTTAGATTGAACATTAAATCCTTGCGTACTGACAATGGAGCAGAATATTGCAACGAATATGTTAGTAACTACCTAAAGAACTTAGGAATACATCATGAAACAACAACGCCATATTCGCCGTCTCAAAATGGAGTCGCGGAAAGAAAGAATCGCTCTCTAATTGAAATGTGTAAAGCCATGCTTATAAATGCTAAATTACCAAAAACATTCTGGGCAGAAGCCGTAGCTACAGCAGCTTATTTGCAAAATCGATTACCCACAAAATCAACTGAAAAGACACCATATGAACTGTGGAATGGGCATAAGCCGAATATGAGTCACCTTAAAGTATTTGGATGCAAAGCATATGTGTATGTTCATAAACAGAAGAGGCAAAAATTTGATGAAAAAGCCACTGAAGGAATCTTTGTTGGTTATGATTTAAGAAGCAAGGGATATCGAATTTATACAGGCGGAAGAAAAATTGTGATAAGCAGAACAGTAAAGTTTTTTGAAAATATGAACGGTGAAAATTTTTTCCCAGAAAATGTAGAAGAGCGAACTTCTGATTTAATTCATTTCAATTTTTCAGAAGAAAATCTTGAAAATGATTGTGAATCTATTCCAATAGAAAATGTTGCAGAAGAAATAGAAACTGATGGCAAATCAGTAGATATCCCAACCACAGAAAAAAGTGAAGAAAATTCACAGAGAAGAATTTCTAACAGAGAAACAAAAGGAATTCCACCAGAAAGGTTTTCTTACAAAACTGAAGACAGTTATTCGAAAAATCAAGATCCTGAAACTTTTAAAGATGTTCTAAAATTACCACTAAAAGATCAACAGAAATGGTTACAGGCTATGAAAGAAGAATTTAACTCTTTAAAGGAAAATGAAGTATTTGAGCTTGTTACTTTACCAAAAGGTAAGCGCGCAATTGGCTGTAAATGGGTTTATAAGACAAAATGCGATGAAAATGGAGAAGAAATAAAATGCAAAGCACGACTAGTTGCCAAGGGTTTCACTCAACAACTAGGCACTGATTATGATGAAACCTTCTCTCCTGTCGTCAAACATACAACTATTAGAGCTTTTCTGACCTGTGCAGCTTATTGTAAAGCCAAAGTATTCCAAGTAGATGTTAAAACAGCCTTTCTACATGGTAAATTAGAAAATGAAGAATTATACATGCTTCAACCAGAAGGCTTTCAAGATAAAGAAAATAAAGACAAAGTCTATAAATTAAAAAAGGCCATATATGGTCTCAAGCAAGCCGCCAAGTGCTGGAATGAAGAAATAGAAAATACTCTAAAGGCATATGGATTTAAACAAAGTGAAGCAGATCCATGTTTGTTTACAAAAGAGAAATCAAAGAAGACAATTCATCTCATACTATATGTAGATGATATGTTGATAAGCTCAGAAGATGAAGATGAAGTCAATGAAGTAATAAACTATTTAAAGAAGTCTTATCCTATAACATCATTAGGAGAAGCAAAATACTTCTTAGGTATAGAGATTCATAGAAAAGAAGATGGAAGTTATCTGCTGTCACAAACAAATAAAATAAATCAATTAGTTAAAGATTTTCAGCTTGAAGAAGCCAAACCAACTTATACCCCAATGGAAACGAACTATTATAGTTTAGACAAAGAAGAAAATCTTTTATCATCAAATGATAACTATAGACAAGCTATCGGAAGTCTATTATATATTTCTTCATGCACAAGACCTGACATTACAGCTCCTACGCACATACTAAGTCGAAGATGCAATAATCCAAGACAAAAGGACTGGAATGCTGTTAAGAGGGTAATAAGGTACCTAAAAACCACAAAAGATCTTGCACTTCATATTTCCTCAGAAGATTATCCTAATATAGTTGCATACTCAGATGCTGACTGGGGTCAAGATACTACAGATAGAAAATCTACCTCAGGAAATGTAATCTTCTTGGGCAATAGTTGCATTTCTTGGTTCTCAAGAAAACAAACATGTGTTACATTATCGTCAGCCGAGTCGGAATATGTGGCACTATCACAAGGAACTCAAGAAGTGTTGTGGATTTTAAAACTATGTAAAGATCTCAAATTACATCAACATTATCCAATTAAAATTTTTGAAGATAATCAATCAACTATTAAATTGGTTGAAAGTGAAAAGTTCAAGTCGCGAACTAAACACATTGATACAAAGTATCACTACATACGAGATTTGAAAATGAAAAATATAATAGATGTCAAATACCTGTCAACAAATGAAATGATAGCAGATATAATGACAAAGCCATTGCCAAAGACCAAATTTGAACATTGCAGAAACCTTATCCATCTGGTGTCAGATTCTATCACAAAACGGGAGAGATGTTAGACAATTGCTTCTTTTTGTACTAAAATCTACCGCCAGATGGCAGCACCAGACATTATTCTGTTTTCACTGGAAGAGAACTTTAGAACAGTTAGTTGATGTAATGACTGAGCTGGGTTAGGCAGCAAAATGCTGTCAAGGATTAACAATCCATTATCATACATTATGATTCCAAAGGAATAATTACTGTTCATGAAGAACTGCTTCAAACTGAAGCTAATATATGTTTCAAAGTTATTTTTTGTTATTTTGTTGTGTTCTGTAAATATTGTGAAGACTGTGCATCTGTTCTTTTGTGTTGTGAAGTGTTTCCAAGTATTTGTTCATCATTATTCTACTTTATTTCTTCAAATAAATGTGTGCCAACTAAAAGGTAAAGTTTTTAACTCCTTTTATTATTGAGGAACTTACTTGCTCACGCCTTATGGAATAACATTCCAACATTAATTAATATGGTAATTTATGTTGAGAAGTAGCTGAAGAACGTGTCTTTCATACGTGAGTAATAAAACATGTTTCCTTCCATTAGATTTTTTAAAATTCATAAAAGGAGGTTACTTTCCGAATTACCCTCGTATTAATCTTAAAACAGCGTTCACATTTTCACACTTTTTTATTACATATTAATAACGATAATATTTATTGTAAAATTCTACTGTAGATGTTAAAAGAATATGTGACGAAGAGATGTGATTTAAAATATTGATAGCAAAGTGTAAAATTTTAGGAATTCTACAACCCTGCCTAACAGCTTCCTTGATTTGTTCGTAGTCATACATTTTTCTAAAAATCCGCTTTAGTTAACCTGGGAGAACAAGCCCCACATAGCATACATGGTCACAGTGACGTCACAATGACGTCACTGTGAGTCACTTTCGTCACATGACATCTGTGACCAAAATGCCACCACTCAGTGACGTTACATTGTGACTGAGATATGACTTTCTTAAAAACCTTTAGAAAATTACAAAAAATCTTCAAAACATGTTATTTACCTTAAAAACATGTTTCTGGCAATTTAAATATCGCATCTTTTCTCAGAGTTTCGTCACAATGTTAATGTCAAATTAGTCACAAATGACAAATTTTTCACAAATTTGTCACATTGTGACCACTTTGTGAAACGTCACAAAAGAGCTCTAAAACGGTCATAACTTCACATCTTAGTCACTGTGACGTCACATCGACGTCACGTGACGTGACATCGACGATCGATGGTCACAAAGTCACAATGTGACTTCACAACGACGTCGCAGTGACGTCACCATGCCTTACGGGGCGCTTACCCAGGGTGGAAATTTTTTTAACTTTGTCACCAATAAAATCAAATTATAACCGTCATTTTATTAAGGGGGAGACAATCCTTACAAATTTTGCGATAAAATAAGTTGAAGATTATTTTTAAAAGATAAGTGGTTACAATTGCAAAAAATCATACACACTCCGGGTCAAAAAAACCCGGCACGTGTACTCCCGGGTTAAACATTTGGTGTAACTAAATCTAATTACGAATAATAAAAAGTATTTTTCAGTTTGGAATTTTCAAAGTTTTTTAGCAAAATATTTTTATTTTTCTTTGTTTTAAGCTAAGATGAAAATCGTTTCTTATTATTCTTAAAAAGGTATAATTACAAAATTCTGCAAAGTTTCAACTGTTTACCCATAACAGATGTTTAGAAACAAGTACCGAAGCATTAAAGAACAACTTTTTTTCGAAAAGGCAAAATACTATATACACACTCGCAATGTTTGAATGTATTATTTTAAAACCTTTCAGTATCATAATCATGTTGATTTATTTATTAATTATTTATTTATTCTCTGTTATCAATTTATAACTCATTTCAAAATTCGAAAATCTGAAAAAATTTAAAATCAATTTTAATTAATTGCTTTAATTATTTTTTTCAAAGTTATTCTTCATATAAAACATTTCATTAATCTTAAAAATAAAATTTCAAATCTTGTGTCTGTATCTCTATTAAGCTCTAATTGATTTTCACCTACGCAATGAGTTTAGCAAAGTAGGCGGTTTCTAGACATAGTATTATGCTTTAATAATATAAAATATAGCATTACTGGGATCGTAGGTTTCTGATTAAATATATCTTAAAAAAAATTAGTGGGCGTAAGTGTGCTCTATAAAATGACTACGTGTTAAGTCTCTCAGTTTTTCTTTTATATCTGTCTACGGCGCTATATCAGAATTTGTCTTGCCTGTTTAATTAACTTAAAATTTATTTTCTATACTAAAATGCTATATTCATAGTTACTGTTTACATTTAACCCATTCGTGCCCAGCATCTTTTGCGTAAATTTTATTTGGTTGGCACCAGTATTTTTAGAAGATTTAAGTTTAGTTCATTAATCACGAAAATGCATCATTTAAATAAAATAATTATTGCTTTTCTTTTTTTACCGGTGTCAAAAACAGTGCCGAATGCACCTTTTGAAGCGTCCCTAAAAAGGGACGCTAGGCACTAATGGGTTAAAGGAACTAATGTAAGGATTTTAACCCTTTGACGGTTAAAGCACTTCTGTTCATAAAATACTAAAATGATTGAATGACACCGGAATTTAAAAACAAATTTATTTCATAATATATAAATGTTTTTTTTACGTTTTTTGTAAAATTAAAATTTTTATTTAAAAATTCCGGTGTCAGTATGGGATTTCGCAATTCAAATTAAGTGGTATTCTGGGCGCGTATACGCGCTTATAACCATGAAAGGGTTAAAAGTTTACAATGTAACAACATTTGTAATTCTGTAATTGTAGTAATTTTATTTTTGGAAGTTTATTTGTTTTCAGCTTTTAGTAAGTTTTTTTTTCAGTTTTTTAGTAAAATATTTTTCTTTTAACTTGTTTTAAGAATGAAATATCGTTTCTTATTATTCTTAAAAGGATTTAATTACAAAATTCTGGAAAGTTTCAACTGTTTATCTAAAACAGACTTTTAGAAACGAGTACCGAAGCATTAAAAAACAACTTTTTTCGAAAAGGCAAAAACCTATATACACACTCGGAATGATTAAAAACATTATTTTAAAACCTTTCATCATCATAAATATGTTGATTTAACACTTAATTATTTTTTCTCTTTTATCAATTTATAACTCATGTCAAAACTCAAAAATTTAAAGAAATTTATAATCAAATTTAATTAATTGCTTTAATTATTTTTAAAGCTATTCTTGGTATAAAATATTTCATTAATCTTAAAAATAAAGTTTCAAATCTTGTTTCTGTATCTGTATTAAGCTGTAATTGATTTCCGCCTACGCAATGAGTTTAGCGAAGTAGGCGGTATCTAGACATAGTACTATGTTTTAATAATATAAAATATGGCATTACTTGGATCGTAGGTTTTTGATAAAATATATCTTTAAAAAAATCTGTCGGCGTAAGTGTGCCTTATAAAATGACTATGAGTTAAATCTGTCACCTTTTTTTTATATCTGTCTATGGCGCTATATCAAATTTGTCTTGCCTATTGAACCAATTTAACTGAAAGCTTAATTTCTGTACGAAAGTTCAGTTGCTGTTTATTTCAAGGATGATTACTAATATTAGGCTTTTGAAAGTTTATAATACAACGTAAAAATTTTAATTTTTCAACATAAAATTATGTATTACTTACAATATAAATTAGAATTAATTTCCTACAGCTTCAAACATTACAACTTGTTCATCATCAAGGAAACATTAAGAGACAAAAGTAACATGTTACAGAGTTTACATGATACAATACTAAAAGCAAAATCCCGTCTTTACTCAGAAGAAAATTCAAATTCGCATATGAATACAGCAGTAACGCCATGAAATTTATTTAAATTTGAAAATCACGTATTTATATTTTTTTTCATTATTTAATAATTAAAAAACGAATATGTATTGTTTTGTATTTATCAATTTTATGTCTGATTTCATGAATATGACATAAAGGTAACAAATATGACGTAAAAGAAACATAGCTAACAGAGGCAAAGTATTTGTTTGTTTGTTTATTGAACAACATACATCTGACTTGTGTGCTCGACATGAAGCCTGCTTATAAGCCATCGTCAATATACAAGGACGAGATAGCACACAAGGAAATATTACAACACAAGAGAAGTACAACCAAGAGCTCCACACAAAGTGTGTGTGTGCAAGTGGATCCAGTGGGATTCGAACCCACAACCTCACGATTAGCGGCGTGATGTCTTAACCACTCAGCCACAAAGGCAAAGTAAAATCCTCGTGAAAGCAAACCGTAAACACATATTAGCACCTTCAATTTACATGCTATGACATCATAAGAATATTGTCCATGTCCATTCATTGTTGGAGTACTTTACAAATTATTGCCTCCGTGGTTTAATATTTTTTTCCATTCATGTGAATGAATCTTTTGTGTTTGTTTTTATTATGAAGTCGGATAGTAAGTTGTCGACCTAATTTTAGGGGCCTCCGTGGCTGAGTGGTTAAGACATCACGCCGATAATCGTGAGGTTGTGGGTTCGAATCCCACTGGCTCCATTGCACACACACTTTGTGTGGAGCTCCTGGTTGTACTTCTCTTGTGTTGTAATATTTCCTTGTGTGCTATCTCGTCCCTGTATATTGACGATGGCTTATAAGCAGGCTTCATGTCGAGCACACAAGTCAGATGTATGTTGTTCAATAAACAAACAAACAAAACCTAATTTTAATGGCGTGTTTGGTAGCGTCAGCTCCTCCCACACCGCTGCCCCACCAGTGGCCGAGAGGTACGGACCTCTCAACTGGTAGACAGCAGGTGCTGGGTTCGAACCCAATCGCGGCTGTCGGCCTAACCGTTCGAAGTTTTCGTGGTTTTCTTCCTTGCGTAAATACGGGTTAGGTTCCCTTAGAAAGACCCCCCACGAAGGGCACTCCCCCTGGTCCTATATCCCTAGCGCAGATAATCGGACGACAAAAAATAAACCAAACCAAAACCTCCCACACCGCTGGACCCTGGTTCGAGTCCAGCTAGCGGCATGGGTGTCTGTGCTAGCGGCATGTGTGTCCCTGTGATGTGTATTAAAAATGTATGTACTGTATTTACTGTAATAATAATGTGTTCTGTATTTGTTTCTGTGCATTATGGATCATTCGAGGTAACAGCCATTTTCGCTATAGACCTCAAAGCATTGTTCACTCAAACTTAAACTTAAACCTAATTTTAATTGAAGAGAAAGAATTTTGATCTGATGAATATGAATATATGGAAGAATCTGATTTCATGAATATGACATAAATGTAACAAATATAATGTAAAAGAAACATAGCTAACGAAGGCAAAGTAAAATCCTCTTGAAAGCAAACTGTAAACACATATTAGCACTTTCAATTTACATGCTATGACATCATAAGAATATTGTCCATGTCCATTCATTGTTGGAGTGCTTTGCGAATTATTGCCTCCGTGGTTTAATATTTTTACCCTTCATGTGAATGAATCTTTTGTGTTTGTTTTCTTTCTGAAGTCGGATAGTAATAGTAGATTTTTTTTGGGCCTCCGTGGCTGAGTGGTTAAGACATCACGCCGCTAATTGTGAGGTTGTGGGTTCGAATCCCACTGGCTCCATTGCACACACACTTTGTGTGGAGCTCCTGGTTGTACTTCTCGTGTGTTGTAATATTTCCTTGTGTGCTATCTCGTCCCTGTATATTGACGATGGCTTATAAGCAGGCTTCATGTCGAGCACACAAGTCGGATGTATGTTGTTCAATAAACAAACAAACTAGTAGATTTTTTTTAGTTTTGAAAAACGAAAGCTACAACAGTTTTAACGTCGGATAGTAAGTTGTCGACCTGATTTTAGTTGAAGAGGAAGAATTCCAAGTCCTGTTGTGACTGGCGCATTTGGCGAAAAAATCGAAATTGGCGACAAAAAGACATTTTAGCAACTTATCAGATTTCTCAAGATGGTGCAAAAACATTATTTTTAAATAATTTGTAAAGATACATTTATTTAATAAACATTATATACGTCATATGTTAAAAAATTATACGATGTTTATATAAATATTTTTATGTATATGCATTTTAGATATGGTCCATTCCAGTAGTAAAAAAAAAAGCGTCCTCTAAGGCAACCACATTGATTCATTTTATGTCAAAAAAAAAAAAAAAATCGCCAAAAAACAGGATATTTAACTTTTCTCACTTGAAGTTATCGTAGAATAAATGTTTCTTTGAACGTAAATTAAAAACAAAAACGTTTGATATTTAAATGAAATATTTGGCACAGATGTCACATGCGCATCGCGTTTGGTGTTTTGTGTCAACAAAATGTTCAGTGATATTAAACTTCTGCTTGTTTTTGTAAAATTTCACACATCAGAAAAGAAGTTTAAATAATTTTTAAAAAGTGAAAAAAATATGGTCACTCAGAAGAATTCGATTACATTGTGTTATATGGGGAAAAATCATATGAAGAACATTTTAATGACTACTTCAAATGTATTGAAACTGATATTAATCAGTGAAATTCACTACAATCACGTTTAACCCTTTAACGATCATAGCGTTTCCACTGCTAAGATGTCGAAATAAATGAATGACACCGGTAATTAAGAACAAATATGTTTCTAAATAAGAAAACGTGATTTTTCACATACAAAATAAAAGGGATACTTTTAAATAAAAATACCGGTGTCAGTGTTGCATATCAGAATTAAAATTTTGTGGTTTCGTGGCGAAACCAATGAACGTTAAAGGGTTAAAAGAGCATTCATCGTTTTTTTATTAATTTACAGGTCACACAAAAGAAATCGGCTACAGTATTGTCTTTGCGTAATAAATGCTGGTGACTACGCTTTAAAATTCGGTATGCGCTTTTAATTTTTTTTTTCATATTATTTTTTATTCTATGAATTCTATTCTTCAAATAGAGCTGCATAAAAGTATTCACATACCACTCTTTTTATTAGAGGAAATTGCTAAAGGGGAATTTCCTGAAAAAATATATGTTTCTCTTCAATGAACTAAATTTTGGAATACATATCGTTTCGCCACGAATCCACAAAATTTTAATTCCGATACGCAACACTTATACCGGTATTTTTATCTAAAAATATCCCTTTTATTTTGTATGCGAAAAATCACATTTTCTTATTTAGAAATATATTTGTTCTTAATTACCGGTGTCATTCATTTATTTCGACATCTTAGCAATGAAAATGCTATGATCGTTAAAGGATTAACAGATACAAATTTCTATATCATATACAGGGCTGCTAAAAAATTCCGTAGTTTTCTGATTGTAGATGGGGACAGCTGAAATTTGTTTTTGAAATGCGTTATACATTTCCCTATGTTGAAATGAGACATAATAGTTTAATTTTTTAAACAGTACAATTTTGTTAAATTATTCTGAATATATTGGAAAGTGTAATCTATGCTTTAAACATGTTTTTTTCTTTTTTGTTAATTTTTTTTAATCTCAAATTATTTAGCTGTACATTAATTTCAGTAACTGTTTTATACGCTTCAGAGAAATTAAGTAAAATTAAATAAAATTAAAATTTCATATTAAAAATACAATTAATTCCTCGACTGGAAACAGAAAATGAAGAGAAGAACTCTGTTCGTTTGGGACTGACAAATGTTTGCTTTAATAGATTTAAAGATTGAAATATTCTTTTCCTTTAATAAAAGAATAGATTTAGATACCAAAATAAAAATGAAACCTTAAATAGATGCTAAAATATTCCAATTGATCAGTGTGTAGATTACTAATTAAGTGTATTTTACTGAAAAAGTAAACACAGTACTCCGTGTAATTTACTTATCTCGGCATGTTTACAATAGTGAAATTTTTGGGGTTTCAATTTTTATCAGATAACATTAGGAAGCTTGAACAGGCCTTTTAAAATTTTATGTACATATATTTAGCGAAATAATTTAATATGATTTATTTATTTATTATTCAGTAAAAAACTGAAACTTTTACAAAATATTTAGGATAAACATTTGATAAACTTTGTGTAATTTCTTTCTCAACCCATTAGTGCCTAGCGTCCCTTTTTAGGGACGCTTCAAAAGGTGCATTCAGCACTATTTTTGACACCGGTAAAAAAGAAAAGCAATAATTATTTTATTTAAATGATGCATTTTCGTGATTAATCAACTAAACTTAAATCTTCTAAAAATAGTGGTGCCAACCAAATAAAACTTACGCAAAAGATGCTGAGCACGAATGGGTTAATTAAAAAGTAAAATTTCTACAAGATTTTTAGTGATGTTAAAGTTGTGCTTGTTTTTGTAGAACTTTACTCATCGGAAAAAAAATTAAATATATTTTAAAAAGTGGCAAAAATATGGTCTTGTGATAAAATGTGGGAATTAACCGCTTAAGTAATCGGTATTTTTGAAAGGGACATTCTAATAATGTAAACTTTTTCATGTCTTTTACAGAATTTCTAATCTTTCATCACGATTTCTTCAAAGCAGAAATTTTTGCCAAATTGAATCAGAAAAATGCTCCGATTAAATAATATAAAATTTAGAATAAAATTTTATTGGTGCGAATAATAAATTATAATTTTATTATGATTGCCCGTACGTGGTACGCGCAAATCATGACTGATGAAAACACGTTACCCGCGTGACGCCTAACCCTTTAACGATCATAACATTTTCATTGCTAAAATGTCGAAATAAATGAATGACACCGGTAATTAAGAACAAATATATTTCTAAATAAGAAAACGTGATTTTTCACATACATAATAAAAGGGATATTTTTAGATAAAAATACCGGTGTCAGTGCTACGTATCGGAATTAAAATTTTGTGGTTTCGTGGCGAAACCAATGAACGTTAACCCCTTCGCGACGGAAGCCTTTTACGAATTTTTTAATGTTTTGCCACCGGTTTCAAAAAACAGGAAATTGTGTCTTATTGAAACGAGATTGCTCCGATTAAATAAGGCAACTTTTGTAGTAAAATTTTACTGGTGGGGATAAACGACGATTCTTAAGCCGTTTTGCGGCACGTATCCGTGTCGCTCGTCCCCAACGGGTTAAAGGTTTAAATAGTATGAAATTTTTGTTAAAAAATATTGTGGTATCAAAAAGCTTTAAATGATGAATTAAGTAAATTCGTTTTGCCTAAACAGCGTACGGGCAAATCAGTTAAGAGGTTCAGTGTCAATATATCCACCATGCTTATATATGACTTAGAAGGCCTGGAAGACAGTAGCTTTAATATTATCCCAGTCCTCAAAAATGGCAGTCTTCAGTTCTGCTACAAATTTGAACTGTCTGCCATTGGCAATTAAAGCTCTGCTGATGATACCTCCCACACATTTACTTGGTGATTGAACTGAAGGTATAAGACAAGCCCTTCCATGAAACGTCCCCAATTATTATAAACTCATTCATAGGAGATTTTTCAAAGGTTGAGGGGGCGTTTTTCTGCTAGAAAATCCAACTTAGGCGACCAGATTTCTTTGCTAGAGATAATAAATGGGTTCTAGCAAATCTTGCACAGTCGGTAGCGTACTTGGGTAAAAGCCAGGTTAAGTTTATCATCGTAACCTAAGTCTCCCAACACTACTTATAAGCTTCCATCGTGTTGTGTTTTGGAGAAATGTTCCATCCTTTCCTCATGTCGTGCCAATAGAAAGTAAAGCTGTCTGAGCCATCAAAACTAATTACTTGCTCATCTGAAACTATAACATGACGCTACTCGTCATTTCAAATTTTATGATATTTGGCACCATAGACTTTGTTTTGTTTGTGGATAGCTTTGAACATGGGCTGGCAGGAGGAGTCTAATTAGTCGTGTGTGGAAACTTCCACTATGATGGTAAACCTAACCTGGCTATTCAATCAGAACGCATGCAGGCTACTGACTACAAGGAATGCTTGAAATCTATTTACTGCCATTTGCAGAGAGAATTCGTTGTTCTAAGTTGGATTTTTCAGCTGAACAACGCTCGCATAACCTTTGCAAAATCTTTCTGGGAATGGTTTTTGGATAATTGCATAGCTGCCAACTCTCCCTTTTTTTTTTTGGTCCGGAAATATTTAACAGTTAGACCTCGTTTAATCAGCACATTATGGCGATTTGACATGGTAAAAATTGCTATAAAAAATTTCCGGGGCAAATAAGGAAGATGCTCCCAGCTATGTAATTGCATGCATGATATGGAATGGTCTGCCTTGTATCCTCATCTCAACCCTGAAGAAAGTTTGTCGAGTATCCTCAATAGACTTGTATATGCTGATGGCAGATAATTTAAGTTAATAGCAGAACTGAAGAACGCCACCATAGAAGCCTGTGATTAAATTGATGCTACTGTCTTCCAAGGATTGTGAATGGTATGCCAAATCGCATATTCTCTGTCATATATAAACATAAAGAATATATTGGCTATCAACAGTAGTGGTTTTATTTCTGCGGGATACTCCCCTTTGCCTCTTTTTTATGCATTTATATTTTTCCTGCCCAGGTAAATCAGGGAGTGAGTTAGTCCTGGAGAATATGTATTTATATATACACTTTATAATTATACTTGTTTCGTTCTTTTTGGTTTGTTTCTTGCCCAATAACGGGACAAAACCACGATGGCATTATTTTGGTAGGACATACTGTATGCATATATAAACCAGAGGTATCAATCCGTGGCATGTTAGATACCACTAAACTTTTATCGTAATCATTGCCTTATCTAATTAATCAGTCTCTGACATTCAAGATAACGTCGATTTCATTAAAAACACTAGTACTATCAGGCGTGGCCACCGCTGTTTAAAACATATTACGCAAGTGGTGCAATAAGAGTTTTTAAAAATATTTTAAGACGTCTAAATTCGCTTGCTCTACTTCTATTTATCTGTCTGTACATTACCCTCTCTTCTGTATCCTACCTTTTCAGCAATGTGTTTTGATAGTTTGTTATTATCCTCTTCGAAACGAGCGACAAGTATAGGTGCCACATAAGATGCTCAAAAGCCTTCACTTTTCTCACCAGTAAATTTTTATTGTAAATTTTGCCTTATTTAATCCGATTACTTTAGGCAAAATTTTCTGTTTTAAAAACGGTGATAAAACATTAAAATTCTGTAATAGACGTTTGTCTTGAAAGGGTTAAAACATTACGGTATGTATTCTTTTTGATACATTTATAAAGAAGCTTTTAATGCATTTATGAATTTTAAATTCTGTTAATCATTTATTAAATTCAAATTTAATACAGTCTCCAGGCTTATATTAAATCGTTTACCATTGTGCTTTGTCTCGTCATATGACTATTTTTGGGCTAAACTCGAAATTGCACTTTCTGGGATTTATGGAATGCTGATAAACGGTACACTACGGGGCTCACATGTAATATTAAATCGAAGACAGTCTACAGTTTGAACGTCAGAATGTTGCAATTACTATTATAGCGGTATCACACGTAGAATGATAAACAACAAACATTTCAGAAATCATTTGACACAACATGTTCTCCCAACCACTGCGTACTCGGTAAACAGGTTCTTCGAACTCTCGCTTCGCTCCTACTGGTTCAAATGATCAGCGCTGACTGAACGTTCAACATTTCCCGGGCGACACGGAAAATACTCGGTGAGCTAAAATAACCACCAAAATTCTCTCCTTCATCAAAGTCAATCAAGTTTTGCTCATTGAAATGTTCTGTTGGGAAAAAGTTGAGCGAAAGCCTCCCGTGTGATATGGCTATTACACATAGTATCGCCTTAAACCCTCTGCGACGGGAGCCTTTTACAAAATTTTTATTGTTTTGTCACCGGTTTTTCAACAGAGAAATTTGTGCCTTATCAAATGGAAAAAATTCTCCGATTAACCCTTTAATGTTCATTGGTTTCGCCACGAAACCACAAAATTTTAATTCCGATACGCAACACTGACACCGGTATTTTTATCTAAAAATGTCTCCCTTTTATTTTATATGTGAAAAATCCCGTTTTCTTATTTAGAAATATATTTGTTCTTAATTACCGGTGTCATTCATTTATTTCGACATCTTAGCAATGAAAATGCTATGATCGTTAAAGGGTTAAATAAGGCTAATTTTACAGTAAATTTTTACTGATGGGAATAAACAAGGATTCTTAAGCCATTTTCGACACTTATACGTGTCGCTCGTCCCCAAGGGATTAAAATCTGTACGTGTGAATCTTACACAGTAATAAAGTGGTAAAACAAGTTTGATTGATTTCAGTATATTTTTTTGCACCAAACATTTGTGAATTATTTCTGTAATAACCATCGTCATCAAAATTTGGAAGGAAGAATTTGAAAAATATTTGTCCATACTTTCATTATGGATAGCATACACTGTAACAAGCAAATTTTTATATGAATTTAGGACGCAAATTCTTTGAAAAATATATAGCAACAAATTCTTACACTGTTAATATCTTGTGTAACGTTACCCCATAAAATTTCTTTCAGCCTTGCTGCCTCAATGGAGTTATGAATAAAAAGGAGGAGACATATAGTATATTGTCTATCAGTGGCGAGTGAAGTAACTGAGTTGGTTGTCACAATATGACGGCTGTTTCATTTAATCAGATTTACAGTTCCTCATTTCGGTCTGTGAAATCTCCCACCAGTAAACTTAACTAGAAAATTTCGCCTTCTTTTAGAGCCTTATTGACTAAAAAATTCTCTGACAATTCTGCTGAAAAAATTCTATTTATTTTAACTGGTGTCAGTTTGGCGAAGTGTTGTAATCTTTTTACTGACATAGTTTTGGTTGTCTCAATATGTCGGATCTATTACCACAGAAGTAAACTCATACCAGAAAAAGTGAATATTAGTTTTTGTCATTCTTTTTAATTAAAAATTTCTCTTAATGAGCCGTTTGAATAAAGAGAAGTTTTCTGCATAATTTTATTGGTTACAGTTCGACGCGGTAGTAATGAATCCCTGCGAAATCGGTTACAGTTGAAGCTTCACTATTTTAAGGATATGTCAGTTCCTCTTCCTTAATAGTTCCATGGCTGCCTCCATTCAATGGAATACTTTAATCCCTTGAGCTCTGATGGTATAATTTTCTACCAAATAATTTTAATTCCGAAATGTCACAGTGGCACCAGAAAATTCGACCAAGTTTAGTTGAAAATGGTGTAATGCATTTTTTCGTGTTTATTGTTAACCGGTTTTTTTCTTTCCAAAATACTGGTGCCAATGTGACCTTTGCAATTTTGAATATATTTACACCCCAGAGCTCAAAGGGTTAAGCAATACAATCGGTATTAACCCAATACCGATCGGCAATACAAGCGGCAAGCAATAATGTTTCTGTAATATTGAATTCTCATTGGAAAAATTTAAAAATTTTGTTTTAAAAAAAGAGAAGGCAATTTTTCTGCATTTTGCCGCCAAAGTTAAAGATATAAAAAATCGTTAAAAGTTTCTGGGTACAATCTCGTTTAAATTAGGTGGAATAAAATATATCCCACCACCCCATCAAGGAGTTAAGTTACAGCAACATTAACATTACAACAGTTTTATGAGGGTAAAATACACCATGATATAAGTGAAAAAATATTACTCTATAAAATAGTAGACAGCATGCTGCCGCCAGTTTTATGAAGTAACGTTACATAATTTTTTTTTACAGTGTACATTAACCCGGATTTTTGTTCATAACGTAAGAAAATAAGAAATATCTTTCAACAAAATTTGCTGAATTTCCATTCAGTAACATATCATCATATAAAAATAAACTTGGGAACAAAGGAAGTGCGAATTGTTCAAATGCAGTTAACTACTTAATCATCGCGCCCGAGACATTCACGGGCTGCAAGCTTCACGGCTTTTATTCAGAATTCTTTCATTCCCACCGCTTTTATAAAATAGTGTAATCGGTTGTATTCTGGCATTCATTTTACTTGTCATTAAATAAGACAAATATTTTTTATTCAAAAAAGTCGTGTGAATAATGAGTTTGAATTTTTAAACCGTGATTTCATGCCACCCTTAACCCTTTAACGATCAAAGCATTTTCATTGCTAAGATGTCGAAATAAATGAGTGACACTGGTAATTAAGAACAAATATATTTCTAAATAAGAAAACGTGATTTTTCACATGCATAATAAAAGGGATATTTTTAGATAAAAATACCGGTGTCAGTGTTGCATATCGGATATAAAATTTTGTGGTTTCGTGGCGAAACCAATGAACGTTGAAGGGTTAAGGGGTTAATGATAAATCAGATGCGTACTTTTTCAGTTGCAGCCAACATTATGTATGCAGTCCGAAATTGAATTGCAATGTTCCTTCAACTATTTCCATACTATCTTTGCGTTCAAAACAGTGGTTTTGTGAATGTAGAGGTGGAGATATATAGTGAATTTTCAATCAGTTGCGAATGAAGTAATTGAGGAAGTTGTCAAAAGATTTCGACTGCTTCTAACCATATCCGGCACATTGTGGAATCCTAAGACCCGGAATACCTAAGTTTAATTCCAATCTTGCAAATGGCACCAATAATGTTTTAACCCTTTCAGGGGCAAGATATTTCTGCCCCAATAATGTTCAAATAATTGATTTACACCGAAATTTAAGAAAAAAATTATTTCAAAATAATCAAGAGCTCTTTTTCACGTATATTGCTACATCGAAATTGTACTAAAAAATTACTGGTGCCAGTTTACAGCTGGAAGAGTAAAATTACCCGTTTGCAGACAGCCAACGGCGCCCCTGTAAGAGTTAATGTGATTTTGCTTTTAGAATGAAAGCTTAAATTAAGGGATTCTTTATTTATAAAAAAAGTAGTTTGTAAATTCAGGTGACAGTCGATAATTTCTCATTTTACTAACGGAATTTGCCCGTGCCGTAAAAATAGGGATAATCTTCAAATTATTTGTTATTAATACAAAAACCAAACTTTTATACGGTCCTGTAGCGTAAAATGTCAATTTATGAAATTTAACTTCATTCAGCGGTCGCAGCGTCCCTAAAATTTTCGCACTTTTCTACCAGTATTTTAAATCAAAAATTTTCCTATCAGATGCCTTTTAAACATCTACATTGAAAATCTACAATAAATATTATCGTTTTAAAATAGTGGTAGGAAAGTGCGAAAATTTTAGGGACGCTGTGACCCCTGCTCATTTATTCCAGAATCAAACAGAAAAAAAAATCCATCTTAATATTTGTAAAACTCACAGAGATATTAAAATCTAAAATTCGTGTCTTACATTATTTAAGCTATTGAGTGACGCAACATTAGTGCATTTGGAATGAAAGATATGGATCACCCACAAATTACTTGTTATGATATAAGACAGTGCATCTCCTTATATATATATATATATATATATATATATATATATATATATATATATATATATATATATATAGATAGATAGATAGATAGATACCGGGTGTCCCAAAAATGACTGATGGATTTTAAAATTCAATAACTTGCAAACGGTGACAGCTATTTAAAAAATTTTGCAGGAGGGTTATGTATAATGTCAGGAGTTTTTTTACAGTAACTTTTTATTTTAGTTCGCATCTCGAACTATAGGTGGCGCTGACGGCGATTGAAGGCCAGGTGATCAGTGGTGAGTGAAGCGTCAACCTGGCCTTCAATCCCCGTCAGCGCCACCTATTGTTTGAAATGCGAACTAAAATAAAAAGTTACTGTAAAAAAAACTCCTGACATTATACATAACCCTCCTGCAAAATTTTTTAAATAGCTGTCACCGTTTGCAAGTTATTGAATTTTAAAATCCATCAGTCATTTTTGGGAAACCCGGTATATACATATATATATATTTTTTTTAAATGTGCATACGAAATATATTGGAAGTCTGCACTGGACGTCTGAATGAGCCTAAGTATCGAGCCCCAGATCAGGCAAGACCGATGGAAAAAAATTCAGCTAATTCCGGTATAAAAACTGAAAGTTCTGCCCATCCCGGTATAAATGTTAAAAGGACGTCAAAGACAAGCCCGGCACAGAAATATATCAAAATCTTAGCCAGAGCTTAGCTCAGAAAATGGAGTTATGTTTTCCGTTTCATTCTTAATCCGAGTTATAAATCAAATTTATAAATTTATAAATTTGATAAACAAAATAAGCTTTATATATTTATAAAAAGCTTTCATATCATAACTGCCAACTTTTATGCATTTTGATACCACTAAAATTATACAGAAATTTTGCATTTGTTTAATCTTTCGACAATTAAATAAAACAATATTTACTATAAGATTTTTGTGGTAGGAAAAATGCTTAAACGTTTGCAGCTATGTTTTATATTAAAAATACTCTCCTATTATAAAATTCTGTTTCTAAAAAACATTTCATTGATCTTCAAAATAATGCTTTGTATTTTGTTTTTAAATATCAATTAAGATGTAATTTATTTTCACCTACGCAGTGCGTTTAACGAAGCATTTGTAAGGATAGAGATTGTGTTGTATAGGAAACTGTATTATATACGAACATAATTACTGGTAAAAAAAAATGATCGTAGGTTTTTTTTTTTTTTTTTTTTTCAAATATAAATGTATATATCTTTTAAACGAGTGGGTGTAAATACACTCTATAAAATGACAATTTAAAACTGGTGCTGGATCGAAATTTGTTTTTTCTGTTTAAATAATTCAGCTTAATTTAAATAGTTAATGTTGTTCTCTAAGGATGATTTTAATAGTTTAAAACATAACACATAATCATCAATTTTGAAAATGTAGGTGTATTATTATTTTTTCACGAAAGTATTTTTTCTTTTCTATATACTATTTAATATTTCTATAAAATTATCTTAACAGATCCTATTCTCATTATTTGTCTCACCTACATACACATTTTTATAAATAAGGAAATTAAAGAAATAAGAATAACCTCCTCAGGCCTGTGACAAATTTTACGAGGCATGACAAAAACCAACTTAAAATTATTATAAAACATCTCCAAACATGCATTAGTTTGTATATCGATGTTTCTAACATGCACACATCTATTAAAAATGTCTGGGTGTAACTCTAATAATTCTAAAAGAAATTAAATTAATTTAACCCCTTCGCGATGAAAGTCCTTTACGAAATTTTAAATGTTTACCATCGGTTTAAAAAAAACAGAAATTTTTCCTCCATTAAATCGAGAAAATGCTCCGATCACAGAGTAGTAACAGAGAATCAACCATAGATCAGAAATAACAACTAGATAACGGATCCCTTTGTTATCTTCCGAAATACTTGAAGCTGGAATGACCGAGGTTTTATCGCCAAAAGGGTGACATTTTTTGGCGGTGATCCCTTTGGCGGTGTACCGTGAAGCTCTATCAACGCAGACGAAATATAAGCTACTGGTGGGTGCGGAAATTCCAATGACAGTTTTTGGAGGGAGAATAACCGGTTTGGCGCACATTGCTACCCACCATCACGTGCTGGTGGGTAGGTAATGTTGGATTCAAGAAAGGTTGCCATTTCTTAGTCCAGGTATTAGACGTCAATGGAATCAACTTTCATACACTGTAATGGCAACTTGTTTAACATGGGATTACGCATAGACAGTAGCGAGACGAGCGGATGACTCTGAAACTACGTTCATAACATAAGAGAGGTTGCTAATTCGGCGAAACATCGCTTCCTTGGCGACAAATGATAAAAGAAAAAAGAAAAAAAAATACAGCGACGGCTTGCTGCTTCTTGTTTTGAAATTTATTAAAGAATTATTTTAATATGAAATAACTTTGAGTATTCGTCTTGCAGACAATACATGTGTCTCTTCGTAACATAACGACCTAATAATTTAAACTTGAAAATTCAAGAATAATAACAGTAATAATTACGAATCAATATAAGCGCGGAAATCTAAGATCAAATAGCATAAGCACGTGTGCAAAGATAATCAAATCAGCAAGAAGCAAGAAGCACCAAACCAGAATAGGGTTACATTTAAACAGAAATCACGAGGATAAAAATCGCCAACGCGATGGTTTAGTTTTTAAGTGATCCACTGAGGGCGTTTTTTTCAAGTCGAGTTGAGGCTCTGTTACGTACTCTGTGGCTCCGATTAAATAAGGCATATTTAACATTACAATTTTACTGGTGGGATGAACAAGGATTCTTTGGCGGCACGTATACATGTCGCTCGTCCCCAAGGGGTTAAAGGATGATTTTTAATGTTGCCTCCAGGCGACATCAGGATTGAGGAGGATAAGGAAAACTTTGTTTCCACCTATGATAAAAGAAACTTCCTATTGAAAAAAGGAGAAATCTTCACAATAGCTCAGATGACAAAGAACGTTAATGTCTGTTTTTGTTGTTACCTTAATTTCCTGCGTATAATCCGCGGATCAAACATTTCTTTTTTGACCCAGAAATTCTATTTTGTAATCGAAAGCCATTAATTTTTTGCGATTTAAAAAGTCACATTTAATTTTCAAATTTTTCTGGGTCGAAAAAGAATTGTTTGATCTGCGGATTATACGCAGGAAATTACGGTGCTTTAGAAACAGCAAACGCAGATAAAGGTGTGTACAATGGAATCTTTGGGCACATGAGGCCTGCACAAACGGATAAACTCGATTTTACATTGTGATAACCATAACTCTGATGTTAATATTGAATAAGGATAGACCAAAACAAGATTTTCAGGCCGAAACTGAATTTCGGTGATCTTCCTCTTTTTTGGCCGAAAACAAAAAACAGTCCAAAAAATTTTTTTAAATGTAATTAATACATACACAACTACACATAGTTATTAATTAATTATGGATATTGAGAAAAAAATTCAGAATTGTTAATAAATTTTCTGGATTTATTAAAAGTACATAATTATTAGTTAACCACTTAACTAATCTATAATTTTAAAGGAAATTTTTAACTAATACCTATTCTTTTTATGTCTTTTACAGAATTTTTAATCTTTTATAACCGAATTTCCAAAACAGAAATTTTTGATAATTGCATCAGATAAATGCTCGGATATTAATTAATGCAAAATATACAATAAAAAGTCATGGGTGAGAATAATAAATTATGATTGTAATATGGATGCCTGTACGTAATACGGCATAGTTGCCAACTTTTAAGCTTTTTTTTTTTCTACCACTAAAATTGTACAGAGATTTTTCATTTATTTAATCATAAGATAAAATAAATAAAAGAAGCGTTTGTCAGAACACATTGCAGATATCAGACTTAATCGATGCAATGCCGCTCTCTCTAAACTGTACCAGGAACAAGAAGTTATAATAGATTTCAAAAAAGCTAAATTACTAAAGAAAATATCAAATTATCAGAAGACTGAAATCATGGAATCAATTGAAATTTTATGTCGAGCTAACAATACTTGTAACGATACTTTGTCGTACGATATTCCAAGAATATGGTACAATCTGCTCAAAATCACTTGAACCCCCCTTTCTATCGAATTTGGAACATTCCGACTTCTTGCCCCCTTTTTTACGTTGTCTTTGGATCAGTCCACTTCGTTTATAAGAACTCAGCCTTCGACTTCTACTCTTTTGTTGTTTTAACCCTGATGATGAGCATGACATGCTCGAAAGTACTAGGTTTTGTTAATAAAAAACACCTTTAAGTAATCTGAGTATTTTATTTTGGTTTTATGTATAAATAACGTGAATTAAAGGATTCGACATATGTGATATGTTATATCATTTTAATCTTATATTTTAATCATAAGATTTCGACCATTAAATAACACAATATTTACTATAAAATTTTTGTGGTAGGAAAAATGCATAAAAGTTGGCAGCTATGTAATACGGGCAAATCATGAAGGGCAAAAGCACGTTGTCCGTACGACGTACGGTCAAATCAGGGAGGCGGTGAATTATATGTGTGTCCTAAGTTTGCTGTCTGTTCCTTACAAGGAAGGTCTCCATACTGGACATACTCAGAATTTTATGAAAAAAATACCGATTAAACTACTTATGTATGTAATAAAGGATCAGTCAAATTTAGCGGCGGAATTACAGAAAAAAATCTGTAAAAAAATAAAATACTTTCAAGTATTTGGCGCGAAAAGACGAAAGCGTCACGCGATTTGGCGAGCCGCATTTTCCCTCGCCAAAAGCGAACGATTTTAATACACCTGAAAATTTCTCGTCAGTTAATTTTTAGTATTCGTGTAAATAGTAATAAATTTAAATTTGAACAATGAGAGAGTTTGATATATAGATATATTTTGTATACCATATTTCTGTTGTTTTTGTTGCAGTTATTTAATTTTATCACTTTAAAAATAATTTCTTATATAAAAAATATTTTCATATTGAAAAATATTTTTTTATACATTTAAGCCTTTGACAAAATAAAAGCCAGATGAAGAAAGCTGTAAGCATTTCAATATTGGAGAAGTTTTAGTTTCCATAGCAACAAAATTGGATCGTCAGAGCTCAATTAGATTGGAGTTGATTTCGAGATTGAAAAAACTTTAATTAAGTAAAATTTTGTTTTAATTCATAAAATTTCACAATTAATTTTCATTCTAAATACATTATTATAAAAAATGTAGTTAAAACAAAATAAACTGACAAAACTAACATTATATAAATAAAATTTCTTTAAACAAGTTCAACATGAAGCATTTTTACCTTAAAAAGAATTTGACATGAAAAAAATATTTTTTGAAATTTAATTTTGTCGCAAACCGATGATAAATCGCCAAATAAAAGACATGTTCATTATTTTTTTACGAACGTTCTATCGGGGTTCCGCCAAAAATAATTTTACAAACGTATATATCCACATAAGAAGAACATTCTGTAATTTTTTCAGAATTTTCTGAGTATGCCCGTATGGAGACCCTCCTTGTTAGACCCAAATGCTTTATTTTCATATAAAAAGAAATGCAATTAATTCATGAATGACGCAGAAAGATGGTAAATTATATTCAATTTCATTTAGTTAAAAAATATTTAGTTTTAGGTGTTCACACCTCCATTTATCTTTTACAATGATGTTAGTGTTATTTTTGACGGCCGATTACCTGCACGAGGGAAATGTCGGCTCGAGGGGGTGAGCCCTCTGCGGGGGGTCTTTCTAAGAGATCCTAACCCATACTTACAGAAGGTTACCCAATGTTAGAAGAAACCCACGGAAAACTCCGAACGGTGAGGCCGATGAGCGCGATTGCTTTCGAACCTGCCGTCTACAAGCTTCGAGAACAAAATCTTTCAGCCACTGGTATGGCAATCTTTTACAGTGATTTTTGTAAATGATCATGTATTATACTAGAACTTTCTAAAACAGTATTCGAAGCATTTCTGTGGTTTCAAACTAAAAATTTCCTTTTAGTATCAAGTGCGCAGCTTTTAATAAGCACGTGAAAAGGTTTAGTTATGTATGCATTGCTTGATTGGTAATTTGCATCCACGTCTTGAATCAGTTATGACTGATAATTATAAACAATAGCAATAAATAATCTCATTTGATCCGATACAGCTCAAATTGATGAGTTATATTGGAAATTTCCCGAGGAGAAATTATCTCTAATATTGAGTATGATAAAAATTATTATTGTCGGTTTTTTTTAATTATAATTTTTACTTTTTTCAATCTTTACAAGGAAAATAGTATTGGATTAGCGAAAATTTTCGAATTCCGGTTTTCGACGGATTTGCACGTTTTAGGGGTCAGAGATTCCAAAAATATATTTTTATAAATTGTTTGTCTGTGAGTCTCGAAGTCTGTCTGTTTGAATGTGACATAAATTTTGTGGGCTTCAGAAGGTCACTGATATAAATTATTGTTCTTTAATTTTTTTAGTAAATCACTTAATAGGGGGCGTTTCTATCCATTTTTAATACAATTTTTGCGATAATTCTTCTCATATACTAATACACGGAGTTTCATAAAATTTCAGATTCAGTTTGAACTTGAAATATGTTGTTTCAGATTCGATTTTGGTGTAAATTACCTAAACAGTGACGCTGCTATGTCTTATTGCCTGTAATTATTAAACTGTAGGATACAGAAGAAAGTTTCGAGATTGCCACACCCGAGTTAGTTTTGTCAGTATAATAAAGTATCTAGATTGTACGGAGATAAATCCTTTGTTTAAACTTACTGGTAATAATAAAATGTATTTCTCTCAACAGTGTTTCTTATTTGAACTTCAATTAATTTTTTATGAAACATGAACCAATATAGGCATAGCTGCCAACTTTTACGCATTTTTGCTACCACTAAAATTATACAGAAATTTTCTATTTGTTTAATCATAAGATTTTGACGATTAAATAAAACAATATTTACTATAAGATTTTTGTATTAGGAAAAATGCGTAAAAGTTGGCGGCTATGCAATATAGGTATAATGTACTTGCTCCGCTTCGGGGTAGGTTGGCACACACTTTTTTCTCTTAATTCAGGCTTAATCTAAACATAAACTACAAGAGTTACAAACTTAGAACTCCGAGTATTTATAGTCAAATGTCCGTGCGTTAATAATGCAGTAAATTTTTGATTAAAAAATTTACCAAAAAACTAGTAGTTGGGGGCCACCGTAACACTTACCCATCATAAATATGCATGATATAAAATATGAAAATAAAACATGTGTAAACTATTTATAAAATGCATTGCAATTCCAAAACAAAACTTAAACATGCGTTTTAATAATTTAAATATACATAGCTCTATATATATGCTCTATAATGAATTGCTGATGAACCCATTTCGACAAATTATACAGAACGCCAAAATACTCAAGTAAGTACCAGATTGCGTAAAGAAACATCCTTATAACTCCAAAAATAATAATCATATTAACTAAAAATTTACTGCGTCGAATTAAGCGTCTCATTTCCAATTAAAATATGTCTTTGTATTGAAAGTTGAATGAAATACAGGGTCATGAAAAATCGAAGAATGTGAAAAACAGGATTACAGATATCTCGGCAACTAATAATCCGATCGACTTCGTTCTTTATACTAAATTTGTGTTATTTTATTGCCTTTTATGTCCACTTCTTAAAATAAAAAAAATTCGAAAATTTTTATATACCTTTCATCAGAACGAATTTTTCGAGAGTCCGAAAAAAATAGTTCCGGATAATCGAGGTTACTTATATTAAATAGGCTTCGTCCCATTCTTACATACTAAGTACATACAAAATTTCAAGACTCTATCTCAATTTGTTCGCGAGATAGAGCGGTTACAGACAGACAGACAGACAGACTGACAGACAGACACACAGACGGACGGACGGCAAATTTTTTTTTTCCAAAAATATGTTTTTCGGAATCTCCAGTATCTAAAACGTGTAAATCCGTCAAAAAATTTTTTTCGATTTTCAAAACGATTGCAAGACTTACCCTATACTACGTATGATGGGTAAGAAATAATAAAAATCAATAACTGAAAATTAAGCCTACTAGCCCGGTCACCCATTATACTTAATAGTAATAAATGTTTCTCATTTTAAATTTATTCATTGCAGCTCATTTTTTCACCATTGTTTAAGTTGTTATCAAATGCGTACCATTTAGAAAACAACATACATAAATTTAAACAGAGGCTTAATGTATTACATTCATTTTTTATTTTTTTAATTTATTTTAAAATAATTTGCTTTAATCTGCTTCACAAAAGAATGAAATCATTTCATTTTAAAATGTATTGCCAATTATGAATACATTATCTTCGTAAACTTCTAATAAAAGTTAAAAATATTATACGTTTAAATCAGACAGAATAAGATATTTTTAAATATATTTAATTAAGTTTAGAATTTAGAATCACGAATAACAATAAATTGTTATAACAATTTTTAAAAAAAGTTAAAATATGGACAGGAACTGATCTTTAAATAGTATTTATTTTTGAACAGCTGATGTTAGTTTCTTTTAAAACAGTAAATAGATTTTCGCAGAATAAATAAAAAGCAACGTTTTTTATCAAAATACTAACACTAGAACCGCGATAACGGATCATTTTGACCCGTGCCAAATCAAATCGATTCGAGCTGGAAAACTCTTCAACAAAAAAAAAAAAAAATAAATAAAAAAAAAAATAAAATAAAATAAATGCATGCGGCGTAAAAATGATTTGAATAAATAAGTTAAATAGTTTTATATAAAAATTCTGATTGGAAATATTTTTATAAAACTTGAGTAAAATTTTCCGGGGCTCTAGTGTTAAAAGAATTCTTTTCTTATTGGAGACATCCAGCCTTAATCTTTTAAGCTGTGAAGGGTAACTTTCGTGAAAGTTCCAAATGTCACATTACCACCTGTATGTTGAAACGAAAAAAATCTGACTAACAATATACACACACAATCAGTATTGCCAGATTATCAAAAGCCAATTTCCCCAAAATTTCTGAAATTTTCCCTTAATCAGGGTTTTTTTCAGAATAAGTCCCCAAAGCAATTTCTACTCAAAAAGGCAAGTTCTCAATTTTCAATTTTCCGTTATAAAATTTTTTTAAACAAATTTAAACTCAATTTTTTCCTCAAATCAAGCATTTTTTTGATAAAATTCCCCATTTATGAATAATAATAATAATAATAACAATAATAATAAACATTTAATTTCAACAGAATTTTGCATGTATATTCAAAACTAAAAACAACAACAAAAAAAAGTTATAAAATTGTTTTTATTTTTGTGATATAAATCTATACTATTAAGTGAAATGTATTTCTGTGCTTGTGTTTCTGTCCACGATAACAGGAAAATCTGAATCACTTATTTGAAAATTCAGATGGAGGATAGCCCAATGCAGATTATGAAGAATCTGTAGTACATGTAAAGGGTGAGATCGACCATGAGAATAATGATTTATATCAAAATTTCTGTATTGTATTTTCATTTTCCAAACCAAAATTGAATTCGCGACATATCCGGTATTTGCAAATGTCTGAAAGTAAAAACTGAAAATTTGAAAACAATTCCCCAAGTTTTACCCCAAATATGTTCATAATGCCCAAGCATGTCCCCAAGACAGTGTTGCCAGATTGTCGAAAGCCAAATTCCCCAAAATTTCTGAAATTTTCCCCAAATCAGGGTTTTTTTTCAGAAAAAGTCCCCAACGCAATTTCGACTCAAAAAGGCCAGTTCTCAGTTTTTAATTTTCCGTTATAAAATTTTTAAAAACAAATTTAAACTCAATTTTTTCCCAAATCAAGCATTTTTTTGAAAAAATTCCGCATTTATGAATTAAAAAAAAGAAAGGAAACATCTAATCTCAACAGAATTTTGCATTAATATTCAAAGCTAGAAACAACAACAAAAAAAAGTTATAAAATTGTTTTTACTTTTTATGATATAAATCTATACTATTAAATGTATTTCTGTGCTTGTTTTTACGTCCGCGATAACAGGAAAATCTGAATCACTTAGGTAAAAATTCAGATGGGTAATAGCCCAATGCTGATCATGATGGATTTGTAGTACATGTAAACGGTGAGCACGACCATGAGACTAATGATTTATATCAATTATTTCTGTACTTTATTTTCGTTTTCCAAACCAAAATCGAATTCGAGACAGATCCGGTATTGGAAAATGTCTGAAAGTAAAAACTGAAACTCTGAAAACAATTCCCCAAGTTTTTCCCCAACTATGTTCATAGTCTCCAAGCAAGTCCCCAAGATTTACTTGTCCCCTAAATATTCCCCAGCAGGCTCAAAATTCCCCAAAATGGGGACAAAATCGCCAATCTGGCAACACTGCCCCAAGATCTACTTGTCCCCAAAAAATTCCCCTAAAGGCTCAAAATCCCCCAAAATGGGGATAAAATCCCTAATCTGGCAACGCTGCACACAGTATAAAAAGGAAAAAAATATCAAATCTTTATCAAATAAATTTATTCTGGTGCCAACATGATATTTCGGAATTAAAATTATGTGGTATAAAATTAAATCATCAGAGCTCAATTTTTTTACCGCTTCCCTGATTTGACCGTACTTTATACAGGCAACGTATTTTTGAAAATCATGATTTTGCCCTTACACACGTACGGAAACCCACATTCCAATCATGATTTATTATTCTCACCAATAAATTTCTATTGTAAATTTTACATTGTTTAATCCGAGTATATTTCTGATTCAATTAAATAAAAATTTCTGTTTTGAAAAACCGGTGATAAAAAATCTGCAAAAGACATTAAAAAAAATTGCATTATTTTAAAGTTTTTTTTTTTTCAAAAAGTCACAGTTAAAACATTTTAGTACTAAATTGAATTTGTTATACATAAAATTACATAAAACTTACAAAGTTTTATTTATTTAATTATTTATTTATTTTACTTATTTATTTATTTATTTATTTATTTATTTATTTATTTATTTTTGACAAAAATATTATTTAGCTTAAAATTTTCTTAGAGAAAAACTAAAATTAGAAATGAAAAAAAAATCTTAATTTAAAATTTAAATTTCATTTAATATTAAACAAAACGTAATAAAATCTTTTTAAACTATCAAGAAATCTACTATTATTTTTGCAAAATTATTAAAAATTGTTCCTAACAGAAAATATATTTCGATTGTCTAATTATGTATGATTATTCCTTTAGCAATATTCAACATTCTGATACATTTATAAAATGAAACTTAAAAAAAATAATTATAATAATAAATAAATAAAAAATCAGAAAATATATTCTTTTAAACAACCATTCAGGATTCGTACCTCTCAGGGATTTTTCTGGGAGTGACAGCAGTATTATTATTCTTTTTTTATATATAGAAAAACAAATCTAAGATTGAACTTACGAAAATTCTTTTTTCTTTCAAAGAAAAATACGCTATAAAAAATATTGGAGTCGAAGAATTTCCAGAGTTGAAAATTCAAGGAGCCATACGAACCTGAATATTGAACTATAAAATGAATCGAACTATTAACCCTTTCCGGCACACTGTGCCCGATCTGGGCTACCTAATTTTTATTCTAAACTTGCGAATGGCACCAATAATATTTTAGTAAAATTTTGCTTTTACAGTAAAAGCTTAAATTAAGGAATTCAAACTATCTAAAAAAATCGTTTGTGAAGTCCGGTGTCAGTCGATAATTTCACATTTTACTAAAAAATGTGCCGTGCCGGAAAGGGTTAAAGAAGATGAATTCATATATCGTTTAACCCTTTAACGATCAAAGCATTTTCATTGCTAACCGGTCACACCGATTGACACCGGTATTTAAGAAAAAATATATTTCTAAATAAGAATACGTGATTTTTCACATACATGATAAAAGGGATATTTTTAGATAAAAATACCGGTGTCAGTGTTGCGTATCGGAATTAAAATTTTGTGGTTTCGTGGCGAAACCAATGAACGTTAAAGGGTTAAATAATGAAGCTTCAACTGTAACCGCTTTCGCAGGGATTCACTATTACCGCGTCGATCTTTTACCAATAAAATTTTGCAGAAAACTTCTCGTTATTTAAACGGATCTTTAACAGAAATCTTCAATCAAAAAGAATAACAAAAACTAATATTCACTTTTACTGATAAGAGTTTACTTCTGTGGTAATAGATCCGTTACACTGTGACAGCTAAAACTCGTCACCTGAGATTAATAAAGTTCTATCTGTGTTTTTGAAAAAATTGACTCATTCATATAAGAAAGGCTCTATTTGTATATATGAATGCATTTTTGCATCAAAATTATGTTATATGAAATTTACATATGACGTTACAATCATAATATGACGTTATATTAACCCAGAAATGCCTTCATAGATACAAATAGAACATTTCTATATCAGTGAGTCAATTTTTTTCAAAAACACAGATAGAACCTTATTATTCTCAGGTGACGAACTGTGTTACTAAATAGATTCTAACACTTTGGCAAACTGACACCAGTTACTAGAAATAGAATATTTTTACCAAATTTGTCAGAGAAATTATCAACCAATAAGGTACTAAAATAAGATGAAATGTTTTAGTTAAGTTTACTGGAGGGAGATTTCACAAGCGGTAATCGGAAACTGTAAATCTGATTAAATGAAACAGCTGTCAGCTTATGACATTCAACTGAGATACAGTCGACTCTCGTTAATTCGAAATCGGATAATTCGAATTTTCGCTTAATTCGAACTAAACATGAAGTCCCGAAAATTTCAGTGACAGAATAACGTTAAAAAAATTATTAATTCGAACTTATACTCTCTTGACTTCGCTTAATTCGAACTAACGGGAATTCCGATTTTTCATTTTTCTCTTCTTTCTCACCGATTTCAGATCATTTAATTAACTTTTTTTCTTTGATTTTTGTGAAAATTGTTCCGAACGCGTATACATACAATCCAATGCATTTGATATCCACTTTCTTAGTGCCCCGTCTGTTCATCAGTGACGCTTTAAATTTTTCTTCCATTGTACTTGTTTGTTATCTTTTAATTAGTTTATGTATTTATACATTCTAATATAATATTAAGTCATATTCTAATGATAACAGACGAAATAAATTTAATAATCCCTATAACATTAAGTCCTTTGTAATATTACCATATTAAGAATGTTTTCATTTCATGTTTTCCATAATTCGAACTTTCGATAATTCGAATATTTGTTGTGGTCCCGACGAGTTCCAATTAAGGGGAGCCGATTGTACTTCACTCGCGACTGACAGACAATAGACTATATGTCCCCATATTTTTATTCATAATTCCATTATAAAATATGCACCTTTATGACACACGTTTATTCGCAAAATGTGAATCACGTTATGTATAATGTCACATTAAATACATAGTGTCAAAAAAATCTTCATAATCGCCAACAAATCGGAAACTGCGCGTCAAACGCAGCAAATGAGGTGCGGTCGTACTATAACGAAGTTTTAACACTAGAACCGCCATTAGGGGTCAAAATGACCCCCTGCTAAATTGATAATAGTCGATTCGAACCAGAATTTTCTTTATAAGATATGTTAAACGTTTGCAGCACAAAAATAGACTAATTAAATAAGGGCATTTCCATGCGAACGTGTTTGTCTGTTACGTACTACGATTTTTAGCTACCAGTATTTTAAAACGAGAAAATGTGACTTAGTTTATGGAAGATATATCATCAATTGAATAAGGCGAAGCAAACTTTACGAAAATAACGGTGGCCAACAAGCATAGCGATTTTCAGTTGTGTAACAGACTAACAAATTCGCATGGAAATGCCCATAAGTTAACCCTTTCAGGGGCAAAGTACATGTCTTCACAAAATGTTGAAGTAATTCATTGACACCAGTATTCACAAGAAAATTTATTTGTAAACTAGTAAATGTGTATTTTCGCTCATTTAATAAAGGTGAAATTCTCTTTAAAAAATTCGGGTGCCAATGTGACATTCAGGAATTAAAATCAGGTGATGCCGTGGCGGCATCACCGCCCTTCAAGGGGTTAAATAGTTTAGAATTAAAATTCTGGTGAAAAACCATTTTTTGTAAAATTTGAGTAAAATTCCCGGCGGTTCTAGTGTTAAAAATATTGAGATCTTGCTGTAAAAGTATACAGTACTTCAGATACTCTATAAGTATCGGAAATCTTAGGAGGGTCTCTGTAAATACTATCTGCTTTCTATTATACAAGAAGTAACCTTCACTAAGCAACGCATATCAATTTTATAAAATTTGAAATAGTTTAATATATTTAAAACGCGACCCAAACAATGTTTTATTTTATACCATTATAGGATACTTTTGTGTGGCCCTGTAAATTAGTGAAAAATATTCTTTGCACCACAGATTGCACACAATGTATATTTTAGTATATAATTCATAGATTCATATCATTTTTATTGTGTCCGAAATAGTTTAACTTCAATAAAATACATTTGAAACTATTTATCCCATTGACCGTAATGTAAAGAAATAATTTTGATTGTCATTGTAATTGAACTATGCATCCGTTTTCCTTAAAAGTTTAGCTGGCTTTACACATTAATACAACAAATCATTTATTTTAAATTTCAATCGATTCGGTTGAGTAGTTTTTGCGTTTTTATTTGTGGACTGACAGACAGTCTGAAAGACAACTATAGATGCAACGTATTCAAATATTTGCTACCACACCTTAAAAGGATATAATTAAAGAGGCTTAAAAATAAATTATATCAGGAAGTGTGGATAACAAATGTTTTCTTGATATATGCAGACCATTCTTTTGAATAAGTCTGCGAACTAGAGTTTCCAAATAAAACATTTTGCACACGATAAGACGTACAATCTATTACAATTATCATTTTATCCTAAAAAATTCCGGTAGCAATAACTTTCTGGAAAACTATTGTAAAAAATATTGAAAGATGCAAATTTCTTGCAATATCAAACTAAAATTATCGAGAACACAAAATACAGGGAATATGTTTTACAAAATACAGTTTTCTAATGAATGCGACCCCAAAACTTTAACAATCCTGATATTTCTAGATTGGGAAAAAAATCATTCAATAAGTAGTAGAATTTACAAGGACATACAAAAGATTTTGTCTACTATACAGTATCCTAAATACTGTGTACTATTACATCAATATCTGAATAAATATCTAATTATATATATAGCTAGCACCTATGTTCATCGTTCAGTCTGCCAGTCCGTCTTTCCGTCTGTCTGCCACATATAACAAAGCAAAAACTGCCCAACCAAATCGCACGATATTTAAAATATATAATTTTAGTGTAATTTTGAAGAGTCATTTTAAATTTTATGAAAATCGGATGCATAGTTTAATGAGAGGGACAATCAAAAATATTCCATTACATTACGATCAATAGGAAAAAAACTGTTTCAAGTACATTTTAATGATGCTAAATTCTTTCGAATATAATAGAGTTGACATGAACCTATAAAATCTATGCAGGGGATTCTAATTGTTTTTACAAAAAAGAGCGGTGATAGTGCCTATCAAGACAAACAATATTAAATAGAAAATCAAATGTCCCATACGTTTTCCGAAGGAGATAGCCGCCATTAAAGTTTAAGGTCCAAAATTTTAAATAATCTTAAAAAATGGAAAAATTTGTCGGTTGATTTGCGGTTTTCACTAAAACTATTCTTTATGTCAGTTTTGTCTTGAAAATAAATTATAAAGATAAATTTCAAAAAATGCCGATAGAGGGCGGTTTAGACTTAGGAGTAAACGAACAACTATTTTTTACCGTTATATTTTGCATCTCATTAATTTTTTTAGAAGCTTAGACATAAACTTTAATTTTGAGCTCAAAATATGAATCGTTTGGAGTGATTAAGTACCGCAAACTGAACTGTGTTCAAAAGGGGGGGGGGGAAGGAGTGTTTACCCTACTTAACCACTCTCAATGATTCAGATTTTGAGCTCAAAATTTAAGTTTACGTTTTGCTTTTGAAAGCATTTAATGATATAGTACAGAAAACAATGGTAAAATATAGTTGTTTGTTACTCCAAGGGCTAACCTCTCCGGTCCCTGGTTCTCCATTCGGGGACCTCTGTTCTTTTCCTTATAAAAACTAAAATGTCTTTTTTTTACATTTTCACATCACTTCTTAATAGCTTATTTTTTTTTCGTTGAAAGCAAACAAATAAATGATTGCATCTAAGCTGAATTCTTCTAAAATAAACCTTATTTTCGCCAGAGTTTGCAAAATGACTAAAATTGGAAGGCGTGGCTAAGAAAGGGATAAATTTCGATAAGTATTTAACTTAAATCTTTTTCGATAAAAATGTTTGAGCACTTGTAGATTATTTTCTTATTTAAAAATCTTTTTGTGATTGCAGTAATTTAGTTTAATGGTTATTAAATTGGTGTTTTAAGAGGGTTTGTAGTTTTAGATCAATATTTTTGAACCTAAATTACTAAGCGCCTATAGAATCAGTTTCTGAATATGTTATTTCTGTCATTTATGGTGTCATTTTGTTTGTAAAAAATCATTGAGAAAATATTTACGTTATTATTTTAGCTTCGGAAATGAAGAGGTTAACCCGTTCGGGACCGGCGCATTTTACATAAATTTTATTCGGTTTTTACCAGTTTCTTTTAAAAAGTTAGCTTTAATTAAATAGTCACGAAATGGCTTTGATTAAAGAGAGCAAGTATAGTTTCACATTTTGACTGGTCAGAAAAAAGAAGGTCCTAATCCTCCTTTCTTAAGGTGCATATGTGCAACTATGGTTTGTAACGGGTTAACCCTTTAACGTTCATTGGTTTCGCTACGAACCACAAAATTTTAATTCCGATACGCAACACTGACACCGGTATTTTTAACTAAAAATATCCCTTTTATTTTGTATGTGAAAAATCACGTTTTCTTATTAACAAATATATTTGTTCTTAATTACCGGTGTCATTGATTTATTGCCACATCTCAGCAATGAAAATGCTATGATCGTTAAAGGTTTAAAATGTTCCCTATATATATTTGTTTAACTTTATCTTTAAAATTTATTTCCAAGAAGATACTGACATAAAGAACAGTTTTATTTTAAACCGCAAACACATCGACTAAATTTTCCATTTTTTTAATAATCATTTGAAATTTGAACCTCCTCCCCCCCCCCCCTTGTGAACACAGTTCAGTTTAGTTCTACTTAACCACTCCCAACTATTCAGATTTTGAGCTAAAAATTTAAGCTTATGTCTAAACTTCTAAAAAAATTAATGACATGTAATGTAATGGAATACTTTTGATTGCCCCTGTAATTCATCTATTCATCCGATTTTCATAAAATTTGAAATGACTCGACAAAATTATGTACTAATTATGTATTTTAAATTTCAAACGATTCGGTTGGGTAGTTTTTGCACTGTTATATGCGGACAGACAGACGGACGGACGGACGGACGGACAGACGGACGGACTGAACGACCACTATAGGTGATATAATTACGAACGCACCTAAAAACTTCATTATCGTACGAACGCACTAATTTTGTTAAGCTTAACGTGCATTATCACACTTTTTTTTTTTTTCATATCAGAAAACAGAGAGCGTAGGTCGAATGAATATATTTCACTGTATTACAAACCGATTTTTAAAATTCGGTTAATCCTTTAACGATCATAGCATTTTTATTGCTAAGTTGTCGAAATAAATGACTGACACCGGTAATTAAAAACAAATATATTTCTAAATAAAAAAAAAAAAAAAAAAAAAAAACGTGATTTTTCACATACAAAATAAAAGGGATATTTTTAGATAAAAAATACCGGTGTCAGTGTTGCGTATCGGAATTAAAATTTTGTGGTTTCGTGGCGAAACCAATGAACGTTAAAGGGTTAAACAGAATTTTAGTACTTGAAGGAATGCGACACTGTAAGTAAGTGGAGCTCAGTTTGACAAGTGATTAATGTACTGATCACAAAATGAAGAATTTGGGCCAATGTTCTTGTGTTTTATATCAGTGTAGTCCGAGTTCATTTAATGTGCATTCTCGTTTTCTTTCTGGGAGAGCAATGGTCCGGGTCACCTTTTTTTCCAGATGTTAAGTACCTGTTTGACACTAAACTTTACATTTAGGTCGCGTCAGTCACAGGGGATTGACAGATATGATAAAAAACTGTTAAAAATAAATTGTACAATTTTATGTAATTATTAAGAAAATATAATCTCTGGGTAGTAAATAAATAAAAGTTAAGTAAATTTTAAATAAATTTTCAGTAATTACTTAAAAAATATATAATTATTTTAATTTTATATCATATTTTAGACTGTCAATTTTCGGTGGCTGACGAGGCCTAAACGAAAAGTTCGATGTCAGTCACCGATGATTGACTTGGCATTCAGCGCGTAAAATTACTTCAACAAAGCCATATCTTTGATAACAAAAACGCCAGTACAAAATTTTATTTTTTAAATTGTTTCTCGTCCCTCCCTGAAAAATATTTAAAAGTCATTATATATATGTATTTAAATTACACTTTCTCATTAATGACAATTTTATGTTTTCAAAAGATTATGTGATTATCATCAGTTTTCAGCATTTATAAAACATGAAAATCATACTTATGAATATTGAAATTCTGATCACAGCAGTTTAATAAACAACTTTATATTTAACTTTTAGTTAGTAACTACTCGAGTATGAAATTTAGTCTTTCATGCCTAAAGGAGGATTAATTAGAGATAAAGTTTCTCTTTAATAAAACATACGTCGTCGCTTTATATATGAAAATAAATTTGATATGATTTCGGAAATTTAATTTGTAACGTAACACCGTTTTACATTAGAAGTCAACATATTAAATACTTATGTTAAGAAGATTATATGTGCACATTTTGTGATATTTGTTGCATTTAAAAATAAAACTTTTATTTCCTTTAAAGTTAAAATTCAGATTGCTGTTCATTTTAAGTAGACGGTATTATACTTTTCATTCATGAAATATTTTCCACTTTATACATAGAAATAACATGAAAGGCTTTGCAATTTTATACTGTGGATTTGCCATCATTTTATCACAGGAATTAAAAAAAATTTCTTAGTTATTTATACACGTTATACATTCACTTGGCGACCAGCTTGCAGGGCTCCCAAATGGTTTGCAAATTGAACACCAATAATTTTATACTAGGCATCTACAGCATTTGTGCTAAAACTAACCTCCAAAGGTGATTTACGTGAATTTTGCAAGAAAAATCTAAAACGAAACTTTTTCTAAGAAAATATTGATGTTCTGATGGCGAACGATTTGGGAGCCCTGAGTTTTGTCTCTCTTAATCCCTTGGGGACGAGTGACACCTATGCGTGCCACAAAAAAGGTTTAAGAATCCTTCTTTATCCCCACCAATAAAATTTAACTGTAAAATTTGCCTTATTTAATCGGAGCATTTTCCCGATTTAATAAGACCCGAATTTCTGTTTTTAAAAACTGGTGACAAAACATTAAAAATTTCGTAAAAGACTCCCGAAGCGAAGGGCTTAAGAACCATTATTTTGAAAATCATAGAAAGTACTATAGCTGTATTTTTTTATTTGCCTGATTTTTTTAGGGTAAAGCAGATTACATTTAATGAATAATGTGAAATTTTCAAGCCCTAAAAATTGTCCTATTTTCTATAGAAAATTTCAAAGTTTAATTTTGTGAATGCCATTTTTCAGGAAAAGGGAAATTGTAGTATGTTTGGAGTGCAATATCTCTGGCAAGCAACAACACCTCAAAATTCTTTTGGCATAAATTGCTAGTATAACACCACCTGCTTATCAAAATTCATTTGTTTCCATGGGGCATTATTATGTTTTTGCATTGTTATGTTGCCACAAAATACAATCAATTACTGGATAAGTGTTTTCAGTTGTTAAATAAGTTTTTAAATATTTTTTTTTGGCATTGGCGGTATATTGTTTTTTTTTTTGGGGGGGGGGCAGAAATTGCAGAAAGCAAATTTTAATCTTTGTTAAATGTTTCCAAACTTGAATAAATTTTAGCATAATATGCTCTATGTATACAAATTGACAGAAGATTTACAGAGATTTACAAAACAATTTGAATTTTTTCCCCGAGACAGATGGTAATTGTCAAACATTAGTTTCCACATGCTTTATGCATTTTTGAAATTGTTTATCTAGATATAATCTTTTACCTTTTTTAAGTAGTACAGTTTTTTTTTTTTTTTTTTTTTTTTTAGAATATTTTGAATTTGACGAAAAGTATTTCATAATGCATACTTGAAGCATGATTTTTCTTTCTTGTTTTAATAGCGTTAAATTGCTTTTCAGTTTATTGGCTTTCTAATTAAATTATAAAAGTCAAAGAAAAAACACCGTGCAGAAATTTAAAATTTTTGTTTTTCACGTTCTTCATATAAAATTTATAATTTGGATTGAAAATTTCGTAAATTTAGAAATTCCTTATAACAAAATTCGAAAATATTTAGACTTCTATTCGGTTTATCGGAAAAAAGCGTCTTGTCATGGAAATCAAATCGTACCGGAATATTCTGGCCGTTAACCCTTTGAGCTCTGATAATAGAATTTTTTACCACATAATTTTAATTCCGAAATGTCACAACGACACCAAAAAATTCGACCAAATTTATTTGAAAAATTTTTAAGGGGGTAGTAAGGTATTTTTTTTTTTTTGCATTTTTTTATTTTTATTTTATATTAATGTACAACATCTTAAGATTATTCTGTGAAAATTTGAAAACAATTGACGTAAAACTGACGGAGATATACACTTGTAAGTCTCCGCCCTCCGATTTCACACTGAGGAATGTGGCCGCAACAATCAGCTACCAAGTAGCTGCTACTGCTTGACCAGGTTTCAATGACCTGTCCTGGCATACTGCCAAAATAATGGACCTTTCCGAAGGTACACGTACACGTGTGTACACGTGTGCCGTAATTTTGTGTTGTGATTTTGAGTTTTTTAAGCGCAAAATGCCAAAAAAAGTCTTTGAAACTTTAAACGTGTTTTTCTAACACTTCGCTTTTTCGAAGCCGGTGAACTCTGTAGCTCAAAATCTACTGAACCGATCTTTTTAAAATTTTACACACTCTTTCTTTATATAAATTACGAGATAACGCTGTCGAGTTTTTTTTTTCTTTTTTAATTTTAACTTACTTTTAAAAAACAAAATATCAGATTTTTTTTTTATGAAAAATCAGTATTTTGACTTCCGAGCCTTGTAAAAAATTGAAAAATCAATAATAATAAAAAAACTCGACTGCGTTCCCTAAGGAAACTTATCAACTAATTAAATCAATTTGGTTTTTTAATTTCAGTTGATCCAGTCATGAGTTATGTCGTTCACCGCGAATCAACTTTTTTTTGGGACGTCTTCGAAGATTCGCTGCCATCGGTTGATTTTTTAATATTTCTTAATGAAAATTTCACAGAATACTCTTTAAATGACATATAATTATACTATAATTATACAAATAAATAAATATTAATTGTATCCTTACAAAAAATGATAGAAAATATGCTTTTTTCCCCCCGAATTAACCTTACTACCCCCTTAATGCATGTTTTCGTGTATATCCTTAACCGTTTTTTTTTTCTTTGCAAAATACTGGTGCCAATGTGATATTTGGCATTTTGAAGGAATTTAGTCACCAGAGCTCAAAGGGTTAAATATTAGACATTTTATCATACGAATTGAAAGCTTCCAACTGAGCGAAAAATTTCCCAGGCCGCGAATAAAACCCAGATACCCTTGGCTTAAAAGGCCAATGTTTTACCATTTAACCCCTTAACCCTTTAATGTTCAAAGCATTTTAACTGCTTTGATGTTGAAATAAATAAATGACACCGGCAATTGCGAACAAATATATTTATAAATATGAAAAAGCGGTTTTTCACATGCATAATAAAATGAATTTTTCTAAATTAAAATTCCGGTGTCGGTGTTGCATATCGGAATTAAAATTCTGTGGTTTCGTGAAGAAACCAATGAACGTTAAAGGGTTAACTGGTTCTCCTTTTTACGTGCAATAAATTGAAAATACGGGTTTATACCACTTTATTTAAGCTAAAATATTCGTATTATTTATTCTAAACATTTCTACCTTTGAATAGTATGCTATTCCATTTAAAAAAAAATTACTGGTGTGAAAAGCTTTTAACCCTTTCCAGCACGGGCAAAGTCTGATGAAAAATGAGAAATTATCGACTGAGACCAGAATTTACGAACGAATTTCTTAAATATATTGAATTCCTTAATTTAAGGTTTTATTGTAAAAGCTAATTGTTATTAAAATTTTATTGGTGCCGATTGCAAGTTTGGAATTAAAATTAGGTATCCCAGACCAGACACAATGTGCCGGAAAGGGTTAATGATGAAAAATGCAAATTCGTCTTGCCCGAATGGCTTACGGGCAAATCATTTAAGTGGTTAAGTTAACCCATGCGTGCCCAGCATCTTTTGAGTAAATTTTATTTGGTTGGCACCACTATTTTTAGAAGATTTAAGTTTAGTTCATTAATCACGAAAACGCATCATTTAGATAAAATAATTATTGCTTTTCTTTTTTACCGGTGTCAAAAACAGTGCTGAATGCACCTTTTGAAGCGTCCCTAAAAAAGGGATGCTAGGCACTAATGGGTTAACTGGGTACAACAGTCGGCGAGCATTTTTCGCTCAGATGTTATTGGTCACAACATCTGGTCTGTCATTTAAACAACTCATCAGAATAAATCGCAGGTAAAGAAACTCCATGTAACGATGGATACGGAAATATACAATAAATTTAACACAATAAAGCTGATTGGTAATATAATACGAATTTAATATTTGCAACTGAGCGATAAATTGCCTGGGACGGGAATCGAATCCAGATACTTGACTTAAAAGTTACAAAGCCAATGCTTTACGTATATTAAAGTTTTCTTTTCATGTCATACATGGCAATGTTAAACATATCTAATAATTATTTGATGTTAAACATATCTAATGTGTAATAACTAGCAGGAAGAATTTTCCGGTAAGAATTGATTTTCTCGAAACGACCTGACTTTCTGATCAACTCCAATATTTTTCAAAATAGAACTCTACTATCAAGCTTCTCATTAACACTAGAATGTCCGTGAGCGATCACTTTGATCGCTATCATATGTATATATATTTCGGTTCAAACCGGAAATCTCAGAATGAAATAACTCAAAAGGATATAAAAAAGAAAAACGTTAATTTAAAAACTTAAAGTACTTTAAATTAAAATTGTGATTTGGAACACTTTTATGAAAATTATCTTAAATCTTTTTTTGTTGTTGTTGTTGTTGTTGTTAAGAGGCCACACTACTGATTGAAAAAGAAGCGGGTGATAATGTTAAAGTCTATTAGGGCATTCTTTTCAAATGTCTCGCTGAAATTTTAATATTCTAACGTTTTTTTTTTTTTTTTTTTTTTAATTGGATAGCTAAGGACGATCCACAATAGGCCTAGTTTTTACTTTTTTGATTTAGGTAATATTCTTTCTATATTAGGATAGTTTCAGTTTCATAACCGGTTTTGCAAGTTAAAGTACTTTTTTTTTAATCTGACACCAAAATCTGAAAAGTAAAAATTAGGCCGGTTGTGGATCGTCCTCAACTATCCTATGCAAAGCAAATCACGTCAAAATATTAAAATTTGAGCGAGATATTTAAAAAGAACGCCTCATAGACTTTACATTATCATCCGGGTCTTTTTCAGTCATTAGCAAGTTAGTCAGTTTGCGAAGCAAATTTTCGTAATCGAAATTTTAGAGTCAAAATAAAGTAAAAATGAAATTTAATAAACGTCAATTATTAATACAAAAAGAGTTTGCATTCTTAAAGTTGTGGGCATTATTCCAAATTGATAATTTCCTTAAAAAACTCCAGAAACAAAAGACTAAACAGAAAATATTATAACATTTGTATTTTCTCCGCATTCTATAACGAAACTTCCGACACTAAGCAAAATTAAATCAGTAAGTAACGCTAGGCAGATTGTTTTTCTTACATTTTACATTTGAATGTCAAATATAGAGAAGAGTTGATTGAAATAAAATGTAAAGATATATGTTGCGTATATTTTGACTTTCATCTGCTTTTCATTTTGTATTTCATTTTTCGTATTACGTCTCCTGCGAAAACTGAGGTCAACTCTCACGAACGCCTTCGAATTTCGGGAAACTTGCGTGTGACCTTTTGATACATAAGCGAGTTTTTTTACTGCGAAAGATCGTTGAAATTCACAATTTTTTGCAGTAGCATTGCATTGTTTGGCGACTATTGTAATAATAAAATAGTACGTAACTCACTATTAGAGACATTTTTACATTTAGTTAACCCTTTATCTACCGACGTTACCTATAAGTACCATTAAAATTACTTATTATAAAATTCTTTTAATAAATCAAATAGTTGTAATACTGTTTAGAATGAATTACAGATGCATTACTTTATATTGTTCCAAAAACATTATTGGTCACACAAAACAAGAATATTTTTAAAAGGATGATTTCTTTTGCCTTTGAATCTTTTCAGCTTTCTTGGCACTGAGGGAGGGCGATGGGGATTTCCCAATGCGGAAATATTTTTATATTTATATTGTAAGAACATCATATTTGTACATTTTATAATTCTACAAAATACTAAGAAAATAATTAAAAATAAAAGATTTGAGTGGGGTTGTAAAAATTACACAAAATACCAGAAAAATCGAATTTAGTTAATCCTTCTAAACACTCCAATCCTTCAAAAAATCCTTCAGAAATTTATTTAATGATTATGTAAATCTTTTAATTTAGTTTAAACAATTTGCTTTAAACAATTTTGTTTAAAATTCTTTAGAATGTAAATTTTTCATGAATTCATAATGCTGTAGATGAAGAGTTAATTATCTAGTTTCTGTCATGAGTTATATGATGGGAGAACTATATAAAAATGATGATTAAATATGAAAAAAAGAAGAAAAAAACTGAAAGAACGTTACATAAATTTTATTTCATCAAGTTTCCAAACACATTTTTATTAATTTTCGAGCAAGCGATGAAGCCTCAAATAACGTATCAATTGCTTGTTTTGAACGGATTTTTTTTTTTTAGTCTTTGGAAACATTCCTTATATTTTGGCTTTAAAATTTCGTAAGTTTAAAAATTCTATAAAAGAAAATGCGAAAATGTCTGGATTTCTATTTTTTGAAATTGAACCTTACTATCAAGTTTTTCACAAATACAATTTCCGTAATCAAAATATTAGAGAAAAAAAGTTAACAATGAAATTTAATAAACGTCATTTATAAGTGTAACTAATGTTTGTATTCGTAAAGTTATGGTAACGATATTTCAAACAGATAATTTCTTTAGAGAACACCAGAAACGATTGATCCCTGTAACTTAATTTGATATACGTTGATTGTCCTTTAATTGTCCCTGTAACTTAACTATACATCCGACTTTCATAAAATTTGAAATGACTCGACAAAATTATGCACCAATCATATATTTTAAATCTCAAACAATTTGGTAAAGTAGTTTTTGCTCTGTTGTATGCGGAGTGACAGACGGACAGGCGAAACGATAGACGGACGGACAGACTGAACGATTGCTATAGATGCTACGTATGATAACTACAATCGCACCTAAAATATTCAGATCTTAGGGTTTTAGTATACAGTATAAGATACGGTATAAGAGCAGGGCCGTAACTATAAACTTGGAGGCCCCGGGGCAAAACCTCCGAGGGGCCCCAGAAAGGGCAAATTGAAACTTTGCCCCGAGCACAGTATTTTTTTTTTTTTTTCTTTTTAGCACACAACTGTTTAAACGTACATAGTATGATAAGCCCCAAAATGACTAAAAAACATAGAATTGGGCAACTCTACTTCAACAGGCATTTGGCGACGATGCCATTTTTGCCGATCCCACTGAAGATAGCATAGTGAAGAAAATACGGACTTCTGATTGGTTGAATACTTTAAAGAGCACTTTATTTGGGTTCATTTTTGAACATATGTAACTTAATCATGCGTTTCTATTTAAAAACCTTTCTTAAGATGGATTGTGATAATTTTTTTTCGATTTTATGTATTTATTAGTAGACTAGCTGACCCATCCGCCGTTGCCCGGGACCTGTTATGATAAACAATTGTGATAAACAATATGATAAACAAACTGTTATCTTAAACAAACAATTAACACTTTAGATCTACAGTTAGTCAAAATTAAGCATAGGATATGAATTATTCGTTTGAATAGTATTTTAAAGAAATGCATAAAAAATGAGTAAATGCTTTAAAAAAAGCCCTTGGACCTCAATAAAAATACAGGGTGTAAGTCCTGAAAGAAGAGTCCAAAACTCAACTTTAAAATTATGCATTGAGAAGGTGGGAAAATGAGTGGATGAAAATAGCATAGAGAACAAAAATTTCAAGGTCCCTGAGCCGGGACCATTGGGAGTCTCAGACTTTTAAATGGAATGTAAGAACATGGGAATAACTAAGTGAAAAAATAGTTCAAAAAATGAAGATTGGATTAAGAGAGGGAAATTTAATAACAATTAATGGTATAAAATTTTCAAGGGGCCAGGAACTTATTTCGCATGTAGTTGGATATAAAATATTTTTTGTAGTTATTAAAGTATTGGGAGGACGCTAAAGCTGTGTTAAAGAAAATTGCAAGCAATTCGAATCATTTTTAAAGAAATTGCACAGATGGCCCCAAGAACGCGATTAATATTCAAAATTGGTGGTATCTAGACTATGACGGTTTTTTAGTAGTTGATGGATTTAAGAAGTTGTTTTAAAAAAAGCGAATTAATTGAACCATTTTAAAGGGATTTATAATAAGGGCCCAAAAAAGAACCACTGACAGTTAAGAAGAGGACCCTAACAGTTAAACATGTTAAAATGTCTTAGTATTTAGCTCTTTAGGTCTACAATTAATTGAAATTAATCATGGGGTATGAAGTATTCATTTGGATAATATTTTATCGAAATGCACAAATTGATTCGGAAAAAGTTTAAAAAAAGGGTCCTAGGCGCGGATGAAAACATGAGAATGTTGGTCCTGATCCTGAAAGAAAAGTCCAAGACTCAAATTAAAAAAATTTTCACTGAGAAGGGGAGAAATTTAAGGAGTGTTTGCCTCACAAAATGTTCAGGGGCCCTGGACAGAGTCCTATGATTCCATAGGGGGCCAAAGTGTCTTATGGAATGTCAAAACAATAAAATATCTAAATGAATAAAGAATCCTAAAAATGAAGGTCGGATTAAAAGGAAGCAATTTATTAACAATTTATTATTACAAAAACTTCAACGGGCCCCAAGGGGCCAGTAATTTATTTCACATGTAGTTGGGTATAAAGACATTTTTTGTAGTTATTAAAATGATGGGAAAACGCTGTAACTATGTTAAATAAAACTGAAAGCAATTTGGTTCATTTTTAAAGAAGCTGCACCAAGGGCCTCAAGAAAGCAATTGATAAACAAAATTAATGGTAGCTGAAGTCTGAGAATTTTTTTTTGACGTTCATGTAATAGCTAGAGGACATAAAAAGTTGTTAAAAAATGCTAGTGAATCGGACCATTTTTAATGGAGCTATAATATGGGAGCCCGTAGGGGCCAACTGACAGTAAAAACCAGCGCCCTAATATAAAAACATGTTAAAATGTTTTAGTACATAGCACTTTAGATCTTTAATTAGTCAAAATTAAGCATAAAGTAGGAACTATTCGTTGGAATAATATATTCTTAATGCACCAATTAGTTGAGTAAATGTTTAAAAAGGGGCCCTACAGTCCGAATAAAAACATCAGGTTTTTTATTATTGGTCCTGAAAGAAGAGTCCCAGGCAACTTTCAAATTTTGCATTAAGAAGATCAGAGATATAGGAAGTGAAATATGCTTATTTCTCAAAATGTTCAGGGTCCCTCAGCTGAGCCCTATGATTCTACAGGGGAACAAAGTGTCTTATACGGAATGTCAAAACATTAAAATATCTAAATGAATAAAGAATCCTAAAAATGAAGATCAGATTAAAAGGAAGCAATTTATTAACAATTTATTATTACAAAAACTTTAAGAGGGCCTGTACCGGGCCCCAAAGGACTAGGAATTTATTTCTCATGTCGTTGGGTATAAAAATATTTTTGTAGTTATTAAAATAATGGGAAGACGCTAAAACTATGTTGAATAAAATTGAAAGCAATTTGGATCATTTTTAAAGAAGCTGCACCAAGGGCCCAAAGAAAGCGATTAATATTCATAAATAGTGGTAGCTGAAGTCTAAGAATTTTTTTGTCGTTCATGTCGTAGTTGGAGGACTTAAAAAGTTGTTAGGAAAAAAAAAAAAAAGCTAGTGAATCCAACCATTTTTAAGGAAGCTATGATAGATGGCTCCATAGGGGCCAACTGACTAATAAATCCAGGGCCCTAACATGAAAACATGTTGAAATGTTTTAGTACATAGCGCTTTAGACCTTTAATTAGTCAAAATTAAGCATAGAGTATGAATTATTCGCAAGAATAATATTTTTAAAAAAATGCACCAATTGTTTGGGTAAGTGTTAAAAAAAAGGGCCCCAGTGCCCGAATAAAAATATCCGGGTGTTGGCCCTGAAATAAGAGTCCAAGATTCAGCTTTAAAATTTTGCACTGAGAAGATGAGAAATTTAGGGAGTGAAAAATGTTTAGCACACAAAAAGATCAAGGGGCCCTGGGTCGGCTCTACGATTATTTAGGGGGCCCCAGTTCTTATACGGAATGTAAAAATTTGAAAATATCTAAATGGAACAAGTATCCCAAAAGTGAAGATCGAATTAAATGGAAGCAATTTATCAACAATTCATTAGCACAAAGACTTATAGGGGCCTTGAAACGAACCCCAAGGGTGCAGGGTCATAAATGAAAGGTAAAAAAGCGAGAATATCTAAGAGGAGAAAGGTGCTTCAAAAAGAAGAAGATTAGATAAAAAAGAGTAAAGTTATTAACAATTTAATGCATAAAAATTGTAAGGGCCCAGGGGCCCTGGCCGTTAAAATATTAAAAATCTGAGCCCCACGTGCATCAAGACCTGTCTTGGACTATTTTCACCTAAAATTTCAGACTTCTACGTGCGGTAGATTTTGCTAGCCATCGCAGACACACACTCACACATATAGAGACACACACAAACAGAGCGTTTTGTTATCTTATTAGTATAGATGAAAAGAAAGACTTTCAAGAATTTTTTAGATGCTTTTTATATTATTCAACCGATCAGAAGTCCATATTTTCTTCCTAATACTGGCTTTGGTGAGGTCAGCAAACATGCTGGCGCGACATGACACATTCGACTCGAGATTCTGCTGTCTGCTCTAGAACTGCTTTTGCATACGAAGCATAAGAAGTATATTGATGGACACGGTAAAAATCTACTCTAGCACTTTCATTTTTTTTATTACTAACTTTTAGGTATGTGCTGGACATTTTACAGGAAGTTAGATTACAAACTAAAATCAATAGTTTTTTTAACCATCAGTTTGGGGCCCCTCAGGCTTGGGGGCCCCGGGGCAGTGCCCCGGCTGCCTCGGCGGTAGTTACGGCCCTGTATAAGAGCCGAAGTCTTTTGTGTGTCATTGTAAATGCTATCTGCTTTCTATTATCAGGAAATAAGCAATGTATATCAATTTCATAAAATGTTAAATAGCTTAATACAATTAAAACGCGCACCAAAGCATGTTTTCTTTATACCATTATGTTATGGAGTACTTTTGTGTGGCCCTGTAAATTAATCACATATATTCTTTGCACCATAGATTGTTCAAAATATAATTATAGTGCATATTTCATGGATGCATATCAATTGTATTATGCTAAAAAGAATGTATCACCATTAAAATGCACTTGATTTTTTTCCCCCATCGACCGTAATACATCGGAATACTTTTATGTGGCCCTGTAATTGAACTATACATCCGATTTTCATAAAATTTGAAATGACTCGATAAAATTATGTAATAATTATATATCTCAAATTTCAAACGATTTGGTTGGGTAGTTTTTGCATTGTTATATGCGGACGGACTGAACGACAACTATAGGTATGTATTTACATCAATACGAACGTACCTAAAAATGACAGAAAAATTGCTAGTACAGCGAATCCGTCCGTTGTCAGAAGATTGGAAATTCAGCTGAGACATGCTTGCCATACCCCAAAATACATAGTATGTCAAATTTGGTCCAATTTAATGCATAACAACTTAAACTTATCGATGATACAAGGATGGCACAGAGACACACACTGACAGATACTTTGTAAAAACATGTTTTTCGGTATCTCTGATCTCTAAAATTTATAAATCCGTTGAAAACTGGAAGTCGAACTTTCTTCCATTATAGGTAAAGAAAGTAAAAGATAGACGACCAATATTGGACAGTAAACAGAGTTTTCTCACTATAATGATAAAAATGTTTATACATATTGGTCTCATGATAGAAGTAATTAGTCAGTGCATTGATTCAAGAGATCCATGTAAAAAATACATCCAGATAAAACCATGAATTATAGTAAATTTAGCATTATAGTTCTCTATTAGTGGATGAGAGTAGTTCTTTTAGAATGTTTGCTGTACAAGAAGCCAAAAACTTTACGATGGATGTATATCATCATAAAGTACATTATCATGTTTAAGTATCTAAGAAAAACGTGTTATTGAAATAGGGAGTATCAGAAAGCATTTTAGAAGGTTGCAAAAGAACCTCGTAAAAGTGTCATTTCAACAATGATACCTCCAGGTAGGGATGCAAAAATCTAGGCGCCAGAGGGTAGTCTCTCACCACTAAAATTTTAAAGTTGTTTTCGCTCAAAATTTAACAGCATTCTAGCAGGAATTTTACACGAAATATTAGACGAAGAAAAACGAAATAAATTTTGTGGCGAGAAACTGCCTGCTGGCGCCCAGATTTTTGCACCCCTGCCTCCAGGGAGGTTTCACTCACTTGAGGAAAAAACAGAGCTCTATGGAAAAAAAAGTTAATTTTTGTGGTTTAGTTGGAAATTTTCGATTTTTTAAAAATTTTCTTCTTTAGTTTTTTTTTTCCTTGAAATAAAAGGCGTAACATTTGGGCTGGCGAAATTACTGTGTATGGTTTTTAAAACTTTGTTCTGATTAAAAGATTTAACCCCTTGAGGGGCGGTGGTATATCTATGAAACCACTTAATTTTAATTCCAAAGGCCACATTGGCACAAGAAATTTCGTTTTACAGTCTCGATGAAATATAACATTTACAAATAAATTTGTTTTCAAATTCCGTTCCACCATTCTGTGTCACACATTATTCAGTACACTTTAGAGATAGAAGCGCTCTGCGGTGTAAATAGTTAAATTACTTAACTGTACTTGACTTAAATAAACGTTCTCAAACACCATTGAAAAATTTTTAGGGGCGACAAGTCTCGTTCCAGGTCGACGATGTATTTCTCTTCATAATATGAAGAAGAGGTCATTTTTATAGCTGCGATAGAAATCCTGAGTACTGTTTAACTTTAGAAAGATACAATAGATGTATGGAATCTTAGTGTTAAGTTTCTTGTCCTTTGCCGACGAAGTGCTCGCGAGCTAATGCTATTTCTTTGGGGAATTTATTTTCTAATATCTAATTTGCAATTCCACATTTTTTTTTTCTTTTTTGCGTACGATAGTTGAGGTGTACACCGACATCGCTCCTTTTTTATTTTTCCATTTTGAATGTAGGTTATTTTTTATAAAGTTAGTTTCACTTTCAAAACCGGTTTCGAAAGTAAAAGGGACTTTTAAAAAATACCTGTAACCCAAATCGAAAAAATAAAAAAAAAAGCCATGTCTGAATGCGTCTCAACTAACCAATGAAAAAAAAAATTCAAACCATTTAATAGAAAATAGCCTTCCCATAGGAATAGCATTAGCTCGCTAGAGTTCTATCGGCCAGAGACAAGAGCCTTGACAACGCCAACTACATATTTTAGGCCTTCCCATTTCGCTAAAAATCACCGAAAAAGTGAAGCTAGATCAGCTTCAAACCCTGAACCATTTCATTGGACCACGTGACACAAACCTTGCCCAAATTAGCATTGAGTAAGCTGTTTTCTCTTCGGTGCAATTGGCTCGGCACGTGGTCATTGTTTTGGTTCAGGGTTTGCACGATTGATTAGAATAACTTGGGCAAGGTATCAGAGTCCTCTGGCGGGAGACTTCATACATTAATCTCAAATAAATGGGCCTATAGATCTTGTCAGCCTTGGCCTTGACTGCAGCTCGCTGCAAAGCGCTCTTATCTCTAAAATCAGTTTTTTTGATTGAGAATGCGATCTTTTACAAAGAACAGAGATGGAGGATCAAACATAAAAGTATTTCCTTTATAACTCTGAATCCACATTTTTTGGAAACTCCTTCCCTCCCCCCCCCTCTACGATTGGTTTGCTTTGGTTTGGTTTATTTTTGTCGTCTGATTATCTACACTAGGGATATAGGACCAGGGGGGAAGTGCCCTTCGTGGGGGTCTTTCTAAGGGAACCTAATCCGTATTTACGCAAAGTTCGAAGAAAACCACGAAAACTCCGAACAGTTAGGCCGACAGCCGCGATTGGGTTCGAACCCAGCACCTGCCGTCTACCAGTTGAGAGGTCAGAACCTCTCGATTGGATTAAGAGTTATTAGAAAAAAGAAGGCTTTTGCATTACCTTGCATTTACAATATACAAGATAGAACCCGTCAAATTTTGTCTAAAGAAAATGTTTAAGAAGGAACTGTTTCAATAACTTATAATAAACCTACAAAAATAGTTATAGTAAAAAATGTATTTTATATTGGTACGTTTAACTCTCAAAGAAACGATATTTATCGTCAAATTAACAAAATACTATTTCTATAAAAAAACAATTGTATAAATTGTTAAAATTAAACTTTGATCGTATATGTAAGCAGTAAAAAATAATAAAGATATATTATTATGATAAAGTTGTCAATTAAGGTTGTTATGCTAGTATTCCAAGATGATAAAAAGCAAAATTTATTCAACTTTGACTCAATCATAGAATTTTTATTCCCTTGAAATCTAAACCCGGCATCATTTTTACCATATCAAAATTTAAAAATGTACATTTCCCATCTGTATTTACGTTTCAAAAACATTGGCATTTTAACCCAGGAGTAGTCGCGACTTTTTTCATAACGTCATTAGTCGTGCTCGGTCTTTTCGCCGCTGGCCCCCCGCAAACAAAAAATGTAAAATACGAAATATTTTTCACTTAATGTAACGATATAACATTTCAATAAAGATATAAATTTGTAATTTTCTTAAATTATGCATTTTATTCATGAGATTTGGAGTAATGGGAAAAAGTAAAAATGAACTGGCATTAAGTTTCTTACGTAGATTCTTTTTGCAAATTTCAACTATTTTTCTAAAAATGTACCTGAAGGAAAAACAGAAATGTCATGTTAATTCACTAAGGTGGAGAAGAAACCTTTAAAGTCAGCTATATTCTAGATCTCCATTGTGTTTGTAATGTTATATGATTTAGGAGAAGATAAGTTATAAGGGCGGCAAAAAGACCGACACGCGACTTCTGATGGGTTAATTTGATAATTTTGATTCAAAACTTGAAGTCTCTATGCTATTAGCTGAAACAGATATTAAACTGTTGATATTATTTTATGTGTAAATCAAATTTTGTAAATGAAGTCAAAATTCATCGGGTTTTATAACAGAAAATATTTAATTTTTTATTTTTCCCCTTTTAATGAGAAAATGGCAACATAAAGATACAGCACTCAATTTTTCCCTTTTTCCTTTACTTTAAATAGGAATGGTATACTCCTGTTGCCACGATTAGAAAAGAGGTATTAAAAGCTACAGAAAAATTAATATTTCAAAAACAAATTAAGTTACAGCTTTCAAACAAATTTCATTTAAAAGTACATTTTTTCACAACACGATGGGGTAAAAATTGAAAATGTGCGACTTTAAGAAGTTTAAAAACTTTTAGTAGCAAAAATTGCAATACCGAAATTTATTTAAAATTTGAAAGTGTTGCCATGCGCAAAATGACGTATGCGTTACGCACAGATACATTTGACCTTTATAATATAGAGATATTATAAAACTGCTTTTCGCTGCTTAAGCGCGAACACTCGAAGAAAAAACATCCTTTTCTAAGTGAAATTACAAATTCAATGACATTATAAAAAAGTTATGTTAACCCTTTCCGGCACACTGTGCCCGGTCTGGGATACCTAATTTTAATTCCAAACTTGCAAACGGCACCAGTAATATTTTAGTAATATTTTGCTTTCAAAATAAAAGCTTAAATTAAGGAATTCAAAATATTTAAAAAATTCGTTTGTGAATTCCGGTGTCAGTCGATAATTTCTCATTTTAGTACAGATTTTGCCCGCGCCGGAAAAGGTTAAGAGATATAATACACCTTACCTAAAATCAAAAAAATAAATGTTATTTAAATCCATTATTAAAACTTTTCACTGATATGCATAATTTCTTTCTTTTAAATGACCTCATGCAATAATAAAGGAAATTTTCAGATTTTTCTTGCAGATATACTTAAATTGTTTTAAAATCAAACATTTAATTTTATTACTATTTTATTATTTTATCACTTATATTTTGATAAAAAGTATCTGGAAAATAGATGCGGAATAAATATGTCTGCATGACAGTATAACAGTTTATAGCTCCTTTTAGATTCCAAAAATGAAGTCAAACTATTTTGAAAATACCGTAATTTTTGGCATATAATCCGCAGATCAAACAATTATTTTTCGACCCAGAAATTTTTTGAAATAAAATTAAACTTTTTAGATCGCAGCAATTATTTCACTTCAATTACTGAATAAGATTTCTGGGTAGAAAAAGAATTGTTTGATCCGCGGATTATACGCCGGGAATTACGGTATATGCTTTTGTCATACACACATACAAAAAAAAAAAAAAAAAAAAAAAAAAAAAAAAAAAAAAAACTTCTTAACATGCACATATATATCTATATATATTTTTTTACCAAAGAAAAAAAAATGTTGGTAGTATAAATTTTGCGTTTCTCATTTTTCGCGCCCGGGGCGCTAATATCCAATCCCTCAAGCACACAAAGCTTGACGAAAGTCAAAGAGATCCAAATGGTTTGACTATCATCTACGCATTTTCTCGTGCATCATTCCTGCAGAAGTTTTATTTCAATTTTTGTCGTATATGAGGCACTTTGATACCTGCTGTAAAGCATCAACGGTAGTTAAAGCAGAAAGATTGTAATTACAAGGTTGTGAGTTCTGTCCTTGCTCGTGAAGAATTTTGTTTTGATCTTTATTTAAGTAATTAATAAAGAATATTATAAAAATCAGTTGCTTTGTATTTTTTTTATTGTCAATTAGACAATTAAATGAAAAAAACCCTCTATTAATTTATTAGTATTCATTTTAATAATTACTGTTTCATATTTATAAGTATAAAACAATGAAACATAAAAATATTAATTATACATATTCAAATTTTAATAGTTTTATTATTTAAATAGGGATGATAATAAAAGAAGGGAAAAAAAGAAAATATTTAATTACGTTAATCTTCCACTAACATAATTTAAGATTTTTTTTTAAATTATCACTGTTTAAACATATATAACTAGTATTAAATATTTATTAGTTAATAATTATATAGATGTAATTATGAAATTATATTAATTAGCATTATTATTTATATATGTAATTAATAATAATAAGTATCATTTATACAGATAATTAAAGTTTTCGTTTAGTGATTTGTTATTCATTCTTTTCAATTTTCAGTATCTAGTGAGATATTAAATATGAAAAAACCTATTTGTCTTAGATAAAAACTTTTAGATTGTTTTTTTAGATAATACGTGATCTTTGTTTTGTATTTGTACAAACTCAATCAGTATGTCCATGTATATTTAGTATAGCCATATCAATTTTTGAATAGGAAGAGTGTATTAAAGTTTCACAAAAGTTGATGTAAATTCACAACCATATTTTATTTCAAATGAAAAATTTCCAAATTAGAAATATTTTAATTTTAACACAATTTATTATTAATAATGCGTAACTGAAACATATACTTTTTCAGGGTTTGCACAGTTCTACCACTAAAATTTAAGAATATTTTCAAAATGTTTCCCTGCAGAAAAATGTCGCAAAACCTGTGAATGAAGGTGGGGATTGCGAATGTTGTGGTTTAAAAATTAGGTGTAAATTTTTTTTTTTTAATAGTGGTGCCAGAGTCCTTGGAAATTCCAAAGAGTGTGCGAACCCTGTTTTTTGAGGATTCTTAGAATCTGGAAACTATACTTTCTTTCTTTCTTTCTTTTCTTTTCTTTTCTTTTTTTTTTTTTTTTTTTTTTTTTTTTTTTTTTTGTATATGTTATCTACATTAGCAGGGGTGCAAAAATCTAGGCGCCAGAGGGTAGTCTCTCACCACTAAAATTTTAAAGTTGTTTTCGCTCAAAATTTAATGGCATTCTAGCAGTAATTTTACACGAAATATTAGACGAAGAAAAACGAAATAAATTTTGTGGTGAGAAACTGCCTGCTGGCGCCTAGATTTTTGCACCCCTGTACATTAGTGATATGTCTGAAAGACATTGTGATCTGAAGGATTTTATGAAAATTGGAGTACATCAGAACAGATGATATCAAAACTATATACATTTTCCAACTATATAAGTAAATGACATAACTATGAAATATACACATATATAATATTTATACAGGCATGCATAAATGTATAAGTTTATACATACTATGTACATATACTGATATTTATGCATATATTTATACATTGAATATGTATATGATTGTATACATTTTCACTTATACGAGAAAAAATTTCACATTTATTGACTTGTAATGTAATCTGAAAGCAAAAAAATACAAAACTACAGCAAATACATGCAATATTGCATTAACTATTAAAAACTTTAATTGATTAACTTTAGTGCATAACTACTCTTGATAACGTGTAAAACATTGGTTTAAAAAAGAAAAAAAAGTAAAAATCTGATTTAGGACACTTCTCTAAATTCTAAATTTTCTTAGTGAGATTTTGAATTAATGTTAAAGAAAATAAAATGTATTTTTAGCTATCACTAATCGAATACAATAACAGATTTATTTCTTCTACTTCTTTTATTTTTTTCTTTTATCTATTTATTTATTTATTTATTTATTTTTGCTTTATTTAACATGTTATGATTTAATGGATATTTTCAACATTAAGATGCTTAAATTTATTAATTGTATTGTATTACTATACTTGGTGACTTATATCACATTGGTAGAATAAATAAATAAAAATTTGCTGTAGCAGATCTCAATATTTCCTTAGTAAGGTATTGAACTGATACTTATAAAAAAAATTAAGCAAAATAAAATTTAAATTTAGCTATCATCTTATAATTTATCCGAATACAGCAACAGTTCTCATTCGTTCTTCTTTTTTTATATTTTTCATTATAAACTGAAATATTATAAGAAATATAAAGGAATATAAATTAAAATTTACGAATTAAGTTAACACAACAAGTTAAAACAATTCTCGTATATAATTAATATTTAGTGGTACATAAAAAGAAAACTCCATTACATTTATTTTGAATTTATTTTTTCAAATAAATTATTTGTATAATACATTTTCGCAGTAGATGGCGACATTATACGATGTTATCAAAGAATCTTGAAAGGGAGTGATTGATGCGTGGAATCAGAGCCTGATTACTAACGGGGCACTCTCGCACCAGAAAAAATGTATAGAAATTTTCGTCTTCTTTAAACGCTCTTTTCATACAAGATTACTGTCATGAATAAGGAAAAATTCTTTATTTCTTTTTCCTGGTGGGAGAGTGCCCCGTTAGTAATCAGGCCCTGCGTGGAATAGCAGCTCTTTTTCTGCTAAATCATTTGGCACTCTTTGATCATGGCCAAGCGTTGTGTGCTTGAGGGATTGGATATTAGCGCCCCCTTTGACCCCCCCCCTCTCACTTCATCCTGGCCGGAGTTTTAATTGTGAAGGGAAAATAAGACTGATATGGGAAATTTTGAGGGGGAAATTGGTCAACGAAGTTACCATCATTGCGTTCGAAGCACTGGCGATGAGATTTTCTAGAAAAGCGCTTGAATAACATTTTTTATTACAGACTATTCATCTGAACAAGTCTGCGATCTGGAACTTTGTGATCTGGGCAAATCAACACCTGGCTTATAACTGGAGTTATAAATTAATACTTACTTTTTTTTATCAAAATATTCCGGTATCTTTCACTTTGTAAAGCAACATTGAAAAAAAGAAAGAATAAAGAATACTGCCCAGTTAAACTGAAGGCATTGAGCTCACAGGCTACAAATACTAATTGCACATTAAAGCTTTATATTTTCAAGGGTTAATTCCGTTCGAAAAAAAAAAAAAATTAAGAAGGGGAAACAGCTCTCCCCTTTTCTCTTTTTTTATACTTAATCATTGAACCTCCTATACTACCAAAGACATGCTTTATCATATAAAAAATCTATATCCAAAATTCAGAGCAAATTAGATAATTCTTAATAAAAACCCATTTAGCATTTATATAATTTAAAAAGAGTTATCCCCCTCTTTTATATTTAACCATTAAACTTCCAAAACTATTCAGAGATTTGAACGAAATCTGACAATTCTGCTTGAAAAACCCATTTATATAAATTAAGGGGGGGGGGACATTAGAACCCCTGTTCCCCTTATTTATACTTATTCAATGAACACCTAATAACAGTCACGGAATCGCCTCATCAGAATGATCCTAATCTAAATTTTGAACGAAAATTAATTCTGCATGAAAATCCCATTTATATCAACTAACGGGGGGGGGGGGCATTAGAGCCCCTGTTCCCCTTATTTATACTTATTCAATGAACACCTAATAACAGTCACGGAATCGCCTCATCAGAATGATCCTAATCTAAATTTTGAACGAAAACTTAATTCTGCATGAAAATCCCATTTATATCAACTAACGGGGGGGGGGGCATTAGAACCCCTGTTCCCCCTATTTATACTTATTCAATGAACACCTAATAACAGTCACGGAATCGCCTCATCAGAATGATCCTAATCTAAATTTTGAACGAAAACTTAATTCTGCATTAAAATCCCATTTATATCAACTAACGGGGGTGGGGGGGGGCATTAGAACCCCTGTTCCCCCTATTTATACTTATTCAATGAACAACTAATAACAGTCACTGAATCGCCTCATCAGAATGATCCTAATCTAAATTTTGAACGAAAACTTAATTCTGCATGAAAATCCCATTTATATCAACTAACGGTGGGGGGGGCATTAGAACCCCTGTTCCCCCTACTTATACTTAATCAATGAACACCTAATAACAGTCACGGAATCGCCTCATCAGAATGATCCTAATCTAAATTTTGAAAACTTAATTCTGCATGAAAATCCCATTTATATCAACTAACAGGGGGGGGGGGCATTAGAACCCCTGTTCCCCCTATTTATACTTAATCAATGAACACCTAATAACAGTCACGGAATCGCCTCATCAGAATGATCCTAATCTAAATTTTGAAAACTTAATTCTGCATGAAAATCCCATTTATATCAACTAACAGGGGGGGGGGGGCATTAGAACCCCTGTTCCCCCTATTTATACTTATTCAATGAACACCTAATAACAGTCACGGAATCGCCTCATCAGAATGATCCTAATCTAAATTTTGAAAACTTAATTCTGCATGAAAATCCCATCTATATCAACTAACGGGGGGCATGAGCCCCCCGTTCCCCCTCTTATACATATCGAATGAACTCCAAAAACTAATCAGGGAAGCGCCTTGTCAGGATATACCTACATACAAAATTTCAAGTGGATCGGATATTTTTATCATGAGTTATCGCGTTACGTACATACGAACATACATACAGAACGGACGGGCACATAAGCTCTCAGGCTATGATAGCCTGTGAGCTAAAAAAGAAAAGAAAGAAAGAAAACATTGAAGAAGCAGACAGAGATTTTACATAATATATTTTTAAGTGTCACGAATCTTGAAAAGTGGACTCAATCAAATCCGCAACCTTAAAATCCAACACTCTCTAAAATTCGTTCATAATTTACGGGAGTAAACAATGAAACATTCAGTTCATATGTACAGACAAAATTTTACTTTTTTGATTTCATATAAATTATGTATATTTTTTTATTTGTAATTTTTGTTAATATTACTGAATTCGTGTTTTTTTTTTTTTTTTCATGATTATTATTTTTTTTAATTAAAGGTATTACTGATAGCATTGGTACTCGCCATCTTCTTACTAAATATATTTATGTATTAATCAAGTTTTTTTTGGTTTTTAAGTCTGACTAAACCTGGAAAAAAACCTCCTTATTATTATTATTTTGATCTGAATTAGTAATGTACCTTTATGAGACAAGTTTCATTTAATAATTTGGGAAAAATATATTTTATCTTTATAATGAATATTTAATCATCATTATTGATTATTAACTTGACGTTTGCTTTTAACATTTTAATCATTTTAAAATGTATCTAAATTTTTATTATTAAAGTTTATTACTTATTTTAATGTATTATTCTGTTGTAAAAATCGATTTTAATTTCGATTACATTATTAATTACATTCAAATTACTGTTTAAAAATGTAAACAAAACATTACCATGAAATTTGCAAAATTCCAGAATCCGCACAACCTTTGGTCCCAAACTGTGCGGATTTAATTTTTCTGTTCTAAAATACTGGTGTCCAAAATCGTAGTATGTGACTTCACGACATGTGCTCATGGAAATACCCATGTATGTAAATTTCATCTAAAAAACGGTTCTAACGATTTTGATTAAATTTCATAGCTATCGTTTATGGGCACACGAAGACCAATGCATGGCTGCCAACTACTACGCCTATTTACAGTCAAATAAACATAATAGAAACAGAAATTTTAGTAAAAAATTAAGAATATGTACTGTAATGCATAACACTGCATATATTTGCTATACATTTTACTAAAACATTTTTGTGGTTCGAAACATGTTTATACGATTTAAATAGGCGTAGAAGATGGCAGCTCTGCCAATGGATTAGATCCCATGTCACGATTATTGGGCCATTTTGTGTCATTATTGATCAGTGTCAAGCTAATTATATCTAAAAAATTACTCAGTCGATTTTGACTAAATTTTATACCACACAGTTTTCGGGGTCAAGGAGATTATTAGACGGGGGTCACATTTTTGAGAAATTGTGATTAACGGGCCATTTGTGGGTCATTACGGGCCAAGCTAATTTTATCTAAAAAACGGCTAGAAAAATTTTGATAAAATTTTCTGTTCTACCATTCTAAAAAGCGACTCGAAAGATTTTGATAAAATTTTGTATTATACAGAGATGAGATTTCCGCTTTTTTGGAGACCAGTAAAATCTTAGAGAAAATGTTGTTCTCTTAAATCACAAAAATGTTCCGATTAAATAATATAGCATTTTCTCTAAGATTTTACTGGTGTGCAAAAAAGCGGAAATCTCATCCCTGATTATACCATTCTAAACAAGTTGGAAATTGCACGTGAAGCGTAGCAAATGAGGTGCGTTCGTACAATAACGAAGTTTTAAAAATATTCAGACCTTGATGATATAGTAGAGCGTACTTTGGATATAGTACAGTGGTCGAAATCTTTGTGTTCCTGTAAATATGCAGGGAGTAATTTTTATTATACTTCATTAACGTATATCTTATTCAAAAATTTTGAAGTAGTTTAATATAATTAAAACACGCCCCAAACAATGTTTTCCCATATAACATGATTTAGTGGAATACATTTGTATAGCCCTGTAATTTAATAATGAATATTCTTTGCATCACAGATTGTACAGAATGTATATTTTAGTACATACTTCAAAGATTCATGCCAATTCTATTATGTTCAAATGAATGTAATGTAATTGATCTATGCATTTGATTTTCATAACATTTGAAATGACTCGACAAAATTATGTAATAAACATACGTTTTAAATTTCAAACGATTAAAATGCATTTGAAACTTTTTTCCCCATTGACCGTAATGTAACGGAATCCTTTTGATTGTCCCTGTAATTGATCTATCCATCCGATTTTCATAAAATTTGAAATGACTCGACAAAATTATGTAATAATTATGTATTTTAAATTTCATACGATTCGGTTAGGTAGTTTTTGCGTTGTTAAATGCGGACAGACGGACAGACAGACGGACGGACGGACTGAGCGACAACAATAGGTGCTACGTATTTACATAATTACGAACGCACCTAAAAACGAATCGAAAGATTATGATAAAATTTTGTATTCTACCATTTTAGATTTCGAGCAGACCATTGGGACATTTCGCATGTTAGTCAAATCTCGATTAGTGAGTCATTTTTGGGGCACTATGGGTCCAAACTAATTTTACCTAAATGACAAAATGCCCTAAGTGATTCTAACTAAATTTTGTATTTTGTCATTTTATAGCTCGAGAGAAAATTATGTTATTGAGACGTTTTCAGTGATGATTGTTATTTTCAGTCATAATGTACCTTGATGAAACTAACTGTATCTAAACAAGTCGTAAATCGCACGTCAAACGTATCAAGTGAGGTGTGTTCGTACTACAACGAAGTTTTTAAAATAAACAATACTTCGGATACAGTACAGTGTACAAAATCTCTTGTGTGTCCCTGTAATTACTACTTTCTATTATACAGAATATAACATGTAGTAAACTTCACTAAAATATGTCAATTACATAATATTTGAAATAGTATAATGTAATTAAAACGCACCCCAACAATGTTCAATCCTGTACCATTATGTAATAGAATACTTCTGTGTGAGCTTGTAAATTAATAAAAAATATTTTTTGCATTACACATTGTATATTTTAGTATATAATTTACAGATGTATATCTATTTTATTATATTCGACAGAGTGTAACATCATTGAAATGCACTTGAAACTATTTTTTCCCATTGACCGTAATGTAGTGGAATAATTTTGTTTGTCCCTGTAATTGAATTATCAGCATTGAATTATTCTCCGCATACCTTTAACGAAACTTCTGACAATAGAAAAAAAAAATCAATAAATAACGCTAGGTACAGAGGTGCAAAAATCTAGGCGCCAGCAGGCAGTTTCTCACCACAAAATTTATTTCGTTTTTCTTCGTCTAATATTTCGTGTAAAATTCCTGCTAGAATGCTATTAAATTTTGAGCGAAAAAAGCTTTAAAATTTTAGTGGTGATAGACTACCCTCTGGCGCCTAGATTTTTGCACCCCTGGCTAGGTAGATTGTTTTTCCTGACATTTTACATTTGAATGTCAAATATAGAGAAGGTTTCGATGAAACAACATGTAATGTAAAAATTTATGTTGCGTTTATTTTAATTTTCATCCACTTTTCATTTTGAATTGCATTTTCACCTTAAAATGTAAAATTATGTTAATAAATAAATTAATGTGATAAATGTAAAATTAATCCTTTTAATAATTTCCAGGGTTCGTATGGGTCAGGGAATTTTTCTAAAAGAAAGACCAGTATTTTATAATAGTTATTTCTGTCGGTCGAAAATAAAGAAACCTGAAACATATCTGAAGTTATATCCGGATTTTATTCGTATTATCATTGCTCCATGTTTAACCTCTTAACTGGTAATTAATTTTCCATTCAATAAGTTGAAAATAACGGATTCTCACCACAATTTTTAAATAAAATGTTCGTGACATTTAGTTAAACATTTCCGCCTCTAAATCATATGAAATTATTATTTTTTTTAAATAATGCCGTCAAAAAGCTTTGAATGATTAATTAACCTTCCGTCTACCAGACGGGTCCATTGGACCCGACAGCAATATTTCTGGTGTCGATGGTAAAATGAGAAATTGTCGATTGACACCGGAATTTATAAAGGACTTGTCTAGATATTACGAATTCCTTAATTTAAGCTTTCATTGTAAAAGCAAAATTATATTAAAATATTACTGGTGCCGTTTGCAAGTTTGGAATTAAAATTAGGTGTTGCCGTAGATAAATGGGTGTTTTGTCTGGTAGACGGAACACTCTAAAAAAAAAATGTGTAAATTTACACATAAAAACAGGTATATCGATGATACAAAAACGACATGTCTGTGTGTGTAAATTGGTGTGTAAATTGCCAAAATACACGCCTAATGTGTAAATTTGAAAATACACATTTTAAAGTGTAATTTGATGATAAGTCCAAATGTGTAAATGTTATCTGATAAGTCTTGAAATACACACTTTAATGTGTAAATTGCAGAAGAATACACAGATTTATGTGTAATATTCTCACACACTCATATGTGTAATGTTCTGTGATTAAATGTATTTTTGTGTATAATACAAGAAACACATACTTTTGTGTTTTATGTGAAATACTCAATTTTTTGTGTAGTATGTAAATTACACAGGTTTTTGTATAATATTCAAAATACACAGATTTTTGTGTAGCATTCTCTTCATATAAATATTTCTGCTAAACATACAAAACACAGATTTGTGTGTAATAATCAAAATACTTAGATATTTGTGTAATATTCCAACAGACATATTTTTATGTATTTAGCGTTAACATTATATGTTTTAGTATGTTTAAATTGGGAATTAATTCCCAATGATTAATAATGATAATTTTAATGATTAAAAAAATTGTACAAAGAAAAATATCATTTACTGATTGAGATTATATTTTCTGGTAGCTCTGTTTGATGCTCAGAAAATAGTGTACCAGCAATGTATTTTGGCAATTTTCACACCACACTAAATAAAAGACAAATCATTTTCGTATCACCGATATACCCGTTTTTATATAAAGCATGATAAACTGAAATTTTAATTACCAGTTTGTAATTTCTTTTAGAGTTGGTTTATAGTTATACAATCGTGAGATCACAATTTATGCGCAGACTGTGCATAATTTCAATTCCTTACAATTTCTGTCTTTTAAATTAAAGTTAAAAAGAAATTTTTTCGCTCATATTTACTGCTATAACAACTCATATTGTTTTTACTATTTTAAAGAGCAATTTTTTCAGAAATATTTATTATTAATAATATTAATAATACATTTTAATATTAGTAACATTAATAGTATTAATAATACATACTTATACATTAATAATATTAATAACTAGCTATCCAAGTACATTAATTAGTGTTTCACCAATATTTCATAATCTGAAAGATAACGAATGTTGTTATTTTGCGTATTATTCAATATACATATGGCCATAGGCTAAAAAAGAATTTTGGGAAATGTTTAGAAAATATTGCATTGCAATAAGATTTAATTGATATTAGAACTTTCTCCTACTTTCTGCGCATTATTAGACATGATTCTTTCAAGAAAGTAACTTTTATTTTAAATTTAAAGAGTGAAATATGATGTTTGAAATAAAAGAATCGCAAACAGCGCAGAGAGAATTAACCAAATAATAATAATAATAATAATAATAATAATAATTATTATTATTATTATTAAATGCTTAAGCATAAAATGAAGTCATATAGTAAATGCATAGATATATACTAACATTAATGCATGTAAATATCACCAAAAATATTTCTTAAAACAAAATAATACCCCATTAAAAGACGCGTACTATGAGTAGTACATCATACCTGAAAGAACTGAATCAGATTATTTTGATATAAATTGGAATTTTATGATTTTTGTCCCCAATTTTCAAAAACTGAATGACTACCAAGGATTTTAGTCTACCAAGAGAAAAAAAACTCTAATTGCTAACATAATCTGTGTCTTTATCCTTTAACTAACATAACTAATAGTTCATAGTTACAGACATTATAAAAACTACAAAGTAGTTTTATAATGTCTGTAACTATGAACTATTTTTAGTAGTAGTTTCCTTTGTACCATATAATAACATTATATACATTAACATTTTGCGATAATATTATGCAATATTATGCAAAACTATATTAAATACTAGTGATATTTACATTTATTCCAATTATTAATAGCTGCATTTAACATAAACTATTAACACTATTTAAAATTAATAATTATTAAACAGCAATCTCTGTATTTAGGAACATAATATACATTTTTAATTAGCATAAAATTAGTAATAATATAATTTTTAATTAGTATATAACATATTTTAATTACTAAAATGATTATTAACAATTTAGTGCTCATTCTAAAAAGAAAAAAGGGAAGATGCTAGTTCCAAAAAATACATTATTTCATGGGGAAATATACTGAGCAATGTGTTTAGTAATTATAAAAAGCATTCAAGTTTCTCATTATGATAAACAAAGTGCCATTAATTTTAATAATTTTATGAATTACAAATTGAAAAATACAATTAAATAATAACATGTTTTAATTTTTTTCTAAAGAAATAATTCTCTATCACTTTTATAAGATCTTGGGAACTTGGATTAAGAAATAATGTGTAATTTGGAAGTTGTATTACAAGAAAGCTGTGTTTACTGTAAGTGAATTTAAATATATTTTAATAAGGTAGCATTTTGCCAATTTCATAAGAAGAAAGTTTTTCCACCCTAAAAAAGTGCTTAGAGGAAACAGCAAATAGTTACAGAATTAATAACAATTGCAAACAAGTAATTTCATCAATTAGTAACACAAATAACAAAATTAACAAATTTATTTGCATCTCATTTTGCAATCTGTCAAGCCTGAATCTAAATTTACATCCACGTTTGCATGTATTAATCCCCCAAAATATATCAGCACATTCATACACACATACAAAGTAAATATAAGGAATAGCCAATTATATATGAAATCCTCAAAACATTAAACAGCGCCATTATTAGCACTTAGTGGAAGTTCTCAGCACTTAGTGTTTCAGACAGTTTTGCTTCCTTAATTAATCATGAAAATTTTTATTTGGATATATATGACTTGTAAAAGTAAACACATTCAACTTTTACTGAATAAGCTCTTGCTATGCTTAATATTTTATAATTTTTTTTTCTCATGCCTTCTTTTGCAATAGCGATTCAGCGGATGTCATTATTTCATTCTATTTTTAGTTCCAATATCTGCTAGAAATTTATTATTGCAGAAGCAGAATGAGAAAATAAGATTTGGCTACTTTATTCGTTTATTTGGAGAAAATTATTATACTTGCTAGCCTATATTATATAAAAAAAATCAATAATTTGATTATTAATAGGAATATATAGGGATCAATAAGGAAATTATGACTTTTATACCACATTTATATCAGATTTGAATAGCATTTTTAAATAAAATGATTTTTATACTTAAAAGATAAAAACTATGCTTTTTACAAAATTATCATGCTTAAGTCTTTGACAATACTCAGAAATTAAGCTTAGAAATAATTATTTAAAGCTTTTTTGTGTATATTCAAAAGTCAGTACCTGTAGAAACTTGCCAAATTAGGGTAACCTTAGATTTTAATACTTTTTTCTGTCATATTAAATCTTTATAAAATTTATGATTTTAGTCAATGATTAAAAAAAAGTTGATTTAAATCACGATTTAATTACTGGTTTAAGTCAGCTTATTAAAATCGTTCGCTCCCTAAGAAAAAATAATAAAAGCTTAGTTTGCATTTATTCATTTATTTATTGTGATTACATTATTGTGATTTATTGTTGATACATTACTAGAAGGGTGTCCATTACTGGCACATCTACTTATACTGAAGTATAATATGTAATACTTTAAAATAGCTTGCTTCAAAAAACGTCCCCCCCCCCCCAAAAAAAAAAAAAAAAAAAAAAAAAAATGCGCGCATGACTTTTTTTTTTAATTTACTTATTTACATTCCTATATATATATTTATTTATTACAGGTTTACATAATACATCTGAAGAAGTATCAAAATTTGTTTATAAATACAGAAACATACAAAAAAGCATAAATGAACTAAAAAAATGCAATCTATTTAATTTTATTATTATTATATTGATGTACACAAATTTATTACCTTTTTATGATAATAAATTCACAAATACTGAAATTAAAAACACTAACTAATTTAATAAAAATATTAGGCTCAGTTTTAAGAAAGTTCATTTATACCGTTAATTCAATTTCTAACCAAAAATAATCTTATTCTTGCAAAAATGTATCATTTTACAAATAATCTCATTTTGTCAAAAATGAGACATTTTACAAATGCATATATATATATACATATACATATCATGTATATAATTCATTTTAGAATAAGTGTTCAAAGTATTTCACTAAATGTGTTAAATTAGTGTTTAAATTCAAATGTCAATTCAATAACTAATACATATATGTATACTTCTCTTTATTCATAATTATAGCTTTCATAGAATAGTTCATAAGTATGCTTAATATGAAGGAACGTAGTCACCTTTGCGACACCTTTGCAACTCGGACAACGATTAAGATTTTCTAATGTAAATTTTACTAATTCAATAAAATAATCAAAATTTAGTTGAAATATGATAGAATTTTTTATGATAAAACTTTCATAATACACAGAAATCATAAACATTATTTTACATTTTTACATAATAAAAGGAATCTAAGCTAGAAAAAGATTAGATATATTCAAATAGAAAAGAAGCGAACAATATTAGAAAATAAAGCACCGAAATTTTATCATCTTCTTAAATATAATAATGCTGCTAATACTTTTAATGACATTTAAATTCCTTAATTTTTGGTTGTATGTCAAAAAACTTACAATTTAAATATGAAAAACTGAACCATGAAAATCTGTTAAATTAGTTGTCAATTGAAAAGCTTTATTTTCATTAGAACAAAACATTTACATACCTTTGTTATAGAATATCCCACTTTTTCATGCCTGTAAAATCACAATAGAAAAGAAAACACAGTTCAATTTTTTCTAAATATGAAGACAAACATTCTATGATAATTAACATTCCTCGATTATTTGTAATTGTATTATGATTTATTCTTATTTTTTGAGTTAACAGAGGAGAACAAACTTTCCTCTTTTGACATGTTCCATTCAATCCAAAAATGGCGAAACTACGATGCAGCAGATGTTTTCAATTTTAATTTTTCACCTGCGTACTTGCTATTATACAAAATGCAGACGAACATTTACAATAACACACCAGTGCATGTAAATCCAATTTTACACATTTGTCTGGGTAACCAACCGACAACAGCTTGCAGTCTTAATATCACAAAATAAATGCACATGAAAACAAGTAATTCTTTTTACAAAATGTGTAATTTTCATGACAAGTGTGTGATTTTAGAAATTTACACACTTATCAGTGTATATAAGAACTATGCGTAAATTACAATAACACACCAATCTGTGTCAATTTAGGTATTTTTCTACTTTTACACACTTATTTATGTTTTTCAAGTGATAACAAATTACACACTTAGTTTCAAAAGCTAAATACACATAAAAACAGGTAAAATTCTGCAAAAAAATGTGTAAAGTACATGGCAAGTGTGTAAATTTACAAATTTACACATAAATGTGTGTAATTTACACATTTATTTTTTAGAGTGAAGGTTAAGCAAATTCGTCTTGCCCAAACGGCGTACGGGCAAATTAGTTAAGGGGTTAATGTCGTCAAATAAAATACCTTTGTTGTCAAGATGACATGATTTATAAAAAACTACAAAAAAAAAAAAAAAAAAAAAAAAAACTTAACTTTCCTACCCTGTTCAAATTTTACTCAATCTTGATTTAAAAACATTTCACACCAGAATTGTTATTTAAAATATTTTAATATATTTAGTTGACGTATATTTCTGAATCTCGCATTTAACTTTCGTTATGAAAAAAGTTCTGGTTCGAATCGTATAAAACAGATTATTGTTATGGGTCGATTAGACCCATTCAGGGTAGGAAGGTTAAGAACAAATTGAATTACAGACTTCAAACACATTGCATTTAACAGTACATTTTTTCTCTATACGAGGATGTAATAACTAAAAATGCGCGATGTTCAGAAATTTAAAACTTATCAGTACCGAAAAAAGTAAAACAGAAATTTCATATAAAATTTGTTTATGACTGGTCAAGGAACTTTAATGTATAATCCATAGCTACATAAGCAACGTTTTTGATCATAAAAATTATTATTATGATTATTATTTTATTTTATTTTTTTACGATTTTTTTTTTTTTTTTAAATAAGGAAAAAGAATGTCGTTGTTGAAAAAAGAAGTTACAAAATGAGTAGATTCAAATTATCAGATATGAAAAAAAAAAAAAAAAGAATCTAAAGAAAGACGTTGTATGAAACAGTCTTTGAAAAAAAAAAAAAAAAAAAAAAAAAAAAAAAAAAAACGAGGTCTGATTACTGATTTTGCTGATTAAAAAAAGTGCAATGATCACCAAAAAGGAAACAATCTAATGTTAAACTAATTGATTGTTAAGTAATTACAGTTTTTTCTTTCTTCCTTTCTCTTTTCTTTTTTCAGTATAACATTTATTTATAAGTCTAAAATTTTAATCTCTGAAGAAATCAATTTTCCAAATAATTTTTGTAGTTTGGTTAAATTTCTTTTTTTTTTTTTTTTTTTTTTTTTCTTTCAGAAATACCAACAGAATAGAGAATTTAATGGGTAATATTTCTTGCGAAATCTACCCCAAAATGGAGTTTTTTTTCTATCAATCCAATGTATTATTAAATCTGCATAAAAAAATTACAAACTTTAAAAAAAAAAAAAAAAAGAAAAAAGAAAAAGAAAAAGAAAAAAAATCGAAAAAAAAAAGTTTTATCACGCATTTATGGCTTTATAAAATGCGTACCACCAGTGGCCGAGAGGTTCTGACCTCTCAACTGGTAGACTCCAGGTGCTAGGTTCTCGAACCCAATCGTGGCCGTCGGCCTAACCGTTCGGAGTTTTCGTGGTTTTCTTTGAACCTTGCGTAAATACGGGTTAGGTTCCCTTAGAAATACTCCCGCGAAGAGCACTCCCCACTGGATCCATGTCCTTAAAATAAATAATCGGCCGACAGAAAATAAACCAAATCTTTTTTTTTTTTTTTTTTTTTTTTTTTAGAGATATTAACAGAGCGGAGAATGTAACAGGTAATATTTCTTGTGAAATCTACCCCAAAATCGAGTTTTTTCTGTCAGTCTAATGTATTAGTGAATCTGCATCGAAAAAAAAAAACTAGTTTTATTACGCATTTCTGGCATTATAAAAATGTTGGTTTATAATGAAAACCAATGGACGCACTCAGAGGTATTTCGCGATTTCCTGAAATTTAACACTAGAACCGCCGGCTATTTTATTCAAATTTTATAAAAAAAAATGTTTCACACCAGAATTTTTATTTAAAACTATTTAACTTATTTAGTTACCCTATTTTTTTTTTTATCATTTACATATATAACAAATCTTACCAAGAATGTTCTGGTTCGAATCGGCCATTTTCAATTTGGCAGGGGGGTCAAAATGACCCCTAATGGCGGTTTTAGTGTTAATTTTCCATAAAAGACGAGTTCTGAGAGCCATGTTTCACTTGAAATACCCAGTGACGCACCCAGGATTAACAGCTTCGCGACGGGAGCTTTTTACGAAATTTTTAATGTTTTGTCACCGGTTTTTAAAAACAGAATTTTGTGCCTTCACAAATCGAGAAAATGCTCCGATTAAATAAGAAAAAAAATACGGTATAATTTTACTGGTGGCGATAGACACCGATTCTTAAGCCTATTTGCGGCACGTATACGTGTCGCTCGTCCCCATCGGGTTAACCCCTTGAAGGGCGGTGATGCCGCCACGGCATCACCTAATTTTAATGCCTGAATGTCCCATTGGCACCCGAATTTTTTAAAGAGAATTTCACCTTTATTAAATGAGCGAAAATACACTTTTACTAGATTACAAATAAATTTTCTTGTGAATACTGGTGTCAATGAATTACTTCAACATTTTGTGAAGACATGTACCTTGCCCCTGAAAGGATTAAGCTTTGGAAGGGGCTAGCATATTTTAGAGGTCTATGTTTACGAAAATATAGACTTCTAAAATATGCTAGACCTGAATGTAGGACGAGCTTGATCCGAATTTTCAAAGTAGACGAGATATGTCGAGCCTGACATACATTTTACCAAATCAAGTACCTAGGAGTGGTCATAGATAGGGACTACAGCTGGATGCCTCACTTGGACCTCGTCCGAGAGAAGGCAACCAGAGTCCAGTACAAGCTTACGAGATTAGCGACAGCCACGTGGGGACTTAAGCCCGAAGTTCGAAAGGCAGTGTACTCGGTGGTAGCCGAGCGCATAGTCTTGTACGCGGCCCCTATCTGGTACTCCGGCAAAGTGGCTCTTCGTCAGAGACTGCTGAGTATTCAGCGAGGTCTCTTGCTGTGCGTCACCAAGTGCTACAGTACGGTGTCAACCGCTGCGTTGAATGTCTTGTCCGGGGTGATTCCCCTAGACCTCCGTGCTCGCATCGAACACGACTTCGAGGCCCTCACTAGATGGGGCGAAAGCGTTGATAGACCGAACCTCTTACCAGAAATGGTAGAGGTCTGGAAGTACCGACCCCAACGGCGCTATCCGGCACGTATACCTTGGACGCCGGATCTCAGCCGGAAGTCTCCGTATACTTACTATACGGACGGTTCCAATCTGGAGGGTGAGAGGGTGGGTTGTGCCTACCACCTCGCCACCAGGGATGGCGTAGTTGCGGAGGGAAAGTTCCGTCTCTCTGATGGGTCGACTGTTTTCGCGGCCGAGGTCCATGCGATCAAGGAAGCGATTGCGGACGCCCTTCGGAGGGGTCTCAGTGAACTCGATATCTTCTCTGATTCGAGATCGGCGCTTCAAGCTCTTTACGCTTTGGTGCCTCGGCACAAAGCTGTAGCTGAGATCAGGAACTTGGTTGAGAATACAGGAGTCAGGGTCCATATGCACTGGATTAAGGCTCATGTCGGGTACGCCTTTAACGAGCTGGCCGATTCCCTTGCGAAGGAAGCTGCGTGTCGACCGTCGGTCGATATACTTGTTCCTCTTTCAGGACGTCAAGTCAAGAGGAAGCTCCTTGGTGAGGTTCTTTTGGATTGGCAGCAATGGTGGGACCGATCTGAGGACGGCCGGTTGACGTATGCGATCTTCCCGAAGGTCTCCACTCGGAGAATACAGGGTTATTTCTTTCTCAACCAGGTCCTAACGGGACATGGTGCCTTTGGCGACCATCAAGCCCGCTTCTTTAAAGGCAACCCTGCGTGCTTTTGCGGGACCGGGGAGAGTACGATTAGACATTGCGTCTATGAGTGCCCCCTGTGGAGGTCCATCAGGGGAAAGTGTTTCCCGCCTGACTTCCACACTCGAACGCTGACCGATCTCGTCCTTGACAATTACAGCAGGAAAGGTATCGTCGACATCGTTGGCGACCTCTTGACAAGGACATTGGATCGGGTTGGTCGTCGGGCCAATTGAGCTTTCGACCGTCTCGACCGAAGTCTTTGAACGCTCGACGATTTTCCAGTTCATTCGAACGCAACACTCGATTTAGAGTAGTCCGAAGCCTCTAGTAGGCGCGATTCGGACGAAGCGACTATACAAGGTTTTCCGGGTTTCCCTTGTACGTAACGAGAATTCGGGTCGCTTTCCTATAAGTCCTCCCGGAAGGCTGGGTCTCTGGATCAGTGGTTGTTCAGGCGGCTTGTGCTACGATGCCTGCTTGGCTGCTCCAATTGGCGTGTTGGGCGCGGGCGGCGTCGAGTGGTGGCTGCGGATGGTGAGCGGCCAAGGCCGCGACGCTAAGTCCATGTCCGTGGGCTGGGTGTCCTCGCTTGTCTTCCTGGCCGGCAGCGGGCGCTGTCGTGAGGCCGGACGTCACTTGGTTCCTCCTCTTTTGGGGGTCTCGTGACCTCCCTGTGTGGACCGCATGGAGCCACTCGGCTCTGGATCGGGAAACTCACTGTTTTACCCATCATACGGGGCGGTACCTAAGTGATGGAAATTTTTGCTATTATTCTTACTGACTAAGACAATTGCCCGGAGTGTATCTTAGTTAACGTTGGATTGTCTAACAGTGCCCCAGTAAGAACGTGAATAGTGTGCTATAGACTGTGTGTCTGTGTTGTATTTCCATTGCGTCTTTTATTACGGCAACGAGTGTTACCGTTTTTCTGCTCTTACCTGTGTATTCTCGTAGTTCACGATGTCTCTGACTAGTGAAGTGGAGGATGAGGTACCGTCGCGGAGTGGTGGGATTCCCGCTAACTCCTCCACGACGAGTAGCCCAGGTTTCGCCCAGGGCTCGGATTTATCCGAGCGGGCAACCGTCGGCCCTCAGCTGACGGATATAGGTTGTCAAACAGGAAGTCGGCTGGGAAGTGTTGACCTGTCCTTACCGGATATGGTTGACCTCTCGGCCTTCTTCACCGAGGAAGCGCACTCTTTAGGTGCGAGAATCCTCGAGGAGCTGAACAAGGTCAGGGGTCTGTCGGCCCCCAAGAAATCTTTCTTTGGGGAATCTATATCTCGGATAGAAGATTTCATAGTCCGACAGCACGCTTGGTTTGTTCTGCTCTATGGGAAAGCCTCACAGAGGGGAAGCTCTACCACTGGCAAGAAGGCGTCCAAGGCTGAAAAGCGGAAGGACGCCTCGAGGCCGGATGACACCCCGAAGGAGGTGGTACCACCTGACAGGTCCTATTCCAACGTTGCCGGTGGTGCGACAGAGGAATGGCAGACTGTCACCAGTAAGAGTACAAGGAGGAGACGGTTGAGGAAGGGACGTGTGGCAGCGGCAAGAACTCAGCCTGCGGCCCGAAGCGGGCCTGGAAGCGGTGGCGCCGTTGGCGCTAAGGGGGCCGGCTCAGCTGCGCCTCTACGCTACCAGGAACGACATGTTCTTCAAATCCTTCCAAAAGACGATACTGTCTCCTCCGATGACACTCGTAAGTTAGTAGCCAGCACGATAGATCCAATGAAAGCAGGGCTGGCTTTGAGAGGAATGCGGAACACCTCCAAGGGAGGGGTGCTGGTCTTCGCGGACAGCGCTGCGGACCTCGAGAAGCTGGTGGCGGAGGTGGAGAAATCGGACCTGGTGAATAGTCACTCGGCTTCCAAACCGACCAGGCACAATCCGGAGATTGTAATCTTCGGCGTCGGTGAGGATTCGACGGGAGATGGGATCGTTGCAGCCCTGAAAAATCAGAATACAGCGTTACGTGACGCTGACATTTCCTTCAAAAAGGTTTTTGAGGGGAAGAAGGGACGAAATGGCGTGGTCTCCCTGGATCCAGAGTCGTACAGGCGACTTGGTCGAGTGAGGAAGCTGAACGTTGGTTGGGATACTCTGTTCTTCTCGCGAAGACGGCGTCCTCTCCAATGTTATAAGTGCTGGAAATTCGGCCACATGGCAAGAGATTGCCACGGCAAGAGTTGTTGTGGAAAGTGTGGTAGTCAGGACCACATACTCAGCGATTGCACCAGTGAACCTGCGTGCATTAATTGTATGAAGGTCAACTCATTGAACTTGGCGGGCGAGGCTCTCCCTACCAATCACGCGGCAAATTCGCAGGAGTGTAGCATCTTCCGCAAAGAACTGGCTTTGACTGAGAAACGAAACAATGGCCGATAGTCCAAAGTTTCTTCACCTAAATGTCAACCGCAGTACGGCGGCTTTGTACCAGTTGCAGAAGACGGTGCTCTCGCAGAGCATCGACGTGATCTCCTTGAATGAGCAGCGTGTGAAGGAGGGAAAGACCGTCGGATTACCCGAGGGTTTTTCCGAAGTCATTTCTTCGGAGCGTAGCCGAGCAGCCTTTTGGATAAGTTCGCGACTGAAATACTGCGTGGTCCTGAATACTGACGACATAGTGGCGATTCGATGCACTATCTCGGGAGAGAATGTGTTGATAGTGTCATGCTATTGCTCTCCGTCTGAGGACATTGTCCCGATCCTTACTCGGATGGGCGACTTGCTACTGGAGTTCCCTCAGGACAACGTTCAGATTGTCGGGGACTTCAACGCAAAGTCGTACATTTGGGGGGATAGGCCAACGGACGACAGGGACGAGGAAGTTATCTCCTTCGCCCTTGGTTACGATCTGGAAATCGTCAATAGTCCAGACAGTGCGGCGACCTTTGATAGCCATCAAGGTCAAAGCTGGATTGATTTACTTCTGGTCAGGAAGTGCGCAGATCGCATAACTGACTGGACTGTTCTGGACGGGGTGACAACCAGCGATCACAACGCCATGACCTGGACCTACCAAGGCAGGCTAAGGGCTCGAAATCCTGAGGGAATCCGCCGTCGGTGGAAACCCAAGGACCTTGCCTGGGACGATTTCATCCAGGATCTGCAGAGTGCAGATTTGGACGTTTATGATTCGAACGCACCAGACTCGGGAGTTGAACATCTTGATTCAGTCCTGGTTGATCTGTGCTTGAAACACCGAAAGCGTCGTCCTGCCGCAGGCAAGGAGACGTGTTGGTGGACTCCACAGTTGGAGGCTCAGAGGTCTAGAGTGCGTGCACTGAGGAGGTTGTACAAGCGGACGCTTGACCTGACTCAGAGAGAGAGACGTGCGGCTCTCTTTAAGCGTTCGCGGGCGGGGTACAAGCGAGCGATTCTGCAAGCTAAGCGTCGTTCGTTCCGAAAGTTCCTTTCGGACAAGCTTTCTACCGACAAAATCGGTCAGGTCTGTGCAGTGGTGCGAGGCAGGTGGCGTCCTGAATCTCCAGCTATTCTGGAGCTTCCCGACGGGGTGGTGGCATCCACATGGGATGACATCCAGGCAGCCCTTGCGAGACACCACTTCAGACAGGTCGATGAGGTAGTGCAGACAGCGATCGAGAGGCCTGATGACCCGGACTTGTTTGACATCGGGGAGCTAGAGTTGGCTATCGACTCGATGGCGCTCGATAAGGCGCCAGGCCACGATGGATTCAGTCTGGGAATCATCCGTGAGGTCTTTCGCTGGCACCCTCAGTGGTTGCTCGGCTTGTTTAATCACTGCCTTAGAGAGTCCGTGTTTCCGAGAAGTTGGAAGCGGGCGGTCGCCGTCTACTTTCCTAAGGAAGGTAGAAGTAAGAGCGATCCGGCTTCCTACCGTCCTATCTGTTTACTTCCCGTCGTCGGGAAGATCTTGGACAAGCTGTGCGCTACTCGACTGATGGCCTTCCTCGAGTCTAACGGCGTACTTGATGGTCGACAATATGGTTTCAGACAAAATCGGTCGACCGTTGATGCGCTCCATGAGGTGGTCAAGTACATCTCGCAGAGTAAGAGGACGGGTCACTACACCTGTCTCGTCAGCCTCGACATCAAGAATGCCTTCAACAGCGCTCGGCGGGATGACTTGCTTCGCCTTCTGGTGGAGTACGGAGTCCCTCCGGAGCTCCTGGGCTTGATCGATTCTTTTCTTTGGAATAGATCGGTCATTTCGAACGCAGAAGAGCATTACTTCAATGTTGGGGTCCCGCAGGGCTCGTGTCTCGGGCCGGTCCTGTGGCTGGTGTTAATCAATAGCTTGTTGAAGCGGCTTGGAATGGAGGAGGCTTGGACCGTACTTGTCTTCGCCGACGACATACTCATCCTTGCACGCTCCGTGGCTGTCTACAGGTTCGCTGACATAGTCCGGCGAGTTCTCGCAGAGATTCTCGCATGGGCTGTAGGATGCAGCCTGGAGTTCAGCTACGACAAGTGCTTGTACACTGTCATACCACCTAAGGGAAAGATGGATTACGAACCTTCATTGCGCATCCGGATGGGTGAGCATCGGGTGAAGTTCTCTAACCAAATCAAGTACCTAGGCGTGGTCATAGATAGGGACTACAGCTGGATGCCTCACTTGGACCTCGTCCGAGAGAAGGCGACCAGAGTCCAGTACAAGCTTACAAGATTGGCGACAGCCACGTGGGGGCTCAAGCCCGATGTTCGAAAGGCAGTGTACTCGGTGGTAGCCGAGCGCATAGTCTTGTATGCGGCCCCTATCTGGTACTCCGGCAAAGTGGCTCTTCGTCAGAGACTGCTGAGTATTCAGCGTGGTCTCTTGCTGTGCGTCACCAAGTGTTACAGTACGGTGTCAACCGCTGCGTTGAATGTCTTGTCCGGGGTGATTCCCCTGGACCTCCGTGCTCGTATCGAACGCGACTTTGAGGCCCTCACCAGATGGGGCGAAAGCGTTGATAGACCAAACCTCTCACCAGAAATGGTAGAGGTCTGGAAGTACCGACCCCAACGGCGCTATCCGGCACGAATACCTTGGACGCCGGATCTCAGCCGGAAGTCTCCGTATACTTACTATACGGACGGTTCCAAGCTGGTAGATGAGAGGGTGGGTTGTGCCTACCACCTCGCCACTAGGGATGGCGTTGTTGCGGAGGGAAAGTTCCGTCTCTCTGATGGGTCGACTGTTTTCGCGGCCGAGGTCCATGCGATCAAGGAGGCGATTGCGGACGCCCTTCGGAGGGGTCTCAGTGAACTCGATATCTTCTCTGATTCGAGATCGGCGCTTCAGGCTCTTTACGCTTTGGTGCCTCGGCACAAAGCTGTAGCTGAGATCAGGAACTTGGTTGAGAATACAGGAGTCGGGGTCCATATGCACTGGATTAAGGCTCATGTCGGGTACGCCTTTAACGAGCTGGCCGATTCCCTTGCGAAGGAAGCTGCGTGTCGACCGTCGGTCGACATACTTATTCCTCTTTCAGGACGTCAAGTCAAGAGGAAGCTCCTTGGTGAGGTTCTTTTGGATTGGCAGCAATGGTGGGACCGATCTGAGGACGGCCGGTTGACGTATGCGATCTTCCCGAAGGTCTCCACTCGGAGAATACAGGGTGATTTCTTTCTCAACCAGGTCCTTACGGGACATGGTGCCTTTGGCGACCATCAAGCCCGCTTCTTTAAAGGCAACCCTGCGTGCTTTTGCGGGAACGGGGAGAGTACGATTAGACACTGCGTCTATGACTGCCCCCAGTGGAGGTCCATCAGGGAAAAGTGTTTCCCGCCTGACTTCCACACTCGAACGCTGACCGATCTCGTCCTTGACAATTACAGCAGGAAAGGTATTGTTGACATGGTTGGCGACCTCTTGACAAGGACATTGGATCGGGTTGGTCGCCGGGCCAATTGAGCTTTCGACCGTCTCGACCGAAGTCTTTGAACGCTCGACGATTTTCCAGTTCATTCGAACGCAACACTCGATTTAGAGGAGTCCGAGGCCTCTAGCAGGCGCGATTCGGACGAAGCGACTATACAAGGTTTTCCGGGTTTCCCTTGTACGTAACGAGAATTCGAGTCGCTTTCCTATAAGTCCTCCCGGAAGGCTGGGTCTCTGGATCAGTGGTTGTCAGGCGGCTTGTGCTACGATGCCTGCTTGGCTGCTCCAATCGGCGTGTTGGGCGCGGGCGGTGTCGAGTGGTGGCTGCGGATGGTGAGCGGCCGAGGCCGCGACGCTAAGTCCATGTCCGTGGGCCGGGTGTCCTCGCTTGTCTTCCTGGCCGGCAGCGGGCGCTGTCGTGAGGCCGGACGTCACTTGGTTCCTCCTCTTTCGGGGGTCTCGTGACCTCCCTGTGTGGACCGCATAGAGCCACTTGGCTCTGGATCGGGAAACTCACTGTTTTACCCATCATACGCGTTTTTTGAGGGGAAGAAGGGACGCAATGGCGTGGTCTCCCTGGATCCAGAGTCGTACAGGCGACTTGGTCGAGTGAGGAAGCTGAACGTTGGTTGGGATTCTCTGTTCTTCTCGCGAAGACGGCGTCCTCTCCAATGTTATAAGTGTTGGAAATTCGGCCACATGGCAAGAGATTGACACGGCAAGAGTTGTTGTGGAATGTGTGGTAGTCAGGACCACATACTCAGCGATTGCACCAGTGAACCTGCGTGCATTAATTGTATGAAGGTCAACTCATTGAACTTGGCGGGCGAGGCTCTCCCTACCAATCACGCGGCAAATTCGCAGGAGTGTAGCATCTTCCGCAAAGAACTGGCTTTGACTGAGAAACGAAACAATGGCCGATAGTCCAAAGTTTCTTCACCTAAATGTCAACCGCAGTACGGCGGCTTTGTACCAGTTGCAGAAGACGGTGCTCTCGCAGAGCATCGACGTGATCTCCTTGAATGAGCAGCTTGTGAAGGAGGGAAAGACCGTCGGATTACCCGAGGGTTTTTCCGAAGTCATTTCTTCGGAGCGTAGCCGAGCAGCCTTTTGGATAAGTTCGCGACTGAAATACTGCGTGGTCCTGAATACTGACGACATAGTGGCGATTCGATGCACTATCTCGGGAGAGAATGTGTTGATAGTGTCATGCTATTGCTCTCCGTCTGAGGACATTGTCCCGATCCTTACTCGGATGGGCGACTTGCTACTGGAGTTCCCTCAGGACAACGTTCAGATTGTCGGGGACTTCAACGCAAAGTCGTACATTTGGGGGGATAGGCCAACGGACGACAGGGGCGAGGAAGTTATCTCCTTCGCCCTTGGTTACGATCTGGAAATCGTCAATAGTCCAGACAGTGCGGCGACCTTTGATAGCCATCAAGGTCAAAGCTGGATTGATTTACTTCTGGTCAGGAAGTGCGCAGATCGCATAACTGACTGGACTGTTCTGGACGGGGTGACAACCAGCGATCACAACGCCATGACCTGGACCTACCAAGGCAGGCTAAGGGCTCGAAATCCTGAGGGAGTCCGCCGTCGGTGGAAACCCAAGGACCTTGCCTGGGACGATTTCCTCCAGGATCTGCAGAGTGCAGATTTGGACGTTTATGATTCGAACGCACCAGACTCGGGAGTTGAACATCTTGATTCAGTCCTGGTTGATCTGTGCTTGAAACACCGAAAGCGTCGTCCTGCCGCAGGCAAGGAGACGTGTTGGTGGACTCCACAGTTGGAGGCTCAGAGGTCTAGAGTGCGTGCACTAAGGAGGTTGTACAAGCGGACGCTTGACCCGACTCAGAGAGAGAGACGTGCGGCTCTCTTTAAGCGTTCGCGGGCGGAGTACAAGCGAGCGATTCTGCAAGCTAAGCGTCGTTCGTTCCGAAAGTTCCTTTCGGACAAGCTTTCTACCGACAAAATCGGTCAGGTCTGTGCAGTGGTGCGAGGCAGGTGGCGTCCTGAAGCTCCAGCTATTCTGGAGCTTCCCGACGGGGTGGTGGCATCCACATGGGATGACATCCAGGCAGCCCTTGCGAGACACCACTTCAGACAGGTCGATGAGGTAGTGCAGACAGCGATCGAGAGGCCTGATGACCCGGACTTGTTTGACATCGGGGAGCTAGAGTTGGCTATCGACTCGATGGCGCTCGATAAGGCGCCAGGCCACGATGGATTCAGTCTGGGAATCATCCGTGAGGTCTTTCGCTGGCACCCTCAGTGGTTGCTCGGCTTGTTTAATCACTGCCTTAGAGAGTCCGTGTTTCCGAGAAGTTGGAAGCGGGCGGTCGCCGTCTACTTTCCTAAGGAAGGTAGAAGTAAGAGCGATCCGGCTTCCTACCGTCCTATCTGTTTACTTCCCGTCGTCGGGAAGATCTTGGACAAGCTGTGCGCTACTCGACTGATGGCCTTCCTCGAGTCTAACGGCGTACTTGATGGTCGACAATATGGTTTCAGACGAAATCGGTCGACCGTTGATGCGCTCCATGAGGTGGTCAAGTACATCTCGCAGAGTAAGAGGACGGGTCACTACACCTGTCTCGTCAGCCTCGACATCAAGAATGCCTTCAACAGCGCTCGGCGGGATGACTTGCTTCGCCTTCTGGTGGAGTACGGAGTCCCTCCGGAGCTCCTGGGCTTGATCGATTCTTTTCTTTGGAATAGATCGGTCATTTCGAACGCAGAAGAGCATTACTTCAATGTTGGGGTCCCGCAGGGCTCGTGTCTCGGGCCGGTCCTGTGGCTGGTGTTAATCAATAGCTTGTTGAAGCGGCTTGGGATTGAGGAGGCTTGGACCGTACTTGTCTTCGCCGACGACATACTCATCCTTGCACGCTCCGGGGCTGTCTACAGGTTCGCTGACATAGTCCGGCGAGTTCTTCTCGCATGGGCTGTAGGATGCAGCCTGGAGTTCAGCTACGACAAGTGCTTGTACACTGTCATACCACCTAAGGGAAAGATGGATTACGAACCTTCATTGCGCATCCGGATGGGTGAGCATCGGGTGAAGTTCTCTAACCAAATCAAGTACCTAGGCGTGGTCATAGATAGGGACTACAGCTGGATGCCTCACTTGGACCTCGTCCGAGAGAAGGCGACCAGAGTCCAGTACAAGCTTACAAGATTGGCGACAGCCACGTGGGGGCTCAGGCCCGATGTTCGAAAGGCAGTGTACTCGGTGGTAGCCGAGCGCATAGTCTTGTATGCGGCCCCTATCTGGTACTCCGGCAAAGTGGCTCTTCGTCAGAGACTGCTGAGTATTCAGCGTGGTCTCTTGCTGTGCGTCACCAAGTGTTACAGTACGGTGTCAACCGCTGCGTTGAATGTCTTGTCCGGGGTGATTCCCCTGGACCTCCGTGCTCGTATCGAACGCGACTTTGAGGCCCTCACCAGATGGGGCGAAAGCGTTGATAGACCAAACCTCTCACCAGAAATGGTAGAGGTCTGGAAGTACCGACCCCAACGGCGCTATCCGGCACGAATACCTTGGACGCCGGATCTCAGCCGGAAGTCTCCGTATACTTACTATGCGGACGGTTCCAAGCTGGTGGGTGAGAGGGTGGGTTGTGCCTACCACCTCGCCACTAGGGATGGCGTTGTTGCGGAGGGAAAGTTCCGTCTCTCTGATGGGTCGACTGTTTTCGCGGCCGAGGTCCATGCGATCAAGGAAGCGATTGCGGACGCCCTTCGGAGGGGTCTCAGTGAACTCGATATCTTCTCTGATTCGAGATCGGCGCTTCAGGCTCTTTACGCTTTGGTGCCTCGGCACAAAGCTGTAGCTGAGATCAGGAACTTGGTTGAGAATACAGGAGTCAGGGTCCATATGCACTGGATTAAGGCTCATGTCGGGTACGCCTTTAACGAGCTGGCCGATTCCCTTGCGAAGGAAGCTGCGTGTCGACCGAATACTTGTTCCTCTTTCAGGACGTCAAGTCAAGAGGAAGCTCCTTGGTGAGGTTCTTTTGGATTGGCAGCAATGCTGGGACCGATCTGAGGGCGGCCGGTTGACGTATGCGATCTTCCCGAAGGTCTCCACTCGGAGAATACAGGGTGATTTCTTTCTCAACCAGGTCCTTACGGGACATGGTGCCTTTGGCGACCATCAAGCCCGCTTCTTTAAATGCAACCCTGCGTGCTTTTGCGGGAACGGGGAGAGTACGATTAGACACTGCGTCTATGAGTGCCCCCTGTGGAGGTCCATCAGGGAAAAGTGTTTCCCGCCTGACTTCCACACTCGAACGCTGACCGATCTCGTCCTTGACAATTACAGCAGGAAAGGTATTGTTGACATGGTTTGCGACCTCTTGACAAGGACATTGGATCGGGTTGGTCGCCGGGCCAATTGAGCTTTCGACCGTCTCGACCGAAGTCTTTGAACGCTCGACGATTTTCCAGTTCATTCGAACGCAACACTCGATTTAGAGGAGTCCGAGGCCTCTAGCAGGCGCGATTCGGACGAAGCGACTATACAAGGTTTTCCGGGTTTCCCTTGTACGTAACGAGAATTCGAGTCGCTTTCCTATAAGTCCTCCCGGAAGGCTGGGTCTCTGGATCAGTGGTTGTCAGGCGGCTTGTGCTACGATGCCTGCTTGGCTGCTCCAATCGGCGTGTTGGGCGCGGGCGGTGTCGAGTGGTGGCTGCGGATGGTGAGCGGCCGAGGCCGCGACGCTAAGTCCATGTCCGTGGGCCGGGTGTCCTCGCTTGTCTTCCTGGCCGGCAGCGGGCGCTGTCGTGAGGCCGGACGTCACTTGGTTCCTCCTCTTTCGGGGGTCTCGTGACCTCCCTGTGTGGACCGCATGGAGCCACTTGGCTCTGGATCGGGAAACTCACTGTTTTACCCATCATACGCTGGATTAAGGCTCATGTCGGGTACGCCTTTAACGAGCTGGCCGATTCCCTTGCGAAGGAGGCTGCGTGTCGACCGTCGGTCGACATACTTGTTCCTCTTTCAGGACGTCAAGAGGAAGCTCCTTGGTGAGGTTCTTTTGGATTGGCAGCAATGGTGGGACCGATCTGAGGACGGCCGGTCGACGTATGCGATCTTCCCTAAGGTCTCCACTCAGAGATTACAGGGTGATTTCTTCCTCAACCAAGTCCTAACGGGACATGGTGCCTTTGGCGACCATCAAGCCCGCTTCTTTAAAGGCAACCCTGCGTGCTTTTGCGGGAACGGGGTGAGTACAATTACACATTGTGTCTATGAGTGCCCCCTGTGGAAGTCCTTTAGGGAAAAGTGCTTCCCATCCAACTTCCACACTCGAACGCTGACCGATCTCGTCCTTGACAATTACAGCAGGAAAGGTATTGTCGACATCGTTGGCGACCTTTTGACAAGGACATTGGATCGGGTTGGTCGTCGGGCCAATTGAGCTTTCGACCGTCTCGACCGAAGTCTTTGAACGCTTGATGATTTTCCAGATCTTTCGAACGCAACACTCAATTAAGAGGAGTCCGAGGCCTTTCGTAGGCGCGATTCGGACGAAGCGACTATACAAGGTTTTCCGGGTTTTCCTTGTACGAAACGAGAATTCGAGTCGCTTTCCTGTAAGTCCTCCCGAAAGGCAGGGTCTCTGGATCGGCGGTTGTTCAGGCAGCTTGCGGTACGGGGCCTGCTGGGTTGCTCCAATCGGCGTGTTGGGCGCGGGCGGTACCGTGTCGGTGACTGCGGTTGGTGAGCGGCCGAGGCCGCGACGCTGAGTCCATGTCCGTGGACCAGGTGTCCTCGCTTGTCTTCCTGGCCGGCAGCGGGCGCTGTCGTGAGGCCGGACGTCACTTGGTTCCTCCTCATTGGAGGTCTCGTGACCTCCCTGCGTGGACCGCATGGAGCCACTCGGCTCTGGATCGGGAAACTCACTGTTTTACCCATCATATAGGGTAAGTCTTGCAATCGTTTTGAAAATCGAAATTTTTTTTGACGGATTTACACGTTTCGGACACTGGAGATTCCGAAAAACATATTTTTAGAAAAAAAAAAAATTGCCGTCCGTCCGTCTGTGTGTCTGTCTGTCTGTCTGTAACCGCTCTATCTCCCGAAAAAAATGAGATAGAGATTTGAAATTTTGTATGTGCTTAGTATGTAAGAATGGGACGAAGCCTATTTAATATCAGCAACCTCGATTATCCGGAACAATTTTTTTTCGGACTCTCGAAAAATTCGTTCTGATGAAAGGTATATAAAAATTTTCGAATTCTTTTATTTTAAGGAGTGGACGTAAAAGGCAATAAAATAACACAAATTCTGCATAAAAAACGAAATCAATCGGATAATTAGTTGTTGAGATATTTCTAATCCTATTTTCCACATTCTTTGATTTTTCACGACCCTGTATTTCATTCAAATTTCAATTCAAAGATATCTTTTAATTGGAAATGAGATACTTAATTCGATGCAAGAAACCGTTAGTGAATATGATTATTATTTTTGGAGTTATAAGGATGTTTCTATTACGCAATTCAGTGCTACTTGAATAGTTTGGCGTTTCATACAATTTATCGAAATTAGGTCATCAGAAATTCATTAATAGAGCATTATTATGTGTTAAAAATACTTAAAAATACGTTTATATTTTGTTTTGGAATTGTAATGCATTTTATAAATTGTTTACATGTGTTATGTTTTCATATATTGTGCTATGCATATCAATGATGGGTAAGTATTACGGTGGCCTCCAACGACTAGTTTTAGACGCATTCGTAATTACGTAAATACGTAGCACCTCTAGTTGTTGTTCAGTCCGTCCGTCCGCATATAACAGCGCAAAAACTACCCAACCGAATCGTTTGAAATTTAAAATATATAATTATCACAAAATTTTGTAGCGTCACTTCAAATTTTATGAAAATAGGATGCTTAGATCAATTACAAGGACAATTAAAAGAATTCAGTTACATTACGGTCAATGGGGAAAAAAGTTTCAAATGCATTTGAATCGTTTGAAATCTAAAACACGTAATTATTACATAATTTTGTCGAGTTATTATAAATTTTATCAAAATCGGATGCATAATTCAATTACAGGGACAATCAAAAATATTCCGTTGCATTACGGTCAATGGGGAAAAAAGTTTCAAATGCATTTGAATCGTTTGAAATCTAAAACACGTAATTATTACATAATTTTGTCGAGTTATTATAAATTTTATCAAAATCGGATGCATAATTCAATTACAGGGACAATCAAAAATATTCCGTTGCATTACGGTCAATGGGGAAAAAAGTTTCAAATGCATTTGAATCGTTTGAAATCTAAAACACGTAATTATTACATAATTTTGTCGAGTTATTTTAAATTTTATCAAAATCGGATGCATAATTCAATTACAGGGACAATCAAAAATATTCCGTTGCATTACGGTCAATGGGGAAAAAAGTTTCAAATGCATTTGAATCGTTTGAAATCTAAAACACGTAATTATTACATAATTTTGTCGAGTTATTTTAAATTTTATCAAAATCGGATGCATAATTCAATTACAGGGACAATCAAAAATATTCCGTTGCATTACGGTCAATGGGGAAAAAAGTTTCAAATGCATTTGAATCGTTTGAAATGTAAAACACGTAATTATTACATAATTTTGTCGAGTTATTTTAAGTTTTATCAAAATTGGATGCATAATTCAATTACAGGGACAATCAAAAATATTCCGTTGCATTACGGTCAATGGGGGAAAATGCCTCAAATGCATTTTAATGGTGTTACACTCATTCGAGCACAATAAAATTGATATGAATCTATAAAGTACATATTATAATATACATTTTGCATAAACTGTGTTGCAAAGAACATTTGTTATTGATGTACAAGGCCACACAAAAGTATTCCATTACATAATGGTATAGGGAGAACATTGTTTGGTGCGCATTTTAATTGTTATTAACTATTTATAATTTTATGAGATTGATTTATGCGACTCATATTTTTAAAACTTCGTTATCGTACGAACGCACCTCATTTGCTACGCTTCACGCGCAATTTTCGACTTGTTTTTTATTACATGATGAAGAGTGAATTCCCGAAACTGCAGCTCTGAAAATTTTAGATGGGGCTGATTCTGAAGACATAAACCTCTTTGATAAAGGAATGAAAAAAAAAAAAATGTTTTACGTTTTGATTATTAAAATGAATATTTCAAATTTTATAAGAAAATTTATAAATAAGGAAAAAAAAATGTAAAATGATTAGTATTTTTCAAAATTTCTATTTTGCAGGACCTATTAAAAATAATAAAAATAAACTTTCAGAATTTTTTTAATAACTTTAAATAGTTAGTTTAGTTTCGCGGTCTGGGAGGGACTTTAGCTCCCTTAGCTCCCCCCGTGGGTGCTCCAATGGTCATGTCTTTTCCAAAATTGCCAGGTTTGCTCCCAATCTTATTTAAAAAAAAGAAAAAAAATCGAATTAACAGCAGAATATATAAAAAGTATTTTCAGATTTATTTAATGTCAGAGTTTTTTTTTTTTTTTTTTTTTTTTTTTTTTTTTTTTTGATCATATAAAGTAAAATTATTCTTCAAAAGTTCCGGTCTTAAGTCGAAATTTCGGGATAGAAATGGAAGCCAAGCTGGTAATCCTGTTCTATTTGAACGAACATCAAAAAGTAATAGACAACATGCTTTATAAATTATATGTTCATTCTTTTAAACTAAACATTATATATATCAAAGACTTACATTTTATAAATCCAAACAATATTTCTTTCTTTATTTGTTTTTGTCCTTCTCACAAATGTATTTCATTATTATTTTTAAGTAACTAAAAATTTTTCTATGTTTTTTTTTTTTTTTTCAAATGTTATGATGAATGTCTTCCAACGATGTTTAGAAGACATACGTAGAATTTCACAATATCTTTTATTTCTTTTTATATAATATCAAATAAATATAAAACACAAAAGTCTTTAAAAATATTTCCATGACTTTAACTATAATCATTGAATTTTTTTTAAATTTTTATTTAGATAAATGACATATTACGTTAAAATCATGCACAATGTGTTATGAAATTTTTCAATTACTAATTACGGAATACTTACTTGTTAACTATTTCGAAAATAGTTTTTGTTCTCCGTACAGAATTGGGAAATCTGAAGTATATCTGAATCTTTTTATTGGATGAATTCCGCAATTTATTTTATTCGTTTTATGATTGGCCCATGTTTAATGTCCAAAAATGGAATACTTTTGGTTTTTATTTTATTCGTTTTCTGATTGGTTCATGTTTAATGTTCAAAAATGGAATACGTCTGCTTTTATTTTATTCGTTTTCTGATTGGTTCATGTTTGATATCCCGAAATGAAATACTTCTGTTGCCACGATGACAACAAATATTAAATAAACTAAAATAATAATAATAATAACAATAATCTTTAAAACAAATTGAGATACAGCTTTCAAATAAATTGTATTTAAAAGTACATTTTTTTCTGTATACGGCGATGTAAAAATTGAAAATGTGTATTATTTAGAAGTTTAAAAATTTGCAATATTGGAAATTGTAAACTAAAATTTCATGTATAATTTGTATATGATTGGTACAGGAATATTAATTTTTAATCCATGGCGTGCATTATATAACACTGTTATTACGTAAACCACGTTTTAATTATCGTAAAAATTATGTTTATTATTATTATTATTATTTTAAATATAGACTTTACTTATGAGTCTAAAATTTTAGTCTTTGAATATATAATTTTCCAAATAGTTGTTGTAATTTGTTAAATTATAATTTTTTTTGTTACAAAATGTCATATTGCGCTAAAATTATACATATGTTGTGGAATTTTTCAATTTCTAATTTCGGAGTGCTTACTTGCTATTATCAATGTTGTGAGTTATAGCTATATCAAAAGAAGTTAAAATAGTTTATATAAATAAATTTAAAATAAATAAAAAAAGCATTTTTTTTTTCAAAATTTAATTCTTAAATTATGTCTATTTTATATTAATAATTATGTAGGGTAATGCATATTAATTCTTGTTCACCATTGTCTCTCACTAAGTGAAATTCACTTTATAAATTAGGTTAGGTGCTGCCATCTATTTTCATTCATGTAAACTAAATTTTATAAGCATCAACGACCTTCATTGTATAAGTCGAATAAATATTTCTTTCTTTGTTTTCGTCCTTCTCAATAATGTATTTCATTTTATTTTATTTTTTAATTGCTAGGAATACTTCTCTGTTTTGATTTCAGATGATATACGGGATGTTTTCCAATTATTTCTTGATGTTTAGAACACATACATAGAATTTCACAATTTCTCTATTTCTTTTTATTTAACATGAAATAAAAGTAAATGCTCCAAAGCACAGAAGCTATTTTAAATATTTTCTTGAGCTTTATCGTAATCATTGATAATTTTACACTTTTTCTTAACAAAATGCAATACTGTGTTAAAATTATACATCATGTGTTTTGAAACTTTCAATTTCTAATTACGGAATTCTTACTTGTTATTATTAGTGTTGGGTTTGGTTTTGCTTATGCCGGCCAATTACCTATGCTTGGGATACAGGCCCTAGTTGGGGGATGCCCTCCGTTGGGCTCTTTCTAAGGGAACCTAAACCATATTTACGCAAGGTTCGAAGAAAACCTCGGAAAACTTCGAACGATTAGGCCGACGGTCGCGATTGGGTTCGAACCCAGCACCTACCGTCTACCAGTTTCGAGGTCAGAACCTCACGGTCACTGGTGGGGGCTGTTCGACTTGGGAGTTATATTTATATAACAAGAAGTTTAAAAGTTTACATAAGCAAATTTTAAATAAATTTTAAAAAAGCATTTTTTTCCTAATTTAATTATTAATTTGTTTCGATTTTCCATTAATTATTACGTACTGTTTTTTACTCCCTGTAAGAAACTTTATAAGTTAGGTTTGTTTCAGCTACCTATTTTTATTCTTGTAAACTGAACATATGCATCAACGACTTACATTTTAAAAGTGGAACAAATTTTTCTTTACTTATTTGTTTTTGTTCTTCTCAATAATATTTTTTTATTATTATTTTTAACTACTAAGAATTTTTTTTCTGTCTTTGTTTTAGATTATACGGGATGATTTTCCAACTATTTCTTGATATTTAAAAGACATACATAGAATTTCACAATGTCTATCAATTCTTTTTATTTAATATGTAATGAAAATTAATGATTGACAACAGAAAAGCTATTTTAAATATTTCGATGACATACATAGAATTTCACAATGTCTATCAATTCTTTTTATTTAATATGTAATGAAAATTAATGATTGACAACAGAAAAGCTATTTTAAATATTTCGATGACTTTTCTCATAATCATAATCATCATCATCAACCGTCTTTGATCCATTGCTGGATGTAGGTCTCCCCCAGATTTTTCCAATGTTTTCTATCTAGCGCTTTCGTCATCCAATTTACACCAGCCACTTTACTAATTTCGTCACTCCATCTTACTTGTGGTCGCCTTCTTGGTCGTTTTACATCTCTGGGATACCACTGTAGTATATTTGTGCTCCATCTGTGTTCTTGTCTTCTTGCAATGCGCCCAGCCCATTTTCATTTTAGCTGCTTGATTCTTTGAAGGATGTCAAAAACTTTTGTCTGATTTCTTTCCAGGTTATCCTCTTTCTGTCTCTTCTAGTTATGCCTAGCATACATATTTCCATACTTCTCTGAGTTGTTTGTAGTCTTTGTATCATCCGTTTTATTAGTGTCCATGTTTCTGCTCAGTAAGTTAATGCAGGTAAAATACACTGATTAAACTCTTTTCTTTTCAAACAAAGTGGCATATTGCTCTCCAGAATAATATTGTTCTTCCCAAAATTCACATTTCTTATTCTTCTATTGATTTCATTCATGATACTATATTATCCGATGATATTTCCTGTCCTAGGAACACACAACTTTGCACTTATTTAATCTCAGTGTTCTTGTGGACAATTTCCTTTTTTGATGTAAATGAATTAAACATCACCTTAGTCTTTTCTAAATTTATTTTTAATCCTACATTGATGCTAGCTTCTGCAAGATCTTTTAGCATAATTTCCAATTCTTCAGGACTGTTACTGAGAATTACAACATCGTCAGCGAACCGGAGATGACTTAAATATTCCCCATTTATTCTGATTCCTTTGTTTTCCCAATCCAGCTTCTTGAAGATATTTTCTAAGACAGCACTAAAAAGCTTAGGTGAAATTGTGTGTCCTTGCCTAACTCCTATTCCCAGCTTGAACTTCGCTTTTCTTTTATCTAAATGGATGGTTGCTGTTGCTTTCTTGTAAATCTTCTTTATGATATTGATGTAATGTTTGTCTATACCAATGTCCACGTATAAAAACATTTCATATTTATTTACTTAGAAGGTGTCACAAATAAAAATTAAATTAAAGAGTTGACATGTTTCGGTTCATTAATAAGAACCGTATTCATAACATATAAAATCAGTAGAAAATTAAATGACACTGGATATAAATATAATTTAAAAAAATTATATTTATATCCAGTGTCATTTAATTTTCTACTGATTTTATATGTTATGAATACGGTTCTTATTAATGAACCGAAACATGTCAACTCTTTAATTTAATTTTTATTTGTGACACCTTCTAAGTAAATAAATATGAAATGTTTTTATACGTGAATGAAAAAAGGTGAAGTGATTTTGTTTTAGTTTTTGAAAAAACGAAAGCTAATAACAGTTTTAACATTATACCAATGTCCTCCAGAAATTCTACTACTGCTGATGTGTAGACGGAATCAAACGCTTTTTCATAATCAATAAAGGCAAGACAGAGAGGTAAATTATATTCATTATGTTTTTCTATGTTTATTTATTTATTTTCACAAAACGTCATATTGTGATGAAATTATACATGACATATTTAAAAAATTTTCAATTTCTAATTTCGGAATTCTTACTTGATATTATAAGTGTTGTGTTTGTTTGTATGTGCGATGGGCTACACTTGGATATTGGCCCTAAAGGGAGGAATGCCCTCCGTGGGGGTCTTTCTAAGGGAACCTAATCGGTATTTATGCAAGGGAGTCCAAGGTTCGAAGAAAACAACGGAAAACTGGATTGGGCTCGAACGCTATTAAATTTAAAATAAATAAAAAAGCAAACTTTTTTTCATAATTTATTTCTTAATTTAATTCTATTTTTCTATAATTATTACATAATTAAGGAGACTTTTTTTCTTGTGATCATGTATTTTCACGTTTTAGTTAAGATTAGAGATTTTTTTTATAGTGTATTTTGAATTAATAATGTGTTTCAATACGTGCAATAGTAAAATTATGATTATTATTTTATTCCTATTGTTACAGATTTTCTAAATTAAATTAATTTATTTTATCTTATTTTATTTCTAATTCTATTAAAGTAAATTCCTAAAATTATTCAGCGAAACGCTAAAAAAATTTGAGAAATAAAATTAAGTCTATATTTAAAGTTCAAAAATGTCTAGGAAATTTAAAAATTAGACATCTAGTTATAGATTTAATAATGAATATAAAAATAATATAGTTTTTTTTTAACCATTTTGGAAGATGGTTGTTTTTCTCTGTTAAGAATAGATATATCTGAGACAAATATGAATCCTTGTGATGTCCGCATTTTTGGAATACTTCTGTTACGACAATGACCAAAAAAGCATTAAAAACTACAAAAAATAATAATTATAATTATAACAATAATAATAATAACTCAATAAAAAAACTGAGATACATCTTTGAAAAAAAAAATCATTTAAAAGTACATTTTCCCTCCTATATGACGGTGCAAAAATTGAAAATTTGCCATGTTTAGAAGTTTAAATTTTTGCTATTCCGAAAATATTAAAACTGAAATTTCATTTAAAATTTGAAAGTGTTGCCATTCGCAGAATTACATATGCGTTACGCACAGATATGTTTTTTATTTATAATATTGATTCAGTTGATAAGAACTAGGTAAGAATATAACTAGATAATAAATTGAATGAATTCAGAAAGGGAGAAACTGTATTATCTCTTTATTTTGTTTTTAAAGAATAATTTCTTTAGGAGAAAAATGACTATCTAAATGACAATCTCTTCGAGGCATTTCATCTTTATTTATATTTTAAATTATTATTATTATTATTATTATTATTATTATTATTATTATTATTATTATTATTATTATTGTTATTGTTATTGTTATTTATTATTATTATTATTATTATTATTATTATTATTATTATTATTATTATTATTATTATTATTATTATTATTATTATTATTATTATTGTTATTGTTATTGTTATTTATTATTATTATTATTATTATTATTATTATTATTATTATTATTATTATTATTATTATTATTATTATTATTATTATTATTATTATTATTATTATTATTGTTGTTGTTGTTGTTGTTGTTGTTGTTGTTGTTGTTGTTGTTATTATTTATTATTTATTATTATTATTATTATTATTATTTTGAATAAATGAAAAAAAAATCTGCTGGAATTTGTAGTAGTAATATGTATAACTTTCGTCAACTATTTTTGTATAGCAATAATGGAAACTTTTAAATCCTAGTCCAAGAGCCGACCGCACAAAACCCTAAGTCATCGAGCACAAGAAAAACACCTTTATTTAAAGGAATATCGATGTCTGCCGGGAGCGAAGTGGTGCAGTAGCCAAAAATTGGTACCACTAGTGGTTGACTCGTAGGCTTACCGTTGTGTTTTCCTTCATCCAGTTTTCCGTGTTTTGATACTTTTGACTGTACGGCAAACACAATGCTAAGTATACGAGTCAACCACTACTGGTACTAATTTTTGGCTTCTGTACCACTTCGCTCCCGGCAGACATGGATCGTTAGATTCCCCAATTACTACTTTTCCATAAAATAAAGGGTTTTTCTTGTGCTCGATGGCCAATTTTTTTGTGTAGTCGGCCCTTTCTTTTTTTTTAGTAACGGAATTTTGTAAATTATAATTTTTTTTAACCCATTCGTGCCCAGCATCTTTTGCGTAAATTTTATTTGGTTGGTACCACTATTTTTAGAAGATTTAAGTTTGGTTCATTAATCACGAAAATGCATCATTTAAATAAACTAATTATTGCTTTTCTTTTTTACCGGTGTCAAAAACAGTGCTGAATGCACCTTTTGAAGCGTCCCTAAAAAGGGACGCTAGGTACTAATGGGTTAATTAAAAGTTTGTATAAACATCAAAGAATAACAAGTCTTTTAGATGACTGAGTTGCGTGTTTTATCTTCTCCGGATTTACTTAATTCTATGAAAAATCTGAAATAATCCAGTTTTATTAATCTCTGTGTATTAATCCATCCGAAAATTGAAAAAAAATATATAATTGAATAATTTCTCTTGTAAAAAATGGAGCCATTAGAAGTTATATTTAATTTTCAATATCCATAACAATGTTGAAGGAAAAAAAATAAGAATATGAATCATTACATACCGAATTTTTGGTAAAGTTTCTTATGCGAAGACATATCTGTTTATTGGGTTTGTGTATTCTTCCGCAATAGTGCCGTTATATGCACAAGGTAGAACCCGTCGAATTTCGACAAAAGAAAATGTAGGAACCGTTTCATTAATTTATAATATATATACGAAATTAGTTACAATAAAAAATGCACCTTACATTCGTAAGAAACAACAACTCTTAACCCTTTAACGATCATAGCATTTTCATTGCTAAGATGTCGAAATAAATGAGTGACACCGGTAGTTAAGAACAAATATATTTCTAAATAAGAAAACGGGATTTATCATATACATTATAAAAGGGATATTTTTAGATAAAAATACCGGTGTCAGTGTTGCATATCGGAATTGAAATTTTGTGGCTTCGTGGCGAAACCAATGAACGTTAAAGGGTCAAACAAATGATATTTAACCTTGATCAAACAAAATACTATAAAACCAAGTTGTAAAAATTATTAAAATTGTAAGCAGCAACATATAATAAAGATCAGTTATTAGGATACAGTTATCAATTAAAGCTCGTATGTTTTGTATCCCAAAAGAAAAAACAGCAACATATATTCCACTCTGACTGAACCACAGACTTTTTCCCAGTGAAATCTAAACACGATATTGTTTTCATCATCTCAAAATTTAGGTATGCACTCATATCCGTATTCACCATTTTAACATTTTTACAGAAAAACAGTTGTATCGTTTGCAAAGTAAATTTGTTATAAACTAAAAATCTTTTAAATGATAAATAAAACTAAAATTCTCCTAGTTTTATAACAGACGATATTTTTTAACATAGCACTTATTTAAATCAAAAATATTTTCGCCTTTTATGAGAAAATTGAAATAAAAATATATTGTTTTACTTTTAATCTGTTTTACTTTTTTCTCTTTACTTTTAATAGAAATGGAGCACTTCTGTTGCCAAGATTTTAAAAAAATAATAATATTAAAAACTACAAAAAAAGTTAATATCTTAAAAACAAATTAAGATACAGTTTCAAAACAGATTGCATTTAAAAGTGCATTCCCCCCTCCTGTATAACGGTGTAAAAGTTCAAAATGTGCGATGTTTAGAAGCTTAAAAATTTGTAGTACAAAAATTACGAAACCTAAATTTCATATCAAATTTCATAGTGTTGACATTCGCAAAATGACGTATGCGTTACGCACAGATACATTTGTCGTTTCTAATACAGATACTTTTGTTCAGATGTTGTTTAAGACTGGATCATAACTCTAGAATTCTTCAGCGGATGAGAATAGCGTGTGTTTAAATTAAATGAAAACTGGCATTTTAAGTCTTAAAACTGAAATATTTTTTATACTTTTTATATATCTATGTATATAAACAATTGTATAGTTATATTAATTAAATCTATTAATATAATTTAATAAATAATGTTAAAGATTAACTTGAATCTAACTTTTAACCCTTTAACGATCAAAGCATTTTCATTGCTAAGATGTCGAAATAAATGAATGACACCGGTAATTAAGAACAAATATATTTCAAAATAAGAAAACGTGATTTTTCACATACATAATAAAAGGGATATTTCTAGATAAAAATACCGGTGTCAGTGTTGCATATCGGAATTAAAATTTTGTGGTTTCGTTGCGAAACCAATGAACGTTAAAGGGTTAACAATTTTGACAACTCCTAAAATATTATTTCTAAGTGTTTAAAATGTATATAATAACCATTTATTTTATTCCTTCTTTTGTCTTACATTAAGATATTGAATTTAGGTTAATATTGTCAAATTAAATGAAATTAATTTCAATTTTTATTTTTTATTATTTTTCCCCTTTTTACATATCTAAACATTAACACTAAAACAGCCGGGTATTTTACTAAAGTTTTATAAAAAGTCTTTCGCACCAGAATTTTAATTTTACACTATTTAACTTATTTAATTAGTCTGTTTTTGTGTTGCGTATATTTAACAAATTTTATGAAAAAACTTCTGGTTTGAATCGACTGTTATCATTCTGGCAGGGGTCATTTTGACACCTAATGGCGGTTCTAGTGTTAATATCTGGTACATTTTTTCCTTTTCTATCCTTTTTAATAATGTTTGATTTATCTTTAATGTTTTTCTCCATTTAATTTTCGTTTTATATGTGTTGGTAGCCCCAAATTCGTATTATTTTGCTTTTTCATGACTAATACGAAGATGAAACCACACACTTCATTTTTAGTTCCAAAGTATTTGGTGCCTGAAGATTCTCCTTTGGTTCTACAAATTCCATTTGTATTCATTTTATTGCTATTTTTCCCATGTTTAAATGTGGTAATTTGTATTAAATTTAATAGTTTAGATATTGTTTTACAATTAAGGGTTATGCATATATACATCTATATATATAAAAGAAAGTCTGGATTTCGTATTAATCACAGCACAAAAAAATCTACCGAACCAAAAATCTTGAAAATTGGGGTAAAAAATACTTCTAATAGCATCGAGTGCCGCTAAGAAGGGATTTTAGAAAATTCCACTTCTAAGGGGGGTAAAAAAAGGAACGAACTTTTAAAAAATTTCTTAAAAATCGGCTTTAATACTTATTTTTCAACTGATAAAATATTTAAGTGTATTTTTTCATGCTGAATCGAATGGTACTAAGCAATTTCTTTTAAATCCAGTAGTTCGTGAGATACTTCACACTTTCCTAATTTGGCGATGTCTTCGGCGAAAAAACCTCAAATTTTCAATCCTTATCTATATATATATATAAAAGAAAGTCTGGATTTCGTATTAATCACAGCACAAAAAATTCTACCAACCAACACTCTTGAAAATTGTGGTAAAAATACTTCTAATGGTATCGAGTGCCGCTAAGAAGGGATTTTAGAAAATTCCACTTCTAAGGGGGGGGGGATAAAAAAAGGAACGAACTTTTAAAAAATGCCTTAAAAATCGGCTTTAATACTTATTTTTCAAGTGATAACATATTTAAGTGTATTTTTTCATGCTGAATCGAATGGTAATAAGAAATTTCTTTTAAATCCAGTAGTTCGTGAGATACTTCTAATTTTTATAAATTGACTATGTCTTTAGATGACTGATTCTTCACCGATTATAGACAGTCTAAAATATGACATAAAACTGAAAATTAATATGATTTAAAAATTTTGTTTGATTCAAAGTTTCTTTAGAAAAACTGACCAGCGGAGCGGGCGAAGGCTGCTAGTATGTATATATATTATCGGGGCGACAATAAATACTGAACAAGTCGGATATTGTACGTCAAGCGTAGCAAATGAGGTGCGTTAGAACAACATCGAAGCTTTAAAAATACTCATATTTTGCTGTAATAGTTTACAGCACTTCGGGTACAGTATAGTGGCCGAAATCTTATGTGTCTTCCTGTAAATACTATCTACTTTCTATTATACAGAAAGTAATTTCTATTAAACCTTAGCAACATACATAAATTTCATAAAATGTTAAATAGTTTAAAATAATTAAAACGCGCCCCAAACAATGCTCCCCCTATACGATAACTTAACAGAATAGTTTTTCGTGAACCTGTAAATGAATAACAAAGATTCTTTGCACCCAGCATATGGCGAGATAGACGTACTTAGAGACGTTGAGACGGACAGAACAGGAACTATAAGTGCTGCGTACTTACATAATTACGAAGGCACCTAAAAAGAAAATGAGAATTCCTGTTTTCTGATTTATTTATTTATTTTTGATTAACCTAGTTTAACCCTCTTCGTGACGGGAACATTTTATGAAATTTTTAATGTTTTGGCACCGTTTTTTATAAACAGAAATTTATGCCTTATTAAATAGAGAAAATGCTCCGATTAATTAAGGAAAATTTTGCCATAAAATTTTATTGGTGTAGATAAACAATGATTCTTAAGCTTTTTGCGGCATGTATACTTGTCGCTCGTATCGAAGCGGTTAAGAAAAAAAAATCCTTCAAATTATTATTATTATTATTATTGAGGCCCCACCATTGGGCGAGAGGATATGACCCCTTAACTGGTAGACGGCGGCTACTGGGTTCCATCCCAATCGCGGCCGTTGGCCTAACCGCTCGGAGTTTTCGTGGTTTTCTTCGAACCTTTCATAAATACTGGTTAGGATCCCTTAGAAAGACCGCCACGAAGGGCAGTCATCCCTGGGCCTATATCCCTAGAATAGATAATCGGCCGACATAAAATAAACAAACCAAATCAATTTTTTTTTCCAAAAGCGGTTTTTTTTTGAACTAACTAATTGGATTATTAATAATTAAATATCATATTTTATTTTACATACTGCTGCCATCTATTATCGGATTCCAAAGCATATACTTTATACACTCGCAATGTTTTTACAAATAATAAATGTTGAGCATTAATCTACAAATTTATTTATTTATTTATTTTAATTATATTAGTGGTTTGTGAGATCAGAAATCTTTTCAACAGCTTATTTAATAGATAAAATAAATCTCAACCTCACTATAACTAAAAGAAAATGAAAATAATTGAGTTTTATTCATTCTGAAAATTATATATTGTTTTTAGTATTGTTAAAAATATAATAATGTCGCAAATAAAAATCATATTTGCTTCGTTATGTATTTAATAATAATAAGATTAATAATTAATCATAAAAATTATGAGTCAATTGATATTTTGTCTGTTGAAAAATTATAAGTATTTAAAAATTCATTCTTTAAGGAACGACATTAAAAAATAGTCAATAAATTAAAAAAAAAAAAAAATTAAAAATATATATATACTTGCGATTTACTTTTCGTTATTAATAAATTAAAAATTAATTTTCGTAAAAGTAATTTAACCTCAATTATGTTTCTTTACTTTAGTAGCAATTTTTCTAAATTTAATATAAATTTAATTTTCCTAAATTTCAAATACAACTGATAAACAATATTAATTTTTAGAACGAAGTGAGAAGTGGAAATTATCTATTTTTGCTTCCGTGCTGCCATCTACCAACTAAAAGTTTAAATAATTTTTAATAATTTGTTAATATTGGGCTTTGTTTAATTCTTCTGATTAATATTAACAATATTAATTAATGGCGATTTTTTAAATGTAATTTAACCTTAGTTATATTTATTTCTGTTACTACCCATTATTTATAAATTTAATTTTCCAAAAATTCAAATATAACAGGGAAATAAGAGGAATTTTTAGAACAAATTGAGAAGATGAAATTATCTATTTTTGCTTCTGTGCTGCCATCTACCAACTAAAAGTTTCAATAATATTAAATAATTTTATAATATTAGGCTAGGTTTCTTTTCAAATTACATGTTTCAACTTAGATGTATTCTGCATCATGAAACATGCAATGATGCAATTATACTTCACATATTTAAAGTTAGGAATTACTTTCAATAAGTATTTTGGTGAACGGAACTAAAATTGTCGATTTAATGTAATTTACATTTAACACAAATAGATTGAAGGGACAGTTATTTATTCACCATTTTAGAATAATAAACATGCGATTCAATGTATATATATAGAAGATCTTGACTCCATTAAGGCTTGCATAAAGCGAATATAAAAATAGTGAAAAAATAATAAATATAGTTAAAAATATATGTATGTAGTTGTGATTTACTTTTCGTTATTCTATAATAATGGCGATTTTAGTGAAAGTAATTTAATTTCAGTTATGTTTCTTTCCTTTACTAGTCATTGATTATAAGTTTAATTAAAAAAAAAAATTCCAAAACTACAACATGGAAACAAACTGAATTGTAGTAACTATGATACAAAATTAAATGAGCGATTTCGATGCAATCGAAGACAGACGATGGAGTTTTCTTTTATCGTTTTACTTTCATATATTACAAATCACTTTTAATACACAGGACAATGACGCGCATAATATTTACATATTTACATTAAAAATAATTTCGTTTGATATTATTCATTCTTTCACATTAAATATAAAAATAAACAGTAGCTTTAACTTCATTGCTACCGTTTTCAATTCTTCGAACAACAACATTCCATCATAACATTCTATCATAACAAACCTGCAGTTGCCATTCACAACAAACAAAAACTGGCTTCAGTGGGTTTCTTCTTCTCGCGACATCCTCCTCACCTGAGTTTTGGAAAAAAAAAACTCAGCAAAGAGAGACTGAAAAATACTAAAATATCATATACATACAAATATTAATCTAAGCAAAAACTTAAAATAAACACTAAAAATACAGTATCTAATACAGATACATACAATCAAAAAAGAAAATAGAAATAATGAAAATATTTTTCAAACTTTAAAGCTCTAGGATTTAAAGTCAATAAATGAATGTTCATATTTAATAATAAAAGTTCAATGGTGAAAGTTTAACTGAAATGTTCAGAATTTACGAATCAAGTCTTTTAGGAGGATTTACTCTTCGACCAGAACGAGTCTGAGTATCTATCTTTTCTATAGGTTTACTATCTTTTGACTGTTCGTCGATCTTATCATCGGTGATTGGTCCTGGATCAAACAAAAGAGGTTCACAGTCTTTCTGTGAACCTCTCAAGAGGGTAAAGTCTTTGTACTGGTCTCAAAAAAGGTTCCTTCAGCTGTTTTTAACTTAACCACTTAACCGTCTGCCCCGAGATAACTCGGGGTTAAAAGCACTGTTTCCCCATACCCATCGCCGGTGAAGTGGTTAACCAGCCTGACTACTCCATATTTATCTGGAAAAAGTTCTATAATCTCTGCCAAAGACCAAAACAGTCTCTTCTTATCATCTCGGCCAATCAAAACTAAAACTCCAACTCCAACTTTAATATCATACTTTTTAGAAATGGAAGATCGCAGGAAACCGAAGTACTCCTTTTTAAATCTGTGTTTCAGATTAACTCTTACTCTTTGAATGGTCGCCATCTTTTCAAAATATTAGTCCTTTCAAATTGGTCTAAATCAGGAACTTCGCTTGTGCGAATATCTTGTAGAAATGAAGCTGGGGTTAGAGCTCTCAAGTCACATTCTTCTGATGTATAGCTTAGTGGTCGGTTGTTCATTACTGATTCACATTTGTAGACAAGAGTTAATAATTCTTCATAGGTCAGAGACGAATGTCCTAAATTTTTTCGGAACAGGTCTTTAAGAATTCCAATTAGCCTTTCCCAAAACCCTCCCCACCATGGGCGGAGGGTGGGTTAAACTTCCAACGAATTTCGTAAACTTCAAATGTTCGTTTAATCATTGCCCAGTCTATATCTTTTAGTGCTTTGTTTGTTTCAGCTTTAAATACTTTCAAAGCTTCTTTTTAAGCCTTTTATGTCAGCCTTTAAGACATTCTCATATTCTTGCAAATCACGGATAGCTCTTTCTCTTACTTCTACTATAATTACTAAATCTTTCGCTTGCTCTTGTAATTCCACACAGGATGATTTCAACACAGAAGTTAGTTTTTCAAATCTTGCTTTTTCTTTTTTTTTATCTCTGATAATTAATTTTTCAGTTTAGTAATTTTTTCTTGCAGATGTAAATTTTTACTATTATTTTCTTCTTTTTCTCTAACTAAATCCATATTTTGTTTTACAATTTCTTCATAATGATCTTGGCTTTTGGCAAATTTTTGAGTTACATCTTTTGACATCTCAGATGTATATTGCATTCCTTTGATTCTTGCTTCATATTTGGCTGTTTCAATTTCAAGTCTTTTCTGCTTATCATCTGCTTCTTTTATTGATTTGGATAGCTGAATTTCTAAATTATTAACCTTCTCCCTTAGTTCGTTTTCAACTTTTATTTTTTCTTCAATGGTCTCTTCCAGAGATTTTATTTTCTCCCTCAATTCCTTATTTCGGTCTCGAAGTGAAGATGTAATACTATCTGCTTGCTGTTCTTTTCTATTCGATATTCTCACATCAAGCTTAGCTTCTGACAGAGCAGCTTCTTACTCTTTTAACTGAGTTTTTAAATCTAAATTTGAATTCTCCATCTCTTTCAATTCTCCTAGCAAACGAGTTATATCAGCACCAAGAATCTCAATTCTAGTTTTCATGTACTCAAACTCCTGCTTTAGGTCAGATTTATCCTCTAAACTCACAGACCTTCTATTACTGCCATCAAAAATATTTTTATTTTCTAGCACAGACTTCTCAGTTAATTCTAAGTTTTCACTTGGAATGTCAATATTCTGAAAGGGTGCCAAGGACAAACATTTTTTCTTTTCAATCTTTGAAGTGTAATCAGCAACATTAAGTTGGATTTCTACACTCTGTGGTCTTGTTTCGCGATATTCTGAATTAGCATCATCAGAAAGCCCAGAAGTTTTAGTAACCGTGTCTTCTTTAGAATCAGAAGCATAATTTTCTTCAACTTCGTTAACATTGTCAACAGATTTGGGCCATTGTTTTTTTGGATCTTTTAATATTAATTTCTTTATGTCATCATCCTTACTTTGCATTTCTTTTTTATGCTGCTTCTGCATTTCTTCAATCTTTAATTTTAGAGAATCATTTTTTTTATTTAACCTGTCTATTTCATCTTGCACTTCAAGTCTAACTTTGGTAATAGAAGCTTCGGTTTCTGCATCTTTGGTTTTGAGCATATGTTCTAACTGTTGTGTATGACGAGCCTCTTCTACTAGCAGTAAATCATTCTCAATACTTTTCTTCTGTATTTCATGAAAACCGTCAAAACTTTCTTTCAGCAGTTGATCTTGTTTTTTATTAGCTGATTCCAGTAAATCAATTCTTTCTTGCTTTTTTTTTTTAATTGATCCTCATTGTCTTTCATCTTCTTTTGTTGAACTGTATCTTTAAAATGAATCATGACAACTTTTTCTGTATCTTCTTTACTATTTTGTTCAATAGAATCTCGAATAACAAGAAGTTCTAAATACCATAATGCTGAAACAGGTACATCTTCTTGAGATAGCATACTGACTACAGTCATATTTACATCATTCCGACTAACAACCTGAGGGATCTTTCCCATTAAAGTCCAACCTAATTTAGTTTCCATTGCTACTAAACCGCAATTTAGTTGTTCTTTTCTTCCGGTGAATAGCTTACCTGCAACATCTGCTCCTAAAAGTACCTCAATAGGCCCTGATTCTCGAGTATCACTTAAATGGATTCCTTTATCTCTAAGCTCGCGTATCCAATAACCATATTTAATCGCAGAAATATCATTGCATATGATATCTTGATCCAAAGCATCCAAATTGCAAATATACTTACCATCAAGGCTACTTAAATAAATTTTGTGACATTTGTGCTTAAGCATTTTTGTTTTTCTACCTCCAAATAGTGAATGGCAAAATTGTTCTTCTCTTTGAAAATAAAAACCCAGTTCCTTAGCAGTGGATCTAAAAGTGTAAGATTTCTGGGAACCTGTATCGATTATTATTCTTGCCTTACGGGCTGAAAAATTTCTTTTTACGTTTACAACTAACGTTTGTAATGAAACTTCATTGGTAGAAGAAAATTTCTTATTTATGTTGTGGTTATGTGTAAAAAATATATCAACATTTTTTTCTTTTGCTTCATCGTTATGTGATTTGGATATCTCTTTAGATTTATTATATTCTAAATTAGGACACATATATTTTACATGTCTTTTCGAACAATTTTGACATCTAATGTTCGATCTTGTACAACAAACAGCAAGGTGGCCTTCAGTAAAGCAGATACGGCACAGACCTTTACTTTTGATAATCGAAAGTTTTTTAGACAGAGGCATAAAAAATATGCCTTTTTGCAAAAAAGCGATTCATGATCTTTTAAACAAAATACGCAAGAAACATCATTATAATTATGAGAAAACAATTCTGCTACAGAAAAATTAGCGCCTTTAAAATTCTGGCTTGTAGCCAAGTTTTTTCGTTCTGGAACAAAATCGCAAATTTCTGATCTACTCAATTTTATTTTTTCTTCTGACTGTACCTCGTTTTTAAGAAACAAAATTATGGCGTCGAGACTGGATAACATTTGTTCACTTTCTATACTTTTTCTCTGCTTTTTGAAAGAGCTTAAAATATTAACAGGCAATGCACTTTCAACTAAAGGATACAATATAACTCCACACATTTCGGTAGTAACACCTAAAGAATCAAAAGCCCTGAATTATGTCTAAAGTTTATTATATAAACTACTCAAAGAATCAATTTTCTTTTTTGTCGCATTATTCAACACAAGTTTCAATAATTCGCTCACATAAAAACCAATTAACAGATCGGTTCTATCATATCTTTCTGTTAAACTCTCAATAGCTAAAGAATAATTTTCATTTGCTACTGGGAATGATTCTACTAATTCCCTTGATTCTGATTTTATTTTCAATGACTGAATTAAATAGTGGAGTTTATCCACATTAGTTAAATTCATATTTTCATGTATATTTTTGAATTAGTTCCCAAACGAGAGCCAATCCTTCAAATCACCACCTAACTTATACAATTCAACTTCAGGGAGTCGCTGACATAAAATTTTTACTTTATCACTTTCTGTTTCAAATTTATTAGTCGAATTACTTTCATTTCGATCTAAATTTTAACTCAATTTTGTTTTAAAATTATCTAACAAACGTTGTGCTTTTATTTGAATTCTTAAAGAATTTTCTCTATATTCTTCAACAGAATTAAATTTCGCTTCAAATTCGGCGTCACCTTTCAAAATATCTAAATAACTTTTATGAGTAATCTCTAACGCGCCAGCTTTCTGCTTAAATAAATTGAAAAGAATTTCGATTTCCTCATATTCGGCATTCGCGTCATTCAATATATTTTCCAATTTATTATATGCTTTAGTAAAAGCTGAACGTTGAGTAGTTTTGTTTCTTTTTAAATTTTCCATTTCTACTATCTTAACAATGACAAATTTTATACTCTAACAAATGTCAAATACAAAACTTCAAAATGGAAAATTTTGTTCTTACCTTCAATCTTCATAATCTCCCTAAAACTGTCGGAAAGCAACGAAATGCCCACCCGGGGGCGCCAGAAAAATTGTAGTAACTGCGATATAAAATTAAATGAGCGATTTCGATGCAATCAAAGACAGACGACGGGGTTTTCTTTTATCGTTTTACTTTCATATATTACAAATCAATTTTAATAAACAGGACAATGACGTGCATAATATTTATATATTTACATTAAAAATAATTTCGCTTCATATTATTTATTCTTTCACATTAAATATAAAAAGAAACAGTAGCTTTATCTTCATTGCTACCGTTTTCAATTCTTCGAACAACAACATTCCATCATATAATTCTATCATAACAAACTTGCCGTTGCCATTCGCAACAAACAAAAACTGGCTTCAGTGGGTTTCTTCTTCTCGCGACATGAACTAAGTGAGAAATGGACTAAGTGAGGACTAAGTTTGGAACTAAGTGAGAAATGGAAATTATGTATTTTTGCTTTCGTGCTGCCATCTACTATCAAAAAGTTTAAATAATATTAAATATTTTGTTATTATTGGGCTGGGTTTCCTTCTTGCGATTTACTTTTCGTTATTCATAAATAATGACGATTTTCGCAAAAGTAATTTAATCTCAGTTATATTTCTTTCCTTTACCAGCCATTGCTTATAAATTTAATTTTCCAAAATTTCCAATACAACAAGGAAACAGAAGAAATTTTAGAACAAACTGAGAAGTGAAAATTATCTATTTTTGCTTCCGTGCTGCCATCTATCGACTAAAAGTTTAACACTAGAATTACGGCATTCCTCGTATACCTAGAATTACGGCGAGGGGTCATTTTGACCCCCATGTAATAAATGTGCTAATTCTTTTTGTAATATTATATGCTTGTATAAATTAATTTAAAATAAGCTTTATTGTAATAATTTTAATTTATTTTAAAGAATATAGTACTTTATACGATATATAAAAGAATTGTATAAAATTATTCATTTATAAGATTTCTTTTTAATCTTCTTTCAATTCAGTTACATCTCAAAAATACAAATTATAAAAAATACAAAATTTTATATACATTTAAGAAATAAAAAAACTGTTTAAAGCTAATTAATATAAGCCTTTTAGTTATTTTTTTTACAATGAACAAAGAAATATGTTATTTATAGGAGGATTACTCTTCTGCACAGCAAGTAACACACTGCGTTTTACCTCAGTGTCAGAAGGCTCTTTTATGATACGTAAAATTTTTTCATTTATTATTAGTCTCCATGCACTAAGTGGTTTAGTAGGACAAACATGGCGTTTAGCGTAGGATGTCGGGCTCGAGTTTTCTCGCCGAGTTTTTGTACCGCTCGTCTACAAGAAAAATTTTTAGAATTTTCTGCTTTCCACACAGTTTCCTCTGTAGCCAGTTCTTCACAATCAGTTGTTTGATTGTTTTTTCTTACTTTCTTTTTCGAACCTCCATTACATCTCTTAGATACATCAGAACTGGAAATAGTTTGATCTATTACGTTTTCACTTTCACTTGAGCTGGATGACGAAACTGCATCACCTGGTGCAATAAATTCCTAACCGATGGATGTATGCCTTCTTCTTTTTCTATAACATTATTATCGGTTTCAGACCCAGACAACTCTTGTAACAATTTGACGATTTCATCGTGCCTTAGCTCATTTTTACAAGCCATTAGAATGAAAAAAATTGTAAAAACTGTATTGAAAAATTAAATAAAGGGAAGAGAACGAAATATAAGGTAAAACCTAAGAGCAAACATGTATTGCAATCACAAATATGGTTTCACAAAATAAACGTATTCCAAATATTCTGAAACATATGACTGGCAAGTGTTTGCTTACCGAAGAAATCGTTTCCCACCCCTTTTTAATACTTCATCACTATCTGATAGGCAGGTGCAAATGAAAATAATTTCTCATAAAAAACAATGATAAACAAATGTGATAAAAACGCTTCTGTTTCAGTTTTCTCCGGAGGGGTCAAAATGACATCTTGCCGTAATTCTAGGTATACTCATTTGTTACGGCTAAAATAAGTAATCAATTTTTATAAACTTTTATATACATATAAAGCAAGTTGATTTATGAAAAGTAAAAAAAGGATAAAATTATTTGTGAAAAAATAGAAAAGTTATTAAAGAAAAAACTTCGTTAGGGGTCAAAATGACACCTGCCGTAATTCTAGTGTTAAATAATATTAAATAATTTGATAATGTTGTGGTAGATTTCTTTTAGTTTACATTTTTTTAACGTAGATTAGATGGATTTAGTATTATAAAATATGTTATTGTAATTCACATATTTGAAGTCAGGTATTACTTTAAATAAGTATTTTCATCAACGGAAATAAAAATTTCGATTTAATGTAATGTATATTTGACATAAATAGATTGAATAATCGTCATTTCTTTATCATTTTCGATATAAACGAGCGATTCAATATGTATAGAGAAAATCTCGACACCGTTAAGGATTACACAAAACGAATATAAATTACAATTTATTTATTAATCATAAAAAATACCAGTTTTTAAAATGGAATCATAGTAAAGATAGTGACATAGTTAGCGATAAATCGCAAAAATCACGAGACAATAAGAATATTTGAAGAAAACAAACAAACGATTGATCCTTGTAATATTTAATTGATTTATTTGATTTCCTTTTTCTATTTTCTTTTTCAAGCATTGATTTTTCATTTTTAACCCCCCCTCGTCACCCTGAGCCTTATAAAAGGCTCCTACTTCGAATTGCAATATTTGAAAGAAAAAAGACAATTTTTTTTCTTTTTAGATTAATAATACTATTGAATGTTTTAGAATACACTAAAGGCTTCTAAATAGTTTTATTAATCGTACTAAGATGTCAGTACTAGATAATTTTTTTAAAGATTTACAATTGTTGCTTTATTGTTTTAGAAGAGAAAGGAATTAATTTTTTGAGCGGCTTTATTTTGTTAAGCTTTAAACTGTGAAGCTTTCTATTTCAAGCTCGGAAAAAAAAAGAAATAGCTTGACAAACATTGCAAAAAAATTATTATTATTGCACATGATTTATATTTGTATTTTAGAAGTATTTCAAGTTAGAATGTTTTTTTTCGCCCCTCTACTTTTATAATAATTTGTTGACAAGAAAGAAGAAAAACTCATTAATGTGTTGTGCTGCCATCTATTGAGGATCATTGCAATACTTCAACCCTTGGTATGCTTCATTGATTTATTTGATTATCTTATTCAAGCTTTGATTCTCCATTTTTGACGCCTTGGGAACGAGCGACACGTATACGTGCCGCAAAAAGACTTAACAGATCTCGTATATTCCCACCGGTAAAATTATACTGTGAAATTTGAATTATTCAAACGGAGCATTTTCTCGATTTAAGAAGGAACAAATTTCTGTTCTTTAAAACCGGTGACAAAACATTAAAAATTTCGTAAAAGGCTCCCGTCGCGAAGGGGTTAAACTAAGAAACTCATAAATCATTAACCCTTTAACGTTCATTGGTTTCGCCACGAAACCACAAAATTTTCATTCCGATACGCAACACTGACATCGGAATTTTTATCTAAAAAAATCCCTTTTATTTTGCAATTGAAAAATCACGTTTTCTTATTTAGAAATATATTTGTTCTTCATTACCGGTGTCATTCATTTATTTCGACATCTTAGCAATGAAAATGCTATGATCGTTAAAGGGTTAATACAGACATACTCAAACTTTTTTTGCTGTGGGCCGCAAGACACTTATAAAAGGATCTATAAAATTGTAAGATAACATAACACAAGTACAGTACAACAAAGTAACATAAAAAAAAATTAGTAGTAGTAGTAGATTAATAGTATTGCAGAAGAAACGCTACCTAAAAAATTCAAAACCAATATTTCCAAACAATGAACTTTATGGTAGATTTTTATTGCATAATTGTTGTACAAGTAGGTCGCAAAATTTGTTGTTTGAAAATAATGGTGTAACATTTTTTTGGTTCCAATTATTTCAATATCAAAGCTTGAAACCTAAAAGGAAGTATTACCTTTAAAACAAGCATAAAACGAAGTAATATAACATTGTAGAAATTATATTTTTAAAAGAAAAGAAGAAGGAAAAAAAAAAAAAACCGACTTTTTCTAATAAATTTGTCTTTAGCTCAATGTAAAAACTTATTAATTTATTGTAGTGATATATTTTACAAAATTAATTAATTAGGAAATAAAGTTGAAGATTAAGATATGTATACGCAATTGTAGGACAAATAAGACTTTTTTTCAAGAACTTTTGGCCGTCGTCCTAATTGTTTGGAGTTTTCCGTGATTTTCTTCGAACTTTGGAAAACCTTGCTTAAATACGGGTTACGTTCCCTTAGAAATACCCCACGAAGGGCACCCCACACACACACCCTTTAGGGTCTATATCCCACGTGTAGATAATTGGCCGACATAAATACAAGACAATTCAAGAACTTTTGACAAAATAAACGGCATTTCAAACTTTTCAGCATAATTTTAAATTAATAAGAAATAACAGGATAGATTTCTCCTTTCCATTAAAATATAAACAGCAGTGAAGATCTTAAATACCTTTTGTGCATATATCAATTAATTTTATAACTTATAGATTGATGATTATATGTCTGGGGCCGTATAGAAAACGTTTCTAGACAGTGGGTTTATTATGGTTAAAAAGTCTTGTGCTGCCATCTATCAATGATCAATGGAAAGATTATGAATAGTCTAAAATTTATTTCTGAAATGATTTAGGGTGAATTTCACATGAACTGCCAGTTTGATGTCCTGATGTTTAAATCTAAATTTCATATTAATAAATTAATTTTTTGATATTCTAAAATCAGGTAGTAGCACATCTTTTTATGCTTAATTCAATGCATTCATTAGATCAATGATGGTAACTTGTGGGAAAATTCCCACATCTGTGGGGAAAACAGAGCTGTGTGGGGAAAAGGGGAAACTTGAGGTTTTGTGGGAAATTTTGAGAATTTCCCATTTCACTCTCATGAATGCGCTTTTTCCCTTTCTTTCTGCAAAACTTTTTAGAAAACCCTTTCGACTTGTTTTTTAAAACTCCTGGCGAATTGTAGCTATTTCGCTATTGTCACTATTTCGCTGAATATTTCTGTTGCGTTCCATTGACTCTCGATCTCGAAGCAGTAATACAACTAAACTTCTCTAAGTTAATGGATTAGATTCGACCACATGCCGCCAATTTTCCACCAACCAATCAAAATTACCAATCCTTTATCTCTCAAAGCTCAAGGAATGAAAGTAGAGAAACCTGGGGGATTTTTGGAAGGGGAAAAAAAGGGTTATGACGTTAGTCGGATCTATTCTATTCGATTTTCGGTCCGGAAAATGTGAAAATCCCTCCGGAAGATGTGAAATTTTGTGTTTTAAATTATCAAAAAGTGCAATTTCCTTCCCAGAATTCTATAATGTTCCTTATCTCCCCCCCCCCTTCCCAGAGCCACCAAAATCCCTCTTAGAGTAAAGTTTATTTTTTATTGATATGATAAAAATAATTTTGGAAATTAATTTTCATAATTTTTTTACTGACATTATCTTTGTAATTTATTGTAAAGAATCTGCTTCTATTTTCATCAGAATAAACTTTTTACGTTTGAAAATAAATATTGTGTGAATAGAAAAATTAACTTTAAACACTAACCAGTTCATTCTAGAGAAATAACAAAAAAAATTTCTGTTTCATAGAGTTTTCATGAATGAATAACAATTTTGAAAAAAAAAATAATCATCATTATTGCCCTAAGAATTTATTTTTATATTATGTTTATATTTATTAAATTACTTCTGTTCTTCGATTGACTGAAAGATTTTTGTTTTGAAGAACGAAAATGAAAAGTAGTATAAAATATATTTTGATCATTTACCGATAGAGGGCAGCACTGTTGAATTTAACAGTGTGGGAAAAATTGAACTCACGAGGGAAATTTTGTGGGGAAAATCGAGCTCATGAGGGAAATTTAGAGGGAAAATTTCAGTGACGAGGTTACCATCGCTGCATTAGATTTTTTCAGAGTTGTGAAATAGTGATCTTTTTTTGTACTTTAGTTAGCAAGTAATGGAAATTTACTTGTCCTGAATAAAAAACTCGCAAAATTTCAATCTTTTTTTATGCTTCCAAACATTTTAAATTTTTTATATATGGATTAAAAGTAAAATATCCTGTGTTAATTAAACAAATAGATAATTTATATATTAAAAATTAGTATCTAAGAGTTAAAAATTTAAATGTATTTTGTGTCCGCATATTCAGAACACGAGTGTTACTTTAAAGAAGTTAATATTTTTTGTTTTCAAAAAATTGGTATATTGCAGTTGGCAACGGTAGTGAAAAGACGATGATGTTTTTTCTTTACAGTGTGCTTATTTAGAATGCGATAATTTTGTTTTATAATTGATATTTATCAGAATGTTCATTTCAACATGGTGAGTATTTTTATTTTCTTACAGGAGTGTTACCCATTTATTTATTATTTTTTTTTAACGTATAAAAATGTTAAGTTAGGGGATGCTGTATTTTTTGTTCAGGAATCAATAGGCCCAACTAAAATTTCAATAAAACAATTAGAATTTATTTTAGTGAAGAATTCCTTAATAAATGTCATGAGTGTTACCGTACATGAGTGTTACCTTACATGAGTGTTACTTAGAAAAAGTAACACTCATGAGAAAAGAAGTTAAGTAATTCTAAAACTATAAATCATGTGTAAGATTTAAGTTATTATTATAATAGATTCATGATTCAGGGATATATTTTGTCATATTATATATATTTATAATTATTTAAAAATTGTGTGCACACGTGTTTTACAAGTGCTACTTAAGATTCAAATTTTTAATCTCTATAAATAAAAGGAATTCCGAGGATAATTAATTAATTAATTAATTGAGGCACAGGGGAAAGCAAATCTTGGCAATGCGCCAACTCGGTCCAGAGGAAGCAAATCTTGGCAATGCGCCAACTCGGTCCAGAGGTATAAAAGCAAGATAGAAAAAAACGCGCAGGTCTGTGCATTCAAGTACAACCACCCATATGTATATGCTGAAAGTTTGTTCTGACGCTCACCCGACGCACGTGGAGTGCCGATGGTCCGGGAAGCGTACCATACACATAAATTATTAAATAAACCTTCAAATTAAGCCCGGCGAAGCGGGCTGGGTATGCTAGTTCTTAATAAATAATTTTCAAAGGACAATCTATTTTACACAAATCATAGTTTAAATTTTCAAAAATCTTTTTTTATATATATTGTTACAAAAAAGCTGTTTGCTGCAAGATGAGTCTTATCGCTTGTCATGAGTGTTACCACTTTTCATGAACGTTACTGTAACTAAGAATCAGAATTTTATTAATGCATTTGTTACTTCACTTAAATTAATTGTTTTGCCTATTAGAACTTTCTAATTCTTTATTATAACTGCAATGAAAATAATTAATTTTTAATTAAATTTGTTTTTAATCAGAAGTTATACCCTTTATTTAAGAAGCAAAGTAACACTCATGGCATAAACAACTGTTAAAATGCTTTAAATTTATGAAATAAATAAATACTAATACATTTTTGATTTATTAATACGTATGTAAGAACCTTAAGCAATTTTTTAATTAATTATTGATACAAAAAAAATCAGAAAGTTTTATAGAGGTCACACTTATGAGAAAAATAGCGACTGGGGAAGACATTTCTTGAAATTCTGAAATATAAATAAAAAAACTCGCAAATAATCTACTGCTTAGAATGTTGTAAACTATAAGCAACTCATACCTGAGTAAATTTTTATATTTAAACAAAATTATTTTTTCAAATTTTGTTTCACCTAATACGGCAATACATTTGAATACATTTAAGATTAACCCAATACTATATTTTATCGATTTTTAAAAGCATTTTCAGTTTTTTTTTTTACTTTTTTAAAAACTATTTTTAACAATACTTTTAGAATTAAAACAGGTTTTAGCATTGTAAGTATCATAAATTCGACTGCTAAGTGTCCAGGCCACACCAGTGGCCGAGAGGTTCTGACCTCTCAACTGGTAGACGGCAGGTGCTGGGTTCGAACCCAATCGCGGCCGTCGGCCTAATCGTTCGGAGTTTTCCGTGGTTTTATTTGAACCTTGCGTAAATACGGGTTAGGTACCCTTAGAAAGACTCCCGTGAAGGGCATTTATCCCTAGTGTAGATAATCCGCCGACATAAATACAAACCTAAGTGTGCAGACATTTTCATTAATAAATATTCACATTTTAAGCCATCCCCCCCCCCCCCCAAAAAAAAAAAATTATCCTCTTCCAAAATTTGAAACTGAACCCAATTCGAAAATTTTCCAGATTCGAAACATAAATAAAATGAAAATATTAGAGTTCTATTGATTATGAAAATTATACATTGTTTTTAGTGTTGTTAAAACTATAATAATGTCGCAAGTAAAAACTTTTTTTTGTCGTTATGTTTTTAATAATAATAAAATTAATGATTAATTATAAAAATTATTAGTTAACTGATATTTTGTCTGCTGAAAAATTATAAGCACTTAAAAAATAGTTCATAAATAAGAAATATAATTTAAAAATACATATTTTTGTCATTTGCTTTTCATTAATACAAAAAACGGGGACTTTAATGAAAATAATTTAATCTCAGTTATATTTTTTTCCTTTACAAGCCATAGTTTATAAATTTAATTTTCCAAAACAATAGGCAAACAAGAGGAATTTTATAAACAAAGTTAAAAGGGGAAATTATCTATACTTGCCTTCGGGCTGCCATCTATCAACGAAAACTTTAAATAATTTAATAATATTGGACTCGTTCTCTTTTGAATTTACATTTTCACTTATGTTCTTTATATTCATTATGTGTAGACGATGGACTATATAAAAATCACCATAAAAAATGAATTCATAAAATGAATTATATCTGTTGAAAGCCAAATCAAATTTGTTGCTATATAAGGCAAATGAAAATTTATTCAAATAGCAAATGTTTGTAGTTTAAAGACCATTTTGGCATAAGTTTTTCATTTTGGAAACTTTTTATAAAATATAAATTGTTATAAATTCCAAACTTATAAAGATTTTACATCCAATTTAAAATAAGTTTAATTTGAAAATGATAGAAAAATAAGTAATTAAAAAAAATAAATAAATAAAATAAAATATCTATACAAGCACATTAGTATAAATTCAATAATGCAACTGAAAACATTTAAATAAGAATCGATCGGATCCGAGACACTGATATTCCGGTTTTGAAAACTGAATAACAGAAAAATAATCATATTCAAAATATTAGAATAAATGAGAAAAAATACCGTAACTTCCTGCGTATAATCCACGGATCAAACAATTCTTTTTCGACCTAGAAATTTTATTTTGTAATCGAAGCCAATTATTTACGGCGATCTAAAAAGTCACATTTAATTTGAAAAAAAAAAAAAAAAATCTGGGTCGAAAAAGAATTGTTTGATCCACAGATTATACTCAGAAAATTACGGTAATAAGAAAAAAAAATTTTTTTTTCATTTATTAAATTTTGATGCTAAGTAATTTAAATTAAATTTCTTATAAATTAAATCTGGAACGTTTAGATAAGATTTTAACATTTACAAAGTATAAAATACATAGAATAAATTAGGTATACAGCTTTTTGAATCACGTCAAAATATTAGAATACAATTTAGATTGGCTCAAAAATTCGAATATTTAATTTTACGCAACCATAAGAATATGAAGTAAATGGTAGTTAATGTTTTTTAGCATCTCCTTTAGCCATAGCCGCCAACATCTTCCGCTTTTTCAGCCCGGAAAAATTTAACAGTAAATTTTACTATTTTAAATTGCCGTAATATGCTGATTAACTATGTCAAAAATTTCTGTTAAATTTTTCCGGGTTGAAAAATCAGAAGAGTTGGCAGCTATGCCTTTAGCTTTCATAACGGCGTGCAATCGATCTTGCATACTATATAAAATTTGTTTCAAAAACATTTCTATCAATATTAGCCCAAATAGAATTTATACGTGCCATTAATTCAGATTTACTTGAAAGAGGATTTCGTAAAAGGCTCTCGTCTCAAAGGGGTTAATGTTGCGTTGGCGGAATCAATTCTAAATTGAATCCGAGATATGCGGTGACGCTAAATCTTAGTCAAAGATGAAATCATCTTCAAATAAATCTTCTGATGATGGAATCATGTAATATTTCATAATTTCTTGATATATCCGAGAGTTAACCTTTTCGTAGAAGATGCATATCTTTCCTTTTGCACTCATGTACCCCAAACTATGACACTAGCAGCAAATTTTACGTAACATTTAAGGCATTCTTTATCAAATGCTTCTTGCTTCATTCTCCAAACTCGAATACGTTGAGTACCATATGAAATAGAAAACATACCTTCATCACATAAACTTTTTAAATCTTCTTCGCTCCGAAACGTCTTCATTTACACCAATTCAATCTCATACGCTTTTGTTTTGCAGTCGTGAGAGGTTTTGTTTTCGGTACACGAGATTCAATCTTAAGGGAGACCCGTAAGAAAAAAACCCAAAATTTTTACTATTGATTTTAAAGTAATGAATTTTGGTATACTATTTAAGAATCGTCTTGTAAGGAATAATTAGCAAAAAAAATCACTTTTTATTAAAAAGTATATTTTTTATGGGGATTTTTATGATTTTTTTTTTTTTTTTTTTTTTTTTTTTTTTTTTTTGTCGAAAAATACACTTTTTAAAATTACTACTCCTCATTTAATTTTCAATATTTTGGTATTACTAAAATTTCTTAAATAGTGTTATAGTATATAGAAAAGAACTAAAGAGAGATATTTTTTATTTTCTATTTTAATCGGCTAAAAATAAATAAATAAAAATACGCATGGTAAATTTCCTTAAATTCGTTTTAATTTTCATGTTTACCAATTTATGTAAAATTTTCAGAAATAGTTAAAAAAAAATCTCTTCTTACCTTTGTTGCAAATTTTTTTAAGATTCTAAAAACATAAACACTTTGTTTCTAAATCATTTTACCACTGAGCCTTAGTACTTTGAACTTAGGCAAAATATGAAAAAAGTCATTCTCAGGAAAACACGTTTTAAATGGCCGCTAGTCCTTTAAACTCTATAGTGAGTACAATTTAAAAAGCTCATTTTCTACCTGTTCCAAGTGTCCCCGAGTTCTGAAATTTTGCATGGATATTCGCAAATATGTACTTTATCGTTTTCTGAGAAAATTTTTGGCCGAAAATGGGGTACGGGTCTCCCTTAAATTTATAGAGACGTTTTAATCAGGACTGCGGAGTAGAAATCGAAGTCATGGAGTCGGCGCCATTTTTGTGCAAAGTGTCGGAATCGGAGTCGCTATAAAACAAGCCGACTCCGACTTCGGCTGTGTTTTTTAGACTGTTTGAAGCGAAATTAAACAAATTACATACAATTTTAAATCTATAAAAGGAATCGTTATTATTAATTTTAGATTATATCAATATAACTAAGTTAAAAATCTCTAATACATTGCCCGGCGTACACAGTAGATGAAAACCGGGTACTTACGTATTAACGCCACCGCAGCAAAAGTTGCGCTAATGCGCTAATAAAGAGCAACCTTTTTGTTCTCACGCGACTGCAGTTATAGTTTAGATTCCTTGTTACTTTGTTGTTTGCTGATTTTTGACATCTTTTTTTTTTTTTTTTTTTTTTTTTTTGTGTGTGTGTGCTACGAAAATGTGTTTTTGGGATTTACCAAAAACAGAACAAGATGTAATTTTATTTTTTCAGGAGTGATGATACAGGAGTTAAATTCTATATAGGCCCATTTCCAACGAAATCCGATTGACTGCTTTGTTTTTAAATAAAGTGTTTTGATTTTAAATAAAAAGTTTTATTTTATAATTTGTCGCAAAAATATTAAGTGTAGATTGGTGGTACTTAAAAACTGCCAAATCTGTAGCTGCGGTGGCGTTAATACGTAAGTACCGAAAACCGTCTTTAATACATGCTGAATTATTTCTGAACTAGTAAAATTTTCATCTTTAGCTCACCCCTTACCATCGAAATTTTTCTGTTTTGGAGAACAGGAATTACATAAAAATTGTTAAGATTTGTAAGAATTGCTTTCCCCTTTCCAAGTCCACAGATCCAAAATAGTAAAATTTCTGTTATGTTGAATACTTTAGATTTCGACAGTGAATTTCTCGGGTTTGTAGGACGCAAAATTAAAAAAAAAAAAAAAAAAATAGTAAAACGGATTTTTTTTTTCACTATCTTTTTTCAAAACTCAAAGAACCAAATTATTACGGAACTAGTGTTCGTCTTATTTTTCTTGCGTTTCCCTATAATTTTAACTAGCAGAAACTGAAACTGCCCGGAGTCGGAGTCAGAGTCGGATCGGAGTCGAAAACGTTAAAATTTCCGGAGTAGGAGCCATTTTTCTTATCGACTCCGCAGCCCTAGTGTTAATGTTGTTGGTGTAGAAACTTCAACTCCTTCTTTCCTTTTTCGGTGCAAGGATCGCACACTTTAAGAACGGTTTTTCTTAACTATACACTCAGAAAAAGGTTTGTTGAATCAACAAAAATTTGTTTGGTCCAACAAATCTTTTCGTTTAAATATGAGTCAAAAGAAATTTTGTTTGAAAAAAAAAAAAAAAAATCGGTTTTAATTCTCATTTGAAATGCATGATAATGAAATAATAACGTCATTAATCCGTCTCAATCCCGGACTAAGGACAGTATTTCTGAAAAGGGTTAACGCTAAGAAAACTGAAAAGATATGTACGATGCCGGTTTCATCGCCTTTACTAATTTATTTTTTGTTAACAAGACACAGTACCTTGAAATTGGTCGATTTTCTTTTTTTAAATATTAACTAAAAGTTTCTTTGATTGTGATCATTTTGAAGCCCCATTTTTATATATACAACACCTGTATTAAGAGATATTGTAAATTTTATTAATAGATCTAGAACAATTACCCATACAAATGAAAACATGAACTTATTTTTCACCTTCTTCATATTTTTACAATTTGCCTGTTCTATAAACACTATGGTTTTTTTTTCTAACTAAATAGAGATTTGAAATTTTTTTTACTTTTTTTCCATGGGGTGTTTAATATTTTTGCGTATGGATTTAAAACTCAAGTTTATAGTTTTTTTTAATATTTAAATTGAGAGTTTAGTGAATTTCCTTTATTTTTTGGTATACACGAGAGAAAAAAAATCTTTATTAAATGTAAAATCCAATGCATCTAAAAATCCGAACAGAGTTTTATATAGTATGCTGTACTTAATGTGTAAAAAAATTCGAAGCCAAAATATTCAAATTCATAAAAGTAGTAGAAATTTTTTAAAAGTTATATTGTATTTTAAATTCAAATTTTTGTAAAGTAGGCTGTTTAAAATTTCTTTCATGTTATTTAATTTTTAGAATTAACTATTGTGTCACCACATATATTACAATATTATCCTACATTGAAGAGATCATTTCAAAGGTACCTAGCCCCTTAATTTAAAATAACTTATGATTCAATATCGCACTAACTTTATTTTCACCTAGCGTCGAACACAAACAAAAACTATTCTTTTAAGTCCCATATGACATTTTTTGTTGCCGATAATATTTTGATTACAATTATTTGATTTTTTTTTCTTTTTTTACATCTACAGATGAAAATTTATAAGAGATAATCCTTTTCAAAATATTTTGGTTTTGTGCAACCAAAAATGCTTTTGGAACGAGATGATGAAACTATAACCCATTCTAAACTATTTTACTATTTACCGATGCATTAAATGAACATTTTAACAAGTTAATTTAATGGTACTTTGAAGCACGTCAGTGCATAAAGAGTGAAGTATATTTGATATTTTTTACAGCGTATAGCTTCTTCAGAATTACACAGAATTCTAAAATGCTTTTGTATTTAAAAACAAAGCGATTTCGGAGGTTTAAAGAACCGTTTCTGAAAAAAAATCTTTTGCTGCTTTATTTTATTTTATTTATATGTTTATTTCACAATTAATTAATCAGACATATCAATCCTATATGTTTACAAAGTATCGATTGTTTTGGAAGCTATAAATTCTCATGTACCCATTATCAGTTGCATAATTTAATTTGTACAGGACATAATTCATTTTACGCTATTAGATTAGCCTATTTGTCTGTTAAACATTTTTGTGGAACTATCTATTGGTTACGTTCAGGGGTGTAAAAATCTAGGCGCCAGAGGGTAGTCTCTCACCACTAAAATTTTAAAAAATTTTTCGCTCATAATTTAATAGCATTCTAGCGGGAATTTTACACGAAATATTAGACGAAGAAAAACGAAATAAATTTTGTGGTGAGAAACTGCCTGCTGGCGACTAGATTTTTGCACCCCTGGTTACATTTTCTTAAGAATTGACACCAAAAAATAATTAATTTTTTTTTAGAATTCAAAAAGAGTTGAGAAAATTATCAATTCAATGTAAAATCTACATTGTATATAAACTTCCCTGTTTACGGTGTAATACATATTGTCTGTGGAGTGTTCCAATTACCGTCTTATAACAAACCGCGATACGACATCACAAACAATGACCTCACTGAGTTCACGGATAAAAATCTAGGCTTACAAGGATGGTCTCCATACTGGGCATACTGAGAATTTTTTGAAAAAAAATCTAATTAAACTACTCACGTATGTAATAAAGGATCTGTCAAAATTAGCGGCGGAATTACAGTAGAAAACCTTTAAAAAATAAAATACTTTCGAATATTTGGCGAGAAAAGACGAAAGTATCACGCGATTTGGCGACCAGCACTTTTCCCCGCCAAATGCAAACGATTTTAATGCAAATGAAAACTTTTGGATTTTTAAAATGCGTGTAAATGCTATTTAACAATGAGAGCGTTTAATATATTATATATTAGGGTGGAGTGAAAAAGACCAAAAAATTTTTTTTCGGAATTTTTTCTTTGGATAGGTCTAAAAAGTTGCCTTTTGGCACACTGAATATATTGTTAAAATTTCATTTCGTTTGGAATTCGTCTTTAGTCCCCTACCAGCTCTTAAAGATTATTCTTTTTATATGTGAAAATCAAGATTTCACTATGTAGTGTAAATGACCGAGAAAACAATTTTTTTGAATTTTTTCTTTGTATAGGTCTAAAATGTTGCTTTTTGGCACACGGATATATTGTTAAAATTTCATTTCATTTGGAATTCATTTTAGTTCCCTACTAGCTCTTAAAGATTATGCCTTTTTTATGTGAAAATCAAGATTTCCAAAATGTAGTGTAAATTAATCAACTTTTTTTTAAAAACTAAATTTCTGATTTCAGTAAAATAACCCACAAAAATGACTTCTTAAAATATTACTTGTGAACGATCTAAGTATAGTTGCGTTTTAACTCTTTGAATCGCGAATAAAACCCTAAAATGTGAATCGTATTGTCGCAGAGAAGAGAAAACACTATAAAAAGACGTGCTTTTGCTTTTATTTTTCGAATGCACATGAAACATAGTTCTCTAAATATAAAGGAAATGCAGTTTTCTGAATATATAGTAATTAAATGAAAAGAATATATACGATGTATTGTAAAACGATCTTTCACTTCATTCTAATTTATATTGGTCTTTGTTATCAAAATTAGGTATTACCTTTCGTGATTTGATTTTGCTCATATATATCCGGTTCTTGCTTCTACTACTACAGCCGCTAACGGCGCTTCAACAACTAAGTTTACGCATCTTTCGAATACTTCAATCTAACAGGGAAATTTTTCAATTGAAAAGATGGGACTTTTGATTTTTTTCTGAGAATTTTTTAGTTGCTCTCTTGGTATTCTTTTAAGAATGTGGGTAATTTCACATTCTTGCCAGTTAATAATGTTTATATAGTTTGTAACACTGAATTTCAATATTGGAATATGAAATTGTGTTATTGTAGAACTTATAATATCCTTCATCTTTAATATTCTTCGGAATCCAAATTCTCCAACATGATTTTTTTTTATCAGTTATCGTTCCTGTAAATTTTCATCTCAATGACAGAAGTATACGTTTTGTTGAATAACGGGATTGAGATTTTTTTAAAATATTCCTTTAAATAACAAAACAACTTAATTGTTTATAAAAAAATAAAAAAAAACATTTTGAGCTCTATTGTTGCAAGAAGAATCTTTCTTGAAGTGAAACAACATAGACAAATGTACTTTCATTACAAATTCAACTATAATCTTCAGATTTTGGGATGAATTCTGACTTCCAATCTGCAAAATAAGTAATCAATTGGCAGTTGTCAATCATTTAGAGTGCGATATTCTTGCTGGATTACGATTTACCAGATTTGAGGAACATTAACTAGATGCAAATGTTTGACACATGTCATAAAGATAATTTTGGTCTACACTTAACTCTCCAGAGTTCATTTCTGTGTGATAGTAGCAGACATTTTTTAATTTCCATAACTGTCTATTGTTCAGATTGATCCAACGACTTTCCAATTAGAACAGGAAAAGCTCGTGAGCCTTTATTTTGTTTATCAAATTCAATGACTTAATAAACAATCGGTAAAGGCAATTCGTTTGCAGAGAGCTGACATATTAACCACTAAAACGGACGACTAAATCTTAGTTTCCAAAATTTATTAGCATGATTTTTTATCTTACTTTTTACAGTTGTTCCGTCACAACCTATTGCCATAAATTTATCGAGGTTTAAATGTTTTTCAGTGCATTATTTTAATACTTCCTGCAATGATCATTCCTGGTCCAAAAGGTGGTGTAATGTGTCCCAAATACAATTCATTTGACTGTTAAAATCAGAGATTATGTTTGTAACTCTTCCATATATCTCCAATTTTCCATAATTTCCTTTGATTTTGGGTAATTGAATAAGCTTCTGATATTGAGAAAAATTGTTGTTTATCATTTGATCAATAAGTCTTTGAGAAACTACAATAATTGATGCCTTCGATGATTTCTCTCAGGATTTTTTTTTACCCCTGGTTTTGACGAAACTTTACAATTACCGATGTGTTTTATTTATTGTTTTGTATAATAATAATATTTTATAGCATTCTGCTATTGTTGGCAAAACAGCTTTATTTAGTATTGAAGAATCACCAACTTCTGGTAATGGTAAACTTCGATTTGATTACACACGTACTCATTTTGACTATAAAAATGACAACTTACAACTTTTAAAACTCAATAAACCGTTTCAAATATTTAAAAATAAAGACTTAAAGTTTGAAAATGATGAAAGGAATTACACTGTATACTTTAAATATAAAAATATCAAACGATATTACCAAAAAATCCTGTTAATGCACAATTTATGGTAAAAATCTATCGTATAAATCAATGAAAATATAAATGGCTGGTAGGGGACTCAAGAAGTTTTTCAAAATTTATGAAATTTTGCACGTGTATTAGAGGTACAAAAAGGCAACTTTTGGCTGCTATCCAAAATCAAAATTCCAACTTTCGATTTTTCACTCCACCCTATTATATACATATATGTATATTGTGTTGCATGTATATATTATTTGTTGCAGTAGTTATTTAATTTACCTCTGGAAAAAATATTTTCATACATAAAAAATTCTTATTTAAAAAAATTATTTTCATACATTTAAGCGTATTCAAAAAAAAAAAAAAAAAAAAAAAAAAAAAAAATGACATTTTTATAGCAACAAAATCGAATTGACAATGCTCAACTGGACTTTGAACTTGAAACAATTTTAAATAATTTAAATTTAAATTTCGTTTTAAATTTCAATATTTGATGGTTAAATTTTAATATAAATACATATAACTATCGATATAACTAAATTATACTTAAATCAAATTAAACTGAAAAAAAAAAAAAAAAAAACCAAAGATATTTAATTTATCTAAAGAAGTTGAACATAAAACTTTTTTCCTATAAAATATATTTGACATAAAAAAAACACTTTTTTTAAATTGCTTTTCATCGCCAACTGATGATAAATCGCCAAATAACGAAATTTTCATTATTTTTTTACGGACAGGGCAATGAGATTCCGACGAAATTTTTTTTATAAACGTATATATCCTAATGAGAAGAATATTGTGTAATTATTTCAGATTTTTCGGAGTATGCCCGTAAGCAGACTTTCCTAGATAGTTAAATTTCGATCCGCATATTAAAACGCAATTGGTCTGCCAAGTCATATCGTAGTGGAAAACACCTATAAACACGATTTTAACGGTTAATTACCATTATGCTTTCCTGCCCTCAAAAGTATGAAAACATGGAGGATTGTGAGTAGGAAAACACAATGGTAAACCTAAGAGTGAACCACTAAAATCGGGTTTTTAAGTGTTTTCACCAAGATATCACTTGACAGACCGACTGCGGTTTAATATGCGAATCGAGATTTAACTAATGCTAGAGATTTTCATCCGTGAACTCGATGGGATGATTGTCTGTGCTACCGCCTCCCGGTCTATATTAAGTGTGTCGAATTCGATTCTTGAGAATGGTTCCATAAACGATATTTCTGAATTAAATAACTTTATACTGATATTAAGAATGAAAAGAAATGTTACCAAAAAAAAATAAATAAATAAAATAAAATAAAATAAATAAATAAATAAATAAAATAAACAAAATTTAGAATTCAGATAATGTAACTGTTTTTTCCCATTATTATCTGAAGAGACATAAAGCAATATTTAAGATTTATTTCCGATAATTGAATACGACTTTTTCTGGATTTTATGTGCACTGTCAAAAATATCCCTGTATATTTAAGTAAAAAAGGCCGGCAGCAGATATTTTAGTCATACTTCATAAAAATAAAAAAAAAACAAGAAAAAAAAGGTACATATCTATTATTTTGTACAGCTCGTAAAACAGGATATAATGTACTTTTAAACACAATAACACTTTACATACTGTTCCATAGCATGTAGCACATTAGATATTCATCACAGAATCGTATGTTTGACGGGTTAAATAATATGTCACGGTCGCAGTTAAATGGCATTATTTTTCGAAGCACGACTAAAACGAAGGGTTACAGCTTAGTGACTGTAAATGCATGGGGTCGTACCGATTTAATGTACTGTGTATATCTGTATCTATCTCTCTATTAATACATCTATATAATATCGATATTAAACTAGTATGTTGTGGCCATCACAAAACTTTTTTCTATTTAAATCACGTCAATTAAACCATACCTGAAGTTTGGTTAAATTCTGTGAATTAGTTCTTGAGATATAGCTATCGTGAAAATCATGAAAAACGTAGCATAGCAGCGCCGCCTGTTGTGAGGTTTATACCAAAATGTAATCAGCGTCTAATTATGTTATATATTCTTGTATAAGAGAATCTGAAATTTGATGAAATTCTCTGCATTAGTTCTTGAGATATACCTATCGCAAAAATCGTGCAAAATGTAGCATAGCAGCGCTACCTATTGGGCAGTTCACACCAAAACCTTATCAGTGGCAATGTATCTCAAGGTATTGCGAAATCTGAAGTTTGGTGAAATTCTGTGAATTTGTTCTTAAGATATAGCTATCATGAAAATCATAAAAGACGTGACATAGCAGCGCCACCTGCAGGCCAATTTACACCAAAACTTAATCAGCGTCTATGTATATCAAGATCCCACAGAATCTGAAGTTTGGTGAAATTCTGCGCATTAGTTCTTGAGATATAGCAATCATTAAAATCATGAAAAACGTAGTATAGCAGCGCCACCTGCTGGCCAATTTTCACGAAAAACACATAGGCACTAATTCATATCAAGGTCTAACTGAATATAAAATTTTATGAAATTTCGAGCATAAGTTCTTGCGATAGAGCGCCCACAAATTTTTTGTCACAGACAGACAGACTGACAGACTCACAGACAGCCATTTTCTAAAAATAATCAAAACGTATTCAGGACCTTCTAAAACATATAAATCCGTTAAAAACCGGATGTCGAAAATTTTCATGAATCCAATACTTTCTTCTTGTAAAGATAGAAGAAAGTAATAACTCATTAGAGTGCGGTCAGCGATACCAGAATAAACGAACTTTTGTCGTGACCTTAACATTTTCAAATTATGAACAGCCAATGGAAAAAAAATCGCAAAAAAAGAAAGAAAAAATGTAAAAATTGATTTAATTAGCTATTTATTTAACAACCATCCCAAGCCTGTACTTTTACAAATTAATTATTAATTAATTACAAAACGAAAGAAATAGATATCGTAATTAAAAATTATTTGCACGAAAAAGAAAACTAGTTGGATGTGTCAATCCCGAAACATTCTTCTATCTAATAAATACATTTTAATATTTAAAAAAAAAAAAAAAAAAAAAAAAAAAAAAACCGTGGTGAACCCAAAGTTACCCACTATCGAATTTCCTCGGACATTTGACCTAGCCTAATGAGATTCTGGTATCCGAAAAGCGTAAAACGCAAAATTTAATTAATTTTCTGAGAAAATGAGCTTAGTAGTGCCTCATGTTGGGTAATTTATACTAAAACCTAATAAGCATCTACTTATGTCAAGACCTAACAGAATCTGAAATTTGATGGAATTTCGTCCATTAGTTCTTGAGATATAGTTATAACAAAAAAATTGCAAAACGTAGCACAGCAACACCATATCTTGGACAATTTATGCCAAAACGTAAAAAAGCGTCCAATTATGTCATGGTGTAAAAGAATCTGAAGTTTGATGAAATTCTGTGCATTAGTTCTTGAGATATTGCTAGTTTAAAAAAAAACGGTGTAAAATATAACACAGCAGCACCATCAGTTGAAGGATTTATAAAAAAACGTAATCATCGTGTCATTATGTTATATGTCATTTTGTAACAAAATCTGAAGTTTGATGAAATTCTGTGCGTTGGTTGTTGAGATATAGCTATCGGAAAAATCGTGCAAAATGCAGCATAGCTGCACCATTTGTTGCAAGGTTAATACCAAAATGTAATCAGCGTCTAATTATGTTATATATTCTAGTGTAACGGAATCTAAAATTTGATGAAGTTTTCTGCATTAGTTCTTGAGATATAGCTATCGAAAAAAATCGTGCAAAATGTAGCATAGCAGCGCCACCTATAGGGCAGTTCACACCAAAACCTTATCAATGGCTATGTATCTCAAGGTATCGCGGAATCTGAAGTTTGTTGAAATTCTGGCATTAGTTCTTGAGATATAGCTATCATGAAAATCATGAAAAACGTGGCATAGCAGCGCCACATGCTGGTCAATTTACACCAAAACTTAATCAGCGTCTATGTACATCAAGGGATCACAGAATCTGAAGTTTGGTGAAATTCTGTGCATTAGTTCTTGAGATATAGCTATCATGAAAATCATGAAAAACGTGGCATAGCAGGCCACCTTCTGGCCAATTTACACCAAAATTTAATCAGCGTCTATGTACATCAAGGGATCACAGAATCTGAAGTTTGGTGAAATTCTGTGCATTAGTTCTTGAGATATAGCAATCATGAAAATCATGAAAAACGTAGTATAGCAGCGCCACCTGCAGGCCAATTTTCACCAAAAACCGATAGGCATTAATTCATGTCAAGGTCTAACAGAATATAAAATTTTATTAAATTTCGAGCATTAGTTCTTGAGATAAAGCGCCCACAATTTTTTGTCACATACAGACGAGACTCACAGACTCACAGACAGACGGACAGACTCACAGACAGATATTTTCTAAAAATAGTCAAAACGTGTTCAGGACCTTCTAAAACGTATAAATCCGTCGAAAATTTTCATGAATCCAATACTTTCTTCTTGTAAAGATAGAAGAAAGTAAAAATTATAATGTGTTTTAATAAAAGTGAAAGCAATTCAAATCCACAAAAACAAAGATGCTCGCATAATAGTGTCTTTAAGTAACAAATTGGGCGATAAATGATAACAAATGATCCCTATTTGTATCCGCTAATTGCAATTATTGATCTACTAGCTTCTTAGTTACATCATTAATCTTAAACAATAGAATGCAGAATGCACTACAGAAAATTCTGTTGTATCTTTTATTACGCATCAGAATAATTTAAAAAGCACTTTAATCTTTTGGTGATATATGAAAGAGTTAATTTTAAAAATCTATTCTTTTAATAGCTATAGTAATGTGAAGCAGAAGAATTCACATTAATTTTCCTTTCATTTAAATTTTACAGTTGTCAATAGTACTGTTTGCTATCCGTGTACCAGAAAAGTGTAGTAATGAAGCATTCAGTATATGCAAGTTTTGTTATATTATTTTATAAATACGGTCATTGTGCCTGAATGAGATAATGTTATTTTGCGTAAAATCTTAATGCAAGAATCAAACGTAAATACTGTATAAAGAGTCATCCGATATAAAAGTGCAAATCCCGAAACATATTTCTGCGTTTAAAAACCTTATCTTTAAAGAAAAATCCTATCAAATACACATCGCCCCGTGTTTTGTAAATGCGACAAAAATTCCCGAAAGTGCTCACGGTTTTTCGTTTTTATCATCAAATAACCTTAACCCCTTGGGGAAGAGCGACACGTATACGTGCCGCAAAAAGGCTTAAGAATCCGTGTTTATCCCTAAGTAAAATTTTGCTGTAAAATTTTCCTTATTGAATCGGAACATTTTCTCGATTTAATTCATCAAAAATTTATGTTTTTAAAAACCGGTGACAAAATATTAAAAATTCGTAAAAGGCACCCGTCGCGTAGGGCTTAACCCTTTAACGATCAAAGCATTTTCATCGCTAAGATGTCTAAATAAATGAATGACACCGGTAATTAAGAACAAATATATTTCTAAATAAGAAAACGTGATTTTTCACATACTTAATAAAAGGGATATTTTTAGATAAAAATACCGGTGTCAGTGTTGCGTATCGGAATTAAAATTTTGTGGTTTCGTGGCGAAACCAATGAACGTTAAAGGGTTAATTCAAGAATCATACATAAATACTGTATAAAGAGGCATCCGATCTTAAAAAACAAAACCCGAAACATATTTCTGCATTTAAAACCTTATATTTAAAAGAAATTTCCAATCAAATACATATTGACCATTTTACATCGCCCCGATGTATTGTAAATGCACTGTAATGAAAAAATTCCCGAAAGTGCTCACTTGTTTTCGTTTCTAATAGTGAAGATGAAATAAACTTATGAACGTTAAAAACTACATTGGTCCTGTTTATTGAAACAACATTGACCATTCAGAAGTCTGCATTTTTCCAAATTATATAGGACGAAATTTCGCAAGTTTGAATTAGAATTAATTTATCTATAAAGTATATTGTTATTTCACACGGGCAATAATGGTACCCGTACGAACCTTGGATTTGCTCTTTATGTAATATAAATACTGTACATACATTTATTTTATTTCATTTTTTGTATTAGAGACTCCATGAAAGCTAAAATCATCGATTTTAACCACACAGTACACAGTGTCGTATAAAGTCGAATAAATTAAAATTAGTTCTACTTGATTAGTATCCTAAAAAAAAAAAAAAAAAAAAAAAAAAAAACTTACAATTTAATTGTTGAGAGATGCAATGACGTCATTTTCTTTTTCTATATTGTGATTCTAATTCGAAAATAATATTTAATGAAAAACTTGCAAAAGGTGATTTAGAAGATTTTTTTTTGTCGGCGAGATTATTCCATTATTGACGTAAGAAGTACATGGCTGCCACCTACTACGCCTATTTACAGTCAAATAAACACTTTAGTAACAGAAAGTTTGGAAAATAATTAAGAATATGTTCTGTAATACATAACATTGAATATATTTGGTATACATTTTACTAAAATATTTTTGTGGTTCGAAACATGTTTATAAGATTTAAATAGGCGTAGAACTTGGCATCTCTGGGAGTATTTTTTGTTCTTAAAATGACAATTGATTTCACATTTCCATAGAATACATTAACATGAATTATTATTTACGAAAATTAACATGAATGAATATTAACATAAGCATAATTTTTTCTTTTAAAATCAAAATTTTAATGTATGGTTTACGAGTTTTTATTTTGTCAGAATTTACATAAAAACGGAATTGTTAGTGTATTACTGTTCTGAAAACAGACAGAGTATTTTAAAATTTATGAAAATTAATGGGAAATAAATGCAGGTTGTCCGGGACACAAAAATCTTCAAAATTTTTTTTTAAATTTCTTACATTAAATCTTTCTTTTTGTTTTTTATGTTTTAAAATGACCTTTAAACCACGTTTTTATCTAAATTCAAACATGAAATATATATATATATTTTCTTTTTTGTTTGTTTTGAAAATCTAGCTTTCAAGCAATGATTGTTAACCCCTGGACGGGCGACACGTATATGTGCCGCAAAAAAGTTTAAGAATCGTTGTTTATCCCCACCAGTAAAATTTTATTGTAAAATTTGCCTTATTTACTCGGAGCATTTTTTTTTTAAATTTAATAATGCATAAGTTTCTGTTTTTAAAAACCGATCACAAAACATTAACAATTTCGTAAAATTCATCCGCCGCGAAGGGTTTAACCGCTTAGCGACACGTATACGTGCCTCAAAAAGGCTTAAGAATCCTTGTTTATCTCCACCAGTAAAATTTTACTGTAAAATTTGCTCTATTTAATGGGAGCATTTTCTCGATTTAATAAAACTCAAATTTCTGTTTTTTTTTTTTTTTTCACAGGGGGCAAAACATTAAAAATTTCGCAAAAGGATCCCGTTTCGAAAGGGCCAAGGAAACGCCTTCTTGCGAAAATGAATTTCTCTTCATGATGGATTTTTTTTCAGTATTTTTCCTATTTAAATTGCTATAAATCAAAAACCATTTAAGATAAATCGTTCAAATTGGAACTTATCTTTTTCAATTATTTTATTTTAATTTTAATTCATAAAATTTGAATAAAATGTTTGCATTAAAAATATGATTTTTTATCCTTATTTTATATTATTTCATGTTTTATGTTGCCTCACCTTTTTTCAATTTTTTATTTAATTATTTTTAATTTTTATTTAAATCAATAATTTTAAAAGTGCTGAAAGTGTTTATATATCTCTGTCAATTAGAATGATAACAAGTTGAAATTTTACAAATAAGATTTCGAGTTATAACAATTTTAAATTACCCCACATTTTTAATAAATTGTAAAATAAACTATAAAAATATATATGAAAATTTTCATCATGTTATTTTCTTTACAAAAATTATGGTTAACCATCACAAAATAATAATAATGATAATGATAATGATGATAATAATAATAATAATAGCTTTAAAATTTAAAAGTTAAAAAAAACTTAAATTTTAAATTAATAGAAATTTTAATTCAAAACTTAATACATATAAATTATTTTGAAATGTTTCCGAAGCCCCCTTAATTGAAAAATGAGGATTTCATCAAATTAGGAACTTTTAATTAGTTATTCGATGTTCGGCAAAGCAAAAATTTTAATTTATTCTGCGCAGTAAAAACTTAAATTATATAATATTTAGAAACAAAAAGGGGGGGGGGGTGCTATAAATGAAAAATATATATGAGGCAAAAATCCAATAAAAAATATCTTAAACTTTAATTAAAAAAAATCCAAATAGAATGTGAAAATTTCCCTTTGATGATTACTCGTCACTTATAATGATGATTACTCGTCGCGTTAACTTGTTGTATCGTATAATAGTTTTCAATGTCTTTGCACTGGCCTTATCAATCATAACATCATAGCATACCCACACAAACAAAACAACCAACACCTTGTTTAATTAATTGAGATAATTTACTAAAATTAGTACTGGAAAAAGTTTAAGGAACAATTTTTTATCATTATAAATACCAATTTTTTTTTTTTTTTTTAGTCGGCAGGTAAGCTTTGCGGAGTGAAAACGTATTTGATTTCGCTCCGTGTTTTTGCGGTTATTCTTACGATGTGTTGCGTTTGGAGAGATCGGTTCGTTACTGAATACATTCTTCTGACGTCTGCGTAGTTTTTCTGCTTTGAGAGAAGTTTTTTCTCATATTTTCTCATAATGGCTTCTGATATGGAACGTTTAATGGCTGATACCGTTCAAGGAATAATTAATGGAACTGTTAAACCGAACTTTTGTGAAGAGTTTGCTAAAGTTAGCTCGTCTTACGAGGATAATGTGAAGCAAGTCATCGGAGAATTTTTTGCTTATCTGGACGATTATATAACATCTACTATAAGCAAGATGGATTATGCCACCTCACCCGCTGACCAGGAGGAGGTAAGAAAAGTTTGTTTTGAGGCTATTTCTTTACTTAGGGAGCCTATTTGTTATAATAGTTTGTTAGATTCTACCTATTTTGGAGATTTTTGCTTTTCTAAATTTAGAGTTGCTTCTAGTAAAGTGTTAAAAGATTTCGGTTTAAGTGACTTTACTCTAGTTCAAAAAGCTACTAAGAGACCACTTGAGGAAAATTCAACTATCCCTCTTAGTAATAAATTTTCTAATTTAGTCAATGAAGCTAATCTTGATAATCAAATGGATCAAAATTCCGGTGTTGCCACCGAGGAGTCTGGTAATCCCAAAACCAGAATTAACCCTTTTTACATTGAATTTAATGAGAAATGGTCTGATCTTGCGAAAAAAATCTCAGAAGTTAACATTACTAAACCTACTATTGTTCTAAAAGGTGAACGCCTTATGGTGTTATGTAAGAGTGATAACGACTTTAGGGCTACTCAAAAATGGTTAGATGAAAATTCCAAAAAATATACAACTCTTCATCCTAAGGACCAGCGTCCAAAAAAAATCTGCATTAGAGGGCTGCCGTGTTTTTCGGAAACTAATATTATTGTTGATAGTCTTAGGTGGTGGTGGTGGTGTATTTTTGTCGGCCGATTATCTACGCTATGGGATATAGGCCCTATGGGGTGGGTTGCCCTCCGTGGGTGTCTTTCTAAGGGAACCTAACCCGTATTTACGCAGGGTTCGAAGAAAACCACGGAAAACTTCGAACGGTTAGGCCGACGGTCGCGATTGGGTTCGAACCCAGCACCTACCGTCTACCAGTTTGAGGTCAGAACCTCTCGGCCACTGGTGGGGCCTTTGATAGTCTTAGAGACCATGGCTTCACCGTAACTAGGGCTGCCATGCTCAAAAATAGAAAAACCGGGCAACCAATGCCCTTGTACATGGTAAATGTCTTACCAACTAAAAACTTCGAAGAAATCTACAAAATTAAAGAAATTTACTACATGTCCGTTACGATTGAAGCTTTTAAAAGCTACCAAAGAGTTGTTATCGGTGCCAGGGGTTTAGGCACGCCTCTGAAATTTGCAATTTCACGCCTAAATGCGCCAAGTGCGGGGCTGATCACCTAACCACTGATTGCGAGCATAAAGGCCGCATAACTCCTAAATGCGCGAATTGTGGGCAAGCTCATCCAGCCACCTGTCGTGGTTGTATCAAAAACCCATATCGCCGTGAAAATAACAATAAACGAAATAATTCTAAGAACAATCCTGCTAAAATTAACGATAAGAGTATATCCAAAGATACCCAAATGTTATCTGAAATTCATAAAGATTTCAACTATACTAAAAAAAAGAGCCCACCTAAAAACAATTCTGAACCCCAAAATGAAAATTCTGAAACCCCAGCAGAGGGCGCCTCCACTTCTCAAAATACTGAAAATACTAATACTACTATCACTGAAAATGTTAATACTACTCCAACCACTCAAGCCACTATTCCACCGGCCTATTCTAATGATATACAGGAAATCTTTAATACTTTCCAAGACATTAAAGAAATTCTCCAAATTACTAAATTTTTAAAATGTATTAAAAATTTTGCTAGTCAAACCAAGAAATTCAAAAATCCTATGGAAAAAATGCTTGTTATAATTAAAGAGTTCGACATTCTTGCTAATGAGATATCTCTCCCTAACCATGTCTAGGTCCCATCTTAACTCCCTTATTGTGCTAACTTGGAATTGTTCTACTATTAATAATAAAATAAACGAATTACGCGACTTTATCAGTAATCGCCCGGACATTGATATTATTCTCTTGCAGGAAGTTCATAAACCTAATATTAGTATCAAAATTTCTGGTTATAAACTTTACCATACCCCCCGCCCTGGCTCCAACCAGGGTGGAACTGCCATTTACATAAAGCATCACATTCCACATTACCCTGTACAATATACAAATTACATAGGTCTTGACTATACGGGAATTGTAGTACAATTACCACAAGTTAATATTAATTTTGTTTCAGTATATGTTAAACACGGACGCTTTTTCCCAGTCAACGACCTCACACAACTTTTCTCACAAAATACGCACTGTTTTATCGCCGGTGATTATAATGCACATAACCGACGATGGAACTGTCATTCAACCACCCGCCGAGGCAGTTCACTACACAACATGATCACACACCTAGATCTTAGTCTACATGCACCTTCTACACCTACACACATGGGGCATGGTAACTCCCGTCCCTCTATTATTGATTTTGGCATTTCCAAAAATATTAATTTCCCTATTACTACTACTGTTATCAACAACTCAGTTCTGACCACCTTCCAGTTAGTTTCAAAATTGACCTTGTTGACCCTCCCTCTCCCCCCCCCTCTGTGGCTGTGGATTGGAGTAAATTTAAAACTATTTTACTTAATTCTGATCTTACATTTCCTAATATTGCTAATAATGATGACATAGATAATGCAGTTACTCACTTCCAAAACTTAATAATTAATGCTCAAAATCTTGCTACTTACCAGTATGTGAATCATAATAAACCTTTTACTCTTCCTAACTACATACATAATATCATCAAGCAGCGTAATGACATCCGACGGCTGTTTCAAAACTCTAGAGATCCTGTTATCAAGCCTATTATTAACCGTCTTAACAATAAAATTAAAAATCTTCTTGCCAAAGAGAAACAAAAAAGTTGGAATAATTTTCTTAACTCCCTTTCACCTGAGGACAATTCCTTATGGAAAATTAAGAAAAAACTTAATAATAACTATACCACTATCCCACCCTTAACTGCTTTTAACTCTACGACGTACACTGACAAAGACAAAGCTGAACTTCTTGCTAAATCGTATGCCGAGCAGTTTTCCCCTAACCCATATTTGGCTAGTCCTAACCACTACTTTGTCGTCCATGACACGGTTCAAAATTTTCTTGCCACTCCTCCCCTGGACCCACTTCCTGATATTCAACCCATTACCATTTTTAATATTATCAAAAATTTAAAAAATAGAAAAGCTCCTGGAATTGACAATATTTCAAACTATGCACTTAAAAATCTTCCTTTTAATTGCATTAACTACCTTACTAACCTTACCAACGTTATTCTTAAATTTCACTATTTTCCTAAACCTTGGAAAACATCGATTATCTCTCCTATACCCAAACCTCAAACTAACTTACAGGACCCTACTAACTATCGTCCCATTTCTCTGCTTCCTGCTATTAGTAAAGTTGTTGAACGCGTCATTAGGTCCCAGCTTAATGACATACTAGATGACAAGAACATACTTATTCCTGAGCAATTTGGCTTCAGAGCAAAACATTCTACAGTTCACCAAATCTTACGTGTTGTGGAGTTCCTCAGTGAAAACCTCAACACTAAAACTCCAGCTGCTGCTGTGTTTCTCGACGTCGCTAAGGCTTTTGACAAAGTCTGGCATGAAGGCCTTATATACAAACTAATTAAGCTTGGAATTAATGCCAGACTAATACACTTACTACACTCGTACCTTAGCGACCGCACTTTTTGTGTCCGCATTAACAAAATTCTCTCCACTCTTTACCGTATACTTTCTGGTATACTTCAAGGCTCGGTACTTGGCCCCACACTTTTTAGCCTCTTCTTTAACGATATCCCCAGAACACTGAGGACTTATCTTGCCCTGTACGTGGACGACACGGCAATGTACGCCTCTGCACATCACCCATACACATTATACAAAATTCTACAAAAGCACATAGATGATTTTCTTAGCTGGTGTAACCTATGGCGTGTTAAACTTAATGAGCAAAAAACTGCTGCTATTTACTTCTCTAGAAAACTTACCTATCCTAACCGCATCACTATCAATAACACCACCATCCCCTGGACTAATGACACCAAATACCTGGGAGTTACTCTGGACCGCAGGCTCACATGGAAAAAACATCTTACTAATATTCGTGGCAAAGCCGCCGGAATCGCCAAATCTCTTTCTCCACTTCTTAAAAGTAATACCCTCTCCATACATAATAAACTAATCCTTTACAATGCATGTATAAGATCTATTCTAACTTACGCCTGTCCTATCTGGGGTTTCGCGTGTAAGACAAGCATGAATACGTTATATGGCACCCACAATAAAAATTTAAGAATTATCCGAAATGGTAACAGATACCTACGTAACTCCACGATACGCAGAGACTTAAATACCGTTTCTCTAAAAAAGCGCATTAATCAGCTCTCCAAAAATTTTTATAAATCTGTTTATAACCTTCCCAGCCAAATTGTTGCGGAAATACCAGACTACGAGGTTTCGGACCCTATTAACAGAAAACGCCCTAAATATACGCTTTTATTAAATGATGAAAGTTGAGTTTTCCTCTCTTCTTAATTAAACTTAAATTCTTTGTCTGTTTTGTCTTGTTTTGTATTATTTAAAATTAAAAAAAAAAAAATTAGTTACTCTGCTATTATTAGCATTACATCTATGATATATTTAAAAAAAAAAATGTATGGTCTCTGAAAAGAGCTTTTGTTTTATGGTAGGGGTTCTCCCTGGTAGTTTTTTCGCCTGGCCATGGCCTTCTGGATCTAATGGAATTTTTCTTTTTTTTTTCTTTTTGTTTTTCTTATTATTTGTTAAACTACATTTATTATACATGTTTTGAATTATTATTACTCTCTTTTATTAAATTTAATTTTTAATAGCTATTTTTAGCTCACAGGCTATCATAGCCTGAGAGCTTATGTGCCCGTCCGTTCTGTATGTATGTGCGTATGTGCGTAACGCGATAACTCATGATAAAAATATCGGATCCACTTGAAATTTTGTATATAGGTATATCCTGATAAGGCGCTTCCCTGATTAGTTTTTGGAGTTCATTCGATATGTATAAGAGGGGGAACGGGGGGCTCATGCCCCCCGTTAGTTGATATAAATGGGATTTTCATGCAGAATTAAGTTTTCGTTCAAAATTTAGATTAGGATCATTCTGATGAGGCGATTCCGTGACTGTTATTAGGTGTTCATTGAATAAGTATAAATAGGGGGAACAGGGGCTCTAATGCCCCCCCCCCCGTTAGTTGATATAAATGGGATTTTCATGCAGAATTAATTTTCGTTCAAAATTTAGATTAGGATCATTCTGATGAGGCGATTCCGTGACTGTTATTAGGTGTTCATTGAATAAGTATAAATAAGGGGAACAGGGGTTCTAATGCCCCCCCCCCCGTTAGTTGATATAAATGGGATTTTCATGCAGAATTAAGTTTTCGTTCAAAATTTAGATTAGGATCATTCTGATGAGGCGATTCCGTGACTGTTATTAGGTGTTCATTGAATAAGTATAAATAGGGGGAACAGGGGCTCTAATGCCCCCCCCCGTTAGTTGATATAAATGGGATTTTCATGCAGAATTAATTTTCGTTCAAAATTTAGATTAGGATCATTCTGATGAGGTGATACCGTGACTGTTATTAGGTGTTCATTGAATAAGTCTAAATAAGGGGAACAGGGGTTCTAATGCCCCCCCCCCCTTAATTTATATAAATGGGTTTTTCAAGCAGAATTGTCAGATTTCGTTCAAATCTCTGAATAGTTTTGGAAGTTTAATGGTTAAGTATAAAAGAGGGGGATAACTCCTTTTAAATTATATAAATGCTAAATGGGTTTTTATTAAGAATTATCTAATTTGCTCTGAATTTTGGATATAGATTTTTTATATGATAAAGCATGTCTTTGATAGTATAGGAGGTTCAATGATTAAGTATAAAAAAAAGAGGAAAGGGGAGAGCTGTTTCCCCTTCTTAATTTTTTTTTCGAACGGAATTAACCCTTGAAAATATAAGGCTTTAATGTGCAATTAGTATTTGTAGCCTGTGAGCTCAATGCCATCAGTTTAACTGGGCAGTATTCTTTTTTAACTCTGTGGCCACCAGCCGCATTTAAACAATTTTTCTTTTAACGGCTCCCTAACGCCTCTGCAACACAACTTACCTTTATACTGGATGTAAAGTTGCCACGCAACTAGGTAGTCCATCAAGCTGATTACATTGTTCCATTGTTTCATTATTTTGTTATATTTTATTGCAATATTTGGGTGGTTTAAATACAATGTATTTAAATGGACAACATTGAAAATATTCGAATGCGTAACCATAAATCATATCGCAACTAGTGAATTGAGATCCGTGCAACAAAAGCAATTTTGCAAAAATATTTAATTCTCAAATTATCTATACGATATATATCACCTTGAAAATTCTCATTATAACCATAGCTGCCAACTTTTACGCATTTTTCCTACCACAAAAATTCTATAGTAAATATTATGGTATTTAATCATCGAAATCCTACGATTAAACAAATAGAAAATCTCTGTACAATTTTAGTGGTAGAAAAAATGCGTTAATGTTGGCAGCTATGTTATAACCCTCTTCAATCGAGTGGTGATTCTCACTGAATAATAGTGTCCCGAGTAAACAAGTGCTTAACCCTTTGAGGGGCAAAACACTTCTATTCATTAAATCCTGAAATGATCGAATGACACAGAAATTTAAAGCAGATTGATTTAAAAATAAATAAATGCTTATCTTCGCGTACTTGATAAAATTAAAATTTTCATTTCAAAATTCTGGTGTCAATGTGGCATTTTTCAATTAAAATTAAGCGATATATATTTTATACCACCGCCCTTCGAGGGGTTAAAATGCTCTGGACACCAGTATTTTAAACTAATTTTCTTCGCCTCATCTAATGGTCGATTAAACTGTGAAAAAAGGCGGCAAAAGGAACTGTAAGATATTAATGGTATCCCTTTTTACGCAAGACATTTGACAATACCTGTGGTGAGTGAGAGTTACCTCTCGAATGAAAGGGTTAATGAAGCTTGATTATATGTATGTATGTTTGAATTATTTTAAGTAACTTGGGTTTTCTAACGATTCAACAAGATTACATGCAATTATGTTTTTCAACTGCTTATTGTTTCAATTTTGCGGAATGAAGATTTGTTCTTGTATCCTGAATCCCCCCCCCCTTCACACACACTTATACCTTTCCACTGTTCGGTTGTGTTCATGTTTTTTCGTGAATACTTGTGCTATTTCAAAATTATTGTATACATAAAAGTTTGTTTTAAACTATATTTTATTACAATTAAGGGATTGTTGCACGCTAGATTTTATCTAATAGTAATAAAAAACTACTAATTAATTACATTTTCCATCATTCGGTTGTGTTCCTGTTTGTTCATGAATACGTGTGCTATTTCTAAATTCTTGTATATCTAACGTAAGTGAGTTTTAAACTACATTAAATTGGGTATTTCCATGAGCACTTGTCGTGTAAGTCACATCTCTAGTAACTGCTAAATTGTTGGCCACCGTTATTTTCGAAAGTTTGCATAGCGTTATTCAATTAAAGAAATAATGATCTCTGATAAAATAAGACACATTTTCCTTTTCTTAAAATACTGGTATCCAAAATCACAGTATGTGACTTACACGACATGTGTTCATGGAATTACCCTTTTACAATTAAGAGATTGTTGTACACTGTTTTATCTCGTCGCATAGCTGCCAACTTTTCCGATTTTGCCCAGAAAAATGTAACAGAAATTTTTGTCTTAAATAACAGGGTTATTACAGCGATTTGGAATGCTAAAATTTCCTATAATTTTTTTTTCGAGCTAGAAATGCGGAAGAAGTTGGCAGGTATGCAGTCGTGATAAAATGCTACTATTTAACCCTTTCCGGCGCAAGCAAATTCTATTAGTAAAATGAGAAACTGTCGATTGACACCGGAATTTAAAAAGGACTTGTCTAGATATTACGAATTCTTTAATTTAAACTTTCATTGTAAAAGCAAAATTATATTAAAATACTACTGGTGCCTTTTGCAAGTTTGGAATTAAAATTAGGTGTTGCCGGCCCGGCAACACTGCGCAAGAAAGAGTTCTATCCATTTTACATTATTCGGTTGTGTTTATGTATGTTTGTAAATACTTGTGCTATTTCTAAATTCTTGTATTTCTAAGTGAGTTTTAAACTACATTTTATTGCAATTAAGAGATTGGTGTACTCTAGATTTTATCTAATAGTAATAAAGTACTACTATTTAAATCCGTTTTCCATAATTCGGTTGTGTTTATGTTTGTGCGTGAATACTTGTGCTATTTCTAAATTTTTGTACAGGGGTGCAAAAATCTAGGCGCCAGCAAGCAGTCTCTCACCACTAAAATGTAAAGGTTTTCTTCACTTAATATTTAATAGCATTTTTACATGAAATAATATACGAAAAATAACGAAACAAATTTAGTGGTGTGAGACTGCCTGCTGGCACCTGGATTTTTGCACCCCTGTTCTTGTATATCTAAGTGAGTTTTAAACTACATTTTATTGCAATTAAGAGATTGTTGTACTCTAGATTTTATCTAATAGTAATAAAGTACTACTATTTAAATCCGTTTTCCATAATTCGGTTGTGTTTATGTTTGTGCGTGAATACTTGTGCTATTTCTAAATTTTTGTACAGGGGTGCAAAAATCTAGGCGCCAGCAAGCAGTCTCTCACCACTAAAATTTAAAGGTTTTCTTCACTTAATATTTAATAGCATTTTTACACGAATTTTACATGAAATAATATACGAAAAATAACGAAATAAATTTAGTAGTGTGAGACTGCCTGCTGGCACCTGGATTTTTGCACCCCTGTTCTTGTATATCTAAGTGAGTTTTAAACTACATTTTATTGCAATTAGGAGATTGTTGTACTCTAGACTTTATCTAATAGTAATAAAGTACTACTATTTAAATCCGTTTTCCATTATTCGGATGTGTTCATATTTGTGCGTGAATACTTGTGCTGTTTCTAAATTCTTGTATATCTAAGTGAGTTTTAAACTACATTTTATTGCAATTAAGAGATTGTTGTACTCTAGATTTTATCTAATAGTAATAAAGTACTACTATTTAAGCCATTAACGTCCAGCGTCCTCTTTTGAGGACGGTTACAAAAACAGCAAGAAAGCGGTTTTCCTACCAGTAAAGAGGAAGATAAATATATAACTTATTTCGCGAGACAAGATCCTCGATAAATTTAGATAAAAGTTAATTTCCTTTTAAAAGTGGTGGGAAATGCAAAATTTAAATTTTAGCGAAGAAAATAATTCGTGCGTTAACCCTTTAACGTTCATTGGTTTCGCCACGAAACCACAAAATTTTAATTCCGATACGCAACACTGACACCGATATTTTTATCTAAAAATATCCCTTTTATTTCGTATGTGGAAAACTACGATTTCTTATTTAGAAATATATTTGTTTTTAATTACCGGTGTCATTCATTTATTTCGACATCTTAGCAATGAAAATGCTATGATCGTTAAAGGGTTAATGGGTTAACCCATTAACGCCCAGCGTCCTCTTTTGAGGACGGTTACAGAAAAAGCAAGAAATCGGTTTTCTCACCAGTAAAGAGGAAGATAAATATATACCTTCTTTTATGAGACAGAATTCTCGATAAATTTAGATAAAAGTTAATTTGATTTTAAAAGTGGTGGGAAATACAAAGTTTAAATTTCAACGAAGAAAATAATTTGGGCGTTAATGGGTTAAATCCATTTTCCATAATTCGGATGTGTTCATGTTTATTTCTGATGCTTTTCGGTTGGATAGTTTTCTGTTAATATATTTTACATGCCTGCAGATTCAAAATTCTACAATGATTATATATCTTAAAATTCAAACTATTCGGTTCGGTTGGATAGTATTTGCGTAGTATTTTAATTGACGGCAGATGGGCAGAGAGACAGACGGAAGGATCAGACGACGAATACAGGTGCTAAGTATATAGGTAATTTTGAAAAAACATTGTAAAATGGATTATTGTTTCAGTTACAATAACAAAATTCATACAAGATTTTTTAAACACATAGCTTAAATTTTAAGAAATTAATGTTATGCAATAACTTAATATTTAAAAAAATATTTTCAAGATATTTTAAATTTGCTGTTACGAAGTCATAAAAGAAGCTTTTCTGTACTATTGCATAGGTTTAGCATATCGGAAAACATAAATTTTTTTTGACATGGGTTCTTTAAAATTTGAAAAAAGCTTTTATGCTTGTGAGATATTTTATATTTTGATGGAAAAGAAATCCATTTAGGAATAATAAATCTGCAGGCTTTTGTCTTGAAATTCCGCTGTGTATTGCTTGTGACTTATGTTTCGAAAGGCATTTTAAATTTTGTTTCTGAATGCATGATACTTATAATGTGAATGTAATATTCGATGCCATGCTATTACAAATGCAGTTTTTTTCTTCCGTTGAAGAACTTTTCTATCATCCAAATTTACTTTTAGCAGGAACGTTTGTAAATTTATATTAGAGAAAGAACATATTTTTATCAATAGTATTGTTGAACTTATATGCACTGAAAAAATAATAAAACAGAAAAAGAATGAAAAAAATATGTTATTGCAATAATGCAATATTTTCAATGATCTAATTATAAAGATAAGATTTTATAGAATTAAGTAAACTTTTTTTTAAGTTTTTTTTTTCAATCGTCTTCGATTTTCGTAATGACTCGACAAAATTTTTTGCTTTATGGTTTATTTATTATTTGGTTATTAAATAAATAAAAGAAAATCATTTCTTTATATTGAAATCGGATTTTAAAAATTAAAATATCACTAATATTATCTAGTTCAGCTGCAGTGAGAGCGTCTCCTTGCTAAAATTATGTGACTACAGAAAAGCAATTGGAGCAGGATTTAGCCAAGTTTTGCTTTTTTTGGCCAAAAAAAAAAAAAAAAAAAAAAAAAAAAAAAAAAAACTGAGTAAGTAAGGTATCTAAAGCAGATTACTAAATTTTTTTTGTATTCGATTTCATAATTCTTTATCTTTAAACTATCTTAAAATTGGCGAAAAATAAAATTAAGTAACGTATTTATATCTTTAGCCATATTACTGAAATTGTAAAGATTGGGTGCTCTTGCTGGGAGTTAAATGCAGACATACTCATGAATTAAGATAAAAAACACAGTTTATTAAAACTATAAGGGCTCAAGGGAAGTGGAGCAAGTCTAAATTTTCACAACTGTGAATACTTCTAAAAGATTGAAATCATACTCACAGCACCGGAAACTAGCTCAATCGGGGCAACTTTGATTACTTCCCAGCTATCTCTAGGCTAAGCTGCTAGATAAAATATAATTAGACAGCCCGTGGCTGTAGATATCCTTTATTCACTTGAGATAATTATAAAACTATAATTATAAACTATAATTATAACTATAATTATAAAACTATAATTATAACTATAATTAAACTATAGTTATAAAAATAATAAAACAGAAAAAGAATGAAAAAAATATGTTATTGCAATAATGCAATATTTTCAATGATCTAATTATAAAGATAAGATTTTATAGAATTAAGTAAACTTTTTTTTAAGTTTTTTTTTTCAATCGTCTTCGATTTTCGTAATGAAATTTACGATTTAATTACGATTAAATTTCGATTAAATTTCTTACCACGGCAAAATTAAATTAAATTTTAAATTCAATTACGATTAAATTTCTTACCACGGCCAACTTCTCAAATTCAATACCGAAACTCCTTCACAACTCACTGGAGGCTCGATGCTACTTTCAATCTGCTAGATACCAGCGGGAAACACACTTTGCTGACTAATATCTCTAGAACACTCTGCTGGCTATCGCCAGAGACACCACTGCTAGCTGACTAATGCTCTGCTGGCTAATGCCAGAGACACTGCCACACACTCAAACTCCAAGCTTTTATATGCTGCAAACTGAGATACTTCAAATTAACATATTACTACTAACTGCGAGCTAACTGCAGAATCCGAAAGAGACACACACACTCTAGAAAGTTAAAGTAAAAGAGAGGATAGATGTCGCTTTTAGGCTTACACATGTTAAATTATTGACGTCACGATCTCAGAAATACTAGAGTGCCTTTATGACAAAGGTCACTCCCTCACAAAATTATTTTGTATTATATTTCATAATTCTTTAAATTTAAACTATCTTAAAATTATTGACATTTCTGCCTCCCCTTCCCCCTCAAAAAGTCGATAAATAAGTAATCGACATTTATTTACGGATTTTCGTATTGTTTTGATTTTATTTTGTAAGCAGATACATCCTAAGTAATAATCATGTTGAAGGTCAGTCATCCCACTCCTTTATGGGAAAAATTCAAAAGAAAAGTAGTCGTTAGGGGCCACCGTAATACTTACCCATCATGGATATGTATATGAAAATAAAACATATGAAAACTATTTATACAATGCATTGCAATTCATAAACAAAATTTAAATATTGTTAATATACATAGTAATGCTATATTAAAGAACTGCTGATGTACCAATTTCGACAAATTATATAAAACGCCAAACTACACAAGTAGTACCGAACTGCGTAAAAGAAACATCCTTATAACTCCAAAAATAATAATTCTATTAACTAACAATTAATTGCGTTGGATTAAGCGTTTCATTTCCAATTAAAATATACCTTTGAATTGAAATTTGAATGAAATACAGGATCATGAAAAATCGAAAAATGCGGAAAACAGGATTACAATATCTCGGCAACTAATAATCCGATTGACTTCGCTCTATATGCGAAATGTGTGTTATTTTATTGCCTTTTACGTCCATTCCTTAGAACAAAAAAATTCGAAAATTTTTATGTACCTTTCATCAGAACGAATTTTTCGAGAGTCCGAAAAAAATAGTTCCGGATAATCGAGGTTGCTGGTATTAAATAGGCTTCGTCCCATTCTTACATACGAACTACATACAAAATTTCAAGTCTCTATCTCAATTTGTTCGGGAGATAGAGCGTTTACAGACAGACAGACAGACAGACAGACGGACGGCAAAATTTTTTTTCTAAAAATATGTTTTTCGGAATCTCCACTATCTAAAACGTGTAAATCCGTCAAAAAAATTTCGATTTTCAAAACGATTGAAAGCCTTACCCTATACTACGTATGATGGGTAAGTAAAAACTAGACTCTCGATCCCCTTCAGCATTTTTCACTTTTTTCTATCATTACAAGAAGCAAGTATTGGATCTTGAAAAAGGCCTTTTGGTTATAAAATTATCCGATATAGCGCAGACTTAATAAAAATATCAAAACGAGGCAAATACGAATCTTACGACATTCATTCTCTTCGTACTGCACGCCGTGATCACACCCTAAATTTCCTCACCTGCTAAAAAAAATGGAATGATCCCGCCTCATAGGAAGGGAGTTTGTTATGAAGGGCTAGTCTAAATTTCGAAATTGTTCAAAGTTTAGATTTTCAGTGTCATTATTCAAAAAAGCAGGAAAAAAATTGTGTAAACAGCAACAACAACAAAAGTTTTAGAGCAAAAAGTAGTGGAATAGAGAATAACGAATAGTGGAGTAGAGAGTAGAATATAATATCGTATGATAAATTTGCCAATCAGTTTGATTGTGTTAAAAATACCGTATTTACTCGTGCATAAGGCGCACTTTTTTTTCCAAAAAATTAAGACAAAACTTCTAGGTGCGCCTTATACACGGAATAATATTTTACTGTTGGATGCAGTCGAACGATATACACGTGAAACACAAAATTATTCAAAGAAGATATGAAAACTCGGAAAATGTTACTTAATTGAAGTATTACTGCACATTTATTTCATTCCTTGCAGTTTTTTATACAATAGAGCTAATGACATTATCTAAACGCTAATTAGCAATTCCAGAGTTCGCACAGTTCCACCGCTAAATTTTCAGAATATTTTCGAAGTGTTTCACAACAGAAAAATATCGTAAAATCAGTGAATGAAGACGGGGATTGCGAATGCTGTGGCTTAAAAATTAAATGTAAATTTTCTTATTTTTTTTTAGTGGTGTCAGAGTCCTTGGAAATTCCAAGGAGTATGCGAACCTTGCAATTCTCTTTACCGTCACTCTTTCCTATTTCCCGTCATTCTCTTACAACCCGTAGTCTAAAAATGCATTTTCGTCTTGTTTTCTGGTCTGGTGTAATGTTAAATTTCGACTTTTTTTACTGAAATTCATTTGGTCATTCTTCATTAGCGTATCAAATTTATGGTGCTCGTTATATACGAGATTTTAAGAAATCGCCATTTTTACTTGTAAAGTAAGGATGCGTCTTATACACGCGTGCGCCCTATACACGAGTAAATACGGTATTAGTATATCTACATATCCATCGTTATATGGAGCTCCATTACCTGCGGTTTATTCTGTCGAGCTGTCTAAATGACAGATAAGATATTATGACCAATAAGGTTATCTGAAGGAGACATCCCCGCCGGCTATCGCCCAGTTAGCTTAACAGGTTCAGCATTGGCCTTATAAGCTAAGTATCTGGGTCTGGGTTCGATTCCCGGCCCGAATATTTAAAAAAAAATTCGCTTTTACAAAGAAAGCGTGGATTTAGGAATTCTTAATTTCTATAAAAGTAGTTTTGAAATTCTGGTGTCAATGAAAAATTCCTTATTTTATGAGTAGAATTTACCTGCAGCGGAAAGGGTTAACCTCTTGGGGACGAGCGACACGTATGCGTGCCGCGAAAAAGGCTTAAGAATCAGTGTTTATCCCCACCGGTAAAATTTTACTGTAAGATTTTTCTTATTTAATCGGAACATTTTGTCTTTCTAATAAACCATAATTTTCTGTTTTTTAAAACCGGTGACAAAACATTAAAGATTTCGTAAAAGGTTCCAGTGTCGAAGGATTTAATCACTAAAACTATAATAATTAGAAAATTTATACAAAACTAATTCCGAATTATCCCTGATTCTTAACATTAAATCGAGAAAATGCGCTGATTAAATAAAGCAAATTTGCAGAAAATTTTTACTGCTGGGAATAAACGAGGATTTTTAAGCCTTTTTTTTGCAGCACATATACAGTGGTGGTCAAAAGTTTCAGGCCATTTAGTTTATTTGATTTATTTACTAGAAAGTTTCAGAAAGGACGAAGCACAATTGCTTCAAAAGTTAAGAATATGTCAATGACCTCTGACCACGTGATCATTTTAATTGGATACTGAAGACGCTTCATGCAAAGGGGTAGAATTCGATGTTTGTGCGTGCAAAAGTTTCCGGCCACTCATCATTCCTTAACTTTTTTCTATCAATAATGTGTTTTTTGGTCGTGTTTGTGAACGAATAAACGTGAATGGCATAGTTTAACCCTTTCCGGCACACTGTGCCCGATCTGAGATACCTAATTTTAATTCCAAACTTGCAACCGGCACCAATAATATATTAGTAAAATTTTGCTTTTACTATAAAAGCTTAAATTCAAAATATCTAAAAAATTCATTTGTGAATTATGGTGTCAATCGATAATTTCTCATTTTACAACAGATTTTGCCCGTGCCGGAAAGAGTTAAATTCAAAATTGAAAAGTTTAACAATTATTGTCCGAAATTGAGTAATTAGTTTACCACTAAAGCACCTGTCTTCTCGAGGTATTGTGGTAAAGTTATCGATCGGAAAAAATGACTGTAAACGATGTTTAAAAATTATATAAAGATGGGCATGGCCTTTAGAACTTTGTGAAGTCCAGAAAACTTCGAAAAATGACTATTCTCGTGGGAAGAATTATCAGGTGAAAAGAAATTGATGACTCGCATAAAAATTCCATTGCAATTTTCAACTATTTACAAAATGAAAATATTGTTGAAATACATTGGTCTACCATGTCAAGATGCTGACGTGATACAGAACCATATGGAAGAGTCGGTGTTCAAAGAGCATTCGTAGGTAAACAAATATCAATGTTTCCGACTGGCGTTTAAAAAAAAAAAAAAACACAAATTCTGATATAGCAAAAACTGGACAAAAATACTATTTTTTTATCAATTGAATTTGAAACTTTTTTGGGAGTGGTGGCAGACACTACGCCCGATGGCATAACAAGAAAAGATGTGATTCGACATATGTTATTCCTACGATGAAGCATGTGGGAGGACACATTACAATGTGGGGAGTATTTTCTTCAAAAATTGTCGGTCCGTTATTTGAAATCCACGGCAAGATGAATGATGCAACGTATAAGGATATCTTGCAAGATTAGTTGCTGCCTTATTAGAGGAAAGATTTTGGTCACAACTATTTTTTTTAACATGATAACGAATAATGAATGTATGCAAGTCTTTACAAGCAATGGTTTCCGCACAAAAAAGTTCCTTTTTGAAATGACCAGCCCAAACGCCCACATGAACCCAATAGAAAACCTTTGGAAAGAAGTTGGCAAATGTCTGCCAAACTATAAATATTCCAACTGAGCTGAAAGTTTCAAAAAATTGCAAGAAATGTGGACAAAACGTACTATAGACGATCTTTAAACGATGAATGCATGAATGTCACGTTACTGCGCCCTAAAACTAATTTCTAAAGGTAATAAAATACTAATACTATAAAATACTAATTGTAAATGTTATCGATCGCTGCAGTTTTCTATTACACATTTTTTTTTTAAACTTGCGAAGGTGGACGTAAACTTTTGAGAGCATGCGTTTTCCTTTATACTTAATTTTGTCAAATAAATTTAATGATATTTGCATGTTATTCCATAAATAAGCTCCTAACTATTATGTCAATAAAATGTATAAGTATCACTTTGAGATTCGTCTTCATACGGGCATAGTTACAAATTAACAGAAAAACTTTTGTTTGGCCGGAAACTTTTGACCGCCACTGTACGTGTCGTTCTTCCCCGAGTGGTTAATACAATAAACATATTTAAAAAAAATTGAACTCGAAAGGATTAAGGAAAATTGCTTTCGCAGCAGAAGGTATTATTTGATCGGTAATCTTCCCTGTATATTCAAAACAAACACAGCACATATAAAAAAGGAATAAAATGTAAGCCTAGATTAACAAAATTCACTTTAACACCACGAAGAAAATTATTATGTAAAAGGATTATTATTCCATAAAAATTTTATTAGATGCAGACGGAGCCTTAACTCCATGCATTTTTAATTAAAATCGTACCTTGTGTATCTATCTTCTCGCATTTTATTTGCTGTTTTACGCTTTGAATTTCCGAAAGAGTTAATCCTATCGTAATAAACATTTCTGACGGAAGTTACTCAGAAGTAAACACTTACTGTAGTTTATTATCCTCAATTTCTTATATTTTAAATAACGTAAGTTTTATTTTTTAGGCAAATTATTTTGTTTTATTTAAATTATAAAATTAGTATATGAATATCTTAAATTCAGAGATATATAATAAAATATAGTTTAAACTATAATTATTTAAAGCCATATTCATCTTGATTACTAAATAAAAATGCACGAGATTAAAATTCTGATATAATTTACTTATAAAGTGCTTAAATATCCATTAAAAAATCTTTATAAGATAAAAATAGTCAATAATTGTTAAAAATTGCAAGTTCTTTCAATTGTAACACAACAGACGTCATCAGGTTGAAGATCAGAGGTGAGAAATTTCGTGAAAGTTCTTTGCTTAAGTAGCTGTAGCGTAGACGAATCCATTTAAAAGCAAGGGAGGACAGAGGTATAAATATGACAATTAAGTTTCAAATACGTTAGAGATATTCAGAATTTCATACCAAATTTTAGATATATATTTGGACAATATAATAATACAAGTATTCTTTCTGTGAATTAAATTTCCAAACAATTTCTAAACATTGATGCGTAGTAATTTCAAGCATGAGCTATGTTTCATTCTTTACTGATGATATCTTCGTCAATGTTTTGTTTTTCAGTTAACCCTTTGCGGCGCGGGGGAAAATTCATTACTTAAGTGATGAAATTAATGACTGACCCCGGAATTTGAAAACAACTTTATTTGTAAATAAGAAAAAGCTATATTTCACGCATTCAATAAGGCTGTAAATATTTCTCCTAAAATTCCGGCATCAATGTGGCGTTTGGGAATTAAAATTATGTGCTTTCATAGATATACCATTGCGCCGCAAAGGGTTAATCTTGATAGCGCTTTGGAAGTTTTATTATACTTTATGTCTGTAGTATGTTCTTTTAGTCTACCTATAAATTTCCTTGTAGTCGTAACTATTAACTTGAAATCTTTCTCATTTCCTTTTTCTATAAAAGGTATCACACATATACTTGTAGTTTCGTCGTTAGGAACTGGGTCTTTTTTTTCTGTGAGCAATCTTTGAATTTAGCGGAAGGTTTTGCGTTTACGTTGACATTATATTTATTTAATGTATAACTTTAAACATAGAAAATCTTTAATGAAAACGATATTCCTCTTCAATGTACCAATAAATTAGTTTTTGATATCCAGCATAAAATGATTAGTAAAATTGGCATTAATCATAATCTCAAATTCTTCAGTTTCAAGTACGTACTCCAGTTATTTGACAGAATTAGTTATGCATGAAAAAACGTAATAACAACGGATTTGTAATACTTTAATTATTACAACTATTTGCTTAACTTATATTTTAATTTGTAGACACAAATTTACCATTCCGAGAAAGGCGTGCCATAACACATTTCTATTAGGAAGATGCTAGATGACTCAAAGAGGACTCTGGAGTACATGTCACTTGAGGGACCGGAAATTTAATTTATTTTTGTATAAGTTTAAAAAATATATAAACTTGAATTTTTGTTTAAAGCTTTTTAACACTAAAATGTATGTGAGGGGCCATTTTGGATAATAATGGATATAGCTTAGATATGGCTTGGATATAGCTTGGTTCATACCAGAAATTTCTTTATAAAATAAATTTAAAATAAGCAAAGGAAAACACAGTTATTTAAATAAGTTAAACAGTTTTAAATAAAAAACTGGTATTTAATATTTTTGTTATAAAACTTGAGTAAAAATCTCCGTCTTTCTAGTGTTAATTTATATCATTAAGTTTTTTTTACAAAGTCTTCTTATTGTAATGCTGTATTTAATCTTCCATTTTAACATTTTTATCTATATGTTTTTCAATTTGTTTTTTTTATCTTTTGAAATGTTGTTGGTTTTTATACGTAATGCCCCCCTTTTCTAGTGCTACTAGCTATGAATTTGCCTTAAAAGTTAGCTCCCAACTTCTTATATGTCGGGGATTCGGGACGGGACATGGGTCCCAATATCTTCGAGTAAAACACTGAACTTTGAGTGATATATATATATATATATATATATATATATATATATATATATATACACACACATACATTTAACTCTTCTTTTAAAAAACTTCACGTTCAAATGGAATACATATTTGATAGCAAGCAAAACTGACTGTCCTCGGCGATTATATTAATCACATTCCTATAATTTTGATGCGAACAGGAATAAAGGGAACTTTCGGTTCCGTAGCTATCTTTAACTTTTTGAGTTTCCTCTCAAAAGACATTCCATAAAAAAAAAATAGATTTTACAAGACAGCCACAGGAAACTAGTTTTATATTCTATTATCACCAGTATGTTTATAACATAAATTTTAAAGTATATTATTCTTGCAAACGTTGTTAAAGAATTTATTATGGATTTCTAGTTAAAGAAAGTGGTGCCAGTTAAAATTTAAAAATTGTCGTTATGGCAGCCCTGATTTTAATAGCCTGCTTATAGTCTCGACACAAATAAATTTTCTTGGTGATATTTTCATATACGGATATCCATAGAAGTAGATGTACTTTAATCCGGCACGTTCGGGATAACGGCTGTGATGTTTAATGAAAAAGATACAGTACAAAATTAAATTCAAATTGTTTAATATGGATTGTAAGTTACATTGCTAACTTACTAATTGCTATAACAACTAACATGAGCCTTACAGTTAAAACATTTCTGATATCACGTTACTTTCATAATTTAGACTTCTTAAAAAAAAAAAAAAAAAAAAAAAAAAAAATTACGAATTATATACAAGTTTATGAATTCTTTAGAGTTGTAACTTTTATTAGCAAACTTTATAATTGTACTTAATTCGTTAGAAGACTGTTTTCGTTGCCAGATTATAGAAAGTGCCGAAACGAAGAATTCCAGATTAAAGAGCTCCTGCTGTGCAAATTTGTATCATTAAATGTGCCACGAAAGATCTCTTCCCAAAATTTATTTTTTATCAAAATGTAGATTTAAACATTTATTTTTATAATTTTTTTATGTTGATTTAACTGGATTTTCTAAATTGCATTTATAAAAGAAATTATAAACAAATTATACCAAAAGAATTTCTTATTATTTTTATATGAACAATTTATGGGGTATACCAACAAATGTTATTATTTACTTAAAGTAACAACTTTTTAAAAGTTTACTTAGATAGAAGAAAAAAGTTTCATCGTTCGGTTCCCTTGTTTTGTTAGTTTTACGTTGTTCATTTTATTGTAGGAGAAACTTGTAGCACTTACTTTTTAAAGAAATTGTTTAAAAATAGTTCATGATTAAAATATAGTTTCATAAAGTAATGTTTAAATTTTTCATTCTAATTTACGTTTTATTTAAATTTTTGATTTTAGATAGGAATATGAAAGAGAAATTTTCCATGAAAAAATATAAATATAAAAATGTTTCAAATTTTAGTCTCATATTTCTTTCAATTTCATTGAAAACAAAATTTATTGAGATTACAGAACTCTAAGAACAGTAGTAGAATTTTTTATTTAACACTTTCCGGCACACTGTGCCCGGTCTGGGATACCTAATTTTAATTCCAATCTTGCAAATGGCACCAGTAATATTTTAGTAAAATTTTGTTTTTACAATAAAGGCTTAAATTAAGGAATACGAAATATCTAAAAAATTCGTTTGTGAATTCTGGTGTCAGTCGATAATTTCTCATTTTACTAACAGATTTTGCCCGTGCCGGAAAGGGTTAAAGGAATCTTTAATACCCTTTTCATATACCTTTAAATTGTTTAACACTTTAACTGATTTGCCCGTACGCCGTTCGGGCAAGACGAATTTGCAAAATTCATCATTTAAAGCTTTTTGACGCCACTTCATTTAAAAAGTAATTTCGTTCTAATTAAAAGCGGAAATGTTTAGACTAAATTTTACAAATATTTTACTTAAATAATAGTGGTGTGAATCCGATATTTTCAACTTATTGAACGGAAAAGAAATAACCAGTTTAGGGGTCAACCACTTAACCCTCTGGATCCCAAACCGCCCGAGATATTTTAATTCGTATATTTCAGTTCCCACCAGAAAATTAAAACAACAATATTCGCTTTAATCAATAACAGAACATTCCGTATTTAAATAAAACGAAATTAGCCATTGAATTTTTCTGGTGTGAAATGAAGTACATAATTTCTGGAACGTGTTCTAGCATGGGAATTAAAGGGTTAATCGTCGCTCCCGAGACATTCACGAGCTGCAAGTTTCACGGCTTTTATTCAGAATTCTTTGATTTCCACCAGTTTTATAAAATACAGTGATGGTAACTTGTGGGAAAATTCCCACATCTGTGGGGAAAATAGATCTGTGTGGGGGAAAGGGGAAACTTGAGGTTTTGTGGGAAATCTTGAGAATTTCCCATTTCACTATCATAAACGCGCTTTTTCACTTTCTTTCTGCAAAACTTTTTAGAAAATCTTTTCTTTCGACTTGTTTTTCAAAACTCCTGGCAAATTGCATCGTAACTATTTCGCTGAAAACTGCTGTTGCGTTCCATTGACTCTCGAAGCAGTAATACAACTAAACTTCTCAAAGTTAATAGATCAGATTCAACCACGTGACCACATGCCGCCAATTTTCCACCAACCAATCAAAATTACCGATCTTTTATTGCTCAAAGCTCAAGCAATGAAAGTAGAGAAACCTGGGGTATTTTTGGAAGGGGGAAAAAAGGTTATGACGTCAGTCGGAACTATTCTATTCTATTTTCGGTTTCGATCGCTCGCTTGCTTGAGAAAAGCGTAAAACGAAAACAGTTTTTTAGTTTTAGATTTTAGTTCCAATTTTTCTAGAATGTGTAAAGTGTAGCATCTCAAAAGTTGCATTTTAGTGTTTTATAGCGATGGATTTGGATAAAGCAGAAGACTCGAATGTTGCGGCAGCCAATGTTAAAAGGAAAAATAGTTTTTCTGATAAAGAGAAATCGAAAGTAAGAAAAAAAGTTTTTCAATACGAATGGCCTCATCTATCAGAATTTAAAGGCTGGTTATCACCAATAGAATCAGACTCAAATCGATGTAAGTGTACAGCATGCGATGCGATATTGTTCTGTGGAAAAAGCGAATTACAAAAACACGCGGATACAGGGAGGCATAAAAAATTAGTCAAGGTGAAACAAAGTCCAGCAATTAATAAATTTATCAATTCAGCTGCATTTTCCGAAGAACAGGTACATGAAAAAAAGGTTAAAGAAGGAGAAATAAAACTTGCAACATTTTTTGCAGAACATAACGTTTCATTCCAGGTGGTGGATCATCTTTTGCCGCTAATGAAATCAATTGCTTCCGATTCAAAAATTTTGAAAGACATGCATATGAAAAGAAGGAAATGCACACTTATTGTAGAAAATGTAATAGCAGAGGCAGAAACAGAAAAAAATTCAAGTGAGATTAAACTACAACCCTTTTCGTTGCTCGCAGATAAGAACACTGATATTTTGTCGACAAAATTCTTGAGTGTACTTGTGCGATATGTTGCTTCTGATACAGCCCTTGTTAAAGCAAACCTTTTAAAATTATTTCCTTTAACTTCGTTAGATTTTTCAGCGGTAGAAATTTATAAGGCTATCAAAGCCTATTTAACAGATAAGAATATCCCGCTAAAAAATATTATCGGTTTGGGATGCGATGGACCAAAAGTCATGATAGGAGAAAAAAATTCTTTTTATAGTAGGTTAAGAGAAGATTCTCCAAAGGTCATTTTATTAAGATGTATTTGCCATTCAGCTGCTCTCATTGCAAGTCGCGCCTGCGAAGCATTGCCTAGATCAGCCGAAAATTTAATTAGGGAAATTTCTACTTATGTATCCGGAAATGCTAAAAGAAATGCTCAATTAACAGAAATCCAGAAGTTTTTAGGTGCTGAGAAAAAGAAAATACTCAAATCTAGTTTAACTAGATGGTTGTCGATGCACCAATGTGTAGATTGTATTGTTGAAAACTGGGCAGTATAAGAAAACTTTTTTCGTGTGGCTGCATTTGAAGATAAATTAAAGAATGCTGAATCTATTGAAAACTGGCTGAATTGAACAACTGGTATACAAAAGCATACATGTTATTTTTGAAGTATGCACTGAATTACTTCAACGAATTCAATGCACTTTTCCAAGCAAAAAATCCATTAATTCATAAATCCAGCTCCTTAAGATTATTAAAGTGTTTTGGACAAAATTTTTTGAACGAAAGGGCATTGCAAGATATAGAGAATATAAATGTCAATTGCCCGAATAATTTCTTGCCTTATGAAATATACGTGGGACCAGAATGCGAATCCTTTCTAAAAAAATGGGAGAGTCAGAAATTTTGAATGTCAAGAAATTTTTTTTGAAGTTTTATATTACTGTTGTGGAAGAAATTCAAAAAAGACTTCCTTTAAATAATCAACTTTTTAAAGATATGAAATTTCTTGCCCCAGAAATTGCTTTCAGCGCATCATCTAGACAAAAAATCAAAAATTTGGAGAATCTGGGAGCATACTTCAAGGAATTTCTGGATGAAAACCAGTTACCTGTAGAATGGCGATCACTTCCACAATTTTTTTTAAGATGGTGAAATAAAACGGTTATCCAGTTTGCCAATTGATGACATGTGGGCAGAAATTCCCAGAACTAAAATTATTTATGATGAATTAAAATTTCCAAACCTTGGAAAACTTTCTAAATTAATTTTATCGCTACCTCATCCAAATGCAGAATCCGAAAGGATATTCAGCATTGTAAATAATGTGAAGACAAAAAAAAAAAAAAAAAAAAAAAAAAAAAAATACCGGCTTGGAAATGAAGCTCTTAATGGTGTTGCTGTAATAAGATCTTCGTTCCAGGATTCATATGTAAATTGCTTCAACTTTAAAGTGACAGAATCTCATTTAAAACTTTTCAAGAAAGAACAAATATACAAATCTCAAATCTGAATAATATTTCTATTTTTATATAGTTTTCATATTTTTACAGACAAGATGGAACCAGAATTAATTAACTTTTATTCAACTTTTGAACTGTGGTTTTTTTTTCTGTTTGTGAAGAAAACTTTGGATATCGCTTTTTACTAGAACTTTAATATTATATTATAAATTAAAGGACTCAGATCATTTTTATTTAATTTTTGAATTTATTAATAAACATGATTAATTTTAAATAGCACCAACCAAAAACTTTCTAAAATAAGAAGCACGAAAGTTTCTTCAACAGTGACTTATGATGAGCAGTTTCTATTACTTCAATAATGTAAGTAAATAATAATAATAGCAATATATTATCTAATTGAAAATTTTTAATAGTCTGATTCAATAATATTATGTTTTAGACAATATGCTCTTTCTCTTTATATATATTATATATGAAAATATATATAAATATGTGTACGCAGTGTTGAATTTAAAGGGTGGCCCGGGGAGGACATCCCCCCCCCCGGAGCAATGATATGTCCCCTCCTGAAGATGTGAGATTTTGTGTTTTCAATGATCAAAAAGTGCAATTTCTTTCCCAGAATTCTATAATATTCCTTATCCCCCCCCCTCCCCCGAGTCACTAAAACTCCTCTTAGAGTAAAGTTTATTTTTTATTGATATGATAAAAATAATTTTGGAAATTAATTTTCACAATTTTCTTTACTGACATTATCTCTTTATATTTTTGTAAGGAATCTGCGTCTATTTTCATCAGAATAAACTTTTTACGTTTGAAAATAAACATTGTGTGAATAGAAAAATTAACTTTAAACACTAACCAGTTCATCCTAGAGAAATAACAAAAATAAACTTCTGTTTCATAGAACTAATAGAAACAATAATCATCATTATTGCTTTAAGAATTTATTTTTATATTATGTTTATGTTTATTAAATCACTTATGTTCTTCGATTGATTAATTAAGATTTTTGTTTTGAAGAATCAAAATGAAAAGTAGTACAAAATAAATTTTGATCATTTGTCGATAGAGGGCAGCACTGTTAAATTTAACAGCGTGGGAAAAACTGAGCTCACGAGGGAAATTTTGAGGGGAAAATTGAGTTCATGAGGGAAATTTCGAGGGAAAATTTCAATGACGAGGTTATCATCACTGTAAAATAGCGTAATTAGTTTTAACCTGGTATCATTTTACTTGTCATTAAATAAGATGAATATTTTTTTTTTTCAAAAAAGTGGTGGGAATGATGAATCTGAATTTTTAAACCGTAATTTAATGCGGCCAATTAAGTAGTTAAAAAATTATTTAATCGAGGTGTAAAAAAGTGTATACAATACAATGTTCTTTTTTCTATTAGCATGTTATTGATTATTTGTAAGTTTCACTGTGTTAAATGAATCCAGCTATCATATTTGTGGACTGAATTTGAGAAGAGCGGTAATATAGTTAAAAATCATGGCGAGTAGTCGTATTAACGTACTAACTGTAGTATGTAGTAAAGCATGCCAATTTTCGTTAATAACCACTTAACGGTTGCATTAATTTACGGTTTAAAAATTCAAATTCAATTTTCGTTATTAACCACTTAACGGTTGCATTAATTTACGGTTTAAAAATTCAAATTCATTATTGCCACAACTTTAAAATATATATATATTCTTCTTATTTAATAAGTAAAATGAAACCAGAATAAAACCATTTACACTATTTTATAAGACTGATGGGAATTAAACAGTTCTGAAATAAAAGCCGTGAATCTTGCAGTCCATGAATGTCTCGTGCGCGTCGAATAAGTGGTTAAAACATATCATACGTAATTAATTTAGTATTACCACATGGTAGGTAATACTGAAGCTGTGTTAACCCTTTAACGATCAAAGCATTTTCATTACTAAGATGTCGAAATAAATGAATGACACCGGCAATTAAGAACAAATATATTTCTAAATAAGAAAACATGATTTTTCACATACATAATAAAAGGGATATTTCTGGATAAAAATACCGGTGTCAGTGTTGCGTATCGGAATTAAAATTTTGTGGTTTCGTGGCGAAACCAATGAAAGTTAAAGGGTTAAATGGCTCAATTAACACTAGATGTGTTAAATGATTTCAGCTAGAATTTTTGAGGACTGAATTTAAAATAAAAAATTACTATTTTTACAGTGTATGTACCGTAATTTCGGGTGTATAAGCCGCGGATCAAACAATTCTTTTTTGACCCAGAAATCTTACTTAGTGATTGAAGACAAATATTTTCGGCGATCTACCTAGTTATATTTGTTTCTTAAAAAATTCTGGGTCGAAAAAGAATTGTTTGATCTGCGGCTTATACACCCGAAATTACGGTAATTACAGTATGCAAAGATGTAGTGATGGAAGCTAAAAGTTCAAATCTCCTGTTTTTAACACAAAACAACAATTCTTCAACTGGAAAATGTTGAAGATTATAATTTTCTACTTTAGGTAGAAAACAATGTTTTTGCCCTTCAGTTTTGTTTTCAGTAACTTTGAGGTTATTATTATTATTAATATTTTAGTTTATTAAAACAGTTGTGACTACTTTTTGTAGGAGATATTACAATATAATTTTTGATTAAGAAGAGTTTTTTTTTAAATTTTCCATTACAAGGCAACAATATTGCTCATTGTTATCTTTTTCTCTTTACATGGAATTAAAAAATAAAACCTGTTTTTTTCTTTCTAAAATATAACAAATTGTAAACAGATACATTCATATTTTCTTCATTAAATACGAAATTTACAAAAATATTAGAACTTTAAAAGAACATTTTTATATATTATTCATGCATAAGATATTTTTTCGAAAGGTTTGATTAAATTTTGAAAGACAAATTAAATAGAATTACTAAAAAGACTTTCTGTTTATTAAAAATATTTTATAAAATGTCGCATAAATTTTAATATTAAAAACCGAATGAAATAAGGATACTTTCACTGTTTTGTTCAGGTAAGTAGCATAAATTATCCATAAATTTCTGCATTATTTTATGCATTAATTTCATTCTTCAGATTCAGTTGGAACAGATGTAATTACTTTTTGAACAGGATATTAAAATGAATTTTATGATTAAAAATTGGTTCGCCGGGGAAGGTTTTGTTTATCGATTTCATTTAAATAATCTGTATGTAAAATAAAAAATTTTCTTTGAAAAAACTACACTTAGAAAACATATAAAAATGTAATTTTAAAATATAAATATCTGCTTTTTTCAACATAATCAGATTTAAGTTTAATCTTTTATTTTTTTATTATAAATAATTAAAATTATTTCTTAATTTAAAAAGAATAAAGACACAGACGCTTCATAGCCATTAATCTCTTGATGTTTTCAATTATAGATATTTGATTAAATATATATTGATATAATTGTCAGATTTTTTTTCTGGGAATTCAGGATTATAAAATATTTGTTTAATTTTATATTTCTCAAAAGTGTTTTGATTAAAAGGAAAATTAGAAGGCCAACAAAAAATATAAAAAAAATATATTATTTTCGAGATCAGCCTGTAAAATACAATGCACGAAATAATCTGTCGCTACATGATACGAATATTTGAATATTATGCAACATATCTATTCATTTGTGAGGGTTGCGAGTGGTCTTGGAAAAACACAGTCACAAAACAGTGTCAAATATTAGTATTTTGTTAAGACCCCACAGTAGTCACTGAGAAAGACCCGGATGATAATGTTAAGTCTATGGGGACGCTCTTTTGAAATACCTCGCTCAAATTTTAATATTTTTACATGATTTCTTTTGCATGGGATAGCTGAGAACGATCTACAACCGGACTAGTTTTTACTTTTTCAATTTTGGTTTCAGATTTTTTTTTATTACTTTAACTTGTGAAACCGTTAAGAACCTGTAATGACACTGCTCATTTCTAGAGAACAGTTTTTAATCCTAGAAGACTCGAGTTATATAAGTTCGTGTTTTCTTTCTTTAAATAATATTCGATCCACTTGACATTTTTTCTTTTATTTCGCACCACACACACATATAGTTGAACAGACACTAACATATACTATTTACATAAAAAAGATACATATTTTTTACGGGGAAGTAAAATATTCTTCCTCGCATCGAGAAATCGTAACATCTTCTACCTTTTAAAACAAAAACATTGCGCCACAGGTGGCTTTCCCTTTGGCGACTGCACGGCGCCTTCGGGTTGCTTCACACGTGATTTGCAACAGCTTGCCCCCCCATGAACCTATGGGGTTCATCATAATACATGTTGAAATACGATACATTAAATCAAATACAAATTTCAAAATATAATAAGAATATACATACTTTAAACACTTTAAGAATTCTGGACATACACTTCAACTAGAATAATAAAAGAAAAGATTACAATGCAAATTTCACTAAAAACAGTCAATTTTCATTGAGTTCCAAATTATAGAGTAATTGCACTGGTCTTCTCAAAACAGATTTTTGAGTTTTTATTTTGCAGGCCCTCACCTTGCCGTCTCTTCCAGAAAAGGTTTCTATAATTTTACCTAAACTCCAGAAATTTCTGGATAAACTATCGTCTTTTATTAAGACAATATCGTTTATTTTAAATTGGGGAATATTAGTTTTGTTTATACTTTGGTGTGCTGATCTCAAATTTAATAAATACTCTCCCTTCCATCGGGACCAAAACAATCTCATCAATTTTTCTCGATAATTATAAGTTTTAAGCAATTCTTTCCTGGAAGAGAGATTCGAGTCAAGGTGCAGGCGTGCTGGAGGGAGAAAAGTTATTCTTCTCCCTATCAAAAAATGTGCTGGGCACAATGGTACGGGGTCCTGGCTTTCATCACTCATGTAAGTGATGGGTCTAGAGTTTATGGTGCCTTCTATTTCAGCTACTATGGTGGACAGTTCGTTGTAAGTTAACGATGTTTTGCCTAGCGTTTTTCGAAGGGCTGTTTTAACACTTCGCACCATTCGTTCATAAACGCCACCCCACCAGGCGGCTTTTTCTACTATATATTTCCATTTTATTTTATGGGAAGCAAAAAATTCTTTCACCTCTGGATGAGCTACTAAGCTCCACAGTTTCTTAAATTCTAGTTCAGCACGTTTAAATGTACGTGCATTGTCGGAATAAATTACGGAGCATAAACCCCGTCTAGCGATGAACCTTCTAAATGCTAGTAAGAAGGCTTGCGTAGATAAACTGTCTACCAGTTCCAAATGAACATTTCTTGTGACAGCACAGGTAAGAAGTGAAATATATTGTTTGTGTGTCTTATCTTTTACGAATAAGGGACCTGCGAAATCGCATCCTAGAATATTAAATGGTGGAGACTGTTCAATACGATCAGGTGGCAACGGAGCTACTGTCTGGTCTCCTGGATTCGCAGAAAATCGTTTGCAGACAACACATTTGTTGAGTAGACCCTTTATCGTTTTTCTGGCTTTTAGAAGCCAGAACCTTTCTCTGATTTCGACAAGCGTATGTGTCACTGAAGAATGATACACTTTCTCGTGTGCATTCCAAATAATTAACTCAGCTAATTTAGTTTTGGGCGGCAGAATAATCGGATATTTTTCATTTTCTAGCAAGATGTTAGATTTTGAAAGTCGCCCTGATACACGTAAGATGCCCTCAGCATCCATAAAAGGATTTAATTTCATTAGATTAGAATCTCTTGGAAGGGGTTTTGCCTTGTCTAAACATTTAATTTCTACAAAGTATTTTTCATTTTGAATTTGTCGTATCCAGTAATTTTCCGCTTCCTGGAGTTCTTCCATTGTTAAAGTGTCTCGATTATCTTGTTTATGCCTAGTCAAATTTATGAAACGCAATACATAGGCTGTTATTCTCAACAATTTATTTAAATTAGAATATCTATTAATGTCGATGATTCTTTCACGAGTTATTACCGAGTTCACGACGATTTTATCTCTGGATTCCATTTCAATGTTAGAAGAAGAATATTTTACGTTATCAAGTTTTGGCCAAAAATTTTCGGATTTACTTAGCCAATCCGGGCCATGCCACCAGTGCTTATTACTGGCTAGTTCTCTGGAGGAGAGTCCTCTAGTGAGCATATCAGCTGGATTACCTTTACTGCTGACATGCCTCCATGCACTGGGATCAGAATTTTCTTGTATTTCTGCCACCCTATTCGCAACAAAGGGCTTCCATTTGGCAGCAGAATTTTTGATCCAGTTCAATGTTATTGAGGAGTCCGTCCAGAATACTACCTTTTGAATATTATTGAAAAAATTTTTTAGATGGCTAGCTATTCTGGAAGCTATTAATGCACCTAGAAGCTCTAATCTCGGCAAAGTGATTCTTTTTAAAGGGGCCACACGAGCTTTAGAAATTACAAAACATGTTTTAGAAAAGCCCTCGGAAGTCTGGTATCTGAAGTAGCCCACTGCCCCGTAAGATTTTAACGAAGCATCAGAAAAAAGATGAAGTTGAACTTTATCATCAAAAATATTATCTGTGTTAAAATAATACCTGGGTATCTGAATCTTTTCTAACAGTTTTATTTCGCTATACCATTTTTCGTATTTTTGTTTAAATTCTTTAGGAAGTGTGTCGTCCCATTCTAAACCGCGTTCCCATAACTCTTGAAGAAGTAATTTAATTCTAATTAAGAATGGCGATATGAATCCGATAGGATCGAATATTTTGGCAGCGCTGTGCAAAACATGTCTTTTGGTGTATTCCAAATTATCACCATCTGACATAAACGCCTTAAAATCTATTGACAGGACGTCCTTTATATTATCCCAATTAAGTCCCAGAATTTTTAATTTTGAATGACTTTCGTCTGTTTCTATAACTGGGTTACCATTCTTCCATAATTCCCTTAGTTCTAAAGAATTTGTATTAAACTTTCTCAAGTTCATATTCGCATCCTTAAGTATTGAGATAGCAGAAGCTGATAAATTGAAAGCTTCTTGGACTGTCGGAGCCCCATATGCCAAATCGTCCACGTATAAAAAATTATCTAACATATTATAAGCAATAGGATTAATTTCTTTGTACTTTCTAATATGCTTCTTAATTGTCGAAGCCAACACGTACGGGGAGCTCGTGACTCCAAAACAATGTCGGTTAAAATGATATAAAGTCACAGGCTTATCTATGTCACAATCATCAAAGTAAAAAAAACACAAATAATTCCTGTCCTCTTTAGACACTTCTATTTGCAAGAATGCTCTAGCAATATCGCCCAAAAAAGCAATTTTATGAGACCTGAAATTTAATATTATGTCAATTAAATTAGGATTTAAATTTTCTCCAGCGAAAAGACTATTACAGTAGACTCCCTCAAATCCGCACTCCTAAAATCCACAACTCTCTAAAATCCGCACATATTTTACGGATGTAAACAATGAAACATTCAGTTCAGATGTAGGTGGAAAAATTGATTTTTTCAGTTTAATATATATTCCATATAGTTCCATACATTTTCTAATTTATAATTTTTGTTAAGGTTATTAAATTCATGTTTTTTCATGAAGAAAGAATAATTTATTTCTGAAAAAAAATAAAGATATTGCTAATATCATTCGTAATCACAATCTTACCAAATATATTTATGTAATAATCAAGCTTTTTTTGTCATTAAGTCTGGCTAAACCTGAAATAAAGTTTCATTATTTCATGATCCTGATACGAATTAGTAATGTACCTTTATGAGGCAAGTTTCATTGAATAAATTTAAAAAAAAATTTCCTCTTTTATAATAAATATTTAATTGTACATTATGGATTATTAACTTTACCTTTCCTTTTAGTATTATAATCATTTAAAAAATATCTAAATTTTTATTATTTTAGTTTATTACTTTTTGTAATATTTTAGTACATTGTATGCATTCATTATACTTTTGATTTCATTATTAATTACATTCAAATTATTTTTTTAATGTAAACAAAGCAATGACCAGAAAACCGCAAAATTCTAAAATCTGCAAAACCTCTGGTCCCAAGCTGTGCGGATTTGAGGGAGTCTACTGTATTTAGACTTTTTTCATTATTTCTTTTACTGCTAGCATCATAAACAATTCTTGATTTCGTACTAGAAGAATCTGGTCTAAAAATGATTTGGTGTGGCATTACGTAACCAATAAAGCAATTAGTATCGCACTTTTGAATAATACCTTCACTTAATTGTTCTTTCATAATTTCGTTATATTTCTGAAATAAAGATTTATTACCCCTTAATCTCTTTTCCAGACCCACAAATCTCTGTTTCGTAACTTCGTAATTATTTGATAAAATTTGTTTGTTTATTTTAGAAGACCATAAAAGTGGCGCGATATACCTTTGATTCTCGAAAATTATTTCCCTCTGAAATTGCGTAACCACCTCATATTTTTAGTCGTTTTGAATATCAGTAGGAAAGGATAAAAAATTATCCACATCCCACAATTTTATTAAATCATTGTCTGTTGATGTACAAATGACCTTAAAACAAGAAGCTCCATTTACATTATTGCTATGCATTCGTCCAATTAAAGTTTTTCCAAATATTGTAGGTTGAATAAATAAATATTTATTGATTTTCTCTACCCCTCCCGTGATTGTCGCAAACATATAATCACATCCCAATAATATTTGTACAGTCTTTTCATTAATAAATCTGTCAGCAAACTCATTTTCATCTAAACGGAATTTATTTATGAGCTGCGAATCAATATGCGATTTTACTTGCGTCGCACTAATTATGTCTGACACGAGCGCCTGAACTGTTATCCTTTTATACGGAGGATGACGACTAATTATAGTAATATCCACTAAATCATACTCTTGTTCTATGGCGTTACGATTCGCGAAAGTATAAACTAGCAATTTTTCTCTTTTTACTGGTTTTAGTTTTAAAGCAGTTGCTAAATTCTTTGCAATAAATGTGCGCGAAGATGCAGAATCATATAATAGCCTTGTACTTAATTTCTTGGAATCTCCCATTACCTGTACGCATGCCGTTTGCAAAATTGTCGAATATTTTTCTGGAAAATTTTGAGTTTTAATAACAGATGATACAACGTCTTGATTTTCTTGATTTTGTACAATTTCTGATTTTTTAGTATTCTCAACGGGACTAATTTCAGAGGATTTCTTAGCGGGGCAAAACAAATAATTATGTTGAAAACTCTTGCATAACTCACACGGTTGTATTTTAGCTTTACATAGAGATAATAGGTGGTTCTTATAAAAACATCGGTAACATCTTCCTTCTTTTTTTAACTTATAACGCTTTTGTTCATCTGTCATTTCCTTACATTTTAAACTATTATGATTCGAATTACAGAATACACAAACATTTTTTACGACCGTGTTCAGCGCAACTGAAGTGGGAAAATTACCCTTTGTTCTGGTAGGAGCATTTTTTTCCCATCGAGATTTTTCTGGACTTTTTAAGGAATTTCCTGATATAACAGTTGCCGCTTCCCTTGAATCAATCTCAAATTTTATAAATTTCATTAATTCATCAACACCCCCCGGCTTTTCGTTATCCTTTTTCCTTTGAAATTCAATTACTAAATTATGAGGTAATTGCCTTAAAATGATAGGGATTAGTAAATACCCAAAATTGTCCGTAGCTACTCCTATCGCCTGCAAATTTCTAATGCTTATTTCGCATTCATCATACAAATCTCTCAACATTTTTGTATTCGAGCATGACCTGATCGGTTCGATTTCTAATAATTTATTTATAAAACCGCTAATTAAAATTTCCGTTTTACCATATCTTTTTTCTAGTAAATCTAGTGAGTGATCATAATTACTTTCTGTTAGGGCTAATCCAGATACCGTTTTATAGGCTTCACCAGACAAAACTGATTTCAAATATATTAATTTTTCAATTTTTGTCAAATTATCATTAACATCAATAGTATTTTTAAAACTATTGATAAATTCAAGAAATGTATTAGGATCGCCTTTAAAATTCGGAATATTTAATTTTGGCAAATTTACAGTAGGCAATCGTGTACTAACATAAGGAACCGTACTAGCGTTTGACAACGAACTAGCGTTTCTCGATTCAACATCATTTTTAAATTTCTTCAAATTTGTTTTTATTTTAAATTTCGTTTCATTAATAGTATCATTGTAATCGATACTATTTTGAACTTCCGTTTCTAAATTTGTATTATCAGTGATCAATTCTTCGATTTTCAAATTAATTTCCTTTAATTCTAATTGTTTTTCATCCAAATTTATCAAAAATTCCGAAAGCTTATCAATATTATCTTTATTTTCAAAATCGATATCTTCAATAAACGACTCGACCTTTGTTATTAGTTTAGTTAATGACGTTTTCATAACTTTACGCTTAGCCTTTAATTTTTCAAGATTCATGCTTAGAAATAAAAATTACAGTACCTTTTATCTGCCGAGATTTCGAGCTTCTTTTCGGTAATCTTGAAATCACAATTCTGGATCGGGAATCTATGTTTAATCCATATTAGCTTTGATATTAATGTTCCATTTGCCGGGTTTCGGCGCCAGTAATGACACTGCTCATTTCTAGAGAACAGTTTTTAATCCTAGAAGACTCGAGTTATATAAGTTCGTGTTTTCTTTCTTTAAATAATATTCGATCCACTTGACATTTTTTCTTTTATTTCACACACCACACACACATATAGTTGAACAGACACTAACATATACTATTTACATAAAAAAAGATACATATTTTTTACGGGGAAGTAAAATATTCTTCCTCGCATCGAGAAATCGTAACAACTTCTACCTTTTAAAACAAAAACATTGCGCCACAGGTGGCTTTCCCTTTGGCGACTGCACGGCGCCTTCGGGTTGCTTCACACGTGATTTGCAACAACCTGTTCTGAAATTGAAACTATCATAAATTAAAAAATATATATAATCAAGATCGGAAAAGTAAAAACTAGCTCTGTTGTAAATCACCCATTCAAACAAAAAATCATGTAAAAATATTAAAATTTGAGTGAGATATTTGAAAAGATTGCTCCCATGGACTTAACACTGACAAAAATAATTGTAAATTTACGTTACTATACCGTGAATTCGCCAATAAATTTACGGAAAATGTCCCTTTTTTTCCCATAAACGGTCAACTTCAGCAAATTTTTGTGTTTTACGGGCAAAGCACGTTAATGCAATGGCAAAGTCCGTTGATATAAGAATAAAGTCCGTTTTTTTACGGATATTGTCTGGAATCTCTTCTGCAGTAAAATTACTCCAGCAATTTTTTTACAGTGAACATTATCATCCGGGTCTGAATAGTGTTGCGTGTTGAGGAGAAATTCACCTTCTTTAATTCCTTTATATTATTCTCAGTATCTTCTGTAAGGAAATACTGGTAGCTAACTCTTTTTTTTTATTGTGTTTTTCCATGGCCGCTCGCCACCCTCTTTGTGTAAGAATAGCAGGAATATTCATGATGACAAAGTGATTTTTTTTTAAATCAGGGAAATTGTGCAAATATTTGTTAAAAACATGCAGAGTTTTCAATCAAATATGACGGTTTTTTTGACAAAATATTGTAAAAATAATTTAAGCACATTAAATATTATTTATAATGTGAACAGTTTTAAGAAATGTACTTTTATCTGTAAACAATAAAAAAAAAATTGTTTTTTTTTCATTCTTCAGTTTAGATCTCTATAGAGCAACTCATATACGAAAAAAATAAATAAAAATCGAAAAATAAAAAATAAAATAAACATATCAGAAAATAGAAATAAATATAGAAAAATAAAAAAATAAAATAAACAGCCAAATATTATGAAAAAATTTGAAAAATAATGGTGATAAAATAAGGTGATTTTTAATTGCTGCCTAAAAGCAACTGAATGATAAGGGATTTTCCCCTAATTGTCATTTTTTATGAACTAACTTTCAGCAAAGAAACGAGAATTGAATTATTATAAATGAGCAGATTTGGAACAAATGCTTCGATTTTGATACTTTAGTTTCTTGGAACAGTATTTCTCTGGTGGTTTAGAACTAAAGCAGCAATAAAAGATAAAATTAAAAAAAAAAAAAATGGCATTTTATAGAAGATCTTTTATAATTTAGCTGTTTTTAAAAAGCTATTAAAAATTAGCTTCCACTATCGCCGATATCATAATGATTTTTTGACTTTTTTTCCTTTTAACATCTAGCGCCATACAGTTGCTCATTAAATCATGAAAGAAATATATCCTTAGCGCAGGCGCAGGTAAAAAGCATTTTATAAAAGTTCTCATATTTAAGGAAATTTATGGAATATTTATATTCCAATTTCAGTTTATTATTTTTACAACATGTATATTTCAATTTCAGCATATTATTTTTGCTATATTTATATTCCAATTTCAATTTATTATTTTTACTGTATTTATATTTCAATTTCAGTTTATTATTTTTGCTATATTTTGTCAAATTTTCTGGAATTTTCTTTAATTTGGTTAAAAACCTTACACTGTATGATAAAAACCTCAAACTTGCAAGAAATTGTTTTAAAATGTATCAGATTACATACTTTATAAGCGTAAATAAAGAAGATTTAAAATTTTAAACAAATTGAATAAAATATTTAAAAAAGAATGGGAATACAAAAATTAACGCAACAATTATAATTAAAATAATGTAAACGTAATTGATATTTGTACATTAAAAAATCAAATAAAAAACTCAAATAAATACTAACTACTGTGTCTTCAACTTGGCCAGCAAGTCTTGTAAAGGAAACGAATTGCATTGGTTTTCCTTAAAATACCATACCCTCTACCCCAGACTACAACAATGAACAATTTTGTTCATTTATTAAAAATAGTTCTGAGCAAATTCTAAGATTAAAAAACTTGAATTGTCTGTTCGTTAATCCATATCCATTCGAATGTTGAAAACGTCTTTGTATATTGTATTTTTAATTTTAATGAAGTTAATTATTTTAATAATATTTTTTGCCATAGCTTCTTTTGGTGATGCTGTTTTCATATAATAATAATAATTATTTTTATTATTATTGCTATTATTATTTTGCTTCTGTTATTGAATCTATTTTTATTACATTTCCACTTTAACTTATAACCTATTTTAGAAAAAAAAATATTTTTAAGTCGCAACTTTGTATCTGCAACGTTTGATATTAAATAAAAATCAAATTGTAAAATAGATTTAACCATTTCCGGCACGGTCAAATTCTGATCGTAAACTGAGAAATGCAGAATTTTCAAACGACTTTTTTAGAAATTAAGAATTATTTAATTTAAGCTTTCAAGCAAAAGTTTGTTATATTGATGCCGTTTGCAGGTTTGGAATTAAACTTAGGGCACAGCGGTGCTGGGAAGGGTTTTAAAGAGTCGTCTTATACACTGTAAAAAAAAAAATTCAAGAGGTTACTAAAAATTTCTTAGTAAATTTGTATTCCACAGAATTTTTTAGTAACCATTACAAACTTTTTTTTTGCAAGTGAAACAAGCATTTCTTTTGTAAACTGAACAAAAGAATTTTTGTATAACTAACTTAAAAATATTTAGTATGAGCCACAAAGCAAATTTTAGTAATAGCTCAAAAATTACTTTTAATAACCATTACGTGCAACCGAAGCGGAGGAGCTTCCTTCGAGCTGCATCCAGACTTCGGAAGCGGAAGATTTTCGGCAAAACCGCAATAGATGGCAGCACTAAACATTCTTAACCGCTCCGACAGGATTTTCATAATCCCTTTATTAACGAGACGTTACAGACATTCCTGGCGTATTTGGCGGTGGCAAGTTTCGAACCCGGGACCTTTTAGCCTGGAGTCCGTTACTATAACCACTATGCTATCAAGGCCACACCAACTGAGTTTTAGTAAGAGCTATTAAAAATATAAAACTATTAACTCTATTCGTTGCTAACTTTTTTCTAGTAATTCTTACAGATTTTCTAGTAACCGACTAAGATTACTAAAAATTTTTTAGTAATTTCAAGGATCACTAAAGTTTTTTTAGTAGATCGAAGTTTTTTTTTTTACAGTGTAGTCACGTCAGAAATAACTTTTTTAGGGGTTATCCGTGTATATGTTGCAGCCAATACCCGAAATTGGTCAATTCTAGAACTGGCCGGCCAATTCCCGAATTGGCCAGCAACGTTAAAACATGACTGGCCAATTCTAGATTTGGCCAGCCAATTCGCGAACTGGCCAGATGCGACTGGCCAATTCGCGAAATAGATATAAGTACTCGGGCTTAATCCTTTCTAACATAGTTGAAAGCGTCTATGAATTCAAATAGTCTAGACGTCAGCCTGTCCGTGATCTAACTCGAGTAAAGTTTCCGGTTAACTTGTCATTGTCATCGTATTTGGTTTATCAATTAATTTCAATATTGAAAGGAAATTGTGTACTATTTTTGGTTAATTTAGTTGGGTACACAAAAATATTTCGTTTCAATATAATCAATGGAAATCTTTTTTACTGTACATTTTAATGTTACATTATCTTAATTACAAAAAAACTGGTACTTATGCATCATAGTTCGGATGTTGGCTAAGGCTTCCCGGCCAGTTCGCGAATTGGCCGGCCAAAACCCGAAATACGCTATTCATTTCATGTATTTCGGGTTTTGGCCAGGAAGCTTGGCCAGTTCGGGTATTGGCTGGCCAGTTCTAGACTTGGCCAGGCTCCGGGTATTGGCCGCAACATATATAAATATCCAGCACAAAATTTTGTCATAAAATGTGCGGTGAAATTATTATTATTATTATTATTTTAATAAAAATGTCGTCTTGAAATATTTCTATTTATAATTTTTTTTTTCAATGCTCATTTAGACGGATTTATTTAAAGTTTGCAAAAGGAATTATAAAGTAATTTATAAAATTTCTTGTTATGTTTCTACAAACGATTTTTGAAATATGACCACAGTTATTATTATGTTTTCCTTTGTAATGACTTTTTCTCAGTTTACTTTAGATAGAAGTAAAATTACTTGTCTTCCGGTGATTTCTTTTTAAAGTTAATTTTTATTTTCATTTTATTTTAAAAAAGGATTGTAACACGAAGTTTTTGAAGATAATATTAAAAAGTAGTTCATGCTTAAAAGATAGTTTCGGAAAGAAATGTTTAAAATGTTCATTATTTTTCACTTGTATGTTTAATTAATACTTTTGTTTCTTTAGAAGGATGTAAAAGAGAAAAAATCAGATGTTGAAAACTTTAATAAAAAATGTAATGATGTTTTGTTATTTCCTTTATTTTCTAATAATACAAAATTATTAAAATAACTGAAGTTTAAGAATATTGCAAATATTTTTTAGATCCTAATATGCTATTCTTTTTTCGCAACAATTTAAGTATCGACTTTAAAAAATAGCGTTCCGTTACAAAATCCAGCGGTAAAATATATCAGATGGATCATTGTTCAGTTAAATAAAGATAATTTCTAATTCAATTTTTTAAACTGCTAAACATCGCACATTTAAAAATTTTATACCTTCAGGTTGGAAAAAAAATTTCTTTTAAATGCAATTGTTTGAAAATTGCATTTTAATTTATACACATATTCAAAAGTTATAATAAACTATACAAAATTGCTAAACTGAACCGAAAAAAATGTATATGTAAACTGAACAAAATAACGTTAACATACCTTATAAACAATCCCGTCACCCCACAAAACCAAACCATTAAGCATTAAACAATACGATATACATAAACAGTAAAAAACTAGAAAAATAAAAACAATGGAGACAAGGTTACACGGTTTGTATTTTATACCTTCGGGTTGGAAAAGAAATTTCTTTTAAATGCAATTGTTTGAAAATTGCATTTTAATTTATACATATATTCAAAAGTTATAATAAACTATACAAAATTGCTAAACTGAACCGAAAAAAATGTATATGTAAACTGAACAAAATAACATTAAAATACCTTATAAATAATCCCGTCACCCCACAAAACCAAACCATTAACCCTTTAACGTTCATTGGTTTCGCCACGAAACCACAAAATTTTAATTCCGATATGCAACACTGACACCGGTATTTTTATCTAAAAATATCCCTTTTATTTTGTATGTGAAAAATCACGTTTTCTTATTTAGAAATATATTTGTTCTTAATTACCGGTGTCAATCATTTATTTCGACATCTTAGCAATGAAAATGCTATGATCGTTAAAGGGTTAAACATTAAACAATACGATATACATAAACAGTAAAAAACTAGAAAAATAAAAACAACGGAGACAAGGTTACACGGTTTGTATTTTATACCTTCGGGTTGGAAAAAAATTTCTTTTAAATGCAATTGTTTGAAAATTGCATTTTAATTTATACATATATTCAAAAGTTATAATAAACTATACAAAATTACTAAACTGAACCGAAAAAAATGTATACGTAAACTGAACAAAATAACATTAACATACCTTATAAACAATCCCGTCACCCCACAAAACCAAACCATTAAACGTTAAATAATACGATATACATAAACAGTAAAAAACTAGAAAAATAAAATCAATGGAGACAAGGTTACACGGTTTGTATGGCGATTTTTAACTGGTACAGTGTACACAACACTGGTCCTTGCCTGTCAAGAACCTAATGGAAAAACAAACAAAATCCATGAAACATAAACCGACGAAAAGAAAAAACTGCAAAAATTTGGAATTCTATCAAACTTTAAATTTTGAACTGACGAGACAGTTAAAAATTCTATATAAAATTTTCAAATAAAAAAACTCATTTTTTTTTTTTTTTTTTTTGGTTTGCCTGAGATTTCATAGATTTTTTTCTGGCATTTTTCTAGAAGTTAAAAAAGTTAAAGCATTTTTTGTCACAAAAGGTTCAAACATGCTGCTGTTCATGCAATCCTATAAACGCATTTTTTTTTTCAAAGAATAAATTTTTACAGAGCTTTTCGCGTAATATTTAAAACAATTTAAGTAAATTGAGTCTCAAATACCTCAGCATCAAATGAGCCCAATTTCTTGCTTTATTTTTTAATTTGAAAACTTGCAAATCTTCCTAATCTATACAGACGGATCGAAACAGCAATAGCTCCCTATGGAGATTTACTGCGCATGGTCATTTAGTGCTAAAATGGTAATTAGGAATGGCAGTACAGCTTTAACCCTCTGGATCCCAAACCGCCCGAGATATTTTAATTCGCATATCTCAGTTCCTACCAGAAAATTAAAACAACAATATTTGCTTTAATCAATAACAGAACATTCCGTATTTAAATAAAACGAAATTAGCCATTGATTTTTTCTGGTGTGAAATGAACTACATAATTTCTAGAACGTGTTCTAGCATGGGACTTAAAGGGTTAAAAAGAATTGCCAAGTACAGAGGCGAATCGAATGTCGATTTATATAACATTTTTTATTTTTAGCTCCGAATTTTTCCATTTATACGACATTTTTAGCTCCGGGTTTTGCGGTGATAGTCTAAGTAGGGAGCTATTACTGTTTGGATCCACTAGTCTAATCTATGACTGATAATTTTTTAAAATTTTTATTCATTCAGTTTTTGTTTAACAAAATAATTTTTTAAATTTTTTAATTATGAGATAGGTTTCATAGTCTGCCCTTTGGTCTACAATAAAAATTAAGCGTAAATTAAAGTAGGTGAATGTTAAACGATTCTAAAATTATAATAAAATGCTTTTTACTATTTTATTTGTTTTAGAAGAAAAAAAAAATGAGTACCGACGAATGCTACAAAAAGTTAACACTAGAACGCCGGGAAATTTTACACAAGTTTTATAAAATATATTTAAAACCAGAAAAATAATTGGAGATTATTTAGTTTATTTGTAGAGCTCATTTTACAGCAACTGACATATAACTTATTTCTTAAAGATTTTTCTGGTTGGAATCGACAATTAGTCCAGTGATCGGTGTCAAATTGACACCTTTCCGGCGTTCTAGTGTTAACCCATTAGTGCCTAGCGTCCCTTTTTAGGGACGCTTCAAAAGGTGCATTCAGCACTGTTTTCGACACCGGTAGAAAAAAAAAAGCAATAATTATTTTATTTAAATGATGCATTTTCGTGATTAATGAATTAAACTTAAATCTTCTAAAAATAGTGGTGCCAACCAAATAAAATTTACGCAAAAGGTGCTGGGCACGAATGGGTTAAACATAAAGGAGAAGCGAATTCATGTTTCAACATAAAACAATACAAATATGCTTGGTGAAAATCCAAAACACAGGTTGTTAATGAAAAGGAGTTCAATTTATTTGTGTTATGGGTTTATAATCTGTGTTAATATGTTTTCAGATCTTAATTTAGTTATAATTTTCAGTCTATATGTTTTTTTAAACGATTTTTAACAAAGTTGAAAAGTGATAACGTATTCTGTTTGTAAAGCCGTCTGCTCATCTGTCCATCTATCCATGCTCTAACTCCCGTAAAAAGACCCGAATTTCATGCAATTGATAAAGTTTATTTCGGATCTCCAAAGCATATTTGGTATTGCAAATGAAGTATGTACGTTTAATGATTCATTTACAGGGACAACTAAAAAAAAATTCGATTACATTAAGGTATATAGTTATTCTTCGGAGAGATTTTTAATGACATACCGCTATTTTAAATGTAATCTGATATAAATCACTGAATTTCATCACGATCCCGTTAAAACAGAGCATTCAAAGCATTTCATATTAATTTACAGGGACACACAAAATAAATCGGTTACTATCTTTGCGTAATAACTGCTGGAGAGTACGTTTTAAAATTCGGTAAGAACGTTTAAATTTAATTAGTTTTTTGCATATTACTCTTTATGTACAAATTCTATACCTCATATACAAGGATGATGCACAAAAATATTCACGTATCATACTCCTTATTAGAGGAAATTGCTGAACGGGAATTTTCGACTGAAATATGTGTATGTCTTAAATGAACTAAATTTTGGAATTCTTGTTGTTAATAGTTACAAATCTCTATATTATATACAGTCGACTCTCGTTAATTCGAACTCGTCGGAACTACAAGAAATGTTCGAATTATCCGAAGTTCGAATTATGGAAAACATGCTTAATATGGTACTATTGCAAAGGAATTAATGTTATAGTGTTTTTTTAAACTCATTTCGTCTATTTTCATTAGAATATGACTCGATATTAAATTAGAATGTATAAATACTTAAACTAATTTAAAGATTAGAAACAAGCACGATGGAAGAAAAATTTAAAGCGTCACTGATGGAGAGACGGGGCTGTAAGAAAGTGGATATCAAATGAACAGGACTATATGTATACTCGTTCGGAACAATTTTCACAAAAATCAAAGAAAGAAAGTTATTAAAAGGATCTGAAATCCGTGAGAAAGAAGAGAAAAATGAAAAATCGGAATTCTCGTTAGTTCGAATTAAACGAAGTCAAGGGAAAATGAGTTCGAATTAATGAAAATTCTTAACGTTATTGTGCCCTTGAAAATTTCGGGACTTCATTTTTAGTTCGAATTAAGCGAAGATTTGAATTATCCGATTTCGAATTAACGAGAGTGGATTGTACATCGCTACAAGCAATTTCAGATAATTTTCTGATTGTAGAAGAGAACAGCTGAAAATCGATTTTTAAATGCGTTATACATTTCTATATGGTGAAATGAGGCGTAATATTTTAATTTCTGATACGGTACAGTTTTGAAACCTTATTCTCTGAATGTGTTGGACAGTGCTTTTGAATCTATACTTGTCGCAAGGTTTTTTTTCTTGTTGTTTTAAATATTAAGGGAGACCCGCAAGAAAAAACCCAAAATTTTTATTATTGATTTTAAAGTAATGAATTTTGGAATTTAAGAATCTTTTTGCATCTTTATTTAAGATTAGCTAAATATATAATTAGATGATTATCTAATCTCTAATGATTATCAAAATATTATCTAAATATCTATAATTATCTTTTATCTTTATTTAAGAATCTTTTTGTAAGAAATAATTAGCAAAAAAATTCACTTTTTATTAAAAAGTATATTTTTTATAGGGATTTTTATGACTTTTTTTTGTCGAAAAATACACTTTTTAAAATTACTACTCCTCATTCAGTTTTCAATATTTTGGTATTACTAAAATTTCTTAAATAGTGTTATAGTATATGGAAAAGACCTAGGGAGAGATATTTTTAATTTTCTTTTTTAATCAGCTAAAAAAAAAAAAAAAAAAAAAAAAAAAAAAAAAAAAAAAAAGAAAGAAATTACGCATGGTAAATTTCCTTAAATTCGTTATAATTTTCGTGTTTATGTAAAAATTTCAGAAATAGTTAAAAAATATCTCTCCTTACTTTTGTTGGAATTTTTTTTAAGATTCTAAAAACATAAACACTTTGTTTCTAAATCATTTTACCGCTGAGCCTTAGTACTTTGAACTTATGCAAAATATGAAAAAAGTCATTTTCAGGAAAACACATTTTAAAATGGCTGCCAGTCCTTTAAACTCTAGTGATTGCAATTAAAAAAGCTCATTTGCTACCTATTCCAAGTGTCCCCGAGTTCTGAAATTTTGCATGGATATTCGCAAATATGTATTTTATCGTTTTCTGAGATAATTTTTTTTTGAACTTTTGATGATTTTTGGTCGAAAATGGGGTTCGGGTCTCCCTTAAAACAGTTTTTTTTAATTTGCTGGCTTTTTATGCCGAAAAACTTTCATAATGTCTCGAAGATATATGATTTATTATGTATGATATATGTACATGTAATTAATGTATATTCTGAAACTATCTGATTTTATGGAACAAATAAAAAACAACTTATTGAATGAAAAAATTAAATATTCGATTGAATAGTGAAACACAATCAAATGAATAATTAATCAAGTAAAGACATTAATCAAATAATGCATTTTATAAGAGATGAAATTTTAAAGCGAAATTAATTAAATTGAAATAAAGAATTCTCTTATTTTTCTTTTTTTTTTCACGTAGGCTGTATTAAAAGTTTAATTATACCAAGAAACTGCTCGTATTAAGAAAAAAAAAGTTTTTTTCGCATCTTACGTCTATAAAGCGAGCAGAAGTCTAATTTAATTTTCGTGGTTAAAATGTAAGGTTTTTTCCTTACTTCTATGAAATACTAGACAAAGTATTTACAAAAAATAGATGAATAAATTATCTATGCCTTAATAAAAGATATTGCAAACTCTACATTTGTGAAATACCAAACATTTCATACTGTGTTTGTCAATTATGTTGTCGTCTTTTCAATTTAGATTTAATCCGAAAGATTTTTTATTTGTTAGTTTACCATCAGCAGACTTGGAAAAAAAATACCAAAGACATTCACAGTTTGTTACTTTTCTTTTTCAAATTTATGTATGTATATCTATATATATATATATTAACCTAATTAAACAAGTGAGCCTTTTTGTTCATTGTTTTAGATTGCGATGTTTTATTTAAAATGTATCATTGAAAAGATTCTTGAATTTTAGCGTTTTCAGGATGTCCTCAAATTTGATCATCAAAAATAGAGGGGTGATAACACTGGTCTAATATTATTATGGTAATTTATTTATATAATATTAATGTAATTTATTTATATACTATTAATATTTATTTATATAATATGATATGTATTTATGGTAATTAGATTACAAAGGGGTAAAATTTATTTGTTTGTTTGTAGTTGCTAATCTCCGGAACTACCGAACTGATTTCAAAAGTAATGCTACCAAAATGATAGTGTTCGCCCAGAATCAAACATAAGCTATATCTTAAGTCGATGTCACTAACGCAGACTGGTTGCATGAGCAAAAAAACGTTTTAAAAATGCGAATTTTATGTTACTGAAAGGCTTAGAAACATGAAATTTGGCATTTTAATTACTTTAGTAATTAACGCAAAAGATGTTCTAATATAGTGCTAAATTATGATTTCTATGCAGTCTTGGGATTCAATTAACCAATTATAAAAGTAATGGTTGCGAATCAATGCTGACAATCTCTGATACTACACAGACTATATTATATGCCGATACCATTATCACATGGGGCTGGCAGTTGCAACAAAAATTTTTAAAAAGCCGTTAATTTTTTTAAAAATTACGTTTCTATGCAATAATGTAAAATACTTAATCGATTTCAAAAATTAATGTTGGCCAATTAATGGTGGCAGTTCCTGATTCAGCAAAGGCACGTTATGGTGGTGTCACTAGCCCTAGAGAGAGATGGTAGACGTTAGAAAAGAAGCTTGCAATTCGTCACGATGGTTAATTTTAAGATGTAAATGCGTACTAAGTAGATGGTTTCTAAGAAATTCCAAATTGATGTTGAAATAAACTTATGAATTCTGCTTAAGGTTTCAAAGTATATTTTAACCCTTTCACGATCAAAGCATTTTCATTGCTAAGATGTCGAAATAAATGAATGACACCGGTAATTAAGAACAAATATATTTCTAAAAAAAAAAAAAAAAAAAACGTGATTTTTCACATACATAATAAAAGGGATATTTTTAGATAAAAATACCGGTGTCAGTGTTGCATATTGGAATTAAAATTTTGTGGTTTCGTGGCGAAACCAATGAACGTTAAAGGGTTAAATTATCATTTTTTTTTTTAGAATTAGCTTTAATTTTATCCCTTTTTTGTCTAATGCAGTGCATTGCTATAGTTCAGTCAAATTGTGGCTTAAATGTTACTTTTTCAATTATTCCTAAAAGAATAATTTATTATAATGAAATTAAGGCACACATGTATCATTTGGCATATTTCAACTATTACGCGATCAAAGCAGCGAGGTTTGTTAGTTAAGAAAAAAAAATGAGAATTTGAGTATCCGCTACATTAAGTACCAAAAATAAATGTATTCTAAATGTCTCCTAAATATGTAAATAGATTAGACATTCTATCAAAATTTGTATTCCATATTCTATTCAACTATCAAAATAAAAATAAAAAACAGCAATTTTTGATTTACAGGGATGAGATTTTCGCTTTTTTGCACTCCAGTAAAATCTTAGAGAAAATGCTGTATTATTGAATCGGAATATTTATGTGATTTAACAGAACGACATTTTCTCTAAGATTATACTGGTGTCCAAAAAAGCGGAAATCTCATCCTTAGATTTACCATTGTAAAAATATACACTAAAAATTGCTATGAGAGTTTGACTCTTATTGATAAAAAAATATCCGGTCAATGATACTTTGCATACATGGTAAATGGCTAATTTCAACAGCGCATTCTTGCAAAACCTTTTTTCTATTTGACGCCTGATGTGAGTAATTTTGTTATGTATTTTTATCGGTACGACACAGGCATATAGATAATTATTAACTGACTACAGATAAATACCTATTGCACAATTCTTTCAGTGTCTTTGGCTATTGCTACACTGAATTTGTATAGAGTATCTCTATAAATACACCAGTGTAAATAAGACGATGCAGTTGAATATGGAATGTAAGATTAATCCTTCACCAACGCTACGAATCTCGACTGCCTGGTACAGCACAACCAAAGAGTAGAAATTGAACACTCGCAATTTGGCTAGTCTAATTCACCATTTACTCGATAAATATGGCATTTTGTCAAGATATGGTAGAATGCGAGTGGAATCGCGAGTGGAAGCGAAATCCCTTGGGTGATAGAAGACGATAAAAAATTAATTTGCGGTCAAATGCTACGTATTTAATCAAAAATACGGATTGTTTCACCGTAATTAAATTTGTGTTGATGGCAATAACTTTCAGAAATCTGAACTAAAAAAACTTTTAATAAACATTTTCACATTTGATACAAATGTGACAATATAGAAAAAAGTGGCAGGAGTTTCATTTTGCACCAGATATATGGATTTGACGCTCCAAATCTTGAAGTGTGATTGTCATTTCTTACGGTACCATTAATTGCCTGAGCATCTTGTTTTTACTTACCCATCATACGTAGTATAGGGTAAGTCTTGCAATCGTTTTGAAAATCGAAATTTTTTTTTGCCGGATTTACACGTTTTCGACACTGGAGATTTCGAAAAACATATTTTTAGAAATTTTTTTTTGCCATCCGTCTGTCTGTCTGTCTGTCAGTCTGTCTGTAAACGCTCTATCTCCCGAACGAATTGAGATAGAGACTTGAAATTTTGTATGTACTTAGTATGTAAGAATGGGACGAAGCATATTTATAATCAGCAACCTCGATTATCCGGAACTATTTTTTTCGGACTGTCGAAAAATTCGTTCTGATGAAAGGTATATAAAAAATTTCGAAATTTTTCATTTTAAGGAGTGATCGTAAAAGGCAATAAAATAACACAAATTTTGCATAAAGAATGAAGTTGATCGAATTATTAGTTGCCGAGATATCTGTAATCCTGTTTTCCACATTCTTCGATTTTTCATGACCCTGTATTTCATTCAAATTTCAATTCAAAGATATATTTTAATTGGAGAGACACTTAATCCGACGCAATAAACTGTTAGTTAATAAGATTATTATTTTTGGAGTTATAAGGATGTTTCTTTTTCGCAATTCAGTACTGCTTGAGTAGTTAGGCGTGTTGTATAATTTATCGAAGGAGATTCATCAGCAACTCATTAATACAGCATTACTATGCACAATAAAAATATAAATACACGTTTAAATTTTGTTTGGAATTGCAATCCATTTTATAAATAGTTATCAAATGTATTATTTTCATATATTATATATGCATATATATGATGGGTAAGTATTACGGTGGCCCCCAACGACTAGTTTAGGGTTTTGTTCATCTGACGAATCCTTATTCTTCTCTGTCCTCTCTATATACCTCCTTCAAAGAGTTCACACACAAAAACAGTATAAGTTAGAGACTTCAAATTCTATAAACTTACAACTGAATTCCTCTTCTCACATGCCAATTGATAAAATTTTGGAAAAGCATATAATTTTAATTAAATTATTTTTTCAGTATCATCCGTTCATTTTTGCGATGTAAATTTCAAAAGAGAACCTTAATTTCAACGTTTTGCGTATAGACCTCATGGCTTGGTGGCAAAGCATCTCGTTAGTAAACAGCTAGTAAAAGGTTCTTATCTAATATGTGACTATCACATTGCTTACAAGTCGTAGAACCAACATAGTAAAAAATGTCCAAGCCGCGGATCGAACCTTGAACCCTTGGAATAGCACTCCAAGTGCTCTGCCATTTAACCCTTTAACGTTCATTGGTTTCGCCACGAAACCACAAAATTTTAATTCCGATATGCTACACTGACGCCGGTATTTTTATCTAAAAATATTCCTTTTATTATGTATGTGAAAAATCACGTTTTCTTTCTTAGAAATATATTTGTTCTTAATTACCGGTGTCATTTATTTATTTCGACATCTTAGCAATGAAAATGCTTTGATCGTTAAAGGGTTAAGTTACGAGGACGATGCACAGCTTGTCATTTTTGACTTACATTTTTGTTGGTAAGACTAGATGCAGCAGTAGATGTTAACGTCTACATAACCACACAAACCTGTTGTGTAACATGAGACACAAATAACCCAGCATCGGTGAGTATATCATTTTAATTATAATTAATTTTCAGCAGTGAAATTCAGCAGTGGTGGTTCTTAGATCAATTACCGATGCCAGAACTTGAAATTTTTATCCCAAATTGAATTTTATAAGAAGACATTTCGTAGTTTTGTCCAATTTAAGGTCTTATATTATAGATTTCGTTCATCTGACATTCACAATGTTTTTTGAAATTCAAATTTCTTTGTATTTTACGACTTTTGCGATTTATTAATGATTCAGAATTTTAAATTTAATTCTAAAGTTTTTTTTTTTTTTTTTTTTTTTTTTTTTTGCTTTTAGAAATTTAAAATTTTATTTATATCGCCGCAATTTTTTTTTTTAATTTCCAAAAAACGTAGAATTTTTTAATAATTTGATCTGAAATTTTTAATTTGATTAAAACCAATAATTTCATTTATATTTATTTTAAAATTAAATTTATTGGAGCTTCACTCTATGTAAGCATTTAATAATTATAAATTAACATTTTGGATTTATTAATTAAAAGATAAGTTGTTTCGAAAGAAATATTAAACGAAACCCTCTGAGCAATCTGCCATCGCACATTTATCCGCTTGATAGAACTTTTCCTTGATATTGTAGCATTTCATACAAAATAGGGTACATATTGTTGCATTTTCATTGCAATGCTTTGATTTTTCTCGAAATTATTTGCAAGTGATAAAAGTAAGAATATACAAGCAGTTAGTATGAAACACTCTGCTTTGTGACTAAATACGTGGTTTGCGAACTCATGTTCTGCGGTTTCTTTCCATTCTCTTTATTCTTTCTATCTACCTCTTAACCCTTTAACGTTCATTGGTTTCGCCACGAAACCACAAAATTTTAATTCCGATACGCAACACTGACACCGGTATTTTTATCTAAAAATATCCCTTTTATTTTGTATGTGAAAAGTCACGTTTTCTTATTTAGAAATATATTTGTTCTTCATTACCGGTGTCATTCATTTATTTCGACATCTTAGCAATGAAAATGCTATGATCGTTAAAGGGTTAACCCTTTAACGGTCATTGGTTTCACCACGAAACCACAAAATTTTAATTCCGATACGCAACACTGACACCGGTATTTTTATCTCAAAATATCCCTTTTATTATGTATGTGAAAAATCACGTTTTTTTTTTCTTATTTAGAAATATATTTGTTCTTCATTACCGGTGTCATTCATTTATTTCGACATCTTAGCAATGAAAATGCTATGATCGTTAAAGGGTTAAATCGTCAATCTTGTATTTATATTTGTTTTCAAAAGGAGAATATTTTGACAATAGTCCTCCACACCTTACATAATTTTACAAAAATGGCAAATCTCGTCGTCTATTTTCATCTGATCGAGACTTTTATCCCCTTCGCGACGGGACCCTTTTGCAAAAATTTAATGTCTGCCACAGGTTTTTGAAAACAGAAATTTGTATTTTTTTAAATCGAGAAAATGCTTAGATTAAATAAACCAAGTTTTACAGTATAATTTTACCGGGTTGAATTAAGAAGGATTCTTAAGCTTTTCGCGGCAAGTATACGTGTCGCGCGTCCCCAAGGGGTTAAGTAAAATTTGATAATATATGACTAATCATCAGGAAGTTTGAATATGTTATTAACTATTAGACCTTTCTATAAGTAGAAAAGGGAAAATATGTTCCTTGAGCACTATTGTATAAGCAATCAATGTTTAATTTTAGCAATTAACGAAACAACGCTAAACCTGTTCATAACTAAATTTCATGTTGTTCCAAAAACTTCATTTAGAATAGGTTACCGTAATTACTCGTGTATAATGCGCACTTAAAAAAAAATAGGACAAAACTTCTAGGTGCGCGTAATATACGGATTAATTTTTTACTGTTGGATGTAACTCCACGATATTCATAGCAAAAACAGAAATTATTCAAAAAGGACATTGAAACTCGGAAAATGTTACTTAATTGAAGTATTGCTGCATCTTTATTTTACTCCTTGCAGTTTTTTATACAACAGAGCTGTTAATATTATTTAAACGCTAATTAGCAATTCTCATTACACACACTCACTCCTTCTTCCCATTATTCACTCCTTACATGAAGTCTAACCCGAGAGCAATTTCAGAAAGAATCACGTTTTGAGCACCTTATCGCCAGAACAATGATTAGCGCGGAGATTAAGTCAATGATACGCACCTTTTCTTGTTTGTGACGTCAAACGCCTATCGAATAGCAACCCTTCCTTCTGCAAAGAGATCGCGCTTATTGTTCATTTGTTTTTTCCGTAAATGTTATCAAGCAAACACTATAATATGAGGAAATATTATTCACCGTTGTTTACGATTAAAACATAGCTTAAAACAAAGAGCTTTTTCAGATTAAAATGCTTTAAATTTCCCAGAACATCTAAACATAGTTTTTTTTTTTCAATTCAAAAATATTATTTCCTTAACTCGCTATGTTCGAAGGAATTGAGAAGTTAATTAAAAACAGTAGTAATGATTCTCTTGTAATAAATATAATTCTATAAATCACATGTTTTATAACACATTTGAACTTAGTTTATTTTGTGTTTGGCGATGCAGCTAACTGAACGTTCTCGCTTTCGCCAACTCGCCAAGGCTGGTGCTCAAAACGTGATTCTTTTTAAAAATGCAACCCGGGAGAACACGCACTTACCCATGGTCAGGGCCTGATTACTAACGGGGCACTCTCCCACCAGGAAAAAGAAATAAAGAATTTTTCCTTATTCATGACAGTAATCTTGTATGAAAAGGGCGTTTAAAGAAGACGAAAATTTCTATAAATTTTTTCTGGTGAGAGAGTGCCCCGTTAGTAATCAGGCTCTGCCCATGGTAGAAATGGTTTTAACTTTGTCACCAATAAAATCAAATTATAACCGTCATTTTATTTAGGCGGAGACAATCCTTATAAATTTTGCGATAAAATAAGTTGAAGGTTACTTTTAAAAGATAAATGGTTGCAATTGCAAAAATCATAAGTACTCCGGGTCAAAAAGACCCGGTGCGTGGGCTCCCGGGCTAAAAATGCATTTTCGTCTTGTTTTCTGGTTTGATGTAATGTTTGTTTTGACTTTCTTTACTGAAGTTCATTTGGTCATTCTTTATTAGAATATCAAATGTATGGTGCGCTTTATACACGCGTGCCTGGTATACACGGGTAAATACGGTAATTTGTTGTTATGCTGTTCTGAAAAACTCACAGCGTTTACAAATGATTAGAAGGAAGGGCGAAATAGTAAATTAGAATTATATATACGTAATTTTTGACTTGTTTATTATTTCAAATGATCGCATAAAGAGCATGCACTGAAAAAAAAAAAATTCCGTTAAATAACGGAAATAGTACTGGTAATCTAGACGCCAGTACTATTTCCGTATTTTTTTAACGGAAAAGAAATTCCGTTTTTTTCCAAAATATTTCCCTTTTTCCACAAAATATTTCCATTTTTTTCCATATTTTTTTATATAAAAATTTTTGCTTGAAAGCCAAAAAAGAATTTTCAAGGACAAACTGTTATCTTTATGATTTTTATTCTTTAGACAAATCAGATTAGGGCACATACTTTTAATTTAAACAACTGTGAAGAAATGTCACTTATCCTTGATGGGAATCGAGGCAGGGACCTTTACTATGGCAGCTTGCAGTAGTGTAATACCATTACGCCATAGTTACACATGCAGAGCTTGCAAATATCTTTACATATTTCGAATGATTTTATAAAGCAAAAACCTTATGTTGAACGCGGCATTAATTTTTGTAGAGAATTATTTTCTGTTCAGTGTACTGTTCTAAATGTTTAACAGATTTTATTTCCATAATTTCGAATATTTAGTTTTTAATTTCAGTTCTATAAAAAATAAATTTTAGACTTTAAAATATTACATGCATTAAGAGTTGAATGCATTAAAAAGTTTTGTTTCCTTCATTTTAAGGAGATTTTTAAAAGTTTACTGCAATAATATTCTTATTTATTTACTTATTTATTTTTGAAAGGTTATTAACATACTTAAAAAAACATCTATTTTAACAAAGTATTTGTATGACGATCGAGTTTAATCTCAATAAAGATAGTTATTACTGGTTATTAAAATAAATTTCCTTTATTGGTTATTATAACTTAGATAATCGTCAACATTATAATAATTTCTTTAATATAATTCAGATGTTTTAAATTTTATGTGTGAATTTCTTAAAATAAAGAGATTAAAAAAATATTAAAATTAAAAGTAGAAATTTTTTCCATTTTAAAATATCCTACGCACAATTTTTAAAAATATGCTATAAATGAGTTAAACATTATTTAAAAATCATAATGGAAACAAACTAATCTCAAACTTAAAAAGGATTGATAAAATTTTATAATTTTTATTATTTTTTTAATATTGTAAAAATATGTTAGCTTTATCTTATTAAAACAGAAAGAAAAAAAGAAAAATATTATAGAAAGTTGTTCCTAAAACAACTCTTTAATGTTTTTCTATCCCAGACATAGATGGCTCCACTAGAGTTATTTATGGAATTTATGTTGTTTTAATACGGAACTTCTCTGTTTCCAAAAAATTTAGGGAAAACTTATTGTATTTATAATCTCAAAATGTCAATAACGGAAGTTCTATTGTTTTTTCCGAAAAATGAATCTATTCCGTAGAATTTTACGGAAATATTGGTGTATATTAACGGACACTTTTTGCAGTGTGTGAAATCCATAATTTCAACTATCTGTGCAAGATCTATAGATTATTTCTCCATTTTTAAGATACACAAACCACTCTTTATTTTATTTATTAAACATTTTCGAAATTTAATTTTTAAATTATTTCATTTCGTAATTTATTAGCTTTTAATTTTTAAATTATTGCATGCATTTTACAGCTGATTGGCACATTTTGAAAAACTTGGTTTAACGCATATTTATCTCCATTATTGCTATAATTGATATACAGTTTAAATCATAAACAACATCCTTCGATTACATTAAAAAAATTTTGAAAATAATTCACTTTATTATAATAATATAAAAATATTAAAATAGATTTTTGTTACAATGGAAACACACGAATATTTATCATAGAAAATACAGATGTGTACATAACTGTTATAATTCCAAATTATCACAAAGCGAAATAAAAAGAAAATTATAAAATTATTTCTTCACTTACAAAATCTAAGTTAAGTTAAAATTAGTCGGATATGTCGAACCCAAAACTTTCTTGTATCTCATACACGTTTATATTTTAAAATTCGTTATTACAAAAAGTAAATGGCAATCTATGCTTAGCACAAGGATTCTAAAGCTATCAAATTCCGTTCATTTGTTCTTGAAATATGCCTATTGCTGAAATTGTGTAAATGTTACAAAATGCAGTTGAAAAGTGTCCCCTATTGGGCGATTAACACCAAAACTCAGTCAGCCTAAACCTGCATCAAAGTCTAACTGGAGCAGGCAACACCAATTTATATAATGGAATAACTGAATATATTTTTTTACAAAATTCCGTGCATTATTTCTTGAGATAGAGCCCCCTGCAAAATTTATGTCACATACAGAAACACAGACACGCAGTCAGACTCACAGACACACTCGCAAGCAGACATTTTTTTAAAAACATGTTTACAGTGATTTCTGACCATAAAACGTGAAAATCCATCGAAATCCGGAATTCGAAAAATTTCCAGAATTCAATACTTTATTCTTGTAAAAAAAGAAAAAAGTATAAAAATAAGAGAATAAAAATAGACGTTTTACTGTTTATAGTTATTACGTGAGAATCTTTCAAAATACGTTACAGTACTAACAGCAGCATAGGGATTTAGTAACAGAGATTTAACCCTTAAATGCATATTGTATCATTTTCGATACCATAAGTGTTCCCGATTTATTGTGGGTTTTATTCACATATTCCGTATTCTCACCAGAAATTTAATAGAGCAATTTTCACTTTACTTAATGACAGACCATTCGTAATTAAAAAAAAGAAAAAATTACTATTTATATTTTTCTGGTATGAATTCTGATTCTTTGAATCGCGCATTTTTTGGAACGCGTTCTACCCTATGCATTTAAGGGTTAAAAGCCCCTCAATTTCCTGAAGACATGCCTATGTCAATCTACCAGGAGAATAAAAGAACATGATTTCAAAAAGAGTCCATTTTACAACAAAACATCATTTTAAAAATTTTATTCCCAACTTCATTTTTTCTTCAGCCATTCCATTATCTTTCAAAGAGAGTTTATATCAAACGAAAACAAAAAAGCATTCATGTAGATAACACAAAATTGAAACGTTTTGTTTAATTCCAAAAAGCAATTTTATGATCAGAAAATGTTTCCGAAAAAAGAAAAAAACAGAATTTTGAAAAGTGCAAGGATTTTTTTTTTAATTTTATCTCAAAACAAGGACAATAAAACTATACTTCCCTTTTAAAAGAACTTTTGTATTTAAAAATGTAAGTTTTTTTCGATTTCATTCTTTAGAGCCATTTCAAGATATTTTGTTACTCATGATAAGAAAATCATGCTGTACCGTGCAAATAAGTTTATAATTAAGGACGGATATTTTGTCCACATATATCATGCTCATTTTATTTTAACCTTATGAAACTTTTATCTTCATTTATCAATATATATTTCAAAATTATTCTTAAATCATAAATAGAGGATTTTCTGTGCGCCTTCATAGCTTGAAGATTTGTTTAACGAAATATTTATACATATACACTTTAGTTTAATCTTTATGTGTGACAGCATAACAATTGACTATTGTAAAATCTTCTAGTTCCGAATTTACGAATCCCAAGTTAGTGTTACATATGACTGAAATAAGCTTTAAACTTAGAATCTGAAACATAAATGTCTTCACAAAATTGAAAATTTCCTAAAATTTTCTCCATTACTGTTAAATATATATTCTACCGTTTATAGTTATCCCGTGAGAATCTTTCAAAATACGCTGCAGTTTTGAAAGCAGCATAGGGATTTAGCAATAGACATTTAAAAGCCACCCAATTCCCCGAGGACATGTTTGTGTCAATCTATCAAAAAAGAACACGATTTCAAAAACAGTCCATTTTACAACAAAACATCCTTTTAAACATTTTATTCCCAACATCTTTATTCTTCAACCATTCCATTATCTTTCAAAGACAGTGTACATCAAACGAATATAAAAATCATTCGTGTAGACACCACCACAAAATTGAAACGTTTTGTTTAACTCCAGGAAGTGATTCTGTGATCAGAAAATTTTTCCGAAAAAGAAAAAAAACAGAATTTTGAAAAGTGCAAGGATTTTTTTTTTTTTTTTTTTTTTTTTTTTTTTTAGTTTTATCTCAAAACAAGGACAATAAAACTATACTTCCCTTTTAAAAGAACTTTTGTATTTTATGTAAGTTTTTTCCGATTTCATTCTTTAGAGCCATTTCAAGATATTTTGTTACTCATGATAAGAAAATCATGCTGTACCGTGCAAATAAGTTTATAATTAAGGACGGCTACTTTGTCCACATCTATCATGATTATTTTATTTTAACACTATGAAAACTTTTATCTTCATTTATCCATAAATATTTCAGAAATATTTTTAAATCTTAAACAGAGGATTTTCTGTGCGCCTTCAGAACTTGAAGATTTGTTTAATGAAATATTTATACAAATACACTTCCGTTTAAACTTTATGAGCGATATCATAACAATTGATAATTGTAAAAACATCTATTTCCGAATCCACGAATCCCAAATTAGCGTTACAGATGAATGAAATAAGCTTTAAACCTAAAATCTAAAATACTTTTTTTTTTTCACAAAATTGAAACTTTCAGTGAAATTTTCTCCATTAATACATGTCCACCAATTATACTCTTAAGCTTTAAAAATTCCCAAAATGAAGGAAAAATTCTCAATAGCTCAGCACGTTATTTAAATATATATATAATATGCTGTTTTGAAACAGTATAGAAATTTCTTCACATGTTTATAGAATGTAAACATTTCTTAAGCTGCTACAACGTTTAATAATTATCAATTTATTTCTTTTACAGTTTATGTATCAACATCTTTCGACACATCTCCTGTAATAGTAAAAACACCGTAAACTCTGGCGACAATTAATAAATAAAGTAATACACTTTGTAAAATCAGCATAAAATGAAAAATTAAGTAGAACGCGTTTCGAGCTACAACAATAACAGCTCGTCGCCAGCTAAACCAACACGTGTCCGTAGGGGCACGGAGTCGGAAACTCTATCTCTGTAACCTTACGGACACGTGTCGGTTTAGCTGACGACGAGCTGTTAATTGTTGTTAGTCGAAAAAAATTCGATTACAATACTTTGTTCTATTAAAGATAAAAGAAAGTAAAAAATGTTTCATCGATAGAAATATCTTCAATATCCAAAACATTTACAAAAAAGTATTTAATCTTTCTGTACAAAAATTAATTTCCTTTGCCTTGTCCGAAGTATGTAGAGAGGTACGTGTCCATTCAGGACGAAGGACTAAAAACTTCCCAATAAACTAAAATAAAAATACTAGAATAAATTATCTTTTTTATAGTAAATATAATATTGAGAATAAATACCGGAAAAAATATACAATACAATGTTAAGTTAAAATTATTAAGTAAAGTTGTTTTAGCCAGTATGAACCAAATAATGGTAAAGTCTAGTTACCTAATCAAATTGATTAGAGAAAAACAATATAACAACAATTATCATTTTACGAATTAAAATTAAGTAAAGTGACAGAATAGTAGAAAGAAAGTTTTGATTTTCCATGATATTTTATTTAAAAGAATTTCAATATGTTGAATATTATTACTCTATTGCCATTTTATACATTTCAAAAATTTGAAATCGAGATTACTTTGGGAAGGTCCAAAAAAATGTAAAGAAAAGCTAGACTGTTCCATCTCAAATCCTTGGCGAAACTTCACCCTTTCAGGACGAGCATCTTGTGTGGAATTTTTAATCTTTAATTACCGGTTTTTAAAACGTTCTGGCCTAATTTAATCGTGAAAATGTGCGAACTAAACAAGGCAGCATTTGCATAAAATTTATTGGTGAGAATAATCGAGAATTCCGAGCACTTTATCTGACAGGTATACCGGTCGCTCGTCTCCAAGAAAGAAATTGTCACATCTGGAAATATAATATCCATTTCGGGGACATAAATCAGGGATGAGATTTCCGCATTTTTGCACACCAGTAAAATCTTAGAGAAAATGCTATATTTTTAAATCGGAACATTTTTGTGATTTAAAATAATAACATTTTCTCTAAGATTTTAGTGGTGTCCAAAAAAGTGAAAATTTCATCCCTATAAATTGTGCGGTTCAAAAAATCTTTATCAAAAATTTCTTTTCTTCATTTTTCTATTCTTTTGAAACGTTAAATATAATTGTTTTTGTTCTACAATCTATCATTAATGCACATTATTTAAATAGATAAACATCTGTCGTTTTCAAGTAATTTTCATTATAGCAACTAATCGAGAATTTACGTATTTTGATTTGAAATACATATACATACATACATACATACATATATATATATATATATATATATATATATGATACGGCCCAAACCCGAAATTGGCCAATTCCCAAACTGGCCAGCAACGTTTAAAAGTGACTAGCCAATTCGCGAACTCGCCAGATGCGATTGGTCAATTTGCGAACTGGCCACGTGTGATTGGCCAGTTCATGAAATAGACTCGGCCTAATGCTTTCTAACGCAGTAAAAAATGTCTATGAATTCAAATAGTTTAGCCGTCTGGCTGCCCCTGCTCTAACTCGATTAAAGTCTCGGGTTGACTTTGTAATAGTTATCTTATTTGGTTTATCAATTAATATTGGTATTGAATACTATTTTTGGATATTTTACTGGGACATACAAAAATATTTCGTTTCAATATAATCAATGGAAATCGTTTTTACTGTGCATTTTAAAGTTGTTACATCACCTTAGTTACAATAAAATTGGTACCTATGCATCATTAAGATGGACGAAAAACATTTATCTATTCCAGTGTATGAAATATAGCAATTCCAGATTTCTAAGATAAGTTTCATGACGGCCCCGCATCTAAAGGGTAGCCTTAAATCTTCAGTTTGTTGTTGGCCAAGGCTACCCGGGCAGTTCGCGAATTGGCTGGCCAATCCCAAAATGTGTTTTTACTTTCATGTATTTCAGGTTTTGAAGCTTGGCATGTTCGGGTATTGGCAGGCCAGTTCTAGAATTGGCCAAGCTCCGAGTTTTGTCCGCAACATATATATATATTCATGCAATTTAACATCACATGTAACATATTTTTTCAAGCATAGTTTTACTTTTTATTCAGAGTTGTAAGTAATGAGAAAACACTTTTTAAACTTTAATGCTTTTAAAGTAATGAGAATCCCCTTCTATTCCCAAAAAACATCTTTAGTCATTTTTTCTATATTATGAATTAAGCCGCATAGGCATGTTAATACTAGAACCGCCATTAACCATTTCCAGCACGGGCAAAATATGTTAGTAAAATGCGAAATTTGCGACTGACACCGGAATTCACAAACGATTTTTTTTAGATATTTTGAAACCCCCAATTTAAGCTTTTATTGTAAAGGCAATATTTTATTAAAATGTTATGGGTGCCGTTTGCAAGTTTGGAATTAAATTTAAGTATCCCATACTGAGCACAGTGCGCAGGAAAAAGTTAACCCTTTAACGTTCATTGGTTTCGCCACGAAACCACAAAATTTTAATTCCAATACGCAACACTGACACCGACATTTTTATCTAAAAATATCCCTTTTATTTTGTATGCGAAAAATCACGTTTTCTTATTTAAAAATACATTTGTTCTTAATTACCGGTGTCAATTATTTATTTCGACATCTTAGCAATGAAAATGATATGATCGTTAAAGGGTTAAAGGTCAAAATGACCCCTGTCAGTTTGATAACAATCGATTCGAACCAAGATTTACTTCATAAAATGTGTTAAATGGATGCAGCAGAAAAATAGACTAATTGAATGAGTTAACTAGCTTCATATTAAAATTCTGATGAGAAACATTTTTCATAAGACTTGAGTAAAATACCTAGCGGTTCTAGTGTTAAAACTTCTGCTCTATGTTAGCTTAATTATGCAGTTTGTTTCAATATTTCCAACATACACAAAATAACGGCATTATATGGACATTGTAAGTACGAAATCCAGAGATTGAGAAATTTTTAGAACGGATATAACTTTAGTCCGTATTCCTTTGATGCATTTCTTTAAAAAAATCGAGGTTATGGACTGGAAATAAGCTAAACTAGAAGATAATAATAATTAAAACTTTTCTGCAAGACAATTTTGAAAGCATATTCAATATAAAAAGCAATTTAAGAATTTAATTAATAAAATAGACAAATTCCTATTAGAATTAAAAACAGAAAAAAGATTGAAAAAAAAGATTTAAAAAATAATTATTATTTTCGTTAAGAAGAACTGCCCCTCTTCCTGAAATCGAGTTCAAGATATATTTGAAACAAATCAATATAAAAAGTAAAATTGTAGATATAAAAAATGATTACAGAGAGGAATCCAAAAGACCCGTACCGACCCACCATCTTAAATAAATATTATTTACTTTCTTACTTATCTTTTAATTAAAGTAAACTGAAAAAAAAAATACATTCTGGTACTCTTTTATAAAATTGCCAGAAAAAAGAATATTTAGGCAATTAAATATCAAAATATATTGAGAGGCGGTTACCTCCATCACAAACATTTACGTATTTGTAACTGGAACTTATGGTGCGTTGCTCTATCTGTTTTTTAAATGCATTTTGAAGCTAGAAGAAAATAGTTTAAGCAATTATGTTTTGCAAAAGCATTAATGGACGGAAAAAGTAGTGAAAGTAAAAGAAATAATGTAAAACGAAAAAACAAATGCGCTTTTTAACTATTTTATTCTTCCCATTAACCCTTTAACGATCAAAGCATTTTCATTGCTAAGATGTCGAAATAAATGAATAACACCGGTAATTAAGAACAAATATATTTCTAAATAAGAAAACGTGATTTTTCACATACATAATAAAAGGGACATTTTTAGATAAAAATACCGGTGCCAGTGTTGCATATCGGAATTAAATTTTGTGGTTTCGTGGCGAAACCAATGAACGTTAAAGGGTTAATATCGACAAGGTATTTTTTCATACTGCACCGTTTAAAAAATTAAAATGCTACATCTCATTATACCAAATGGAAATGCATAATGCATTTCAAAATTTTATTTCAGCCGTTCCTATTAAGAATCGGTTAATTATCTGAATTGTTTAGCAGCCCTGTATATGATGTAGAGATTTGTATCTAATAAAAACATGTAATCCAAAGCTTATTTCATTTAAGAGATACATATACAGTAGAACCCCGCAAATTCGGACCCCGTTAATCCGGACCGGTTTGGGCCATTATTTTTTAGAAGCGATTGGCTAATATCCATAACATTAATTGGTTTCATCGTCGTATTCTGAATAAAACAAACTTTTTCTGAAATATTTTTGGATGAATTAAATAAAGTAAATATTTTTACTGTTTATAACTATTCAATAACTTTAACATAAAGGTGATTTTCTGTATGTTTTATTTTATTTCAGTTTTTTCTAATTCTCCGGATAATCCGGATTTTAGATAATCTGGATTGGGTCTGGTCCCAATTAATCCGAATTATCGGGGTTTTACTGTATTTCAGTTGAAATTTTCCTCTAATAAAGAAAATTGTATGCGAATACTTTTATGCAACCCTGTATATGAGGCATATAATTCATATATACACAGTAACATATAAAAAAAACTAAATAAATTTAAAAGCGAATGCCGAATTTTAAAACATACTCTCCAGCAATTATGACGCAAAGACCGTATTGTAACTGATTTCTTTTTTGTGTCCCTGCAATAGATTATCTAATGCTCTGTTTTAACGTGAAGGTAGTGAAATTCAGTGATTTATAACAGTTTCAGCACATTTGAAACAGCGTAATGGCATTAAAGTACTCTACAAGCGTTTTCCCCATATTACCAAAATGTAATCGAATTCTTTTGAGATAACATTTCAACAACTTATGCAATACCAAATATGCTTTGGTGACTCTTAGTAAACTTTATCAATTGAATGAAAATCCGAGTACATTTCTGGGAGTTTGGACGGGAGTGTGGATAGACGGACAGACAAACCAATTGCATAAACACTTTTCAACTTTGTTGGAAAGTGCTAAAAAAGTAAATGATATAGTTTTTTTTTTTTTTTTGTATTCTTATTCTTTTTCTTTCTTTTTGAATGATATAATCTTAGCTTTAGAATTATCGTGAGCCATCATTTTATCCACTGCCAGCAGATTTTTACGAAATAAATTAAAATGTTTATGAGAATAACCTTTTTAAAAAAAATCTGTGCATTAAATTGAACTTGGTTCGTGAAATCCACTAAAAGAATAATAATAATAAAAAAAATCCTTCATAAGCTAGCAAAGGTATGTGCGAGCCTCCCAGTCCTATAACATGAAATGCTACAGTTAGAACAAAACTTCACTTTGCATTATGCACGTTATGCAATATTGCCCTTAAAAAGTTACTCTAAATAGCCAGAATAACGAAAGCATAGAAGCATAGCGAGTGGTCAGGGAATAACATAGTAAAATAAAAAGTTAATCTAAATAGCCAGAATAACGAAAGCATAAAAGGATAGCGAGTGGTCGGGGAATAACATAGTAAAATAAAAAGTTACTCTGAATAGCCAGAATAACGAAAGCATAAAAGGATAGCGAGTGGTCAGGGAATAACATAGTAAAACAAGTTGGAAATTGCACGTGAACGTAGCAAATGAGGTGCGTTCGTACGATAACGAAGTTTTAAAAATATTCAGATCTTGCTGATATAGTAGAGCGTACTCCGGATACAGTATAGTAATCGAAATCTTTACGTTTCTGTAAATATGCAGGAAATAATTTTTATTACACCTCAGCAACGTATATCTTATTCATAAAATGTGAAATAGTTGAATATAATTAAAACACGTACCAAACCATGTTTCCCCGTATAGCATTATATAGTGGAATATTTTTGTGTGGCCCTGTAATTTAGTAATAAAAATTCTTTGCATCACAGATTGTACAGAATGTATATTTTAGTATATATTTCATAGATTCATGCCAATTCTATTGTGTTCGAATGAATGTAACATCATTAAAATGCATTTGAAACTTTTTCCCCATTGACCGTAATGTAACGGAATCCTTTTGATTGTCCCTGTAATTGATCTATGCATCCGATTTTCATAACATTTGAAATGACTCGACAAAATTACGCAATAATTATATGTTTTAAATTTCAAACGATTAAAATGCATTTAAAACTTTTTTCCCTATTGACCGTAATGTAACGGAATCCTTTTGAATGTCCCTGTAATTGATCTATCCATCCGATTTTCATAAAATTTGAAATGACTCGACAAAATTATGTTATAATTATGTATTTTACATTTCAAACGATTTGGTTGGGTAGTTTTTGCGTTGTTATATGCGGACAGACGGACGGACAGACAGACAGACGGACAGACGGACAGACAGACGGACGGACTGAGCGACAAAAATAGGTGCTACGTATTTACATAATTACGAACGCACCTAAAAAAGGTGTTAAATACCAATACAGTCGATTATCGTTAATTCGAACCCGTCGGGACCACAAGAAATGTTCGAATTATCCGAAGTTCGAATTATGGAAAACATGCTTAATATGGTACTGTTACAAAGGAATTAATGTTATAGTGTTTTTTTTTAAACTTATTTCGTTTGTTATCATTAGAATATGATTTAAAATTAAAATAGAATGCATAAATACATAAACTAATTAAATGATTAGAAACAAGCACGATGGAACAAAAAATTAAAGCGTCACTGATGGACACACGGGGCTCTAAGAAAGTAGATATCAAATGCATTGGATTATATGTATACTCGTTCAGAACAATTTTCACAAAAATCAAAGAAAGAAAGTCATTCAAATGATCTGAAATCCGTGAGAAAGAAAAGAAACATAAAAAAATCGGAATTCTCGTTAGTTCGAATTAAACGAAGTGAGTTCGAAAATGAGTTCAAATATTCGAAACAGTGTTCGAATTAATGAAGAATTGTAACTTTATTCTGCCATTGAAAATTTCTGGACTTCATGTTTAGTTCGAATTAAGCGAAGATTCGAATAATACGATTTCGAATTAACGAGAGTCGACTGTATTTTGTTAAAGAGAAATTCGCCTTCTTTAATCCCTTTATTTTATTTGAATTATTTTATATAGGAAAGTGCGAATAGTTTCCTCTTTTATAAATGTGTTTTTCTGTAATCAATCGTCACCCTGCAAAAGAATGCCCATTTTGCTATTATGCAAAGAGCATTTAACCCATTCGTGCCCAGCATCTTTTGCGTAAATTTTATTTGGTTGGCACCACTATTTTTAGAAGATTTAAGTTTAGTTCATTAATTACGAAAATGCATCATTTAAATAAAATAATTATTGCTTTTCTTTTTTACTGGTGTCAAAAACAGTGCTGAATGCAGCTTTTGAAGCGTCCCTAAAAAGGGACGCTAGGCACTAATGGGTTAAAAGACCATTAATCAACTGAAGCCAGTATGCCTTGGTGAGAGAAGTGATTTAAACAAAATTAATTAAACTGAGTGCAGAAATTCTTTGTTTTTTTTTCCCTCGAGACGTATTAGGTATTTCGTTAAAGCTAGAAAGTTCTGTAAATCTAAAAACACCTGTCTCAAAATAATCAGGTAATTAATATTAACAAAGCAAATTTATATGCAACTTTATTTCATGGTTTTACAATAAGGTATTTTTTTTAACTATTTCTTTGCCATAAAGGACATACATATATTTTTTTATTTATTTAAGAATGCTGTTGAACAAAAAATAGTTTTTAGTAAATAATGATTCAGAAATTGTAATACGACAGAGGCAAAAAAAAATTACATACAGAAGAACAAAAGTAACTTATGTCTATCAAAAACCATATCATGCGAAAAAAATTTAAAAGAGTATAACTATTTTACATGATTTACGTGCGATTTTTTGTGCTTCACAGGTGCATATTAAGCTAACAATAATTCGAAAAAAATTTTGACATTTATAGTACCATCCTTTGTCACAAAATATCTGAAGAAAGACAGAAAAATATTTTTCATAAAAAATCTTATTTTTTACGAAAAAAAAAAAAAAAAAGATGATACATTTGAATGACAAATTTTTATGAATTTAAATTGTCCTTACTCTAAAAAAGGTACAATCGTATTTCATAAATGTGAACACTCACGAAGTATTTTTTGTCTTGAAAACAGTTCACGTAAGCTATACTTTGAAAATGTTATATATTGGATGTAACAAAAATTTATATACATACCTATCTTCAATATCGAAAGTATTTTAAACGTGGGGCAAAAGATACAGTTAAAATGGCACAATATGTGAGCTAAATGAGTAGCACAATAAAAGAAGCGGTAAAAGACGATTGGTGCAACATTATATAACCACTGTATTCATTTTTCTGGTAATAAACATTCTTTTTTAGGCTTTTTACTTTATTCTATCTTTAATAGAAAAAAGTATTCTAATCGAAATTTTTTTCGACTTCAGATTTTCGACGGATTTTTACGTTTTAGGGGTCAGATATTCTAAAAAACATGTTTTTACAAAATGTCTGTCCGTGTGTGCGTGTGTTTGTATGTGTGTGTCCCTATGTCGCCATTCTCTTATCAAAAAGTATATGAAGATATAGATAGAATTGAAACAAATTTTTTGTGAATGTTTTTGGCTGTGACAAGCAAGTTCTCCTTCAATTTTGAAATGTTCCGCCGGAAGAGGGCGTTGCAATAACAATTTTTGTACCATTTTCAATATTGTACCGACTAAAAGTGTATGAAATTATGCATCGAACTGAACCAAAGTTTTTGTGTAAGTGTATGGATATGGTTAGTTGGTCCTTCCTGAATGTGAAAAAAATCTGTCCGAAGCGGGTGTTGCAAAAGCGATTTTTGTGCCATTTTCAATATTGCACCGACTAAAAGTGTATGGAGTTATGATGGAATTAAACGAAATTTTTTGTGTAAGTGTTTGTCTATGACTAGTTTGTCCTCCCTGAATTTGAAAACAATCTGCTGCAAGGAGACGCTATAATCACGATGTCTGTGCCAGTTTCGTTACTTTACCATTAACCCTTTCCGGCACACTGTGCCAGGTCTGGGATACCTAATTTTAATTCGAAACTTGCAAATGGCACCAGTAATATTTTAGTGAAATTTCGCTTTTACAATAAACCTTTAAATTAAGGAATTCAAAATATCTAAAAAATTCGTTTGTGAATTCCGGTGTCAGTCGATAATTTCTCATTTTACTACAGATTTTGCCGGTGCCGGAAAGGGTTAAAAAATGTTTGATGTTATGCATAGAATTGAACTTTTTTGGAGTACGGCCAGTAAATCCTTTCTGAATTTGAAAAAAATCTGACAATCGTTCTACTGTTTATCGGCTCGTGCAGATACGGAAACTCGTTTTTATTCCAATTAATCGACAGAAGTAGAAATTTAAGATGCAAATTATATTTGGTATAGTATTGAATTAATAGTATTAATGCATTAACCCTTTCCGGCACGGGTAAAATCTTTAATAAAAGGAGAAATTCTCGACTGACACCGGAATTCACAAATGATTTTTTTAGATATTTTGAAAGCCTTAATTTAAACTTTTATTGTAAAAGCAAAATTTTAGCAAAATATTACTGGTGCCGTTTGCAAGTTTGCAATTAAAATTAGGTATCACAGACAGTGTGCCGGAAAGGGTTAACATATGTACCTAAATTTTGATATACTAAAATGTATGTATGAGATAGAAGAAAGTTGGGATTGGCACATCCCACTATTGGGGATTGGCACATCCGACTAGTTTATTATTGTACTTATTTCGAGAATTCATTACAATACAAAATGATTTTTTTTTTATTTCCTCACTAAAAATATCAAATGGAATGGATTAGAATAGATAAAATAAAGCTACATACAAATATCATATTTTAAAAGGCATTTTCAGCCCTAAAATCCCAGTAGAAATCAAACCATGAACAACATTTCACTTTATAAAGAAGACATATTTTTTAACATTTGATTCCTTACCTCCATATTTTTATACCCCCTTTCATTATTCGAAGACAATTTACTTCAAACGATTACAAAGAGTATTTATTTAGACACCAGAAACTTGAATCTTTTTCTTTGATCACTGAAAGCGAGTATTTTTTGCTCCGGAAAATGGTTTTGAAGTAGATATATTGTTTTTTGTTTTAGATTTAAAAGTCTGAAATAACAGTCTTCTCTAAAAGTTATTTTCGGTTGAAAATTTAAGTTTAGTAAATTTGAAATGAATCTCTAATATGTTTCATTTGTCAATCACTACAAAAATTAAACTGCATTCTAAAGCAAATATTATAATAAACAGGTATATATTATTATTATGTTACTTATTTATTTTTTGCTTTATAAAATTTCAATGTTTATTTAATACACAAGGCATATCCATAGATATCGCGAAATAAACATTACACTAACATTTAGTGACGTTTAATGATAGCTTTTTGTCACGTTTTGTAGCAATATTTGTTGTATTCAGAGATGTAAAGTGCGCATTCTCATTTTTTATTGGATAAAAACAGAAATTTGTAGAAACCGAAATTTGTAGCTTATTTAAACGAGAAAATGCTTCGATTGAATAAGACAAATTTTACCGTATAATTTTGCTGGTGAAAACAAACAATTATGCTTAAGCCTATTTGCGTCGCATACGTGTCGCTCTTCCCCAATGGGTTAACAAACGCTTTGACAACATATCAAAAAGCAATAAATTCCAGAATATATAGCAGAAAAGTGCTGTCGCGAATTAAAAAAAAAATAAATAAATAACTACCTGTGGCAGATCTGTTTAATATCATTCTAATTATTTTCTGTTAGAAAATAACGGTAGATACTATTTTTTTTTACTTTGTTTGTCCTTGACCACTCGCCTTTCTGTGTACGGAAGGCATACCCATTTATTTCATTAAAAAATCCAACCATATTTAGTGATATCTATTTAAAAATTTTCATGATTTTTAAACAATAAATGCTGTATTCACTCATGTAAACTAGAAATTTCCATTTTTACTGGATAAAAGGAAAAAAAATGTATTTGTGCACAGCAGAATTTTTAAGGCTTAACCCTTGCGGCGCAGTGGTTTCATAGGTATACCACTTAATTTTAATTCCCAAACACCACATTGGCACCGGAATTTTGTTTAAAAATATTACGGTTTATTGAATGCGTGAAATCCAGCGTTTTCTTATTTAGAAATAAAGTTGTTTTCAAATTCTGGTGTCAGTCATTAATTTCAACACTTAAGCAATGAATTAGCCCTGCGCCGCAAAGGGTTAACCCTTTGAGGGGCAAGCAATTGCGTTCGAGTAATTCTGAATTCCCACCGGAAATTTGTAACAAAGTTATATCAAAAATAGGAAAAGCAATTTTACGACTGTTTTCCACCAAAGTTAGAAAAGGGAAATTTAATAAAATTTTTCTGGTGTAAATCTTCATCAATCGTAGGTGGTATATAATATATACCACCGCCCCTCAAGTGGTTAAAAGCCAAGAATACATCTCGAATTCAATTTTTGATAATTGTGTTTTATGAATATTTATTTGGGAAAAAAAATTGTTGTTGTCGGTAGAGAATTGGAAAATCTAAAGCATATCTGAATCATTTTATTGGTTGAATTACGCAATAAAGTTGGTTTATTTTATTCGTTTTCTCATTGGTAAAAGTTTAATGTCCTAATATGGAATGCTTCTGTTTTCAGGTGCGTTCGTAATTATGTAAATACGTAGTACCTATTGTTGTCGCTCAGTCCGTCCGTCTGTCCGTCTGTTTGTCTGTCCGTCAGTCCGCATATAACAACGCAAAAACTACCCAACCGAATCGTTTAAAATTTAAAATACATAATTATGACATAATTTTGTCGAGTCATTTCAAATTTTATGAAAATCGGATGGATAGATCAATTACAGGGACATTCAAAAGGATTCCGTTACATTACGGTCAATAGGGAAAAAAGTTTTAAATGCATTTTAATCGTTTGAAATTTAAAACATATCATTATTGCGTAATTTTGTCGAGTCATTTCAAATGTTATGAAAATCGGATGCATAGATCAATTACGGGGACAATCAAAAGGATTCCGTTACATTACGGTCAATGGGGAAAAAGTTTCAAATGCATTTTTATGATGTTACACTCATTCGAACATAATAGAATTGGCATGAATCTATGAAATATATACTAAAATATGCATTCTGTACAATCTGTGATGCAAAGAATTTTTATTATTAAATTACAGGGCCACACAAAAGTATTCCACTATATAATGCTATACGGGGAAACATGGTTTGGTAAGTGTTTTAATTATATTCAACTAGTTCATATTTTATGAATAAGATATACGTTGCTGAGGTGTAATAAAAATTACTTTCTGCATATTTACAGAAGCGTAAAGATTTCGAATGTTATACTGTATCCGGAGTACGCTCTACTATATCAGCAAGATCTGAATATTTTTAAAACTTCGATATCGTACGAACGCACCTCATTCGCTACGTTCACGTGCAATTTCCAACTTGTTTATTTTATTCGTTTTCTGACTGGTCCAAGTTTAATGTCCAAAAGTGGAATACTTCTGTTGCCACGATGACAAAAAGAATAATTAAAACTAAAAAAAAATTAATAATTTAACAACAAATTGTGATAGAGATTTCAAACAAATTTCTTTAAAAAGTGCATTTTATTTTCTACGCAAAGGTGTAAAATTTTAAAATGTGCGATATTTTGAAGTTAAAAAATTTGCATTCCCAAAAATTGAAAAAATAAAATTTCATTTAAAATTTGCTTGTGATGGGTCCAGGAATATAAATATTTAATCTATGTCGAACGTAATAGGAGGCGATCTGATTAACTCCATCAAATAAAAATTCACATTTTAAACAGTTAAAATTGTCTATCTTTAATCTACTGTTTTTTTTTTTTTTTTTTTTTTTTTTTTTTTTTAAGGTTGGTCTAGAAATGTTAATGTTTAATGCAAGGCGTACGTAATATATGACTCATGATAATCATCCTAAAAATGATGTTTATTATTATAATTAATTTAAATATAGAATTTATTTTAAATTAATTATAATAAGTCCTTAAAATTTAAATAAGTCTTTAAAATTTGAGTTTTTCAAAATATCATTTTTCAAATAGTCGTTATAATTTGCTAAATTATATATTTTTTTTTTGGGGGGGGGAGGGGGCTTCCTTACTATAAATATATCCAGAGTTGCCAAGTCTCCGGCTTTTTGCGCACCAGTATTATTTTAGAGAAAATGTTTTAATTTTAAATCGGCGAAACGTTCCAATTCAGTCAAAGAACTTTTTCTGTATTTTTTTACTGGTATCCAAAAAGCCGGAGACTTGGCAGTTCTGTATATCGTTTTATCGTATACTACCATAGCAACGTGATAAATTAAATTTCATTAAAAAATATGCAGTAGTAGAAAGTATTTTATCATATTTTCCCCCCTACATTTAATACAATATCACTTTCAAACATCATATTTTGCCTTATCCAGATACACGACAACACAGCTACATATCAAAAACTTACGTTGGTAAATCGTTTATTACAGGACTGTCCAACGCGGCGCCCGCGGGCGCATTGGCGCCCTTTGCAAGTTTTCTTTGCGCCCTTTTGAAGATTGCATGTTTTTAGCATTTTTTTAAGAATAAAATTCCTTTTTAAAGCAAGCTTTATTAAGAATCTTTTATATTTACTTAAGATATTTTTAAAACCTTTTCAAAAGTATTTCATGCATAAAATATTTATGTTTTTTCGCTGGCCCATTATCTGTTTTAAAGACGGGAAAGGGCTTGTCATTTCCTTTTTCAGACCTTTGAAATTTTAGGTAATTTTCTTTTTATTCCTAATATCATGCGAAATTATTTCCATTCTCTTCCATGCTCCCTTTAGAATGTCCCATAGATTGATCACTATATCGCGCCTATCTATGATTCTGTACTTTTCATACCGGCAAATGTACACCTTCAAAATAAATCAATATTTTTGCGTCCCTAAAAAATCTAACAATATCGCTGGTTACCATTTTATTTTAATGTACAGTTTTTATCTTAATGAATATGCGAGATTTAGTTTTCTGACTCCAATATATATATATATATATATACACCTTCGAAGAGAAACGTATAATCGAAATTTACCTCGATTTATAGTTATTTTGAAGAGATTTTTCACATGGTATTATTTCATATCCACAAGGGCCTTATGTCTTCTATAATAGCGAAATATAGCGAAATAAATTTGCATATATGTATCATTACTAGTACCCTGAGATAATTTTGCTGCGTGTTTTGAGACTTGTTAATAATGGTGCCCTTCACTGTTTGCCAAAAGCTCAGTTGCGCCCCTCCGTAGTAAAAGGTTGGACAGGCCTGGTTTATTCGGTTTTATAAATATCTAGAAATGGTTCATTCCCATACAGAAATTTAATTGGTTTGTTGATTTTGATGACTCTTGCCAACAAGTTTTTTTTTAATAACTACATTGAAATTCGGTATCAACACTAACATATCTTAACCTTTTACAGCCCAATCTTCCCAATCGGGGACATAAAATTAAAAATTTAGTAAAAATTAGACCATAAAAATTGATTTGAAAATGTTAGAAGAAATAACAAGAATACTGTGTCTTTTGAAATAGAGGTTATATTCCTATCATTAATGGGTAAGCGTACAGAAAATTATACAAAATACCAATGACCACCGGAAAAATGATCGATCACAAAAATTACTTTTGGAAATACATTTTTTGAAAGAGATAACTTGATTTTTTGAAACAGGAAATTATATTCCTATTATTAATGAGGAAATTTACAGCGGATCATAAAAATGACCAATGACAACCAGAAAATGTCCAATCATAAAAATTATTTTTCGAGATAGATTTTTTAAGATTGATAATTTGTTTTTTTTTTTTTTGAAACAGAAGTTACATTCCTGTCATTTATGAAGGAAATTTACAAAAAAATATAAAAACGACCCATAACTACAGGAAATGACCCATTTTCCCTATTGGGAACATTCTAAAAATTATACATACATTTTTCCCCCACTATATTAACAATGGCATTCCGTTGTCTCCGCTGCGGAGACGTCATCTTTCCTTCCAAAAATGTTTTTTGGCGCCAGTAATAAAGGAAAATAAAATTTTCCTTATCTAATGAGATGATATTTGAAATAATTATCTACTTCAAGGAAAGTTCTTTTAAAAAATTGGTGCTAATCGAATAAAATTTGTGTATGAGGCAATGGAGTCAAAAAGGTTAATGAATATCCTTTAACTAAAGCATTAGAAGGCATAATATGCATAAAATAACTAAAAGTGTACCAGGATCTGAATTCCACCTGTAAAAGGTTAAAAAAGAGGCAAACTCAATGAATGCACTTAATACGTCATCAACAATGTAAAGCATTTTCTGGTAGCAAAATTATTTTTTTAACCTTTTCCTATTTATAAAATCAAAGGATTCATATAAAATACAATGTAAAACTTTGTTTCAAAAAATCTCCTACGAACTTTTTCAATTGGAACTGAACAGAAAAGGGAAAATAAAATATTATCTTTTAAACGAAATTTTCACGAAGTTTCTAAAATGAAGACTATATCAGCCTAGTACAAAAATAAAATATTTTGAGGTACATAATATTTTATGACAAAACACATTTGAAACCTTTTTATTTCCGACAGTTCAATTTTAATATTTCCTTTCATTTTTGAAGCCAATTTATTTCAAAAGAATACAAAGAATATCATCTAGACACCAGGAACTGGAATCGTTTTCTTTTTCTAGGAAACGATTTTACAATCAAGTATTTATTTCCGAAAAAAGGAATTTTGATGTTAGTACAGAATTTTTATTTGTTTTAGATTCGTTTAAAAAATGCATCAGTGTGAAATAACAATTTTCGCAAAAAGTTATTTTACAGTAGTAAATATAAGTCTCATAAAAATAAAAATAATTTCTAAAATGTTTCAAATGTCAACCGATATAAATTGCATTCTAAAGCAAATAATATAACAAACAGATGCAAAATTATTTCTGTAAAACTTATTCATTTTGTACTTTATAAAATTTCAAATTGTATTTTAAAGGCAATGCATATCTGTAACCTCAGTCCAAAAAAAAAAAAAAAATCTAACCTTTTTTAGTGAGATTTAATTATTAAATTAATTTTAAACACGATTCTTCAATCGATAAATTAATTATAATGTAAATTTTTCCATTTTCATTTTTGGATGAAAAATGAAGGTGAAAATTTGGACTCAGTTGGTAGAACATTGGCGGCTTCAGCCAATACATCCCTGGTTCGAATCCTGGCCCGGACTTTTTTCACCCAAAAATGAAAAATGGAGAGATTTAATTATAGTCTTTTTTCATGATTTTTAAACAACATTGGCTATATTCACTCATATAAACTACAAACCTTCATTCTTATTAGAAATAAAACTCAAAAAATGTATTTGTACACAATAGAATTTTTAAGGCTTAAAAGCTAAAAATACATCTCGATATCAATTTTTGATAATTATTCATGTTTTTCCCCTTTACATTTACGGCAGTATCTTTTCAAACACCAGGTTTTGCCATATGAAAACGCAGCTACATACACTGGTGTGCAAAGTTTAAGGACGAAGGGATTTTCAAGCGATAATTTTCACTCGAATATTCAACAGGAAGTAATATAATTCGAATAATTACTATCCCTGCATAACAGCTAGTCCATGTAACATATCATTCAGGTCACACATGGTCACAAGAGTCACAGTCACTACGGCGAAACAAAAAATAGGAAATTCCATGCGTCTCTTTTATGAGTCCCAAATGACTACTATAGGTGACTCCACTGTCAGGCTACTGCGACTGCTGCTTTGTGACGAGTCACCAGGTGACTTTACAGTGTCGTTTTATTGAGACTCTCATGTGACTGTCATTTGGAGCCTCAATTTCAAAGTCATTGCGAATGTTACATTATTATAAATAACCAAATAATGACACATTAACCTTCCTACCCTGTTCAAATTTTACTCAATCTTGATAAAAACATTTCACACCCGAATTATTATTTAAAATACATTAATATAGTTAATTGAGTTATTCTTTAAGTCTGTTATTTAACTTTCTTTATGAAAAAAGTTCTGGTTCGAATCGTATAAAACAAATTGTAGTTATGGGTCGATTAGACCCATTCAGGGTAGAAAGGTTAAAATCACATGGTGACTTTCTGTCACAAGACTTTGTCAAATGGTAACAGAGACCCTACTGTGAAGTAACCACTGTGAAAAGTGGAGAAAACTCACCATGTGACTTTCATGGGACATTGTTTGGTGATTTATCATAATGCAACATTCACAATGACTGAAATTGAGCCTCCAAATGACACTCACATGAGAGTCTCAATAAAACGACACTGTAAAGTTACCCGATGACTCGTCACAAAGCAGCAGTCGCAGTGACCTGACAGTGGAGTCACATATAGTAGACATTTGAGACTCATAAAAGAGACGCACGAAATTTCCTATTTTTTTGATTCACCGTAGTGATTGTGACTCTTGTGACCATGTGTGACCTGAATGAGAGGTTATATGGACTAGCTGTTATGCAGGGATATTAGTTATTCGAATTATATTACTTCCTTTTGAATATTCGCGTGAAAATTATCGCTTTAAAATCCCTTGAAAATTGGCCTTTTGGGACTCCGTCCTTAAATTTTGCACACCAGTGTATGTAAAATGTTATACTGATGAAACCTGCACATAAATATTTAGAAATGGTTTCTTTCCCATATGATCATTTAATTTGTTTGTCAATTTCGGCGACTCTTACCATAGTCCAAGAGCCGACCGCACAAAACCCTAAGTCATCGAGCACAAGAAAAAATCTTTTATATTATGGAAGAGTAGTCATAGGGAAATCTAATAATCCATGTCTGCCGGAAGCGAAGTGGTGCATAAGCCAAAAATTTATACCACTAGTGGTTGATTTGTAGACTTAGCATTATGTTTTCCTGCACCCATTTTTCCATGTTTTCTACTTTTAATTGTAAGGCAAACACAATGTTAAACGTACGCGTGAACCACTAATGGTATCAAGTTTTGGCTTATGCACCACTTCGTTTCGAGCAGACATGGATTATTTGTTTCCCCTATGACTACTCTTCTATGATATGAAGGATTTTTTCTTGTGCTCGATGACTTAGGATTTTGTGCTGTCGGCTCTCGGACTACCAATACGTTTTTGTAATAATTACATTAAAATTCTGTAACAAAACTAACCCATTTTAAGAAAGGTGTAACTTAATGTAACAGCAAAAAATATTAATGCGCTTAATATGTCTATTACTGTAATTCGTTTTCTGGTAACAAAATTAATTTTTCGCTTCCCTGGTTTGCATGTACGGCGTATGGGCACGGCCAACTTTATTAGAGGCCTCGGAAGCTTTTGCTTTTCAGGCGGGTCTTAGGACGGAATTAATGACGTAATCTCCGTCTATCCAATCTCGCGAGGAAGTTGTCCTTGTAAGGGGCGTTACAAACAAGAGTTGTCTTTGCCGATTGGTTAAACATGATATGATGTCATAAATTCCGTCCTAACAGCCAAGAGCTTCCAAGGCCTCTAATGAAGTTGGCCGTGGTACGGGCAACGTAGCTTTGCTAATCATGATTTTCCCCCGTACATGGTACGGGCATCCATATTGCAATCATAATTTAAACATTTATTATTCACAGTACAATTTTGTTGCAAAATATTACCATAATTTCGGGTGTATAAGCCGCGGGTTAAACAATTCTTTTTCGACCCAGAATTTTTTAAGAAATGACTGTAACGATTTAGATCGCCGTAAATATTTGTCTTCAATCACTAAATAAAATTTCTGGGTCCAAAAATAATTGTTTGATCCGCGGCTTATACACCCGAAATTATGGTATTTGTTTATCCATAAATTTTCCTGATTCAGTAAGGCAAAAATTTCTGTTTTGAAAAACCGGTGTTAAAAGATTAAACATTCTGTAAAATACATGAAAAAAAATAGACAACTTTTTTTCAAAAATATTGAAAATTTAAGTGGTTAAACCTTTTTATATTTATAAAATATGAGGATTCGTATAAAATATAAAGTAAAACTTTGCTTCAAAAATTTTCCTACTACTTTTTTCAAGTGAAATTGAACAGGAAAGGGGAAGTAAAATGTCACCTTTCAAAAGATATTTTCATCAAGTTTCAAAAATGAAGACTATATCAGCCTAGTAGAAAAATAAAATATTTTGAGGCACATAATATTTTATAATAAAATACATTTTAAGCCTTTTTATGTCCTAAATATCAATTTTTATGTTTCTTTTCATTTTTGAACTATTATGAATACAAAGAATATCATCTAGACACCAGGAATTGGAAACATTTTTTTTTTTTTTAAATCTCGGGAACAATCTTACAATCAAGTGTTTTTCTCTAAAAAATAATTTTGTAGTAAGTATCGAATTGTTATTTGTTTTAGATTAAAAAAAAAAAAAAAAAAAAAAAAAAAAAAAAAAAAAAAAACGCATGAGTTTCATATAACAATTTTCCTTAAAAAATATTTTGTGAGTTGAAAATGCAAGTTTAGTAAATAAAAAAACAGTCTTTAAGATGCTTTAAAATAATATCTAATTTACGAACGAAAAATAAAATATGTTAATGCATCAATTTAATTTTATGACAAATCATTTTAAAATTTTAAAACAATTTGTAGTTAATCGCCCTAATTTCATACCTAATTATGGATAATTAATGTACATTTACCCTTCTGTTTAAGGTTGTACCTATTTCCAATTGCACATTTTACAATATGAACTTAAAGTAATAATAAAAAAATAAACATTTGGCAAATCCTGCATATAATTGCACGAAGAAAACTCAGCAAGGCTCCATCCTACAATAATATCATCTTTCAGTGGCAAAATACAATTTTTCTACCATATTCATATATTAACCTTTTCCGCACAGTGGTTCCACTCCGGGTACACAAACTTCCAAGCGGCACAAATAAAATTTCAATAGAATGTTGCTTTTACAATGAAAGCTTAAATTAAGGAGTTCTTAATTTCTAACCTCTTCAGACCTGAGGTACACAAATGTGTACTTCCATTCTTTTCCTTATAAAAACTTAACTGTTCTAATTTTTTGCATTTTTACTTTACTTCTATACTGCTGAATGTGTTTTGCTTTAAAATAAAACCAATAAATGTTAGCATTGATGAATACTAACTCATAAAATAAATATTATTTCCATCCGGGTTTCGAAAATACCTTAAAAAAATTGCGACCAAGAAAGTAAGATAACATTCATGATTATTTAACTTAATTGCTTTACAATAAAAAAAAAATTGAGTATTTGTTGATCATTTACTTGTTTAAAGACCTTAATTTGTTAATGCGTAAATTTATATTACTGATAGTTAAATTGATGTTTTAAGGGGAATAGTACTTTTATAGCCATATTTGTAAACCTCAATTACCTGTCCTTTAAAGTACTGATTTCATAAAAATGACTCTTTCTGTCGTCTTATGGTGTCATTTTGATTATGCAAAATTTGTAGAATTACTTTATGCTCAAGTCTGAAGAGGCGTGTGAAAATTCATGTGAAAGCCAATTATTTTTCATTTTACGAATTGATTTATCTTTGCCAGAAAGAGTTAAACTGATTTTTATTGTGATACGTTTAATTTCATGTTATTAGTTTTTGTCTTACTATTTTCATCATATACATATCATTTCTCTGACGCCGGTATTCACCAAAACAGGTTTAAAATTTGAATCATGGACCTCCGGGTTCAGAGTTAATCTTGGGTTATTACTCTGGGTTAAAAAGATTACTATTCTCCAACCTCGGATTAGCTGACCTGAGTGTTAACACAACGAATTTGTAAGAAGAGTTCTGATTGGTCGAAAAGAGGGCATGTAGCGTCAGAAATGTAGACAAGTGTTATCTATTATTTCAATTTTCTTCTTGTTTGTTCATATACAGACGTATGACTTGAATTATGTGCTAGACATTTTTTATTTGTTTTTAGTAATTTTACCATAAGTTGCATAATGATTACGTACTCCTCAGTTCATAGCCTCCTCAGTCCTGAAATAAATAGTAGGAGGGGTCACAAAAAAGTTTTAAAATTAGTATAAAACAACTCGAAAGGTATATCAGTTGATATATTGATTCTTATAACCCGCACAGATTTAACCCTTTTCGGCGCAGAGCAAATTCATTGCTTAACCCTTTAACGATCATAGCATTTTCATTGCTAAGATGTCGAAATAAATGAATGACACCGGTAATTAAAAACAAATATATTTCTAAATTTCTATTTTTCTAATTCACGTTTTCTTAAAACGTGAATTTTCACATACAAAATAAAAGGGATATTTTTAGATAAAAATACCGGTGTCAGTGTTGCGCATTGGAATTAAAATATTGTGGTTTCGTGACGAAACCAATGAATGTTAAAGGATTAAGTTTTGAAATTAATGACTGATACCGGAATTTGAAAACAACTTTATTCGTAAATAAGAAAACGCTATATTTTACGCATTCAATAAAGAGTAATTTTTTAGAACAAATTTCCGGTGCCAATGTAGCTTTTGGGAATTAAAATTAAGTGGTATATCTATGAAAAACTGCGCCGCACAGATTTAATAAAAATGTGTAGAAGTAATTATAACAATTCTAGAAGCATTTAAATTAATTTAATCACTTAATTGTCGCGCCCGAGACATTCACGGGCTGTAAACTTCACGGCTTTTATCCAGAATTGTTTGATTCCCACCACTTTTATAAAATAGTATAGTTGGTTTTGTTTTGGTATATTTTACTTGTAATTAAATAAGATGATTTTCTTTTTCAAAAAAGAAGTGGCAATAATGAATTTGAATTTTTAAACAGTAATTTCATGCGACCGTTAAGGGGTTAAAGGCTGTTATTTAGTGTCCCCTCCATGAGACATCAGGACTGAGAAGGTTATAAATGGTTTCATCATTTTTATTTACTTATTTTCAAACATCGTTTTTGTTACCCAACATAAAATTAAAACACTTTCCAGCATCTGTGTTTTTTACTACAGTGATTCTCTATTTTTATATGTTTTTCAGGAAAGGGCCGTAGCTAGAAGTGAACGATAAAGGGCTTAACCCTTTCCGGCACGGGCAAAATCTGTTAGTAAAATGAGAAAATATCGACTGACACCGGAATTAACAAACGAATTTTTTAGATATTATGAATTCCTTAATTTACGCTTTTATGCTAAAAGCAAAATTTTACTAAAATATTATGGGTGCCGTTTGCAAGTTTGGAATTAAAATTAGATATCCCAGACCGGGCACAGTGTGCCGAAAAGGGTTAAGACAATGTAGGGGGGAGGGGTTCATAATTTTTTTTCTCTCTCTCTAACGCAAAAAGTTAAATCAGAGCATATTCACATTGTAAGTACTATGTTTCTCATTAAACTGGTGTAATAACTTTATTTTATGCTAAGAAAAGTATATGATGATGAAAACTTTGAATTAAGTGATGCAAAATTAATATCATGTTAGTTTCATATGTATAAATAGGATGAGGTAGTGTTGAAACACCTATTTTAGATACAATTTAGTAACTCTGTAAAACTGTGAAAGGGTCTCAAAACTAAATTAGATTTTTGAACAGAATTTCATTTGAATTTTCGGAACATTTAGTGACCTTGGAACTTTTTCCAGGGGGGGGGGGGGGCTCAAAATATTTTAGGGAGGGGCTGAGCGCCCATAGGGCCCCCTTAGCTACGGCCCTGTTTCGGGCGATAAAAAATATAAGCATTTAATATTTATAAGTATTACTGTTTCTCTTCTTTATATGCGTATGAGTGATTAAACTTTATTGAATATGTAGTTTGGAATCTTCACGTTAAAGGAAAAAAATCTTAAAATGTATTATTTTCATTAACATTGATGAATGAAGTTCTTATAAAATTATGTAATTAAAAAAATGACTGACTATATGAATGATAATCCATCTTAACACTATAACCGCCATTAGGGGTCAAAATGACCCCTACCACATTAATAATAATTGATTTCAAGCAGAATTTTCTTAATAAGATATGTTAAGAGTATGTAGCACAAAAATAAAGCGATTAAATATGTTAAATAGTTTAAAATAATAATTCTGGTGATAAATACTTTTTATAAAACTTATGTAAAATATCCGGCGGTTCTAGTGTTAATTTAGATAACAAATAACTTTGAATCAATTTGCTTATTAAGAGCTGAATTAAGGAATTTCTTAAAGAATGCGCATTTTACTGAGGTATGAAAATATTTTACTGCATTTTAGAGAGGATTTTATAATTTTATACTGATAAATGTTAACCTTCCGGCGGGCGCGCCTTTGTCAAAAGTACAACATTCGCTTTATTTTTTCTTTAAAACAAAATTCACGCCTCCTTTAATATATTATATGTTTATAACAAAATAAATCTAGGCGTATTGCGAAATACTTACATAAATTTGAACAGAGAAAACTTATATGATATTTGTATGTTAAATTATTTGTAAAATTAAACTAAAACAACAACAATTGAATGTTTTCCTCCAGTTATACAATTTACAACGCTCGCCTGCTCAGGTGATGAAAATTTGCCCCCCCCCCCCCCGGCGAAAGGCTAAGAAGTAATTTAGTCCCTTTTCACCCCACCCCGTTCCAAATAAAGTAATAACAGTAAAAACAATTTTATTTTGCAGTGATAATTTTGTGAATTGATGCAAGGTTCTATTGTGTAATGATAAATGTAATGATTTTAATGAATATATTTTTATTTACTCTAAAAATATAATTGGATTACAACATGATCAAAACAATATTAAAAATTAACTTGAAAGAGTACTTCACAATAATAGTTGAATGATGCAACTAGCGAAGTATAATGTTACCGATTAATTTTCAAAATTAATGAGTAGAAATTACAGTTTAGAACTATGTCAACAGGGAGTGGCATAGCTAGAATGGGTGATACCCGGGGCGGATGTAAATGGTGTGGTGTGACCCAATTTCGACATAGTTATTCAATCACAATTCTACGTTATTACAAATAAAATTTCAACATTTTTTCGCATGCTTTATATAATTGAAAAAAAAAATATTTTTTCTAGGCACATATTCATCATATTTTTTTTTTCAAATCATATATAGTTTTTAAAGTTTGCTTTTGTTACCCACTCGTTTGAAAGATAGGTTTCTGTTCCCGGTGTATATCTTATTTAGACACAACATTCTGTGAAAATTTTCGGATTCTCCAAGAAAAGCAAATTAACTTTGCTACGTGATGCGCTAGAAATTTCATTTTATTTTATTTTAGAAGTCTTTAAATAATTTTATAACTATTTGCAAATAAAGATTGGGTGTCACCCCTTACAGGGTGACACCCGGAGCGGACGCCCCCTTCGCTAGCTACTCCATGTGTAACATAGCACAGTTCTGGAATTTCTTCATCCTTTTGAGGTACAAAAAAAAATGTTGAAAATTAACTCGTGGTGTAAAGTTACAACCCCATATTTCAAAGTTACCCTGAATGACTGTAGATGAAACGACATTTTTTCCCAATTAGCCAAATTGAAACTATGAATAAAATTCAAAATTTCTTTCCAAATCTTGCCATACGGTTGGAAATTGCGGATTATAATTACCTCGCACATGTAATAATATGCCTCTTTCTATAGACTGAGCAAAAATTATCGCAGTTTTTTTTTTTTTTTTTTGCACACTTTATATATATTTTTTACAATTTAGACTGCTTTGAGATCAATCAGTCTAATTGCGTGAATTCAGAAGATTTACAAGGACATATACATAACTTACAAAAAACTTTATTATTAACATTAAAAATGCTTTATTTTTTCTGGTTTTAATTGTTGCTATTTTCTTTGAAATGTTATATTTTTGTGAAATTTCTATTTCGTAATAGTCGAAGAGCCGACCGCACAAAACCGTACGCCATGGAGTACAAGAAAAAAACCTTTATATTACGAAAGAGTAGTCATAGGGGAATCTAATGATCCATGTGTGCCGGAAGTGAAGTGGTGCATAAGACAAAAATGAATACATTCTCGTACTACATTCTCGTTAATTCGAAATGGGATAATTCGAATCTTCGCTTAATTCAAACTAAACATGAAGTCCCGAATTTTTCAATGGCAGAATAACGTTGAAAATTTTCATTAATTCGAACTCATTTTCTTTTGACTTCGTTTAATTCGAAATTTCGAGAATTCCGATTTTTCGTTTTTCTTTTCTTTCTCACGGATTTCAGATCATTTGAATAGCTTTCTTCGATTTTTCTGAAAATTGTTCCCAACGAGTATACATATAATCCAATGCATTTGATATCCACTTTCTTAGTGCCCCGTCTGTCCACCAGTGACACTTTAAATTTTTCTTCCATTATGCTTATTTATAATCTTTTAATTAGTTTATGTATTTATGCATTCTAATTTAATATTAAGTCATATTCTAATGATAACAGACTAAATACAGTGCAGCATCGTTTATACGACGCCGAAGGGACTACCGAAAAACGTCGTATAAACGATAACGACGTGTAATCGATTTTCACTTCCAAAACTAGAATTAATTTTCTTTTCGCTTAATTTTAATGTTTAACGTGATGATTTGCATGAATTTGTAAATTAAACAAACCAAAATAAAGAAATAACCAAAAAAAAAAAATACGGGGGGGGGGGATTAGTAAGGAATTTAAATATGCATACTTTTATTTATGTTTCACCGAAAGGTTACTCGTTTGCAGTACATCTACATCATTTCGTTTCCATTTAAAGTCAAAGATAAAAAAAAATCCGCGTGGCCAACTAAAAGTCGCCAATACTGATAACAGTTAGAAGGATAGTCTATTTGCAACTTAAAACAGCTCGGGAAAGCTGACCATCCCCGAAAAAAGAATGATCCTTTCCAGTGTAATCTGTTACACGTAAGCTGATTTTTCAGACTATTCGAACACCAGCCCACATTTATATAATGTGGAGTGCATTTAAACACGCTCTTTGGTGTCATTCATAGCTGCCAACTTCCGTTCGTTCGTAAAATACACAGGAAAAATAAACAAAAATAAAAATATACAAAATCAAAAAATCGACGTATAAACGATTTTGGGCGTCGTATAAAAGATATATTTTTACATTAAAATGAATAGGAATGAATCGGGACCACATTAAAACGTCGTTTAAATGTAAACGTCGTATAAGTGATCGTCGTATAAACGATGCTTTACTGTAAATAAAAAACACCATAACATTAATTCCTTTGTAATAGTATTGTATTAAGCATGGTTTCATTTCATATTTCCTATAATTCGAACTTCGGATAATTCGAAAACTTCTTGTGGTCCCGACGAGTTCGAAATAATTAGAGTCGACTGTGCCACTAGTGGATGACTCGTAGACTCAGCATTATGTTTTTCTGCACCCAGTTTTCTGTATTTTAATACTTTTGCTTGTACGGCAAACACAAGGATAGACCAGGGATGAGATTTCCGCTTTTTTCCACACCAGTAAAATCTTAGAGAAAATGCTATATTATTAAAACGGAACATTTTCGTGATTTCAAATAACAACATTTTCTTTAAGATTTTACTGGTGTCCTAAAAAGCGGAAATTTCATTCCTAGGATAGACCTACGAGTGAGCCACTAGTGGTATTAACCCATTCGTGCCCAGCATCTTTTGCGTAAATTTTATTTGGTTGGCACCACTATTTTTAGAAGATTTAAGTTTAGTTGATTAATTACGAAATTGCATCATTTAAATAACATAATTATTGCTTTTCTTCTTTACCGGTGTCAAAAACAGTGCTGAATGCATCTTTTGAAGCGTCCCTAAAAAGGGACGCTAGGCACTAATAGGTTAATTTTCACTTATGCTCCCCTTCACTTCAGGCAGATATGGATCATTAGATTCGCCTATGACTACTCTTCCGCAATATAAAGGATTTTGTCTTGTGCTCGATGACTTAGGTTTTTGTGCGGTCGGCTCTTGGACTATAATCGGACGGGTAAACATTACTTGCAACAACAACAAAAATAGAAAAACTTCTTTTCGTTTCTGCTCATTTTAAGACTACATATATAATAGTTTCAGACAAATAAATTAGTATTTTTTTTTCACACATTGTTACAATATTTTCTCTGCTCTAAAAACATGTTTAGGTTATACGTTATACCATTTAATCGCATTAAAAACAGACAACAATTCTTTGAAAAGAACTTTTTAAATATACTTAAATTTTAAATAAAAAACTTTTTTTCTACAGTAATTTATTATTATTATTATTATTATTAATCTATATATATATATATATATATTACGCTAACGTATGTGGTAAAGAAATCGCGATTATTTGTTATAATTTTGCGGTTATTTGTGCTATATGCATGATATCAACTACTTAAAAAAAAAAAAAACTAATTTTTAGCTGATTAAATGAAGATTTTGGGCATTTTCACCAAATCTCGGTTCATTGTCTATTTTAACACAGTTCGTACGGATACCGTTATTTTTCAGGTAATGTACCAGATTTTATTTAAAGAAAAATAAATGTAGCTCAAAGGCGAGATATTTCATCTTATTCAATCAGAGATTTTCTATAAGAAAATTTCTGCTGAAGAAAAATTTATTAGTTATGTAATTCCAGCACCCGTACGAATCTTGTTTAATGTGGCATGTATTCACGCTATCAGCGTCTAATCAACGCTAAATTAGATGCTTCGGAATAGAATTAACATACGTTGCACCTCTTCCCACTTTTTGTGATAACACCAAATTTTGCACCCAACAAAAGAACCGCAACTATCGTTAAAATATCTGTATTTTTTTTTTTTTTTTTAAAGTTATGAGTCTCATATTTGATTCTATTGTCAAATAGTCTGAAAATACTATTAACCCTTTGAGGGGCAAGCAATTGCGTTCGTGTAATTCTGAACTCCCACCGGAAATTTGTAAAAAAATTATATCAAAAAAGAGGATAAGCATTTTCGCGACTGTTTTCCACCAAAGTTAGTAAAGGGAAATTTAATGACATTTTTCTGGTGTAAATCTTCATCAATCGTAGGTGGTATATAATATATACCGCCGCCCCTCAAGGGGTTAAGAATAACGAACTGACATAGCTTTAGAATAGTGAAGTTTCAACTGTAACCGCTTTCAAAGGGTTCATTATCATCGTGGTAAACTCCCACCACTAAATTTAAACACAAAATTTCTATTTACTTAAACGTCTCATTAATGGAAAATGTCAATAATAAATAAGAATAAAATCTGAAATTCATTTTTACTGGTGGAAATTTAGTTCGACGGTAGTACTTCCGCCGCATTGTAAAGACAATCTACTATTTACGTTAGTGGAATGATTATAATACTTGGCCAAATTGATACCAGTAAAAAGTAATAGACATTTTCTCACCGTATTTGTGAGCAATTTCTGATTAATAAAACGCTTAATTTGGACAAAATTTACTATTCAAATTTACTATTGAAATAAATTCTTGATCTGTTTAAAAAAACAGCCGCCATCTAGTGCAAACCACCTGAATTACTTCAATCGCTACTGATAGACAATGCAGTATATGTCTTTCCCTCTTTTTTATAACTCGATTGTGAAGCCTTTATTTAGTCTAAACTTTTCTGACATTTAACACTAGAAAGACGGGAATTTTAACAGAAGTTTTGTAATAACAATGTACACCAGATTTTTTATTTGATGCTGAATAACTTATTTAATTAATTCTTTGTTCTTTTGTGATTTTTAATCGTCTTTTATAAAGAAATTTCTGGATCGAAATGAAATAGACTCATATGATAGGGGCCGAACAGGGCTGAAAAATTTCTGCCAGGAAGTGGCAAAAACTGACAGAAACTAAGAAGTAATACTAATAAGAACTTTAACCTGCCATGATTCATAATTCACCCACGTATTTAATATATAAAGAATTTAGTTAAAAAAATAAGCTAGCATAAAAACTAACACTGCATTAAATGTGACTTGAATCTTGCATTTATGAGTTTAAATGATATTTCCATCATTAAATAAAGCTAAGTAAATTTTATGAGCAGCTGAAATAAAACAATCATGTTTTTTTACTTTATGTTTAATCCAAATTATTATTTGTTATTTATCATAAAATAAAATGTATAAGCAAATGTATAGTTCTAAAAACTGTCACATTATGTCTTGAAATGAATTTATGCCAGTTATTGCCACTTTCTGCCACGTGTTTCTGCCGGAAAAAACCAAGCCATGGACCGAAATGGCTTCTCACCGTCATTCTTGTGTTAATAATTTGAAATTGTAATTAAAAATATTAGTGGTGTCAAAAATCTTTAATTTACGAATCGAGCAATTTCTTCTTGACCGTCCGATGGACGGGCAGATTAATTAAGTGGTTAATTATGCAAATAATCTCTTTCTTTAAATTCGATAATCATGGCTCCCAAATGGTCCGCGAACTGAACATCAGTATTTTTTAACGAAAATTTCATGATAGGTTTCCACTGAATATGCGTTAGAATTGACTTCCAAAGGTGGTTTCTCGACTGTTTGCAAGAAAAATCTAAACGGAAAATTCTGATGTTCAGTTGACGGACCATTTCGGAGCCCTGGAATATGTAATTCTTTGTCAAACTTTTACTTTATTCGTAAAAATATTATGTAATAGAATTAATTCAAATAATTTAACTTGAAAAACACTAAAAAAACTTAATCCTTAAATCAGGGGTGAAAAAAATCTAGGCGCCAGAGGGTAGTCTCTCACCACTAAAATTTTAATTTTTTTTTCGCTCAAAATTTAATAGCATTCTAGCAGAAATTTTACACGAAATGTTAGACGAAGAAAAACGAAATAAATTTTGTGGTGAGAAACTGCCTGCTGGCACGTAGATTTTTGCACCCCTGCCTTAAATGCATATTGTATCATTTTCGATACCACAAGTGTTCCCGATTTATTCTCACCAGAAATTTAAAAGAGCAATTTTCACTTTACTCAATGACAGACCATTCGTAATTAAATAAAGAAAAAATTACTATTTAGATTTTTAGCTCACAGGCTATCATAGCCTGAGAGCTTATGTGCCCGTCCGTTCTGTATGTATGTGCGTATGTGCGTAACGCGATAACTCATGATAAAAATATCGGATCCACTTGAAATTTTGTATATAGGTATATCCTGATAAGGCGCTTCCCTGATTAGTTTTTGGAGTTCATTCGATATGTATAAGAGGGGGAACGGGGGGCTCATGCCCCCCGTTAGTTGATATAAATGGGATTTTCATGCAGAATTAAGTTTTCGTTCAAAATTTAGATTAGGATCATTCTGATGAGGCGATTCCGTGGCTGTTATTAGGTGTTCATTGAATAAGTATAAATAGGGGGAACAGGGGTTCTAATGCCCCCCCCCCCCCGTTAGTTGATATAAATGGGATTTTCATGCAGAATTAAGTTTTCGTTCAAAATTTAGATTAGGATCATTCTGATGAGGCGATTCCGTGACTGCTATTAGGTGTTCATTGAATAAGTATAAATAGGGGCAACAGGGGTTCTAATGCCTCCCCCCCCTCTTAATTTATATAAATAGGTTTTTCAAGCAGAATTTTCAGATTTCGTTCAAATCTCTGAATCGTTTTGGAAGTTAAATGGTTAAGTATAAAAGAAGGGGATAACTCCTTTTAAATTATATAAATGCTAAATGGGTTTTTATTAAGAATTATCTAATTTGCTCTGAATTTTGGATATAGATTTTTTATATGATAAAGCATGTCTTTGATAGTATAGGAGGTTCAATGATTAAGTATAAAAAAAGAGGAAAGGGGAGAGCTGTTTCCCCTTCTTAATTTTTTTTTCGAACGGAATTAACCCTTGAAAATATAAGGCTTTAATGTACAATTAGTATTTGTAGCCTGTGAGCTCAATGCCATCAGTTTAACTGGGCAGTATTCTTTATTTTGGTATGAATTCTGATTCTTTGAATTGCGCATTTTTGGAACGCGTTCTATCCTATGCATTTAAAGGTTAATGGTATGATTTATTTACTGGATTTATAGTATGTTTAATGCGATTATGTAATTCTTTTACAAAATTTTATTTTATCCGTAAAAATATTAAATAGTAAAATTAATTAAAATAATTTAATTTGAAAAACATTAAAAAAACTTAATGATGTGGGTTATTTACTGGATTTATAGTTTGTTTAGTCTTTTTGATACAAGAAAAACTTTTGCTGGAAAATTTAAAATCTTTAAACTTCCGTGATATCTGGGACGTCTTTTGATGCAAGATTTTTCTTATTACTCTTTCAAAAGAATAAGAGATGAAGCAAAATATTTATTTAACCTAAAAGTAGCAAAAAGCTGTCAGAAGGAAAGATTGAAATATTCTTCTTAAAGAAGGAAATATTCTTTTTTATATGCAAAAACTTATTTTTGTAAAGTATCATTCTCTAAGATTTCAAAAACATACGATTACCAACAAAACGCTAAATTAAATGATATACTGTGTTATCTTTGGATGTTATAGAAGAAAGTTTTAGCATAAAAAAATTATAAATGTTGCATTAAAAAGTCATATAATATTCAAAGAACTTTTTAGAAAATTCTTTCCAGTTACTAAATATATAAGTTTTATCATGATTCAGTGCATAATAGTAAAAGATCATCAGAAATTTTTCATAGACTTCAAATCAGATTACTTATGACAAATAAAATAAAATAAAAATAAATAAGTAAAATAAAATGAAATAAAAATAAATAAGTAAAATAAAATAAAATAATAATAAATGAATAAAGTAAAATAAAATAAAATAACAAATAAGAAAAAAAAATAATTTATAGATAATATATAAATATATAATTAAAGTAGTCGAATCTGGCAATCCCAAAATTTTCTTCAATCTCTCACACGTTAATGGTGTCAGAAAAATGAAACATAGCAGCGTCACCGATTAGGCCATTTGGTACTACTTGGTTATCCCGTCGACCAGATAATTATCTCCAAACAATAAGATTAAATGCAAATAATGGATGACCGTAAATGTCATATTCAATGACATTAAATACGATAAAAGTGTTTACAACGACATTATGTGATTTTATTCTGATTTTTTATTTGTATTTTTATCAATATTCTACCAACTATTTGTTTTTTTGCTATTTAAGATAAAAATTACGTCAATATGTATAATTTGGCTATAAGTTTGGCGATTTGTATAATTTAGCGAAACTGGTTGACGAGATAACCGAGTAGTACCGGATATTCACACCAAAAACTAATCTACAACTTATTTCAAGATCTGGCAGAATATGAAATTTGATGAAAATCCATGTATAAATTTGAAATTGGAGATAGTCATTGCTGAAATCGTAGCAAAACTCAACAGCAGCACCTGTTGAGCGATTTACTCTAAAAACTAAAAAATACTAATTTATATCAGGGACTAACTGAATTTGAAGTTTGATGAAAATTCTTGCGTTAGTTCATGAGATAGAGCTATTCCGATATTCACGATTAATGCCATATATCAGAGATGATCGATGATTGATCGATTTACTCTAAAAACAAAAGAATATTCACCAATATTAGGGATTAACCCTTTAACGTTCATTGGTTTCGCCACGAAACCACAAACTTTTAATTCCGATACGTAACACTGACACCGGTATTTTTATCATAAAATATCCCTTTTATTTTGTACGTGAAAAATCACGTTTTCTTATTTAGAAATACATTTGTTCTTAATTACCGGTGTCACTCATTTATTTCGACAATGAAAATGCTATAATCGTTAAAGGCTTAACTGAATTTAAAGTTTGAAAATTCGTGCATAGGATCATGAGGTAGAGGTATTGAAATAATCATAAATAATGCCGCATAGCAGTGTCACCTGTTGTGCGATTTACACCAAAAATTAATCATAATCATATTATACCAATAAGAAGTTTTAAGAAACCCTGTCTCTTAGTTCTTGAGCTATAACTATTGTGGAAATCGTAAAAAAGCAGCATAGGAGGGCCACCTGCTGAGTGATATACACTAAAAACTATTCAAATCCAGTTTATATAAATTTCTAACGGAAACTATTTTTTTTAATTCCTTTCATTAGTGCTTGAGTCTTTTTGTAAGAAACATGTTTATCTCTGGCCCCTTAAACCCGTAAATTCGTCGAAAACCGGATTTCAAAAATTTTCATGAATTCAATACATTATTCTTGTAAAGATAAAGGAGAGTAAAAATATTAATTAAAGTTATTAATATATGTTAATATAAAAATATAAAATTAGTATATTTAAAAATCTTTCTTTTTTAACAAAACTCAGTTATTACAAGTTTAGGAACCGCTGCTATATGTTATTTATAAATTGAAGTATAAAATGCGCAATTATATTGCAAAATCAAAGTATTATGTGCATACATTTGCATTAGAGCATATTTCCTAATTTCTGCCTGAGACATTAATCGTATATTATGTTTGATCACGTATAATTGCCCTTGATAAAGAGTTACATATCAAAAATATTCCATTTTTATTCCTCATTGTTCTAATTTCGCGCATTCTATTTCTTTATTCCGTTAGGTTCGAGTATATTACATTAACCCTTTAAATGTTCATTGGTTTCTCTATGAAACCCCAAAATTTTAATTCCAATATGTATCAGCGACACCGGAATTTTAATTAAAAAATCCTTTTTATTATGTAAGTGAAAAATCACTTTTCCTTATTTCCAAATATATTTACCGGTGTCATTCATTTATTTTAACATCTTAGCAATGAAAATCCTTTGTTTGTTAAAGGGTTAAGTGTATCTAGTTTCCGTATACCGTGATTTCGCGTGTATACGCCGCAGCTCAGTTAAGTCTTTGTCACACTGGAAATTTTATTGCAAAAAAGAAGTCAAATAAATGCTATGCAAAAGGAAGTCACATTTTATTTAATATAAATTCTGGGAGGAAATAAATTTATCTGAGGTGTGGCGGATACGCGCGAAATTACGGTAAGCGATTCAATGCGCTGTAAGTGTTTTTAGAATTAATCTATTGTGAATAGTTATGATACTGTACTGAGAATTGTATTCATCATGGATGTCGATTTGTAGCATTACATAATGGTTATATACCGGGTGTCCCAAAATTGACTGATGGATTTTAAAATTCAATAATTTGCAAACGGTGACAGCTATTTAAAAAAATTTTGCAGGAGGATTATGTATAATATCAGTTTTTTTACCGTAATTTTTTATTTTAGTTCGAATTTCAAACAATAGGTGGCGCTGACGGCGATTAAAGGCCAGGTCGACGTATCACTCAACACTGATCACTTGGCCTTCAATCGCCGTCAGCGCCACCTATTGTTTGAAATTCGAACTAAAATAAAAAATTACGGTAAAAAAAAACTCCTGACATTATACAAAACCCTCCTGCAAAATTTTTTTAAATAGCTGTCACCGTTTGCAAGTTATTGAATTTTAAAATCCATCAGTCATTTTTGGGACACCCGGTATATGCATGCAGGGTGGCAAGTGTTGAGGGTAAAACACGGTCAAGAAAAGAGAAAACTGCCAACATTTCTTTTTAGAAAAAATAGCTAAAATAATATAAAGGGATAAAAAAAACTTATTTTCCTTTAACAAAATGCTGATAATTATCACTTTTTCGACTATGTTTTTCCTTTACCACTCGCCACCCTTGTATATACATGTTATTTATTATCTGAAGTATGCACAATTAAAGTATAACTTAAAAATATATGTAAGGCGTTTTAAAGTAACAAACACACAAAGCGGCTGAATCCCATGTATATAATCGATTGAAAAGTTTGTCATTTTTTTTCCTTTTTTAGGTAAAAGTGACTAAAATTCTTTCAAAAAGGTTTTAAAAGTTTCTTAAAAGCCAATGGAAAAAAGTTGGAAGCAATCTTATAAAGTTAACACTTTCTAAAGAAGACCTTGTTCAATAAATAAATGGATTATAAGTCTTGTAAAAATAATTACTTCTAAATATAAAACAGTTGCTTAGCATGTGTATAGAAAATTTATATTGTTGACGTCAGATTTTATTGATCGTAGTGCATATGAAATTTTATTTTTCGATATAGATAAACGCGTGATTTAAAATTTCTTTTTGTTTTAAATTACAATGTTTAATTTTTAAGTTTTAGAACGAAAAACTGTCTCTTTCGCCTCATTGTTTAAAAATTAAAAAATATATATTATATACACAACGAGAAATAGAAAGACTTTATCAGCTTCACTGTCACTTAAATGTACCTTTCGAAAAGAAAATAAATATAAAGTGAAGTATTTTTCCATCAAGTTAACCTTATTTCTATGAGTTTTAGAAAATACTGCTGGTTCTTAAAGCAAATATTGTGAAAGATACAAGTATAGAATATGAATATAATATATACTATTTACGTAATAATTAAGTGGCTTTTAAATTGACTTTTCGTTCTTCGCAGTATCAAAAACATTAAGACACTTAAGTGATTTGTTACGTTATTATCTATAAACTTAATTATTTTTTTATTACTTTCGGTTTTTTTTTTGGTTAATTTTTTTTGCCTTCTTTATGCCGATCTAATGATGAAGCATTTTTTTCTTTTTTTTATTCTTTAAAAGTAAAGTTGAACAAGGTTTTGGCGCATTTCAGGTGACTGAAGAAAAGTCGCATATTAACTCGCTCACTTCCGAATTCCTTTCACTAAAATTAAAATTTGGAATTGAACACCACTTTTAGAACAAGTGTAATTTTTATCTTCATGTATCAACGAAATTGAAGGAAGTATATGTTTATCTTTATATTTCCTGGTGATCGGTACATAGTACAGTTGTACACAGTAACTAACACTTTATTTCCTTAAATAACGAAGGTTTTTTTTTAAGATTTCAGGAAGTGTTGGGTAGTGTTTCACAATCCATGCTTAACGCAGGATTTTTCTTACTTGTTTCTATCAATGTGGGAAAATATTAATTACATTTCTTAGATAAATGAATCTTTATCTAATTATTCATATCAAAACTTGATACATTTTCTACTGATTTAAAATTGTTTGCAACATCGTATCAAACAGAATGTTAAAGTATGGAAATGGTAACTTAGTCAAATGGACAGAAAATTTCATTAAATTTGAAAATAATATTTAGAAAACGAAACCACCGCCTATAGAAATCCAATTTAATATAACGCAACAACAATGATTAAATTATTATTTCAGAGAAAGTATTATGATCTAACAATAAATTTTCAGAATGTATTAGTTTCAATCAGCTTTTGAATCTCTTTGCAAGAATTATGGTCAGCTTTGAATCGGCAAATGAATTATCACAATTATTAAATAAATGCACATTAATTTAATTATTTGTATCAAAATTTGAAACATTTTCTATTCATTTAAATTTGTTTGCAAGACTATATCAAAAAGAACATTAAAGTGCGGATACGTTATATTCTTAGAAAAATGGAGAGAAAATTTCATTAACTTTGAAAATAACATTTAGAAAACGAAATCAACTCCTATAGAAATTCAATTTAATATCATGCAAAAACAAAGTTTAAACTATTATTTAAGAGAAAGTATCATGTATCTAACGATAAATTGTCAGAATTTATTAGTTTCACTGAGCTTAAAAATTATAAAAAAAACTTTGAATCGGTAGTTGAATTGTCATTGATAAAGCTTAGTTTATTTTGAAGTAAGGTGTTTTTTCGTTAAATGATTTGCTGTAACATGCCAAGGAAATCTGTAGTGGTAAAAAGACCCCCCCCCCTCTATGTTCTCTGCAACTAATTATAGTTGAAGAAAATTGGTACCAAATGCTTCGAAATTATGTCTACTTTCAAACGATATACAGTCAAATTTCCAAAAACTCCGAATAAGGAAACCTCTGTTTAAGAGACAAAAGTTTCGGTTGAAGTCACTTAGTATAGGACGTGTACTGTATTTACCTCTGAATAAAGGACACTCGATTAACCCTTTAACGTTCATTGGTTTCGCTACGAAACCACAAAATTTTAATTCCGATATTCAACAACGACACCGGAATTTTAATAAAGAAAAATTCATTTTATTATACCTGTGAAAAATCGCTTTTTCTTATTTACAAAAATATCTGTACGCAGTTACCGGTGTCAATCATTTATTTCAATATCTTAGCAATTAAAATGCTCTGGGCGTTAAAGGGTTAAAAGATACTTCGAAAATGAGATTAAAGGACGTGGGTTTTGCGTTTCGGATAATTAAGTAATCTGTGATGAAATAGAAAAATACACATTTTTGTGAACTTATCAAACAAACAGGCAATCATGCTGATACAGAGTCATACGATATAACATCCTGTAATTTATCTACCCACAATTCAGATTAAGACATGAGTGCGTTTATTCCCATTGAAAGTAATGCAGAAAATTGTGAGGGTGACTTTAGAAATGAAGAAGAGATGAAAATTGTGAAATAAAGAACTTTATAGATGCTTTAATATACGAGGGGGAATTTCACCTGTAAAATGTAGACAGATATGTGTATGAAAGTTAAAAAAAATATAATGAGAGATTAAAGATAGGACATATCTTTATTTTTTCACATAATTACCAAGTACATTGAAACATTTCTCATACCACTTAACCCTTTCAGGGGCGGTGTTTGCAGTCTGCAAACACTTAATATTACTGTTCCAATTTCGAACTGGCACCAGTAAAATTTTAGTACAATTTCGATTTTATAATATTCGCGAAAAGCAGCTCTTGATTATTTTCAAATAAATCTGTTCTTAAATTGTGGTGTGAATCAATTATTTGAACATTTTCGGAGCAAAAATACCTTGCCCCTGAAAGGGTTAATAAGCATCAAAAACCCCACAGAAAAAACTCAGGGCTTTGCATACGGAAGAAGCATTTAACAGTTTGTTTGACTTCGGCATTGCTTCTAAAATCCCTTACCCCGAGATTCTTCTTCAAAGCTAGAAACAGATGGAAGTAATTTAGGGCGAGATCAGGATTGTATGGCGGATGGTGTAGACGATCCCAGCCAAGAGTTGCAATATGATTTTGCAGTGCTCTCGCTGAGTGTGATCTTGCACTGTCATCAAACATCACACAGTTAGATCTGAGAAGGCCAAGTGTTTTTTTCGAATTGCTTCTTTCAATTCCGATAGGGTGTCACAGTACCGCGCAGCATTCATGGTTTCATCCTCCAAAACAGTCTATCAACAAAACCCCCTGGGCGTACCAGAAAACGATGAGCAGAACTTTACCTTCAGAGGGAGTTCTTTTGAACTTCTTTTGCACAGTTACTTCTTTGGGCCATATACAAGTCAAAACGGCATCAGACTTTGTTTTTTATTAATGGTAACATCGAATTTTGACAATATATTTTAAACCTTTGATCAAACTATGCTCAAAAACGAAATTTTAAACATTTGGATGATATATTTTTTGAATTCTAAACATTAAAAATTTCGAGCTTTTTTCAGTTTGGAATTTTTTCACCAGAAAGTTCATATGTATAATGCGTCGTCCACCAACGAAAAGAATACATTCATACACGAATTTACTTACAGAATATCACATGCTACGGCACAAACATAGAATGAGGATTTCTTGTATCAGGTACAGTTGGCTCTCGTTAATTCGAAATTGGATAAATCGAATCTTCGCTTAATTCGAACCAAACATGAAGTCCCGAATTTTTCAATGACAAAATAACGTTAAATATTTTCGTTAATTCGAACTCAATTTCGTTTAATTTCGAACTAACGTGAATTTCAGTTTTGAATTTTACCTTACTTTCTCATTTATTTCAGATCCTTGAGCTAACTTTGTTTCTTTCATTTTTGTCTGAATTGTTCTGAACTACTATACATATAATCCCATGGATTCGATATCCGCTTTTTAAGTGCGTTCGTAATTATGTAAATACGTAGCACCTATTGTTGTCGCTCAGTCCGTCCGTCTGTCTGTCCATCCGCATATAACAACGCAAAAACTAGCCAACCGAATCGTTTGAAATTTAAAATACATAATTATTACATAATTTTGTCGAGTCAGTTCAAATTTTATGAAAATCGGATGGATAGATCAATTAATTACAGGGACAATCAAAAGGATTCCGTTACATTAAGTCAATGGGGAAAAAAGTTTCAAATGCATTTTAATCGTTTGAAATTTAAAACGTATATTTATTACATAATTTTGTCGAGTCATTTCAAATGTTATGAAAATCGGATGCATAGATCAGTTACAGGGACAATCAAAAGTATTCCGTTACATTACAATCAATGCGGAAAAAAAGTTTCAAATGCATTTTAATAGTTTGAAATTTAAAACGTTTAATTATTACATAATTTTGTCGAGTCATTTCAAATGTTATGAAAATCGGATGCATAGATCAATTACAGGGACAATCAAAAGTATTCCGTTACATTACGATCAATGGGAAAAAATGTTTCAAATGCATTTTAATGGTATTACACTCATTTGAACATAATATAATTGACATGAATCTATGATATATGTACTAAAATCTACATTCTGTACAATCTGGGATGCAGAGAATATTTATTATTAAATTACAGGGCCACACAAATGTATTCCACTAAATCATGTTATACGGGGAAACATTGTTTGGGGCGTGTTTTAATTATATTAACCTACTTCACATTTTATGAATAAGATATACGTTAATGAAGTATAATAAAAATTACTCCCTGCATATTTACAGGAACACAAATATTTCGACCACTATACTGTATCCAAAGTACGCTCTACTATATCAGCAAGATCTGAATATTTTTAAACTTATAGTACGAACGCACCTCATTTGCTACGCTTCAGGTGCAATTTCCAACTTGTTTAATATGGCGTCTGTTTATCAATGACACCTCCACTTCTTTTTACTTGAATTTGCCCTAATCTCTTAATTAGTTTATGTATTTATATTTTTCAATTTAATATTAAGTTCTCTTCTAATGATAACAGCCAAAATACGCTTGAAAAATACTATAATATGAACTCCTTTGTAATAGTACTCCTTTAAACATGCTTTCCTCTCATACTTTCCATAACTCGAACACTGGATAATTCGAACATTTCTTGTGGTCCCGACGATTTCGTACTAACGAGAGCCGACTGTATTTGATTCTTTATTACTTACCCATCATACGTAGTATAGGGTAAGTCTTGCAATCGTTTTGAAAATCGAAAAAAATTTTTTTTCAACGGATTTACACGTTTTAGATAGTGGAGATTCCGAAAAACATATTTTTAGAAAAAAAAATTTGCCGTCCGTCTGTCTGTCTGTCTGTCTGTAAACGCTCTATCTCCCGAAAAAACTGAGATAGAGACTTGAAATTTTGTATGTAGTTAGTATGCAAGAATGGGACGAACCCTATTTAATATCAGCAACCTCGATTATCCGGAACTATTTTTTTCGGACTCTCGAAGAATTCGTTCTGATGAAAGGTATATAAATATTTTCGAATTTTTTTGTTCTAAGGAATGGAAGTAAAAGGCAATAAAATAACACACATTTTGCATATAGAACGAAGTCGGTCGGATTATTAGTTGCCGAGATATTTGTAATCTTGTTTTCCACATTCTTCGATTTTTCATGACCCTGTATTTCATTCAAATTTCAATTCAGAGGTATATTTTAACTGGAAATGAGACTCTTAATCCGACGCAGTTAATTGTTAGTTAATAGAATTATTATTTTTGGAGTTATAAGGATGTTTCTTTTACGCAGTTCGGTACTACTTGAGTAGTTTGGCATTTTATATAATTTGTCGAAATTGGTACATCAGCAATTCTTTAATATAGCATTACTATGTATATTAACAATATTTAAATTTTGTTTATGAATTGCAATGCATTGTATAAATAGTTTTCACATGTTTTATTTCCATATACATATCCATGATGGGTAAGTATTACGGTGGCCCCCAACGACTAGTTTTTTATTTAATTTGTTGATTGTCCATTTTGAAATTTTCTTTTGATTTATTTAGTTAGGATTAATATGATGATATATACCAGCACTTCCCAATTCTTTTACTTTCGCGTTTTCATTTTGGAGTATTTCCATGTCTCTTAACCCTTTCCGGCACGGGCAAATTTTGTAGTAAAATGAGTAATTATCGACTGCCACCCGACTGCCACCAAACGACTTTTTTAGATATTTTGAATCCCTTAATTTAAGCTTTTATTGTAAAACCAAAATTTCAGTAAAATATTATTGGTGCCGTTTGCAAGTTTGGAATTAAAATTAGGTGTCCCGAACAGGGCACAGTGTGCCGGAAAGGGTTAAACAAGCCCCCCTCTATCGAGACTGTCTTTGGCCATTATTTGTACATATTGTTCAGTATCGATTGAAGCTTTGCATGTTTTGACTGGTGTTTTACTATAGAAATAGTGCTTTCTAACTCTGATCGTCTTTAAACACTTAACCCCTTGAGGGGCGGCGGTATATATTATATACCACCTACGATCGATGAAGTTTTACACCAGAAAAATTTCATTAAATTTCCCTTTTCTAACTTTGGTGGAAAACAGTCTTGAAAATGCTTATCCTCTTTTTGATATAATTTTTTTACAAATTTCCGGTGGGAGTTCAGAATTACACGAACGCAATTGCTTGCCCCTCAAAGGGTTAATAGTCTCATTAAATTACGGTTTAAAAATTCAAATTCATTGTCGCCACCACTTTAAAAACAATACTCATTTTATTTAATAACAAGTAAAATGATATCAGAATAAAACCAATTACATTATTTTATAAAAACTGGTGGGAATCAAACAATTCTGAATAAAAACCGTGAAACTTGCAGCCCGTGAATGTCTCGGGTGCGATTATTAACCCTTTAACGTTCAAAGCATTTTCATTGCTAAGATGTTGAAATAAGTGGCTGACACCGGTAATTGCAAACAAATATAATTATAAATAAGAAAACGTGATTACTCACATGCATGATAAAATGGATTTTTTTAAATTAAAATTCCGGTGTCGTTGTTGTATATCGAAATTAAAATTTTGTGGTTTCGTAACGAAACCGATGAACGTTAAAAGGTTAAATGAGTGATGCACAACCTTTTTGCCAGAAAATTGTTTCCCACCAGAATATTTGAAAAGAGTTGTTTGTTTTATTTAATAGCAAAGATTTCGTCATAACTATAAGGAAAAATATTCTGCATAAAAATAGTGCTATCTTTCTGGCACGCGGGCCAAAGGATTATTTTTGTAATGATGGCTGAAATCCCATATGGAATCACAATATACATATGAATCAAGAAATGTATTCAAAGAAGACATAAACACTCGGAAAACCTTACTGAATCGAAATCTTACTGCATCTTTATTTCACTTCTTGCACATTTTTTTATACAACAGAGCTAGTAACATTATTTAAACGCTAATTAGCAATTTTCATTGTGTCACAAACGCCTACCCCCCCCCCTCCCCTGCGCCCCGTTATTCACTCCCTTTCCGAAGTATAAAATTGTATTTTCGCCTTGTTTTCTGGCATGATGTAATGTTTGTTCCAAATTTATTTACTGAAATTCATTCTGTCATTCATTCCTTGCATATCAAATTTACTGTGCGCGTTACATACGAGATTATGAAAATTCACCTTTTTTTTCTTTTTACTTACCCATCATACGTAGTATAGGGTAAGTCTTGCAATCGTTTTGAAAATCGAAAATTTTTTTTGACGGATTTACACGTTTTAGATAGTGGAGATTCCGAAAAACATATTTTTAGAAAAAAAAAATTGCCGTCCGTCCGTCTGTCTGTCTGTAAACGCTCTATCTCCCGAACAAATTGAAACAGAGACTTGAAATTTTGTATGTTGTTAGTGTGTAAGAATGGGACGAAGCCAATTTAATATCAGAAACCTCGATTATCCGGAACTATTTTTTTCGGACTCTCGAAAAATTCGTTCTGATGAAAGGTATATAAAAAATTTCGATTTTTTTTGTTCTAAGGAATGGACGTAAAAGGCAATAAGATAACACACCTTTGGCATATAAAACGAAGTCGATCGGATTTTCAGTTGCCGAGATATTTGTAATCCTGTTTTCCACATTCTTCGATTTTTCATGACCCTGTATTTCATTCAAATATCAATTCAGAGGTATATTTTAATTAGAAACGAGACGCTTAATCCGGCGCAGTGAGATGTTAGTTAATAGAATTATTATTTTTGGAGTTATAAGGATGTTTCTTTTACGCAGTTTGGTACTACTTGAGTAGTTTGGCGTTTTATAAAATTTGTCGAAATTGGTACATCAGCAGTTCTTTAATAGAGCATTATTATGCATATTAACAATATTTAAATTTTGTTTATGAATTGCAATGCATTGTATAAATAGTTTTCACATGTTTTATTTTCATATACATATCCATGATGGGTAAGTATTACGGTTGCCCCCAACGATTAGTTTTTTTGTAAAGTCTGGGATGCGCGGTATACACGAGTAAATACGGTAGTTATTCCTGATTTTGAATTACACCTGTTTTACGTTTTACATTACATAAAATTACTTCTGTTCTCATAAGTGGTCGCATATTTTGTTTCTGCACAGGATGGTCTCTACTTTGCTCAACCAAAGTGGGAAAGTGAAATAATGATAAGTGTGTTTGTGGTAAAAACGGTAAAGTCGCGCCCTATTTATTTGATATCTGTTTGACTTAATTAGAAATAGTTTGACTTAATTAGAAATAGAACTATAAAGTGGAACATAAAAAAAAATGTTCAATTTTCACATTCTAATTATAGCAACTACATGATATATATTGTTGCGTATATAGGGTTCTTTTGATCTTATGGTTAGAGAATTTCAAACTCTTGTCTCTTAGAAAAGTAGAAAATAATTTATTTACAGATCTTCAGAACAACAATCTTCGAAACTCACAAATATTACTAGATATTCAAAAATAATTGCTCAAATCTATCGTACAAGTATAGCTTTAGATCCCAGAGACTCTTTATACAACGTCTCAACACTTAATAACATTCAAAACAACATAAATGAAACTCAAGCAAACTTGCTAACAAACGCCTTATTCACTCAATGACTGACTGGTAAATAATAAAAACAGCAGCTCGTATCGGCTCTCCTTATATAGACTCGCAGCATGCGATGGAAATTTCTACAACCTTCTAGAAAAAACTGGAAAACCACGGAACAACATTCAATGTATCAGTAGACCTAAGGGGGGATTACCATAAATAGGGAAGGGTTACCATCGCCAACAATCGCCAAGTTTGTCGCCAACTTGGCGATATATCGCCAAATTTGGCCACCAAAATTAGTCGCCAAAAGTGACGCCAACTTGGCGATATCTCTAATATTTCGCAAAGCTGCCATAGACATTCACTGAAAATAATAGACAAGTTTGCTTGATAACAGAGACAATGTAACAAAAACTAATATTAGAAAAGGAATTGAACTTAATAAGATTATTTACATTATTTTACAGTACAAACACTAACTATTTACAAAATTCGTAACACTACCCCCTCCTCAAAGACTGCACGTCCCGGGCAGTGCAATCCTTGAGTTAGAGGAAAACACTTAAAATAAATAAACAAATAAATAAATATATAAATAAATAATAATACTAATAAGATTTACATAAATAAGAACTAATTGCTATTTACATATTTACAAAAAGTGACTTTCATGACCATGGTCTGAAATTCCAGTTTTGAATTTCTAATCACTTTGGCCAAAATAAGGGGATAGCCGGTTATAATGTACGACCTTGGGCTTGGTGTGTGGCGATTTTCGTATGCGAACGACGACGTCATTCAGCCTGTTGACGACTGTGTAAGGACCGTCCCAGTTTCTTTGTAGTTTTGGCGACAGTCCCTTACAACGTATGGGATTCCACAACCAAACTTTGCCACCTTCGTTGAACTCATGTCCAGTTGCCTTTATGTCATACCGTGTCTTCATCTTTTCTGATGCCAGTCCGATTCGGTTCCTCGCTAAACAATGAACCTCCTCAATCCGTGCCTGGAGTCCATCCACGTATTCTTCAGGCGACAAAGGAGCGTCAGGAGGACGGCCAAACAAAAGATCCGCAGGCAGACGAAGATCACGATCAAAGAGCATTTGAGAAGGGGAGTAACCAGTGGCCTCATGAGTGGCACTCCTGTAGGCAAGCAGGAAAAGAGGCAATTTCTTGTCCCAGTCCTGTTGGTCTCTAGACGCCAGGAGAGAGAGGCTATTTAGGATGGTACGATTGAACCGCTCCACCATGCCGTCCGATTGAGGATGTAGAGGTGTAGTTCGAGTTTTGTCCATGCCGAGTAGTCCGCACATTTCTTTAAACACAGCCGAATCAAAGTTTCTTCCTTGATCGGAATGGATTTGAAGAGGAACTCCGTATCTGGAAACCCAGTGTTGAACTAGTATGTCTGCTACGGTTACTGCCTCTTGATTAGCAATGGCATAGGCTTCAGGCCACTTAGTGAAGTAGTCCATGACAACGAGGATGTACTTATTGCCATCAGATGTTCTAGGAAGAGGACCCAGGATGTCTAGTGCAATTCGTTCGAAAGGAGCTCCTACATTATAACGCTGCAGTCGCCCACGGGTGCGCCTCTTTGGACCTTTACGTGCTACACAGGTGTCACAAGTTCGACACCACTTCTCTACATCACTGCGAACATTATTCCAGTAGAAACGCTCTCGAACCTTTTTCAGGGTCTTCATTACACCAAAATGACCTCCTGTAGGACTAGCATGCAGTTCTTGAAGGACCATAGAAATTCTCGACTTAGGAAGTAGTAGTTGCCATCTACATGTCTTTCCATCGTCAGACTCCCATTTTCGGTACAAAATACCGTTCTTCAAATGTAGGGAATCCCAGAGGGCCCAATAACGTTTAGTCGTAGGATGGTAATGGGCCATGTCTTGCCAGCTGGGCTTCCTGTTGGACTCCTCTTTCAGCTCTAGAATTGGCTTAAGTTCAGGATCAGCAAGTTGATCTTTACGCAGGCTCTCGTCACTCCACGGATCTTGCGATGATGTAGACCCAGTTGTAACTTGTCTTACTATAGGACCTTTGACATTAAATTTCTTCTCAATTCGGTCGCAGTATCTACAATTCTCTGAGCAGGCTCTTCTTGAGAGAGCATCTGCATTTTCATGTGATGAGCCTTTTCGATGGCGTATCTCCATATCGTACTCTTGAAGGTTTTGTATCCACCTGGCTATCTGGCCTTCAGGGTTCTTAAAATTCAATAGCCAAGTTAGAGAAGCATGATCAGTTCGGATCAGGATTTTTCGACCGTAAAGATAGTGATGAAAGTGGTCTACGGCTTTCACTACAGCAAGAAGCTCTTTTCTTGTTACGCAGTAGTTTCGCTCGGCCATTGACAAGCACTTGCTGAAATAGGCGATAACACGCTCCTGGCCGTCGATTTCCTGGGACAGTACAGCGCCAATGCTTTCGTTGCTTGCATCCGTATCAAGTATAAACTGTTTATCGATTTGAGGATACGACAGAATTAAAGTGGATGTCAAGGCCTCCTTAAGCTTTTCGAAAGCAGCGTCACATTCCTGTGTCCACATAAATTTTTGATTGGCTTCTGTTAATTTATGAAGTGGTCTTGAAATCATCGAGAAGCCTTTGACAAATTTTCTGTAATAGGTGCATAATCCTAGAAAGCTCAAAAGCTGGTGAACATTTGCTGGACGATTCCAATTTTTCACGGCCGATATCTTCTCCGGATCAGTCCTAACTCCTTCCGCCGAAATGATGTGTCCAAGGTAGGCGACTTCATTACGAAACAAACTGCACTTCGAAGGGCTTAACTTCAAATTAGCTTCCTTTAACTTTTGTAGCACCCGCCTGAGGTTGTTCAGATGTTCATCAAAAGATTTTCCTATGATTATGATATCATCTAAATAAACAAGACATGCTTCATATGACAGCCCCCGGAGAACCGTTTCCATAAGCCGTTCGAAAGTTGCAGGTGCGTTACATAGACCAAAAGGCATTACCTTGAACTGCCATAATCCTTGTCCCGTTGTAAAAGCAGTCTTCTCGCGGTCGTCCGGATGGATCTCTACCTGCCAGTAACCACTCTTCAGATCCAGAGTCGAGAACCAAGTGTTGCCCGCAAGTGTGTCGAGAGTGTCGTCGATCCTTGGCAGAGGGTAACTATCCTTTTTAGTGACATCATTCAGTCGGCGGTAGTCTACACAAAATCTTGTAGAACCATCCTTCTTTCTTACTAATACAATGGGAGACGCCCAGGGACTTGTCGATGGTTCGATGACGTCATTTTCTTCCATATACTTAATTAAATTTTGCACCTCTTCTTGCTTGGCAAAAGGTAATCGTCTAGGGTGTTGTTTAATAGGTGAGTGATCTTCGGTGTTGTGCCATTTTAGTTCGTCCAAAGTCTTCAGATGTTTGGGAAAATAAACATTGGAATTCTCTAATTAACTTTTCCGCAGCGTCCATCTGTTTTGGATCTAAGTCTGTATTTTGTAACAAATCTTTGACTAAATTTCTGAAGATTTTTCAGAGTGACTGGAATTTTGACTTATGCACGTCACAGGAGCACATGACGCTATCACCTCTCCTTTCTTGATAGTCCTCGTCTTATCACTGATGTTAGCAATTCTGACTGGAATGGTCTTTTTCGAGAGGTTACAGAAGAAGCCACCAATACTCCTGCTTTTGTACTATTGTCTTCTGGATAATCTATATGGCCAAATGGGTAATTAGTTTCATTTTTAATTTCAGCTGAAACTAAAAATTCTGTTCTTGGATCTAGATTGATGTCTTCTTTGGCTATTACTGTTTATTTTCATTCAATTTCATTATTTAATCCAAAAAGACTTATTTCTTCAAATTTTGAGAGCATTTTGTTATTTTTGAAAACAAGCTTGAAGCCAAACTTCTTCAGAAAATCTAGCCCGATTAAGCAAGGATCTGTTATGTCAGCCACATATGCCGTATGGTAATATTTCGTTCCTCCAAAGTGTATTGTTAAATTGGCCTTTCCATATATGCCAATCTTGTCGCCCGTCACAGTTTGCAGGGTAACGCATGGTGGAGTCCAGATGAGTTTAGATTTCAATTTTCGAGCCAAATCTTCTCTTATTATTGTCACATTGGCTCCTGTATCGACAATCATACGGCACTGAATTGCGTTAATAAAGCCTATCACATATAATTCATTATCGCCGCCACTCATTTTCGATATTTGAAGGATCTTCAGGTGGGGCTTTTCATTCTCTGGCAACCTCCGCCCCGCGAGATGGCCAAAATTTAGTTTCCCTGCTGACTGTTTGAATTTATCTCACGCTCGTGGATTTTGGGGCAATTTCTTCGGAGATGTCCTGTATCACCGCATCCCCAGCACGTGAGATTCTGTCTTCTTGAACTTGTTCTTCCGTATTTTAAAGCTTCAAGTTCTTGATTTATTTTCCTAATTTCTTTCAAGACGTCGTTCTCAGTGTCTGAGCTTTTGTTCACCGTTGCCCCTCGGACTGAATGACGATCTCTTCGGCTGGCTTGTGTAGCTGCTTCCAACTTTAAGGCATATAGTAGAGCAGCCTTTAAATCCTGTACATCTGCCATACGTACCGCTCTCTGCACTTCGGGATCTTTTATTCCGTCTACAAAGTACTGCAATGAGAGCATTTCCCGTACATTTGTTGGGCAGTCGATAAATGCTAAATTTGCCAGCCGTTCTATTTCTGAGGCAAACTCTTGAAGGGTTTCACTCGATTTTTGATGTCGGCTCTTCATCTGTATTCTCGTATAATCTTTGAAGAATTTTTCGCCGAATCTCATTTCAAGTGCACAACTTAGAGTCTCAAAATTGAGTTGCGTCATATCGGGCAATGTTTGCAGCACGTCGGCGGCTTCTCCTCTTAAAGATGCTGCCAGTTGACAAGCTTTCATCTCGTCACTCCATTTGTTCGCTTCGGTTACAATGGTGAATTGGGTCTTGTAAACTTGCCAGGAACTCTTTCCGTCGTATGTCGACAGCATGATGTGCACGGGAGAAGCAGGCGGATTTCTAAATTCTTCATAATTACCACTGGACGCTGAAAGCTTCTTCTCAAGATCTTTTACTTTTTTGTTTAGCTTTTTATCTACTTCAACTATTTTCTCTTCAATATTACTAACTTCATTCTGAATTTTCTCTTCTACTTCCTCTATTTTTCTTTCCATTTTCTCTTCAACATTACTAACTTCATTCTGAATTTTCTCTTCTACCGAATCTATTCTTCTCTCTACCGATGAGAACTTTCTTCCAAAGTTTTCTTCATTTCTTCTTGGCTTTTATTAACTTCCTCCTTTAATTCTTCCATTCTCTCTTGGCTTCTATTCATTTCTTCAGTCACATCTTCTTGGACTTTGTCGATTTTATTCGATAACTCTTCTTGGCCTTTGTCAATTTTATTTGTCAACTCTTCCATTCTTTCTTCGTTTTTATTCATTTTATCCGCCAACTCTTCTTGGCCTTTATTTATCTTTTCCGCCAGCTCTTCTTGGCTTTTATTCATCTTTTCCGCCAGCTCTTCTTGGCCTTTCGTCAATTCTGTCTTTATGCCATTGATAGCATCTAATAGTTCTTTCAGTTGCACGTCCATGCCTCTTGTTTTCGCCATAAGATCCCGACTCCTGACACCAAATGTTGCGTATATAGGGTTCTTTTGATCTTATGGTTAGAGAACTTCAAACTCTTGTCTCTTAGAAAAGTAGAAAATAATTTATTTACAGATCTTCAGAACAACAGAGTCTTCGAAACTCACAAATATTACTAGATATTCAAAACTAACTGCTCAAATCTATCGTACAAGTATAGCTTTAGATCCCAGAGACTCTTTATACAACGTCTCAACACTTAATAACATTCAAAACAACATAAATGAAACTCAAGCAAACTTGCTAACAAACGCCTTGCTCACTCAATGACTAACTGGTAAATAATAACAACAGCAGCTCGTATCGGCTCTCCTTATATAGACTCGCAGCATGCGGTGCAAATTTCTACAACCTTCTAGAAAAAAACTGGAAAACCGCGGAACAACATTCAATGTATCAGTAGACCTAAGGGGGGGGGGGTTACCATCGCCAACAATCGCCAAGTTTGTCGCCAACTTGGCGATATATCGTCAAATTTGGCGACCAAAATTAGTCGCCAAAAGTGACGTCAACTTGGCGATATCTCTAATATTACGCAAAGCTGCCATAGGCATTCACTGAAAATAATAGACAAGTTTGCTTGATAACAGAGACAATGTAACAAAAACTAATATTAGAAAAGGAATGGAGCTTAATAAGATTATTTACATTATTTTACAGTACAAACACTAACTATTTACAAAATTCGTAACAATATGATGATCTGAATGCACAATTTACTATAATTCGTTACATATTCTGATGCCTGCAGGTTGGTTTTATTGAACTATTCACTTCAGAACTTTGACTTGCCCTTGTTACGTGACATAAGTCTAACACCCATTTAGAACTTTAGGACTGGTGCTTTGTTGTGTCTATATTAGCTTTATTACATTTTCAATTTTGCGTTTTTATTTATTTATTTATTTTATGATGAAACGTAATTTAAATCTATATACTATTAGTTTTTATATATTGTTTTTATACTGATTGTTGGTCTACTGGATTTTTCTATTTTTGAACAGACAATTATTTACTAGTATTAAAAAATGCTCTGACGAGCACCAAAAATGGTTAATATGTTTTAATGAATGAAAAAGTGTTTGACAAGAGCTTCTAATTGAGAATGAGAAAGGACAAGGGGTCCCTTCTTGGCTGCGATTCACTGTCAATGCCAAATTTGAAAAAATCATATTTGCGCTTTTTCCATATAAAAGAAATTTGCGTAAAACTTTCTATCTTTACTTTTTAGTAAATAAAACTTTCAATCGTGCTTTACATGTTAACTGCATTGTTGACTCTGCACTGCAACTGCACTACAAATCGGTTTTCTGTGCTGTTTTACACTGCGACAGTTTATGGTAGGACTGCGTGAATGTGATACGCTGCAGGCAGTGTTGAATGCAGGAAGTGGGCCGGGAGGACATTCCCTCCCGAATTTATCAAATACTCCCCCCCCCCAATAAAATTTGAGATTTTGTGTTTTTAATGGTAAGAAAGTATAATTCCCTTAGAACTCTATTGTGTCCCCACCGAAGCCATAGAAGACCCTCCCGGAGAAAAGTGTCTGAGTTCAACACTGGCTGCGGGAACTATGGTTTTTAGCCCTATTTTGCTTTACATTCATGTTTAATCACGTTGTGTCTTTTCTAATTATGCCTTTACACTAAACAATTTTATCGTAACAGTGACTGATTTCTTTTATATGGAAAAAGCGCAAATATGATTTTTTCAAATTTGGCATTGACAGTGAATTGCAGCCAAGAAGAGACCCCCTGTCCTTTCTCATTCTCAATTAGAAGCTCTTGTCAAACACTTTTTCATACATTAAAACATATTAACCGTTTTTGGTGCTCGTCAGAGCATTTTTTAATACTAATTTAAATTTTTTGATAATTATATATTGAATATAAGAAAACCTCAGTTGCTTTTAAATATTCCCAGTACTTTTTCTTATTTCGCTCAGTATTGAACTATTTAATCAATGGACAAAAAACATGAAAAAACGAAATTAATTTTAATTTATTCGTACAGAAATTGACAGATTCAATTAATTTTAGATAATACATATTTTGTAGAAAAATAATGCGAATGGAAATTTTTATTCTTTTCGCATAGGATTCGTGGCATTCTTATCTACTTGTTTTAAAAATCAGATGCTATAAATATGAAATATTTCCGCCATTAGCGCGATTTTTGTGATCATGGCACCCAAAGGTCGCTAAACATAATTTTATAATCAATGAACATAAAAACGAATTTTCCCATTTAAATTAAAAAAAAAATAAGTAAAATATTTTTATTTCTCCTTCCTGATATCTATTGGAATAGCTTATTTCAATTATTGAATAATATTCTAGAACATTTTCAGGAAAATTATTGGTTAAATTATCTTCCTTGGAGAATTTCGCTCGAAATACAGCCTTAATAGATTTACGTCAAACCAAGGATGAAAATATACTGAAAATTCATTTCTAGTATTATTTGTAAAATTGGCATTGAAATCACCAGCTGTAATTAAATTTTTATATAATATACAGTGGAACCTCAGTTCACGATCATAATCAATTCTTGTATCTCATTTTCTGTATGTGATATAAATTTTTTGGGCGCTCTATCTCAACAACTAATGCAAGGGATTAAAAAAAAATTTATATTCAGGTAATTCCTGATATAAATTGATGCTGTTTACATTTTGATTTAAATCGTTCAACAGATGGCTTAACCGTGTTGCATTTCTCATTATTTTCGCAATAGTTCTATCTCGAGAATTAACACACGGATTTTCATCAAACTTCAAATTCAGTTAATCTTTATATGAATCGGCTTTGTTTACGTTTTGGTTTTAATAACCAAACACATGGTGCTGCTATGCTGAATTGTTTCGATTACCACAATATCTCTATCGCAGGAATTAATGCAAAAATTTTCATCAAACTTGAGATTTAGGCACACTTTGATTTATATCATTGTTCATTGCGAGTTTTGGGTAAATCTCCCTACAAGAGTCGCATGTATGCTGTATTTTTCCCGATATCCGCAACAGTCCTATTTCAAAAACTAATGTTCAGAATTTCCTCACGGTGAGCATATGATTGTCATTTGATTTTGGCACTGCAATAATGAATTTTGATGCACTAAATGCATGGGATAGAAAATAGTTTTGGGGTTGCCACATCCGAATAGTTCTTTATAATCGGAGAAATCGACGGTTCATCCACACCGTATTGTTTAGCTATTTTGATTACACTATCATCGTTCTTAAGTTTTGTCACTACTTCTTTTCATATTTGATCAGTAATTCGCTTAAGCTTCTTACTACTATTATCACTAAACGCTTTTTCATTCTTAGAAGTCATAATAAAGGCTAAAATTTTCGCAAAACTGATTAAAATTAAAACAATAAGTTAAATTTTCTATTGTACGGAAGACCACAAAGCACTCTGATGCGCGCACTTTACTCCAAACTTGACTTTTAACAAGCGTTATGTAAGGGTTGCCAACTGAACTATTCGACAGCTTTGGTCGCGAATCGAGATATCCTAGCCGAAAGAGTAAAATTTTGATCACTGAAGTTGGTCATAGACCGAACTTGTTAAAAACAGAGGCTGCCGTAAACCAAGGTTCCACTGTTTTTTGACCGATGAGTTTGCAAATATGGCATTATTTATATATTCAGTGGCGATGATCATTATGCAACTTGGCGATTTAGCCGATTAAATTTGCGATTTTAAAGTAGCGTTTGTTAATAACGGAAAATTGAGAATTTCTACTAGAAAAATTAGGATAATTACTATAATTTTTATGCACGGTTTTAAGTAAACTCGGATTTTTTCCATAATTTTAAACTTAGTACATTTGGAAATGGAAGGGAGAGGGGAAGTATATCTTTGCAATGCTTTTTCGACAATATTTCAAGCAAAAATACTTTTAAATGCCAATAATTGCTGATCGTAAATGTTACATTCATTTCACACCATCACAAAAGTTTTTTGCATCACCATGTGTTTTTTCATTTGATGCTTTCTGGGCACAGATGCCATATATGCACAACATTGTGCGATATTCTTCTGACGCCAATTTCGCAAAAGCTTATTTTGTAACGTTACATGCATGCTGAGTGTCATTTGTAACGTTAGGTTGGTCGTGGTGCAGGTTAAATGTAGACATACTCAGTGATTAAGATAAAACAACAACGTTTATTGAAACGATAAAGGCTGAAGGGAAGTGGAGCAAGTCTTAATCTTACACAACTAAGAAGACTATGAGAAAACCAAACACATACTCACAAGCTTCGGCCTAGCTCAGTCGGGGCACCTACCAATACCTTCCGCTATCTCTTGGCTGATCTGCTAGATAAAGCTTAATTAAACAGCCCGTGGCTGTGGGTAATCCTTTATTCACAAACAATCCAAATGAAACTAAGAGGTTTCTTACCCCGGCCAATCTTCAAGTCAACTGTCGGAACTCCTTTCCACTCACTGGAGGCTTCGTTGCTACTTTTCAATCGGCTAGCACTTCGCTGAACACTAATTCACTTCGCTTGTCTAATACTAGAGATCCTCACTCGGTGGCTAATGCCAGAGACACTCACTGGCTAATGCCAGAGACACTCACTGGCTAATGCCAGAGACACTCCCCATTCACTCAAACCCAAGCTTTTATATGCTGCAAACTGAGATACTTCACATTAAAATATTACTAATAACCGCAAGCTAACTGTAAAATCCGAAAGAGCACACACACTCTAGAAAGTTAAAGAAAAAGAGAGGATAGATGTCGCTTTTACGCTTACACATGTTAACTTATTGACGTCACGATCTCAGAAACACTAGAGTGCCTTTATGGAAAGGTCACTCCCTCACAACCCCCCCTCGGATTCTACAGAGAAAAAGGGCTGGGCCAAATGCATGCCCAGAACTTTTTCTTGTTATAAATTTCGAGCCGTAATAAACACAGTGATGGGTGAAATTTAGCGCCGAAACATAACTTTTAAAACATTAACTTTAACCCATCACAACCAAAAAACCTCAGTTTGCCTCAAATATTCACATATTCAATCCAATCATTCTTCTATCTTACACATAGCCTCCGTAAAACTTCCAAAAAATCATAAAACTCTCAAAACTAATTACTTCTTCTTTCAAAACAGCCCACTCCACTGGGAGTGCTAAAATTTCTCTAAACGCTAAACTTCCGAAATTTTCCTCAATATTGCAATACAACTATAACATTACCAAAAATTATCTCACCATAAAACTTTCCTAATACTAGAATTCGCACCAAGTCCCAAAAAACCCAATGCGCAAAAATTTTCCTCATCCAAATACCGAACTCATCTAAAATTAAATTTTACTTCATGCTCAAAATAACTCTGCTACTACGTAATACCTACATACCCATTAGCCAATGAACTAACTCCCAAAATTCTTCAGAACTTAACTCCACTTTAACAATAATTGGGGAACATACGTACAGCGTCATATCGCTGTGCTTATGCAACAATAAAAAAAATATCAAAAATTTACAAAATGACGTCATCATGCTCTTCATCTGTATTAACTAAAAGAAAAATAGCAGAATCAATACATAACACAGGTATACTTCCCTGCAAGAAAATCACATTAACATTCAATTTTAATACAATACAATTCCAAATTCAAACGCAGCTTAAAAATTCGCAACTTGCGGAAACCATTCCCAACTAAAGTACAAACGCAACACATAAAGCACGAACGATAAGGAGAAAGTTAATTCATTAAATGTTAGTATAAGAGATAGAAACGCGTGTCAAGAACTTCTTGACCTCAAAACACGTGCGCGCCTGAACCGCGGCGCGTGTACAAAATAATCCAAATTACTATCTGTATTTTCTGAAAATTTAAACATACATTAACATACATTTTATAACACATGAACAATATAACAATATAGTAACATTTTTAACAAATAACATAACAATTTAACAATAGATCCAGAATTTTTAAAAGCAGTTAAGACCAAAATCTCAAACATACATAAAACTAACAATTTTGCAAACAAATTTTGAACACAATTAAGCACTAATCGTGAGTCGGTCAAAATACCCCAAAAATGGCCAAAAGTACAAAACAGTCTTTCTGCTTTCTATTCCTTCATATTGCTACCTCATATATGCACTCTAATAGAAATTTAATAAAGAACATTATCACCCAATCATAGAGATGATTCGCTGCTGGCTGGCTTCATACTACAGGATGGTTTTCTCCTCCTGTCCCAGAAACCTTGTATGAAGGATCTTTCGTCATCAGAACTGTACGGTGACGCCCAGGGCCTGATTACTAACGGGGCACTCTCCCACCAGGAAAAAGAAATAAAGAATTTTTCCTTATTCATGACAGTAATCTTGTATGAAAAGGGCGTTTAAAGAAGACGAAAATTCCTATAAATTTTTTCTGGTGAGAGAGAGCCCCGTTAGTAATCAGGCTCTGGTGACACCACAGTTGACTATCGTGCCTGCAGCCTGGTTCTGAATGGATGCCGTGGAATACTTGTAGGTTCCGCTCGACGACTCTGCTCTGGCCGGTTCGCTGGGTCACTCCATGGCGAGATTCACACTGTTGATGCCGGTAATCTGAGCGTTGTCTCCTCTTTCTAGACGCACCCGAAGTTACTGAAGATCCTAGGCCACGTTTCTTTCCGGATCTATGTTGTTTCTTATTAGGCAAAAATTCGGAATTTAAAGTTCGTTTAACAGTTTGCCGAGTGTCCATCTGAAATCTTTTCCGGGGATTAAGTACCGAAGATGGTGAACTATTAGATAATGTATGTTTGTGAGGTTGCTGTCTAATAAGTGGAGGAACGGGATAGTTTATAATCTTTTTCCTTTTATGGCACACAGAATCTGATGTATTTGACACAGCTCTCTTATTTTTATTATCATACTGTGCTCTCGGATTGATAGGCTTTCTACTTTCAACAACAGTTTTTGGAGCTGTTTGACCAAATTTTCTTCTTGAATATTGATGAAAAGAACTAGATGAAGAAGTGCTGGACTCGGGACACTCATTGGATCGGGAATTTCGCGAAACACCACTCGACACATGAGAACCTTCACTATCATTTTCTCTAAACTTATAAACTCTAACCTGATCCAAATTAACCGTTATTCTTTCACCATTGACATCAACAACCAAATTATTATTTCGAACTTCTAAAACCTCGAACGGACCTACAAACTTCGGACCAAACTTAGCTACTTTCTTTTGACGACTTGAACTTAACCAATGCTTTTCTACTAACACAAAATCTCCAACTTTCACTTCTAACTCCCTTCTACGCATATTATAATACTGAGCTTGCTTTTCTTGCGCTTTTCCCATCTGAACTTGAGCTTCCTTAACCAACCTCTCAATATCCTGACACATGTACTGACTTTCCGCATCTGACACCATAACTAGCCTTTGGAATGGAGTAATGACTTTTCTACCCAAAAACAATTCAGCTGGCGTTTTCCCCGTTGACTCATGAACTGCTGTACGAAGTGCGTACGCAAAATGCTGAAGAAACTGGTCCCAATTTGCATGATGAGAACCAACATATGAAGAAATCATTTGAATTAATGTACGATTTACACGTTCAGCCATATTAGACTGAGGAAGTTCCTTACCGTCCCCAGTCTCCAACTTTTCACACAAAGACTTAAAAATATTAGATATAAAATCATAACGAAATGGTTTACTAGCAACTAGTGCGTCAAAACCAATATGAATTTCATTCCTTAAACTCGGTTTATCAGAAAAAACCTCTCCAAATTCATTCAAAAACTTATTAAATTCCTCCTTCTCGATTTCACTTAACCCCGACTCCTCCAAATTAACTGACACTGAAACATGCTCTTTCTTACTCACATTCTCATCATTATTCACGATTAACGACTTTTTAAAGAAATCCAAACTAATTCCTCTATCCTTCATATAATCCACACCAACTATACAATGCACTGTTAATCCATCTAACACACAAAACTCCCAACATGTCTTAACCGAACGAATTTCAACTTCCAATTCTACTGAACCTTTATTATCGCAAGCTACTCCCTGTGCCGACTGAACCACCAGACTTGACCTCTTCAACTTCTTATACGAAAAATATTTCCGATAACAATCAAAAGAAATGAACGACTTATCTGCCCCTGTATCGAAGACACTTTTAACGACAATACCATCTAACACAATTAACACTTCAGGTAACTCAACCGGATTAATAGTAATTTTATTCAAACTCACCGAAGACATTTCGACCTCTGAACACATTTGTTTTGCATTGACCTATTTTCAACATTCTCATCCGAAGTTAATCTCCTTACTTGCGAAGAAACATTCCTGTCCCGTCCTCCCCCACTACGATCATAACCACTATTCTGTCTATTTCCATACATATTTCTCTCACCACTTCTAAAACTATTAGCACCACCACAATTCCTATTGCCATTATTCGTATTCGACATATTACGACCAAATCCATCATTTCTATTACGCAAATTACTATCCGGAAATCGCTGCCCCCCCTCTCACAAAATTACGATCCCCCTCATTTCTCAAATTACTATCTGTGACCGGTCTCTGACGAGGGTTACGCAAATCCCGTTGATCCGAGCTATGCCGAGTCTCATACTTCGATAATATCTGATGCATTTCTGCAAAATTCTTCGGTGCTCTAACTTCAATAAAGTCCTGTATACTTGGATTAAAAAGAGGAAAAACAATGTCCAACAATTCCTCAAATGTGATATCTAAATCTAATTTATTTTTTAGTTCAAGCTTACGTAGATAGAATTTTGACGCCGACTCATAAATATTCTGCTTATTACAATAGAACTCTTTTCTCAAAATACTTTTATCTTTAACTATAGGAAATGCCTTCTTTAACTCAATCACAGTTTGTTCAAATCTTTTCGCTTCATCATTAATCAAAAACTTTCCTATATTTTCCAACCACAAAAGTTCTTCGCCCTTCAACGAGCATTTAAGCACTACGTACCTACTTTTCTCAGGTATATTATTGAACAAAATATAATCATCTAATTTAACTAAAAATTCACTAATATCAACCTCACCGGTGAAATACACACGTGGCACAATCTCACAATGTCCAATGTTTCGTTGGGCGCCATTTGTAACGTTACATGCATGCTGAGTGTCATTTGTAACGTTAGGTTGGTCGTGGTGCAGGTTAAATGTAGACATACTCAGTGATTAAGATAAAACAACAACGTTTATTGAAACGATAAAGGCTGAAGGGAAGTGGGGCAAGTCTTAATTTTACACAACTAAGAAGACTATGAGAAAACCAAACACATACTCACAAGCTTCGGCCTAGCTCAGTCGGGGCACCTACCAATACCTTCCGCTATCTCTTGGCTGATCTGCTAGATAAAGCTTAATTAAACAGCCCGTGGCTGTGGGTAATCCTTTATTCACAAACAATCCAAATGAAACTAAGAGGTTTCTTACCCCGGCCAATCCTCAAGTCAACTGTCGGAACTCCTTTCCACTCACTGGAGGCTTCGTTGCTACTTTTCAATCGGCTAGCACTTCGCTGAACACTAATTCACTTCGCTTGTCTAATACTAGAGATCCTCACTCGGTGGCTAATGCCAGAGACACTCACTGGCTAATGCCAGAGACACTCCCCATTCACTCAAACCCAAGCTTTTATATGCTGCAAACTGAGGTACTTCACATTAACATATTACTAATAACCGCAAGCTAACTGTAAAATCCGAAAGAGCACACACACTCTAGAAAGTTAAAGTAAAAGAGAGGATAGATGTCACTTTTACGCTTACACATGTTAACTTATTGACGTCACGATCTCAGAAACACTAGAGTGCCTTTATGGAAAGGTCACTCCCTCACAATTTTTCAATCTTCAATTACATACATATATATTAAGGTACTACTTAGTTATCCCGTCGACCAATTTCGCCAAACTATACAAATCGCCAAACTCATAGCGAAATTATACATATAGACATAATTTTCATTTTAAATAATACAAAAAAATAATTAGTAGAATCTTAATAAAAAATACAAATAAAAAGTCGAAATAACAATTCCTTAATGGCGTTTTAAACACGTGCATCGTATTTAATGTCATTGGATGCGACATTCACGATCATCCATTATTGGCATATAATATTATAGTTTGACAATGGTTTTTTGGTCGACGGAATAACCAAGTAGTATCTCTATTAACTATTTTCAATTATTTTCTAAAGAAAATAATAATGAATAAAAACCGGTGATAATTGATTATCCCTTCGACCAAAAAATTATCACCAAATCATAAAATTAAATGCCAGTAACGGATTATCATAAATGTTACAATCAGTTTACATTAAATAGGTTACCCATGTTTGTTATCCCATAATGTGATTTTGAATTCAACTTTTTATTTGTACTTTTATTGATGTTTTACTAATTTATTTCTTCTTTCATTATTTAAAATAAAAGTTATGCCAATATGAATTACATGGTGAATAAATTGATGATTTGTACAATTTGGCGTAATTGATCGACGGGATAATCAAGTAGTATTGAAAAGTTTAATTAATAACTACAGAATGAAATGATTTATAAAATTTAACTAAATTAAATAAAGGTAAATATATATATTTTTTTAATAAACATTAGCCCGGTTATCATATCAGACAAAATAACAAAATTTTCGTGCCAATTAGGTACTCTAATGCGTATTTGACATCACATCCCTATTTAAAATCAATTGAATGATAATTAAGATATGAACAGAATGTGAAGTTTTTATTTTACTCTATATCTTTTCCTTATGTAAATTAGGACGTTATATGATCACAATTAAAAAAAATTACATTTAGTTCCTGAAGAGAAATTTTGGTTTTCCCAGATACTTTTTTCCGATGTACTTGTTTTTTCCCCATTTTTTTCTACTACTAAAGTTCAAAATGTTAGGACACTCGAGAAAATCATCCCATGGTCATATAAAATGCATGTTATTTGAAAAAATAACCATGGATTCGAACAGAAGAAAAAATAACACTGCGTTCACAACTTTATTATTTAAAGAACTGAAACTAAAAGCTTCGCAATAATAACAAATAACCATGTTTTTCACGTGATTTGTTTAATTTGAATGAATTATGATACATACATGACAATTTTTATATTAAATTTGGTGGCAATGAATAAAAAAAACTACAATCGCAAGAGCAAAAGACAATATTCAACTGGAGGTTTAAGACATAAATTCGATTTTCTCAGAAACCGCCAAACATACAAAGATGAAAAAAAAAACTGTTCTTAGTTTTATCAAGACGATAAAAATAAACCAAAAACGAAGTTAATCCATCCATAATAACGTTAGCTATTGCTTGTTGAATTTTTCGTCTTCATTTTTTTCGTTAAAAGTTAAATAAAAAACTACAGTAAACTGCGATAATTTTTTGAATGCTATCATTTTATTCGTCTCGTCGAGTTCTTTCTTTTGAAAACAAAATCACTGTCGTACATCAACTGGTTCTCCAGAAATTTCAAAAAGACGTTCGCATTTTCTATTTCTTAAACATATTATACCAAACGCTACCGCGTTTGTTATGATAATGTAATTGTCTATAATTATTTATTATTTTTTCTTTCATCTTTTCGACAAACACATTTTGTCAAGTTGTTATAATGTTTTTATTAGTTATTTTTCATTTTTATTAATTTTAGTGCATGGGTACATTATTCTGTATATTTGGTCGGTATTAAGGAATGGTCCGTTTTTAGCTCACAGGCTTTCATAGCCTGAGAGCTTATGTGCCCGTCCGTTCTGTATGTACGTTCGTACGTTCGTATGTTCGTTCGTGCGTAACGCGATAACTCATGATAAAAATATCGGATCCACTTAAAATTTTGTATATAGGTATATCCTGATAAGGCGCTTCCCTGATTAGTTTTTGGAGTTTATTCGATATGTATAAGAGGGAGAACGGGGGGCTCATGTCCCTCCCCTTATTTGATATAAACGAGATTTTCATGCAGAATTAACGGTTTTCGTTCGAAATTTAGATATAGGATCATTCTGATGAGGCGATTCCGTGCCTGTCATTAGGTGTTCATTGAATAAGTATAAACAGGGGGAACGGGGGGGCTCATGCCCCCCCCTTAATTGATATAAACGGGATTTTCATGCAGAATTAACAGTTTCCGTTCAAAATTTAGATATAGGATCATTCTGATGAGGCGATTCCGTGACTGTCATTAGGTGGTCATTGAATAAGTATAAACAGGGGGAACAGGGGGCTCATGCCCCCCCCCCTTAATTGATATAAACGGGATTTTCATGCAGAATTAACAGTTTTCGTTCAAAATTTAGATATAGGATCATTCTGATGAGGCGATTCCGTGACTGTCATTAGGTGTTCATTGAATAAGTATAAACAGGGGGGACGGGGGGGGCTCATGCCCCTCCCCTTAATTGATATAAACTGGATTTTCATGCAGAATTAACAGTTTTCGTTCAAAATTAAGATATAGGATCATTCTGATGTGGCGAGTCCGTGGCTGTTATTAGGTGTTCATTGAATAAGTATAAACAGGGGGAACGGGGGTTCTAATGCCCCTCCCCTTAACTTGTATAAATGGATTTTTCAATCAGAATTGTCAGATTTCGTTCAAATCTCTGAATAGTTTTGGAAGTTTAATGGTTAAGTATAAAATAGGAGAATAACTCCTCTTAAATTATATAAATGCTAAATGGGTTTTTATTAAGAATTATCCGATTTGCTCTGAATTTTGGATATAGATTTTTTAATATGATAAAGCATGTACTTGATAGTTTAGGAAGTTCAATGATTAAGTATAAAAAAGGAGAAAGGGGAGAGCTGGTTCCCCTTCTTAATTTTTTTTCGAACGGAATTAACGAAAATACTAGGCTGTAATGTACAATTAGTATGCGTAGCCTGTGAGCTCAATGCCATCAGTTTAACTGGACAATATTCTTTTTATTTGATTTTATCTGGTTGGTAGTGGAAAACTTTCACCGGGGATTAAAGATCTATGCGAAAATAAATTTGATGGGTGCCCCGAGAGGGTGATTTTTCCCTTTCAACTCAAACAGATAGCACAATCATGCTTTTTTTTGGTAATAACTTTTTATCACAACCATATAATAAATCGATACAAATTACAATGTGAATTCTAACATTTTTGTGACTGTGCTAAATATTTTTTAATATTTCTACATTACCGATATTATTTTCACGTGACCCCAGCCCACGTACTCTAGGCTGGGAACCGCTTGTCTATACCATTACTTTTTTCATATGAAATATGATTTTTTCATAACCTTTTTATCACAACCATATAATAAATCGATACAAATTACAATGTGAATTCTAACATTTTTGTGACTGCGCTAAATATTTTTTAATATATCTACATTACCGATATTATTTTCACGTGACCCCAGCCCACGTACTCTAGGCTGGGAACCGCTGGTCTATACCATTACTTTTTTCATATGAAATATGATTTTTTCATACACATATTAAAACTATTTTAATATGTTTTAATATTCAACAATAATGTTTGTTGTTCTGTCTTATAAACATGTCCAAGTTTTACTTTGTAATCCATCCCGTAAAATTTAAATGTATTTTTCAGGAAGCATAGTTTTAAAAATTTGTAAATAAAACTTAAGATAATTTTTTTTTGCTATGATGAAGTTATCTAAACATCATTCTAGATGTAACTATTTACATTTTAATGTATAATTAATTCCTCACTAACTTTTTACTTACCCATCATACGTAGTATAGGGTAAGTCTTGCAATCGTTTTGAAAATCGAAAAAAAAATTTTGACGGATTTACACGTTTTAGATAGTGGAGATTCCGAAAAACATATTTTTAGAAAAAAAAATTTGCCGTCCGTCTGTCTGTCTGTCTGTCTGTCTGTCAGTCTGTCTGTCTGTAAACGCTCTATCTCCCGAACAAATTGAGATAGAGACTTGAAATTTTGTATGTAGTTAGTATGTAAGAATGGGACGAACCCTATTTAATATCAGCAACCTCGATTATCCGGAACTATTTTTTTCGGACTCTCGAAAAATTCGTTCTGATGAAAGGTATATAAAAATTTTTGAATTTTTTTGTTCTAAGGAATGGCTGTAAAAGGCAATAAAATAACACACATTTTGCATATAGAACGAAGTCGATCGAATTATTAATTGCCGAGATATTTGTAATCTTGTTTTCCACATTCTTTGATTTTTCATGATCCTGTATTTCATTCAAATTTCAATTCAGAAGTATATTTTAATTGGAAATGAGACGCTTAATCCGACGCAGTTAATTGTTAGTTAATAGAATTATTATTTTTGGAGTTATAAGGATGTTTCTTTTACACAGTTCGGTACTACTTGAGTAGTTTGGCGTTTTATATAATTTGTCGAAATTAGTACATCAGCAGTTGTTTAATATAGTATTACTATGTATATTAACTATATTTAAATTTTGTTTATGAATTGCAATGCATTGTATAAATAGTTTCACATGTTTTATTTTCATATACATATCCATGATGGGTAAGTATTACGGTGGCCCCCAACGACTAGTTTAAAACATGCCTTGGGATTTTGTATGATAACATATTGAAATCTTGTACATGTATTTTTTAGTTTATGGGGCACATTTTACTAATTGAGAAACTTTTTACACAAGCGCAGCATTAAAACTTCATTTTTTTATTTCTCCAAATTACACCAGAGGATTTTAATTGAATTCCTAAAATTATGTACATTTATATGTAACAAAATTAAATAAAAGAACAAAAAGAACAGCCCTGTTATAATTACACCAAAAAAGGTATCAACATAAACATCTATAAAAGTAAAAAAAAATTATTGCTCCAAACAATATTATTCATCCCATAATCAGAGAAACATTAGAGATAACACTTAAAAATTCATATTTAATGATACAAAATCATTAAACCTACCAAAACTGTGCTCAATGAAATGCTTAATGAAATAATGAAATGCTCAATGGTTTCAAAAATCAGAAATAAAAATCCATGTAAAATAAAATAACTAACGTGCGTCACATGAAAAACTGAATGATGGTGTTTCAGTTTAAGGCACTATAGACAATGTAACTTTGGAATATTATTTTTAATTGTTCTGAAAATGATTCGTTGATGAGTTAAAACATGTCAACAATTAAATAAAACAATTTTTTATCTGTTTTTAATGTTTTTGGGAATCCCTGTATATACTGCCCAAAAATAAAATTGCTAAAATATAATCAAAGATAAATATACTAGAGTTTATCAATACACTTTTGCGAAAAAGATGTTGTACTGTTTATGAACCGACGATATCCTTAATTATCTGTCAAAAATATCTGCTACTAAAAGATCTCGTTTGTTTTTGACACGAAATACTCTTTAAACAAACCTTTTAAAGCTAAGAAATGAACTTCCAATCTTAGTTCACAATAATACGGAAATGATATTTTCACAATTGAAAGAGAACAAAATATTAATAATTTTCTCATTGTATTGACGTTCGAGAATTTTTAAGAAATTATAAAAAAAACTTATTAAAATAGCAATCTAAAATATAGATAATAAATAGTCTCGAAGAATAAATAAAAAATACGTATTTCATTTTTGCGAATTTAATATTATTGGGGACACAAAATAGAACACAATTAGGAAATCAATTGCACGAAAGTTATATATTAAATTGAAAGTTACATTTCAATCACACGGAGTAAAGTTTCAAAACCTATTTATATTTCTTATTAAGACAGATTTTGTGTTATAAAGAATAAATAACATGCAAAAAGAACTAAAAATATTTTTAATTAAAATGGTAACTTTCAATGAATAAATTAATTGATTGCTAAATTTCCTTAAATGGCTGTTTTCTTATTTAAAAAGTTAACTGAAATAGAGATAACCAACAAATACTTTAGTGGAATAAATTAACAAAAATTAGCCTTTTTTTTCATTTGTTAATTTAATCCTTGGCATTCCGCTGTCTCCGCTGCGGAGACATCATCTTTCTTTCAAAAATTTGTTTTTTGCACCAGCAATAAAGGAAAATAAAATTTCCCTTTTTTAATCAGAGAGTTGTTGTAATTGTCTACTTCAAGAAAAGCCCTTTTAAAAATGTCGTGCTAATAGAATAAAATTTGTGTAAAAGGCACCGGTCTCCGAAGGGTTAATGTAACTGATTAGGCAAAAAAGCACATTATTAGGACGTAAGTTGGTTATATTTTAATAACCACGGAATAAACCTATTTAAAAATTTATATACGTTTCTAATTTTAAAAAACACGTTTTGTGTAATCCAAAATGAGTAAGTTATAAGCAAAATAAACTGAAAACAATTTTAAATTAAAAGGGCAACTTTCTACGAATACGATAATTGGTTGCTAAAAACTGTAATGTTTAAGAATCCAGGATGGCCTTAATTATCTGTCAAAAACTTTTGCTTAGAAGTTAGCTACTAAAAGATCACGTTTGTTTTTGACATAAATACTCTTTAAACATCCCTTTTAAAACTAAGAAATGTACTTCCAATCTTGGGTTATAATAATACGAAAATGTTATTTTCCCAACTGAAATAGAACAAAATATTAATATTTTCTCATTTTATTGACTTTAGAGAATTTTTTAAGAAGCGTTCTTATTTAAAAAGCAATCTAAAATACAGATAACAATAAATAGTCTCAATGAATAAATAAAAAAATACGCATTTCATCTTTGCGAATGTAATATTATTGGGGACATAAAATGAAAGTCGAATAGGAAGTCAGTTGGTTTATTTCAAGCTCATGGAACAAATTTATTTCGAAATCTAATAATTTTTCTTATTTAAACAGTTTTTGTGCAACCTAAAATGAGTAAATAACAAGAAAAAAAAAGAAAGAAAAAAAACCCTAAAAACAATTTTAAATGAAAAAGGCAACTTTTTATGAATTCCTTAATTGTTTGCTAAAATTCTTTAACTGATTGATTTCTTATTTTAAAAGTTATGTCAAGTACAGGTAACAATAAATTCTCTCGTTGAATTCATTAACAATAAATATAATTTTTTTGTGAATTTAATATTATTGGGGAGGCAAAAAGAAGACATATCAATTTATTATGTTTTACGGCAGTGATGCACAACCTTTTTACCAGAAAATCGTTCTCCACCGGAATATTTGAAAAGTGTTGTTTCTTTTCTTTAATAGCAAAGTTTCTGTTATTACAATAAGCAAAATTATTCTGCATAAGAATTGTGGTATTGTGGCCCGCGGACCAAAGGTTGTGCACCCCTTTTTTAGGGTATTTCAATGAGCACATGTCGTGTAAGTCACATACTACGATTTTGGATACCAGTATTTGGGAACGGAAAAATGTGACTTATTTTATCACAGATATTTCTTTAATTAAATAAGGCTACTCAAACCTTTCGAAAATAATGGTGGCCAACAACTTGGCAGTCGCTAATAATATGACTTACACGACAAGTGTTCATGGAAATACCCTTTAATAAGCATGGGATATTTTTTTCGAAATACATGAATGTTTCTAATAAGAAAACAGTTTTTGTGTAATCTAAAAAGAGTAAAAAAACGAGCAAAATAAACTAAAAATAATTTTAAATGAAAAGGGCAATTTTCAACGAGTTCTTTGATTGATTGCTAAAATTCCTTAATTGGTTGCGTTCTTATTTAAAAAATGTTATCTCAACTACAGGTAATAACAAGTGGAATTAATTAACAATAAATACGTATTTATTTTTTGAGAATTTAATAATATTGGGGACACAAAATAAAAGGCAATTAGGAAGTCAATTGGTTATATTTTATAAACCATGGAATTTATTTATTAGAAATCTAAACATGCATGTAATAGAAAGATGTTTTTTGTAATCTAAACATAGTAAGTAATAAGCAAAATAAACTAAACGCAATTTTAAATGAAAAACGCAATTTTCTACGAATTCCTCAACTGGTTGCTAAAAACACTTATTTGGAAGTCAGAAAGAAAGAAAGTACATATTAATTTTGAGGAAACGACATTTAAACTTTTGTATTTGATTTTAAGAAAATATTTTAAAATGTAGTTTATATTATTACGTAAATATTTATTTGAAAGTCGAAGGAAGTTAATGCGATTGTTACAGATCAAATGTTAAATATTTTGTTGCAAAGGAAGTTATCGTAGAAACAATTAATTTAACCCTTTAACGTTCAAAGCATTTTCATTGCTTACATGTTGAAATAAAAAATTGACACCGGTAATTGCGACCAAATATATTTCTAAATAGGAAAAAGTGATTTTTCACATACTTAAGAAAATGGATTTTTTAAAATTAAAATTCCGGTGTCGTTGTTGCATGTCGGAATAAAAATTTTGTGGTTTCGTGGAGAAACCAATGAACGTTAAATGGTTAAAATGTTCAAAATAGTACAAATTGTCTTTTTAAAATTTTTCATTCAGATAATTATAAATAAATGATGTAAACGTATATACTCATTAAAGATAAAATTGCTGAAATATAACCAGGGAAAAATAAACTAGAGTGTTCAAATACACTTTTGCGAAAACGGTGCTGTTCTTTTATAAATCCATGATAGCCTTAATTACCAGCCAAAAACAATTGCTTAGTAATTAGCTACTAAAAGACCTTGTTTGTTTTTTAAATGAAATATTTCTTAACCCTTTTCGGCACGGGCAAAATCTGTTAGTAAAATGAGAAATTATCGACTGACACCGGCATTCACAAACGAATTTTTTAGATATTTTGAATTACTTAATTTAAGCTTTCATTGTAAAAGCAAAATTTTACTAAAATGTTATTGGTGCCGATTTCAAGTTTGGAATTAAAAGCAGGTATCCCAGACCGGGCATAGTGTGCCGGAAAGGGTTAAACATTCCTTTTAAAACTAAGAAATGTACTTCCAATTTTAGTTAATAATAATATAGAAATGATATTTTCCTAATTGAAAGACAACAAGTTTTTAATATTTTTCGCATTTTATTGACGTTAGAGAATTTTGAAGAGACGTTCTTATTAAAAATGTAATCTAAAATACAGACAACAATAAACCGTCTCGTGTGATAAATAAAAAAAGTCTTTTCCATTTTCGACATTTAATATTGTTTGGCCAGCAAAATAAAAGATGATTATAAAGTCAATTGATTGTATCTCAATGACAAATTTATTTCGAAACGTATTTGCGTTTCTTATTAAAACAGTTTTTGTACAATAACGAATAAATAACAAACAAAATGAACTAAAAACAATTTAAAATGAAAAGGGCAACTTTCTATTAATTCCTTAATTGATTGCAAAAATTCCTCAGTTGGACGCGTTCTTATTAAAAAGTTATCTCAAATATAGGTAACACTAAATACTCTTGCGGAATTAATTAACAAAAATTACATATTTTATTTTTGCGAATTTAATGTTATTAGACCAGAAAAATAGAAGACGATTAGGAAGTCAACTGGTTATATTTTAATAAGTCTGGAATAACCTTGTTTCGAAATCTATATGTGTTCCGAATAAAAAAAAGTTTTTGTGTAATCGAAAAACAGGAAATAATATTCAAAATAAAATAAAATAAATTTTAAATGAAAAGTGCAACTTTTTACGAATTCCTTAATTGGTTGCTAAAAACACTTACAGTCGAGTCTCTATATAACGAAATCCTTCGTTCCAGTAAAAAATTCGTTATACAGAGAAATTCGATGTATAGAAAATGATGTTAAAAATCGTATTGAATGTGTAAATTTTGAACAAATATTATTTTTGACGTTTTTAATTAAGAATTTGAAATGTTTAAAGTAAATATTAGCCTAACATTCTCTTTCTTAATTATTTAAGCAGTTTCAAAAATGAGAACAGACATTTATTTGAAAGTTTAATGAAAACCAAATAAGTAAGTCTTGCATTAATTTCAGACGAAGAAATCTGTAATTTTTTGTTGTTTTGATTTTAAAATTGTTACGCTTTCAAAAAAAAAAAAAAAAAAAAAAAAAAAAAAATGCTTAAATTTTAGAAAGGAATGAAAAATTGTATTTAACATTTTCCTCCATTTGAAGGCCTCTCATTGATTCCTCTCTTATATGTATAACAATCTAATTGACTCTGTTTTGAGAAGAATGTCGAAAGGTCTGTGGGAGGTGGGATGAATTCGTTGGATTAAAAGAGCAAGGAGAGAAGTAATATAAGAATCTCAGCACTGAACGATAAATCAAAAATAAATGATGGGAAATTGAATCCATATGATTTCGAAGCTTTTTAAAAACTGAATAAATTAAGACCAATTTATGAAAAAATTCGTTATGTGGAGACTGTATTAATGTAATAATGCGAAAAGGGGACCGTTCCTACAAAAAATTCGGTATATAGAGAAATTTGATGTATGGAGTTTCGTTATAGAAAAACTCGACTGTACTTAGAAATCAGAAACAAAGAATCCCTTATTGATTTTGTGAAGACAATATATGAACATTTTGATTTGATTTAACGAAAGTATTTAAAAATGTGGTTTATGTTATTACGTAAATACTTATTTGAAAATCGAAATATTACAGTTTCCAGAAACTTAATGAAATTGCAACAGATCAAATGTTCAAAAAATGTGTTACAAAGGACATTTTCGTTGAAATAATTATTTTTAAATAAACAAAATAATACAGATGGTCTTTTATTTAAGCTTGCATTCAGATAATTATAAATAAATGATGCAAACATATATATATTTCCCAAAATTAAAATTCCTAAAATACATTCATGGATAAATAAACTAATGTCTACGAATATACTTTTGCGGAAAAGGTGCTGTTCTTTTATAAATCGATAATAGCCTTAATTACCTGCCCAAATTATTTGCTTAGTAATTAGCTACTAAAAGATCTCGTTTGTTTTTTATATGAAATATATCTTAAACATTCCTTTTAAAACTAACAAATGTACTTCCAATTTTAATTAATAATAATATAGAAATGACATTTTAATAATTGAAATACAACAAATTTTTAATTTTTTTTTCATTTTATTGACGTTAGAGAATATTGAAGAGATGTTCTTATTAAAAATGTAATCTAACATACAGATAACAATATATAGTTTCGTGGAATTAAAAAAAAAATAAATCGCATTTTTTGTGAATTTAATATTAATGGACCCGCAGAATAAAAGATAATTAGAATGTCAATTGATAATATTTTACTGACATGGAATAAATTTATTTTGAAATCTAATTATGTTTCTTATTAAAACAGTTTTTGTACAATCTAAAAAGAGTAAATAACAAGAAAAAAAATAATTTTAAATGAAAAGTGTAATTTTTTATGGATTCATTAATTAGTTGCTAAAATTTTTTAATTGAGTACATTCTTTTTTTTAAAGTTATCTCAAATAATCTCATATACAGATAACAGTAAATACTCAAGTGGAACGAATTCAAAAAAAGGAATTTAATATTAATGGGGAGGCAAAATTGATGACGATTAGGAAGTCAATTGGTATATCAATTAGTTATAATATTTTAATAACCATGGAATAAATTTATTTCGAAATCTATATATGTTTTTAAAAAAAGTTTTTGTGTAATCTAAAAATAGTAAGCAATAAGCAAAATAAACTAGAAACAATTTTAAATGAAAAGGGCAACTTTCTATGAATCACTTAATTGGTTGCTAAAAACACATACAGTCAGAAACAAAAAAGGACCATATTGATTTTGGGGAGACAATATTCAAGCATTTTGATTTGATTTAAAGAAAGTATTTAAAAATATAATTTACTGTATTACGTAAATACTTACTTGAAAATCGAAGGAAAACGAGATTTTATAGTTTCCAGAAACTTAATGAGATTGCAATAGAATAAATGTTAAACATTCTATTATAAAATACATTATCGTAGAAATAAATATTTTTAAATGGACAAAATTTTACAAATACAATCATAAATAATCAAATAGTCATTTTTAAAAAAATCATTCAGATAATTATAAATAAATGATACAAACGTATACACTGCCCAAAATTAAAATTGCTAAATTATATTCAGGGATAAATAAACTACAGTTTACGAATACATTTTTGCGAAAATGGTCCTTTTTTTATAAATCAATGATAACCTTAATTATCTGCCAAAAATATTTGCTTAGTAGTTAACTACTAAAAGACTTCGTTTGTTTTTGATATGAAATATTCCTTAAACATTCATTTTAAAACTAAGAAATGTACTTCCATTTTTAGTTAATAACAACACACAAATGATATTTTCTTAATTGAAAGACAACAAATTTTTAATATTTTTCTCATTTTATTGACTTTAGAGAATTTCGAAGCTATGTTCTTATTAAAAATGTAATCTAAAATACATATAACAATAATTAGTGTGAGGGAGTTTGGTAGTTGCAGATATTTGTTAGGACATTTTAGAAGAACGAAATGATCAGTATAGTAGTCCAGATTCGGATGTACGAAAAAACCCCACAATGATTGCTAAGTTACTCTTTATTTAGACATGTATTACTAGGGGGGCACACATACAGTACTCGGAGAAAATCTCCGAACAGCGATTAGCAACTTCACAAGACGAGAGCAGTGAATCAAGTGGCCTCGTACATAGCAACAAACCGCCACTTTTGGCATGATAGAAAATCGCCAACATACACAAGTTCGCCCATGCACAATGGATAGTATACGCCAAATAACAGTTAAAATGCAGCCAGCAAGATCAGAATTCAATTTGGTTTCCCAGCTGGGATGGAAAGGAAAGGTTGCCAAACGATAAATTGTTACACGTGTTGTTATGTCTAAACACAGAGGCACACCGAAGGGACATCAGATTTTACTGCGCAGATGTTAAATTTATTTTAGGGTTTTGTCGAGAAAGGAAAAAGAAGCGTAAGCATAAATTTTAACTGCGAAACAGAGATGATCTCCTTATAAGGTAATGCAGAATTGCTTCAATCGGAAATAGCAGACATCTGGAAATTGTTTTAAACGGTTGAATAATATGTGAGTGTATTTCTCACAGATAAAGTTAAGCAGCTGCCGATTTTCGGTTAGAGAATTAATAAGCCAGAAAAATGGAAAAGGAATGAAGGACAACTTAAAACTAATTTTGAATTGAACAGAGACGGGGGGTGTAAAGGAATCATTTAAGAAAATAACCAATATATAACGAAATAATCGTTATATATATCACCCGGTGCACCACAAAAAAACTTTTGCTGTCCAATGTGCATAGGCTAGCATAAAATATTATAACATAAAAACATACATAAATGCAAAAGTTTTTTTTTATATGTATATGTAGAAAGTTGACGTCATGATAATGGAGACTTTTGTGTTCAAAAACAGTCAGCAGTTCTAAAGTTTCTATATTTTTTTACTATTTCTGTATATGGATCCAAGCTAGTACTGTATTTTTATATGTAGAAGTTGAGTCGACTCAGACAGTACAAAAACATTACTGCAGCTTTGATTGTTATCATGACACAAGTAAAAATTTTGAAACATATACACAAAACATGAAACTAATACTAAATGAATATAAAATAGCAATACACAAAAATAATATAATAGTACTATACTTTTCAAAAATTAAAAAGAGTAATATGATGTATATTAAAAAATAAAAATGTTTTTGTAAAAAATTGTTTCATGCCGAAGCATAGGATGACAAAAAAAAATAGGTGCTCCAAGCACGCCCATAAAATTTGCGTCACCCTGAATCTTGTGTACAACACAAGTATTATGGCATCGGCTTAGGGCCTAGCCTTAGATGAGGAGGGAATTGTGATGCTCCCCCGAAGGCACTAGCGGTCTTCTGAAGGAGCCCACGTCGAATTACATGAAAAAATTTGAATTGTTGTGAATTGGAACCACAATTCAAAAATTTGAATCGAAACTCCAATTCCAAAACTTTGTCTCTCAACACAATGAAGCTTGAACCCTTAGGGCATTAATTTTGAACGGGAACAAGACTTCAAAGGGAAGAATTCAAAAATAAAAAAAAACAAAAAATGTATGTCATATAATAACTAATATGGGCAGACAATCCTAGAGTGAAGAGAGACGAAAAATGTGTCACAATCGAGTGGGGGTATGAACAAGTCATATATGAAAACAGTGTTCTATTTAATTACATGAATCATTTGTTTACTTTTCTAAACTACAGTACCTGTTTATTTAACTATAATATGTTTGACTTATAGTACAGGAATTGTTAAGTGGGAGGTTAGCTAGTGGAAAAATATTGAATTAATGAATATTGTCAAAGATATTTTAAGTGTACTGCAAAAAGAAACAAAATAAAAAGTAACTAAAATTTAAGTGAGTATGAAGACATATCTAAGTGTTAAAGGATAACAATGATACCTAATATTGTTCCTAAGAGATCTTCAGAGCAACAGTGATGGACCAGCCATGATATTGTTAAAGATCAGTCAAAAACAACATACACACAACCATGAGCTCTTTGGTTGGATATGTGGTATCATAAAACATGACATAAAAAATAATAAATAGTGTTTTTACATTAGCTTCTGTTTCTTAGATTGTATGTATGTGGTTGATAAAACGTATTAAAGTTAGTGTTGTTTATATGACTTGATGCATCAAATAAATGTCCATAACGAGGAGGTGCTAGTAAAAGTCTATCAATATGTACCCGAAATGCTGTGTTATCAGGAGTATACAACCTTTTAATTGAGAATGACACAGGGGAATGTTTACAAGTGACAATATATGGACCAGTATACTTTGTTTTAAACTTGTCGTTTGATTTTAGATATACAATATCTTTTAAGAAAATGGATCTTAATTTAGCTTTCTGACCGTAATATTTATATCTTTTATCTTGAGCAGATTTAATGTTGTTATAAGCTTTGTGATATATCTTACTCAAATCATCAAGTAATTTGTGTACTTCAATATGTTTATCAAGAAAGGGTTGGTTGCACGACTGATCAAAAGTGTCAAAAATTAGAGAAAGTTCGCGTCCAAAATGAAGAAAATTAGGAGAGTACAATGTAGTTGCATGTTTGAAGCCGTTATAAAGTGACTTGTGTATAAATACAGCATTTTCGAATGAATGACCTTCTTGTAAAAGAATATTAACTGAATATTTGATTGACTTATTGATTCGCTCTGCAATCGCATTTGATTGTGGTCTCGAGGCAGAACTGTGTAATACCTTAATGCCCAATATATCATTAAAAATGTTATATACCTGAGAAGTGTACTGGGGTCCTAAGTCTAATAAGACAACCGAAGGTCTCCCAAAGGTGATTATGTAAGAGAATAAGCATTTAACAACCTTACTTGCAGATATGTCATTAAGTGGAAAGAGTTCAATATGTCTCGAAAAATGATCAGTGATAGTTAAAACATATTTTCCATTAGTAAACGGTCCAAGGAGATCAGTACTGATAGTGTGACCAGGGTACCTGGGAGTGTATGTGGGCTGCAAAGGTGCGGGTGGAGTTTGATGATGTTTAGTTTGAAGACATTTGATACAGGATGCAACAAAGTTTAAAGTGTCTACATACATACCCTTCCAAAAATATCTACCTGACAAGAATTCATAAGTTTTATTAAAGCCAAAATGAGATAAATGTGAAATTGTTAAGACTTTGCTTTTAAGTGAATTTGGAACAATAATGTGATACGAAAAAGTGTTATTAAAAATATTTTCCTTCTTTAACATTAATACCTTCGAATCAGGATGAATGAAGTAGTTAGGAAATTTTTGAGAAGATCCTTTCTTTAAGATTTCTTTATAAACAACAGACAAAGTAGGGTCATTTTGTTGTTCAGTAGCAAATGTTTCATTCGAAATTTCTAATAAAGGGTCAGGATTTGTTTGTGTACCAGAAATAAGGCAGTTAACATGCATATTAGAATCATTCGAGCTGGAGTGTGGAGTATCACATTCTACAATAGGTAAGGGTTGAGTATCATGAATAAGTTCAGGGTTTGTAGCTAAAGTCTGTTGATTATTTTCAAAGTTACAGCGAGATAAATAGTCAGCGAGTACATTCTTTTTACCTGGAATATGTTGAAATTTGTATGTGTATTCTGAGAGATTCATGAGCCAACGAGAGATAATATTAGCCGGGTTTGTAGTTTTGTTGTACTTTTCCAGGGGTTTACTATCTGAAAGGATTACAAATTCTCTGTTGTATAAATAATATTTGAAAGCAGTAACTGATTTATGAATCGCCATGAGTTCTAATTTAAGTGCAGGATATTTTTTTTCTGATGCTTTTAAAGATTTTGAAAAGTACGCAACAGGTAATAGTTGTTTATCATGTTCTTGTAGTAAGACGCCAGAAATAGCAATATTTGACGCATCAGTATTTAAATAGAACTTTTTGTTCCAATCAGGTAATCTAACCATGGGAGGATTAAAGAATATCTTCTGTATGGTGTCCATAATTTTTGATGTTTACTTGTCCACTTAAATTTGGCTTTTGGAGTAGTTAAGTTTATGAGAGGCTGCACAAGTTCAGAAAAGGATGGAACCAGAGATTTGTAGAATGTAATGACACCTATGAGTGCTTTTAATTGTCGTTTAGTTGTAGGTGTTGGAAAAGATGTTATTTTTACAATGTTCGACTGAACAGGAGAAATAGTTTGATTTTCTATGTGAAATCCAAGATAATCTAAACTGGTTTTGTGAAAAGTGCATTTGTTAGGGGACAGCGTTAAATTATATTTTACTAGTATTGCAAGAATTTTATCCAACTTATCACACATTTCTTGATATGAATTGGCACCAACAATAAGATCATCTTGGTAGGTATAGACACCTTCTAACTGTAATTCATCAAGTAAGGAGTCCATTAAAGCTTGATAAATTGAGGCGCTAGATTTTAATCCGAATACTAATCTCTTATACCGAAAAGAACCGAACATTGTAGTGAATGTGAGCTGATTTTGAAATTTTGCCGGCAAATCAATCTGATGATATGCCTGATGAAAGTCGAGAGAAGAGAAAAAACGATATTGTGAAAGATTTGAAATAATAGTTTGAATTTATGGAAGTGGATAGGACGAACCTTGAATTATAGTATTAACCATTCTGAGATCTAATGCGAGTCTATATTTCTGTATACCTGTACCGTCTGGTTTCTTTTTACCAAGGAGCATGGGGCAGGCCCGTTCGGAACAATGACGTTCAATGATTTTGGCATCAAGCAACTGTTTGATTTGATTTAAAACATCCTTTTGCACAGCTTGGGGAAGAGGGAAAGGAAGAGTCTTTATTGGGTAATCATTAATGAATTTCATATCAGGTACAATTTTATCAGTATGACCAAGTGTGTCTAATGATTTGGAAAAGGCAGGATAATAATTAAGTAGCAATTTAGTTAGGTTCTTTGCTTCGTCAGATTTTAAGTGAGAAAGTTTAAAATCATTAGCCGATAACTCCTGCTTTCTTTTTTGTAAGATTTCATTAGACGCCTGAATAAAATTTACAAAGTGCTGTTCTGAGTTATTTTGCTTGTCAGACATTTCAGAAGTATAGTCGCGAATTTCCTCAATCTCATACAATTGACCTATTTTTGTGTGTTTAGGGAGATGAATGGTCTTTTCAGAAGTGTTTTTAAGTGTTATTGAGAAGAAATGATGTATTTGTGAAGTTTTCTTTGTTTTAGTGGATAATTTGTTCATTTGAATAATGGCATCATTTCCTATTAATTCTTTTGTTTGTGCCAAATATTTAAATAGATAATTTCTGTCATTGTTAATGTTATTGGAAGTGTAAACAGAGCACCATATTTGTTGTTGAGGTTCCAATATAATTTTTCGAGTTAAGAACACCGCTTGATTCATTACAACATCACTCAAAGAATTGCATGATTTTGATTGTTTCTCTCCAGAAGATTCTTTACTGGTTTTTAAAGGAACAGAGAAATTATTGTTGACATGGAGACACTTGTTAAAAGTATCGATGACAACATTGTATCTAGTTATGAAATCAAAACCTAAAATGCCTTCAAAACTGGAAGACTCGGGTATGTCAACAATATAAAAGTGGTGTGAAAACGCTTTTTGTTTTAGCTTAATGGATGTTCTGATGCAGGCGGAAAATGAGACATCAGAATTGACAGTTTTAATATTGACGTCAGTGGACAGTCTTTTATATTTTAAGACAGGTTTAAGTTGATTAAATAATTTTTGTGAAAGTAAAGATATACTACTACCAGAATCAGCCAACAAAGTAATATCATGGTTTGCTATAGTGGCTTTAACAAGAGGAAGGGATGGTGACATAGTGTTTACACTACAAATTATCTGAACATTATCACTTTCTGTTTGTGTACTGATGTTATTTGCTATTTTAATGGAGTCAAAAGTTTGGGAACCTACTGAATTAACTAGTCTCGAACTTGAAATTTTAGCTAAAACAGGGTCAAAAAGAAAAGTTGCTGATGTAGAAATATTAGATTGAGACACAACACCATCAGCATAAAAATTGTATCTCTGTTTCAGTTTTCCTGAAATTGTGGAGTGGAATTTGTGTAATTGTTTTTTCTTTGAGTATTTGCTCTTTTCCATTTAAAACAAGAGAGAGCGTCGTGATTGTTTCGGCCACATAACTGACAAACAACTGGTTTTTTTTGTGAAAACTTGTGTGGGGAATAACGTCTAGTGTAGCTCCGATTTTTGTAATTTTTTTTGAAACGTGAAACACTTGCGGAATGTTTTGGTCTAGTCTGCAGATTTTTTCGCTCAGTTTCGGTTTTAGTATCAGGAGGGACAAAAGATAATGCATTTATTTTCTCAGAGATTTCTTTTAATTGCGATTCAATGAGATTTTCTGATCTGTGTACCGAAGGTAAGGAATGTAAAATTTTTTCATTCCTTAAAATTTCATGAAGGGTTTGCGCTCTTTCAACTGCTGTTTTATAATCATTAATGCCTTCTTCCTGTAATTTTATTCTAATATTTGAAGGAAGGGCTTCTAGAAATTTCATGAGTTTGATAGTGTTGCGTGCATTTTCGTCATTGATATCTGCATAAACAGTCGCCGCAAGAACATTTAGTCTATGAGCTAAATTTTTTATCGTCTCAGAAGGCATAAGTGCTAAACTGGACAACTCAACAGAGGCAACACATTTACTAGGGGGGGCGAAGAATGACGCAAATTCTTTTTCCAGCAAATCGAGGTCTGTTATCTTTTGCCGGTCGGGGTTTTGTGCTAGAAATTTTTGTGCAGGTTCAACTAACTTTCCCTTTAAGATTGCAATTGTTGTTTGTGGGTTATACTTATTAATTTCCGCAGAGACTCTAACTTGATCAAAGAAAAATTTAAGTAAATCTGGATCTCCATCAAATTGAATGATATTTATCGGAATTTGTTTTGCCGCCATGATTAGTTTTTTTTGTTTTGATTAAGCCCACAAGTATTGAGAAATTGTTACACAGACCGGACTTTTACTCTAAAGCACATTGAAAACAAGTAAATTTCCTAGCTAGTAAAAATATATAAACTAGCAAAATAAATAGATTTTAAAATATACCTCACTTTAAAGATATCTTATTTAAACCTTTTATGACAGTAAAGCAAGGAAGCACATACAACAGGTAAATCATTTAGAAAATAAAATAAATAAAATAACAAAATAATTACACTTTGAAACATATATCTATATATTCCTTCACTTTAAAAAGAAGTTATTTCATCCTTAGCTAATAAAGCAAAGAAAACTATATATAAAAACACCAAAAACTGTTAGTAAGCAAGGAAAAAAGAAATCCTTTAACTTCTTTACACAAGGAAAAAAATTCCTTTTTTTGTAACTTAAAACCTTCTGATTTATTTATATTTTTTGGATGAAAAAGAATGTTCTTATTTTAACCTTGTAATTAAAAGTTCAAAACTGGTTAAACACTCATTTAAGCATACTAGAGAATCTAAATACAAATAAAAAAAAAACGAAACAAAAAAAAGGGTGGGACGTAAAACATGAAATAAAAGCACATAATTGCAAATAACTGGTAAAAAACTGTATAAAATGTCAGCAAAAATAATAACTAGAAATGACAACAGTTACCGTGCTTTCGCAAATTAAAAATCTTTGCAAAAACACAATAACAGGATTATATTAATGCTCTATACAGAACATAAATGTTGACCGTTGTGTCCTGAATGTGAAAGCAGAACATGAAATAAACAAAGTAGGTGGGTTGACTTACTGATTTAGTTTTAAAAAATAATTAAATGCTTACTAATTTAATAACACAAAAACTTAGGGAAATGGGGCAAGATCTGCTCTCACGTTCAAAATGTAGATTATTTTGAAGTTGATTTTCGTTGTTGTGCACTTTTTCTCTTTTATTTATCACAGAAGACTAGCAGAAATTTTATATTGTAAACAGGTAATTGAACATTGACTTATCGAAGGTGGTGACATCTCTTTTAGAGAATTTTTGTAATTCTCTTATTTATTTATTTATTAATTTTGTGCACTGTTAACTGAGACAAACGATGAATTATTTCTGATGGATTTTCACACCTGTATAAAATTTATTTAACTTTGCCACCTACTAGGTGGATATATTTTTCATTTGCACATCGTTGGAAGGAAAACTGAGAACCTATCGATTACATGTGCAAATTCTCACTTTCTTTTGCAGAGCGCATTCACTTTGCGATGCATAACAACACTGGAATACTTGCTTCCATAAATTTTCTATGAGGCTATATGAACTTTCTGTAGATTACGTTCACTAAAGACACAAAACACACACTGGTATAGAAGCACAAAATGTGCACATGCAGCCCTCGATGATATCTGCCGGCGATGAACACGTCAATCACACAGACGATGCGAGGAGATGAAAAAGGGGGGGCGCACAGCGCTCAGGTGACAATCAGCCGCAGATTTCTTTTAGCATATGGAATATCGAGGGGAGACCCTCCGAAGCACTTGAGATGGAGAGGACAGGAGAGGAAAGGGGTGCGTCCAGCAAAGGAACCCCAGGACGGGACACCGCTCCACCTTTCGACGTCGACTGCAGGTCAAGATAGGGAGATCAATTCCACATCGGTTGACACCCAGCAGGCAAGACCAATAGCAATTACAACTCCGAACGCAGAGAAGAAAAAGAAGAACCAAAATGCATCACATCCGCTGGAAGGTCGCAGTTGATTGTACCCCCCTCCATATTTTTTTTTTTTTTTATGTGGGGAAAAACGAAAAAGTCAAACGGCACCAGAGATTTTGTAATAGAGATTCTTGTGAGGGTGTAGCTTTGTAGCATCTGCTATTTTATTAGAATACTTAGAAGAAGCGTGATTACGTATAGTAGTCCAGATTCGGATGTACGAAAAAAACCCCACAATGATTGCTAAGTTACTCTTTATTTAGACATGTATTACTAGGGGGGCACACATACAGTACTCGGAGAAAATCTCCGAACAGCGATTAGCAACTTCACAAGACGAGAGCAGTGAATCAAGTGGCCTCGTACATAGCAACAAACCGCCACTTTTGGCATGATAGAAAATCGCCAACATACACAAGTTCGCCCATGCACAATGGATAGTATACGCCAAATAACAGTTAAAATGCAGCCAGCAAGATCAGAATTCAATTTGGTTTCCCAGCTGGGATGGAAAGGAAAGGTTGCCAAACGATAAATTGTTACACGTGTTGTTATGTCTAAACACAGAGGCACACCGAAGGGACATCAGATTTTACTGCGCAGATGTTAAATTCATTTTAGGGTTTTGTCGAGAAAGGAAAAAGAAGCGTAAGCATAAATTTTAACTGCGAAACAGAGATGATCTCCTTATAAGGTAATGCAGAATTGCTTCAATCGGAAATAGCAGACATCTGGAAATTGTTTTAAACGGTTGAATAATATGTGAGTGTATTTCTCACAGATAAAGTTAAGCAGCTGCCGATTTTCGGTTAGAGAATTAATAAGCAAGAAAAATGGAAAAGGAATGAAGGACAACTTAAAACTAATTTTGAATTGAACAGAGACGGGGGGTGTAAAGGAATCATTTAAGAAAATAACCAATATATAACGAAATAATCGTTATAATTAGTTTCGTAGAAAAAAAAAACATCACATTTTATTTTCTTGAATTTAATATCTGTGGACCAGCAAAATAGAGGACGATTAGAAAGTGAACTGATTATACTTCAAAGACAAGGAATATTTTTTAAAATCTATTTATGTTTCTTTTTAAAACAGTGTGCATAACAAATAAATATTAAGCAAAAAAAAAAAAAAAAAAAAAAAAAAAATTAAAATTAAAAGGGCAACTTTCTATTAATTCCTAAATTGATTCCTAAATTTCCTTAATTGCTTGCGTTCTTAATAAAAATGTCATCTCAAATACAGACAACAATAAATACTCTCATCCAACAACTTAAAAAAATACGCATTTTATTTTTGCGATTTTAATACTACTGGGAACACAAAATAGAAGATAATCAGGAAATCAATTATTTATATTTTAATAGTCATGGAATAAATTTATTTTGAAATCTATATACGTTTCTAAGAAAAAAAAACCCTAAAAACAATTTAAAATGAAAAGGGCAACTTTCTATAAATTCCTAAATTGATTCCTAAATTTCCTTAATTGCTTGCATTCTTATTAAAAATGTCATCTCAAATACAGACAACAATAAGTACTCTCATGCAACAACTTAAAAAAATACGCATTTTATTTTTGCGATTTTAATATTACTGGGGACAGAAAATAGAAAATAATCAGGAAATCAATTAGTTATATTTTAATAGCCATGGAATAAATTTATTTTGAAATCTATATACGTTTCTAGAAAAGAAAAAACGTTTGCATGTAATTAAAAAAAAGTAAATACTAATAAGCAAAATAAACTAAAAACAATTTTAAATGAAATGGGCAACTTTCTACGTATACCATAACTAGTTGTAAAAACACTTATTTAGAAGTCAGAAAGAAAAAAAAGCCCATATTCATTTCGAGGCGCCAATATTTAAACGTTTTGATCTGTTTTAACCCTTTGCGGAGCGGGGCAAATTCACTGCTTAAGTATTGAAATTAATGACTGATACCGGAATTTGAAAACAACTTTATCTCTAAATAAGAAAACGCTATATGTCACGCATTCAATAAACCGTAATTTTCTTTAACAAAATTTCGGTGCGATGTGGCGTTTGGGAATTAAAATTAAGTGGTATATCTATGAAACCAGCGCCCCGCAAGGGGTTAAAGAAAGTATTAAAAAATGTAAATTATATTATTACTTAAATATTTACTTGAAAATCGAAGAAAAACGAAAATTTTACAGTTTCCAGAAACTTACTAAGATTGTAACAGATCAATTGTTAAACATTTTGTTGAAAAAGACGTTACCGTAGAAGTAATTATTTTTAAATAGACAAAATTGTACAAATCAGGGCTCGAAAAATCTACATGCCCGACATCAGTGTTGTTAGACGGCGACTTTTTAAAAATTTGATTGGCACCACTTTTATTAAAGGATAAAATTCCTCTTGATTAATATGTCATTAAACGAAACGTAATTTTACCAATCCAAAAAAGTGGTGCCAATCTGAATTTTTAAAAAGTCGCCGTCTAACAACACTGATGTCGGGCATGTAGATTTTTCGAGCCCTGGTACAAATAGTCATTTTAAAATTTTTCATTCAGATAATTATAAATAAAGGATACAAACATATCTAAAATCTAAATATCTAAGATAAATAAACTAAAATCTGCGAATACAATTTTGCGAAAAAGTAGCTGTTATTTTGTGAATAGATGATGGCCTTAATTATCTGCCAAAAACATTTCGTTAGTAGTTTTCGACTAAAAGGCCTCATTTATTTTTGACATGAAATTTTTTTAAACATTCCTATTAAAGCCAAATAATGTACTTCCAACTTTAGTTAATAATAATGCACAAATTACATTTTCCTAATTAAAAAAGAACAAAATATTAATATGTTTCTCATTTTATTGATGTTAGAGAATGTTGAAAAAGCCTTCTTATTAACAAAGTAATCTAAAATACATAAAACAAAAAATTGTCTCGTGGAATTAATAACAAGTAAGAAAAATCATGCGTCAAGCATTGATTATGAAGCACTTCCCAACACTTCTTGAAATATTTAACAAAACTCCGTTATTCGGGGAAATAATGTATTATTGTCCATATCCAAATATGTATTCTAGTACTTTTGAAAAGCTCTGTATTTGATCTGTCGGTTAATATATACACTATATAATGATAAAATTTAGTTTAGGAAGAAAACGCCTAACTGGTTTTAATTTTCTTTTCAGCAATTTATGCTAATAGATGGAAACATACTTGAATGCCTTTGTTTAACCCTGTAAAATACATAGTACCTTTAATTCAGGAACGTATTTTGCTAAAGTTTAGTTTAAAAATAAATTATCTTTAAAATACTTAAATCAAATTTCCAGAAATTATCAATCGAAGGTGACAATGTATCCAGTTCTTTGCGTGACCCTGTATATCATTTTATTTATATTTTACAAACATTTCTTTGTAAATAAAATGCAGTTCATCGTAAAAAGGCACAACATATTTAAAAAAAACCCTTTAAGTAAATTATGCTCATATTCATTAACCTTTCCGAGGTATTTTGTGTAACTGTATGACAAATTGTTACACTGTATATATAAATAGTGTAAAAATTAGCATTAATAATAACCATATAATCTGCATACATCTACTGAAACGTAAAAGCGTATATATATAATGCATTTCATCCATCCAACAGCCATCATCCATAATAAACAGGACTTCGGATAGAATATATTATTTGAAATCTTTTGCGTGTCCCTGTAAATGCTATGTACCGTGTATTATGCAAGAAACAACTCATATTAATCCTCAGCAACGTATATCAATTTGATTAAATATGAAATCGTTTACCATAATTAAAATATGTCGCAAACAATCCCCACCCTTTTTTATTATCTATTGGAATTCTTTTGTGCAGCCCTGTAAATGAATAATAACTATTCTTTTCGCTGCATACTTTAGAAAATCCATGCTTTAGTGCACTTTGTAGATGCATATAAATTTGAAGATATTTTACAGGGTGTAATATCTTTAATATTCATTTGAAACGATTTTTCCCCCATAGACCGTAATGTAATGGAAAACTTTTGACAGTCCCTGTAAATAAACTAATCATTGCAGAAACTTCATTTTCAATAGGGTTCGTGCTTGGGTAAACGTCATTAACATCAAAAAATTTCCTGACGATCCAAGTATATCCGAGATTAACGAGAGTTAGAGCGCGGTCAGATGGACACACGAACAGACGACTAGACAAACCGAATGCATACGCACTTTTCAACTTTGTTGGTAAGTGCTAACCAGACAAACCGAATGCATAAGCACTTTTCAACTTTGTTGGTAAGAGCTAACCAGACAAACCGAATGCATAAGCACTTTTCAACTTTGTTGGAAAGTGTTAAAAAAGATTGCGTTCATTTTTCGTAAATTTAATATTATATTGGGTCAGCAAAATAGAAGACTATTAAAAAATCAGTTGATTATATTTCATTGACATGGAATATATTTATATTGAAATCTATTTATGTTTCTAATAAAAAAATGTTTTTTTTTCTAATCTTAAAAGAGTAAATAATGAGTAAACTAAAAACATTTTTAAATAAAACGGGCAAATTTGTATGAATTCCTTAATTGGTTGCTAAAAGCATTTCTTGAAAGTTAGGAACAAAGGAAGCCCATGTGGATTTTCAGGTGAAAGTATTTAAACATTTTGAATTGATTTAAAGAATGTATTTAAAAGTGTAGTTTATACCATTACGTAAATACTTTCTTGAAAATCGAATGAAAACGAAATTTTACAGTTTCTAGAAATTGAATGAGATTGCAACAGATCAAATGTTAAACATCGTGTTGCAGAAAACGTTATCGTAGAAATAATTATTTTTAAATGGACAAAGTAGTACAAATGGTCCTTTCAAAAATTTTCGTTCACATAATTATAAATAATTGATTCAACCGTACATACTGTCCAAAACTAAAATTGCTAAAATATATTCAGGGATAAATAAACTAGAGTCTACGAAAACACTTTTGCGAAAAAGATGCTGTTCTTTTATGAATCGATAATAACCTTAATAACCTGCCAAAAACATTTGCTTAGTAGTTAGCTACTAAAATGTCTTTTTTTTTCACATAACTTCATATAAATATTTTTCACACTTTTTTTTTTCGTCTTTTTTTTTTTTTTTTTTTTTTTTTTTTTTTTTTTTTTTTGAGATAATTTTTTTTTCTTAAACATTATAAATATTTTTAAAACTAAGAAATGTTCTTCCAATCTTAGTTAATAATAATACGAAACTAGTCGTTGGGAGCCACCGTAATACTTACCCATCATGGATATGTATATGAAAATAAAATATGTGAAAACTATTTATACAATGCATTGCAATTCATAAACAAAATTTAAATATTGTTAATATGCATAGTAATGCTATATTAAAGAACTGCTGATTATCAATTTCGACAAATTATATAAAACGCCAAACTACTCAAGTAGTACCAAAATGCGTAAAAGAAACATCCTTATAACTCCAAAAATAATAATTCTATTAACTAACAATCAACTGCGTCAGATTAAGCTTCTCATTTCCAATTAAAATATACCTCTGAATTGAAATTTGAATGAAATACAGGGTCATGAAAAATCGAAAAATGTGGAAAACAAGATTACAAATATCTCGACAACTAATAATCTGATCGACTTCGTTCTATATTCAAAATGTGTGTTATTTGATTGCCTTTTACGTCCATTCCTTAGAACAAAAAAATTCGAAAATTTTTATATACCTTTCATCAGAACGAATTTTTCGAGAGTCCGAAAAAAATAGTTCCGGGTAATCGAGGTTACTGATATTAAATAGGCTTCGTCCCATTCTTATATACTAACTACATACAAAATTTCAAGTCTTTATCTCAATTTGTTCGGGAGATATAGCGTTTACAGACAGACAGACAGACGGGCGGCAATTTTTTTTTTTCTAAAAATATATTTTTCGGAATCTCCACTATCTAAAACGTGTAAATCCGTCAAAAAAATTTTCGATTTTCGAAACGATTGCAAGACTTATCCTATACTACGTATGATGGGTAAGTAATATTAATATCTTTCTCACTTTATTGACATTAGAGAATTTTTAAGAAACTTTCTTATTAAAAAAAAGTAATCTAAAATGCAGATGACAGTAAATAGTCTCGTGGAATAAATAGAAAAGGAAACCGCATTTTATTTTCGCGAATTTAATATTATTGGAACAGCAAAATGGAAGACAATTGGTTATATTTCAATGAAACGGATAAAATTTATTTTCCAAAATCTTTTTTATTGTCTTGTCAATTTGTTGCGAATCTGTTATGACAGAAAAAAGACTGTGCGAAATGTTTTGTTAAATTTCAGTATTTTGTAAATAATTGCAGTTATTGAGATTTATTATTGAAATTTCTCAACTCCTTCAGTAATCCTTCTGCAATTTTTTCCCTAGAAGGTAAACTGTCTTTTACTACTTACCCATCATAAGTAGTATAGGGTAAGTCTTGCAATCGTTTTGATAATCGAAACAAATTTTTTGACGGATTTACACGTTTCAGACACTGGAGATTCCGAAAAACATATTTTTTTGAAAAAAAAAATTTTTTTTTGCCGTCGTCCGTCTGTCTGTAAACGAATCTCCCAATCAAATTGAGATAGACACTTGAAATTTTGTATGTACTTAGTATGTAAGAATGGGAAGAACCCTATTTAATATCAGCTACCTCGATTATCCGGAACTATTTTTTTCGGACTCTCTTAAAATTCCTTCTTATGAAAGGTATATAAAAATGTTCGAATTTTTTTTATTTTAAAAAGTGGTGTAAAAGGTAATAAAATAACACACATTTTGCATAAAGAATGAAGTCGATCGAATTATTAGTTGCCAAGATATGTGCAATCCTGTTTTCCGCATTCTTTGATTTTTCATGACCCTGTATTTCAAACAAATTTCAATTCAAAGATATATTTCAATTGGAAATGAGACGATTCATCTGACGCAGTAAATTGTTAGTTACAATGATTATTATTTTTTGAGTTATAATGATGTTTCTTTTACATAATTCGGTATTACTTGAGTATTTTGGCGTTTTATATAATTTGTCGAATTTGGCTCATCAGCAATTCATTAATAAAGCATGATTATGTATATTAAAACTATTTAAATTTGCGTTTAAATTTTATTTTGGAATTGCAGTGCATTTTATAAGTAGTTTACACGTGTTTTATTTTCATATATTATATTATGCATATTCATGATGGGTAAGTATTACGGTGGCCCCCAACGACTAGTTTCATACTTAAAATTGTAAATTTTAAAGGCACCATGTAGACAGTTTTTTGAGATTGTTTCACATGTGTTATTTAATGATGCTTAATGGTAACTACTTAATGGTGTTTATAATGTGTTTTTTATTTGGTGACAAAGTGTTGTGCACCACACTCTTGTAAGAAAATATTTTCATCAACACAATTTACAATGCAATTTCAAAACAATTAACAGATCTATTTTTAGAACACATTTTTAGGTAGCAATACTTTTGCTACATATTAAGAAGGCATTTGTGAAAGCAATACTTTTGCAACAGATTAAGAAAACATTTCTAGATAGGAAAACTTTTTCAACATATTAAGAACACTATCACAACAAGAAAGTTTTGTATATGAGAATATCTTATTCACAATACATTATTGTTATTATTATTTGTTTGTAAATTTGGCGACAAAGAACATTCTAAAATGTGTTTATTTTTGTTTGTTGAGAATTTGCAGTGGGAGTAAATAACAAGCAAAAGCAACTAGAAACAATTTTAAATGAAAAGGGAACTTTCTTCTATGAATATCTTAATTGCTTGCTAAAAATATTTTCTTGGAACATTTTCTAGGAATTAAAGGATACAGTATTTCAACATTTTGATTTAATTTAAGGAAACTATTAAAAAGACCAGTTTATACTATTACTTAAAACTTTTTTGAAAAATTGGAGGACAATTAAATTTTAAAGTCTCTAAAATCTTAATGAGATTACAAGAAATCGAGCGTTAAAAATTGCCTTACAAATGCTATCAAAGTAAAAATAATATTTTTTAAATGGACAGTATAGTACATACCGTCGTTTTAAAATCTTGTTTTCAGATAAAGATAAAGGAATGAAAATGAATAAATATAAAAATAAAACTAACAATACAACAATGAAGAAATTATGGTACACATCTCACATTAGAAGAAAATGTTGTAAAATTTGTATAGCAGTGGCTCCTAACCTATAGGTTCCACTGGTCGCGACCAACTGGTGCATCGAGCGCAAATTCGTCAAAAGATAGCAGAAAAAAAGCTAATTTTATCGAACAATCGCAAAAAACCACAATTTTCGTCAAAGAATCGCTGAAAAATGCGATTTTCTTCAAATGATCACCAAAAAACGATATTTTGGTTAAAAGATCGTTAAAAATCACTCGAATTTCTTAAGAGTGTTGTAAAGAAACATGGTTTTCTTGTCAGAGGATATCGGAAAAAACGCGATTTATGTCATATGATGGTGAGAATAAACGGAAAATTCACCAAAAGATGGCAACTTAGACATCGAAAGTTAATCTCCAAGTCAAAAAAATTAATCGCAACGGTGAGAATGCCGACCGAGAATCTGTAATTTTGCATTGTTAGTTAACATTTTTCACAAATACACGGAAAAACACTTCACTACACATCCATGTGTGACTACCGAAGAAGGTTGCATTGTAAGTAAAATTATCCAACTTTTCAAAACTCATCATTTATCTTCATTCTTAAAGATTTTACGCTTCAATTCTTATTTTTACTCCTGCACACAGAGGTAAGTGCTCGAACTTCATGTTACTGTAAAATCATCTCTTATGTTGTTTTTTTTTCTCCGAGATGTATCACTGTTGCGAGTGAGTAATATTTATCGCGTTGAGAGTTAAGTGATAGAAAAATAATTTTCTAACACTGAAAATTGCTTAGTAGATTCTACCAGATAACTGGAGAGTTAAAAATAAAGAAAAACTTAATATTAACATTCGGGGAACTATTTTTTTAAATTAATTATAAAGTTACATTATAATGCATATATTTTTATGCAGTTTAAATATTTTCGTTACTCACTGTTAGCATTTAAAACAATAATACGCATATTCTAAAAAATGCGATGTCGTTGATTTTTTCTCGAACAAAAATATATATTTTACTATATCAGTAAAAATAAATAAATAAATTCAGCACTTTGATGCAACTTAACAATTCCTAGCATTTTTTTTGTGATATACCTTTTCAAATATTTGAAATGTCCCTTCTCAAATACACCTTTTCACAGAAAATGAAATAAAATTAACATATTTGAAAGAAGGAACTGTCAGTTTGAATTCCTTATTTTTAAAGAAATATTCCCGAATGCTTCATTGCTCAAAGGTATAATCTATTTCTGAAATATCTCGGGTGGCTGTGTCACTCACAAAAATGTTCAAATAATCACAGTCTTTCAGATGGGAGAGCATTCTTTGTATAAATAGTTTATTAAATATAATATAATCCACATTAGAATATGAGCATTAATAGCCAAGACACTATATTTGTACTCTCATTGGTACAAAGCCATTTGTTTTTTTTCTCATACAGAGCCAAAATATAACATATTCCTTGGTACATAGTCATGAAATTTCACGATATTAACAGAGTCAAAATTTTACATATACTCCGCCTGATTGCAGAGTCAAGACTGAACATTTTAAAGGAAAATATAATAAGAAAAAGCATCAATATAGATTTGATATATGATCATAAATTAAAAATTTTCCATTAACTTGACATAAAATAATTAAAAAACCAATGAATCTCTGTTAATGATGTAAAAATTACTTAATTTGTCAACTTATCAATAAATAAAACATTAATTTGACATAAAATAATTATAAGACCAATAAATATCTTTTAATGATTTCAAATTTCAATTAAGCTGTCAACTTATCATGAAATAAAACATTAATTTAATATCAAATCAATCAAGTATCAAACATGTAATTATAAAACAAATAAATCAGAATTAAGTAGTTTTAAATTATTATTTTACTCATAAATATTAATCAAGAACTTTTATTTGAAAGTAATTAATTTTTATCAAGGTCAAATCCATTATAATGTCAATAAATTTGATTTCTTTATTTAAGGCATTGCGCCTAAACATCGGGTGTTGGATGATTTATATACTTTAATGTTTTGAGCTTATCACCTTTTGTGATTTGATGGTTTATGGTGCAGCTATTATGTTGTTTACTTGCTGTGTTTCATTTCTAATTTATTTTAGGAGTATTTTGTGAAAAGAAATCTAATTCTGTATTGCATTTAAAAAATATTTGTAACTTTAATTATACACAGAGTGATTCAAAAAAATGTTGACAAAATGATATGACAAATCAGGCATACGACAATAACAAAAAATATCATAGAAACATGGGGCCGCAAACTACTTATTGAGACACACATACAGGGTGTTTCAACCTTACTCAATTTGGGTTGACGGTAATGAATTTCAGAAAACTGAAGTATATTATAATAAAACATATAAGAGACATTCTCATCTTTGTTTTAAATGTAATAACACCAAACAAAACTGGCAGAGGTTTGCATTATGTGCACCAGCAATGTGCACTTGGCACCTCACATTTTGGACTGAGATAATCAGTTTATACGATATCATCGATTGCTTGTGCAATATATTTTTTTAGATCTTTTCGTAACATTATCAGATTTCACACAAAATAAGGTACATATTGTTGTATTTCAATTACAATATTTTTATTTTCTTCGAAATATTACTCTGAAACCGAGCTAGAATGAAACACCCTGTATTTGTGACTCAATAAGTAGTTTGCGATCCTATGTTCCTATATGATTTTTTTTAAATCTTTGTTGTATGTTTGATTTAGCACATCATTTTGTCCACTTTTTTTTGAATCACCCTGTATATCATGTTACTATATCAGTATCTTTAAATAAATAAATTCAAAAATTTGACGGAACTTAACAATTCCTTGCACTTTTTATGATATACCTTTTCAAATATTTCAAATATCCCTTCTGAAATACACCTTTTCACACAAAATAAAATAAAAATAATATTTTTGAAAGATGGAACTGTCAGGTTGAATTCCTTATTTTTAAAAAATTACTCGCTAATGCTGCATTGCTGAAAGGTATCATCTATTTTTGAAATATTTCGAGTGTTGGATAATTTATATACTTTAATGTTTTGAGCGTATAATCTTTTGTGATTCGATGGTTTATGGTGCAGCTATTATGTTGTTTACTTATTGTGTTTCATTTCTAATTTATTTTAGGAATATTTTGTGTTACATTTAAAAATAATTGTAACATTATATATATATATATATATACATACATATGTACGTGTATATATATACGTATTATACAGGGTGATTCCAAATTTTTTTTACAATAAAAGAGTGGTGATAGTACACATCAAGAGAAACAATATTCAATAGAAGACCAAGGGTCCAAAACGTTTTCCAAAGGAGATAGCCGCCATTAAAGTTTAGGGACCAAAATTTCTAATAAACATAAAAAACGGAAAAATCGGTCGATTGATTTGCGGTTTTCACTAAAATTATTCTTTATGTCGGCATTTTCTTGAAATTAAATTATAAAGATAAATTTCAAAAAATGCCGATAGAGGACGCTTTAGACTTTGGAGTAACGAACAACTATTTTTTGCTGGTATTTTTTGCATCTCATTAAAGGTTTTCGTAATCTTAGACTCAAACTTAAATTTTGAACTCAAAATCTGAAAGTGGGAGTGGTTAAGTAGCACAAACTGAACTGTGTTCAGACTGTTCAAATTTCAAATGATTATAAAAAACGGAAAAATTCGTTCATTGATTTGCGGTTTTTACTAAAACTATTCTTTATGTCGGTATATCCTTAAAAATAAATTATAAAGATAATTTTCAAAAAATGCCGATAAAGGGCGCTTTAGACTTTGGAATGACGAACAACTCTTTTTGGCGTTATTTTTTGTATCTTATTAAATGCTTTCGTAAGCTTAGACTTAAATTTTGAGCTCAAAATCTGAAAGTGGGAGTTGTTAAGTAGCACAAACTGAACTGTGTTCAGAGGGTTCAAATTTCAAATAATTATAAAAAACGGAAAAATTGGTCGATTCGTTTGCGGTTTTCACTAAAACTAATTTTTAAATGAGCATTTTCTTAAAAAAAAAAAATTAAAGATAAATTTCACAAAATGCCGATAGAGGGCGCCTTAGACTTTGGAGTAGCGTACAACTATTTTTAACTGTTATTTTTTTAATCTCATTAAATGCTTTCAAATGCATAATCCTAAATTTTAGGCTCAAATTCTGAATCATTGGGAGTGTTTAAGTAGTGAAAAACTGAATTGTGTTCAAGGAGGGGGGGGGTGTTAAATTTCAACTCCTGAAGACACTACAGTTTGCGCTACTTTACTACTCCTAATTATTCAGATTTTGAGCTCAAAATTTAAGTTTAAATCTCAGCTTCCAAAAACATTTAATAAGTTTTTGCAAGCATTTAATTAGAACAAAAAAAAATGGTTAAAATTAATTGTTGGTTACTTTGAAGTTTAAGGCGCCCTCTAATGGAATTTTTAAAATTTTATTTTTAAAATTTATTTTTAAGAAGATACTGACTTAAAGAATAGTTTTATTTTAAACCGCAAGCGAATCGACAATTTTTCTCCATTTTCTATAAATATTTTAAATTTGAACACCCCCCCCCTCTTAAAACATAGTTCAGTTTGTGCTACTTAACTACTCCCTACTATTCAGATTTTGAGCTCAAAACTTAAGTTTAAGTCTAAGCTTCCGAAAACATTTAATGATATGCAAAAAATAACGGCAAAAAATAGTTGTCCGTTACTCCAAAGTCTAAAGCGCCCTCTATCGACATTTTTTGAAATTTATCGTTATAATTTATTTTTAAGAAAATACCGACATAAAGAATAGTTTTAGTGAAAACCGTAAATCAATGAACCAATTTTTCCTTTTTTTATAATCATTTGAAGTTTGAACCTTCTGAACACAGTTCAGTTTGTGCTACTTAACCAATCCCACTTTCAGATTTTGAGTTCAAAATTTAAGTTTGAGTCTAAGCTTACGAAAACATTTAATGAGATGCAAAAAATACCGGCAAAAAATAGTTTTTCGTTACTCCAAAGTCTAAAGCGCCCTCTATCGGCATTTTTTGAAATTTATCTTTATAATTTAATTTCAAGAAAATGCCGACATAAAGAATAATTTTAGTGAAAACCGCAAATAAATCAACCGATTTTTCCGCTTTTTATGTTTATTTGAAATTTTGGTCCCTAAACTTTAATGGCGGCTATCTCCTTTGGAAAAGGTTTGGGACCCTTGGTCTCTTATTTATTATTGTTTGTCTTGATGCGTACTATCACCTCTCTTTTATTGTAAAAAAAATTTGGAATCACCCTGTATATATACGTGTATATATTAGGGTGGGCCGAAAAAAACTTTTTTTCGATTTTCGATTATGGCGGGTGCGGAAAAGTGGCCACTGGTGGCACTCAGTTCATACAAAAAATTTGAGATTTTTTGGACATTTCCTTACCCTGCCTCAAACGGTTTGAAATTTTGCAAAAATGTTCATTTTTGAACTTTTTTCAAAAAAAATTAAAAAATGTTAAATTAAATTTATTTTGGTTGTATTTACTTGAAAAGGCATATTTAATGTACCAAATGTTTAAATAAGATCTGATCATGCATTATTTAATATCTATGTGTATTATAACTTAGGCTATTTTTATAGCTTTTTCGCGTATAACAGGCAAAAGTTGTATTTGTTTGAATCGATCATTAGTTTCTATATTATTTATGTCCCCTGGTCTTCTTTATATTTTTTCTATGTGTCAAACGTCATATATTTGGGGAAAAGACAGCAGTATACTTCAAAAACAAATCTGGAAGGTGAGAAAGTGGTGAAGCAGCACTCTAAGCGGGCGCAATGACTCGGCGTAATACTATGGGAGTGAAGGACGAAATAGTTGAGAGCCAAAAATGCGATAAAGGATTCTTATTACTTATCATTGCTCAGTTACCTGCGACATTTGTTCAGTGTTAACGTGAAACCCTTTTGTACTGATTATACAGTGCTTTTTGGGTCGTTTAATGTGCCTTTATAGTGTTTTGTGCGTGTCATTACGACAAGCTTAGACATGGCTAGTATAAAGGGCCATGACAATGCAAAGACACGCGATACCGTGAAAAGTAACTTTTTGGGGGCATCATGCATATTGAAAGAATTGCAATTGCCAACTTATGCTGAAAATCATGCGCCACTACTCCTGGTTGCTCCACCATGTAGAAGTTGTGATAGCAGAGGATACGAATCTCGTCATCGATAAAAACAAAGTCAGAAGAGAGAAATAGAAACTTGGAAAGAAGATACAGGCAGAAGTTATTAAAAAAAGGAAAATTAAAAGCATATTTTTTTATGGTAGAAAGGATAAAAGTATATTAAGAAGAAGAAAAATAACAAGCGGCACCGTCGAGAGAAAGGCGAGGAACACATCACCGTGTTGTTTGAACCTGGTTAGGAATACTCGGGTCACTTGATACCTCGGTCCGTTACCTTGATACCTCGTCAGTTCAGAAAAGTCTAACTTGTGGTGACTTGGAAGATTGTATAATGATTTTGCTGTTTCTTTTCCGTGACCGGAACGCGGTGATGTGTTCCTCGCCTTTCTCTAGACGGTCCCGCTTGTTATTTTTCTTCCTCTTAATATACTTTTATCCTTTCTACCATAAAAAAATATGCTTTTAGTTTTCCTTCTTTCAATAACTTCTTCTGCCTGTATCTTCTTTCCAAGTTTCTATTTCTCTTTTCTGACTTTGTTTTTATCGATGACGAGATTCGTATCCTCTGCTGTCACAACTTCTACATGGTGAAGCAACCAGTAGTAGTGGCGCATGATTATCAGCTCAAGTTGGCAATTGCAATTCTTTCAATACGCATGACGCCCCCAAAAAGTTACTTTTCACGCTATTGCGTGTCTTTGCATTGTCTTGGCCCTTTCTACTAGTCTACCTCTAAACTCGTTGTAATAAAACGCACAAAATACTATAATGGCACATTAAATGACTTAAAAAGCACTGTATAATCACTACAAAAAGGTTTCATGTTACCACTGAACAAATGTCGCAGGTTACTGAGCAAGGATAAATAATAAGAATCCTTTATCGCAGTTTGGCTGTAAGCTATTTCGTCCTTCACTCCCTGCGTATTACGACGAGTCATTGCGCCCGCTTAGAGTGCTGCTTCACCACTTTCGCACCTTCCAGATTTGTTTTTTAAGTATACTGCTGTTTTTCCCCAAATATATGACGTTTTACACATAGAAAAAATATAAAGAAGACCAAGGGACACAAATAATATAGAAACTAACGATCGATTCAAACAAATACAACTTTTGCCTGTTATACGAGAAAAAGCTATAAAAACAGCCTAAGTTATAATACACATAGATATTAAATAATGCATGATCAGATATTATTTAAACATTTGTTACATTAAATATGCCTGTTCAAGTAAATATAAGCAAAATAAATTTAAATTAACATTTTTAAATTTTTTTCGAAAAAAGTTCAAAAATGAACATTTTTGCAAAACTTCAAGCCGTTTGCGGCAGGGTAAGGAAATGTCCAAAAAATCTCAAATTTTTTGTATGAACTGAGTGCCACCAGTGGCCACTTTTCCGCACCCGCCATAATCGAAAATCGAAAAAAAGTTTTTTTCGGCCCACCCTAGTATATATATATGTGAGTATGTTTGTTAATTATAACTAGATAATCATACTTACAGTGTAAATTATTTAAAAATAATGCAAAAAAGTTAATTTGATTAAAAAAGTCACTTGATTTATTAGAAAAAACATTAAATTTCGCCAATTATCTAAAACAGGCCTTGTCCACTGCAAAGCCTACCCCCGTAACTGGCGGGTTAAAAATACAGAAGAACGTAATATTAACATTCAGGGATCTCACGTTTTTCGTTATTTTTTATAAATTCATATTATAACTCAAATATTTTTATATAATTTAAATATTCAAGAAATATCTAATCAAGAAAGATCTATAATTTATTCTCTGTTATTCACCTTATTCATATAAAATTAATTTTTTTAGTAAACTTCAGAGGTTATAACTCAACTTTCCAGGTAAGTTTTCCCTATTGCATATAAACATGTAACACATTAGATATATAGTGTAATATATAAACATGTTTACATATAAATTTTAAACAAACCTCAAAATATCATGAGTTAAAAGATTAACCCCTTGAGAGGCGGTGGTATATATTATATACCACCTACGACTGGAAGATTTACACCAGAAATTTTTTATTAAATTTCACTTTTCTAACTTTGGTGGAAAACAGTCGTGAGAGATTCTAGGATATTTGTTCGAGGTGCCTGGGACACTTGTCCCACATCCCCGAAGCATAACAATAGATGACAGAACTGACCACAGGTCACTAATGGTAGAAAACAGTCGTGAAATTGCTTTTCCTCTTTTTGATGTAACTTTATTACAAATTTCCGGTGGGAGTTCAGAATTACTCGAACGCAATTGCTTGCCCCTCAAAGGGTTAAAGTAGTTTGAAAAGTTATGAAAATTAATCCAGTTGCAAGAGTAAGAGTTCATTGAGTTTCAAGATCTTAAACCCTTAACTGATTTGCCCGTACACTGTTCGGGCAAGACGAATTTGCTTAATTCATCAATTAAAGCTTTGTGACACCACTTTTTTAAAAAATATATATAATTTCACACATTTTAAGTCGGGAACGTTTAGAGCAGGGCTGTCCAACGCGGCGCCCGCGAGCATCATGGCGCCTTTTAAAGGCTTTATTGGCGCCCTTTTAAAGATTTCCTGTTATTAAACGTTTTAGAAGTAAAATTCCATTATAAAGAATGTTTTCTTTAAAATCATTAATATTTTATCAGAGATATTTTTAAAACCTGTGTTTGGCATGCTGTTGGCTTTCCATTGTACATTAAAAACTAGAAGCATGCTATGAAAGTTTAATTATGCATAGTTTCGCAATTTTTAGTTATTGCCTATATAGTGTAATTATGATATTTAAATCTCTTAATATGTGGAAATAGCTCTTTTTAATGCTTAAAAAGTAAGATAAAAATAAACGTTTTCATCTGCCCACCCCCTCCCCTTTGAAGATATCTGTGCATGAAAGCTCGGTTTTTTCTTTTTATTGTTGTCACACTGGATCATTGGATGTTTTATATAAATTTTACTTAATTTTTCTTCATTAACGTTTGTAATTTTAGAGAATATTTTCTATAATTTTGCTTAGAAAAAATAATAAACAGAGTGGAATGATTTTCATCTATGAAAGCGCTTCCAGACTATCCCTCATAAGTCACCCACATAGTTTGGTCCTTATCATGAATGTCTGTTTTTGTTCTTTTCATAAAACTAATCCATGCATTCAAAATAAAGCAAACCGTTTTCTCATATCCTAAAAGAAATCTGGCAATATCTCTGATTTTCATATTTATTAGGATGAGCGAAGCGAATCCTTTACTAGGCCACTCAAATGACATTTTGTCGTACGCTTTACAAAAAAACTACACAGTATTTTGACTTGAAATTAAACACAAATATAAATTATGTTCTGCAGATTTGCAGAATATTATTTTTTTTACAGAAATATTTTTCAAAAAAATATTATTTTAACTAATTTATTTTACATGTTTTTCCATTACGAATGCATTTTTTCAAATAAAAAGTGAAACACGTACGTTTTCAGAAAAAAACTTAAATCATGGGGTCAGTAATTATAGCTAGAATCATCATTAAATAAATAAAATATATTTTCATTATTCTGACAAAATATCTCAAAAACTGCTTTCAGATTTTTAAACTTTGCTCATTCCTTTTAACTATGTGTAGTTTCATTTTGTTTTAGAAAAAAATATAGCATATTTTTAATTAATTAAAATTTGTGAAAATTCAGTTATAAAAGTATTTTTCTGTGTTAGGAATTCAAATACACAATTTATTCTTATTTGTGAAATCATTTAAGCAGACGATATTTATGAATTTTAAAAGAATTACATTATGTTTTTCTGAAGTGGCAATAAAAGAATTGTAAACAAATAAAATTAATTAATATCTTGCATAATTCTACTTCAAAAATATTTTTATTTATACCAGTCTTATATCATAAATAAACAATCTGAGAAAATTCTTTGTTATTTGGTTGAAATATATATTAAAATTAAAATGCGCCGAAACATAAAATTACATTTTTGCTTAATAAAGATGCAAAAGTAATTTAAAAAATATATTATTACTTTCGAATATTTATCTTATAGCATAATACTTCGCGAATCCAAACAAAGCATGGCTTTTGCTAGTTTATTTGATATTATTGCCATTATAGACGCGATTAAAGTTTCTGACGTCTTACCATACAAACATTTTTTATATAAAATTCTCATAAAAAATTTTATAGTTTGAAATTTGATGCGTATAACTCCAGAACTGTGGGGATCTTTTGTCTTCCGCTCTAAGATTCATTTGCATTATGTTACCGACGTGCGTGTATACTAATACTATGCGGTAATATTACCACATCTTTTCAGTCGCGTAAATAATGGCGCTGTTCATTATGTGCCAAGAGCCAAGATGCGCCCTTGGTTACTGATAGGTTGGACAGGCCTAGTTTAGAGTAAATCTTATGAATATTTTATATAAATAATAGTGGTGTGAATTCGTTATTTTCAATTTATTGAAAGAAAAAAAAATAACGAGTTAAGGGGTTAAACTAATGTTTTAACAATAAAATATGAATTAAATGTGAATATTGAACTTTTTAATGTCCAACGTAAACTTAATTTTTAAGCAAACTGCAAAATGTCGTGAGACAAAAGTTTAAAATGGTTTGAAAAGTTATTGAAATCAACCCAGTTATAAAAGTAAGAGTTAATGAAGTTTCAAGATCTATATTAATTTCCAAACAAATTATAGATGGATCTGAATTTGCCTTTCGTATTTATTTTAACCATTTATTGCACAAATTTTTCGATTTTCATGAAAACAATTATTTAAAATCTAGTTTTAAAAAAATTTTCAACCTTTTAGAATTTTTTTTTTTAATATTTTATGATGTGCGCGATATGTAAACAATTACGGTTCGAAAATATTGTATTCGTAAATTTTACAAATAAATGAACTTAAATTAATTAATTTTATCTGCTTAACAGTTTGGAAATATATTTGCTTTAATAATTTTAAATATTTAACCCATTCGTGCTCAGCATCTTTTGCTTAAATTTTATTTGGTTGGCACCACTATTTTTAGAAGATTTAAGTTTAGTTCATTAATCACGAAAATGCATCTTTTAAATAAAAAAAATTATTGCTTTTCTTTTTTACCGGTGTCAAAAACAGTGCTGAATGCACTTTTTAAAGCGTCCCTAAAAAGGGACGCTAGGCACTAATGGGTTAATACAAATAATGAAAGTAAATCTTACGAGCAACCGGTGTACGTGCCAAATGAAGCTCTCCGTGTACTTGTCTATCCCCAGCAGTAAAATTTAACTGTAAAATTTGCTTTATTTAACCAGACCATTTTCTCGATTCATTAAGTCATAGCTTCCTGTTTCTAAAAATCGGCGACGAAATATTAATTAAAAATTTCGTAAAAAGCTCCCGTAATGAAAGGGTTAACCCTTTGCGGGGCAGGGCAAATTCATTGCTTCAGTATTTAAATTAATGACTGACACCGGAATTTGAAAACAACTTTATTTGTAAATAAGAAAATGGTATATTACACGCATTCAATAAACCGTAATTTTCTTTAACAAAATTCTGGTGCCAATGTGGCGCTTGGGAATTAAATTTAAGTGGTATATCTATGAAACCACCGCGCCGCAAGGGGTTAATGTCTTGATCGAAATTTCTTTTGTTTTCCAAGAACAAATTCTAATTTTTTGTATTAGAAGTTATTTGGAGGGTAGGCTGTCAATCTGAGCATTTACGGCGCATGCTCGATTCTTGGCTTACATTACCCTTGGCGATTCTGTGACGTCGATTTCTCCACATAGCCTAATAACCCTGTTGCAAAGATTTTTTCTTTCACTTTTGGCTAAAAGTAATTATTAAAATTAGACTTCGCAGATAAAATAAAAAAATTAGAAGCTATTTGGAGGGTAGGCTCTCAATCTGATCATTTATGGCGCATGATCAATTCTTGGCTTACATTACTTTTGGCGATTCTGTAACGTCAATTTCTCCACATAGCCTAATAACCCTGTTCGAACCTTTTTTCTTTCACTTTTGGCTAAAGTAATTATTAAAATTAGACTTCGCAGATAAAATAAAAAAAATTATCTTGATTTCATAAAACGGAGTTGAGCTAAGAGACAAGCAAACAAGTCTAACAAAACTATTTTGAAATAAACACTGAATAAAAATGACTGTTGCTTTTTTTACTTGACAGGTAAGCGGTATACTGACAGCGAATTTTTTTTTCCAAGCACCTTCGTCGTTCCAAGCCCAAACTCGCACTCTGATTGGTTGTTGCTCTCGGCACTGTTTTCACGTAACTTGGCGATAACCATGCTTGGCGAAAAATACTTCGCTCGTAAGTGAACGAGTAAACCTAAAACCTAACCTACTCATTCTTATTCTACCTTCATTTTGTGCTCTTGTGTATTATTATCTTGTGTTATTTTATAAAATGGTTAATGCTTTACTTATTAATAAACGGGAAAAGTTACTTTATACTCGGTTCGGAAGGAAATAAAACTCCTCGACGGAAGCATCTATCGCTACGCCAAGTATGATTATCGCCAAGTTACATGAAAACAGTGCCGAGAGCAACAACCAATCAGAGTGCGAGCTTGGGCTTGGAATGACGAACGTGCTTGGAAAAAAAAATTACGCAAGCGGTATACCGGTAAATACATTAACATAAACGGCATTCTACGCATGTGGAACAAAATTCTGATAAGGAGCCTACTTTGCCGATAGGAGCTTGTATTGTTTGTTTAGTCCAGCCGCATGGCATGTATAAAGTAAATGTTATTCCATTCTTTGAATTGTTTGTGATCAGAAATACAGAAAATTAAATTAATGACACATAATGAAAATCATGATGTTTTTAATAATGTACAAGATATGACATGAGCTGAAGTAAAAAATTAAAAATTACGGAATAATAAAAGGAGACTCCATCTGGAAAGTGCGTTGAGATTTGGATGACATCTATCGAATTATTCAAAAATCACAATCGAAACAAAAAGTGAATGATTCAAAAAGTCTTGAAAGCCTTGAACGGCGTAATATTTTCGCATGAAATTATTTGGAAAAAAGTAATATATATATATATATATATATATATATATATATATATATATATATATACATTTATTAACCGATTTTTAAGGTGCCAATGAAAATGTTTTAGAGATTCATAATGCAAATTGTTGCATTGATTTGCTTTTAATTTAACATTTCTCTTAGTATAAAACAAGGTATTATTTATAAATATCAATCTTTATTATTATTAGGTTTCATTATTATATTTCATCAATACCCGTCCATTATTATATTTTGAATTTAAGTTAAAAGCATTGTGCATATAATCAGCTAAAAAAAAAACTTGGTTTTTATTTAAATAATTATTGTCGAGTCTTATGAAATATTACAAATTCTTCTTTTAGGTATCATAACTATTTTTATCTCATTCGATACTAATTAAAATTAATTTATTTGATATAAACACTATAATAAATTTGTAACAAGTAATTATTTCGTTACTAAATAATAATAAAAATTGATTATGGATAGTATAAAGAGAATATATGGAATAGGAATACATTTCAGGGAATTAATCTTTATTTTCTCTATCAAAATATGTTTCTCACACAGAAATTATTTTAGGTAATATTAAAATTTATTTAATATATACTTTAACAATAATCCCCTTTTCTCCTTTTCGAGTTCTGCTAAAAGAAAATGTGGCTGTGATTTCGAGTCACAACTTCCAGTTAAAAGAAAATTCAACAAAGAGTGGCTAGGTCATTTTGAATGGCTTTTATATGATGATAAATCTAGTCTTGCAAAATGCGAAGTTTGCCAGCAGGTGCCGTCAGTAATGTTCATATAAAGTGGATAAATGGTTTTTTTTCTGGGCCGTTTTACAAAAGAGTCATTTGTCCTTTGAAATTTAACCAAGTTTTTTAGTATTACTTTCTACGAAAATAACTTATTATTAATAAGCCAATGTTGAAATTAAGTATTCTAAAAGGGAAAACAAGTTCATTAGGATTATATGTATTATTATGATCATATGATTTATAGCTTCCAATAAACTGATTTATTTGTTTCGTATGTAAGTTCGACGATTTTATTAAGATCAATCTTTAATTTAATATTTTAATTAATTAGTTTATTTATTTTTATAATTTTTTTACTGTTCATTTTTAGTCTTTTGTAGCAGAAATATGCAGAAATTATACACATGAAACAATTGATCTGCAAGCAAGTTATGAAATTATGTATCATCAACTACATTTTATAAATACTAATTAAGTTGTGAATTTAAAAACTGGAGATTTAAGATATTTTTGTTGATTTTTGTCCACTTTAAATATGCACGTTCAGTCGACTCTCGTTAATTCGAATTTGTCGGAACCACAAGAAATTATGGAAAATTATGAAATGTTATATTCGAATTATGGAAAGTGGGAGAAGAAAACATGTGCAAAGTGGTACTGTTACAAAGGAATTAAAGTTACAGTATTTTTTTTTAATTATTTCAGCTACTATCGTTAGAATATGACTTAATATTAAATAAAAGTTATAAATACAGAAACTAATTAGCAATAATAATAAAACATAAAAATTAACAATGCAGTATAAAGCAACTGCATTCAACCTTTTTTTTATTAATTGTGCTATAATCTTCATACTTGAATATTTAAGAAATTATTTACACCATTTATCATCACTCTAAAGAAATTATCAATTGTTTGCTTAGACCTATTAATTTTTGACTTTTTACCCAGTTTTTTTATTTGTAACAAACAGTTAAATTCTTTGTTCGATGAAGCATAAAAACGATGTGTAATAAGATAAATCTTAGGTTATAAAATCGTAAGTACATAATTTAAATGGCATTTTTTACAAAAAAAAAAAAAAAAAAAATATTTTTTAATTGTAATTTTTACTGTATCTATTTAATAAAGCTCAAAATTATAAAGCATAAAGTAATCACCTTCTTCCTTTAACGAAAATTAACTAAATTATGCTGAGATTAAAATTATAAAACAGCAAAATCCAGCATAAATTTTCTAAGAAAATAAGCTTTAAATTTTTATAAAAAGCCAACAGATTAAAAGTAAAAAAAAAAATAGTTTGTGAAATTTAATAGAAAATAGAAACGAAATCGATCTAATTATATGAAGCTATTCGAATAAAAAATATAAATAATTAAAAGGTAAAATACTATAAAAATATTGATTAAACGGATTTTATACCTAATATAACTAAAGAATAAGTATCAAAAATCTGTGACGCAAAAAAAAAAGTTTAAATGTCAAAGTTAAATTATCGTTAAAAATATATCATTATAAGTAATTATACCTACAAAAAATAATCTGTTTATCCTTAATTGATTATTATTTTATCAATAAATATATTTAAAAGATCTTTTCAAGTAAAAGCGCAAGATAATTATTTTTATTCTATATTTATTTACTGAGTAAAATCGATAAATGCATTTTTAAAATGATCAGGAATATCATTTTAAAGAGCAGCAATATTTTTGATTCAGAATCTCCATTCTTTAATAAATAAATAAATAAATAAATAAATAAATAAATAAATAACGCTCACAACGCTATATTTTTTCGCCAATATCTTGAAAACTATTGCATACAAATATATGAAAATTTAGTATTACAGTAAAACCTCCATAAGGCACTCCCGAATAGTGGACATCTCTATTTAACGGACAATTTTCCAATCCCCACTCTCAAAGTCTAAATTTTTGTATGTTTAACCTCTGAATAATGGATATTCCAAATAGCGGACACTATTTACGGCGATAAATGATGAAAAAATATTTTTTTAAAGAGAAAAAAATGAAAAATAAAATATAAAGGCCTCTAAATTTATCAGGGAATTTTGTGATCACAGATAAATGGGCTGGGAAATATCCTCCACCCCCACGTTTAGTGTTGAATTGAAGAGATTGCTCAGGAGGGACATCTTCTAGAGCATTGAAATATTCCCCGGGACAATTTTGAGATTTTCTGCTTTTAATTGTCAAAAAGTGCAATCCCCCCCCCCCCGGAACTCTATAATGTCCAATTATGTCACTCTGAAAAACAAATTACATGTAATCGCAAACAAAAGTAAGGGTTTTTTTTCATAAGAATGTAATAAACAGTGGATAAAAGTGTGTACAATTTTATTTCAGTCCCATTGCTTAAAAAATAATTTTAATTTCTGATTAATCATATAACAGAGTTTTTAGGACATACAAAAGTCAATTAATGAAATGTTAAGCATTTCGTAGTGGTTTTCATATCTCTGAGGTTTTCCCAAAAGCGGACACCTCCGAACAGCGGACAATTTATGCGTTCCCGAGGTGTCCGTTATTTACAGGTTTTACAGTATTACAGAGAAATGTTTGATAAACACATTGAAGTAGAAGATTTTAAACCACTTGACTGATCAATACTTTTGAAAAATCTTTCAAAAGATGCCTTTTTGCGTCTTTTACAGATATTTTATCTTTTACAACCGGTTTTTTAAAACAGATTTTTTTTCTTAATCGAATAAGAAACATCCTCGGATAAAATGATACAAAATTCACAATAAAAATATACTGGTGAGAATAACAAATCATGATCGGGGGGAAAAACTTTAAAGCTATTTATTGTTAAAGTTGGTCAAAAGCATTAATTAACTCATTAAAGCCGGATGACAAATAAAGTTTGCATGTAAGTCGAAGAAAGTTTTTAATTTGGATACCTATATTTAACATCTGAAATTTTCGCAGTATCTAATCTTAAGTTTTGAGTGATTGACCCTTTGCGGCGCAGAGCAAATTCATTGCTTAAGTGTTGAAATTAACGACTGACACCGGAATTTGAAAACAACTTTATTTGTAATTAAGAAAACGCTATATTTCACGCATTCAATAAACAGTAATTTTTTTAACCTAAATTCCGGTGCCAATGTGGCGTTTGGGAATTAAAATTAAGTGGTTTCATAGATATACCAGTGCGCCGAAAGGAGTTAAATAATTCAAAATTATAATGTAGAAATAACTGGTGTCGTAGAATTAAAGCAAATGTGAAAGAAGTTAGGCGTTAGTGGATTAAAAAAATTTTGTAACAAAATGAATACATAAAAACTCTTTTATTTTTAACAAGCGATATTTCTAATACATAAAAATGAATATGTGACTGTCTGTCTGTAACTCTATACAAATCCACAGTTTGGAAGCCTGCATTGTGAAATGTTACGCATATGTGTGTTAAAACATGGCCAAGGCAACTGAAGCGATTATACAAATCGGAATAATTTTTATATTAAAAAACTAAAAAACAAGTAAATTAGTGAAACATTACTAAAAATATAAATAAAAATTCGCAATAAAATTCACTTGATGTGCAACAAACACGTTTATCTTATTTAATATCAATTGAAAGCCACATTTACGGTCATCCATTTTTGGTATTTAATCTTATAATTTTGCGATAGTTTTTTGAGCGACGGGACAATCAAGTAGTGCCATGAAATTTTACGTACACGTTTGTTAAACACGGCAGAGGCAACTAAAAAAATTCAGAATTTAAAAAATATACATAATTAACTCTTAGGTAATAAAAAACAATCAATTTAACTATAACTAAATAAATAAACAACGTTAAAGAGCACAAATATTATAAAATAAAAGATGTTAAAAGCATACAGCCGTTTCGGGACATCTAAAGTGACATCATCAGTGCTAAAAAGTGTAAAACGTAAAAGAAAGTCACATCGTCAGATAAAATAAAATAAACCGTGCATCTGAGCTCACCGCTAAGGCGAACTGCCTATTAAACGTCCCAAAGCAACAGTAAAAGTAAACAGGCACGCGCACCCAGAGGAGACCAATCATATGTCACTTCTCACTGGACGAGTCCAATTCAAGGAGAAAAGGAGGGGGGAGGGGGAGTGATATTACAGGAATAGAAACCAGACATCAGAAAATCTTGGAGTACTGGACATGTCATTAACCAAATTATTAGAGGTTTTCCATATATGAAAAGCTTCCCAAAAGTCTAAATCATAAACAGATGAACAATATTGTATTATTGAGGCTTCGGAAATTTTAAAATTGTGACTATTTGACCAGCAATGGTTGGCGATAGCAGAACGTTTTATTTCACAATTTTTAACGTTAGCACTGTGTTCTCCTACACGTTTTTTCAAGGTATGCTTCGTCTGACCAATGTACATTTTATCGCATTCGCAAGAAATCTTATAAATACCCCAATGTGATAAATCATCTATTGGATCTTTGAGATTTGAGAATTGTATTTTATTGAAAGGAGTGAAGGTTATTTTAAAGTCAAATTTTGACAAAATTTTAGAAATTTGATGACTGATTTTTGAAAAATAAGGAAGAATAATTGAATTAACATTGCGGTCTGAGTTGAAGTTCGAAGGAGTACGTTTTCTTAATTTGTAATGAATGGAATCAACGATGTCGATCGGGAAACCCCGATCAATGTCAATGGATTTGATATGGATTAATTCTGCTTTAAGTAACTATCGGAGAGCAAATATTTAAGTCCCGGTGTACATAAGTGTTAAAGGCAGCTAATTTCTGATTAGCGGGGTGAAATGAAAGGCGATGGGGGGGGGGGGCAAAGATACAGCGAATGGTTTACGATAGACAGTTGTGTGAAAAAAGTTATTTTCGTGGGAAACTAAAACATCCAGGAAAGGTAATTGATTGTTATTTTCAAATTCATAGGTAAAGGCTATTTCCATGAGTACTTGTAGTGTAAGTCACAGGCTACGATTTTTGGCTACCAGTATTACAGAACGAAAAAAATGTGATTAATTTTATTGGCACATTCTCATTAATTGAATAAGACCAAGGAGAGTTTTTGAAAATAACGGTGGCTAACAAGTATAGCAATTAATAAGTTACGTGACTTACACTACAGAACCCATGGAATTAGCCTAAATTGAATATGGTCATCTATTGAGTTCGAAACTGTAAGAATATTAGTAAGATCAAGTATACCTGAGTCCAGCAACGCAAAACGGTCATCTACGTAGCGGATATAAAATGGAAAAGTAAGTTTTTTGAATAGTTTTAATTCGAAATAATGCATGTAAAAGTCGTAAGGATTGGACTGAGGGGGGAGCCCATGGATAAACCATCAGTCATACGATAAAGTTACCATTGAAAATAAATGTGTTTTGCGGGAGATAAATGATAGTAAGGTGAATCAGTTCATCAATTTCGAAATTTGTGTAATGATATTCCCGTAAACGCGATTCAAGACACTTTAGAGCACCTTGAACTGGAACATTGATAAATAAAGATTTAACATCAAAAGAAACCATTTTAATGTTCTGTGCGTTATTGAAATTACGAAGTTTATTGACAAACTCATAAGAGTTCCTGCAAGTATGAATATTGTTAGGGAGAAGAGGGGAGAAAATAGAGGTAAGATATTTTGCTAATTTATAGGAAGCGGTACCGATGTTAGAAACAATCGGTCTCAATGGAATGCCCTGTTTATGTACTTTTGGGAGTGTACAAAATCTTGCACAATGTGAGACAGAAGGAATGATAGAAGATTTGGTATTATTGGAAATAAGGGGGGAGTTCTCAATAGTAGATTTAATAGCTTTCAGTTCTTTTTGAGAAGGATCAGAATTAATCTTTTTGTAAGGGCCTTCATCTATTAGTTCCTAGGTTTTGGTAATGTAGTCAGATTTATTCATAACAACAATCTGTCCGCCTTTATCGGCTTTACTGATAACTATGTCTGCATTTGATTTCAGATTTCTTAATCTGAAATCTGAAGAAATCTGAAATCTAATGCAGACATAGTTATCAGTAAAGCCGATAAAAGCGGACAGATTGTTGCTATGAAAAGAACTCTTTTTCCACCTATATTGTGAGATCTAAACTACACTAAAAAATTACTGGTGCTACTTGGCAATTAGGGCAGTAAAATTAGCCGTTTGCAGAATGCAAATGTTGCCCCTGAATTGGTTAAAAATGTTCTTACATAACCGCCAACTTTTACGCATTTTTGCTACCACTAAAATTGTATAAAAATTTTCCATTTGTTAAATCGTAAGAGTTCAATGATTAAATAAGACATTATTGACTATAAAATTTTTGTGGTAGGAAAAATGAGTAAAAGTTGACAGCTATGTTTTTATTAATCTTTAACCAGTAGCGGCTCGTCAGGCAGCGCTGCATAAATTTATTCACACCACTAAAATTGTATGGTAATTTCAGTTTTCTTTAATCAACAAAATTTGTCGAATAAATAATAGAAAATATTCTGTTATATTTTAGTGGTATGAAAAATCTGATACAGCACTCCCTGACGAGCCGCTACTGCCTTTAACCCCTTCGCCACGGGAGCCTTTTATGAATTTTTTTATGTTTTGTCACTGGTTTTAAAAAACAGAAATTTGTGCCTTATTGAATAGAGAAAATGCTTCGATTAAATAACACAAACTTCACAGTATAATTTTACCGGTGTGAATAAACAAGGATTCTTGGGCCTTTTGTGGCACGTAAACTTGTCGATGGTCTCCAAGTGGTTAATTCTTTATAACGTTGTATTTGTGAAAGTGTTTTTTTAAAAACACTTTTATCATAGTTCATAATATTTAGCTGAAGCGATTTTTCCAGCTAGAAAATTCCACGCTAAGACTATTATCATTTTACTTTTTCAAACATGTTGTCACGCAGAAACTGTTCCCTCAAGGCCGTTATCTGCCTGTTATTATCTAAAGAACAGATTTTTTATCTTCGAGAAAATAATTGTAATAATTTCTCGAAAATTAAGTTTAATTAAACTAACAAGAAGGAAAAATAATTTAGTGCTTCGTAAAAATAAACTACATAAATTAACCAAACATAAAGAGCTGTTTTTTTAATCTTACGCAAAAAATGCAAGTTAATTATATACTTTTAAATAAGGATTATTTGTCAGCCATAATTTCCATTATTATAATTTTGGACAGAATTTTTTTAGTTTCAACTAGTTGAAAAAATCCAATAGTCTAACAATTGGTTAGAAATTCAAAACAACTGAGTAAACAGAAGCATTATTTTTGTTCTTTTTTATGTTTAATTTCTTGTTTAAACATGAGCACAGTTTACTGATATGAAAATTTTATTATTTTTTAAGTGATTGAAATCCGTTAAGTTAGCATTCTGTATATTAAAAATAACAGATGCAAGATATAAGATGCATGCGTACAGAAACACATAACTTGCTGAATGATAAGCATACAATTTTGTAGAACTTGAACAAATTTTATAGGAACAAATTCCTACACAGGTGTTCCAGAAAGTAATGGTACAAATATAAAGGAGTACAAATATAAAGGGGACATCACAAGGATTCAGAAATGCATAGCAACCCATGGTCGGAAACGTTTTTCTGGAGCGGTAATGACGACAAAAATTCCAAGAAATACAGACAAGAATAAGAGGAGAAATCAGCTTTATTATTTTTAGTACAGCAAAAAATAACTATAAAGAACATTAAAAAGACAACGAGCATTACCAAAGTAGGTGTTCGAAATTACGACCCTGGGCCGTGTTCCATGGAAGTGCATCCCCGGAGCAAGGAAGATCTAATGTTTCCGAAAATACCTACGATGTCCCGAACTTCATTCAGCAGCTGCCATGCAACAAAATCCTCACGCGCTTTCAAGCATTATCACGACATTTTTGCAGAACTAAGAATAATAAACATGTTTTCTGTCCCGGTTTGTTTCCGTTCTTTCTTGTGTTTTGTGTCGTCATTACCGCTCCAGGAAAACGTTTCCGACCTTGAGTTGCTATGCAATTCTAAATCCTTCTGATGTACCCTACCTCCCTTTTAAGTTTGTGCCATTATTTCTGGGACACCCTGCATAAGTTTTTGTTTACGTGTGTTATTGAGAATTTTTTTTCTTTTTATAACTTATACACGTTATTTATTATATTTTATTGTGCAATGTTACTACATACCTTAATATGGACTCTACTGCCTAAAATAGCATTATGCCGTGCAACAATGTCTTAGATTGGGAACTTTTGAAGAGAACTTGCTTTACATCAATCTACATTTATATGGCTCAATTTATTCTTTCACGAAAATTAGCACAGGCCGAAAATAAAAGAAAACCCGTAAAGCATGGTGACGTCACTGCAACGTCGTTGTGAAGTCACATTGTGACTTTGTCACCATCGATTGTCGATGTGACGTCACGTGACGTCGATGTGAAGTTACAGTGACTAAAATGTGAAGTCGTTATGGCCGTTTTAGAGCTCTTTTGTGACGTTTCACAAAGTGGTCACAATGTGACAAATTTGTGAAAAATGTGTCATTTGTGACTAATTTGACATTAACATTGTGACGAAACTGTGACAAAAGCAACGATATTTAAATTGCCAGAAACATGTTTTTTAAAGTAAAATACATGTTTTGAAGACTTTTTTTAAAATTTTTCTAAAGATTTTTAAAAAAGTCACATCTCAGTCACAATGTGACGTCACTGAGTGGTGGCATTTTGGTCACAGATGTGATGTGACCAAAGTGACTCACAGTGACGTCACTGTGACCATGCATGCTATGAGGGAAGTAATTTAACAAATTTCAACGACCATTTGGAAAAGGATATTTTCAAAGACTATAATTTTAGGTATATACATAAAATGTATTATATTCTATATGTAAAAAATTAAATAAAAAAATAAATAAATAATAAACATAATTTTTATAATGATCAAAATCTGGCTTACGTAATAACAGTGTCTTGTATTACATACGCCATGGATGAAACATTAATATTCCTGGACTAATCATTAACAAATTGTAAATGTAATTTCAGTTTTACAATTTTCGGTGCTGCGAAATGTTAATTTTCTTAAGGACACCGTGGTTCTTTATTTGAGAAAAAAATTATATTTATTTTTTGCGTGGATTATTATTCTCCAATACTTTCTACGTCATTCGTGGAAAACCACAAGCAAATGGGATTATTTTACGCAAAGTTACAAGTATTTTAATTTTGTTTACAAACAATTGTAAGGCCTTTTAATGTATTTTAAATCTGTTTTTCTCAATACTGATATTTGAGCCTTTTAAAATTTTGGAAATGCTCCTTGCTACATAATTTTTGATCAAAATTTATGAAACTGATAAGAAATAATCTTCCTATTGTTTAAAAAGAAACTGTGTACGCATTTTAATATTAGACTTCATTAAGACAATAAAATGCAATTTTTATCTTATTATAATGCGAAACTCTGACGAAAATCGATATGAAATTTAGAAAACTATTTCTAAAAAATTAACTATTTAAGGGATTGAAAAACTGATATACAGATTAGTTTGTGATAGATATTTACGTGATTAAAATTCTAAATCGAGGAAATATCAAAATCAATTAAGACTCAAAGAGCATTTTAAAATTTTTAAAGGAACTTAAAATTATAATAAGACTGGAAATTTCTTTTCAGGTGTTCTATATACTTAAGGTGAAACGTACGTTTGCACGAAATTTAAAATATCTGTTATGAAAATTAAAAGAAATTTTTTAAAGGTCCATCGTTCCCCTAACATGGTACATTTTAAATTTTTACTCCATTGTGTAGGGAAAAAATGTACTTTCAAAAGCAATTTGTATGAAAGCAGTATCTCAGTTTATTTTTTAGTTCTTTTTTGTAGTTCTTAACCCATTAATGCCTAGCGTCCCTTTTTAGGGACGCTTCAAAAGGTGCATTCAGCACTGTTTTTGACACCGGTAAAAAAGAAAAGCAATAATTATTTTATTTAAATGATGCATTTTCGTGATTAATGAACTAAACTTAAATCTTCTAAAAATAGCGGTGCCACCCAAATAAAATTTACGCAAAAGATGCTGGGCACGAATGGGTTAATACTTTTTTCGTTATCGTGGCTATAGAAGTATTCAATTTATGGACATTACACATGGACTAATCAGAAAACGATTAAAATCTCGACCTCACAATCTTTAAGATTTTTTTTTTCAGATATCTCTATTCTGGACAGACAGAAACAACCATCTTCGAAATATTTAAAAATATCTTAATAATCTTTGAAGTTAAAAAACTTTTTTAAAACACCATAAAATAAAATAAATTGCGCAAGGCCTTTCAAAAGAACTTAGTCCTTCTTCGTCAGGCACAAAAAGACGTGTGTCTACTATGAATGTACCGGCCAAAAATTGATTAACACCAGTTTCAACTTATTATATTAATAATCTTTACCTTTAAATCTTTATAACGTTCACTGAAACAAAAATGGGTTCTCGAAATTGAGCAAAAAAATACTCAATTTTAAGCACTTCACTTACTCAAAATAGCTTCGATTCAAATGTACTCAAAACTGAGGAACACATGTACTCATTTTTAGGTCCGTTTGTAATAATGTAAATACGTAGCACCTCTTGTTGTCGCTCAGTCCGTCCGTCTGTCTGTCCGTCCGCATATAACAACGCAAAAGCTACCCAACCGAATCGCTTGAAATTTAAAATACATAATTATTACATAATTTTGTCGAGTCATTTCAAATTTTATGAAAATCGGATGTAGATCAATTACAGGGACAATCAAAAGGATTCCGTTACATTAAGGTCAATGGGGAAAAAAGTTTCAAATGCATTGTAATCGATTGAAATTTAAAATACATAATTATTAAATAATTTTGTCGAGTCATTTCAAATGTTATGAAAATTGAATGCATAGATCAATTACAGGGACAATCAAAAGTATTCCGTTGCATTACGGTCAATGGGGGAAAAGTTTCAAATGCATTTTAATGATTCAATTACTTATTCGAACATAATAGAATCTACATGAATCTATGAAATATATACTAAAATATACATTTTGTAGAATCTGTGATGCAAAGAATATTTATTATTAAATTACAGGGCCACACAAATGTATTCCACTAAATAATGTTATACGGGGAAGCATTGTTTGGGGCGTGTTTTAATTATATTAAACTACTTCACATTTTATGAATAAGATATACGTTGCTGAGGTGTTGTAAAAATTACTTCCTGCATATTTACAGGAACACAAAGATTTCGACCACTATACTGTATCCGAAGTACGCTCTAATATATTAGCAAGATCTGAATATTTTTAAAACTTCGTTATGTTACGAACGCACCTCATTTGCTACGCTTCACGTTGAATTTCCAACTTGTTGATTTCGTGGTTGTGTTCAAATATAAATCGCTATGAACTGTACCATGAACATACAAGTTTAAGTAAAAAATATACTGGTATTTATATCTTGCTCAAAATTATTAAAAGTAAAATAAAATTTAATTGATTATTTATTAAGAAAAATAACAAAAATATTAGCAAAATACTAAATTCGAATATTTTTTATAACAAGAGCATTATTTGCAAGCACTTTTAAATTATTTTAAAATACTGTGCATAATTTAATATTTTCATTATTAACCCTTAGATGCATAGGATAGAACGCGTTTCAAAACATGAGCAATTCAAAGAATCAGAATTCATACCAGAAAAAAATCTGAATAGTAAATTTTTCTTTATTTAATTACGAATGGTCTGTCATTAAGTAAAGTGAAAATTGCTCTTTTAAATTTCTGGTGAGAATACGGAATATGTGAATAAAACCCCCAATAAATTGGGAATACTTATGGTATCGAAAATGATACAACATGCATTTAAGGGTTAAGCATCTTTCATTCCGAAATGAATGAAATAAATCTATACAAGGGAGAAAATTGTTGTTGTTTATTTGGTTTGACAACATGTGATGTTTCAAAATTGAGAAAGCGATGTGTTCATTTTTTATCCAAACTACTCAATTTGATATGAGTACAGCGATTCACTCATTTCTGAGTACTTCCTTTTTTCAGTGTTGTATTCGTGAAAGTGTGTTTTTAAAAACGCTTTTATTACAGTTCATCATAAATAGCTCAAGCGATTTTTACAGCTAAAAAATTTCATGCTAAGACTGTCATCATTTTAATTTTTAGAACATGCTGTCACGCATAAGCTGTTTGTTACCTCAAGGCTGTTAAATGTAAGTCGCTTATTGTTATTTAAAGAACATTTTTTTTTCATCTTCGGGAAAATAATTATAATGAATACTCGAAAATTAAGTTTAACCGAACGAACGAGAAAGAAAAATGATTAAGTGCTTTGTAAAAATAAACTGCGTAAATTAACCAAACATAAAGAGTAGTTTTTTAAACAATATGCAAAAAATGCAAGTTAATTATATACTTTTGAATAAGGATTACTTGTCATTACATATTTTTTTAACTGATAACTTCGCTTTATACAATTTCTATATTGAATTAAATAATTTGAAATAGATAAAAAAATCTTATAGACAAACAATTGGTTAGAAATAATAAAAAGTTGAGTAAACAAAAACATTATTTTTGTATTTTTATGGTTATTTTTTAGTGTAAATATCCACGCATTTTAAGCATATGGAATTGAAAATTTTATTTTTTTAACTGATCGAAATCCGTTTAGTTAGCATAGTGTATGTTAAAACTGACATATGTAATAAATTGTGTGTACGTGTTAGAAACATATAAACTTGCTGAATGGTACATTTAAATTTTTCTAGGACCTTGTAAAAATTTTATTGCAACAAATTTTTATAAAAGTTCATGTTGATGTGTATTGTTGAACAGTGTGTATTTCTAATATACACATGAGATTTATTACATTTTATTGTGCAATTATACTACGTAAGTTAATAGAATATATAGTTTTAACACTGTAAGTTTAACTTTTTTTTTCTTATTAATGAGGATTTCTTCTTTTCAATATAATTATGATATGAAATGTAATTAATATTTAAATCGTCTCTTTTTAATTAAACAATTTGGAATATATTTAATTATTTATAATCAAAGTTGTACCTTGCTGGGATTTTTATTGTGCCTCTTAAAAACGGGAAACATTGAAAGACAAAGGAGATAAACTTATTTATTCTGAAATCGAGTGCTAATTTAATTATACGATGCAAAAAAGTAAATAGCTTTCATCGTTCAAAATATATTAATTTTAAGTTGTTAGTTAGTCACGTTTATTTCAATTAATTTCTTTAATTTAATTTATTTGAATTCTTTAAAAAATCATGGGAGAAAAACATTAGTTTTTAACTATTTGGAATATAGTTGTTGTCTTAAGTAGAGAACTGGGAAATCTCAAATATAACTGAATCTTTTTATTGGTTGAATTCCGCTACGTATTTTTCGTTCACTGATTGAAAAAGTTTCTCGAGTTTTTTTATGTTTAAAATGACATTTAAATCATGTCTCTATATTTATTAAAAGATGAAGTATTATTTCTTTTGTTTTTTATTGTTTTCAACATCTTGCTTTTAAGCAATAGATGTCATATTTTTGTAAAAAATGCATTTTTTTATGATGGATTGTTTTTACCATTTCTAATACCTAAATTGTCATAACTCAAGAGCCGTTTAAGATAAATGCTTCAAACTTGGAACATGTCTTTTTACTGTATTAATTTAAGTGTAATTCAGCAAATTACATAAAATATTTATTTTTGAAAATATGGGGGTTTTTTAGTAAAAGTTACTTTATATGTTTCGAATTTTTATTTAATATATTTTTAATTAAAAAAAATAATTTATAAGAATCACTATTAACATTTAGATACTTTTATTTACATAAATATGCAAACATTTAAATTATAAAAATTCTTTAAGTTATAATGATTTTAAGGGGGCTCAGGGGTTGAAAACTTTTCAAAAAATCGATTTTTTTATGATCTAGTTTTATTATTTAATTGATTCTTAACTCAATGCAAAAAACCGCATAAAAATATTAGCATTTTTAACGGAGTTATAAGCATTTATATATCAATACTTAGATAGCCGCATCCATATAATTTCAACTTTAAGCCGTGTTTGCTCAAAACTTGATTTTTGATGACTAACACCAAGATAAAAAAAAAAAAAAAAAAAAAAAAAAAAAAAAAAAAAAAAAAAAAAAAAAACTATTTGATGGAATGGCTTAAAACTTTTTTGCATGCATATAACATCATAATCTAGATTATGAATTAAGGATATAACTATCACTTAATAAAAACAGTATTAAAAGATCTCTCAAAGTTCAAAATTTTAAAAAAACCCTAAAAAAGATAACTTTTTTTCCATTAAAAATACACAAAATATTAGACTATCTAAAATATATTAATTCATAATCTAGATAATGATGTTATATGCACGCAAAAAAAAGCCATTCTATCAAATAGTTTTTTTTTAAATCTTGGTGTTAGTCGTCAAAAATCAAGTTTTGAGAAAACGCGACTTAAAGTTGAAATTATAGGGATGCGGCTATGAAAGTGTTGATACATAAATGCTTATAACTCCGTTAAAAATGCAAATATTTTTATGCGGTTTTTTGCATTGAGTTAAGAATTAAATGAATAATCAAATTAGATCATAAAAAAAAATCGATTTTTTGAAAAGTTTTCAACCCCTGAGCCCCCTTAAATTACCACACTTTTTTCAAAAATTTTAAATTAAAAAAATTGAGAAGTTATATCATGTGACTGTGTTTACAAATAATATGATTAATCATCACAAAAAATCAAAATTTAAACTCAATAAATAAAAAATATTTTAAAATGTGTTCTGACCCGCTTAACCTCTTGGGGACGAGCAACACGCATACGTGCCAAAAGTCTTAACCCATTAGTGCCTCGCGTCCCTTTTTAGGGACGCTTATAAAAAAGGCGATAAAGCACTTTTCATACCAGTAAACAGGAAGAAAAACAAGCACTACTTTTCACGAGACAAATTCCTCAGTAAAATAAGATAAAAGTTATTCGTCTTTTAAAAGTGGTGGGAAACGCAAAATTTCATTTTTTATGAAGAAAATAGTTTGGGCATTAATGGGTTAAGAATCCTTGTTTAGTCCCACCAGTAAAATTTTACTGTAAAATTTGCCTTATTTAATTGGAATATTTTCTCGATTTAACAAAGCACAAATTTCTGTTTTAAAAACAGGCGACAAAAGATTAAAAATTTCGCAAAAGGCTCCCGTGGCGAAGGGGTTAAATCCATATAACCCTATACTCGTGGAAGGACGTTTTAAAAAACACTCTTGCTATAATATATCATAATTAGCTAAAGGAATTTTTCTAGCTAGAGTATTTTATAATAAGACAATTAACGTTTTACTGTTGCTTTTTCATACACGCTGTCACGCAAAACCTGTTACCTCAAGGCTGCTAACTATATGCTGCCGGTTATTATGTAAAGAACAGGGTTTTTTTTTAAATCTTTACGGAAATAATTATAGTAAATTTTCAATAATTGAGTTCACAAAACTAACGAGCAAGAAAAATTTTTAAGTGCTTTGTAAAAACAATGTACATAATAAATAACCAAACACAAAATATTGTTGTTTTTAATTATACATAAAAGATGAAAGGTAATTATATATTTTTAAATAAGGATTACGTTTCATTATATCTTTTCGCATTAAAAATTCCACTACGAGGGTCGCATAAAAACTCACGTGCCCAACACAGAAATGGCGCCACTAGGACATTTATATGCGAACACTGTATAGTACTATACCTGATTAGCTTATAATCACAGTGTGAAATCAGTAACTTGGTTACTGTTTGATTGACAATCTTTAAATTTTACAATTTTACAAAAAGAAAAAAAAAAGTGGTAAATTTAAAACTTTTACCTGAAGATTTAACACTAGAACCGCCATTAGGGGTCATTATGACCCCTGCCAAATTGAAAATAGCTGATTTGAACCAGAAAATTCTTAATGAGATTTGTTAAATGTGTGCAGTCCAAAAATTGGCAAATTAAATAAGTCAAATAATTTTAAATAAAAATTCTGGTGTCAAACAGTGTTGCCAGATGGGCTACTTTTTTTAAATTCAGATTTTTGATTGGCAACACTGTTTACAAATGATAAAATGTGCTTTATTCAATGACATAGCAATTAAGGTGAAAACAAAAGTTAATTTACCGTTTCAAAAATGTGGTGCCAATCAAAATATCTGAATTAAAAAAAAAAAGTAGCCTCCTGGCAACACTGGTGTCAAACACTTTTTATAAAACTTTAATAAAATAACCGGCGGTTCTAGTGTTATGTCCAAACAAATGAAGAAGGAAATGAACAACACATTCACCCTTTAACGTTCATTGGTTTCGCCACGAAACCACAAAATTTTAATTCCGATATGCAACACTGACACCTGTATTTTTATCTAAAAATGTCTCTTTTATTTTGTATGTGAAAAACCACGTTTTCTTATTTAGAAATATATTTGTTCTTAATTACCGGTGTCATTCATTTATTTCGACATCTTAGCAATGAAAATGCTCTGATCGTTAAAGGGTTAAATGACTCTGACCCATGACATTCAATGGTTGAAAGGCGGATTACGGAGTTTAAAATGGGGCAGAAGATCACAAGTGTTGAGCCCCGCTCTGGATGTCCCATGAAAGTGACAATTCCTGAAATATTGTTGAGCAAATCCATCAAATAACCCTAGAAGATCGCAGATTAAAGTTGTTCAACATAGTAGGGGCTATAAACAGATAAAAATAAGTGCATGTAATATTTAAACCTATATTTTGAGCTTCCACAAGGTCTCTGTAAGGTGGGTGTCGCGTTTGTTGCCACCTGATCAAATGTGCAGCAGAAAACTGTTTGAAGTAAAAATTTGGAAATTTTTTTGAGATGTCTTCTAAGCATGGATAAAACTGTACACTTCTGACAGCAAATTACAGTCAAAATAGTGGATTACGACATAGTGGATAAAAGTGGATTTGGAAATAGTTTGGAAAAAAAAAATGTTTTTTTTGTCGGGTTCAGAATTTTTTAGCCGACCTTCGTTTATATATATATATATATATATATATATATTAAATTCTGTAATTTCAAACACTCCAAACAAGACAATTTATTTGAAATAAAATATTATACCCTAATTTCCTGCGTATAATCCGCGGATCAAACAATCATTTTTCGACCCAGAAATTTTATTAAATAAAATATAACTTTTCAGATCGCCGTAAATATTTGCCTTCATTTACGAAATAAAATTTCTGGGTCGAAAAAGAATTGCTTGATCCGCGGATTATAGGCAGGAAATTAGGGTAGTTTCAATTCAGTATTATTTTTACAATACAGTATTATTGTTTATTATTATTTTTTGTGGATATTTTCTAGTATAAACATGTACATGTTTTATTACTTTTCTAATTTCAAATGTTATTTTTTTTAATTGATTGGAATAAGTTAGTTAAAAATTTTTATATTAAGGATAATAAATGTATTTATTATGATGTGAACGTTAGAAACACACAAAGTTGGTACACATAAATAAGAACTTTCATATGAACTTGTACAGATAAAACTAATAATGAAGCATATTAACAACATTTCGAACAGCTTTTGCAATCGTTTTCATAATAAATATGAGGTTGAAATGTATAAAATGTCGACGAAACTTTCCTGCTGATGTACATTTCTTTATCTGTATACATTTCAGCATCATATTTATTTTTAAACGACTTCAGAAGCACTTTGAAACGTCGATATTATGCTTTATCATTATACTTTATTGATTCAAGTTCATATAAAATTTCTTGTACATATGTACCATTAATTAAGTTCGTGTATTACTATCGTACATATGTTTGTTTTTTAATATATTTTATTTTGTAAATGCTCTACACATATTAATAATAAATGCACAATAATGTAAAATAATATTTAATACGTGTAGTAATATAAAATTAAATGTTTTAACTCTGTAAATTTCACTATCATTTTTTTTCTCTTTTTGACGGTGGATTGTTTTTCCGAATATTTTTATGGTGTACAATTTGATCAATATTTACATTTTCCCATTACAATTATATAATTTGTATATATATATAATTATTTATAATCAAACTTGTGACTTGATGGATTTTTTACTGTAGGCTATTTCCATGAGTACTTGTAGTGTAAGTCACAGGCTACGATTTTTGGCTACCAGTATTATAGAACAAAAAAATGTGATTAATGTTATTGGCACATTCTCATTAATTGAATAAGGCCAAGCAGACTTTTCGAAAATAACGGTGGCTAACAAGCATAGCAATTAAAAAGTTATGTGACTTACACTACAGAACCCATGAACAACCTGTACAATTTTTATTGTACTAATTTATATTAGCCTTGATGAAAAGTAAATATGTTTTATCGTTCAAAGTACGTTAACTTTAAATTGTTAGTTAATTATTTTTCTTTTATTTACATAGAAATTAGAAAAAGTTTAGCATAATTTTATGTATAAAAAGAAAAAAAAAACTTTAGTTTTTTCAAGGTATTTTTGTTTATTTTTATTTTAAATGATAATCTATATGGGGGGGGGATTATATTACAGTATAGAACATAAATAATGCAACTCCAGCATAGCTGCCAACTTTTACGCATTTTTGCCACCACTAAAATAGTACAGAAATTTTCCATTTGTTTAATAATAAGATTTGGATGATTAAATAAGGCAATGTTTATTATAAAATTTTCGTGGTAGGAAAAACTCGTAAAAGTTGGCAGCTATGAATTCTAGTGATTCCATGCTAATTTACGTAAATAATGAAACGATAAATGAAACTCTAGAATAAAAAAGGATATTTTGCTAAATTTAATATACACAATCATGCCTATAATTTTTAGATAATCTAATTCGGTAGTTCAGTACTCTAAATACTTGAAAGTTTAAATATTTCTTTCCTTAACATTGTTAAATAATTCAAGATTCTTAAATCTTTAATAATAACTTCTTCGAATTCTTAAATAATTAACTAAATAAAACAAAGAGAGAGGTTTTTATAAGAAAAAAAGATACTTACGTATTAACGCCACCGCAGCAGAACTTGCGCAAAATAATGGCGTCAAAAAAAAAAACCCAGCAAAAATATGCATTTAAAGGCACTAAAAAGCACTAAAAAAGCACTAAAACACTATAAAATGGCGTCAAAAATCAGCAAAAAACAACGCAACAAGGAATCCAAAAGATAACTGCGGTGGCGTTAATATGTAAGTACCGAAAAAAATGCAGTATTTGCACGTGAATATTTAATGCCCGTGCTATTTTTGTGCTGTTTCTGTATATATATGAAATTTCTAATGTAACGAATACTAGAAGTTAGGTCAAACGGGAAAAATGCCTGCAAAAGTTTTTCTTCACATGAAAGCTAGAAGATATACAGTCAGCTCTCATTAATTCGAATTTGTCGGGACCACAAGAAATGTTCGAATTATCCAGAATTCGAATTATGGAAAGCACGAGAGGAAAACATTTTTAAAGGAGCGCTATTGCAAAGGAGCGCAAAGGAATTAATGTTATTGTTTTTTTTTAAACTTATTTCATCCTTCATCATTAGAATTTGACTTAATCGAAACTGTCGAATCGAAATAGTCACTTAATCGATGACTGAATCGAAATGAATTAAATTAATTTCGATTTTAATTTATTAGAAATACTATTTCTCGATCAAGATGCAAACATAGTCCTTCCATTATCATATTTTCCTGAAGACGCCCGCTAAACACTGCGCGAAACGTTGATATTTTTATTTTATTTTAATTGTACAAGTGTATATTAAAATTCTTGTTTCGTGCGCCACTGAGTAATGTGTTGTATTTTAATAAATACATTCTTATTAGTTAAATTTTATGGTGCAACTGTCCTGTATATATCTATAAATTTCAATTGGTGGCCATTGTCATATATATTGAAGAGAAACTATAATAATAATTACTCAATATTCAATTGTGTCTCAGTATTGACTCAAACATTTTTTCAGTTTAAGAGATTTTCGAAAAGGAAACAATCATTATAAGGCATTGTAAAAAAATGATGATCATAAAATTAGAATATTTTTTTTTTATTATCTAACATAGAACAACAAAAACAGTTCTTTTAATTTACTTTAAAAATACAACACCAAATATTAAAAATATTTTTGATTAAAATCCAAGACAGTTTGATTAATTAACTTCTTTGTTTGGTGTCATGTCAAGATCACGTAAAGTATATTTTTGGAAAAAAAATTGGCATGCGGATGTGAAAAGGTTAGCCATCCCTGTTATAGTTTGAAGACCTTTCTTTTCTAATTTTCAGGAAAATTATATTAATTATTCGAAACTAACCTGTTATCTTGACTTTAAACAATAGCTTAAATCATTTAGGCAGACATTTCTTTTCCTTTTTTCTATATTATTTAAAATTTCATCCAACTGACACATATTTAATTTTCTGTTATAAGCGAAAATATTTTTTCCCAGAAATCAATTAAGAATTGCATTATTCCAAACCTATTTTATTCAGGACAATATGGTTAAAAGTAATCCACTTATGTTTAGAGAAAAATCTATTTATTTTTTTCATTGAAAATAAATGTGAACTTCTGGATGTTTTTTTTTTTTATTTGGGATTTTAATTTAAAGTTATAGAAATGCGTTAAAATTTAAAGTTCTGAAAAAAAGTAACCCTTTCCGGATGAGCGTCTTTTGCAGAATTTTTAATGCTCCTCCGGTAAAACAGATCTGTTTAAATACTACAAAAATTACAATACAAAACTGATAGCAATAATAAAGTATTCTGAGCATTTTATGTGGCACGTGCACGTGACGCTTGTTCCCAACAGGTTAAATGATCATATAAAATATATAAGAACTAAATAGTAAAAAAATATATCTGTTAATTAAAGGAATAAAGAATTTATCTTTTAATAACTTTTTGCAAACTTCAAATTTTACTAACGTTGTTTCAAATATCCATTGAAACGTTACCTATTTTTTAAAATTTTATAATGCACTACTATAAACGCGTGATATATTCAAACTAAATGTTACATAATATCCCATGCATGTTGGTATAAACGAGTTATCCTTATTTTCGATTACATTATTAATAAAAAACCATTATTTAAAATGTATGACAAACATTCTATGATTTATTAAACACGTTTTCTCCTATTTTTTAAGTTATTTTTTTAATCATACACACACAAAAAAAAGAAAAAAAAAGAAAAAGAAAATAGATTCTAGTAAAACAAGTTGGAAATTGCAGGTGAAGCGTAGCAAATTAGGTGCGTTCGTACGATAACGAAGTTTTAAAAATATTACTTTCATGTATCAATCTCATAAAATTGTAAATAATGAATTACAATAAAAAGGCTCATCAAACAATGTTCTCCCTATACCATTATGTAATGGAATACTTTTGTGTGGCCTTGTAAATCAATAACAAATGTTCTTTGCACCACAAATTATGTAAGATGTATATTATAATATGTACTTTATAGTTGCATATAAATTTTATTAAGTTCGCATGAGTGTAACACGATTAAAATGCATTTGAAACATTTTTTTCCTATTGACCGTAATGTAACGGAATACTTTTGATTGTCCCTATAATTGATCTATGCATCCGATTTTCATAAAATTTGAAATAACTCTACAAAATTATGTAATAATTATGTATTTTAAATTTCAAACGTATAGAATATATTTGAAACTTTTTCCCCATTGACTATAATGTAATTGAATACTTTTGATTGCCCCTGTAATTGATCTATGCACACGATTATCAAAAAATTTGAAATAACTCGACAGAATTATGTAATAATTGCGTATTTTAAATTTCAAATGATTAAAATGCATTTGAAACTTTTTCCCCATTAACCGTAATGTAATGGAATACTTTTGATTGCCCCTGTAATTGATCTATGCATCCGATTTTCATAAAATTTGAAATGACTCCACAAAATTATGTAATAAATACGTATTTTAAATTTCAAATGATTCGGTTGGGTAGTTTTTGCGTTGTTATATGCGGACGGACAGACGGACGGACTGAACGACCACTATAGGTGCTACGTATTATATAATTACGAACGCACCTAAAAAATGTGCCAGATATGAGTTTTACAGTCGAAGCTCGTTAACATGAACCCCAAGTAGAGGTCTGCAAGCGCCCGGGCTTGGGCCCATGGCCCGTACACGCCCGGCCCGGCGGAATCGTTTCGAATTTTGTAACGGGATGGGCCGGCAGACTTAGAATAGTTTTTTCAACGGGCCGGGCCGGGCCGGCAAAAAAATTCAACGGGCCCTACAGGCCGGGCCAATAAAAAAAAATTTCGGTCCTGCAAGATTTAAGCAGATACAATAAAATATGAGCTATTTTCAACGAAATGTTTTTGACGAGAATAAGTATATATGTGCGTCACGAGCCATACTAGTTTGACAGTATTAGTATAAAAATGTACAGTGTAGAGATCGGCATCGGACAATTACATTATATGTAACCCGTTTTAATATTTTTCAGCTGATTCGTGTCAGGCCGAGATCAAGCTTGCATAATTTTTCTGCTTGTAGACAAATCGGACAGGAACTAGACTTAATTGTTCTCAAGATCTGTAGGGCGGACAACATGCTTTGTAAAATTATTAACAGCGATAAAGAACTTATGTTAGCTTAATCTTTGGATATATACTTCTTGATGGTTTTTTAATTAATTTCTCAATAATGCGAAAGTTTGACACATTTTCTGATCAATTTTAAATTGTAAAAGTATAAAAGTGATAAGCCTGACTATCAAAAGGATTTGTAATCGAATAGGGTTTTTCATTTTTGGTAAATAAAATACTTGTGTAACGTTGTTGAGATATGAGGACCCCAGAAGCCAAGGGGTACAAGTGACAAAATTTAGATTTCGAGTAAATTGAGTTCAAAGTTAAACATCAATTGTAATTGAATGAATTGAGATATGAAACTTTTGCTTATTTTTTAGTGATCTTTGAACTCTTATTTCAATAACTGCTTAAAAAAAAGTGGAATACAATTTTTCTTTTTATTTATAACTAAGCAATGTTTACCATCATTCGGCACTTGTAAGTGCTTGGAAGTAAAGGGTACAAATGCCGAATGAGCACAAGAAATGAAAAATTATGAAATAAAAAATTGTATTTATAAAAAAAATAAGAACAATGTTGATACAAATAAAGGAAAGGACAAAATTTTGTTTTAATGTAAATTCTAAAAAAGGAAGAATTATGAAATAAAAAATGAATTTACGAAAAAATATGAACGATGTTGATATAAATGAATGAAAGGAAAATTTTTTTGTTCTAAAATAAGTTTTAAATTTTACTATAAATTTTGAAACATTGTAATTTTATGTTTTTTAACACTTTCTAACAAAGTTGAAAAGTGAATATGATTTTAGTTTTTCTGTCCGTCTGTCCGCGCCCTAACTCTCATAAATATATTCGGATTGCCCTGAATTTTTTGGGAATTATTCACGTTTACCTTAACACGAACCTATTGCAAATGAAGTTTCTAATACGATTAGTTTATTTACAGGGACAATCAAAAGTTTCCATTACATTACGGGTTATGGGGAAAATCGTTTCAAATGAATTTGAAGTCGTTGGTCGCGCTTCTACTGTAGACGTTAATGGATGCAACTGTACTTATATCCTTTGGCCTCCACGCGTTTCACAGTTTTGGGAAAGACCCCTAAAACGCAGTATATAATTAAAAAATCGTTCATAACTTCTTACCTACAAATAAATAGACTTATTTCCAGATAGTCTGTGCACTTAACTCATTTTTTTCAATTTTGTCACGTATACCTCTTGGCTTCTGCGCTCCTCATATATAATAGTTTCTCAAATGATTGCAGGTTTTTCTCCCTTCCACTTCCGGAAATTCTATTCAAAACGCTAACTGTGACAGTATATTATTTACATGCGGTATTCTTAAATTGCTTGTATCGAAAACGGATAACGCCATTCGATTATATAGTTTCTGAATAAAGATACCTGCTAAACTTACGCGTTTCTGAGAAAAAAAATGAATTTAAAAATATATCAGAAAGGAGCTTCTTTGAATTGAAGAATGAATTTGGATTTAAAATCTTTAATAAAATGGTATAGAAATATTTTTATAAATCTTCTTTTATTAAACAACTTCAAAAGTTACGATGTTTTTAACTTTCTTTCTTTTTTCTTTTATTCTACACTGGTGTCCAAAAGTTAAGCATAATTGGTAATTAAGTAAATATTTTTAAGTAATGAAAGAAATATGAATCGGAATGTGCTGAAACTCCAGGTGTGTAAACAAAATAGTACGCGTCACATATTTTCGCGAAGAGTTTTCCCCGAAATCGAACAGGGGACCGTCAACAAATTGAAAAAGAACGAAGATCTTTTGGATAACCCTGTCAAAACTAATGTAGCAAAAGCGTTCAAACTGCACATTGTGATTAATTGGCTTATTGTAATGTACTGTGTTAATTTTTACAAGGATAGCATGTATACTCGTAGAGAAATTAAGGTTTTTATAAAAACAGTCCTAAGTTTTTTGCTTATAATTTGCAGAGTTCTTAATATAAAATAATTTTCTTTTTTGAAAAAAATGACAAACATCATTGTATACAATACCCTGTCATCAGAATTAAAAAATAATAAAAATTGTATGACAAATGAGCAGGTTTACTAAATAATTTTTTACTGCGCATGCGTGAACGCTATTAAAATTTCATTTACATATTATGTTAGTTAAATGTATAGAGCAACTTTTGTGAAAATCTCAAAAACATAGCTTAAAAATTCTGAAAATTATCGTTGATACAATGAGATCAAAATCCTTTATTCCCTAAATGAAGCAAAAACATGAGGGGCTGTATCCATATTCCATTTTTTAGTGCCTACACAATATTGCACGTACAACTATATTTAGGTAAAACCCCTGATTTTTTTGCTTCCTTTAGGAATAACGGATTTTGAGTTGATTCTATAGGCGACCATTTTCAGAATTTTCAAGCTATGTTTTTGAAACTTTTACAGAAGTTGCTCTATACATTTAGCTAACACAATATGCAAATGACATTTTGATATCGTTGACGCATGCGCAATGAAAAATTATTTACTAAACATACTCATTTTTCATACAATTTTTATTATTTTTAAATTCTGATGACAGGGTATTATGTACAATGATGTTTGTCATATTTTCAGAAAAGAACATTATTTTATAATAAGAACTCTGCAAATTATAAGCAAAAAACTTGGAAAAATTTAGGACTGTTTTTATAAAAACCTTAATTTCTCTACGAGTGTACATGCTATCCTTATAAAAATAAACACAGTACATTACAATAAGCCAATTAATCATAATGTGCAGTTTGAACACTTTTGCTATATTAGTTTTGACAGGGTTATCCAAAAGATCTTCGTTCTTTTTCAATTTGTTGACGGTCCCCTGTTTGATTTCGGGGAAAACTCTCCGTGAAAATATATGACGCGTACTATTTTGTTTACACACCTGGAGTTTCACCACATTTCGATTTATATTTCTTTCATTACTTAAAAATAATTACTTAATTACCAATTATGCTTAACTTTTGGACACCAGTGTAAGCCATATTAATTTTTTAATGAATCTTTATTCGAATGTTGAAAGCCTAAATATCTGAGTAACCATTAATGCTGTTAATGTGTATTTTCAGTAAAATATACTGTAAAATCATTCCATAGATATGTATGCAGTATTCTTTTAAGGAATTTTAATTATATGATAAAAATCTGAAATTTTTAGAAATCGTAGAAATTGTAACGGGCCGGGTCGGGCCTGGTTTCACTGATTTCTGTGCGGGCCGGACCGGGCCGGGCCTAAAATATAAAAATTTATACGGCCCGGGCCTGGAAATTCCGGCCCGTGCAGACCTCTAACCCCAAGGAAGATCAAAATTAGTTCACGTTAACAGTAATTCATGATTTGATACTCATAAACATAAATTTGATTATCAGTATCAAATCTTTGTGTTCGTCCTTATAGGGGACTGTGAAAACAGTTGATGTTAAAAGTAATTCACATTAAGCGTATTCATGTTAACGAGGTTTGACTGTATTATTATTAAATTTACATTTTTGCCTGATATAATATTGATATGATTAAAAAGTGTATTCCTGTCCTGTTTTTGGCGCAATTATGTTAAGTATGTTAAAAAATTATAATACTGTAGCTTTAACAAAAATATTGAAACTACTTAAAGAAAACTAAACTAAATATTTTTCTTTGTTTCTTAATTAAAGAAACGAAATTAATTTTCGTTAAAATAGAGCAGTCTTTTTTGCAGAAAATCTCATTAAAACTGTTTTATTTTAAAGGGATTTTATTTAAAAGACTTTAATTAGACTATTTAATGTAATTTCAATGACAATTAGATATTTTTAACTTTGGAACGTGTGTAAAACTTAACTTTTCGAAGAACAGTTCAGGTCTTAAATGCTGACATCTGATAAAAAATGGAAATGTATAATTACTACTCTCATTTAAAGTTATCAGTCAATTTATTTTCGTAAACGAAAAGATGGTAATAAAGAAATTAAAACTTATTCTCTTATTTTTTAGCGGTCAAAAACACAGAAATAATAATAATATTTATTAAACTGAGGATGTTTTTATGTTTAAATCCTTAAGGAGTGGTGGGATATTCAGGGTGGTTAGTTATTAACGTCAGGTGTTCAGAGCCCTCTAGCGAGTAAAGTTTTGGGCGAAACATAACCAAATTTGATCAGCATACATAGTAGACCATGGGATTTCGAATTCTTAAAAAAAAAAAAAGAAAGAAAATAAAAAGTTTAAAAAATCGCCACTAGGGGCAATTTTAGCTAAAATGCGACAAAATGCATTTAATTTGAATAAAATCAGCAATTTTGGCGCACCAAAAGTGTATTAGTGTAAATGTTGAATGATTAAATGGCAAAAAATACAGTACAGATCAATTTTATACTGCTGGAATACTGCCCGAACGCTGATGGTACCTGCATATTTTTCATCTCTTGTTTGACAATAGCAGTCACAACTTCGTCAACTTGTTATTGACTAGTCACTTTGCGTCCTAGGCCTTGTTGGCGCATAGTTTCAAATCGATGAATCATCTTTTGTAAATTTGTTATGCTCATCGGTTCTTTTGGCGAATTCTGTAATCGGTGAAATTCAGGACGAGCATCATTGCAATTCTCGTTCTGCTGATAACACAGCTTGACTAGCAAAGTATGGTGAGAGTTGATAATGATGGGAACTCTCCCAGCCTTTCCTTTTATACTCATGATTGCTATACACAACTGATTTTATGCAAATTAAAGCATTTTAGTCGGTAAACAACGCTAAAATTATAAATGTAAGGGAACTTTTAAGGGATTATTTAGATATTTTTGCCAAAAATAAATATGACGTAGGGAGAATTAATATTGAACCTCAGCGTATTTTTCTTTGAGACCTTATCGTGCATCCACTGCTGATGAAAAAGAAATTTCCCAACAAATTCAATCACTATTGGCTGCTGGATTAATTAAGGAAAGTTATATCCCATATTCTTCCCCTGTTACTTTAGTAAATAAACGCGATAAAAGAAAAAAAACCGAATGTGTGTTGATTACCGAAAATTAAATTCTATTATGAAAAATGATGAAGAACCTTTGCCCCGAATCGATGAAATTTTAGACAAATTAAGTGGTGCCCAATATTTCTCTTCACTTGATTTAGCCTCAGGCTACTGGCACATACCTATTCACCCAGCAGATTCAGAAAAGTTAGCCTTTACTACCAATTGTGGGCTCTGGCAATGGAATGTTCTCCCCTTCGGTGTAAAGGTAGGCCCCCCAATTTTCAATAGGACAATTAGAAGAATTCTTACAAAATATAAAATAGACTTTGCTTGTTATTATTTTGATGACATAATTATTTTTTCTAAGATAATAGATGAACATATACAGCACCTATACTAGTGATCGTGCAAAAAACTACCCAGGCAGAGAGAGAAATCGAGAGCGCATGGAAGATGAAGAACACTCCAACATATAGTAGACAGAATATTTATTTGATGTAGAGGAGCGAGGCTTACAATAAGTTGCTGGAAATACGGGGAACACCATTTGCCCGAAGGCAAGGCATAGCGAAGTGGGGCACAGAGCCCCTTTTTGCGTGTTACATGGCCGAAGGTCCGAGTAGAAGTGAGTGACTGCAGCAGGGAAGATGTACAGCGTCAAGGTTATGCGAATCCGTTAAATGCTTAGTAACAGAGAATGCTATGGTTGGTATAATATTGCAGTCCTGTGGTTTTTAAGGAGTGTCGATTGCATACGCACGTGCGCTTCCAGATACTGAAAGAATTACATGCCAAAATGATTCATGACATCTGGGAGATTTTAAAGATTAGCTGAGTGCATGAGAATGTTAACAGATAAACGTATTATAAACCACAGCTGCATCTATTTAACATGGGAAAAATGCAGAAATGTGCAGATCTAAGGAAGACTGACATTCGGTTAACTTTTATTGTGACGAGAAAGGAATTAACAGATCTTTTTCAAAGTGATAAAAATCCAAAACAAAGAGTGGGAATGAAATGGTGTTTTTTTATCATATGAAAGAGGGTTTGTAAAGGAATTAATTTCACATACAAAGTTATAAAAGGGAAAATAACAAAGTACTGCATTATAACCTTAAATGTAAGAATATTAACTTTAAGTATTTATTTAAGGGGGGTAATTTCCAGTTAAAATTTTGAAGTTTCGATTTTAATTGTTAAATTTCTAAAAAGGGGTGAAGACAAAATAATATGTGACAGAAACGCTGTCACATATCTCACTCCCAGCATCGGGGAAAAAAAACTGCAATGTTTCCAATAAAGTCTTTTTTTTTTAACAACAAACGCCGCACATCTTCTCTACTCCAAATACACAATCATAATACTAAGTATATAAAATTGAAAGTAAAAAAAATACATTTAAACATAAAACTGTATATATATATAGTATATTGCTTGCTTTTTGAAAAATTGTTTGGATTATGCAAACTTTTTTTTTTTTTTACTCAATTTATAAACGTCATGACTTTAAGCGCTTTTCAACATCATCGTGTCTTGGTGATCATTAGTCCTTTCAGTCCCAAGACAAATAATTAAAATAATTTTTTTTTTTTTATGTGCATCCGGATGACTTGAAAAAATATTTTATTTTGAAAGTGCTGGTACCAGCTTTTGTCATGACTAAAAAAAATGTGAAGTTTAAATATAATAATTAGCTTTTCAATACTTCACAGTGAATGCAAGCAAAAATGAATTATATTTAGCACACAAATAAAAGATACACTGAACTATATATATGATATAATAGGTACTGGATATATAATATACATTGAAAAACAAAAAGAAAAAAAAATGTGCACACAGCACAGGACCTCAAAAAAAGGGATGCAAAGCAAGCCCATAGACAGGTGGGGCCCTAAATCTTGTTTTTTTTTTTTTTTTTTTTTTAATTGATAAAACAAGTATTATGGCTTCAGTTTAGGGCTTCAGCCCTAGAGGAGGAGGGAATTGTGAGACTCACATAGCACGAAGGTACATGAGTCCCTGCTCCCCCAAGATCATAATGATCTTCCAAGGAGCACACGTCAAGTAATCGAAAAAAAACATTATTTGTAAATTGAATTGAAAAACAATTCAAGAGTTTTCGATAACATAATGAAGTTGGAGACCTAAGGGCACCAATTTTGAACGGAAACCAGCTTCAGGAAAGGGGATAATTGAAAAAAAAACAAAACAAAAGGCCATTCGGAGTGACACAGGAAAACTTCGCATTATTTCTAAACTACAACTGCAGCTAAATCAGAAGGTAAAAGTAATTTATGTTATTACTAAATATACCTATCAGCATTATACTAACCAGTTTGAAGTAAAAATGTAACTCATTATATATTGAAAAGAAATGACTAATCTTTTATATGTATAACTGGGGTGTGTTTACTATTATTACAAACAAAACTGCCTCTGACAAGATGCTTTCAGTTTTTAATTCAGGAAAAGACCTGTGAAGTAAATGAGTTGAGAAAAAACAACTTACTCAACACCAAACAGAAGTGTAAAATGTAATTGAAGAAAGTGAAATAATTTTGAAAAAATAACAGAACTTTAATGTGAAACGAAAAGAAGTTATGTGAAGAAGTTGTTACTTAAATTAATTATCTGTTTTTTTTTTTTTTTTTTTTTTTTTTTTTTTTTTTTTGATAAAGTGAAAATGACATGAAGAATCATGCCATTACCAACAATGAGATGTAGAATTTACATTAGATGAACAAAACTACGTGTAAAAATCTTCATGCTGAGAACTTATGTGTATGAAAAGAATATCACTGGAATGAAATCACAACAGAAATGAAATTTATCTCCCTGATTCAAAGAAAAGAATGCAAATCAAAGATTCAATGCATAATTTTGATAGGAATAACTGGCTCTAGGTTTGTAAGGATAACAATGTGTATAAATGTATAACTCGATAAGTAAAGACTAAAAACGCAGCTGCCAAAGCCCCAGAATGTATGAATTCAATCCAATGACAAGTGTTTGACAAAAAAGTGCGATGATTTTTTTAAACTTATGCTATAAGAAATATGTAGACTGTGGTTTACTTTCTATGAACTAATGTGTTACATATTCTATGAACAAGGATGTGTATTTTCAATGAACTAATGTGTAAACAATCTATGAACAATAATTAAAACTTCAACGAACTAAAGTGTACATCTCTATGAAATACAATGTAAAACAATGACTGAAAACATGTATAACATCACTATGAACTAATGTGTAAAAACATCGATGAACTAACATGTAAAATTCTGTAAACAAACATGTCAATATTCTATGAACGAATGTGAAGAAAAAAAAAATCGATGAACTAATGTGTAAAATTTCTATAAGTAAACGTGTAAATATGCAATGAACTAAGTTGTTTATTCGGTGAACTAAAATGACCAGGAAGAAAGTGGTTTTTTTTTTGTTTTAACAAAAATAAATGTAACTAGTTCCCCATGTACAACATAAATGGAAAGTAAAGCTATGAACTAGTGTAACATCAATGAACTAAGAATGTACGATGAACTCCTGTGTTTTTTTTTCTATGAACAAAATTCTCATGTGTACCAGGAACTAATACATTCTATGCCATAACAAAAAAACAAGTGTTTTTAAAATAATTGATGTAAATAATGTGTATTTATAACAATTTAAACTTCAAAAGAGAAAAAATGCATGATCCTAACAGCAAACAAACCAACATGAATAAGTGTAAAGTTATGTAAAACAAAAAACAGGTTTTGTTCGCAGAGTAAAATAAAAGAAAAAGGAATGTGATGTTACGTGTACACCTTCAACAAAAATACCAACCGTGTGAACATAATCTAATGACCCGCATCAGAAAGTTTCAACCATACATCCAAACCTTACTCAGGTAACTGCTTGCCGGCTAAACAGTCAAATGAAAAAGGAATCCTCACCAACCGTACACTCATGTGTCGAGGAAATTTTAAATTTTTTGTTTATTTTTTTTTTTTAACTTGAAATGAATGGTGTAACAAAAATGTGAATTGACTCGTATATAAAAAAAACCCATAATGTACAACTACAAAAATAACAAATAGACTGTTGAGGTATAAGTAAACTTCTTCATACTAATGTGACTTATTGGAAAAATAACTGAAGGCTGTGAATTATGCAAGTCATTTTTTTTTTGAGCAAACCCTCATTATTGAAATAGATGCAGTTGTATATTTTTTCTTTCCTGTTTAATAAATCTTTTAAGAGAGGGGCAAGATTGTGCAAATGCTGGATGAAAAATATTAAAATTGGTATTGTTATCTTGATTATTTCTGATACAGTTTATGCATTTTGGTGAATTTGTACATTGAGTGTCACAATGTGGGAGAGCACATACAGGACAAAATATATTATTAGGACATAGTCTAGCAACATGTTTGTACATTTGGCACGAAAAGCATCGCTTGACATTAATGTATACATGTACAGAATATTCATTACCCTTAATGTTTATTTTTTGTTGCATTATTAATTTTTTAGCTGTCTGCGAAGATGTCTCAAAAACCCAATTGTATGAATCGACATGTTGCAATTTATATTTCTTAGAAAATTGAATATCAGGTTCATTAATATGCAAAAGCTCACCCACTCCCAATAAAATATCTGGTATACCACACTCTTCTGGCAAATTGAAAATAATAATTCGAACAGGTTTTATTTTTTTACATTCAGACGTTGAAAAAGAATTTTGATTAGAATCGCTGAATTTTGTAAGTGTCTCTAGTTCATCATTTATGTCATTTTGCAAATTATCCTTGTATCTTTTATGATTACCTGTTTGTGTCGCTTTGTCCCTTGTTATTGTGGATAGACTATCACTATTGCTCTTTAATTTCTCACCCTGCATAGTCTCGATTCAAATTGTAGAAGTTTGTTTACTAGTTAAGTTATGTAACCTTTCAATAAGTTTTTTATTAACAATTTGTAAGTTATCTTTGTCGCGTTTTAAGTTAGAAAATTCCACTTTTAGGATACTGAACGATTCATTAAGCGTGTTAAGATTCCACTTCATTTGCATAGTGATGTCTGCAAAATCTTCTAGGAAAGGGGAGTTGTTAGCTAAAATTTTATTTTGAAATGCAGCTGCCTCTTCACACATACTTTCTGTGTATTTATTTAGGGTGTCTTGAAAGAAATCTAGCCAAGGAGAAGTATAGCTAGGTTCATTTAGTTCAAGTGGGGGTTTGTTATCTTTAGTTGCCATATTACACAGTTGCTAGAATTTAAAAAAAAAAAAAAAAAAAAAAAACTATTATAACAGGATAAAGACTTTGAAAAAACAATAAGTTTGAAAAACCAATCAAAAACAAAAATTTAAGGGTTAATTAGAAAAAGGGAAGAATGAATTTGCCCAGACAAGTCCAGTTAGAAATGACTGTTTCAAAATATTAGCACATGCGAAACCTATAGTTTTACCTTATGTAAAATCTACAGTTATGTGCATAACTATTTTAAGAAAAACCAACTGGGCTTTCACTTGCGAAGGGGGGGAGGGGGGCGGTGTCTAACTTTTATTATCCAAGATGTGTAAAATGTGAAAGCGAGAAGCTCCCATTTTTTTTTAACAAGTAAAAAAAATCAAGTGTAAGTGAATTAATTTTGTCTTACTATACACACACTTGCTTGTTAAGAAAATGGATCACTGAAAAATGATTCTCGAAAATTTTAAGCACAAAAAATTAAAGTATGCAGAACTCTAAAAGGATAGGGGATAATGGAAAGAGGCAAAAAACTCCATACATATTAAAAGTACCCCAAAACTCAGAACGATTTTAACATGGACATAAAGTTTATAATTCTGACCCATTTAAATTAACACCAAATTTAACCCAGAAAATAAATGCATTAAAATTGCATTTTCTCTTATTTATTTATTTTTGAAATCCCCGATTTTGTTATTTCAAGCAAAATTTAAGTAATTGTGGAAAAGCCAAAAAAATGTTAGCAGAAGGGTTGCCCCCTTTTTTAGTAGAATAGGAATATTACCTAAAAACACAAAAAAGTAACTAACTGCAGAATCATAATTGTGAAAACCTACATGCATATCACTAACACAAAAATTACAAAATAAAGCGTGAAAAGAGAAGATTGTAAAATTTATGCAATGATAACTAAAATTTTTAACTTTTAATTATTTTAGATTTATAAAACAAATCTTCTCTGTTCATGCTGACACACAAAAATATTTAACCCCTTAACCGTCTGCCCCGAGATAAGTCGGGGGTAAAAGCACTGTTTCCCAACTCCCGTCGCCGGTTAAGTGGTTAAAGTAACTTTGCAATAATAATAATTTGAGGATGGCATCAGACAAATAAATATGAAAACTAAATTTATCACACCTGAAACATGAGGTAAGAATTATTGTGCAATCTATGTACTATCTATATATAATTTCTTTTTAACTCAAACGGCGTGATATTGTAAACTATTAGTTCTTTTTTTGTTACTGTAGAAACCTGTATTTACTATAATTTTTAATAGTTGCACAGAATCTTGACTTATTTTTATCTTTTTATGATAGAAGTTGCCGTTTATCATATTTCACTCCAAAATATTTTTGAAGCACCACATTACACATTAATAACACATAAAGGACACATTGATAACACATTAAGAAGAAAACTGGCAGCATAATAAAGATTTTGAAGGCTAAACACCACAGGCTGAAAATTTTTTGTTAAAACATTAGACTTGATGATAATTTTGATTTCTTGTTTCAGTTGCACCTACATATTTCACAAAAAAAAAATTAACGATCTGTTTTCATCAATTTCAGAATTGTATTTTAAACGTAAACGAAACGCACAGAAAAGTAACCACTTGTCACACACCAATGTTAAAGTGGGAAGAAAAATTTTAAGAATATTTATTTGTACCAACTGAAACTACTAAGTTTCTTTTAATTCACTTTCGCCTCTAACTATTACACATATTTCACAATCACGGAACACTAGCACTGTGCACCACAATACTTTTTGAAGAATTTCACAAAGGCTGGCCACACAAAAATTAAATTTTGCATGATTTCACAGGATATGAACAAACGCACAATAAACATCAAAACACCATTTGTAGCAGCGGGGAGGAGAGCCGACGATTTTTTTTTCAGGAGCAGAAATTTACCGATGAAAGCTTCACGGGCAACCGGGGAGTGAACGACCGATGAAACATAACTCCGCGCTGAACACTTCTTATCAACGGAAAGGTTTTTCGATGTCCGTATGCAGCGGCGAGTCCATCCGGAGAGAACAGGCGATTTACGATTGTTTCCCATCACACAACGGCATGGGGGGTGACACTGTAGAAGCATTTGAAGTTTCTTTAACGATATAATTTAGGAGGGGGTAGTCCAATAAAGTTCTGCACTCCATTGTGCGCTCTCTTTTTTGTTTATGTTGGAGCAATGGGCACTTGCACCAGTAATTCATATACTAGTGATTGTACAAAAAACTACCCAGGCAGAGAGAGAAATCGAGAGCGCATGGAAGATGAAGAACACTCCAACATATAGTAGACAGAATATTTATTTGATGTAGAGGAGCGAGGCTTACAATAAGTTGCTGGAAATACGGGGAACACCATTTGCCCGACGGCAAGGCATAGCGAAGTGGGGCACAGCGACCCTTTTTGCGTGTTACATTGCCGAAGGTCCGAGTAGAAGTGAGTGACTGCAGCAGGGAAGATGTACAGCGTCAAGGTTATGCGAATCCGTTAAATGCTTAGTAACAGAGAATGCTAGGGTTGGTATAATATTGCAGTCCTGTGGTTTTTAAGGAATGTCGATTGCATACGCACGTGCGCTTCCAGATACTGAAAGAATTACATGCCGAAATGATTCATGACATCTGGGAGATTTTAAAGATTAGCTGAGTGCATGAGAATGTTAACAGATAAACGTATTATAAACCACAGCTGCATCTATTTAACATGGGAAAAATGCAGAAATGTGCAGATCTAAGGAAGACTGACATTCGGTTAACTTTTATTGTGACGAGAAAGGAATTAACAGATCTTTTTCAAAGTGATAAAAATCCAAAACAAAGAGTGGGAATGAAATGGTGTTTTTTTATCATATGAAAGAGGGTTTGTAAAGGAATTAATTTCACATACAAAGTTATAAAAGGGAAAATAACAAAGTACTGCATTATAACCTTAAATGTAAGAATATTAACTTTAAGTATTTATTTAAGGGGGGTAATTTCCAGTTAAAATTTTGAAGTTTCGATTTTAATTGTTAAATTTCTAAAAAGGGGAGAAGACAAAATAATATGTGACAGAAACGCTGTCACAGCACCTTATCCAAATTTTTGATTTATGTCGAATAGAAAATATTAAATTAAAATTATCTAAATGTACTTTTTCTCAAAAATAAATCAATTTTCTAGAGTATGAAATCCAAAATGGAACTTTAATTCCAGATAATACTAATATAGAAACTATTAAAAAATTAAAACCCCCTACTAATACTAAAGAATTACAAAGATTTCTTGGTTCTATAAATGTGTATCATAAATTTATTGATAAATATGCTGAAATTAGACACTCCCTAAATAAATTATTAAGAAAGATACTATTTGGAAATGGAATTCTGAATGTCAAAACTCTTTTCAAAAATTAAAAGATGCCCTCATTGCTAAACCAATTTTAAAGATTTATGACCCAAAATTACCTCTACACATGTTTGATGATGCTTTTCAGGTGGCGGTAGGTGCAGTTCTTAAACAGCCCGACAATAATAATCCAATTGCCGAGCCAGCGGCTTGGTTGGTAGCGTCGGCTCCTCCCACACCGCTGGACCCTGGTTCGAGTCCAGCTAGCGGCATGGGTGTCTTGTGTTGTCCCTGTGATAATGTATGTACCGGATATTCTGTAATAAAGTGTTCTATATGGTTTCTTGTGATCATTGGAGGTTATGCCGGCAAATAGCTGTAGCGCCTACCTCAAAGCAAATAAATGTAAATGTAAATAATCCAATTGCTTATTTTTCTAGAGGATTGAGAAGTTATGAGAAAAATTACTTCATTACTGAATTAGAGTGTTTTGCCATCATTGATACTTTAGATAAATTTTATCATTATTGTCATGGTATACAATTTACCATCCATACTGATCATGCATCTCTTGTTTGGTTAAAAAATGTCAAACATTTGAGAGGTCGATTATTTAGGTGGTCATTGAAGTTGAGTATGTTCGATTACAAGATTGAGTACTTAAAGGGATCTACAAATGTCGAAGCCGACATGCTGTCCAGAAACCGTATTTCTCATTTTTGTAAACCCCTTACTTTTCTTCTTGACGTTAAATATATTATTGAGATGCAAGAGAGAGAAAATGTGTTTGGCTCAAATTATATTAATGACAATGGACTGATTATAGTTAAAAAGAAAGGTTTTCGTAAAGTGGTAGTTCCCATGTCCTTAAGAAAAAAATTAGTTACTGTTCTCATGAACAGTTTGGTCACCCTGGTGTTCAAAAAATGCAAAATTTAATTTCTCCTAATTATTATTGGCCAGATGTGACACAAGACATTACCAATTTTGTTAAATATTGTGATATTTGCCAGAGAAATAAAAAACCTAGACAGAAAAAATTTGGCTTATTACAAGCTATGCCCACTACAGATCAACCTTTTGACTGTCTGTCTGTTGATACTGTAGGAGGGTTCAATTATTATAATTTTACTAAAAAATATCTCCATATTATAATAGACCATACAAAAAGATATGGTCGGGCATTTCCTACCAAAAGTGTCACTACAGAAACTTATACCAATTGCCTAAAACAAATTTTCAATATCATAATTCCTCAACAATTTTTCTGTTTTAATAAAATTTCAAGTGTACAGTCCCCTCAAAAAATACTGAATGACAGGAATGATGTGTTTACTTCTTGAAGATTCAAAAAATTCCAGCGAAATCATAATATTAAGCAACGTTTGACCACTGACCTTCATCCACAAACGAAAGGGGAATTTGAAAGAGTAAATAAGAGAATAGTAACTGGATTAAAATGTAAAGTAAACTCCACTACCTCTAAAATTCCCTGGACTAAGCTTTTAACGGAAGTAATTAATGAATTACACCACATTCTATTGCTAAATTTCCACCTGCTTATTTACTTTTTGGTCAGTTACCCTAATGACTCTCCCTTACAACAAGTTTATTATCCCCCTGTTAATGAAGCCCTTAAGATTGCTAAAGCAAGAACTGATGAATTTCATTTAAAAAATAAAAAAAAATATTATGATAAAAATTATGTCGAACAAAAATTTAAAATTGGGGATCTAGTTATCTATGAAGAATTTCAGTACCCTAATAATAGAAAGTAATCACAAGTATTTAGTGGACCTTATAAAATTCTTAACAAATTATCCGAAATAAATTTCAAAATTGATAGACAAAACCAATTCAAAAGTTCAGAAATAGTGTATGTATCTAAATTAAGGACTTATTATTCCCCTGATAAATTTAAATTAAGTCAAGAGCAACAACCCCCTAAACAACAACAAACTGAAGTAAAAACTGTAGCTTAAACTTAAATCCCTAGTTTTTATCATTTTATAATTTTTTTCTCTATACAGTAAATTTCTTTTCAGATTTTAATTCAGATAATATCCTGTCGACTTTAATTGTGGCGAAAGAGCGAGAATTGATGCCTTTAGATGGCGGTATTCCATCTAAAGGCATCGACTTTCGTTGAACACCATCTCCGCTGTACAATACGTCCATTCCCTTAAGAACTAACAGCATATTAAGCAGCCGTAATGGTAAGTTGACAAGCAGTGGATTGGTTTCTTGGGGTATTTCCCCGTAAGAAATTTAAGTCAATCAGTCTTTGAATTCATATTTATTTAGAACACAAAAAATAAGTTAAGTTATTCCAGCAGTCACCGTTGCCACAACGAATACTACAACCTTCGTTATCTAAGCTACATCATTCGATTTTCTATGTTCTCGGAAAAAATAAAACGGGCGTCTTAATAGTTTAAAAGTCAGCTGCATTCTAACGCTCTCCAAACCTAGAATGAAAATCCGAGACTCCACGAAAAAACTAGCCCCTCCCCAGTTCGCGTCAGCAAATTAAAGATTCAATTAGGATTAACTTCAAGGCTATGACGTCAGACATCACCATGTCCTATTGGCAGACGGGGCGTGTCCTCCCGTAAGATCTTAATATTTGTGCGGAATAGAATAACCTGTTCACATACGCGCATGAACACACCAGCAGACGATCAAATAAAAAATAAAATTAAAATCTCGATAATTATTCTAAAAAGGAAAAATAAACTTCTACATTGAAAGAAGATTTCAAAATCATTTCCCGCTCTTCTTGAGTAACAATCAATAGATTATTACAAAGTTAAATAAAATAAGAAAAAAGAACTTTAGCTGTTAAAATATTAATACATTACGAAACTGAGATTAAAAGTATGTTCCATAAAGTTAGAATTAAAAACTCAGAGCGGGCAAAATGGCGCAATTTTTCATATTTTATTACATATATATATATATATATATGTATATATATATATATATATATATATATATATATATATATATATATATATATATATATATATATATATATATATATATATATATATATAACTCTTAAACTACTTTACTTAATAGCTTCTACTTTGCTAGTCATCTTTAAAAGTTATTATACAACCCAAATTTGATGTCAAATTTTTGTTTTAATATATAAAATGTATAATTTTTATATAATTTACGAGTAAAGCCAGCCCGTAAGCAAATTTTTTATCTCACATTTAAAGACCTGATTATCAGTCGAATGGCTACTTATTTTTTTCCCTGCCAATGAAAAATTAAGAAGAAGATGACCTTTTTTTATCCAAGTTACGCTGGTTTTTGTTTATCATTTTCTCCTTGAATTATTTTTCTTCACCTGTATATTGTTTAATTCAAGGTTCGTACGCGTCCTGGAATTTAATGGCGAGGAAATTCTTCCGTACCAGAATTTTCTTATAAAAAATCCTTAATTAATTTAAACGAAATTTCGCGCTTTTGAACTATATTTATCTTTCTTCAAAGAAATCTTGTTATTTCAAAAAATGGAACCTTCAAAAATTTTTACTAAAAAATAACGGTACCCGTACGAACCATGTAATTTTTTTTAATTATTCAAGTCTTGAAATGTTAAAATGTAGTAATATTTTTAAATTTTTATTAAGTAATTTAATACGTACAAAGAAAAAAAAAAGTTTAATTTTAAATCTCTCTAAATTTATTGCGATTCCTTGACTCGATTTCATATAATTAGATGTGAAACGTTAAACTGCTGATCGTGATTTCTTGTACTTGACATTCATATGGCTAGATAATAACATTCTAGAGATAGTTCTACAAAGTACGTACCTTTATTTGCATCTATGTTATTGGTTATGAGATTAAGACAACGTTCATTGAAAAATACATGAAGAAATCTACTAATCTGTATTATTATTATTATGTTACAATGAAACGAAAAAAGTTTCTGATATACAAAAAGAAGTTGAAATATGATAGTTTCCATACTCTGTAATTGGCTTTTTTTATCTGACTTAACTCTATTCTAATTAGAAAGCATTAAGTGATTACCTTCATTTAAAGAAATCAAGGTAACAAAAGTTTTTCTTTGTCCTTTAATTAACACATTGTCCATTCGAAACAAAGTTTTGGTTTTTTTATATGACTTAACCCTATTTTAAATATAAAGAATTAATTGAATCCATTTAAAGTATACAAAACAATAAATGTTTCTATTTATCCTTTAATTAATATCCCATTTATTTAAAAAAATAAAGGCTCATTCGAAAGAGCATGAAGAAATCTGCTAACCTATGTCATTATTATTATTATTATTATTATTATTATTATTATTATTATTATTATTATTATTATTATTATTATTATTATTATTATTATTATTATTATTGTAAAAACGAAAAAGTTTCTATCATACAAAAAGAATTTCAAAATTCTAGTTTTCATACTCTGTAATTGGCTTTTTTTCTGACTTTACTCTATTGTATATAGAAAGTATTTAGTGAATTCATTTAAAAAGCAGAAAACAACAAAAGTTTTTCGTTTACTTTTAATTAATACTCTATCCATTTGAAACAAAATTAAGGCTCATTAAGATGGAAACTAGTTTTTCACAGAGAATCTCATTAAATTTCTTTTTTTCACAAAATAGTTCGACTCACAAGGAGTTACTGATATGTAATTTAGTTTTGTTTGGAGTTAGGTCTATTTAACTTTGTAAGGTCAAAAAGAATCTTAACATTTTGAAAAAAAATAGAATTTTAAGCAGGGATTTCAGTAAAAACTTACTGAAACAGAATAGTCTTCATTTCCAAATACATTTAGTTAATTGTTGTAAAATATACTTTTGTTATCTTTTTTACAACACTTTCGCTTTTATTATGTTTTATTTCATATTTTGATTTCATATTATTAAATGTCATTTCAAAATTTTGAAATAGCCGAGAAATGTTTTTAAACTAACTTTTATAGTATGCAAAATTAAAGTTTAAATAACAACTCTTCTAAGCAGTAGGAGATAATTAAAATAAAAATAATCACAAGAAATGTCATGCATAAATTACTTAATAGGCAGTAGATTTTATTAGTGATTTAAGTGACTGACATACAGCTTAGTTTAAGAGCATTTTTTGAGTTAAACGATTAACACATGTGAGTATTATTGCCTAATAGTGTATGCCTAATAATATGTTATTGCCTAATAGTGAAAAAAGTTTGGATTATTTTCTTGGTTATCTGATAATTTTCTCATTTTCCCCACCAAAATCGTTTTAATAAGTAATTCTTATAAAAAATTTCTAATAATTCTAGTAAAAACTATGTTCAAAAGGGAGTAAAGCTCAAATCCTTTTCTGCTAATGAAGGCAGTTTATGGAGTTACCTTGCATATTCTTTTACACTTATTGTAACGTTTTGCAGTATTGTACATTTTCGGAGTGCCGAAAAAACTTTATGTTTACATATTGTCTGGTACAATATGTTGATCTTTAAAAAATAGTCAAATATATGATTGTATAAAACATATTTATATAGAAATATATTTGTTTCTCTTTTTTATCTTATATGTTTATCTACTTATATATTATTAGGTGTGGAATTGCATGCATGCGCATTCGTATATGTTAATTCATTTTTTTTATTTATTACATTGTTGAAATAAAGTCAGACGCTTTTAGGTATCTTCGTAATTGTTTTATACAACTTACTAAGAATTATATATTTACAAAATATTAAAAAGGTTACTAAATTGGTGATAAAGTGATATTTTTAATTAATTATTGGCATACATAAAAAAAAGAAAGGAAGAAAGAAAAAAGAAAAAAAGGTATAGTTTTCTTTAGGTCTAAAAATGTTTAAGGGGTTCTGGGACACAAAAATCTTGAAATGTTCAAAACATAGTAGACGTCGTACTCGTAACTTTAACTGGGTGTGCTAAGACAAGTTAAATTACTAATCGCAAAAATTCTTTAGACGATTTGGACATAATAAAAACTAGCATTTTGTAATAGAAATTGCATTCACCTTTTCGGCGATTTTTCTTATTTTTCTGAGGTCGGTAGTAAATTGATTGTAAATCAACAATAAAATGTGCTTAAAAATAAAATTGAGTTGTCAAGAGACCATCTTCCTTTCATTTTTGTGATTTTTATAAATATATTGCTAATTATTATAAATAAACACAATTTTATGCATTAATTTACATTAATAGAGGAATAATGTTTAAATTTGTCACTACAAAATGGAAAATTTAATTTTGTTTTTAACGGTTTTAATTTTGTCAGATTTTTTCAATGCGAATCCAGTGTTTCGTAAATAATAAATGAAGAAATTCAGTTCTGCTTTTCTCTAATAAAATAAAAATACAGAATCTTTGACATGAGTGTAGATAGATTTTTCCACTAATAAAAAAATTACTTCCACTTATAAAAAAAATTCCTTTTAAGAGATTTTTCTTTTTTTTTTTAATTTTTAATGTTATATTATTTGTTACCTTTTATTTATGTTATGTTTATGTTGAAGTAATTATAAATTCTTTCTTATGAAACAGTTTTTCACAAGGAATTTGGATTTTCATAAGAATTTTTATAACTCTTTTATACAAATATTTTGATGTATTTTAAAAGATCTCTGTCTCAATAAAGGGATTTTAATTTTTGTTAATATGTTGTATCTTATTTCCTTTTTGCACGTAACGTCATATGTTGTATAAAATCCTTAATTGCATTATATCTGCATGTTCAATTAACTTTAATAAAATCTAACTATATTATTAGAGTCGACTCTCGTTAATTCGAAATCGGATAATTCGAATCTTCGCTTAATTCGAACTAAACATGAAGTCCCGAAATTCTCAATGACAGAATAACGTTAAAATTTTTCCTTAATTCGAACTGATTTTTTCTTGACTTCGTTTACTTCGAACTACCAAGAATTCCGATTTTTTGTTTTGATTTTCTTTCTCACGGATTTTAGATTATTTGAATAACTTTCTCTCTTTCATTTTTGGGAAATTTGTTCGGAATGAGTATACATATAATCCAATGCATTTGATATCCACTTTCTTAGTGCCCCGTCTGTCCATCAGTGACGCTTTAAATATTTCTTCCATCGTGCTTGTTTCTAATCTTTTAATTAATTTAATAGTTTGTGTATTTATACATTCCAATTTAATATTAAGTTATATTCTAATGATAACTGACGAAATAAATTTAAAAATCACTATAACATTAATTTCTTTGTAATAGTATCATATTAAGCATGTTTTCTTTTGACATTTTCCTTAATTCGAACTTCGGATAATTCGAACATTTCTTGTGGTCCCGACGAGTTCGAATTAACGAGAGCCGACTGTATATCTAAATACTGTACTTTCATAGTTTCAATTAACATTGATTCATTTTCACAGTCTGTTAATTTGGCTGTATTTATTACTCCTTAGATAAGTAACATTTGGTGACAAGAGTCTGGTCTTTTGGGATAGAAACATTGTAAAATGCACATTCTTTGTAAATATGCTTTTCATTTTATTTATTATAATAATAGGTAAACATATAAGGAATTTTTTTTAATGTACTGCATACTATAAATGCGAAATGGAAATTTGCATTTACATTATCACACATTTAGATTTTCTAACATGACCTGCAAATGTATATATCTCATTTATTTTTACAAAAATAAAATAAAATAAAATAAAATAAAATAAAATAAGGGAATAAGTCCAATTTATTTTCTTTTATATTTTTGAAAACAAAAGTGTAGAAATTCGCCTAACAGTTAAAAAATAAAATGAGAATATCTTTTAAACAAAAATTTATTTTACTTACTAACTTTTAACTAGCAATCTCTTGCGTTTTTCCCCTTATTATCAGTTAATTTCTCTTCTAAATACACTGCTCAAAACAATTAAAGGATATTTGAAATTTTATATAAAATAAAGATATAAACGAAATTTTTTTGCCGAAAATAGAAGAAGAGAATCACAAATGCAAATTTTTCTGGTTTTCAAACTGTGGAGTATGCAAATTTTGAGTTCGACGTCAAAATCGTCGCTTTAGAGGCAGCGAATGAAATTTGACACTTTCAACAGGATAAAAGAGAATGAAGACAAGGATGATCGGCATTCAGTGATTGCTTTGTTTCGATGAGTACGATGCCTCAGCGAAGTCATTTGACAGATTCAGAAGCTTGGAGAATTGTTGGTAGGTTAGATGGGGGCCAAACTCAAGCCGAAGTAGCGCAAGCCATTGGAGTGTCACAAAGTGTCATTTCCAGGATCTGGAACCGTTTTTTGGAGAGTGGATGTGCAGGCCGAAGACCAGGGCAAGATCGTAGACGGGCAACAACGCCCAATGAAGATCGGTATTTAGCGTTAACAGCTCGGAGACACCGAAACATGAACGCTACTCTTCTCCAACAACACCTTCACTCGGCTACAGGCACCACGATTTCAACTCAGACTGTCCGAAACCGACTCCATGCTGTAGGTCTGTATGCTCGCCGACCGATGGTATGTGTTAGATTAACATCAAGGCATCGTCGTCGCAACCGCAGGGAGTGGGCAACCGAACATGTCAACTGGAGGAGAAATGAATGGAGCAATATTCTGTTTTCTGGCGAGTCCCGTTTTTCTGTGCATCCGGATAATAGGCATATTTTCATCTGGAGGGACCGTGACAGTAGGAATAATCCTGCGTTCGTGCAAAAAAGTGTCAGATTTGGCGGTGGAGGAGTGTTGGTGTAGGGTGGCATCTCCATTGACGGGCGCACTGACCTCTAGATCATTCGAGATGGAGCTCTGACTGGTCGCCGATATAGGGATGAGATCCTCAGACCTATTGTAGTCCCTTACGCTGCAACAATCGGAGATAACTTCATTTTAATGGACGACAACTGCAGGCCACATCGTGCAAACCTGGTGGAGGATTTCCTTTTCGAGGAAGGAATCGTTCGAATGGAATGGCCAGCGTGTTCTCCAGACATGAATCCAATCGAGCACGTTTGGGACGCTCTAGGAAGACGAGTTTCTGGCCGCCAACAACCCCCACAAACTCTCCAAGAACTGGAAAGAGCTCTTCTGGAAGAGTGGGGCAGAATACCCCAACTCGTCATTAATAGCCTCATTGAATCCATGCCCCAAAGGTGTTCAACGTTGCTGGCCGTCCTTGGAAGTCCCCACTGAAAATGATTTTCTTTGAAGAAAAAAAAACTTTTCTTATTCTTTTTTTCTCATGTGCACAAATTGTGTTTTTTTTCTTTTGTACACAAATGCGCAATAAAATGCATTTTTTTTTCTGCCAAACATGTGTAATTAATTCTCATATAACCTACTATGTCTGTTGACCATGTGTCAATCAGCTAAAAAGTTTCCCAGATACAAAATCCACCTAAAACTGCAATATCCTTTAATTATTTTGAGCAGTGTATATTTTTATAAAAATGAGTTTCGCATTTATTGGAATTTAATTAATCGAATATAGTTTAAAAAATTGAATATCATACTATAAAATATATAATAATACACCCCACACAGATAAAAAAAAATAATTTCAAGCTAAGATGTTATACTTTTTTTCTCATATTAATATTATATTTAACAAATGTAGATTTTTTTTCCTAGTTTATTTTACATTCAGCATTACATATAATTTCATTTTTAAAAAACAGTGCATCATATTTTACTGCTGATCAAGTATTATTGCGGAAAACATATTTTTTCGTGATATTTCATTTTCGTACCTATAGGAGTCTCTTATGTAAAAAATCTGATTATATTTCACTTTCTTGGCGACAGAAATCTGAATCTTTCTCCGAAAATATCTTGAATTTTGTGATTATTTACAGAAGTAATTATTTTCTTTGTATTTTCTTGTCAAATACTCAATGTTTAATTTGAATAATTACGATAATATATCTTGGTTACAAAATTTGTTTTTAGGTTTCAGTATTACTGAATGTGCAATTTAATCATAATGTATAATAATAGTTTTATTTATGATTAAAATTTCGAATATTAAAATTTTTTACTTTATTTATTATACAAACTTGTACAATATGTTTTAAAATATCGATTAACACTTTTAAAATATGCAAGAAATATATCTGTAAACATTAGTAGAAATATCTGAGTAATAATTAACGCTTTAATTCATATATATATATATACAGTCGACTCTCGTTAATTTGAAATCGGATAATTCGAATCTTCGCTTAATTCGAACTAAACACGAAGTCCCGAAATTTTCAATGGCAGAATAACGTTAAAATTTTTCATTAATTCGAACTCATTTTCTCCCGACTTCGTTTAATTCGAACTAACGAGAATTCCGATTTTTCATTTTTCTTTTCTTTCTCACGGATTTCAAATACTTTAAGTAATTTTCTTTCTTTGATTTTTGAGAAAATTGTTCCGAACGAGCATACATATAATCCAATGCATTTGATATCCACTTTCTTAGTGCCCCGTCTGTTCATCATTGACACTTTAATTTTTTCTCCCATTGTGCTTGTTTCTGATCTTTTAATTAGTTTATGTATTTATACATTCTAAAATAATATTAAGTCATATTCTAATGATAACAGATGTAAGAAAAATTAAAAAAATACTATAACATCAATTCCTTTGTAATAGTACCATATTAACAATTTAACGTTCATTGGTTTCGCCCCGAAACCACAAAATTTTAATTCGATATGCAACACTGACACCGGTATTTTTATCTAAAAATATCCCTTTTATTATGTATGTGAAAAATCATGTTTCCTTATTTAGAAATATATTTGTTCTTAATTACCGGTGTCATTCATTTATTTCGACATCTTAGCAATGAAAATGCTTTGATCGTTAAAGGGTTAAACATGTTTTTTTCACATACTTTCCGTAATTCGAACTTCGGATAAGTCGAACATTTCTTGTGATCCCGACGAGTTCAAATTAACGAGAGCCGACTGTATATATAATTCATATTTCTCTTTGTTTTAATTTCGCATTGCTAAATAACATTAATTAAAGCTAAAAATATTTTTTGTATAACAAATATGTTTTAAAATGTGATTGCTACAGTAAAGTTCATCGTGTAAAATTATATATATATATATATATATATATATATATATATATATGTATATATATCACAAATATTTATGATTCAATGCTTTTATTTATAGAAAGCTTATACATATATAAGGCTTTCAAATACGTAATATGTCTTTTATTTCTCAGTCCATTTTAATTATGTTTTATTTCAAATTTATTTGTTTTATCGGTACTACTTGGTTATCCCTTCGACCAAAAAAACTATCGCCAAGATTAAATGCCAATAATGGATGATCGTGAATATCACATTCAATGGCATTAAATACGATACGCCTGTTTAAAACGTCATTAAGTGATTTTTATTCGATTTTTCATTTGTATTTTTATTAATATTCTACGAATTATAATACTATTCTACTATTTAAAATGTAAAGTTACGACAATGTGTATAATTTGGCTATGAGTTTGGCGCTTTGTATAACTTTGCCAAATTGTCGAATAAGGGATAACCATACAGTACCGTTTTTCAATATTTTATTTCTGTATTAACCCCTTAACGTTCATTGGTTTCGCCACGAAACCACAAAATTTTAATTCCGATACGCAACACTGCCACCGGTGTTTTTATCTAAAAATATCCCTTTTATTTTGTATGTGAAGAATCACGTTTTCTTATTTAGAAATATATTTGTTCCTAATTACCGGTGCAATTCATTTATTTCGACATCTTAGCAATGAAAATGCTATGATCGTTAAAGGGTTAATTGAGTGTTGTATTCCTATATTTCTATTCCTTAACTTTTTTTTATAGCTATCACGAAGATGAAACAACACACTTTATTTGTTGAACTCAAGGTATTTAGCACCAGATGAATTCTATCTTGGTTCTAGAAATTTCCATTATTCTCACATTTTTACTATATTTTTATAATTTATGTTAAAGATGTTAATGGTAACAGTTTTATTGTCTTTAACCCATTAGTGCCTAGCGTCCCTTTTTCGGGACGCTTATAGAAAAGGCAAAAAAGCACTTTTCACACCAGTAAATAGAAAGATAAATAAGCATTATTTTTCACAAGATGAATTCCCCAATAAATTAAGATAAAAGTTATTTGTTTTTTTTAAGTGGTGGGAAACCCAAATTTTCATTTTTAATGAAGAAAATACTCTGGGCATTAATGGGTTAAATAATTTACTTTTCTTAAATAATTTCCTAATTTTGTTGATTTTGCATTGGACTATTTAGAAGATGTATAGTTAAAAATAACTTTATTGTTTGTCTGTCTGTCTATCTTTTTGTTTATCCGAAATAGTCTCATAAACGATTGTTATCATTTTCAACTAAAGTTTAGTTTTAACTTTTCAAATTTTTGGAAAGTTAATATTTATTCATATGCGTGAAATTCAATTAGAAATGGTGAAATTATTAATTGAGGCTTTGATCTTTGGTATTAGATAATGAAAACTCAACGATAATTTCGAGACTATGATACAATTATCCTTCTTGTTTTGAACAAAATCTAAAAATAATATCTTTTTTTCACCTTTCGTGAAGTTTACATGCTTTCCTTTCACACTCATATTCACTATTTTAAAATTATTTCAATGTGCAATAGATTATTAATAAATATAGATCCAAATTTGATGTCACGTTTGGCGGTTACAGTTATGTATGTAAACATTCGCACTCTATATTTGAGGTTTTAAATTGAGTACCAGCCAAAATCCAGAAATTTACTATCAGACTTATTCGTAGTAAAATATATAGTTTTATCAAAAGACATACTCATTTCATTTTACTATGACATCATTTTCATCCAATGAAGCCCTCTGACAAGGCAACCTGTTTTCGTGTTGCTTGCATATAGTATTAAGACTTGGTTCATTTTGAAGAACTTATAATTGAAAGTTTGAAAACATACCGGGCGTCCCAAAAATGACTGATGGATTTTAAAATTCAATAACTTGCAAACGGTGACAGCTATTTAAAAATTTTTTGCAGGAGGGTTATGTATAATGTCAGGAGTTTTTTTACCGTAATTTTTTATTTTAGTTCGCATCTCAAACAATAGGTGGCGCTGACGGCGATTGAAGGTCAGGTTGACGCTTCATTTAGCACTGATCACCTGGCCTTCAATCGCTGTCAGCGCCACCTATTGTTTGAGATGCGAACTAAAATAAAAATTACGGTAAAAAAAACTCCTGACATTATACATAACCCTCCTGCAAAAATTTTTTTAAATAGCTGTCACCGTTTGCAAGTTATTGGATTTTAAAATCCATCAGTCATTTTTGGGATACCTGGTATATATATGTATATATATATATATATATATATATATATATATTTTCTAAAGTCATATTTTTCGGCATTGTAGCAGCATAACTCATTGAAAATGTTATTTTCGTGACCACTTATAGGACTATTATTATAATATTTTTTATTTTATTTATTTGTTATTTTTTTTCCTAAGAAAAGCATTTTTAAATATAAATTAGTTAACAGTAAATATAAAATAATAAAAAAAAGTTTAAAAATCCGTTTAAAAACTTACGATTTTAGTTTTGAAAAATAACGACATTACATACCTATTTTTCGCAGTGAAAAAGTTATTAAAAACGTATTTTCAAAAGTATACTTTTCAGGTAATCCTACCCAAATTTCGTTGCCCTAAATAAGGAAAACAAAAACTTCGTAATGCAATATTTGGTGACTTAATTCACTTTTGGCGTGTAATAAACATATAAAAATCCAACAATAAAAAAAGTAAAGTATAAAAAATATGATTTTAGCAGAGAATTTTTATCGTTTTTCTAACTTATATGTAGAGGGCTACAAAAAGCAGAGTCGTCCTTACGGAAGCGTAAAGCGAGACCCGGCGCAAGGATTTTGTGAGGTGCTTCCCTTTCAGACTCTTGACATAATCTTATCTATACTATCAATTAAAAAGGATAGTTTTTACCGATATGCTCGAACTCGAAGAGCCAATGTTTCGATCCCTTAAGGTCCACGCACATAGCACTAACTTCTTGCGCTATCTTTGATCTTTCGTGTCGGCGCTTTGATCTAAAACTGCTTTTTTAGTGCACTGAATCTGAACTTCAAGAGAGGAATTTAACGCGTAATCAGTTAACAGCTTTACGACTAAAGATGGGGGCGAGATAAACTTTCCCTTCCTTTGTCAATTCGGTAGGGTCAGTCCCTCAAAAATCATTTAAAGAGGTTTCACCTTTGTTCCGTACGAAAACAAAGATTGATTCATTGCTCTTTTAGTGTAATAAAAACTAGTGCTGTTCGCTCGCAGCCTTAGCTATTACAAAGGCATTTTGTGTACATTTTTGTGTACTTGTAGGGGTAATTTCTAAAACTACTCAGTCAATTTCAAAAGTAATGATGACAAATTGATGGTAAAAGTCCTTCTTCAAGATAGGCTATGTTTTATGTCAAGACCACTATTTTTTCTTAAGTAAAATCATAAATTTGTATTAAAAATTTCCTATTATACCTTCTTCTTTTTATTAAAAAAATATTTCGTGTCCAGGTGCGAGGGTTCTCTAGGCGCGAGGTCCTGTGCGGCCGCACCTGTCGCACACTGTTAAAACTAATGGTGACACATTGCACCTTTTAGGGGTGAAAGGCTTGTCTCACTGGTGACACCCCTAAAAAAGCCAGAAGGACACCTTTAATTAGGGTGAAAAGATGGCACCCTTAATCAAGAGTGTCCAATAATAAAAAATTAAAAAATATACCTACCGAGTTTTGGCCGTCGAAGGATTCGAACTCACAACGTCTGATTACAAGCTCAGCGTTCTAACCGCTCGGCCATCGAGCTCACCTTCATTCATTCATAGACATAGATTTTACTTGCCGTCACAGAAAACAGAAAGACACACGTCACAGCGCATGTGCATGGTTCCAGTCACCCGATGAGACATTGCTGCCAATACGAAGTGGATGGCACTTTATTTAGCTCCAGTCACCCAGTAAGAGACCTGTCGGCACTGCAACCACATATCCAAGCCCCTATGGCACCCTAGGGTACCAAATGCCCCGGGTTCCAATGGACCCTAGGGCCTTTTCACCTCTGGGTCCCAAATGGCACCGGTTTGTCACCTTCACTTTTAACAGTGCACCCCCCGCCTCTAAAGACAGCTTTGAGCACCAGGCCTTGATGCTAGGTGCGAAAAACATGAAAAGTGGTTCACTTGAGAGATAAGTGCCTCTATCTCAATATCAGCGGAATTAAATATTTAAAATACAGTCGGCTCTCGTTAATTCGAACTCGCCAGGACCACAAGAAATATTCGAATTATCCGAAATTCGAATTACGGAAAATATGAAATGAAAACATTCTTAATATGGTACTAATACAAAGGAATTAATGTTATAAGGTTTTTTTAAAAAGTTATTTCGTCTGTTATCATTAGAATATGACTTAATATTAAATAAGAATGTATAAATACATAAACTAATTAAAACATTAGAAACAAGCACAATGGAAGAAAAATTTAAAGTGTCACTGACGGACAGACGGGGCACTAAGAAAGTGAGTATCAAATGATTTGGATTATATGTATAATCGTCTGGTACAATTTTCACAAAAATCACAGAAAGAAAGTTATTCAAACGATCTGAAATCCGTGAGAAAGAAAATGAAAATGAAAAATCTGAATTCTCATTAATTCGAATTAAACGAAGTCAAGAGAAAATAAGTTCGAATTAATGAAAATTTTTAACGTTATTCTGCTATTGAAAATTTCGGGACTTCATGTTTAGTTCGAATTAAGCGAAGATTTGAATTATCCGATTTCGAATTAACGAGAGTAGACTGTATATTGAAATGTTACAGCTTTATGAATAAAAATGCGTTATTTTAAATCGTGACGTAATTTTCTGATCAAGTTTTAAAAAATGTATATATTGTAGATGACATCGAAAATGACATCGGTAAGCATAGAGTAATTGCCAATGCTTCCTTCTCTCTTCAATAATGGAAGTAACCCGATTTCCAACGTTTGTAAACTAGTCGTTGGGGGCCACCGTAATACTTACCCATCATGGATATGTATATGAAAATAAAACATGTGAAAACTATTTATACAATGCATTGCAATTCATAAACAAAATTTAAATATTGTTAATATACATAGTAATGCTCTATTAAAGAACTGCTGATGTGCCAATTTCGACAAATTATATTAAACGCCAAACTACACAAGTAGTACCGAACTGCGTAAAAGAAACATCCTTATAACTCCAAAAATAATAATTCTATTAACTAACAATTAACTGCGTCGGATTAAGCGTCTCATTTCCAATTAAAATATACCTCTGAATTGAAATTTTAATGAAATACAGGGTCATGAAAAATCGAAGAATGTGAAAAACAGGATTACAAATATCTCGGCAACTAATATCCGATCGATTTCGTTTTATACGCAAAATGTGTGTTATTTTATTGCCTTTTACGTCCATTCCTTAGAACAAAAAAATTTGAACATTTTTATATATCTTTCATCAGAACGAATTTTTCGAGAGTCCGAAAAAAATAGTTCCGGATAATCGAGGTTGCTGATATTAAATAGGCTTCGTCCCATTTTTACATGCTAACGACATACAAAGTTTCAAGTCTCTCTCTCAATTTGGTCAGGAGATAGAACGTTTACAGACAGACAGACAGACGGACGGCAAATTTTTTTTTCTAAAAATATGTTTTTCGGAATCTCCGCTATCTAAAACGTGTAAATCCGTCAAAATTTTTTTTTTCGATTTTCAAAACGATTGCAAGACTTACCCTATACTACGTATGATGGGTAAGTAAAAGTATCATAAAAAGAATTTGAAATTAAAAGTATAATTTTAAAATGGAAATAAATAATAAAAAAAAAAAAACGGTAGTAAGGGCACATTTACAAAAAAACAGAATGAATAATTATCAAAATCGGTTCAGTAAAAATCTCAGGGAGGATGGCTCAGAAAAAAAAGCAGCCTGGTCTTTTAAATATAGATACTTTGAAAATTACAATTAAAAGAAAAGAGAGAGAGAATTTTTAATTTTTTCTACTTTTTTATATCTGAAAATATTTTTCTATGAAGAAATTATTCTTATATAATTCAAGAATATATGTATTTCCATTTATAAAAAAGTATAATTTTCTTTTCACCTTTTGTCCCCATTTATCCTTTTGTTGCATAAAGATTCTCTTTATTTCTCTTTATTTATTTAATTTTTATTTTATGCCCCAAATAAAAATTTTCTTAGAAAATAATTTTACTTAGCATAGATATTTCTGTAAGATATTGTATTTGTATTTGCTTTAGTGCAATAAACGAAATGTGAAAGTTCATCTTTCCCAAAAAGACCTTGGTAAATAAATAGTAACATCTCTCTTTATTCCTATAATGTCGAAGTTTTTTTCTATTTTTCTATATTTCGCTTTGACTGTGCGGTACATTTTTATTTGTGAATTGTTTGTGTAATACTAAAAAAAAATATGAGTTCATTTATCGGATATTTCAGTAATATGAATTTTTTTTATATACGTTATGACTTTCATCGATATAGTTCCTACTAGTGCTAATATATAAAATCAAATAAGTATTAAAGTAAAAAAATAAAAATAAAATAAATAAAAAAATATTATTGGAGAGACTAACAGACAAACATTTTTTAAGTGGTTTTTTTTTTTTTTTTTTTTTTTTTTTCTGGCCTTTGAAACACTTTAATCCGTCGAAAACTGGAGGTCGAATTCTTCTTGTAAACATAGAGGGAAGTAATAAATAATGAATTAGGTTCAGCAAAAATCTCTGAGCAGAGGTCTAGAAAATCAACCTGATCTATATGGGTACTTAGTTAATTACAAATAAATAAATAAATTAAAAATTTTAAAAATACTTTTTTACTTACCTGTAATTTTTTTTATTAATAGATATCTTTTATGAAGAAAAAATTCTTATGTAATTCAAAAATATATGTATTTCAATATTTAAAAAGGTATAATTTTCTTTTCACCTTTTGTCGACTTTCATCCATCTGCTGCGTGAATATTCTCTTAATTCATTTATTTTTATTTTTATTTTATGTCTCAAATAAATGTTTTCTCAGAAAATAATTTCAGCTAGAGTAGATATTTCTGTAAGATATTGTATCTGTATTTGCTTTAGTGCAATATACGAAATATGAAAGTTCACCTTTTCTGAAAAAAAGCTTGGTAAATAAAAAGTAACATTTATCTTTCCTCAGATAAGGTCGAAGTTTTTTTTCTATTTTTCTATATTTCGATTTAATTTAGACTGTGTCGTTCATTTTTGTTTGTGAATTACTTGTGTAATACTAAATCGAAAATACGAGTTCATTTATCGAATATTTCAGTTATATGAATTTAATTTTTATGTCTTACGACCCTAATATATGTATATAGGTCTTATTAATGCAATATATATATAAACAAATAAGTATAAAAGTAAAATAAAATAAAATAAAATAAAATAAAATAAAATAAAATAAATTAAAAATATTATTGGACAGACTCACAGGCAAACATTTTGGGATTTTTTTAAAAATATATTTCTGGTCTGGTATATTTCTGGAAACATGTTAATCCGTCGAAAACCGGAGATCAAATTTATTTACGAATCCAATACATTCTTCTTGTAAACATAGAAGGAAGCAATAAAAAATAAAATTGGTTCAGCAAACATCTCTGAGATGATGGCTAGAAAAACAGTCCGACCTTTATAAGTACTTAAAATTACAAATAAATAAATAAATTTAAAAATTTATTTTTTTTCACTTACCTGTAATTTTTTATATTAAAAGTATCTTTCTATGAAGAAATAATTCTTATATAATTCAAAAATTAATGTATTTAATTTTTTTTTAAATATTTTTTTTCAGCTTTTGTCCACATTTATCCATCTGTTGCGTAAAGATTCTCTTTATTTATTTATATATTTGTTATTTAATGTCCCAAATACAATTTTTCTTAGACAATAATTTTAAAGCTAAAGTAGACATTTCTGTAAGGTATTGTATCTCTATTTGATTTAGTGCAATATACGAAATATGAAAGTTTACCTTTTCTGAAAAAAAGCTTGGTAAGTAAATAGTAAATTTTTTCTTTTCTCCGATAATGTCGAATATTTTTCTATTTTTCTATAATTAGCTTTAATTTAGACTGTGTGGTTCCTTTTTGTTCGTGAATTGTTTGTGTAATACTAAAACATGAGAACAAGTTCATTTATCGAATGTTTAGTTATATGAATTTAATTTTTATGTATTATGACTCTAATACATCTGTATAGTCCCTACTAATGCAATATATAAAAACAAATGAGTATAAAAATAAAAATAAAAAAATATTTTGGACAGACTGGCAGACAAGCATTAAAAAAAACATGCTTTTTTCTTCTTTTGTTATTTCTGGTTTTCAAAACATGTTAATCTGTCGAAAACCGGCGGTCGAATTTTTTTTACTAATCCAATACATTATTGTTGTAAACATAGAAGAAAGAAAGAAATAATAAAATCGATTCAGAAAAAATCTCTGAGCTGATGAGTAGAAAAACAGACTGATCGACATAGGTTCTTAGTAAATTACAAATAAATAAATAAATCAAAAATTAAAAAAATAATTTTTTTTACTTACCTGTAATTTTTTTAATTAAAAAATACATTTCTATGAAGAAATAGTACTTATATCATTCAGAAATATATGTATTTCATTTTTTTAAAGTTTTTTTCTCCCTCTAGTCCACATTCATCCATCTGTTGCGTAAAGATTCTATTTATTTTTAATTATTATTTTTTTATTTTATGTTCCAAATAAAATTTTTGTTAGAAAATAATATTAATTAGAATAGATATTTCTGTAAGGTATTGCATTGTATTTATATTGTATTTGTTTATTTGCTTTAGTGCAATAAACGAGATATGAAAGTTCACCTTTTCTGAAAAGAGCTTAGTAAATAAATAGTAACATTTCTTTTTCCTCCGGTAATGTCGAAGGTTTTTCTATTTTCCTATATTTCGCTTTTATTTAGATTGTGTGGTTCATTTTTGTTCGTCAATTGCTTGTGTGATACTAAATAAAAGCTATGATTTGCTTTATCGGATATTTCAGTAATAAGAATTTGATTTTTATGTATTATGACCCTAATATATCGATATAGTTCCTACTAATGCAATATATAAAAACAAATAAGTATAAAAGAAAAAAATAACTATTTTTGGTTAGCATTTATTAGTCATCTTTAACATAATTTTAAACATTTTGAGTTACATTTATTTTATTTTCCGCAAAAAAATTTTCTTTTAATATAAAATAGATGGTGTGCACACCAAACTCCATGATGCAAAACTCACTACTTTTTTGCGTGTGATACATAACGCAAGCAACTGAATTTAATATTTATTTAAATGATCAATATTTTTGAAAAAAAATTAAAATAACTAATTTGACTGTTAGTCATTGTCATTAGTCATATATATACCGGGTGTCCCAAAAATGACTGGTGGATTTTAAAATTCAATAACTTGCAAACGGTGACAGCTATTTAAAAATTTTTTGCAGGAGGGTTATGTATAATGTCAGGAGTTTTTTTTACCGTAAGTTTTTATTTTAGTTCGAATTTCAAACAATAGGTGGCGCTGACAGCGATTGAAGCCCCGTTAATGTTGATTGAAGCCAGTGCTGAGTGAAGCGTCGACCTGGCGTTCAATCGCCGTCAGCGCCACCTATTGTTTGAAATTCGAACTAAAAAATTTACGGTAAAATAATTCCTGACATTATACATAACCCTCCTGCAAAATTTTTTTGCATAGCTGTCACCGTTTGCAAGTTATTGAATTTTAAAATCCATCAGTCATTTTTGGGACACCCGGTATAATATGACTATTTGTTCATGTCTTACACAGAATTTTTAATCTCTTATCACCGGTTTTCTAAACAGAAATTTTTGCTTAATTGATTCAGAAAAAATGCTCGGATAAAATAATGAAAAATTTATAATAAAAAAATATTGGCGAGAATAATAAATCAAGATTGGAATATGGTTGACTCTTCGTAGTACGGGCAAATCATGATTAACCTTCCTACCCTGTTCAAATTTTACTCAATCTTGATAAAAAAAACATTTCACACCAGAATTATTATTTAAAATACTTTATTATATTTAATTGAGTTATTCCTCTAAATTTGTAATTTAATTTTCTTTATGAAAAAAGTTCTGATTCGAATCGTATAAAACAAATTGTAGTTATGGGTCGATTAGACCCATTCAGGGTAGAAAAGTTAAAAAAATATCTGTTTCCCGTATGACGTACGGGCAGATCAGGAAAGCGGTTGCGGTTAAAGAATATAGAAAAAAAAAGTTGAGCTATTTTTTTTTAGAAGGTGTGTTTTATAGAAAGTGTGTAGTTAGTGTGGATTTCAACGAAGTGTGAACTCCATAAGATAAACCATTGTAAAAAAAAGTATAGTCTGCAAATATACATAATACATTTTATTTAAATAATAAAAACATCTTAGAAAAAGAAATCCATTCATATGTAACTTTATCAAGTTGCCAAAAATAACTTTTTCACTTGTATCTAATACGTATATCCATTTTTTATATTTCCATAATCAAAACTATAATTACTCAACTATAAAAAATACAGTTTTGTTGATATGTGAATCTTCCAATTATAATCCAAAAGAAATTTGGAGTTAAGAACAAAAACAGTACAGAATTCGCCTTGTTTACTAATTTAAAACGTAAAAATACAAATGCAGCAGTATACGTGTCGCTCGTCCCCAAGGTGTTAAAAATATTGTCTAAAGCTTGTCTTTAAACGCAATTTTCAACGAATTCCACATTCGTTTCTGGCGAGTTTTAAGATGCCCTTTTTTTTGGTTCTTTGAATGTTTGCACTAGATTCTTTGAAGACTTTATATTTTCAGAACTAGAATATATGATTTCGGGTTTTAAAATATATGGTGAGAAATTAAATATAGAAGGGGGAAGGGATTTGTCTTTTTTGTTAAAAAGACAAATTCCCCAAAGAAAAATATGTTCCTGGTTGCTTACTAATTTTCTTTATTCGAATTGAAAAAAAAGAATGATTTATCTAACATTGTATTTTTAAAAAGTTTTCTTTAGGAAATTTTTGTTATGACTGAATGTTTCACATACTTAATTGACATAGATTAATCAGGCAATCACTATAATGGTGGCCCCTTTGTTCCTTTAGAAAGATTTTACGCTTGAAATTTTAATATCATACAAGTTGCATTACGTATACTGCTGAAGGCAGTGGTGAATCGATGACTAGTTTCCTTTCGAAAAAAAATTGTTTAATACCTTGCGGCACTGTAGTATATTTATGAAACCACTTAATTTTAATTTGCAAACGCCACACTGGGTACGGAATTTTGGTAAAAAAAATAAATTTATTAAATGCGTGAAATATAGTTTTTTCTTATTTATATACAAAGTTGTTTCGAATTTCGGTGTCAGTTATCAATTTCAACGCTCAAGCAAAAATTTGCTTTGCGCCTCAAAGTGTTAAAATATAAAGTCATAACAAGATTTATTGAAAATTATATTAGTATTATAAATAAAGTAGTTGATAACAGAAATTTATTTTCAATAAGGAGCTATTCCACTTAGTTTCTTTGGTTTTTTAAATAATAATAACAATTCAAATGATCATAAATTACTTTTATTTTATTTAAATTTTTTACGCTTTGTAAAATGCGTTCATACATTAATAAGCTCAATAGTTGATAGCATTTTATAATGGCTAATACTCTTAATATCCTATTTTAAATTTCAAAAAAAAAAAAAGAAAGAAAAGGATAAAGAAATTCTTAAAGAAATATCTAATTTCCTTCGAGAGAAAAATCACTGCTATTATATTTATACATAAACTACACCTGGTACCGTGTAATACAAAAGCATTTTCAGAATCCCCCATATCTACATTTATAAATTGTAAAATTTTTCTAAAATAAATTTCGTTTGCTTTTGTAAGAACATGAAAACGAAATATTTCTTACGCTCATCGGGCAAATTTATAATGAGTTGTAAATAAAATTTATGCATAATTTAAGAATACTAAAAATATTTACATGACGAATGAAAGGTACTATGAAAGGTATAAATTTAAGCAAATCATCTTAAAGTAGATTTATTCCAAATCAAAAGTTAAACCACATTCATAAGTTAAAAATGTCCGTAGCTGCATAAAGCTATGGAAAATCTTCTATGGGTTTATGAAATTTGGATATTGATATTCCTCGATGTACATATTAAAGGTGTTCTCAACGGCTCCACTCAACAAGCGCGAAACATTTTGACACATTTACAAATTCATTTTTAACAGAAAGATATGAAATTGAAAGGCCTGACTATGGTAGTGATTTCGAATTGAACTTATTTTTCCATTTTATGATCATTAAATTACCTGACCAGCTCTAAGCTATTTCGATCACGTGATCAACCTTTTTTCTCCTTCTTTTCGACCGGTTTTTCTATTTCGTCGGGAAATGTGATTAAAAACGTCAATTTGAAGGCTTGTTATGAAAGATCTATTGCATTTTTTTAAAGGCAGAATATTGAGTGCAATTACACAGTTTCTGAATAACAACACTTGCTATTTTCATGCATTTCTGAACAAAAATAAATTAAAGCATATGTCACAAAGTTGCCCTTTTTGATTTAAGGACACCCTTATTACTTAGATCAATTGTACTTAGAAGGGAACCTGTTTTTCTGTTTCTCGAGCCTAGCATTTACACTTGGTACATTTTAAAGGCCTATATTTCAGACTTTGAAAATATAAAGTATTTTTTGAACAGAACATTTCAGTTTTTTAATTACATAAAATGTTCTAGGCATGCATGTTTCCTAGAAAATTTTTAGTAAACTCATATTTTTTTACGATGCTTAAAAAAATACAAACATTACACATGAAAAAATCATATTTTAAAATGTAAATGCAGTAAGAACATTAAAGAAAAATGTTTGATTCATTTCTTAAGTATCAGCCCTTAAGAAGCTTTTTTTACGGTGTTTAATAAAATGCAAACATTACACGTGTAAAAATCACATCTTAAAACGCAAATGCAGTAAGAACATTAAAGAAAAATGTTCGATTCAATTATTAAGTAACAACACTTAAGAAACTCTTTTCAGTCTCAAAAACACGTGTATTTATATGTTACATTAAAGCACTTTCTCAATAAAATGTTCAGAGCACAGTAAAAATTTGAGAGCATCGTCAGATGTTGAATATATTTTTAAAACTTTTCAAAATCTCCTTAATACATTTCAAAGTCACTTGGGAAATTAAAGTTTTTCCATAAATAAAATAAATAACTTTAATCATCTTTGCAAATACTTTTTTTGCAAGTTTACTTTATTTGCATGTTACTCATAAATATGAATCGACAGAATACATTAATTTATTTTAACAATACACAAGTTAATGCATCTTGTTACAAGTTTTAAAAAATTCCAAAGATGCATTTTAAATGAATGTGAAATAAAGTTTTATAGCACAAATTGATAATTTAAAAAAGCAAATTTATACTGAAAATCTATGTTGTTCCTTTTTGCAACTATCTTTTTTAAATAAAATAAAACACTTTGTAAAATCACCATAAAATGAAAAATTAAGTAGGACGCGTTTCGAGCTACAACAATAACAGCTCGTCATCAGCTAACTCAACACGTGTTCTTAAGTGCATAGTGTCGAGATAAACTGAATGAAAGTGGGAGGAGATTACAAAGAGTGCAAGAGCTGGCGCTAGCTGAAAGAGCCCAGGTGGAAGAAAAGTCGAGATAAAGGGAAAAGCTCGAGATAAAGCGTTGTATCTCGAAACGCGTCCTACTTAATTTTTTATTTTATGGTGAATTTACAAACTGTTTTATTTTATTTATTAATTGTTGCCAGTGTTTACGGTGTTTTTTGACTAACTATCTTTTCTTCTTAATATATTTTTTATGCATCAAAATCACATATAACATCTATAATATATATATATATATATATATATATATATATATATATATATATATATATATATATATATATATATTTGTATATATATATGATGACCTCAGAAGCCAAAGGGTACAAGTGACAAAATTTCGATTTGGAGTAAATTGAGTTTAAAGATAATTGATGCTAAATTGGAATATCAATAACAATTCAGTGAATTGAAATAGGAAATTTCTGCTTATTGCATTCTGGTCTTTAAACTCTTATTTCAATAACTGTTAAAAAATAAAGTACAATTTTCTTTAAATGTGTTATTAATCAATATTGTTTGTTTTTCGAAAAAAGTGGTTTACCTCTATAACTCAGCAAATAATAAGAAAATCACTTATATTTCTTTAGCTGAAATGAAAAAAGCATATTTTTAGGTCGTCTGTGTATTTAGTTTATTTTTTTCAATTTTATCACTTATACCCCTTGTCTTCTGGGGTCCTCATATATATATATATATATTGATTGGCCTTTTAGCGACAAACTAATCACTCATTTATGAACAATAATTGTTGAACTTTTCAAATTTGAATTCAAACTATGCTATACACGTTGATTCATTCATAAACACAACCAAAAAACACTTTACGGATAGAAAAATACTAAAGAATGATAAGTGGCCGGAAACTTTTGAGAACATGCGTTTTCTTTTATACTTAATTTTGTCAATTAAATTTATTGATATTTACACGTTCTTCTATAAGTAAGTTCCTAACTAACATGTCAATAAAATGTATAAGTGACGCTTTGAGATTCCTCTTTATATGGATTTGTTTACAAATTAACTGAAAAATTTTTGCTGGCCGGAAACTTTTGACCGCCACTGTATATATATATATATATATATATATATATATATATATATACCATAATTTCGGGTGTATAAGCCGCGGATCAAACAATTATTTTTGGACCTAGAAATCTTATTTAGTGATTGAAGACAAATATTTACGGCGATCTAAATAGTTACACTCATTTCATAAAAAAATCTGGGTCGAAAAAGAATTGTTTGGCCCGCGGCTTATACACCCGAAATTACGGTGTATATACAAGAAAGAAGGTTTTATAAAATACATGAGAAAACTGTTGGAAATCTCTCAATGTGTCCATTGGATTTCATTATAAACTAATATTTTACATTATTAAAAATACACAATGACTTTTTTTGACAAATTGTTGTTTTGTTTTCGATGCTAATTCAACAATCGAATAGATTGATAGATAAAACTCATTTGGAGTCATAAAATATAAATTCTTATTATCTATAAATGGAAATTAAGATTTTTTGATATCGCAGAATCGGTCGAAATCATAAAAACTCTAATATTTTCATTGTTTTCAAATTTTTACGATTTTGAGTGTGACAGGCTGTATTCAGCTGTATGTAAAAAGAAATTTAAATCTGTTTCTAAAATAGTTTTCGAATGTGACTGACGGACGATCCTTGTTACTGAAGGAAAGACAAAAACGCGATTTTTTTTTAAATTTTCGATAAAATACTTCTATTTTACTATCAAAAGAAAATACACTCGTTCTCAATATTTATATTTTTATTTATAGATAGAAAGAGACAGGGAATTTTCAATTTTATAGGCATTCTGTTCGAATTCTCTGAAAGAAATGCTTGAAAAAATCTAACATCCATGTGTACTTATTAATGCAGTCGGGTATAAAATTAATGCTAGATGACACTTAACCCTTTAAGCGTCCGATATATTTATTACTTTTTGTTTAACGATTCATAAATTAATAATTATGCAAGCTATTTGTATGAGGATTTGTTTATGGTTACTTTACATATTTATTTATCTTATGCATTGCAAAATAAATAACAGTAACATCAGTTTTGTATTAAATTTTTACTTCATTTTAAATATTACGTGACGGAAAAACTCGATTAGGGCGCTTAAAGTGCTAAATCAACCGGTATTCTTATCCTACATTCTCTGCGATAGTTTGGAAAAAATTTATCTCCCCTACTGACTTTACCACAATCTTAAAAAAAAAAAAATTAAAGTACGTCATGTGTTAGAAGAAAAAGATAAGAAGTATAAGACATTAAGCAAATGTGTGCCGTGTACTAAATGTGTTCCTTGTCATCCACAACAGTTAACCCCTTCGCGACGGGAGCCTTTTTGAATTTTTTAATGTTTTGTCACCGGTTTTCAAAAGCAGAAATTTGTGCCATATTTAAATCGAGTAAATGCTCCGACTAAATAAGATAGATTTTGCAGTGAATAAAGAATAATTCTTAAGCCTTTTTGTGGAACACATACGCGTCGCAAGAGGTTAACGCTAATGAAAAGAAAAAAACTGCAACATAGCACTTTGTTCTTTAAACATGCTTTATGCATTGTCTTCTATGTAGTACAGCCATTGTGCCCAAAGTGTTCTCAGAAATTCCCTTAGGCACAATAATTGTGAACACATTTTTAATCCTCATATATTTTTTTCTTTAAATTTATTGGAAATGTAATGCATTTATACTAATAAATGAAGATAAGAAACCTAAGTATATTAAAATAAATGGCATGCTGTTTGGAATAAATTATAAAAGTTATTTTATAAGTTTATTTATTAAAAATAAATAAACGGTCAAGTGCGAGTATTACTCGTGCTCAAAGCGCTCCTTATAATAAATATATGAATTATTATCTGTTATTTCATTTAAAAAATCTTTGCTGTAAGAATAATAAGATTATAAAAAAGAATACATAATAGGGTTGGGTACAGCTGTATAGACTATAAAAGCATGAATGTATAAATAATAAAATTTCAAAGGGTTATGAAGTCTAAATAATGTCAGATATTTTGTATAATTATTTTTTAATCATTATTTAATGTTTTATATTGTTGATTTTATTTTTTTACTGACTTAATTTGACACTGACCATAAAAATAGTGCATATTTAAACTTCATTTAGCATTTCATAAAACTAAATTATACGTAATAATATTCTTTTGTTAATTTTTATGTACCTAAAATAAAATTTTTGTTTCACGTTTGAATTTGGCATTGTGGCATCATAAACTTCGCACTTCGAACATATGTTGCAAATTTACAACACCGCCTTGGTCCGTGCCATGTTTTTCAAGATAGATTTAAACACTTGAAACCCGGAAATTATACGTAATAATATTCTTTTGTTAATTTTTATGTACCTAAAATAAAATTTTTGTTTCACGTTTGAATTTGGCATTGTGGCATCATAAACTTCGCACTTCGAACATATGTTGCAAATTTACAACACCGCCTTGGTCCGTGCCATGTTTTTCAAGATAGAGTTAAACACTTGAAACCCGGAAATTTCAGTCAAGTTTTGTAAAGATATTTCACCCCAGATATTTGATTTAAAATAGATTTAAGTTTTTTAAAATCCTTTTCTCTTTTTTGTATTTTTTAAACTTTTTTTATAATAAAGTTTTTGATTTGAAACGAAATGTATTTATAGAGTTGCAGTTAAAATGATCTCTCAAAATCATTCTAGTGTTACAAATTTTTTAAAGACGAGAGAGTGTTTTGAGAAATCCACTTTTTGCAAACTGGTCGTGCATATCATCGTATTTATCTGATTAACCTATTAACGCCCAGTGGCTTATTTTTAGATTACTAGACTTAATGGCAAGAAAGTTTCCTTACACCAGTAAATATAAATATAATTGTGGGTGCGACATCCTTACTCACCACTACCGAGTTTGCTCTAAGTCCCATCTCGCAACTCCGATGATAAAGACAATCTAGCGACTCAGCCAGATGAAAGGCATGGTTAAGTGCCGACGCTTAAAACTGAAGTGAAGAGAGGAGAAAAATCAGTTGTTGTCGGTTGGAGAGAGTAGAACGTGGTAGCGTCAGCTCCTCCCACGCCGCTGGACCCTGGTTCGAGTCCAGCTAGCGGCGTGGGTGTCTTGTGTTGTCCCTGTGATAATGGATGTATCGGATATTCTGTAATAAAAAAGTTTTCTATATGGTTTCTTGTGATCATTGGAGGTTATGCCGGCGAATAGCTGTAGCGCCTACCTCAAAGCAAATAAATAAATAATAAATAAAGAGAGTAGAACGTAGAAGGACGAATTCGGATGTCATGGAACATTAAGATATTTCATATTGAGATGTCTATAATTCCCTCATAAATAATATACTGTACATTGCCATTTGTTAAATAATTTAATGTTGAATATAAGTTTTAAAATTTTAACGGTGTCAGCGTAAAATTTTGGTCTCTCAGTTTACTTCGGATTCTACATAAATATAATCTACCTTTAGCAAGACAAATTCCTTGATAAAATAAAATAAAAATACTCTTCTTTTAAAAGTGGTAAGAAACACAAAATTTTATTTTTAACTAAGAAAATAATTTGGGCATGAATGTTTTACTTCTATTTAAAATATTCTGTTTTAAATAATTTGGCATTTATTGCTTTTGTACTGCTACTGGCATTACACAAAAGTATCATTAAAAGTTATTATCTAGGCTTTAAAAGTCGACGATGATACATAGAGTACCCTACCCCTATCGTTATGTACGCGGTAACATTTCGTATCTTTAAGAGTTAATATCTCGGCTAATTTTCGACGATTTTTTAAAATCATTATCAGTAATTCTTTTAGAGTTCTATTACGACAGATACATCTAGTGCTACTCAACATATTTGCTGAATGCCCGTAAATCGTAATTCGTGTGTAAAGGGAAAATGCTCTTTTCTCAAAAACTATGTGATCTATGATGATCGCTATAGTTTTCCTACAAGGTTTAAATTAATGCCTACCATCTCTAATTATTTTATAATTTTAGTTTCAATAGTTTCAGAAGAAATGTGTTTTTAAGTTTAGTTTCAAAATCTTTTACACGGTGTACAAAAAAGAGTTATTGATTTTTAAGAAACTTAATTAGTCCGTACACATTTTCGCTAAATGTATTTATGAATTTTTAAAAATGTGCAAATATATGGGTCAATATTCTTTATCACTTCCCCCAATTTAAAATTTTCCACTTTCGATAACTTACGAGTAAAATATACGTGATAAATAGAGAAACAGACGGACAGACAGACACAGGAGTGATCTTAAAATGGTTCCGTTTTCCCTTTTTAAGTACGGAACCCTAAAAATATGTATCAGCTGTCGCTCAATTTCCACTATATTAAAATTAAAATATATAATTATGCAATGTATATATATATATATATATATATATATATATATATATTCTGCGCAGACTATTTTATCATGGTATTACATTGAAATAAAAAAAATAAAAACTCAATATAAATTTCATATAAAGTTTAGAACATAATATCTAATTACAAAAGAGCAAATTTTTATTAATTTAATATTTAAAAATTTTTTTAAAGATTTTTTTTATGAGCCTACATTATATTTTTACAACTACTAAATTAAGTAAAGTATCATGAAGGATATAATGTTTCAGTTTTCTATCTTTTGTTTCTAATTGAGTTCAGTGAAAGCGGTAGTATCCAATCAAAATCATTTTATTTGATTTCGCTACTGCAATAAGATTGTTTAAAGCTAACAAAAGTTTTTCCTACTGAGTATTGAGTTCCAAAACTAATCAAAAGTCGATCAAAATTAAAGAACTTCCTAAGTTGATATTCTTTCTTTAGTACAAATGAAATCTATATTTGTAGAATTATACGACTTTTTTAAACTCGAAAATGATTATGTACGGAATCAATGTAAACAAGTAATGAATCAAAATTCTGATCTGAGATGAATATACAGTCGAATCTCTATGTAACGAAATCCATTGTTCAGTCAAAAAATTCGTTATATAGAAAAATTCGTTGAATAGAGAACGGCAAAAACTTTTTCATTTAATGTTTAAATTCAGAAACACAATTGTTTTTGAGCTGTTTAATTATGTTTTTGAAACATTTAACTAAATTTTTCCAGAATCTCAAACAATTTCGCCACTTCCTTTTCTTTCTAGTGTCTTATTGATTATTTTCAAAATTTTTACTTTATCAGAGAGAGTTATGCTTATCCTAGAAGTCATTTTATACAGATGCAGTAGAAGATAACACCAGTATATATGACATTTAGTAACAATTTTTCATTCAAATGATCTTTCAAAACAAAAAATGCACCGAGTCGTCACATACAACAATTATCCATTATAAACTCTAAAAGTAATACGAGTTAGTTTAGGTAGATGCAAATTTGCTGAAAAAAAAAAAAAAAATTTTTTTTGCAATTGCCCTTTATGCTTCCTTATTCCTGCCTTACTATCCAAATCAAGAAACAAACAACATTTTCAAGAGGACAATGGAATAGTTTTATCTTTTAGGATGCTTTGTGATAATTGCAAATCGGTCCAGTAGCAAGTAAATGCTTCAATCTTTTCCAAGAACGCATGCTCATCTTGGATAATAGAAAGTCAAGTGTAACCATGCAAAAAAAAAAAAAAAAAAAAAAAAAAAAAAAAAATATTTTTGGAAGAGGGGATGAATGCCTTTTTTCGGACAAACAGAATAAGATAGAGGAATGCAGCTATGAAATATAATGCAGAAATCAACGAAAAAAGAAATTTTCTGCAAATAATTTGAAGCGATTTCTGAAGATATGAAAGAACATGTTTGTAAAAATTCGTTAAATGGGGATATATATTTCGTTATATGGAGATTATGTTTAATGTAACCATGAAAAAATTGACCATTCCTACAAAAATATAACTATAAATATATATATATAAATTATTGGATGCTTTGACATGGTACCGAAAAAATGGAGTCATGAATAAAGAACAGGAGGCATATCGTCTAACAGTAGCGAGTAAAGAAAATGTGGAAACTGTTACAAAATAACGGCTGTTTTTTTTTTTAATAAATTGGATCAACAGTTTTTGATTACCGCTGGTAAAAGCTTCTTCCAGATAACTTAAATAGAAAATTTTGTATTTTTCAACTCATTATTGTCGGGATATTTCAATCACAATTATGGTTAAGATATTCTATTTCTTTTTACTGGTGTCAGTTTGCCAAAGTATCATAATCTTTTCACAGTCACACAGGAGGTTGTCTTGGTTGTCATAATGTGGCGGAACTACTACCGCCAAAATGAGCTTTAATCAGTAAAAATCAATAGTAATTTTTGCCATTATTTTTTATTAGTATTATTCATTAACCCCTTGTGGCGCGGCGGTATATCGTCTACGAAAGCACTTAATTTTAATTCCCAAACGCCACATTGGTACCGGAATTTTGGGGAAAATATTTAAGGTTTACTGAATGCGTGAAATATAGCTTTTTTGTTATTTACAAATAAAGTTGTTTTCGAATTCCGGTGTCAATCATTAATTTCAACACTTAAGCAATGAATTTGCCCTGCGCCGCAAAGGATTAATCCTTTGAGCTCTGGTGAGTAAAATTCTTCAAAAATCTAAATGTCACATTGTCACCAGTGTTTTACAGAAAAAAAATGGTTTACGATATACACAGAAAAATGCATTAAACTCTTTTCAAATAAATTTGGTCGGATATTCCGGTGCCATTGTGGTATTTCGGAATTAAAATTATATGATAGTAAATTCAACCACCAGAGCTCAAAAGGTTAAGGAGGCGTTTAAAATGTAGGAAATTTCTACGTCAACTTAACCTGTTGTGTGAAAAAGGCCTTTTCAATGTTTTTAAATTTTCGACATTAATTTATTGGTGGAAGTTTAGTTGTGCTTGCTAACGCCATACGGAAGCGGTTACAAATGAAGCTCCACGATTTTAAAGAAATCTCAGTTCTTCTTTCTTAATAGTTCCATGGCTGTGACTGACGTCAGTATACTCAAATAGTCCTGTAGCTGCGATAAGTTTTTGAGTATTCCTATAAACAAATTCTATTAAAATAAATTATGTATTCTTTATATTTCGCTTATAGCAATGCTCAAAATATTGCATCATTAATAAATGGATAATCATTAACCCCTTGGAGACGAACGACACATATTACGTGCCGCGAAAAGGGCTTAAAAATTTATCCCCACCAGTAAAATTTTACTGAAAATATTGTTTTATTTAATCGGAATATTTTACTTGGTTTAGTAAAGCACAAATTTCTATTTACTAAAACCGGTAACAAAAGATTTAAACTTTCGTAAAAGGCCCCAGTCGCGAAGAGGTTCAGTTTGTTTGATTATATATCATCATCAGAGAGAATCATCGTAAAATTATGATGATTATGGCTCTTTTTTTATGATTGTAAAAATTTAAAACTGTTACGCACAAAAATGATAACAAACAGAAAAAAAATGAAAAATAATAACTATATTTTATTAGACAAAGCCCGCTTCGCTTTTTTGTCCTTTCCAATAAAACGGATGTTTAAATTCCTTTTATAAAAAAAAATCATATACAAATCTAATTCACTTGCTAAAGTTATTTTCATAGTGCTCAAACCAGAAATAACATTTTGCTTTAATATAAAAAAATGCCAATACGTAAATTGAATTCTCTTATGAATTTCTTAAACAACTTACATTTTTGTCTAAATAAATCGATTTGAGTGAATGTAATATTTTGCTTACATATGTTTTGTCAAAGTAAAATGTTATTTGAGAAGCATGTATCATTTTTTCAGGAACATTTATATTTCTTTTAAGAATTCTTAAGAACAATGCGTCAATAATTGTTATTTTTCACATAAAATAAATATTACTTGTTGTAAATGAAATTCATTATCTTGTAGTTAATTTGCTGTCAAAAAAACTGCTTTCTTAATAGGAATAAAAGAAAATTAAATTTTCTTCGTAAAAAAGGAGAAAAAACATACTAACTCTAAATAAGCTTTTACTAAAATCGTACCTTTATTTTCTTCTGGCATGTATAAATATGAAACAAAAGTTACCCTTACAATGCTTGATTACTTTCCATAATAAAAGGACGTATAATTATTTAGGAAAATACATGTTGCATATTTTCAATCAACAGCATTGTTTATTATTTCTTATAACTGGATAAACTTACTGATATTTGAGGCATGGAAAATTTCTTCTAATTGAGTTTCCTGACCGCCAACCAAAAGGGCAAAATTGTAATGTTGTTTTCTCCGTATTTTTTTAAAATCCTAATTTTTTTTTTATCAATATGATATATATATATATATATATATATATATATATATATATATATATATATATGTTACAAATTTTAATTTTTTTCGCCAAAACGAACCTTTATACTACATGTGGTGGTTACTCGATAACCCCCCTATTTTTTTAGTTTAATTCAATTTCATTAACTATTTTATTTCCTATCACCTCCTTTTTATTAATGTTCTTAATTTAAATATCATTTCGATTTCGTTTCTTTTGATATTGTCGCCTGTAATGTTTTCTTCTTTACCTAGCTTTCGAATGTTCCAAGCCGGTAAAATCTTGTTTTGAAATCATTCCTTCCGGTTTAGAAAACCTTCTAGAACAATCGAGTTCGTTCTATGGGTGGAACTTCCGTTTATTCTCGCACGCCCCTTGGCCTATCAAATTAAATTCCGCAGGTGACGTGTTTTAAGCCGTTGAGTGCCTGGCCACCTACTTTGGCCTCCCTTCTTTAAGTGTTTATCAATTCTTTCCTTATTAAATTCATATTTCACCATACTTTGTATCGTAACTTGGCTTAATTTTCCTCGCTCCCCTCTTTCGAACGTCGCCAACTTGGCGTATGCCTGGTTTACAGTAACCCTAGTTCTTTTTCCCTCCTGACTCTCCGCCGTCAGAAAAGTTGCGCAGTTGGAGCTCAGCCGAGATGGATGCTGTTGGGTGAACGATGTGCCGATGAAATTTAGCGGACACCGGGGCAAGTGTGCGCCCCCCGAGCCCGTTGAGCGTAACCGTTTTTGTTCTACACTGACCAAACAAGGGCTTCGCAAGGATGTTTTTTTAATGCGGCGAGGAGTTAAGCTCCTTCCACCACATCCTGAATCCTGTGTTTTTTTACTTCTGGCTACTCATGATCATTTAAGGGTTGTCAATAGTTATTCTCAAAGAGATTTATTCGTCAATCTATCATCATATTTCTCCAACCGATTTTTCATTTCTTCAACGTTTTTAGTGAATTCACTTCCCTCTGAAAAAAATGCTGAGGTGGTGATTCTTACTCAAAAAAAAACGAAGGAGTCTCACAAATAAATTTTCTTCCATTTTCAAACCATCTTCATCTTGTGTTATTCGGCCATAAATATATATTTTTATTTGAATATGGAACGGCGCCCCAAAGGCAAGTATTGAAATATCTATGTGTGATTTATCCAGGCATATTTTTGAAATAATATCTAATTAATATTCTGAAAAAAGAAGTTATCTTTGTTTCAACTAAGAAAAATGTTTATTCATCTTATGAAAATGCATACCAAAATATATTGTGAAGAAGAATTTGTTTTAGAAAAATGTCAATTCATAATACATCACATTTGTGAAAGTTTGTTTGCAACAAAATAAATAATAATTTCTATTTATATGAGAAGGCGTATGAAACAAAGTATATACATATATATATAGAATATTCAATGTTGAAGAAGTTCTCATATGATATTAAATAAAATATTTGTTCTCTTCAAAAAAATATTCTCTTCATTTGTCTCCTAATACCTGTGCATTTATATACCTGAGTTCGATCATTCAGCACTCAAGAAATTACAAGTAACTTTTATTTTTTATCATTTTTTTTTATTTTTACAACTTTGCTTTGAATTTTTATTCATCCTGGTTAAAGACCTTTTTGTCACTATTTTTTAAGAGAGCTATAATGGTACCCTCTCTTTTTGGGTCGTTTGCTGGCCTGCATTCAACGCAATGTCACTCACAAAATTAGTACGATCACTTAGCCTACTTCTGAGTTTGAAACAAAATAAACAAGTGTTTCTCTCATCTCTTCTTCTCTCCAAACACAACAGTTTAATCTTTCCTTTGGTGCAGTGACCAACGCTTGACCAGCTATTTTCCTTTGCTACCATTGTATTTTCGTTATATATACATATTTTCAACAAAAAAAATATCTTCAATTATATTTCATTATCTTCAATTATGTCTTCATTATCTTCAGTTGTATTTTCATTATCTTCAAGTTATTTCTTCATGCAATGATCAATATTTTATAATTATATTTTATTAAGTGTGGTGCAATAAATAAATGCAGTATATGTTGATTTTATGCTGAAATAATATTTTTTTCTGGAGCAGTGCAGTATATATATATAACATAATTTATCAATATATTTTTTTCTTGCCATGATATAATTTATAACTAATATATATATTATTTAACGGAGGTGCTGGTAAATATAATTCATAATGCTAACATAAATTATTCTCTTGTCATAAATATAAAAATATATGTTTTGAGCCATATGATATATATATTTACATAAAATTTTTGGGCCATGTTATTTTGATCGGATGATAAGAAAGATATATTTGCATTTTTCTTCTCTTCATCATATAATTATTCTTCTTAATATATAAAATGGTATATAACGTAAATGAAATTTGTCAATATTTTAAATAATGGGTCAATTTATATATTATTTATTATAAGACCAGTTTATATCCAAATTTATCCTGTCATTTATTGAGCTCTCACTTTAATTATCTCATCATGCCACCCAAGTCTAAATTAAATATTGCAATTCAGCCATTCGACGGCAACCCTCAGACTGTGGAATTCTTCTTTGATCAATTATCTGATATACAAGAGTTAAATAATTTTACCGATAAGGAACTTTTTGTTCTTTTTAAATCGAAACTTGAAGGCAGCGCCTTACTCTTCTTTCTTGAAACTCAGTCACAGTTCAAGAACTCTAATTTTCATGACATTCGAAAAGCTTTCATTGACTATTTCTTACCTTAAAAAAAAACTGTTTCTCTTAAATCCTTGCAGAACTTAAGCTTAGATTCAAATGAATCAGTCAAAAATTTTGCGTTTCGGTTGGATAAACAACTTCGGCTTGCATACCCTAAATTAGATCCTCCTGCTCTCAATTCATTAAAGTTCACTCATTTTCTTGAGGCCTTGCCGAAACAAATTAAACGAAAAATTCTTGAAGAAAATATTTCTTCTTTTGAGTCTGCTCTTGAACGAGCAAATTTTCTTCAAGACATATACGACTCTCCCCCTAAAAAATCTTATGAAAATTATAATCAAGCCTATTGTTTGGATACTGAAAAAGTCCATGATAATTCTATTTCTTCTAACAATGTCCTTCATAAGACTCCTATAAAACATACGAAGGATAAAGTTTATCTCAATTCTCAAACTAACTACTCACCTTTACAAACTCAAAAGGACAGTTCTCACGCTTCTCGTAATTTTAAAAGAAAACCTAGAACATATTCTCCCTCTCCAGATAGACACGAGGCTACAGATAAACGTAAAAATAATTTTCGTCAACATAATTTTTATCGGAAACGTCCTTATCATCAACCCACCTTCGACAAATTTTCTCACAAAAAAAATCCTGCATCCTTTTATCACAAACGAGATGTTGTGCAGTGTGCGTTCTGTGGAAAATTCAATCATCGTATGGATACGTGCTACAAATTTAAAAATGTTATTAGTGCGTCTAATCAAAACTCGTCATCTCAATTTTCGTCTAACTCTTACAGAAGAAAAAACTATACCTCGTCTGAAAATAAAAACAATGTTTATCATTTAAACAAATAAGGGAGACTGGTTCTACTGACCGCCTTCTCTCCCGTAATTCTCATTCAGGGTCAGTACACTTTGGTAACAAACACAAACAACAATTTGACAAAAACTCTTCAGTCACTTTAGTATCGTCCACAGCTGTCCAAACTTCCCCTGTGACACCCAAAATCTTCATATTCATATAAGTCGTTGACATCCAAACAAAATCTTGAAGTTGATGATGATGTACAAGTAAAACATGTCATCTGTAGCTCATTTAATAATTCATATATTCTTCCATGCATACTCATAAACATTCAACATAATGAGATTTCAACATTAATTGATACGGGATCAAGTTTGTCTCTGTTGGATCAGGAATGCTTTAATAGCATTAAATCCAGGCTTCACTACAAATTCTTGTCCCGAAACGTATCGGTATCTACTATAAATTCCAAAGTTTTTTTCAAAGGATGCATAGAGATTGCGTTTAAAATCGATAAATTTTTCTTTCATCATGTCTTTTACCTTACAAAGATACAAAATGTCCATTTTCAAGCCATACTTGGATTTGAGTTTATCAACAAACATTCTATTACCATTTCACCGAGCTTTAAGTCTATCTTGATTAAAGACAAACATATTCCTTTTCATAGTTATAACGAATCTCCTACTTGCTATTTTATGAATTCTGAATATACTTATGATAATTCAAATGTGCCATATTCTTTAGATGCACACAAAATGCCTTGTTATGAAAATTCTATACCAAATAATCTAAGTAATGGCATTTATTCTGATAATATATGTGCAAATTATGATGACACAAATTTACAATTAGTCAACAATTATACAACCTATCCTTACAATTATAATTTTCAAAATAATGGTTTGTTTACAAATAATGTTGCTAACACTGCTATGAATTTTCATAATCCTTATATTGATGGTAATTTTACTTATTTTTCTAACTGTTTTCCAACTGATTATGGTAATGGTGTGAACTATTTATCTACTGTTAATAATATGCCTGACAAAAATGTTCCACCTGAAAATACTAATGATGGTAGTTATGTTGGTGAAAAGCAAACTCATTTATATATTGGTAATAAAATTTTGGTAAATTCCAATATGGTACAATTACTCAATAGAGAATTAATCCCTCCTAATTCTTTTGTTTATTTACATGTTAAGTACTTGAATCCTCCATCTGAATATTTTATTTTCAAACCCAATTTAAAAAATAAAGGTCTTGTGTTACATGAATCATTGCACTCAAAATCTTCAATTCAAAATGATTTATTTTTGGTTGTATGTCAGAATATATCAAAGCTAGATATTCATTTAAATAAAAATTCAATTATTGGCGAATGTATCAATGTAGATGAGAAAGATATTGAGGAATACTCTTTTGATTTAGACTTTGAAAATGAATATTGCAATTTAATTTTACCATCTGAAGAGATTAAGAGGAAACGAATTCAAGAATTGTCTCCAAATGACTTTGATTTAAAACATTTACCTCCTCATGAAAGGGAATCTTTAACAAAATTATTATGTAGTAAAGCTCTTGCTTTTTCAAAATCTCTTGACACTTTAGGTCATACTGACCTGGTCAATCCTCAATTCACTATGCTAAATTCTCATCCAGTCAAAACTCTACCTTTTCCTGTGCCACAGGCACTTGAGCAAGAAGCTCTTGACCAAATTAATCAAATGTTAAACGCTGGCATTATTAAGAGGTCAAATTCATCTTGGGCCTGTCCCATGCTTCTTGTTAAAAAGAAGAGAACTGATATGTCAAAGCCTCAGAAATATCGTTTGGCTCTAGATTTAAGATTATTAAATTCCATTATAATTCCATCTTCATATCCTCTTCCTAGAATTCAAAATCTATTGGTGCAATTATCAAAATTTAAGTATTATACTACTCTTGACTTGCCCTCTGCATACTGGCAGATCGCTGTACCTAAAGAAATGCAAGATAAGCTCAGTTTTACTACTCCATGGGGAATTTTTACCTATCTGCGTCTAGTATTTGGCTTAAAGACAGCCGCAAGCACCTTTCAACAGTTAATTGACTCAGTTATTCAATTATCTCAAATTGATTCCTGTTATGCATACCAAGACGATATTGTAGTTGGTGCTAATTCATTTGAAGAAATGTCCATGAAACTCACAAAGCTATTAGACACTCTTATTGCTAATAACATTACTCTGTCTCCTGAAAAATGTGCCTTTATGCAAACTAGTATTAACTTTTTGGGTTTCCAACTCACAGATCATAAAATTCTTCCTATTACAAGTAACATTTTAAAAATCACTTCTTTTCCAACGCCTAAAACCAAGAGGCAAACGAAAAGCTTTATAGGTTTGTGTTCCTTTTATAGGTCAATTATACCTAATTTTGCTAAATTGATTACTCCTCTCATCGAAGTCACCAAGCCTAAAAATAAATTTTCTTGGAAAACTGAGCAAGAAAATGCATTTAAAAAATTACAAAACATATTTTTTCAAAAACCTATGCTCAATCTTCCTAAGTGGAATGAAACCTTCTATGTTAATACAGATGCCTCAAAGACAGCAATATCAGCTGTTCTTATGCAGAAATTTGATGGTGAACTTAAACCAATCTCCTATTACTCCAAAACTCTATCTCAATCAGAAAGACAGTATCCTGCCATCAAATTGGAACTTTATGCCATTTACAAAGGCATAACAGCTTTTAAATATTATATTTTTGGTCGACCCTTTATTCTACTATCTGATGCTAAACCTCTTAATAATTATAAAAAGGCTACATCACCAGCTGATATTACTACTCGATGGATGTTAGAACTGTCAGAATACTCGTACACATTCCAACATGTTCCAGGCAAAGAAAATGTCTTAGCAGATTTTCTGAGTAGAACACCTCACATTCCTACTGAAGATCTCAATAATAATCCAGATCTTATTTCTACACAAGAACCACTACCCATTGTGGATAATCAAAAAGATTTACATAATGAAATTCCTCACTTTCCATGTGGTTTAGTTGACAAAATACACCACACATGTCATCTTCAAAGTGATTCTTCACCTCCAAATAATGATAATAATCAAGATCCATTATTAGAAATTCTTGATCACACCATCTTTTCTGAACAACAAAAAGACCCAAAAATTAAACAAATTTATGAAGATCTTAAAAATAACAAGAAATCTAAAAGTTTAAATGGCTACTATATTAATCCAAGTAATGAGTTACTTTGCTACAATGGTCATTTTTCTTCTGAAGATATCGAGCTACACAAAGCTGTTTTACCTTTGTCACTTAGAGCAAAAGCCTTAAGAATTGCTCATATTACTCATACTGGAATTCATAAAACCATTGTTAATTTAAAGAAAAGATTTACCTGGAAAACCCTTGTTTCAGATACCATTAATTATGTCAACTCTTGTGAAATTTGTTTAGTAAACAAAAATCATAAAAAAAACACTGCTCCATACCTACCATCACCTCTTCCAACAGCTCCCAATCAAAAAGTTTCAATGGATTTACTCGGCCCATTGAGAAATCGTCAATATGTGATGACTGTAATAGATCATTTTTCTCGTCATTTAGAATTATATGCCTTGAATAATATCAGTGCTGAGTCTGTTACAAAAGCTTTATTACATTACATTTCCACGCATGAAAAACCCGAATTAACGCTCACTGATCATGGCTCTCAATTTACTAGTGACATGTTTTCTTTCTTTAATAAAAAGCTTGGCATTAAACTGGAACACAGTTCTGTAGCCCATCCCCAGGCTAACGGATTAAGTGAACGAGTCAATTTGCAAATAAAATCGTCTGTGAATACAATGGCTTCACAAGGATGTGATATACCAGCTGCTCTAAAAATTCACCAATCCATATATAATGCTACACCTCATCCTGCTACAAAATTCACTCCAAATCTTCTTCATTTTGGAAGAGAAATAAATGACATTTATTCTAATTACAAAACTCAAGTTTCATGGAAAATTCTCAATACTGCATATAAAATTCATAAGTTAATGGATGTTATTGAAAAATATACTATCAAGCTTACAAGAATAACGAATCTTCTAGGCAAAAAGTACACCAAAAATCGAGAGAAAAATTAAAATTTGCCAACATCAATGTTAATGACATTGTGTACGTAAAATTTCCCACTGTGTTTAACAAAAAAGTACAAGGCCCATACGTGGTAAAGAAGATAATTTCTCATGTACTCATTCAAATTCAAGATTCCAATAATAGTCACGCTTCACCAATGTTGATTCACACTAATCGAATCTTGAAGCTTCAAAAGAGAAATGAAGCATTGCAATATCCTTCAGTTTCTTCTAACAATGCATCACATGATCAAACTCCTGTTGGTAATACATCTTCTACTCCTGTGAGACGACTCTCTCCTACTCAAGTTTCAAATCATGATGCTGCTTGTAACACATCTCCTCAAATTCTTTCTTCTTCTAAGTGCCAACAAACATCTTCATGTTCAAGAAAATCGGTTCTGTCACAAGCTCCTCCTGATAGCACTCATACTGGTCTTAAAAACAAGTCTACTCAATATAAAAATTATGATCTTCGTCCTCGCACTCATAAATTATATAAAAAATGAACTAATCTTCTTTTTACTTTTTCAGGATGACTCTTGATTTGTAGTATAGTCAGTTAATACTAGTTAGACTGATATTCCAGTAAGAAGAATGACTGTGTAATTTTTTTTATTTTCCCTCCAAGCTGCAGGCAGCTGTTGTTATTTTTTTTTCTCTTCTTTATTTAAGTCTTCTTCTCCTTGGAGCAATACAACAGTCATCCTCCTGATGTATGTATGGTTTTAAATATCTTTATTATTCTCTGTATTCATTTCCAAGCCATAATTATTGCATTAAGTATATATGATCTCATGTATGCCATACACTACTACTTTTAATCTTACAAAGTCTTTAATTGCAATAGTTGGTGCTAAAGTTGAGAAAGAATTTATCCTTTTATTTGCTTGTTATAATATTATGTCATTATTTAAAGTTATTTTTTTTTTGGCAAATGTTTATTCTAATAAGAAAGGTGGAATTGTAATTAATGTAAGGTAAACATAAATATGAGTACTCATGAAATTATTTTCCCTATTGTGACTTCTCTTTACAATGCATGCATGCTCTAACATTTAACCTCATTTAACAAAAAATAAAAGTGCATGATAAACTTATGCATATTAATATTTTTTTTTCTTATTGTTCAACTATAGAAAATGAATGACTCACAATAAGTATTATATTTTTTTTTGTATACTTCTGAGTATTTATTCTATGGATCCAAAGAGGTTGATTGAGTCATTATATATTTATACAAAGTAAATATTTGATATATGACAAATACAAAAATGATCACTTGTTTTTTTTTTTTTCAAAAGTGTTTGAAAAATTGCATTTATACATATTCAAAAGGTCTTATATAAATTCTTTGACATAATTAATTTTTGTTTGTAAGTTGACATTATCAAGTCATATATAAGATTGACATATTCATATAAGTTCCTTTTATCAGAATATAAATATCTTATGTTTTATGCTTATTTTGAATGAAGTATAGTATTAAGAGTATTTATGCAATTATTGTCAATTTATGTTAAAAGTGTTCAAGAATATTCTTTTATGAGAGTATAAACAAAGGCTATTTGAAATTTTTATATTTATTTTGAAGGTGTTTTTATTGAAAAATAACATTCTATTTTTTTCTACCAATTTACATATGCCTTTTATTTGGAATTTGTTATATTTTCTTCTTTGAAAATGTTGTTTTTGAATGATGCTAAGATTCATCAGTTAAGAGTAGTTAGAAGCTTAAAAAGCTATTATACATTGATATATATACATTTTACGAGAGTGTAAATATTCTCTCTGCACCATTTGTATGTATTTTTTTCTCTTTTTCAAATTTTCAACTTACAAATTCATTCAATTTCTTATGTGTTATTTGAAAACATCCATTTCATATACACTTATAGTATGTTTCATTTTATTGTCAACTGAAAATATACATATACATGTTGCTGTATTCTTAAATATTTTTACATATGCTAAAGCATTTAATTATTATATTGCATTTTGCACAGCTTAACAAGAGACTCTTCATAGTTAAGGACTGTTGTTTCTGCAAATAGATATAGACTTTAATAATTTTTTTTTTATATTTGAGAGATACTTATGGAAGAAACTCACCTTTTGTATACCTTCCATTTTAACATTTAGTATATTTGGTGTATTTACATAAGGATTACTACCATAATAGTAATTATGTTTATTATTTAATTATCAATATTAAACAATAAACAATTATTTATATTCATATAACTATTTCTGATACATTTATTTTGTGTAATTATTTTATATCTTTGCACATGTTTTAGAAAATATTGTCTCGATAAAAAAATTGTTACATTTTTGTCATCTCACCAATATTTTCTTTTGGGGAGCCCCGGGTAGATATGTGGTGGTTACTCGATAACCCCCCCCATATTTTTTTAGTTTAATTCAATTTCATTAACTATTTTATTTCCTATCACCTCCTTTTTATCAATGTTCTTAATTTAAATATCATTTCGATTTCGTTTCTTTTGATATTGTCGCCTGTAATGTTTTCTTCTTTACCTAGCTTTCGAATGTTCCAAGCCGGTAAAATCTTGTTTTGAAATCATTCCTTCCGGTTTAGAAAACCTTCTAGAACAATCGAGTTCGTTCTATGGGTGGAACTTCCGTTTATTCTCGCACGCCCCTTGGCCTATCAAATTAAATTCCGCAGGTGACATGTTTTAAGCCGTTGAGTGCCTGGCCACCTACTTTGGCCTTCCTTCTTTAAGTGTTTATCAATTCTTTCCTTATTAAATTCATATTTCACCATACTTTGTATCGTAACTTGGCTTAATTTTCTTCGCTCCAATCTTTCGAACGTCGCCAACTTGGCGTATGCCTGGTTTACAGTAACCCTAGTTCTTTTTCCCTCCTGACTCTCCGCCGTCAGAAAAGTTGCGCAGTTGGAGCTCAGCCGAGATGGATGCTGTTGGGTGAACGATGTGCCGATGAAATTTAGCGGACACCGGGGCAAGTGTGCGCCCCCCGAGCCCGTTGAGCGTAACCGTTTTTGTTCTACACTGACCAAACAAGGGCTTCGCAAGGATGTTTTTTTAATGCGGCGAGGAGTTAAGCTCCTTCCACCACATCCTGAATCCTGTGTTTTTTTACTTCTGGCTACTCAAGATCATTTAAGGGTTGTCAATAGTTATTCTCAAAGAGATTTATTCGTCAATCTATCATCATATTTCTCCAACCGATTTTTCATTTCTTCAACGTTTTTAGTGAATTCACTTCCCTCTGAAAAAAATGCTGAGGTGGTGATTCTTACTCAAAAAAAAAACGAAGGAGTCTCACAAATAAATTTTCTTCCATTTTCAAACCATCTTCATCTTGTGTTATTCGGCCATAAATATATATTTTTATTTGAATATGGAACGGCGCCCCAAAGGCAAGTATTGAAATATCTATGTGTGATTTATCCAGGCATATTTTTGAAATAATATCTAATTAATATTCTGAAAAATGAAGTTATCTTTGTTTCAACTAAGAAAAATGTTTATTCATCTTATGAAAATGCATACCAAAATATATTGTGAAGAAGAATTTGTTTTAGAAAAATGTCAATTCATAATACATCACATTTGTGAAAGTTTGTTTGCAACAAAATAAATAATAATTTCTATTTATATGAGAAGGCGTATGAAACAAAGTATATACATATATATATAGAATATTCAATGTTGAAGAAGTTCTCATATGATATTAAATAAAATATTTGTTCTCTTCAAAAAAATATTCTCTTCATTTGTCTCCTAATACCTGTGCATTTATATACCTGAGTTCGATCATTCAGCACTCAAGAAATTACAGGTAAATTTTATTTTTTATCTTTTTTTTATTTTTACAACTTTGCTTTGAATTTTTATTCATCCTGGTTAAAGACCTTTTTGTCACTATTTTTTAAGAGAGCTATAATGGTAGCCTTTTTTTTGGGTCGTTTGCTGGCCTGCATTCAACGCAATGTCACTCACAAAATTAGTACGATCACTTAGCCTACTTCTGAGTTTGAAACAAAATAAACAAGTGTTTCTCATCATCTCTTCTCCCCAAACACAACACTACATTAATTTCCTCATAATAATATTCTGTACTTACTTCAACTTATTACATTAAAATCTTGTTTCTAGATCTAATCTATTAATCTTTATGGAAACGAAATAAATTCGTAATTCGCTTTAAAAAACATTATTTCCAGTATGGGTAAATTTAAAAAGATGGCTCTTAATAAAAAATATTCTTAATTAAACTTTATTTTTTAATAATCCAAATGAAACTCATTTTTTTATAACTTTTTATCAACCCTTTTTAAGAAAGTCTTATTAAATTTATTCCTAAACCATACCTTTCAAAAAATATCATTATTTTATTTTATCTATTTATTTATTTTCCCTCAGTCAACATTTGATATTGTGCATATCAATAAATTCATTTCTTTTCTTTTTCTCTTAAAATTAATCGTCTATAAAAATCGTCTGCCTAAGATATTTAAGATTCTGAGTCGATTATAAATTGGTTAAATAATATTTTTTTTTAATAAAATTGTTGTCTGTCAAATATTAATCTCGACTCTGGGTATGAGTTATGTTTACATAAAAGAATGATGGTTTGAGGCTAAAGAATGTTCTAGAATGTTCTTTTTAGATTTAAAAGGGGAAGAATCCTCGAGAGGTGGTAAGAAGAAGGATTCTTGGGTTCTCTCTTCCATGAGTACGGCTGGATGTAGTAAATGATGGAATATTTTTTTGGATGTTTCGGTAGAAGATCGTCTGCAAAAGGAGATTTTCTCTCTATTATAGCTACAGTTTAATAAAATGAACTTGCAGCAGCCAAGGAGTGACTTATTGGATCTTCTACATTTATTTATTTTGTTTTTTTTCTCGCTGGCCATGACTTCTGTGCGGAGAAAGGGAAACGCGGCGATGATGTTTCTGTCCCCCTAACTTTAAAATGTCATATATATATATATATATATATATATATACACTGTTACACGTAGGTACATAAACCTCCAGAGAATTAATCATAAATTAATTTCTTAAACCTGAATTATATCTAAAAATTATAGTAATTTCAATAATACTACTATTGCAGTGAAACCTGCACCTTAGTGAACGGAAAAATCCATTCGCGGCAGTCAGAAGGTTTTAAGAGCCTTATTGATTGAAAATTCCACTCATAATTATAGTAAAAAATATAGGCGCCAACAGTCAGTCACTCCCCACAAAATTTATTTCATTTTTGATATTTCGCGTGAGATTTTAAAATGCTATTAACTTTTTACTGAGAAAACCTTTTAAATGTTAGTGGTGTGAGACCACTTGCTGGCGCCTAGATTTTTGCACCCCTGATTGAGAGTACAGTTACAGTAAGCGAACTTTGTTTTCAGTAGTTTGAAGAAGTTTTGCACTTTGTAAAACAGTTTAAGACGAAAAATGATAACTGAGTACATACATAAGAATTTACTGCAAATATTCATATTAATCTCTTCATCTTTTGTAAAGAATTTAAAAAAATTCAACTATTTAATCATACAATCATTTCCGAATAAGCTGAAAAATGATTCAATATTCAAAAAATAAAGCAGAAAGTGTCTCATAATTCAATACAAAATAAGTCAATAAAAAATTATTTTTTATTTCAAATTTGATTTTTCAATCATTCTAAACTATTTTAATAGTTTAAAAACTATTTTGCATTGTGAATATTAATATACAATACTTTTTTTTATGCAAAATAAAAATCGTTTATCTTTTGTTCCATATACAAAAGCTGTTTAAATTCCTTTTAAGAAATTAACTTCATATCCAAATCAAAATCATCTCGGGATTTAATCTTAAAAGTAACTAGATTTTAAGAAAACATTTTTTTCTTTTAAATAAAGCATCCTCTTAAAATTAGTTTAAATATGCTTTTCATAAAACTAATTTTATTTAAACTTTTTATTCCCTTTTTCTATTTATTTTAATATTAAGAAATATTAAATAACTTTCGTATCTGTCATATTTTGAGTAATAAATTGCCGTTTATTCTGTTGTATAACACACATTTGTGAGACAAAAAAAAAAAATGGAGCGACGTGCTTTGCGATATTTTGGTTATAAAAAATGAAAGATTATTAAAAAGCATTTATACATTCAGTAATTGGCATTTATACAATAAAGAACGAGAAAATAAATCGTGATCATTCGAATAAACTACTGAGTTTCTACAGTGCATTGAATTTCCATTGCTTTGGAGAAATTAGACAGCAGTATTTTCTTCGCGATAAACTCGCATCATCATCATCTATATCAGTATTTGTTAGAAAAAAACTAATGTGTTTGATATTTCTCTTTCTGTCTATAAAAAATTCTACGTTTTCCCCCCCAAAAATACAGGATCCCGTAAGCTCTAAAAATGCGGCAATGTCCTCTGTATTATAAGACAACGCATTTATTGATATTATTACTAACAATAAAGACCTTCAGTTGTGGGTTGTACACATTTCACATTGATAGAGGGATTTTTCAGAGCCCAATGTTTGCACTGTTCATAAAATTTTCGTACTTTCCTACAAAAATTTTTAAACGGTAATATTTATTGTATAATTCTATTGTAAATGTTAAACGCATATCTGCCAACATCTTCCGCTTTTTCAGCCCGGAAAAATTTTATAGAAAATTTTACCATTTCAAATCGTCGTAATCTGTCGATTAAATAAGTCAAAAATTTCTATTAAATTTTTCCGGGCCAAAAAATTGGAAGAGTTGGCAGCTATGTAAACGGAACTTCATGGAATTTTTTTTATTTAAAATTCTGGTAGCAACGTGTGAAAATTTTAGGAAAGGTGCGAGCCCTTCGTCACATCGACATTTATAGTGTCACATGAGCTATTTTTGTGATTGATGAAGTAAAATCGATTAAAATTGAAATTTTCTTTCTCTTATGTCTAAATTTTCTCAAGAGTAATAAAATTTAGATTTATTATATACACATCCAGAATACTTTTTTGTTACAAATTAGATATACCCGGTATTTCTAAATGAATATCAGGATTTTAACGCTCTGTATTATTTATTACATAAGTTATAAAATTAAATCTAATACATAAAATGAAATAGCAACTCAAACAGTTTTACCTACAAGCTTACAATGATCAATGTAAGCGGCTTTCATCACACACCACATATCAACTCGATAGATCAATTCTTCCCAGATGTTTATAACCAACAAATTTCGGTTCAGACACTCACCCGATATGACGCCGTGTGATGTCTGTTTGTGGGGTTTCATAAAGGATCGTGTATTTGTGCCTCCACCATTAGCTGACCATTGCAACTGGTGCAACAATGACCCCATAAATACTAATCTATTGATATAGCTATTGATTTCATATGTGTCATGTTACAAAAAGGTGCTCACATTGAACGTATGTAAGCTTGCAGATAAACTGTTTTTGTTGCTCTTTCATTTTACGTATAAAGTATAATTTTAAGTTGGTACTTCTAGGTTATCCCGTCGACCAATTTCGCCAAATTATACAAATCGCCAAACTAATAGCCAAATTATACATGTTGACATAATTTTTATTTTAAATAACGAAAAAACAAATAATTAGTACAATATTAATAAAAATATCAATAAAAAGTCGAAATAAAAATCACTTAATGACATTTTAAACACGTGAATCGCATTTAATGTCATTGAATGTGACATTCACGATCATCCATTATTGGCATTTAATCTTATGGTTTGGCGATAATTTTTTGGTCGACGGGATAACCTAGAAGTACCTTTAAGTTTTATGTTATAAATACAACTAAGTGTTTAAACCCCGATATTAGTTTAGAAACACACCCTTTTTATGCGAGTGGAGCACAATTAACAATCATTTAACTTGATGCGTCGATTTTTACCACAATTATATTAATCAGGCACATAAGCTCTCAGGCTTTTATAGCCTGTGAGCTAAAAATTAAATTTCGAACATTTCGAGGCAAAGAATAAATCGCCTAATCTTATATCAGTTGTAATATTACGCATTAAGTGTTTTTCAAGCATTAAAAATCTTTTTTTTTCATGTTTAAATATTTTCTTTTCATACTATTGTCACTTATCAACTGCTTTTTATCTTTCTTTTTAAATTATTATTTAAAAATTATTATTATTATTATTATTATTATTATTATTATTATTATTATTATTATTTAAAAAAATAGTAAAAAAAAGAATTTCCAGATGTATAGCCATTTAAATTCTTCCATCAATTACAAGAAACGGCAAAAAATAACGTCGCCAGAATGTTAGCCTTATCGTCCAAAATAACAGAATTATCTGTCATTATTCTATAATTTATCTACGTAGACTGATGTACAAGGTACGAAAACCTTCTCTGAAGTAATATCTATCTAACAATTTAAGTTCCATCAGAATCCCTGCAGTAGAACTGGAAGAGTAAGCGAAAAACATGAAATTTCCGTTTGTATTTTATATATACAAGGTAGAACCCAATGAATTTCGACGAAAGAAAATGTTTAAAAAGAATATTTTTTCATTGATTTATAATAAACCTACAAAATTAGTTACAATAAAAAATGCACGATATATTGCTAAATCTAACTCTTAAGCAAAATATATTTAAGTTAAAGTTAACAAAATACTACTTCTAAAAAAATCAGTTGTTGAAATTGTTCAAGTTGTACTTTAATCGTACATGTAAGCAGTAAAAAACAATAAAGATCTTTTATGATAAAATTAGAATTAAGGCTCTTGTTCTAGTATTCCAAAGCGGAAAAAGGCAAAACTTCTTTCCACTTTGACTTAATCATAGAATTTTTTACCGTGAAATCTAAACCCAACATCATTTTCACCATTTCAAAATTTACATATGCACTTTCCATAGGTGCCAACCTGACATTAATCTTCCGTAATACGTGCGTTAATTTGACCCTGGTTTAATAAATTTCGAACCAGAATTTTTTAAAGAATTGAAATTAAGTATATTCAACTAAGAAATCTGAAATTAAATATATAAAAATTCATAAAAAACAATTTCTGGTTCGAAATGAGGTTAACCTGGATCAAACTAATCAAGGTATTACAGAAGATTAGTTGAAAGTTGCCAGCTATGACTTTCATATCTGTAGTGATTTAAAAAAAAAGAAAAACTGTTATTTTAATTTGATTATTTCGAAATCATTTTAATTCAAATTTTGAAGTCTCGATGCTATTAGCTGAAACGGATGCTAAACTATTTCTACTTTAGATTCCTTCAAGTGTAAATGAAATTTTGTAAATGAAACTAAAATTCAAAGGGTTTTAAAACAAACGATATTTTTGACAAAACACAAATTTTAATTTCAAAATTTTCATTCTTAACCCCATGAAGGGCGCTGGGATAAATATATCCCACTTAATTTTTATTGAGAAATACCACATTTATGCGAAACTTTTAAAATGAAAAAAAATTAAAATTATATCAAATTAAAAATTTTATCAAGTACGTGAAGAAAAGCATTTTTCTATTTTGAAACAAATTTGTTTTTAAATTCTGGTGCCATTCAATCATTTCAGCATATTATGAATAGAAATGCTTTGCCCCTCAAAAGATTGATGTGAAAATGGCAATGTAAAGATACAGTAATCTGCTTTTAACGGCTATTTTTCCTTTGCTTTTAATAAAAATGAAGTAATTCTGTTGCCACGATTAGGAATACGGTTATTAAAAACTAAAAAAAAGTCTCAAAAATAAATTAAGATACAGTTTTCAATAAAATTGTATTTTAAGTAAATTTTTTCCCTATACGATGATGCAAAAACTGAAAATGTGCGATATTTAGATTGTAGTATATATAATTTATAATTATATAATAATATTTTTTTTATAATTTAGTTAATAGTTATTATTAACTAGTTTTATAGTTTAATTAATAGTTAATTAATATATTTTTATTTTTTTAAAATTTCTTATAATTTTAATTTATAGTTATATTATATACATAATATATAATATATATAATTTATGTATATAAAAATTTGCAGTAGCGAAAATTACAAAATCGAAATTCCATTTCAAATTTCAAAGTGTTGCCATTCGCAAAATGTCGTACGCATTATGCACAGATACGTTTGGCTTTTATAATATAGATAAATAAGTAGAAGTAGGTTAATAGATGATTAATAGAATTGATTAGATTAGTAGAAAAATAATTATTATTTAAACACATTTATCGTGCACGATCTTAAATATATTAAAATTATCATGTATATTTTTTAAGCTGCAGAGTGTTTATGACCTATTAATGCATTATAATTTTTGAATTACCTCCATGATGAATATTTTGTACTTTATAGATAAGTTTCATTGCTCCAATAATAGTTTTATGCATGAAATAAAGTGTGCATAGATTTTATATACACATACATATTATAACACAAATATTAGAAACAAACATATATCTCATAAGATGCACGTCCAAAGATCAGTCTTGATCAATTGTGTATTGATATTTCTTTAATATTTTCAGCAAAACAGTTTTTACTTAAAATGGGAGGTTAAATTACAGACGCGATAGCGCTGTTTTCGTAGAACCGACTGCATCACTATAACTGACTTGGCCTGGGATAAAAAAAATCGAACTAGTGCTCCGACACAAAGGATTTCACCAAAAAGGGAAATAATTGCTGACTTTGCAACATTTTAACAAGGAATTTTTCCAAAGTAGTTAATTTTCTAGCATGGCAACAAATGTAGATCCAGCTCCATTTTCATAGCAAAAAACTATCCATGTATTCAGTTTCATTTTTTCCTGATTAAGTATGTTAATTGTATTCAACTTTTATGCATCATCACTATCGAACTATGATATCATCATTTTTTAGGAGCGTTCGTAATTATGTAAATACGAAGCACCTATAGTCGTTGTTCAATCCGTCTGTCTGTCTGCCTGTCCGCATATAACGGAGCAAAAACTACAAACCGAATGCTTTGAAATTTTAAATATGTAATTATTGCAATAATTTTTTGATTCATTTCAAAGGTTGTGAAAGACAAATATATAGTTTAATTACATGGACGGACTAAATTTTTCTTTTACATTACGGCCAATGGGAAAAAAATGTTTAAATGCATTTTAATGGTGTTACACTTTTTTAGACAGAATGAAATCGATATGCATTTATTGAAGTGTACTAAAATATGCACTCTGTAATCTATATATTTCTTATTATGATTCGTGGTGCATTTAATATACTATTAAAAGTAAGAAACATATATATGAAAGCACATAATAGTAACATGAAGATGAAAAATTAGATTTTAACATAAAGGGAACTTGCAGATATTTTTCTAATAAAAGATAAATTCGCGCAACATAAATCATTATTTTATGAAAACAGCTCTTTTACTTTTGGAATAAGGAATTTTATTTTTCCGAAAAAAGTTTCTTTTGACAACTTTACACTATTTAGGTTATTTTTTATTTGCTCTCCCTTTCGGATCCTTACATGGAATCGGAAACTTACATGGAAATTTATTTGAAATTTTATTCGAAAAATGATTGATTATTTGCGTACTTTTTCTACAACTTAAGTATAAAAAAGAATCAACAAAACAAAATTTCTAAACGTATTTTGCTTGCGGGCACTGATTCTGGATCATTTATTTCTTCGAAATAAATATCTGGAAATATTCGATTTTTAAATATAATCTTTTTGTTGAATGTGATTTGAAAAAATAAAATAACTGTGATGAAAGGAATATAAAAAAATTCCGTATATTTTCGTGTATAAGACGATCTATATATATTACCATTATTTGAATTTTTTGTGAAAAAAAAATCGTCCGAAATCATAAACCCTTATATAATTCGACGATTTAAAAAATAAGGAAAAATTCATCTAACAAAAACTTACATTAAAACAACAAATAATGTCTTTGGGCAAAAATGAGTAAGGATAGAAAACCAACGATAACAAATGCACAAATAATGCATGAAAATATGTCAATTTATATGAATAGATGGAAACATAATTGATAACTTTTGTTTAACCTTGTAGTTTACCTAGTACCTTTATTACACGCCAGTATTTAGCGAAAATTTATTTTAAACTAAAACACTCTTAAAATTACTGAAGTCACAATCTCAGAAATTATCATTCGTAGACGTCGATATATCCAATTCTTTACGTGGCCCTCTATATCATTTTACCTATATTCCACAAAAATTTCTTAGTAAACTGAATTCATTTCAGCGTAAAAATGCTTATTTAAAAATTACCTTTAAGTAATTTACGCTTATATTATGTACCGTTTGCGAGCTCTTTTGTGTAGACCTGTATACCAGCTATAGCAATTAAACACACCGTATATTAAGCATAGCTTTAGTGAAACTTAAAAGAACATATCATAATTAAAATGCATTTCACCCATTCATCAGCCATCACCGGATACGTACGCAGTATTCCGGAAAGAATATACAATTTGAACTCTTTTGTCTGTCCCTGTAAATGCTATGCACTCCGTATTATGCATGATCATACTTATATTAGACCTCAGCGTCGTATAGCAATTTTATTATTCATAAAATAGTTTAATATAATTAAAGTATGTCGCAAACAATTTCCCCTTTTTTTATCATTATGGAATGGAATTTTTTGTTTGGCCCTGTAAAAGTATAATGACGGTTTTTATACCGCATATTTTAGGGCACTTTGGAAATGCATATAAATTTTAATATATTTGATAGGGTGTATCATCTTTAAATTTTATTTGAAACGGTTTGTTCCCATAGGCCGTAATGTAACGGTAAAATTTTGACTATCCCTGTAAATAATTTTATCATGCTAGAAACTTCATTTGAAATAGGATTAGTGCTAGGATAACCCTCAAGATTTTCATTGCAATCCGAGAATATTTATGGGTGTTAGAGCACGGAAAGACGGACAGATGACAGACAAACCGAAATCACGAACACTTTTCAACTTCATTGAAAAATGTTAAAAAAGGCAATTTTTCAAAAATTCCAAAAGTAATCAAATCTTTACGTGGGCTCAAAGCTGTGCGAATGCGTTGAAAAGTGTTTCATAATCTATGCTAAACACATGATTTTCCGCTCCAGATTGGAATAAATGTATTGCTCTTACGTACTCTACAAATTTATATTTTGTGAAACTCCTTTTCTAAAAAGTTTGAAAACATATAAATGCCGATTGAATCAAGAATTACTCTCAATTAATGTAAATGGAACTCATATGAAACAGCAAAAACTAAAAAATCTTTCTCTGCGTTTTGCTTTTTCTTTTTTTTTTTTTTTTTTTTCTACTTTCCTATTGGCTGTTGATTTCTACTTCCCTATTGGCTGTTGGTTTCGATTTGAAGAATGCCGGATTACGAATTTTTTTGGATTGTAGGATGAATATCGCGAAAAACGTGCAGAAGATAGAATTTAGAAAAAAAAAATGCAGTAAAACATGTTTCTTATTATCTAAACTTCTTGAATACCGTATTTACTCGTTGTCGCGCACTTAAAAAAAATAGAGCAAAACTTCTAGGTGCGCGTTTTACATGGAATAATTTTTTTTTCTCTGGATGTAATCACACCATAGGGGAAGATGGGGATACTTGAGCCATTTTTTGAATTTTAATTTTTTTAAATTTTTTATAATTTTTTAGAACAAAGTAAAATATTGAAAATGAAAATTTGATATTTTTTCTTCAATTGAAAACCGCTTTCAATTAATTTTGAACTATTTTTCTATATCTAATAAATTTTTACTTTTTCTTTTACATCGCGGCTCAAGTATCCCCATGGAGGGGATACTTGAGCCAGATGTCATATTCGCACCAGTATTTTGCAAAGAAAAAAACCGATTTAGAATATACGCGAAAAAATGCATTAAACCTGTTTGCAAATAAATTTGGTCGAATTTTCTGGTGTCGTTGTGACATTGCAGAATTAAAAATATGTGGTAGAAAATTCTACCAGCAGAGCTCAAAGGGTTAATCACCATACTTTCAAAATGGTACCAAGGTATGTGATTTCTTTCTTACATGTTCAGAACTATAAATATGTTACCATGTTGCCAGCTTTAGAAAGAAAAATTGACCAACTGTAGAGATAATAGGGGTGGCTCAAGTATCCCCACGCTCCCCTATACATAAGAATCATGAAATATATTCAAAGAAGACCATAATCACTCGGAAAATCTTAATTGAAGTATCACTGCATCTTTATTTCACTCCTTGTACTTTTTTTATACATTAACCTTTTACAGGCCAAATTCAGATCCAGGCATATTTTAAATTATTTTTTTGCACATTATGCCTTCTAATGCTTTAGTTAAGGGATATTAGTCATTTAATATGATGCAAAATTTTTTTATATGTAATTTTCAGAATGTTCCCAATTGGGAAAATTGGTCACTTCCGGCGGTCATTTTCCAGTGTTTATTGGTCATTTTTATTATTTTCCGTACATTTCCCCATAAATGATAGGAATATAACTTCTGTTTTAAAAAATCTTGTTATCTAATTCTAAAAATCTGTTTCAAAAAATCATTCTTATGACTGATTATTTTGTAGTGGGCATTGGTCATTTTTTATGATTTTCTGTACATTTCCTCATTAATGATAGGAATGTAACTTCTATTTCAAAAAATCAAGGCTTCTTTTTACTCTTTAAGCTAATTTTTTCGAGTCAAGTTTGATTAATTTGTAATAAATTTTTAAACTTATGTTCCCAATTGGGAAAATTGGCCTGTAAAAGGTTAACATTATATAAACGCTAATTAGAAATTCTCATTGCCGTCATTCGCTCCCTACCCGAAGTCTAAAAATGTAATTTCGTCTTGTTTTTGGCCTGATGTAGTGTTTGTATCAACTTTTTTACTGAAATTCATTTAGTCATTCATTCATCTGCATATCAAAGTTACGGTGCGCGTTAAACACGAGGTTTTAAAAAATCGCCATTTTTTCTTGTTAAACTAGCAAAAGCCATGCTTTGTTTGGATTCGCGAAGTATTATGCTATAAGATAAATATTTGAAAGTAATAATATATTTTTTTAATTACTTTTGCATCTTTATTAAGCAAAAATGTAATTTTATGTTTCGGCGCATTTTAATTTTAAAATATATTTCAACCAAATTACAAGAATTTCCTCAGATTGTTTATTTATGATATAAAACTGGTATAAATAAAAATATTTTCGAAGTAGAATTATACAAAATAATTATTTATTTTATTTTTTTTGCAATTCTTTTATTGCCACTTCTCAAAAACATAATGTAATTCTTTTAAAATTTATAAATATCGTCTGCTTAAATAATTTCACAGAATAAGAATGAATTGTGTATTTGAATTTTTAACACAGAAAAATACTTTTATAATTGAATGTTAATAAGAGAATTTTCACAACTTTTAATTCATTAAAAATATGCTATAATTTTTCTAAAAAAAGTATTTTATAAATTTTATAAAAGAAATCATGAAACTATATATAGTTAAAAGGAATGAGCATAGTTTGAAAATCTGAAAGCAGTTTTTAAAATATTTTGTCAGAATAATGAAAATATATTTTATTTATTTATTTATTTAATGATGATTCTAGCTATAATTACTGACCCCATGATTTAAGTTTTTCTTCTGAAAACGTACTGTTTCACTTTTTATTTGAAAAAATGCGTTCGCAATGGAAAAACATGTAAAATAAATTAATTAAAGTAATAATTTTTTGAAAAATATTTCTAAAAAAAAATAATATTCTGCAAATCTACAGATCATAATTTATATTTGTGTTTAATTTTAAGTCAAAATACTGTATAGTTTTTTTTGTAAAGTGTACGACAAAATGTCATTTGAGTGGCCTAGTAGAGGATTCGCTTCGCTCATCCTAATAAGGGGTGCGCGGTATACACGAATAAATATGTGATATTACCCAGGTCAAAATTCATGCTGGTCTTTGTGTGCTGGACAAGCATTAATTGCTATATCCCAGCCAGAAAAGTAGCATAAACTACCATAACATATTTGCTGGTTCCACTAGAATCACCAGCAAGTCATGGTGTATATTGGCCCACTTTACTGCTTGGCCAGCAAACATAATCCAGCATGTGTTGCTTGAATATGTTGCTGGCGTAGCAGCGATCAACGCCATTACTTATTTGTATTTTTTGCTAGTCTAGTATAATTTTTCTCCCATCATTTGTTTTTAATTTTTAATACTCAATAGTGTAAAGTACAACAATGTAAATGATTATAAAATGAAAACGCGTAATGTAGGTCTACACATCAAATTTTTCCTGTAGGAGACATCTTATTAACCCATTCGTGCCCAGCATCTTTTGCGTAAATTTTTTTTGGTTGGCACCACTATTTTTAGAAGATTTAAGTTTAGTTCATTAATCACGAAAATGCAACATTTAAATAAAATAATTATTGCTTTTCTTTTTTACCGGTGTCAAAAACAGTGCTGAATGCACCTTTTGAAGCGTCCCTAAAAAGGGACGCTAGGCATTAATGGGTTAAAGTTTCGAATATCAGATTGTTTTTTAGTAGTCTTTTCTCTCTTTTTAGTAAGTCATTTCGTATGAGGTAGAGTAACAGGTGATCACTCAACACACACTAATACACTCTAACCGGCACGATGTCTATCAGTCTTGCATTCTGATGTTTCGTGATCAATATAAATTAGCGTACACTCCAATCGCACACAGTAATAAAACAAATATTTGAACTAAATTATCTACATTTGTCATTTATTATTTCAGGATTGATATCAATTTTTGTTTCAAACTGCATTTCGTTTTGTGATATAGAAAAAGTGTTTAATTCTGGTGCAAATAAATTATTTTTATTTTCAACAATTTGGTTTGGCAATTTAATCATAGAAATTTTTACCCCCACTTCTTTGTTGTCAAAGTAAATAACTATATTTATAGACTTGCCATTTTCAACCGTTTGTAAAGGGTTTTAGATATTAGTTCCTCTTTCTAAAGCTCCAATATATTATTATAACTACTAGGTGTGATTGAAAAAGAAATACTATTATTCCGAAAATCGTGCCGGATTACCAGCGTGCCGGATCATAGGATGCCAGATTAGAGGAATTTTATCAGCGTAGTATTCACACACAAATAGAGGCGTAGTGACGTGATGATGGAGATAATAAAATCCTCTTCAAAATTTCTAAGACTGATGCAAATATTACGTATGCATAATCGTTAGAACCTGTCGTTTGATTGACATCTTCCAAAAAATAATTGATGAATTCTTCACTTATGTAATTTTGTACCTAAATTGTAACTAGCTTGTACTTTGACGATTTTAAATTTTACAAATCTTATCAAATCGCACAATAAATAATAAAAAAATTAACATAATATTCATATAGGCTCTAATTTTTCATTTTTAGTAAATATTTAATTCATAAATGTGTTCTATTAAATACATAAATAGCTTGAATATTTATTTTATTTTTAAAATACCTATATTATATTTATTTTGTCATCTCTTGAATTATTACATTAATAAATGCAGGAATAATTGAAATTATAATGTTTAATGAAAAATGCAATATTCGTGTTCTGTATTATAAAACTAAAATGTATTTCCAGGTCCCATCAATGTAGAACGCTGTACTATAAAATTAAAAACAGTTATTCTGCATGATCAAAGATTGTTGTAATACCTTGAATTGTAAATTTGTTTCAAGCGTATTATTATTTTACATGACAATTTTGTAAAACATGCAATTAAATGAAATTTTATTCATTGAGATAATAAAAGATAGAGAAATGGGAAATAGGGTTGATATATATCGATTTATTTATTTTTGGTTATCCCACATAAAAAAAGAGATGTATATATACATAACGGAAAAATGTCAATATTTTGGTCTATATAAAATACCGTTGCACATTTTTTAAAGTAGATAATTGATTTATTCTAACAGTACACGTTTTCCTAAGCTCCATGTTCAGATTATAGAGCATAATGTCAAATTCCATGTATTATTTAGAACCACGGCAATTGCACTAGAGATCCTCTCGACATTTTCCAGATGAAGTTGCTCCGACAAATTAGACTAGTAAAATAGGGATAGATTTGCGATTATGGGAAGGTGAACATATTTTCTTTCCAAAATTCTGTCGAATACACAAACTGTATTGCCTGCATATCACCATTTTTATTAGCACTTTCCAAATAAGTTGAAAAGTGCTTATGCATTCGGTTTGTCTGGCCGTCTGTCCGCGCTCTAACTCCCGTAAATATACTCGGATTGCTATGAAATTTTTATACGTTATTGATGCTTACCCTAGCACGAACCCTATTCAAAATGAAGTATCTACCATGATTAGTTTATCTACAGGGCGAATCAAAAGTTTCCCATTACATTACGGCCTATGGGGAAAAATCGTTAATATACTCGGATTGCCATGAAATTTTAGGACGTTATTGAGGTTTACCCTAGCACGAACCCTATTGAAAATGAAGTATCTACAATGATTAGTTTATCTACAGGGCGAATCAAAAGTTTCCCATTATATTACGGCCTATGGGGAAAAATCGTTAATATGCTCGGATTGCCATGAAATTTTAGGACGTTATTGACGTTTACCCTAGCACAAGTCCTATCGAAAATGAAGTTTCTACCATGATTAGTTTATCTACAGGACGAATCAAAACTTTTCCCATTACATATTTTAAATATATTAAGCTTTTTCATGTATAATAAAATTGATATATGTCTCTGAAGCTTAATATAAATTATATGCTACTGTCTTGCATAATATGAAGTACATAGCATTTACAGGGCCACACAAAAGATTTCAAATAGTATATTTTTTCCGAAGTACCGTATATGTGTCCGACGATGGCTGATGGAGGGATGAAATGCATTTTAATTATGATATGCGCGTTTATATTTCGCTAAATATATGCACATTATATGGTGTGGATAAATGTTATAGTTGATATACAGGGCTACCCATAAAGAGCTCACCAACGTTACTGAATATGAGCGTAAATTATTTAAACGTGGTTCTTAAATAAGCTATGCATTTTTACGCTGAGCTTCATTCAATTTACTGAGAAATGTTTGCAGAATATAGATAAAAGGATATACAGGGCCACGCAAACAATTCGGTACATGAACGCGTATGAATGATGATTTATGAGAATGTGATTTCAGTTGTTTTAAAAGTGTTTTAGTTTACAATAAATTTTAGCCTAATGCTGACGTGTGATAAAGGTACAATGTAAACTACAGGGCTGAACAAAAGTATTCAAGTATGTTTCCATCTAATAGTATGAATTGCTGAAAAAGAAATCTCAAGCTACTGGGTATTTTCTTGCTAAGCTAAATTTTCCCATTATATGAACTGACATATGGAATACAGGGCTGCTCTAATGTACTGGAATACATATTTTGGTATATTTGGCTATACACTATTATTTCCCTAAATAACAAAGTTTTGTTAAAGATTTCATTAAGTGTTGGAAAGTGCTTCATAATCTATGCTTAACGCATGATTTTTCTTACTTGTTTCTTTTTCATAAGGGCATCAATATGCACAGAAGAATCACTTGATTTTTCTAATTTTCATTAATTTACAATATAATTATGGTTAATCGCATTCAATGAAACATTTATTAAAATAATAATATGTCTTTTTTAAAAGTGACATAAAATAAATTTTTTTTCTCGTAAAATCAAAACTACAAAAGAACAACACATCGGGTAGCTAGCTATACTAGTTTGTTTCATATATATCGAAAATAGATCTATTGAAGAACTTCAGATGTAAAGTAAGATCATCAAAAATATCTCTTCTAACTTATACCATAAAATAGAGAAATAATAATACTAATAAATTATATGGAAGTCGAAATTGTCTTTTCATAATTTAATGATATTAAATACCGGGTCTCCCAAAAATGAATGATGGATTTTAAAATTCAATAACTTGCAAACGGTGACAGCTATTTAAAAAAAAAAATTTTGCACGATTGTTATGTATAATGTCAGGAATTTTTTTACCGTACTTTTTTATTTTAGTTCGTATCTCAAACGATAGGTGGCGCTGACGGCGATTGAAGGCCAGGTTGACGCTTCACTCAGCACTGATCACCTGGCCTTCAATCGCCGTCAGCGCCACCTATTGTTTGAGATGCGAACTAAAATATAAAATTACGGTTAAAAAAAAAAAAAAAAAAAAAAAAAAAAAAAAAAAAACTTATGACATTATACATAACCCTCCTGCAAGAATTTTTTAAATAGCTGTCACCGTTTGCAAGTTATTGAATTTTAAAATCCATCAGTCATTTTTGGGACACCCGATATATTTTAATTCCTTTGATTATGTATTTTTTAAGTAGAAGAATGTTTTTATGAAAAACAACCGCAATAATTTATTAGAGAAAATATTTTTGTTCAAATCTTCCGATTTATTATTATTATTTTATTATTTATTTACTTATTTATTTATTTTTTAATTTAAAAATTGAAACATTCACATCACTCAAAAATTATTTCCTATAATAACTCTATAAATTTAGCAAATAGATAAAATTTTTCCATTTCCTCTATAAAAGAAATTAGATTCTTAGAATTTTCTTAGAGGCAGAACTTCTGGAATTTGTTTCTGAAAAATGATTGATTATACGTATACTTTCAACGTCAGCCTTTAAACAATGAAGAATTCAAACAATTTTTAACACTTCTTTATTCTACTGGGCAGAATATTCTGGATCATTTATTTCTTCCAACCCAAATATTCTATCTATAGTAAATGCTATAGAGTATTTCTTTTAGCTCAAACACAATCAAGTTGGTGTACAATATCAAGAATTAAATAGAACAATATTGTTGTGTATATCGGGGTTCTTCCGATTTTAATGACAACAGTCTCTTAAAATAATAATAATAATAATGACAATTTTTTACAGGAACAGAGTCCTTGTAATTCACGAATGACACCAGATCTCAGAAAAAAATCTAATAACTAAAGAAATGAAGTGTTCGAATAAAGTTAAAATATCTCACAGAAGATTTTCCACACAACGTCGCAATATAATAACAGATGCAAAATTACGCAAAATAAATCGTTAGGTCATTCAAGCTCGAATGAATGTATTGCATTCAGAAAAGCGTCTAACTAGCTGACTCATTGGCTGACTGACTGCTTCTCTACTCTGCTCTCATATATATCAGGACGAAAGCATGCACCAAAACTTTCCACAAATTTCTAATGCCAGAACTTTCTGGATGCATCTCCAAACCTATAAGGTAGGGAGTTACGGTAAAAGGAGAGGGAATCTGACGGCAAAAGTCTCCAATTTTTCGCCAATTATCAATGATCTCAAGATTTGGAAATGAACCCAAAATAACTTGCCAAAAGTGACGCCAACTTGGAGATATCTCTAAAATTTCGCCATTCCCTATGACCAATGAATACCAATTCGTCTGCTTGCTTGTTGAAGATATTTTAATGCAACGAAAACGAATATAAACTTACATATAGAACTTCATTGGTTTCTTTACATTATTTTTTAATACATATACTAACTATTTACAAATGCGTAACATTAATTTCAAGAGTTTAATATAAAATGAAATCGAATTATAATTGATATTTTATTTCAACATTTGAAAATATAAGCATAAAAAACATCAAAAAGCAATCCTATGGTACCCTCTTCCACTCCAGAGACTTATTTTTTTTACCTTTTTTAATTTTTACAAAAAAACATACATTTTTGCTCCCAATAATGTGTTTGTGCGAAACACCTGGCCATAAAATTACATTTTTTTTCATTTTAAAGTAGAGACAAAATGCTTTGTCACGACAGTAAAACTTAAATATAGAAATACTTACATTATTTTTTATTTTTTGAAAGCGTAATCCTGATTTTAAAAGAAAAGATTATTTTTCGTAAAGAAATTTATTTGTTAAGAATTTTATTTCTAGATGTTTTTGAAACTTCATATGTCACAATTACCTAATTTTTGAAAGCGAAGTTACATAATATGACATGTTACATAAATCTCAATCTCATTTTTTTCCCGGAGACAACAATAAATCAAACTACTTTGTTAAATTTTATACATTAAACGCATTTTCGAAAATTTAAGTCGATTTTTCTTCTTTTTTCTCTTTTTTTTTTATTTGTGAAAGTTAAATATATACAAGTAGCAATCTTTAAATAAAAAAACTATGCATAGAATATTAAATTTTATCTATTATATTTATAGCAACATTTATTAAACTTATATGTAAAACAGTAAAACTTTTAAATAATGGACACTTCGAAAGCGCGGAAATTTTCCACTATTCGGAGGTATCCGCTGTTTAGAAATTCCCAGAAATAAAAAAAAAAATTGCTAAGAAATGCTTAATATTTCATAAATTGATTTTATATATCCTAAAAACTCTATTATGGGATTTATCAGAAATTAGAATTATTTTTTGAAACAATAATCTCCAGAGTCCAGGGAGAAATTTTACGTGGCACTGCAAAATCCAGTTAAAAAATATTATAAAACACCTCCAAAGATGCATCAGTCTATATCGACGCACAAATTTATTTAAATTAAAAGTCTACATATAGTTTTAATAATTCTAGAAGCATTTAAATTAATTTAAAAGTTGTTTTTTAATGTCGCCTCCAGGCGAAAGGACTGAGGAAGATAAAGCTGAAATAAAATTGTGCATACCTTTATCCACTGTTTATTACATCTTGCGAAAAAAATATGTTATAAAAGTTTGATTTTCTGGCGATTACAAATACCGTATTTCCTCGTGTATAACGCCAAGGTTCGCACATTCCTTAGAATTTCCAAGGACTCTGGCACCATTATTAAATATAAGAAAATTTACATTTAATTTTTAAACCACAACATTCGTAATCCCCACCTTCATTTACTGATTTTACAATATTTTTCTGAAGAGAAACACTTCGAAAATATTCTTAAAATTTAGTGGTAGAATTGTGCGAACCCTGATAACGCGCACATGTTTTTCAAAAAATTAGGACAAAATTTCTAGCTGCGCGTTATACAAGGGATAATTTTTTACTGCACGATGTAATCAGACGATATACATATAAAACAAGAAACTATTCAAAGAAGACATAATCACTCGAAAAATCTTACTTAGTTGAAGTATTACTGCATCTTTATTTCATTCTTTGCAGTTTTTTATACAGCAGAGCTAGTAACATTATCTAAATACTAATTAGTAATTCTCATTACGGACACTCACTCCTATTTCCCGTCATTCACTTACTACCCGAAGTCTAGAATGCATTTTCGCATTGTTTTCTGGCCTAATCTAATGTTTGTTTCGACTTTCTTTACTGAAATTCAGTTGGTCATTCTTCAGTAGTATATCAAATTTATGTTGCGCGTTATATGCGAGATTTTTACCATTTTTTCTTGTAAAGTACGGGGGCGCGTTGTATACGAGTAAATACGGTAATTTATTTATCAATGTGAATTTCAGCTCTGTCAGTAATTTTAATCCTTCGTAATTTTTTTTCAATAAATAAATAAATAAATAAATAAATAAAAATAAAAAAGGAAATTTTTTTATTTTATTTTGCCGTTTTTTGTAAATTCTCGATATTGAAGAAAACACCTTCCGTTTCAGTATTTCTTTCATCACCACTAAAAATCGGCATTTGTTGAACATTATGAAGCAGTATAATCGTATATATCAATTGATTCTTCTTTTGTAAGAAACTCATCATCAATATTTATAAAAAATTTGGCAGTTTCTTCACTCGTGATATTCATTCACTTATTCCTCTTAATTCTACAGTTATTTCGGAAATGTGTGTTTCGTTTACTTTTAATATAAAGCCCGCTTTTATATTTTTTACAGCTGAGGAAATCCAAATCGACAGCATTAACTAATTTTTAGATGTTCTCAAGTGTATTGATAGAATCTAACTGTAAATGAATGTAGGGTAATAAAAGCTTTCTGTACCAGGTTTTTGTGAATTACGCCTTGATCAAGGGTCTGGCATACTGAAGTTTTGTCTGGGAGAAAAACACAATTTTAACATACAGTCGACTCTCATTAATTCGAAATCGGATAAATCGAATCTACGCTTAATTTGAACTAAACACGAATTCGAAAATTTTTCAATAGCAGAATAATGTTACAAATTTTCATTTTTTCGAACTCATTTGCTCTTGACTTTGTTTAAGTCGAGCAAATGAGAATACTCTTTTTAATTTTTCCTTACTTTTGCTAGGACTTCATATCCCTTAAATAATTTCCTTTTTTTCCTTTTTGTCAGAATTGTTTTGAATAAATTTACATATATAGTCCCATACATTTGATATCTGCTTTTTTAGTTCTCCGTCTGTTCATCCAGGACGCCTCCACCCCATCTTCCTTTGTGCTTGCTTCTAATCCATTAATTAGTTTATGTATTTAGATGTTTTAATTTAATATTAACTCATATTCTAATAATAACAATCCAAAAAAATTTAAAAAATACTATAACATTAATTCTTTTGTAATAGTACACCTTTAAACATGCTTTCTCCCAGTCTTTCCATAATTCGAACTCTGGATAATTCGAACATATCTTGTGGCTCCGACGAATTTGAATCAACGAGAGTATACTTTTAGTGGAATTTCAAATGCTTTGGATGAGATCTTGTATTTCCAGCTCACCCCATTTGTCTGAGATAAAAAAAAAAAAAAATACCCTGATAAATTTAAATATTTTAACTTTTTTCATTTTTTCTTTCTCTTGACATTTATGAAAGACGATATGTGTGTGTCTTTCATATATTGCATTAAAATTACGTTTAGAAAAGATAACATATTTAATTGAGCTGTATTGAATTATTATATTATGAATTCTGGCATAAACCTCGAATAATACTTTTCTTTCAAGTAATACTTTCACTTTTTCACGTTCATGATGTTAATATCATTAACTGTAGCTATGCAAATGGATTAATAAAAGTTTAACAAATATTTAATTATCTAAAAATAGAGCTTGTTGTTGTTTTGAGTACTATTCATTTCATATTCATATGACAATAGGTTAAGCATGGGTGCACAACCTATGGCCCGCGGGCCACAATGATACCACTATTTTTATGCAGAATAATTTTCCTTATAGTAATGACAGAAACTTTGCAATTAAAGAAAAGAAACTACACTTTTCAAATATTCTGGTGGCAAACGATTTTCTGGTAAAAAGGTTGTGCATCACTGCGTTAAGGGAAAGTTTTGGGGGATGTTTAACCCATTAACGCCCAGCGTCCTTTTTTGAGGACGGTTACAAAAACAGTGAGAAAGCTGTTTTATCACCAGTAAAGAGGAAGATAACTATATACCTTATTTCACGAGGCAGAATCCTCGATAAATTTATATAAAAGTTAATTTGCTTTTAAAAGTGGTGGGAAATTCAAAATTTAAATTTTAGCGAAGAAAATAATTCGGGCGTTATTGGGTTAATAATATTATATAATATTTCACTGATATTACATTTTTCTAATACTTTATAATGATTAGTTTATGTAAGCAAAAGTCACTATTTTTTAATGTGATTTTCACAATATCTGGAAACAAAAGAATCTTTTCAAGGTATTTATTAGCATGAAATTAATTTTCTGCTAAAAACTGATCAAAATCATTCGAAAAAAAAACAGTTATCGAAATTAATTTAAAAGATTTTTGTCCATTAATTAAGTGGATTGTTTTTTAAGTATTTTATAATCCTAAAATCACTTACTGAAAAGAGCAATAATTGCCACATATTAATTAACCCTTTAACGTTCATTGGTTTCGCCACGAAACCACAAAATTTTAATTCCGTTATGCAACAGTGACACCGGTATTTTTTTCTAAAAATATCCCTTTTTTATGTATGTGAAAAATCACGTTTTCTTATTTAGAAATATATTTGTTCTTAATTACCGGTGTCATTCATTTATTTCGACATCTTAGGAATGAAAATGCTTTGATCGTTAAAGGGTTAAATAACAAAGATGAATTTCAGTAATAGATAAAATAAGCGACGACATAATTCAATTACACCAAAAATCTTTTCGATTTATGAAAACAATATATGAGATTTAATTCTTAATTTTGATATTTCAATGCCTTTGGAAAGAAATATTTTAATAAAATTTAATTGTAAACTTCTAATTAAAATAATTAAATTAAAATTTGACATTTAATAATATAATTTAATAATAATAACAATAAATAAAAAAATAGATTTTTTATTTGTGTTCAGTTATTTTATGTCTTTTGATCACATTTGTAAAATATGTTGAAGCATCAACTAATTGTAGTTACATTCGAATAATTGAGTGAGTTAGGGATAACAAAAATTTAAAAAATGTTCGTTTATTAAAATTCGTTAAATAATTCGTTTTTTGTATAAAAATATAATTTTAGAAAAATCACTTAAACATTAATCGAAACAGTAACTAGTATATGTTGTTTAAAAAAAAATCTTGGGAAATTGTAAAAAAAATACATATAAAACGGAGAAATGTATTATTGTGAGCACGTATTCACAAGTTATGTGTCCTTAAAATAATTTGTATGTGAAAACGAAACCACTTTTGGTCCTGTTTGCACTTAACATCAAGAATTCTTTTCTGATTTTTTTTAAATCACATTTATATAGTATGTTGCAGCATGAACTAGTTGTAGACAGATTTGAATATTTCAGTTAATTAGGGCTAATAAAATTTTTTTAAGTGTAATATTCGACTTTTGTATAGAAAATTTAAATTCGAAAAATCACTTACATATTATAGAAACAATAACCGCAATAAGTTGTTTAAATTAAGTCTTAAAAGTTTCTTAGTTGTTTAACAGTTTTTCTTAAGAAATTATATCTAAACAAATTATATATAAAACATAGAAGTGTATCATTGTGAGTACGTATTTACAAGTTCTATGTCCGTAAAATCATTTGCGTCTGACAGGGGAACACCGTTTGGTAATGCTCACATTTACTATCGAGAACTGGTGCATTCTGCAGCCGTATACATAAAGGTGAACGTGTATTTTTTTCCCTTTTAAACAATGTTTTATGTATTTTTTATATTTTTAATTTTTTGTTATTGGTTTCTTATATATGAAATATTTATAAATTTTCATTATTTTTTTTCTTTAAATGTATATATATTTCCTTTAATTGAGTTCTCATATATATGATTATCTTCATTTTATTATTAATCTATTTTTTATTTTTTCCCCTTCTTATCATTTTGCTTCTTCCTTTCTCTTCTTCACTGCGTTCATTTCGATTGTACTCTTCCGTGATTGACTGTTGCCTTCAGCTTTCCTATTGGTTGTTTCTTCAGCTTTTCCCCTTTACTGAATTTCCATTCTAATCCTGCCGCTGCTTCCCGTAAGACATGGTGACGTCACTGCGACGTCGTTGAAGTTCACTGAAGTCACATTGTGACTTTGTGACCATCGATTGTCGATGTGACGTCACGTGACGTCGATGTGAAGTCACAGTGACTAAAATGTGAAGTCTTAATGGCCGTTTTAGAGATTTTTTGTGACGTCACATTGTGACCACTTTGTAAAGTCACGGTGTGACCAATTTGTGAAAAATGCGTCATTTGTGACTACTTTGACATTGACATTGTGACGAAACTGTGACAAAAGCGACAATATTTAAATTGCCAGAAACATGTTTTTAAAAATAAATGACATGTTTTGAAGAATATTTGTAATTTTCTAAAATTTTTTAAGAAAGTCACATCTTAGTCACAATGTGACGTCACTGTGACCATGCATAATATGAGGGTTTCGTAGCCCCTCATAGCATGCATGGTCACAGTGACGTCACTGCGAGTCACTGTGGTCACATCACATCTGCGACCAAAATGGCCAACACTCAGTGACGTCATATTGTGACTGAGATGTGACTTCCTTAAAAATTTTTAGAAAAATTGCAAAAATTTGTCAAAACATGCTATTTACTTTAAAAAACACTTTTGTCACAACGTAGCTTTTGTCACAGTTTCGTCACGATGTTAATGTCAGAGTAGTCACAAATGACACGTTTTTCACAATTTTGACACTCCGTGACTTTACAAAGTGGTCACAATGTGACGACACAAACGATCTCTAAAACGGCCATAACGACTTCACATTTTACTCACTGTGACTTCACATCGACAATCGATGGTCACAAAGTCACAGTGTAATGTCACCATGCCTTACGGGGTAGAAGCTCGTCTTCTTTGCGCCTGACGAAGAAAAACTCCATTTTTTCGAACCTAATGAATTCAAGATTTTTTTATGGTGTGTTTAAGAAGTTTTTATTTCTTCATGTTAAGAGCGTACACTAGTCACGCGGTAAAAGCGAGCGCTAATGTAAAGTCTATGGGGGCGTTCTTTTCGAATATCTCGCTCAAATTTTAATATTTTTGCATGATTTTTTGCACAAGATAGCTGAGGACGATCCACAACCGGACTAGTTTTTACTTTTTCGATTTTGCTTATATATTTTTTATATTACGATAGTTTCAATTTCAGAACCGGTTTAAACCAGTTCCGAAAGTTTAAGTAATTGTTTAAAGAAAATCTGAAACGAAAACTGAAAAAGTAAAAACTAGGCCGGTTGTGGATCGTCCTCAGCTATCTTGTGCAAAAAAATCATGTAAAAATATTAAAATTTCAGCGAGATATTCGAAAAGAACGCCCCCATAGACTTTACATTAGCGCTCGGTTTTTACCGCGTGACTAGTGTGTGCTCTTAACTCAGACTTGTTTCAACTGAATACCTGGGATTTTTATAACTTTATGTCACGATAAATTAAGCCAGGTTGCCGAATATGGCGACACAAAATATCCAGAACAAAACATTGATTTTTTTCTAAGCAGATGAAAAATGTATAAATCAATAGATATCTTTGTAAAAATCTTTCAAGATTATTGAAAAATTTTTTTTAATGAAATAAAAAATAATCAAACAGCTTCGTTTTGAAGTAGAATAGATATATTTTTCGAGAGCTTAAAATGAAATGTGTGTATTTTAGCAAAAGTAATCATAAAGTATCTTAATAGTTTGATACAATTTATAAAATTTACTGTACTTAATAATGTCAAACATTACAGTATTTAATGAAATTGGAGCCATTGCTCAGACGCAACAAGCAGTGGTGATATTCAGCTAGGGTTTCTGGAGATCTCTTATTTTGAAAAACTAGTCGTTGGAGGCCATCGTAATACTTACCCATCATTTATATGCATATGAAAATAAAATATGTGAAAACTATTTATACAATGTATTTCAATTCCAAAACTAAATTTAAATGTTGTTAATACACATAGTAATACTCTATTAATGAATTGCTGATGCACCAATTTCAACAAATTATATAAAACGCCAAACTACTCAAGAAGTACCAAACTACGTAAAAGAAACATCCTTATAACTCCAAAAATAATAATCATATTAACTAACAGTTGTCTTCGTCGGATTAAGCGTCTCATTTTCAATTAAAATATACCTCTGAATTGAAATTTGAATGAAATACAGAATCATGAAAAATCGAAGAATGTGGAAAACAGGATTACAAATATCTCGACAACTAATAATCCGCTCGATTTCGTTCTTTATGCAAAATTTGTGTTTTTTTATTGCTTTTTACACGCATTCCTTAAAATAAAAAAAATCGCAAATTTTTATATACCTTTCATCAGAACGAATTTTTCGAGAATCCGGAAAAAATAGTTCCGGATAATCGAGGTTGCTGATATTCAATAGGCTTCGTCCCATTCTTACATACTAAGAACATACAAAATTTCAAGTCTCTATCTCAATTTGTTCGTGAGATAGAGCGTTTACAGACAGACAGACTGACAGACAGACAGACAGACCGACGGCAAATTTTTTTTTCTAAAAATATGTTTTTCGAAATCCCCAGTGTCTAAAACGTGTAAATACGTCAAAAAAATTTTTTCGATTTTCAAAACGATTGCAAGACTTACCCTATACTACGTATGATGGGTAAGTAATACGCCAATTTTTTACCCTCCAAAAATGTGCATATAATGTTGTAATTTTCCAGAATCAAAATTCGCATGTTCTTATCAGACATTTTTTAATTTTTTTCAATATTTTATATTTATTATTGAGTAATTTGTATTTTTAAAGGATTCTCTTAAAAAAAAAATCTGAATATAAAGCTTGATACGTTGTTTTCAAAATTGCATTTTAGAAAGCTATACTGCAGTAAAAAATAAAAATAAAAAATAAGAATAAAAATAAATAAATACATGATTTTAACACGATTTTTTTTAAATCTATTCTCAAAATTCATAATATAGGTCTATAAAATGCACGAGGTCTCAATGATAGATGCGAGCAGCCTGAAAATTGGTTCTCACGTATGAGTTCAAAAATTTCAAAAATAAAAAGTTATTAAATGTAATTCTGCGTTTATTGGATTGTTTTAAATTGGTAAAGTCTTAATAGCACTGAAACAAATTTTATCTAAGGCGTTGTGCAAATATAAAGTTATCAACATTTTGGCATTTTTAGATTCCCTCCCCCTGATATCGTAAGTTATGTTTCCTGGAACCCCTCCCCCCCTCTTCCGGTAATGATACTGAATAAATTCCTCGTGAAAATTTGAATGTAAAGAACCAAGTTGGTAAATAGTTTTAGATTATGGTCTATTTTTCATTAATTAGTTTTGATATAGTTTTTGTTTATTACTTACCCATCATACGTAGTATAGGGTAAGTCTTGCAATCGTTTTGAAAATCGAAATTTTTTTTGATGGATTTACACGTTTTAGGTAGTGGAGATTCCGAAAAACATATTTTTAGAAAAAAAAATTTGCCGTCCGTCTGTCTGTCTGTCTGTAAACGCTCTATCTCCCGAACAAATTGAGATAGAGACTTGAAATTTTGTATGTAGTTAGTATGTGAGAATGGGACGAAGCCTATTTAATATCAGCAACCTCGATTATCCGGAACTATTTTTTTCGGACTCTCGAAAAATTCGTTCTGATGAAAGGTATATAAAAATTTTCGAATTTTTTTGTTCTAAGGAATGGACGTAAAAGGCAATAAAATAACACACATTTTGCATATAAAACGAAATCGATCGGATTATTAGTTGCCGAGATATTTGCAATCCTGTTTTCCACATTCTTCGATTTTTCATGACCCTGTATTTCATTCAAATTTCAATTCAGAGGTATATTTTATTTGGAAATGAGACACTTAATCCGACACAGTTAATTGTTAGTTAATAGAATTACTATTTTTGGAGTTATAAGGATGTTTCTTTTACGCAGTTCGGTACTACTTGAGTAGTTTGGCGTCGTATATAATTTGTCGAAATTTGTACATCAGCAGTTCTTTAATGTAGCATTACTATGTGTATTAACAATATTTAAATTTTGTTTATGAATTGCAATGCATTGTATAAATAGTTTTCACATGTTTTATTTTCATATACATATCCATGATGGGCAAGTATTACGGTGGCCCCCAACGACTAGTTTTTTCTTTGTTGCGTGTCATTTGTTTTGACCGTGAGAAGATTTGTATTTTTATGTTTATAATGATTATAGTCCTTATCAGATTGGAACTGAAGCATGCCAGTGTTCTGTGTTTTTAAATTTTTGTATCACCTATCTCAGGTAACATGAACTGTTTATTCAAATGTTTATATAAAAAGTGAAGCTTTTAAAATCTTGTAATTTAAAAATCTATTGAATTTAATATTTTTTTAATCAAAATACTTTTATTAAAAATATCATGGTAAACTTTTAGATTACTTTTCTACTTTATACATCGAACATTAGAAAATAGAAATTGCTTTTCATAGATTTATAGTACGATGTACACTTAATTTACAAATTAAACAACAGTCCGCGGAACTATAATGAATGTTAGAACACTGTCTGCTGCGTACAGTTTGCTTTTGTTATGCTGCCTCTGATGTAATATTTAGATTATGCCCCAGGCAATTGTTCTGCTCAGAAAGGAAACAACAGAGTTTCCACTTTCTATTTGTTTCCTAAGAATTCTACAGAGTTTACTTAGTTTTTTTAAGTAATAGACCGGAAATAAGCAGCAACACAATCTTTTCATCAAGCTCAAGGTTGAAATTCAAGAATTATTTGAAACTCGATTCGCATATTAGAAGGCAATCGGTGTTCCAAGTATAGGTATAAGATTCACGCTCGCCAGTCGCGACTTGCGATTAAATTTTGTGATTTGGGGACTAATTTTTGGCGTCTGAGTCACCATAGTTTGACGAATTTCGCACCTTTCTCTCGATCATTTGACGAAAATTGTGTTTTCCTACAATTTTGACGAGAAATGCACGTTTTTCGGCGATCGTCTGACGAGAAAGATGTGTTTTTGTAATCATCTAAGGTATCACTTTTTTTTTTAATTGCACTCCTATAGTAGAAATCACGATTTTTTTAGCAATTTTTTAGTGATGAAAATCCCGTTTTATATAGATTTTTTTTTACAAAATTCTAGTTCTTTTCACGACGCTTTGACGAAAGTTGCGCATTTTGTTCGCGGTTTTTTGACGAAAATCGCGTTTTTTGTGATTTCTTGACGAAAGTGGCGCTTTTTTCTCGATTTCTTGACGAAATTTGCGGGGGTTTTGCGAACCTTTGATAAATTTCACGTTTCATTTGAAATCTTTTGGCGAAGTTTGCGTTGTTTCTCCGTTTCATTGATGAAATTAGCGTTTTTTGGGCGATACTTAGACCTATTTTTTTCTATATCTATATCATCAATCTTTATCTTCAGACTATACTATCATAAGATTCATATTACACCATATTTATATCTAATTAAAAAAAATTGTGATTAAATAGAATATACACTTTTGATGTAATCAATTTAAATTTTTTTCGTACATACGTTGATTATTTTTCACTTTCAACTCATAATTATTTGCCCTTATAAACGCTATTGCTTTTAGGCGTTTCTTTCAAAATTTAGCGACTAGATAATGTAGGTTTAGGAGCCACTGTTCATTAAACATTTTGGAAATCTACAACTATGCTATCATGTCATATCTTGGTAGGAAACGCCTAAAAACTTGATTTTAGCAATTGACTCCTATGTTTCACATTGTGTTTTTTTACACCGAAAGGTATGAGAACATGAAAAATGAGAGAACTAAAAGCCAACTGCTAAAATCGGGATTTTAGATGTTTTCTACTATTATATGAATTCGCAGACCGTACCGATGACAGTTACGATCAGGGGTGCAAAAATCTAGGCGCCAGCAGGCAGTTTCTCACCAAAAAATATTTCGTGTAAAATTCCTGCTAGAATGGTATTAAATTTTGAGCGAAAAAAACTTTAAAATTTTAGTGGTGAGAGACTACCCTCTAGCGCCTAGAGTTCCCCTCTAGCGCCTCCTCTAGCCCCTGGTTACGATGGATCGAATTTTAATTAATTCTGTAATTTCAATCGCGAACTCGATGAGATGATTGTCTGTGCTATCGCCTCCCGGTCCATAAGCTTGGCAATGATTTTGTTGAAACTAAAAAAGAAAACTGTTTCTTGGAATTTCGCTGGAACATTTGTCTTTAATTTGTAGGTAATGAGTTGCAGCTTAAGCTTTAATAACGCGTCTGTTGTTCGACGATGTTATAGAAAAGAATTATTTTTATTCACAACAGGAAAATCTTGAAGAAAATTCACTGGAAGAATAACCCTTTTTGATTCCGGCATCTCTTACACAAACTATATTCATTTGATGCCATTTTTTACAAATAAATTTAATTCAAGTACACTATTTCGAAAATGCTCCAATCAAATAAAGCAAATTTTATTTTCCTTTATTACTGATGCCGTAAAACAAATTTTGTGAAGAAACACGAAGTCCAGTCGCATTGGAAATACGATTGCATGCGACTACCTTAATATTGCAATTCAGCTGAAGTATCGCCAAAATTGGAAGAAATGTGGAAAAAATAGGCGATCTTTAACCGTTGATTTTATGAATGTCACGTTGCTGCGCCGCAGTATTTATTACTAAAGCTAATAAAATAGTAATACGATAAAATAGTATTTGTAAATGTTGTTGATCATTGTAATTTTATATTACAATACCACTTTTTTACGAACTTGTAAAAGTGGCCGGGAACTTTTGAGAACATGCGTTTTCTTTTATACTTAATTTTGTCAATTAAATTTATTGATATTTACACGTTCTTCTATAAGTAAGTTCCTAACTGATATGTCAATAAAATGTGTAAGTATCGCTTTGAGATTCATCTTCATATGGGTATATTTATAAATTAACTGAAAAATTTTTGCTGGCCGGAATCTTTTGACCGCCACTGTAGCATACTTTGTAATCTAAAGTGGATCATTTTTAGTGTCAAATACAGTTTCTATTTAAATGGAGAACATAAATATAAAATAACACATAGCTTTGTGAAAAATGAAAAAAATACACGTTTGAAGTCGCTTTGTTGCCATTTTTTGTAATGGGAATATTATGTTTATGTCAATAGTAAAATACAATGAAAAACTTTATCTACTTAAGAAATTCGCATATATTCTGAAAGAAAAATTGCTTAGTTGATACGAGATCGGAGCTCATTCTAATAGAAATATATATATTAGTAATCAAAGTGCGTTCTTTTCCGTCGATAAAAAATGAACTCAACATCTACTCAAGAAGCATTACCGTAATTTCCTGCGTATAATCCGCGGATCAAACAATTCTTTTCCGACCCAGAAATATTTGAAAATTAAATATAACTTTTTATATCGTGGTATCTATTTGACTTTAATCACAAAATAAAATTTCTGGGTCGAAATAGAATTGTTTGATCCGCGAATTATACGCAGAAAATTATGGTAATTGCATTTATCGAAAATTTCTAATCGAAATTACACTAAAATAAGAGAAAGCAAAAGGCTGTCAAAACTTTAATATCAGAGCGCAGATATTTCAGAACCGGTGAACTGACAAATAAAGAAAGAGGAGAGGGAAATGGATCGATCCTTTTTTCTTTTTCATTTTATAAGCTGCATTTTTTTTTTTTTTTTTCACATACCAGTACCAAACTTTCACGTATCAGTAAACAGAGATTCAAGTAGTAGTACTGGTACGCGTACCATAGTTTGAAAATCCCTGTTCTAGGCAATGTAAACCAGCCAGCTGAATTTACAGACTACTATATAAATGTGACAGATTTTATTAGTATACATCTATACAATACAAATATAAAAAATCATATATTATATATATTTACATATATTTTGTTTAAGGCTGTTAATTTGTATTTCATGGAATGACAGTAGAGCATTTTGCAAGATATGCAATTGCATACTATAATCACGTTGCTGCTTTTAAAAGTATAAAACAACTTCTGCGAATATTCATGCAGTATTCGGCCAAGTTTAAATGTTTCTTCTTATTTTTTTTCTCTTTTGTAATGCTTTTTTTTTTTTTTTTTTTTTGTTATTCAAAAAAGATGGGAAAAATTGAGTTTAAATTAGTTAAATATTTTTTATTGTAGTAAATTAAAAAATTGAAAAGTTACTTTTTTGAGCAGAATTTGAGTTGGGGCATTTTTCAGAGAAAAAACACTCATTTGAGGAAAAATTCAGAAATTTTGGGAAAATTGGCAATCGAATATCTGATAACATTGATTTAACACTTCGGACTCCGGTGAATCTTACACAATTTTTTTTCGATTAGCACCACTTTTTTAAAAGAACGTTCCTTGAAGCAGACAATTTCTAAAATTCCCTGAATGAATAAGGAAAATTTTATTTTCCTTTATTACTGGTGCTAAAAGCAAATTTTGGAATGAAAGATGATGTCTTTACAGTGGCGACAACGGAGTGCCAAGGCTTAATATACGAAATGACACAAAGAAAAAAAATACGACATAAATAAAGGTAACAAATACCTTAAGAAATTCTATTTCTATATAAAATGTTCGAATGTTTAGATATTTTTATTAAAAAATATGCATTCAATCTGAAAAGTCTTTGAAAATAAATCTTAGAAGTGCAACAGCGGAAATCAATTTTAATTTTTAAAAGTATAAAAATATTTACTTTAAATTTATGAAAATTCCCATAGGTATATTTCATATTAGAAGAAGATTTTAAAAAGCTTTTATTTCAACAACATTCTATTGAAGTGAGTTAATTTTCAATGCACATTTAAAATATAATATAAATAAATTTTAAATTGGATTATATTTTCTTTTATAGTATTTTAATTTATAAAAGAAAAGCCTTTTGATAATTCAAAGTTTTTTTTTTTTTGGTCTGGTATTTTATTAATATTTTGAAATATTAAATTGGAAAATATGTTCGAATGATAGATTTAAATTTCCTTTCTTCGAATTTAGTTCATTAAATGTATTAATTTTATTATGACAAGTGATTAAAAAGTTTGAGCAAAATAAGAAAAAAAAAATCTTGAAATAAAATGAAACGATTTCAAATAAAAATAATTATATTATTATTATTATTATTATTATTAAATATAGCATTATGATTAAATTAAAAAATAACACAGATAAAAAGATTGCGACATAAATAAGGTATGCAATACCTTGAGAACTTATATGTCTGTATATAATATTTGAATGTTCAGATCATTTTTATACAGGGTGTATCTAAACTCATGGTACAAACTTTAAGGGTAGGTGGAGCCACAGTAACAATCATTTATTGTGTAGGAATATATGGGACCATGTGAGGCTTTAAGGTAAAAACACCAGGGGGCCATTAGGACCCTTTTTTTGAATTTAAAAAAAATTTCATTCGTACCAGAAAATTTTTATGCTACCCCTTTCTAGTCATTTCATAATTACTTAACAATAAAAATCTTCTTTGAAAATGTTTGGTATTAAATCGAACTTTTTTTAATTTGAAAATAGAAATAGAAATATAAATTTTTTGAAACAGAAATGGAATTTTTGGTTGATTGCACTGGCGGTAGAGGACAGTAAGTGACTGGTCGCCGTACAATACCATGCATTCAAGTAAAAGAAATCGTCAATTTTAATTGTGCTATCGTTCGTCATGGAAGGCATTACATATGCCGAAAAAGCCGACATGCAATTTATGTATTGTCGTGCAAATGGCAAAGCCAGAGATGCCGTACGAATGTATCAGGAGTAGTTTCCACACAGAAGAACGTCTGATCATAGAGTGTTTAAGCACTTACACCGTCAGCTTTCTGAAACAGGCTCTTTCCACATCACCAGACAGAAAACTAAGTGAGAAGCATGGAAGAAATTAAAATAGCAAATAAAGCCTTTGTGCTAAAATGCTTAAAGATAGAAAACCAACGATTATAAATGCACAAATAAAGTAAGAAAAGGTAGCAAACAGCCGTTTCGAATTTACTATGGAGATTCTTCATCATTGAAAAACTCAGCGAGCTAGAAAAAGCAAAACTGAGCTCAGTTTTGCTTGAAATTTGCTTGAAATTTATTTTGAATTTTGTCAGTGAATGACCCGAATCAAGTACAAGAGCTGTTGCACAGAATTTAGCTGTGAGTCATATAACCGTTTGGAGAGTGTTGAATGAAAATTGATTTCATCTTTTCTGTTTTGAACGTGTACAAATTTTGAATCCGCTAGACTATCTTCTGCGGTTTAAATTTTGCCAGTGAGTTTTGCGGCATCATGAATTGCAGCTAGACATTACTACTCATATCCTATTTACAGATGAGTTAGTATTTAACCCTTTGCGGCGCGGTGGTTTCATAGGTAAACCACTTAATTTTAATTCCCAAACGCCACATTGGCACCGGAATTTCGTTAAAAAAATTTGCGGTTTATTGAATGCGTGAAATATAGCCTTTTCTTATTTATATATAAAGTTGTTTTCAAATGCCAGTGTCAGTCATTAATTTCATTAATTAAGCAATGAATTTGTCCTGCGCCGCAAAGGGTTAAACGCGAGGGTGTATTTAATGCTCACAATTTCCATGTTTGGGCAACCAATAATCCACATGCAACGCGGCCACTTGCTTATCAACAACAATTTTCTGTGAATTTGTGAGCGGGAACTGTTAATAATTACTTGATTGGCCCATACCTACTATGAAAGATGCTGGATTGTCGCTGTTACCTTATTTTTTTTTTTTTCAACAGTTTTACCAGAACTGCAGCAAGATGTTCCGACAGCCATTCGTAACCGGACTGGTTTCAACATGATGGAGCGTTTTCGCACTTCTCCACTGGTGTGCGCAGTTACCTGAATGTCAGAGTTGGAACTCGATGGATTGGGCTTGGTGGACCTGTTCCTTAGCCACTGCGATCTCCCGATTTATCGAGCCTTGATTTCTTCTTATGGGGACATCTGAAGAGTCTTGTTTATGAGACTCTAGTTGACTTAGGTGAAAATCTAGAATCTCGCATATCCGAAGCTGTTGCCACATGCGGAAAATGCCTGAAATATTTAGAAGTGTAAACCAATCGTTCCACCGACACTGCAAAACATGTATCACAGTTGTTGGTTGCAATTTTGAAACACTTATTGTAATATTATTGTATGAAATATTATTTACTTGTAAAGTACATTGTAAATAAACATTTTATCTTTTTTATTAATCTATATCTTTTGATAAGTTTGCCAGTTTTGCGCTTTTTTAAATTAAAAAATGTGCGATTTCTTCTACTTGAATGCATAGTATTGAACGGAGAGCAGTCACTTACTGCCCTCTACCGCCATTGGAATCAACCAAAAACTCCATTTCTATTTCAAAAAATTTCTATTCCTATTTCTATTTTCAATTCAAAAAATTTTGATTTCATACCAAAAATTTTCAGAGAAGAATTTTCTTGTAAATTTATGAAATGTGAAGAAAAGGATAGCATAAAATGTTTCTGGTATGAATGAGAAATTTTAAAAATTAAAAGAGGGGCCTAATTGCCCTCCCCCTCCCCTGGTGTTTTTATCTTAATGCGTCACTTGGTCCCATACATTCCTATGCAATAAATGATTGTTACTGTGTGTTCTACCTACCCTTAAAGTTTGTACCATGAGTTTAGAAACTCCCTGTATATATATAAAAAGCATTTAATCTTAAATATCTCTGAAAATAAATCTTAGGTGTGACTTAAATAACGGTAACAAATATCTTGAGAAATTTTATTTCTATTTCTATATATAATGATTAAATATTCAAGCATTTGTATTTTAAAAAAAACATTCAAACTAAAAATGGTCTGAAAATACATCTTATGAGTATCTTCATCTTACCAGAGAGAAAATAAATTTTAATTTTAAAATGTATAAAAATATTTACTTGAAATTTGAGACAATTCCCAAAGGTATATTTACTACTAGAAGGAGATTTTAAATAGCTTTTATTTTCATTTAAGTGATATAATTTTCAATATACGTTTAAAATAAAATATAAAATAATATTTACATCGAATCATATTTTCTTTCTTAGAAATCTAATTTGTAAAAGAAAAATCCTTTGAGATTTCAAAGTTTATTCTTGATCTGAACTTTTGCTTAATCTTCTGGAATATTAAATTAGAAATATCTTTGAATGATCGATTTAAAATTCCTTCCATCGAGATTAAGTGCATTAATGCATTAAATTTATTATGATAATTGATTAAAAAGTTTAAGTAAAATAAGAAAAAACTTGAAATGATATGAAATGAGTACAAATGAAAATAATTAGTATAATGTTTATTTTCTTATCTCAAAGATGATGAAATTAGATAAAAGATTAATTAGCGAATTTAGTATTCAAATGATTTATCTATCGTCATAAAGGAGATTAAAAAAGTTGACCTATATGTTTATTTTTTTAATTAATTTATATAAAGAAGCCAGTATAAATGGTTAAAAAAGTAATTTTTTAACTCATTGAAGTTGCTTATGATTTTTGAATATTATAATGTAAACCATATTACATAAATTACCGAATTCTGTAAAAGAAGTTGTATTATTAAAATTTAAAAAATACCGTACTAATTAATGATTAAAATAATACATTTTGTAAAATTAACCAGAAAAAGAAATAGGACGCATTTCGTGCTAAAACAATAACAGCTCGCCATCTGCTGAAGCTCACATTTGACAGTCAAGGGACGATGTCAGAGATAAACTGAAAGAATGAGGGTGGCCACAGGCTTTTGAATAATTTTTAACCTCTTAATCGTCGCGCCCGAGACATCCACAGGCTGCAAACTTCACGTTTTTTTTTCGGAATCGTTTGATTCTCATCAGTTTTATAAAATGGTGTAATTGGTTTTACACTGGTACCATTAAGTAAAAAGAATATTTTTTTCAAAAAAGTGGTGGCAATAATTAATTTAAATTTTTAAACCGTAATTTAATGCGACCATTAAAAGGTTAATTAAATCTTGAAACACAGTTTTGAAATTTCTCGAATTAGAATAAACAAGAAAGATAAGTAATTCTCCCATAGGACATCATAGGATCACTTCATTTCTTTCCCATCAAATAACTCCTCATAAACCGAATGCTTGGTACGGAGTGATGTCTAAGTAGCCAGTCGCGCTTTCGAACAGGACTATGTGTACCTCTACAAATATTCTCTTCTTTAACCCTTTATCTACCGAATTATGAAATCATGAAAATTTTACATTCTAAAGCATTTTACGTAAATTGTTTAAACTAGATTTACATAATCATTAAATACATTTCTGAAGGATTTTTGAAGCATTCAAGCACTTAGGATTAATTAAATTTGAATTTACAGTGATTTCGTGCAAAATTTAAAACCCACTCAAATCTTTTATTTTAAATTGTTTTGAGTCAGGGATATGTGATGTCTCAGCAGCCGTGTTCAAACAGGAAGATCTGCACCTCTACATGTTTTCTCTATTTTAATCAACATCATATGTACTGTAAAAAAAAAAAAAAAAAAAAAAAAAAAAAAAAAAAAAAAAAAAAAAAAACCGGTAATTCTATATAAAGTTGCCGAAATCTGTATGCTTACTAACATTTTATCTTTCACTGTACAAGAAAATAAGTAAAAATAAAAAAATTATTTTTGTAATTTACAAAAAGCTGTAACCTTACAATCGAGTCTACTAAAATTACAGTCATTTTAGGAAAATTTTAACTGCATTCTGCGTTGCTGTTACATAAATTATTTTGGGAATCTCAGTTTGTTAAAATTTTTAAGTAATCTTACTGATTTTTCGATTTTCAGTGAAAATTGATATCGGCTACATGCTTTTTTCTGTTGCCGTTGCATAGAAAGTTCTAGAAATCCCAGTTTCCTAGAAAATTTTAGTAATTTTACAGATTTTTTTTACTGTGTATTACGTGTGTCTATTGATATGGTCGTCGAGTAAAGGCTAGCATTATGGCTGCCTGATCTGAAACATGTTTAAACAGGCTTGAATTCAGACACTTTTATCTGCAAGGGCCTTTTGTTGCGTCGGGTGGGCGTGATAGAGTTCCGAGGAGAAATTGCATTTTTTGACACAAAATTACAAAATTTCCATGGAGGGAATGTCCCCCCCCCCCCAAGGCCACCCGATTAATTCAACACTGTGTTTGAAATTAAAGGTCAGTCCGTGTATGTCAGTTTCGGACTACCTTGAAAGCGTGTCTTTAAATTTCTTTAAAATGGGAACTCTTCCCAATACCACCTGCCTAAGCTTTTTCAACTTTAGATTGGTATTTGAAATCGCCTTTTTTTTGTGGTTAATTTTTCAATTGGTCTGACCTACGCCCACCAGAATTAAAAGATCGCCAAACTCTCTCTCTTTTATTAAAATATCACTAGAATTTTTTGTTTTTTACAATCTCACAATTGCTGCAAATAATTAAAGCAAATATTTATTAAGAATTTACTGGTATTAACACAATCTGGAGATTTACGACTATGATTGTCATATGTATGAAAAGATTCATTATAATCCATATATTTGGTTATATGTATCATGGTAATACTTTTATTTTAAAAAATGGTGTAGAAACATTTTTAAAAATAGTTGGCGCCCAGGGATGGATTTTCGAAAAATTGTCAGTATTCAAAGTATTAAGCGGATATCAGTGAAAATTTTGGCCACTTTTTTTTCCATAAAGAATCTTACTATTTCAAAAGCACTTATGAGCACACAGCACTATTATTATATGTTCTTACTTATAACAATTTTTACAGTTTCTACGGACTTCGTACTGCCTATATTAAATTTGCTTTGAAACTTTTAACTAAATTATACTAAACAAAAACATCAAATTTATTTTTTTTAAGATTTTTCTCAATTTCACTGTTGGTTTCGCTAATAAAAAAAGCATTGAAATACATTATTGCCTTTACAAACATCTAGTTAAGTGGTAAAGAAAAATAAGCAGCGTTTTTTTTATATGTAATTAAAAGAATACTGCAGTTTTCAAAGCTATTAGATTTTATGAAAATCTCACAAAAATTCACATACCTTGGAGAAAATCTAAATGCAATTTAAAGATTTAAACAAAGTTATTTTAAGGTTTTTTCCAAATTTATTTTATTTATTTATTTACTAACGGAAGAATTTGAAAACTATTATTCTGCTTTGTAAACGAAAATGTGTACACAGTGTTTCATTTATTTAGTTAGAAGAAAAAGTTATCTCTTAAATAAATATTGTCTCTTTCTTTATAGATGAGCTTAGATTTATTTTTGACCTCATGACTTTTTAGTACAAATACAAGTCTTTAGAACCATATGTGATCGATGTTTTTTTAACCGTTTTTTTCTTTACTTTTTCTTAAAATTTACATTACACTGTAAAAAAAAATAATCTGTAAAGGTACTACACTTTATCTAGGAAACTGGGATTCCAAGAACTTTTCCTGTAACGGTAACAACACAACCTCAAGTTTTAGATTCGGTTACATGGATTTTTCCTGTTATCGTTACATGAAAAGTTCTTGGAATCCCAGTTTCCTAGAAAATGTTTAGTACCTTTACATTTTTTTTTTTTTTTTTTTTTTTTTTTTTTTTTTTTTCAGTGTACATATCTCAGTCAACCATCTGTTACTCAGCAACTCAGATTCAAAACTCATATGCTAGAATACTTTATTTTTAACATTTAAAAATAATTAAAATGAGTGGAAATTAAAAATAAAAAGTTATGACAAAAAGACACTTTTTCTGTATACCTGTACACCATAAAAAAATGTGTAATCCTACAGATGTAAAGTTGCCTAAATATCTATGTTTGCTAATATTTTATCTGTACAGTGTACAAGAAAGGATATAAATCTACAGAACAAATTTTTGTGGACTACGAAAACACTCCAATAATGAAGTTTATAACAAGCCTTCCAAATGGACTTCAATATATGTTGTATGTTTATGCTTAATACTGGAGCTTGAGCATTTGTTAAGATGACATAATAAACACTTAATAAACACTTCACAAGTATGTTGAAAAGTACTAATCGAATATATGTTTGTAACAAACATTTAATTATTTTAGAGCATTTTTCTGTTCATAAAACACTCTAGAGCACAGATTTTGGAAATGTTTTCTATGTAACGCTAATATTTGTGCAATATTGAAGTTTCGTTGAAAATATTTCCAGTGTAACTCCACTAATTGTACAATATTAGGGTTTCATTGGGAATGTTTGCAATGTAACGCCAACATTTGTGAAATATTGGAAATTTATTGAAAATATTTCCAATGAAATGCCAATATTAAACCAATATTGGCGTTTTATTGGCAAGATTTCCAATAAATGAAATATTGGCGCAAAGTCCATTAGACCAATATTTGTTTGCTACTAGCGGCTGGTATTGAAAAATTATGACGAATAAAAAAATGATTTTTTCTCTAAGCAATAGTACTTCGATTTAAGTATTGTACTAAAATCGAAAACTGCATGTTTCTGATGCAACTTTAAAACATTTTAAAATATGCTTTATATTAAAATCACCAAAATTCAAAAAATACAAACCGTTTATATAAAATGTTGATTAAGTCACCATAATACTTACCCATCATGGATATACATAATATAAAATATGAAAATAAATTATGTGTAAACTATTTACAAAATGTATCGAAAATCCAAAATGAAACGTAAACCTATATTTAAATATTTTTAACACGTATTAATGGTCTAATTATGAATTTCTGATGAACCAATTAAGAAAAATTATATAAAACACCAAATTACTCAAGAAGTATCGAATTGCGGTAAAGATACATCCTTATAACTCAAAAATTAATAATCATATTAACTAACAATTTACTGCATCGGATTAAGCGTCTCATTTCCTATTGAAACATATCTTTGAATTGAAATTTGAATGAAATACAGGGTCATGAAAAATCGAAGAATGTGAAAAACAGGATCACAAATATCTCGGAAACTAATAATTAGATCGACTTCGTTCATTACGCAAAATTTGTGTTATTTTATTGCGTTTTACGTCTACTCCTCAAAATAAAAAAAATCGAAAATTTTTATATACCTTCCATCAGAAGGATTTTTTCGAGAGTCCGAAAAAAATAGTTCTGGATAATCGAGGTTATTGATATTAAATAAGCTTCATTCTAAATTTACTAACTTAATACATAGAAAATGTCAAGCCTCTATCTCAATTTGTTCGGGAGATAGAGCATTTATAGGCAGACAGACACACAGACGGACGGACGGCAATTTTTTTTTCTTAAATTATGTTTTTCGGAATATCCAGTGTTTGAAACGTGTAAATCCGTTTTTTTTTTCAAAACGACTGCAAGACTTACCCTATACTACGTATGATGTGTAAGTAAAAGAAAAGAAAGGCATAAAAAAATGTCAGGGACTTAAGATTTAAGAAAAAAAAAAAAAAAAAAGTTGTGAATTTTTCGGAATTACGTTAGAAAATGAAAATAATAGGAAGAATATACTAATTCATCTCTTATTATTTTTATACATTTATTTATGCATGAGTTTGAATATTAATTAAAAAAATCTAATTAATTTTGTGAAAGTTAAATCTTCCAATTTATTTCCCTAAATAGATTTTCATTAATTATATTGTATATACATTTTTATTAACAGAAAATTACGTAAAAACTTTTTATTAAAGCAAAACTAAATTACATACCATGTGTTTTATAACATATTATATTTAAAGATTAATTTAGTTTATTATGTATCCAGCGTAATAAACTATATTTCAAAGAGCTAATTAGGATCTTTCTGAAATGTGACCGAAAATTTATTTAAGAAACACCTGACATGTTACTCTGGTGTTTAATTAATTTTAACATTTTGCTGTTTCTTGTCCTTTTACTTATAAATTTATTTTTAAATGTTTCATTTTTAAATTTTTACACAAAATATTAAAAAAGTGATAACATGATTAAAATTACATATTTTTCAACTTCTTCCCTGATTTTCCCGTACATATGACGGGCAATATTATTTTGACAATCATTATTTAATGGCTCGCAAACAATTTTTTATTATAGATTTTATATTATTTAATCCGGGAATTTTTTCTGAATCAATTAGGCAAAAATTTCTGTTTTGAAAATTTGGTGATAAAATAATAAAAAAATTCTCCAAAAGACATCGTTAAAAATAGACAATATATGAAAGTTTCTCTCAAATTCTTAGAAAGTTTCTATTGATGGGTTAAGTGGTTAAGAAAATGCGAAAAAACAAATTGGGAAGATTAGGGAAGAAAGGGAGAATGCACGAAAGGAACACTCAAGATTAAAGGATGAAAACAAAATGTACAAAATTTCAACGATCGCTCAATCATGGATATAGTAGTTTTCTTATATACAGTTGACTCTCGTTAATTCGAACTCGTCGGGGCCACAAGAAATGTTCGAATTATCCGAAGTTCGAATTATGAAAAACATGTTTAATATGGTACTATTACAAAGGTATAAATGTTATAGTGGTTTCTTTTTACTTATTTCGTCTGTTATCATTAGAATATGACTTAATATTAAAATAGAATGTATAAATACATAAACGAATTAAAAGATTAGAAACAAGCACGATGGAAGAATAATTTAAAGCGTCACTGATGGACAGATAAGTCGGAGCTCTAAGAAAGTGGATATCAAAGGCATTGTACTATATGTGTACTCGTTCGGAACAATTTTCACAAAAATCAAAGAAAGAAAGTTATTCAAATGATCCGAAATCCGTGAGAAAGGAAAGAAAAATGAAAAATCGGAATTCTCGTTAGTTCGAATTAAACGATGTCAAGAGAACTTGAGTTCGAAATTAATGAAAATTTTTAACGTTATTATGCCATTGAAAATTTCGGGACTTCTTGTTTAGTTCGAATTAAGCGAAGATTCGAATTATCCGATTTCGAATTAACGAGAGTCGACTGTATATAAAATAAGAGATTTGCGTTAGTTTGCTTGCCTGACCGCGGTCATTTTTGCCGATCCTACCGACGCTAACATAGGGAATAAAATACGGGCTTCTGATTAGTGGAATAATTTAAAGATAATTTTGCTTTGGCTCATTTTTAGTTCACGTTTACTGAATCATAAATTGCTGTTTGAAAACATTTTGAAAGATAGATTTTGATAAATGTACTTCTTATTTTACATATTTATTGAAAGAGTATTTTCTTGAATTTATAATTAAAGAAGTTAATCATGATATTTTTCAATTACTCTGTATTGCTTTTAGAAAATAATAAAAATAAAATTGTCATTTCTTCTTATTCTTTTAACGTGATATGCACGAATACGCACATTCACATTCAGAGCAATTTTTATACAAACAATAACCACATTTCCTTTTTACGGCATCAATCACGCGATAATTATCCAAACAAACCAAATTGCTTTATATTACTTTAAAAAATCGCCGTTTCTTCTTCATAATATTATTTTAACACGATATACCCATATATGCATTCAGAATGATTTACAGTCGACTCTCGTTAATTCGAACTCGTCGGGACCACAAGAAATGTTCGAATTATGGAAAGTATGAAATGAGAACATGCTTAATATGGTATTATTACAAAAGAATTAATGTTATAGTGTTTTTTAATTTATTATGTCTAGTATCATCAGAATATGACTTAATATTAAATTAGAATGTTTAAATACATAATTAAAATATTAAAACAAGCAAATGGGAGAAAAATTTGAAGCGTCACTGATGGACAGACGGGGCACTTAGAAAGTGGATATCAAATGCATGGGATTATATATATACTCGTTCTGAACCATTTTCATACAAATCAAAGAAAGAAAGTTATTCAAATGTTCTGAAATCCGTGAGAAAGAAAGGAAGAATGAAAAATCGGAATTCTCGTTTGTTCGAATTAAACGATGTCAAGCGAAACTGAGTTCGAATTAATGAAAAAGTTTAACGTTATTCTGCCATTGAAAATTTCGGGACTTCATGTTTAGTTCGAATTAAGCGAAGATTCGAATTATCCGATTTCGACAGTCGACTGTATTTCCAAACAGCAATTTTTGTTTAAATTGTTCAACCAATCAGAAGCACGTATTTTCTTCCCTATACTAGCTTCGGTGGGATCGGCAAAAATGTTGACCGCGGATAATTCCGAAAATATAGCACCCAGGTCTCTAACTTTTTTAACGTGACGATGATAACATCGGAAAGTGCACTTCACCGTCGGAATTTTAAATTTCAATTTAGATTTTTTAAAAAACTTACTGGGTAAGAGGATATTTGCAGCTTTCCACGAATCCATGGCGACGAAGCAGCCAGATTAAAGGATATTTGGAACTAGCCAATGCGAGCAAACGGTAAATATGGGGTTACACGACTACATTTGCACATGTTGTCGCATGAGCAACAAATTGCACATGAATTTGTTATTTTTTCATATTTTTATGATTTTGTTTTTCATAATTGATTTGCAATCAATCATCAAATCCATCCAAAAGAGTAGTAATTTAAGAAATTACTTCTTTTATATTTTCTTAGAGTTTTTTTTTTTTTTTTTTCAGATGTGCAACGCACGTCGCACGCAGGCTCAGAAGATCTTGCAAGTGTCATTGAAGAAAGGAATTTTAAAATAATTCAAATTTTGCATTATTTTTGTGGTTCAGAATAACTAAAATCAACGAGTATATTTCTTTATCTTTCCAAAACATGTTTTCTGTACCAAAAATCCATACCTGTGTTTAATCAGATAAAACTTAAAATATTCTAAAATTTAAAATATTCCCCAGATATATTTTTTTCTATTTTAGAATGAATGGAGATTTCAAATACTCGCTATTTGTTTAAAAACATCTATAGTTCCGGGCAACGCCGGGCGGATCAACTTGTACCTTTATAAATCTTATAACTAACGTCAGTAATTATAGCTTTGTAGGTGGGGAAAGCAAAACTCCTTTTTAAGAATTTTGATCTTGTTTTCCTTTTTTTCCCCAAAAAATAATATTATGTCTAGCATTATCTTATTTATATTATTCGGTACTACAAGAGACTCCCTGAAATCCGCAGTCCTAAAATCCGCACATAATTTACTAATGTAAACAATGAAAAACTCAGTTCAGGTATAGAAACAAAATTTGACTTATTTAGTTTTATATCAATTCCATATATATTTTAATTTATAACTTTTGTTAATATTATTGTATTCATGTTTTTTCATGAAGAACAATATGTTTATTTCTGAAAGAATTTAAGATATTGCTTATATCACTGGTAATCACAATCTTCTTACAAAATATATTTATATATTAATCAAGCTTTTTTGGTTATTAAGTCTGACTAAGCCTGAAATAAAACTTCTTCATTTTATGATTTTGATGTGAATTAGTAATGAACCTTTTTGATTCAAGTTTCATTAAATAATATAGGAAAAAATACATTTCATCTTTATAATGATTTTTTAAGTGCATATTATTGATTATTAACTTGACTTTTACTTTTAATATTTTAATTATTTTTAAAAATACTTAAATTTTCATTATTTGAGTTTCTTACTTATTTTGATATTTTCTTACGCTGTAAGCATTCATTATAGTTTCGATTGCGTCATTAATTACATTGAAATTACTGCTTAAAAATGTAAACAAAGCAATGACCAGAAATCCGCAACATTCAAAATTCTGCACCACCTCTGATCCAAAACTGTGTTGATTCGAGGGAGTCTACTCAGGGATCCCAAATGTTCCGCGAACTGAACACCAATATTTTTAACAGAAAATTTATTAGTAGGTTTCTAAAGAATTAACGCTAAAACTAACTTTCGAAGACGATTTCTGCGCAATTTGCTAGAAAAATATGGTGGTTATAAAATAAGTATCCCTATTTAGAGCTGCAATAACCGGAATGAAGCCAAAATTTGTACACATACTATTTGAGATGCGGGAAGAAGACTGGAACAATAAAAAAATAATTGCAATAATTGCTGACAGACAGCGCTTTTGTGTTGGAAATGTAATGTTGAATGCAATAACTTCTTGAATGTGGAGACGTAATGGTTTCATCTTTCTTCCACATTTTACAGTGAACGATCCAGTCTCCTCGAATTTTTTAACCATTCTTCTCACTGCGCACGGTGTCAAAGGACCTTTTCCTTTACGCATTCCTTTTACACGCCTAAATTCACGTAAAGCAGCTGCACTTTTTGAACTGTTAACGTAGAATAGTTTTAAAATTAAACCGCGATCTGGTAAACTGAGAGCCATGTCGTACATCATTAATGACAGAAATGACCACGTTTTGATTTTACTAATGATTACAACAGCGTTTGCACCGACAGAACCCGTAGCGCCATCTGTTGCCAATTATTGTAACTATCTTTTTTTATTGTTACATTCTTCTTCCCTCTTCTTGAATAGTATGTATACCAATTTTGATTTCATTCGGGTTATTCCTTCAAGCTACAGACAGCTCCAAATAGGGATATTTATTTTATAACCACCCTGTATAAAGAAAGATCTTAACCTGAATACCAGTGAATATTGTTGCATAGTTTGTACAGTAACTGAGGGGTTGAAAGCAGTGTTGCCGGATGGGCTACTTTTTTTAAATTCATATTCTTGATTCGTACCACTTTTTTGAAACAGTAAAATGCGCCTTATTAAATGACCTTTTTTTTTTTTTTTAATCACAGAATAAACAAGGGGAATTTTACCGTTTCAAAAAAGTGGTGCCAGTCAAGAAATCTGAATTGAAAAAAAGTAGCCCACTGGCAACACTGGTTGAAATGGTCATGGTTGAAGGGACTACCAAATATAATAAGAAAACTTCCTGAAAGTAATTTTCTCAAGTAACATCAGCTCAATATGGTAAACTTGCCACACTTTTGTTTCTACTGCCCGTATATCCGTTCAAAACTATTCGAAGAATGACAAAGAATTCATAGTCGAAGTTGCCCAATACTAAATGCTTGGATTTGCTCATCAAAATTGGTGAATGACTCTAGAATTCTTTAAAAGAAATTGAGCTAAATATTCTTGTTGATCCAAACGTGATCCTATGCTTCTCATATTTGATAATCATGAAAGTAATCAATATAAGTATTAAACCCCTTTCCTGTTCCGGGCGTATATACACGTCTCGCTCAAATAAATGCACATTTCTGAAATTAACTATCGAACAACCACTTTTTTGAGTCAAAATTTTTGCTTCATTAACAAAAAAGAAACCCTTTACCATTAAATAAAGGAAAGATTATTTAAAAAAAATTGTGGTGGCAATTTTTTTAAGCAAAAAATTGAAGTTTCTTTTCTTAAAGCTTCGGTATTTAAGGGGTTAAGACAATAAAATTTGCGAAAGGATAATAAAATAATTATGATGACATTCCTGTGGCATTTTATCCATTAATACAAGAAAATGACTTGGAACGAATTAGAAATACATTTGTCAGGAAAAAAGGTTAAAACCACTTTATATTTAATGATACTATAGACATGAATGACGTTAATACTGATCACGGATAAAACAATAAAAAAAATGTGATGAATATCAGTATTTTGTTAAAGGAAAATTTGCATTCCTGAATCCCTTTATATTATTGAAAGTATTTTCTATAAGAAAGTACTGGTAATTTTACCGCGTTTTTTACAGTATTTTTCCCTGTTCACGCGTCACCCTGTAATGTTGTTTTGAGGAAGTTACCTCAGTACATAACTGGTAGCGAGACACTTAAATTTTGTTTTATCATGTGTTCTAATATGTTTTTTTTTTTATTTGTGTATTATTATCTTTTATTCTTGAATAATGTAATCACAAATAAAAAGAAAATGTGTTCATAAAAGTGCTTTGTTTATGTGAATCATTTCATCCCTTACAATGGAGTTGAAAAGGACACTTCTTTCAATTTATTTTATATGCGTACATATTTTAAATTACCGTACTTATGGATGAGAGATTTTCGTAGTATCAAAGGTTTTAGACAAGTACCGTAATTTCGGGTGTATAAACCGCGGATCAAACAATTCTTTTTGGACCCAGAAATCTTATTTAGTGATTGAAGACAAATATTTACGTCGATCTAAGTAGTAACATTTGTTTTTTAAAAAGTTCTGGGTCGAAAAAGAATTGTTTGATCCGCGGCTTATACACCCGAAATTACGGTACATAGCTGCCAACTTTTACGCACTTTTCCTACCACAAAAATTTTATAGTAAATATTGTGTTATTTAACCTTCCGTCTACAAGACAAAACACCCATTTATCTACGGCAACACCTAATTTTAATTCCAAACTTGCAAACGGCACCAGTAATATTTTAATATAATTTTGCTTTTACAATGAAAGCTTAAATTAAGGAATTCGTAATATCTCGACAATTCCTTTATAAATTCTGGTGTCAATCGACAATTTCTCATTTTACCATTGACACCAGAAATATTGCTGTCGGGTCCAAAGGACCCGTCTGGTAGACGGAAGGTTAATCGTCTAAATCTTATGATTAAACAAATGGAAAATCTCTGTATAATTTTAGTGGTAGGAAAAATGCATAAAAGTTGGCATCATGCAAGTATTAGGCGTAAACATGATGATGATATCTTTTAATTTCACTAATTTATAAACTTATAAAAACAAAATGTCCCTTTGATCACCACTCTTCCTTAAGCTTTAGTAAAAACATCTGTACTGAGAAAATAAATAATATATGTTTTATAATAATCATATAAATTGACTTGCTATTACTAGGTATCAATATTACTTCAGTATTATTGATAATTAAGAGATTAAATTTTCTGAGGTAAATTAAAGGGTGTTTTTAAAAATGCAGCTGTAACAGAAGCACTCTTTGCAAAATATTTTGAAATGTTTACGAAAATTGTCTTTAAATTTTCATTATTCCACGTTTTAATATTCACACAATGTCATAATTTTTTTTTCTTTATTTATGAAAATGAAAGGATAGGGTATTTTTCAAGGGAAAAAAGATAAATCACATGACTCTTAAGTTTTTCTTAACAATTCTTATTTAAAAATATACTTATAACGTAATATGCTCAATTTTTTAAAACCTTTTGAAACTTTTATTAACTCCACTGGAATGATATTTTGCTTAAAATACCACAACAATCAGGATTTTTCCATAATATATTTTTTCATTAAGCAAACGAAAAATTTAATCGCTAATAAAATTTATTTTATTATTACACTGAAATTTTTTTGAATGAAAAAAAAGAAAAATTGCTAAAGATATTTGCTGTAAGTAAACTATTTTAATTTTTAAACGTATGTTTTTTATTTCTTTTTAATTAAAAACATTTTTTCAATCAATTAAGATGATAATGAAGTTAGTGTAACAAATCGGGTGATACCTATTGACAATTACTGTATATTTTAATCTTATTAGGAAAGTTTCCTTTCAACAATTTTTTAACATTAAATTTGTTACTTTTTTTTTTCTTTTACGAGATGCATAAATCCCTTTTTTAATTTTATTCACCATATTGAGAGCATTATTTTAGCGGATGATAAATTTTAATTAATTACTTTTAATTAAATGCAAGTATTCTTTTAAAGCTGCGTAGTGAAAGTTTTTATGCATAATTTTTACAAATGTTCACCAGATCTGTGTTTTTGCAATGCTTTTTTTTTCGGGAATTTTTATCGAATTTATGATTTTTAAGAGCATTATGTTAAAAGGGAATCAATTAAATAAAAAAATACTGAATTTTAATTAAATTAGATTAGATTCATTTTCATAAAAGAATATTAAAATTCATGTAACGATTTTTTTAACTAATTCATTTTTAAACGTAAATGTATGAAACTGTTACAGCTGACTATGGCTATATAAGATATGCCGGGCTCGCTATTTTTTTAAAATTTTCACACGTTGCTACCAGTACAGTCGACCCTCGTTAATTCGAAACCTGATAATTCGAATCTTCGCTTAATTCAAACTAAACATGAAATCCCGAAATTCTCAAGGGCAAAATAACGTTAAAAATTTTCACTGATTCGAACTCATTTTGTCTCGACTTCGTTTAATTCGAAATTTCCAGAGTTTCAATTTATCATTTTTCTTTTTTTTTCTCACGAATTTCAGATTACCTGAATAACTTTCTTTCTTTGATTTTTCTGAGAATTGTTCCAAACGAGTATGCATATAATTTCAGGCATTTGATATCCAATTTCTTAGTGCCCCGTCGTCCATAAGTGACGCTTCAAATTTTTCTTGCATTGTGCTTGTTTTAATCTTTTAAGTAGTTTATGTATTTATACATTCTAATTTAATATTAAGTCATATTCTAATGATAACAGACGAAATAAATAAAAAAAACACTATAACATCAATTCCTTTGTAATTGTACCATATTAAGCGTGTTTTCATTTCATAATTTCCATAATTCGAACTTCGGATAAGTCGAACATTTCTTACGGTCCTGACGAGTTCGAATTAACGAGAGCCGACTGTATTTTAAATCAAAAATCTTCGTGGAAGGTCCGGTTAGCGTCTACAATAGAATTATACAATAAATATTACCGTTTAAAAATTGTGGTAGGAAAGTACGAAAATTTTAGAAATAGTGCGAGGTATGGATATGGAATCGAAATATTTCCCCCTTCTAATTGATAAATAATTTGCCCATTGAGCTATAATGAAATAACACTGGCGATCATAACACTGGCGATAATTATTAATTACAATTATACACTTTGTATAAGTCGCCAAAATGTATTATTTTAATTAATTGTAAATATTAAGCTATAACCAAATTTTGGATTTGAGAATACATTTTCCCCCCTTGACTGACTGATTTTGCTGCTGTCGCCAGGAAATCTTATTCAAAAATCTTATTTTGATAATAATTCTGGAAAGATCTATTGCATTGACAGTAAATGATAAACATTCTTTCGATTTCATACTTTATGTAATCATTTATAACAACACCAGTCAGTTTTATGCATTTCGATAAAATGAATTTAAGCTTATGTAATAAATTAGCCTTTTTGTATTTCAGAATAGTTTTAAAGCCTTACACATTCAGCTTTATTCTGACATCATATATATTAAAACAATAGGCTAATTCTTTAATATCAACTCAAAAATTCAGGTATTTGCGCATGCGTGAAGTTGAATTTATTAGCCCTTCCAGTTAGAGGAAAGTCGAAGCAAGTCTGGTAAGCTCAGTGGTTTAAGACACGAATTTAAAACTCTGAGCTTTTGTAGAGAACTCAGGATAGATCCCAACACTCGGTAAAATAATTTATTAGAATAATGATGCATTTTACTACGAGGGAAAGTTATATGATTTTTATTCTTTTGTTATCTTTATTATTTTGGTGCTTTATAATTAAATAAAATTTAACACTCAACAATGTTTTTTTTTATAACAGTTTTATTTTAAAACTATTTCAAGTAATTAAAACATTGTAATTATAAGACATAAACAGCGAATTCCTGCGCAGGGCTTAAGAGATATATTTGTAAGAATAAAATTATTGAAAATCCTTACAAATCGCATCCTTATAAAAAATTAAACAACAACAAATACAACACACAAAAATAAAAAATGTATCCGTTCAATTAATTTCAATTATCCTTCTGCTAAAAAGCAAGCGCTTAAAATTCTTTCAGTTGATTACTTGATTAGGTTAGACTGACAGAACCATGAAATGCTTTGAATCTGTTGGAATCACATAGATAACATAGAAATAAACCACGTTTTCGAAATTTTATTTACAGGAAACTAATTAAGAAGATCTAACATTATTCTAATTAATCTTTCAACATTTTTATCGTCAAAACTTGACGATAATCCATCTATTGCAGTCTTAAAGCGTCTCGCGTTTATCTTAAATAAACGCAGTTGAAAAAAAAAATAGAAGGAGAGAAATGTGCTTTTGTTTCAATCACGTGTCATTTTATCGCTCCATGCTTTAACAAGCGACATTATTTTGTTTGATATTATTTAAATCCAAATCACAATTCGTCTCAAGTATTATCAAATCCAGGTCGGATTTGTCTTCATAGAATCCAAATTTTATGAGTGTTTATATTTCTTTTTCTACAGTCCATTGCAACATCACTCATCTTTCCTTAATAATGCAAAGATCTGATCAATTGTGAGAAATGAAAATTAATTTTCTTCTTTCTTCATCCAATGAGGAGTATTCTTAAAGTGGTTTATAAAACCGGTTATTACCGGTTTATCGAACTTACTAATGAGGGTAATAACGCCATACAAACATAACCATAAAATAAGATTAAATATATAATAGCATGTAAATTGCAAAATTCAAAAGAAACAAACTCCACAGCCCTAGAAGTTGATAAATTTCTCTTATTTACCATTAATTGTAATATATAAGGATGCACTAACAATCATTTGACATTATGTTCTTCTGATCTGAAAAATTTTGCAACATTTAGGCATAAAAATTTCTCTGTATTATTTTTGGTTTTCACCAATGACAATGGCTCTCTCTTGCATAAAATAAAAAAAATATATACCGTCTTCGGATGTATTTCAAGCACTGAACCGAATCAACCGTAATAATAACAACAACGAATAGCGCTATTACCCCTGATTTTATTGCGTAGAATAATTTAAAGTAAAAACTAACACCGCGGACACATACAAAATCTTCCAAAACATTTTTAAAACATACGAAATATCTTACAATTTTATGTAATCAACAAAGTATTTCCTAATAAATATACAGTCGTCAGATCACAGAACTTACCTATAAAATTTTAGATCGGGCGTTGATAATTACGTGCTTCTTCCAGCGATAAAACACAGAAATGGAATAAATTAAGTTTTAGCTGTTCTGTGTGATTCAAATGACAATCAGCGCTACCTGCGCATTACCAATTGATGCCATTTTAGAAATTTCTTCATAATTACGCTCAATATTAGCACTTGGCGTTAATTCCCCAGAACATTTTACATATTAGGTACTTCGCACATAAAAATGTTGCTTTTATTGTTAATAGGCAATAAAAAAATATAAAGTTCAAAAATTCTTAAGAATTTTCTTTTAAAAAAATAATTAACTTGTTTTTACCTATATTTTTTAAATTCGAGAATCTCGGATTGCATTTTTTAGTTTGATTAGAAATGTAATTTTGTTTTTGTTATTTTCATTCGAAATTATATTCATAAAAGTTAATGAATGAAACAAAATAACTTTTGCCATTGCACCCTTATAAATTTTGCTGATCCCTGTTGAATTTCTTCCCTATTGTCAAAGTTTAGCAATTTAATGGAAGAGACATGTTTTCATTTCCAAACATAATTCTAATATTCGTAATTACATTTGAAATAATAAAGTTTCTTTTTCTGTGCATTGTACAAATTCAAACTTAAAATTAACAACGAAGGAAAAAACATGCATCAAGCACAGATTATGAAACACTTTCCAACATATTCAGAAAGATGTTACAAAGCTCCACCGTTTAATACCGTAATTTCCAACGTATAATCTGCGGATCAAACAATCATTTTTCGACACAGAAATTTCACTAAATAAAATGTAATATTTTAGATCGCAGTAAATATTTGGCTTCAATTACTAAATGAAATATCTGGGCCGAAAAAGAATTGTTTGTTCCGCGGATTATACGCAGGAAATTACAGTAAGTTAAAATGTTATGTCCAATTCAACAGTATGGAAAAGCATTTTCTATTACACAGGCAATAACTTCTAATAGGCCTAAGCAACGTATATCAATTTTATTATATGTGAAACTGTTTAACATTATTAAAATACCGCACAAAAAATGGTCCCCATAAATGCCATTATGTAGCGGAATTGGTGCCTTTTAAATGAATAATTATTATTCTATGTTCGGCATATTCTACAAAATGTATCTCTCATTATCCTTCATAAATGCATACCAATTTTATTATGTTTAGACAAGTGTAGCATCATAAAAGATCTGTTTAAATTATTTTATCCATCAGTTGTAAGGTAAAGAAATACATTTGACTGTTCCTGAATTTGAACTATGCATTCGATTTTACTTAAATTTGAAATGACTCAATAGAATTTTACAAAATTTCTACTACATTCTACTACATTTAAAATTTTAAACGATTTGGTTCTTTAGTTTTTGCTCTGTCATATGCGGAAAAACCGACGGATCAGACACCCCTAATAACAGTTACCGTAATTTCGGGTGTATAAGCCGCGGGTCAAACAATTCTTTTTCGACCCAGAATTTTTTAAGAAATAAGTGTAACTATTTAGATCGCCGTATATATATGTTTTCAATCACTAAATAAGATTTCTGGGTCCAAAAAGAATTGTTTGATCCGCGGCTTATACACCCGAAATTACGGTAAATTTATCAGCATATGCCGAAACTGAAAACGCATGTCTAGCAATTATTACTTATAGTTAGTATTGTACTCTATTTCTTTATGTGTCCGTAATAAAGGATAAAGGGTTAAAAATGCTATGAATATCCTCTAATATAAACTTAATGAAATTTAGTGATTTACAGCAGTTTCAATGCATTTTCAATAGCGTAATCTCATTAACACATTCGCTGCCGATCACGCGGCAGTGCGTGATATAGCGCCAACGTTAAGGGGCCATTCACGCGCCAGCGCGTGATCTGGGGTAATGTCCAATATTCAGTCACGCGCTGGCGCGGGAAAATCTTTCACTGATTCTTTGTTTTAAAAAGTAAATCGGCTTCTGGGAAAAACCTACTTCTACAGTGCGGCATTAACTATCATCACATCGTTATCTAAGCGGCACCGAACGTGTTAATCCTTTACGGCACGGAAAAAATCTGTTAATAAAATGTGAAATTATCGACTCACACCGGAATCCACAAACGAATTTGTTAGATATTTTGGAATCCTTAATTAAAGCTTTTACTTTATAAGCAAAATTTTATTAAAATATTATTGGTGCCAGTTGCAAGTTTGGAATTAAAATTAGGTATCCCAGACCGGGCACAGTGTGCCGGAAAGGGTTAAAGTACTCTCCGAACGTTTTTCCGCCATAAAACATAATGTACTGGAATTCTTTTGGGTACCTCTGTAAATGAACTACTAATCCCACATACTTCATACACAATACCAAATATTCCTAGAGGACCCTCAATATAGTTTACTAATTTCATGAAAAGCCGAGTATAATCATGGAACTTAGAGCATGCACTAACAAAACAAATGCATAAAAGAATACATACTTCTTAACACTTTCCAACAAAGTTGAAAAGTGTTAAGAAGTATTACTACAAAGCAATTTCTTCACCACCCAATAAGTTAGAATCATAGCGTACCCAATTTTCATTGTTCTAACTATTTATTTCATTATTATTTTATTATTTATTTTTCTCGTTATAATAAAATTTATTTTGCCAATGACCATGTGTTTTGATTCTCCGAGTAACACCCATAAATCTAAATGCCTGAAATATTTTGCTTCCATGTTTAACTTTCTTCTAATTCAATTTATAATCATGTTCATGATATCATAACATTACACTGAATATAAGTGTCTTTATAAGGAAAAACACATCGGAATATAATATAACAGAATTCCAACTTTATTAAAACCTCATAGCTTGAACTAAAATTCTCATCTTTCACCATGTCATTTTCACAAATTAAATACAGGCGGCTCTCGTTAATTCGAAATCGGATAATTCCAATCTTCGCTTATTTCGAACTAAACATGAAGCCCCGAAATTTTCAATGGCAGAATAACGTTAAAATTTTTCATTAATTCAAACTCATTTTCTCTTGACTTCGTTTAATTCGAACTAACTAGAATTTCGTTTTCTCATTTCCTTTTCTTTCTCACGGATTTCAGATCATTTTAATAACTTTTTTTCTTTGATTTTTGTGAAAATTGTTCCAAACGAGTATACATCTAATCCAATGCATTTGATACCTACTTTCTTAGTGTCTCGTCTGTCCTTCAGTGACGCTTTAAATTTTTCTTCCAATGTGCTTGTTTCTAATTTTGTAATTAGTTTATGTATTTATACATTCTAGTTCAATATTAAACCATATTCTAATGATAACAAACGAAATAAATATAAAAAACACTATATCATTAATTCCTTTCTAATAGCACCATATTAAGTATGTTTTTATTTCATATTTTCCATAATTCGAACTTCGGATAATTCGAACATTTCTTGTGGTCCCGACGAGTTCGAATTAACGAGAGCCGACTGTATATGAAATACTGAAGAGTATCTAAAGTGATTTCGGAATTTGAAAATATATCGGATATCATTTCTTTATTTTTTTATATGAAGTGAATTTTACATTATACATTAACTCTTATTTTCCATTTATACATTAACCCTTTAACGTTCATTGGTTTCGCCACGAAGCCACAAAATTTTAATTCCGATATGCAACACTGACACCGGTATTTTTATCTAGAAATATCCCTTTTATTATGTATGTGAAAAATCACGTTTTCTAATTTAGAAATATATTTGTTCTTAATTACCGGTGTCATTCATTTATTTCGACATCTTAGCAATGAAAATGCTTTGATCGTTAAAGGGTTAACCCTTTGTACTCGCGAGGTGACTCTCACTGACCACTAGTGTCCCGCGTAAATGGGAGCTCCGAATACTCTGGTCACAGGTATTTTAACACTAGAGTCGTGGGAAAATTCATTCAAGTTTTATAAAAATATTTCTCACCGGAATTTTTATTTAAAACAGTTTAAATCATTTATTGAAAATGTTTTTTCTCAGCATATATTTAGATTATTTTATTGAGCGTTTTCTGGTTCGAATTGGCATCTCTCCATATATTACGGGTCAACATGACCCGTTGCCGCGGTTCTAGTGTTAACCCTTTAACGGTCAAAGTATTTTCATTGCCAAGATGTTGAAATAAATGAATGACACCGGTAATTGCGAACAAATACATTTGTAAATACGAGAAGGTGATTTTTCACATGCATAATAAAATGGATTATTTTTAGATAAAAATACCGGTGTCAATGTTGCATATCGGAATTAAAATTTTGTGGTTTCGTAGAGAAACCAGTGAACGTTAACCCTTTCCGGCACACTGTGCCCGGTCTGGGATACCTAATTTTAATTCCAAACTGGCAAACGGCACCAGAAATATTTTAGTAAAATTTTGCTTTTACATTAAATGCTTAAATTAAGGAATTCAAGATATTTAAAAAATTCGTTTGTGAATTCCGGTGCCAGTCGATAATTTCTGATTTTAGCATAGATTTTGCCCGTGCCGGAAAGGGTTAAAGGGTTAAACTAAATTTCTTCGTCTTATTTAATGGCCGAATAATGTGTGATAAAAAAAGAGAAATAAACTGTTAGATATTAGTGGTGTCAAAAGCATTCGTCATCCAAATTTACGAGGGACACCTGACAGTAATAGTGGTGAATAACAGCCACCTCTCGAGTGCAAAATGATAAGTAACAATCTTTGATATTCGAATATGAAGCCTGTCTTAAACATTTAACGTTTTTTTATGTACGAAAAGAGCTATTTATTACATAGCGAAAAAGATTAGTAATTTAACTTATTCTGCCGAAAATTCCAAGTCTTTCATTGCAGGGTAAATACTCTTTTCGTTCATAACATGAAAACTGTGAAAGATTTTTAATGAGATTTTAAGTAAGTTATTTTGTGAATCTATTGTGAAGACTTAAATGAAATTTCAGAAACTGCAGCCTAATTAAGTCCGTGCAGCCTAATTAAGTCCTAATGACCTAACCGTAGTGTTATTTAATTTCTGAATAATGGAATGCCAAACACTCTTCCTTATCATGTGAAATAGACCGGGCGGCGGCGACACAAATGAGTATGTCATCGAATTACGAGATGAAATCATAATGTAGGCCAAAATTATTAGAAGTAGATCAGGAATGAGATTTCCGCTTTTTTTCGCACCAGTAAAATTTTTGAGAAAATGCTACATTATGTAATCATAACATTTTTGTGATTTAAGAGAACAACATTTTCTCTAAAGTTATATTGGTGGCAAAAAAGCGGAAATCTCATCCCTAAGTAGATTGAGAAATGACGGGTCTGTCTCAGCATATCTTAGTACGATGTGAGCGATCGCTTGTGCCAACTCGTCATTTTTGCGTCCTATCGCGTCATCGAGTTAGGAAATGAAATTGATGCCAAATTAAAATATTTTAACCCTTTAAGCTCTGGGGTGTAAATTTCTTCGAAATTCCAAAATGTCACATTGGCAACAGAATTTTGCGAAGAAAAAAAAACGGTTAACGATAAACACGAAAAAATGCATTAAACTTTTTTCAAATAAATTTGGTCGAATTTTCTGGTGCCATTGTGACATTTCGGAGTTAAAATTATGTGGTAGAAAATTCTACCATTGTAGCTCAAGAGGTTAAGAACATTTTGGCCTGTCTGCGCATTTCCTGGTAGAAACCCTGGTAGACTAAAATTTCTATCACAAAATGACGTCATAATGTACAATTGAAATCCTGTAAACATAATATTTTGCATTACATTGCAATATATATTACTTCGCCATCGACTTTCCGAAAGATTTAGTAGTTCAGGAAAACTATTAATAGTTAGCAAGAGCATGATTCATTCGGCATAACTTGGTACAAAACAAGATGAAAGGGGCGCAAAAACCTATTTTGAGAATACTATCACGTCATCGAGTTACGGCTTTAAATTTTGGCACTTTGGATATACTAACTAGAACAATCCCAATATTTCAGTCTGTCTCGTCATACCTTGGTAGGGGACGAAATGATTCGCGGGGTGTCAATTTCCCATTTTCACGGTATCATCACATCATCGAGTTACGGCTTGAAAATTTGATGTAGGACAATATTCTTAGGTGTAGATTAAGAAATAATTCGTCAGCTACGGCATTTCTTGGTACGATATGAAGAGCAGCAGGAGCCAATTCGCTTCTTTTGCGTCAATATCACGTCACCAAGTTACGAGAAGAAATTGGTGTCAAATTAAATGAAATTATTTTAAGAATATTTTGGTTTGCTTAAGCATGTCATGGTAAAATGCGTCGTCAGACTAACATTTATAACATAAAATTACGTTATTATGTACAATCCAAATCCTATAAATGTAATATTTTGCTTTACACTATTTCGCCATCGACTTTCGAGATGAATTAATGGTTTAGTAAAATTTAATTATAATTAATGGTTTAGTGATTTGGCATAACTTGGTACAAAGCGGGATTAAAGGGGCACCAAATCTCTATTTGATATTACTACCATGTCATCGAGTTACGGCATAAAATTTGGCACATTAGAGCGACTGAATAGTACAGTACGAATACTTCAATCTGCCTTGACATATTTTGGTACCAGACGATCACAGCAGGGGGCAGATTTCCGATTTTGACGATAATATCACTTCCTCGAATTAAGTCGAAAAATTTTAACACATAAAATATACACATTAAAACAAAAACCACAAAAATTTATCGAATAATAGTGATATCACTGTAGTTAACTCCTTGGGGGGGGGGGAGAGAGCGACACCTATAAGTGCCGCAAAAAAGTTTAAGCATCCTCGTTTAGCCCCACCAGTAAAATTTTACTGCAAAATTTGCTTTATTTAATCGGATCATTTTCTCGAAATAAGAAGACACAAATATCTGTTTTAAAAAATCGGCGATAAATCTATATTATAAAGGCCAAACGTATCTGTGCGTAACGCATACGTCATTTTTCGCATGGCAACACTTTCTGATGAAATTTAACTTTTGCAATTTTCATTACTGTAAATTTTTTAACTCTTACACATCGCACATTTTCAATCTTTACACCGTTGTGTAGGGAAAAATATGTACTTTTAAATGCAATTTGTTTGAAAACTGTATCTTAATTTGTTTTTGACATATTAATTTTTTTGTAGTTTTTAATTTAATTTTTCTGGAGGTGGCAACTTGAGTATGGATTTCTGTGCAAAGTAAAGGAAAAATAGCCATAAATAAAAAGAAGAAATAGAGATTTTTTTCGCCGAGATAGCAAGCAAACAAAGACGATCTTGGCAATAATTCCAGGTTTAAAGTAATGTCCAGTTCCCCAAATTTTTGTCCAATTGTTTAAGACATTCAATTGTAATTATATTAAAATAATATTATTCGCTTAATGTTTTTTTTTATATATATATAAATTTCAGTTAAACTTTCAAAAACAGACGACATTTTTATTTATTTATTTATTTATTATTATTTTTTTTGTTACCTGTCAATTTTACCAGAAGGAAAATGCAAAACAAAATTATTTAATTTTTCTTTCTTTTTGGAATAATTATATTTTTTATGTTATTTATTTTTTACTTTATTTTTAGAACCATTTTTATTTTCTAAATGTATTTTTAGAAAAGAAAAAAAAAGTACATTTTCATATAGAAAATTGATCTGAAATAGAAAAAGAATGATATAAAAGACGAAATGAGACTTCAATATTCGCCAATATCCAATGTTTAAAATGTAATTGAAAATTTGGTTTGGCATGATTTGTAAAAATCAAGGTTTGCGTATTTCACGGAAAATACGGCATTTTCTTTGCACGTTGAAGTGACGGAGTGCAATGTTTATTCTTTTAATTTGTGTTGTGAATTTTAATGTATAAAACGAATTTTAAATTTGTCATAGAGTTAACTTTGAAGCAAACTTTTTTTGAAAAAAAAAAATGTACGTGCAATCATTTTTTTACTTTTAACATTTTAGCATGCGCGTAAGAGTTTTCGGTTCTACTTGGTTATCCCGTCGACCAAAAAACTATCGCCAAATTATAAGATTAAATGCCAAAAATGGATGATTTGTGAATGTCATATTCTATGATATTAAACACGATACACATGTTTAGAATGTCATCAAGAGGTGTTTAATACCACTTTTTAGTTGTATTTTTATTAATGTTTTACTAATTTATTTGTTTTTTCTTTATTGAAAATAAAAATTATGTCAACATATATAACTTGGCTATTAATTTGGAGATTTTTTTAATTTGACGAAAATGGTCGATGGGATAATCAAGTAGTACCGATTTTTCATATGCGCAAAATCTATATTGTAACAAACAAATGTGTCCGTGTGTAGCACTGCCGTTATTTTACGAATGACAACATTTCATGATAAATGACTTTTTGCAATTTTTTAATCTTCTAAACATCGCACATTTTCAATTTTATTTCATCATATAGGAAAAGAAATCTACTTTCAAATACAATTTGATAGAAAACTGTATGTCATTTGACTCATTTACTGCGAGCTTATATTTTTCAAACATTTTTTTTTTTAATCTCTATCACATATCTCCATTAAGAAATAATGATACACAATTTACTCATAAATCTATGAATATTGTTGCTGATAATTGTACATTATAAAATTAAAATTGGTTGAGTAATAAAATAAAAGAATGGTTAAAAACGCAGATTAAATTATTAAAAATCACAAATTCAACATGTAATCAAGCAACTTAAAATTTTACACTGCCAAATAAGAAAAAAAAATGAAAATATTTTGAATTTGTTTGAAAATTGTATTTCAATTTACTGATTGGATGTGGTTAAAAAAAAATAAAATAAAAATAAAAAAATAAATAAAAACAGGTGCAAGTTATTTTTAAATTTATCTCTACCGAGTGAAACTCGATTACGATAGATTAATCTATTTGTCCTTAGAAAAATATAAAGAGTTCGGGATTTGCTTCCGGCTAATATACTATAGCAAAATTAAAATTTCCTTTATAAATAATAAAATAAAATAAAATAAAATAAATACAAATTTAAGAGACATGTGATTGAATTACGTGCTCTAAGCACTAAAATGACCAGAAACAAAATTGCTGCCGTAGCGGAATCTTTGGCTAATAACTTCCGGCATGAGTCTAATACGGAAATGTGACTTTTGAAAAAAGTCATTGCTTTATTTGATTCCATAATTAATATTTTTCATTTAACCCTTTAACCTAACCATGTTTTTCCGATATGTAATATTTTAATTCAAAGATTGATTTAATATAATATTGAGATTAATGTTGATTTTTTTTAATTGTATGAGATAAAAATTTATGGGTAATACTAGGTTATCCCGTCGACCATTTTCGCCAAATTATAAAAATCGCCAAACTAATAGCCAAGTTACATTTGTTGACGTAATCTTCATTTTACATAACGAAAGAACAGATAAATTAGTAACACATGAATAAAAATACAGTTAAAAAGTTAATTTAAAACCACTTGATGGCGTTTTAAACATGTGTATCGTGTTTAATGTGACATTCACAATCATCCATTATTGGCATTTAATCTTATAATCTGGCAAAAAAATTTTGGTCGACGGGATAACCTAGAAGTACCAAATTATGTAAAGTTATCAAATACAAATCTTCATACCAATATTTTTCACAGTTATTAATTTATGAATGAAACATGAATGAAAAAATCTGAAAGATACTTAACCCTTTGAATGGAAAAGCACGTCAATTCTTAAAATGCTGAAAATCCAGAATTAAAAAAAATATATGTTTCAAAATATTTAAAAGCGTTTCTTCACGTATTTGTCAAAAATAAAATTGCTATTTCAAATTACTGGTGTCAATGTGGCGTTTTTCAATTAAAATTAAGTGGGATATATTCTATCTTACTCCCTTCAAGGAGTTAAAGGGTTAAAAATGCTTTTTTGGAGTTAGTTAGCAATCTAAAACGCATAGTACATGTAGAAAATTCATTAAAGTTTTAAATTTAAAAAAAAAATGCTTTTTATCTTTGCTATATAACCCGGGAAGCCCGGGTTCGATCTACTAGTTATTAATAATTTCGTAAAAAGCTCCCGTTGTGAAGGGGTTAACCCTCTAGATCCTAAACCGCCCGAGATATTTTGAGATATTTTAATTCGTATATCCTAATTCCCACCAGAAAATTAAAACAGCAATATTGGCTTTATATCATAATAGACATTCAGGATTTAAATAAATCAAAATTAGCCATTGAAACTTTCTGGTGTGAATCAGATTTTCAGAACTACATAATTTATAGAACATATTCCGTCATGAGGATTAAAGGGTTAATGAAGGTATGACAGGATAATATGGTAGATTTTAGATCATTTTCAAGACACCATGCTGAATGACGAAACTTTTCTCTAGTTAAAGTTTAAGAAAAACTAAAATGTCATAACGGCGGCTTGAAAGTGAGCTAAAAACTACCATCAGCTAACATCTGACACCTCAGTTTTACCTATACGACAATTGTATCATGAGGTATTGTAAATTTTGCTAAAAGCGCAATTACTTATAGAAATGAAAAATTTAAATTGATTTTTCACCGTTTTCATATTTTTATAATTTTTTTATTCGTTAAAACCTAAGGCTTATTTGTTAATTGAGATAAAATTTTGATTTTTTTTTTTTTGCTTGTTTTGCAAGGTTTATTTATCAGTTTTGAGTATGGACATTCAAATTCATAGTTATTTTTTGAAAATTACTTATATCAAGAGTGTCTTCAACTTCCTTCTTTTTTTTGGCGTACACGAGTGAAAAATACTTATATTAATTGTAAAATCCCATACATCTAAAAATCCATACATAGTTTTATGTCGCATATTCTAATGAATTCGAAAAAAAAATCGAATCAACGTATTCATATTTATAAAAATAATAGGAATATTTAAAAATTATGTTTTTCCATTTTAAATTTTAGTAAAACAGACTGTTTTAAGAAAAAAAATAATGTTATTTAATTTTTAGCATTAAGTAATGTACAACCACATTCATTACAGTATTATTTAAAATTGAAGTGATGATTTCAGTGGTACTGTGTCCCCTTAAGCGAAAATATCCCTGATTAGCCCTTGTAATAACCTAAATTAGTTGGAAAATTTGCAACTCATACAATATAGATTAATTCATTATCATTCTGTCTACAGGTGCTTTACAGAAAATAACTAACTCATATGAAATTTCAAGTTATATTTATCACACAGTAGGGATATAATGAAAGCGAGTTACACTCGTGTTGAAAAAACAGGATTTTTGTAAATCTAGACGCGTTAAATAAAGATCATTATTCAGAAACACAATGCTACTTACTTTTCTTTTCTTTTCTGGATTTCAGCAATAAAATAATGCAAGTATGACTGCGAAAAAGTGCTTGTATATATCAAGAAATAATGATTTTTTTATAACAACTATTTTTGAAGGATCAAAAAATGAGTATTTTATTCGAAATATTATCTCAGAATGGATTATATCGAATACAATTTAAAGTGAAAAAAATGGTTTAAGTATGTATTTGCATCCACTTTAATATTTATACTTTATTTTTTGTGCAACTGTCTTTGTGCTCAGCGTAAAAACTATATTACAAGTAATTTTTTTTCCGCACAATGTATATATATATATATATATATATATATATACATATATATATATATATATATACAGTAGAACCCCGCAAATCCGGACCCCGTTAATCCGGATCGCATAATCCGGATCAATCTGGTCAGATTTTTTTTTTTTTTTTTTTTTTTCAAATTTGAGAAACGATCGGCAAAATTTCGATAACATTAATTCATTTCATTTTCGTATTCTGAACAAAAAAGTCTTATCTGAAATATATTCGGAAGAATACCTTAATCTTTTTCATTAAATCTCTTTGATGTTACCTTTCAAAGAAACGACAATGCATCACTTAAGGGTGTTCTTAACTGCTCCGCTCAACAAGCGCAAAACGTTTTGACACATTTACAAAGTCATTTTTTAACAAAAAGTTATAAAATTGGAATGCCTGACTATGGAAGCGATTTCGGATCGAACTGAATTTTCCATTTTATGATAATCGGATTACCTATCCATTTCTAAGCTATTTCGAGCACGCGATCACCCGTTTTTCTCCTGATTTTCGACCGGTTTTTCTGCTTTCGTCAGGAAATGTGCTCAAAAACGTCATCTTTGAAGGCTTGTTATAAAAGATCTATTCTGTTTTTTAAAAAAACAAAAAATTGAGTGCAATTCGACAGTTTCTGAATAACAACACCTGCTATTTTCATGCATTTCCGAACAAAAATAAATTAAAGCATGTGTCACAAAGTGACCCTTTTTGATTTAAGAACACCCTTAAAGTTTGCAAGCAGGTTGCTGACAGTAATCTCCGAAAGTCGTGGAAGATCTTATGGTCCACAAATTGTGATTTCTTCAATAACAAGCAGGCTTGAAAAAGAGGGGAATATAGGCGAGAATGAAAGGGAAATTCTACCTGAAAAATCTGTGAGCATGTTAAAAAAATTATGGTTGTTGAGATCTTGATATCATCTCAATGATGATCAACCAAAAGTTATTAGCCACAATGAAGCAACAAATCATTTATAAAAATTAACGGTTTATTTTGAACATCAGGTAGAACATCAACACACTACATCCAACAAACTAACGATGCTCAAGCTGATGCGGGCCGCAAAAGTTATATAAAACTGGCACAGCAAAAGATTTTATAGTTACAAAATAAACATTTTTACTGTCTGTAAATTTTCAGCATGTTTAATATATAGGTGATATTCTGTAAGTAAATTTTATTTCATTTTTTCTCATTCTCAGGATAATCCGGATTTTCGATAATCCGGATTGGGTCTGGTCCCAATTAATCCGAATTATCGGGGTTCTACAGTATATACCAGGTCTCCAAAAAATGACTGATGGATTTTAAAATTCAATAACATGCAAACGGTGACAGCTATTTAAAAAATTTTTGCAAGAGGGTTATGTATAATGTCAGGAGTTTTTTTACCGTAATTTTTTATTTTAGTTCGAATTTCAAACAATAGGTGGCGCTGACGGCAATTGAAGGCCAGGTGATCAGTGCTGAGTGAAGCGTCGGCCTGGTCTTCAATCGCCGTCAGCGTCACCTATTGTTTGAAATTCGAACTAAAATAAAAAATTACGGTAAAAAAACTTCTGACATTATACATAATACTCCTGCAAAAAATTTTTAAATAGCTGTCACCGTTTGCAAGTTATTGGATTTTAAAATCCATCAGTCATTTTTGGGACACCCGGTATATTGGTAGACGGGAGGTACTGTGTAAGAACAGAGTAGCACCCGTCAACCTAATCGTTCGGAGTTTTCCGTGGTTTTTTTTTTCCAAGTCTTGTTGGGTTAGGTTTCTTTAGAAAGACTCTTGAAGAAGACACTCCTTCCGTTAGGATCTATATCCCTTGTGTATATATAACTGCTGTTATAAACACAACCAACTATTACTTTAAAAATGCTAGATTTTTCCGCAAATAAAAAAGGAAATTGTACTTCAATTTTTGTCAGTGTGAATTCCAATACTACTCTGAAGTCGGTCGATTACCGATGAAGTCACAATTCGCGTCCTCTGGCTTTGAGTATTTTGATGGCAGCGGCTCAACAAATTAAATTGAGTGTTATTTTTTGCAGGGAACGTTTCATACTTAATTATATTAATTTGAATTTTAACACAATTATTCAATTGGTAAATAAACATAACATTTGAAAAATTCCAAATTGATGTAAAGCACCCAAATAATTTAAACAGACTTAATTTCCAATTAAATAATTGTGTTAAAATGTAATCTAATATAAAGAATTGATAAAATTTAACAATTATTGAAATATTTTCTTATGCAGTCGGAATTTGCGCAAAATAAAAGAAAAAAAGTACAATTTTTTGACAGTAATAAAAGTTGAAATTCGAGACAATAATATAAGTTCAAATTCCAGATAGTAATATAACCTGAAATATTTTCATTGAGTTTCAATAAAGAATCAAAATTTGGGCGTCGTTTATAATATGATAAAAATACTTCAGCTTGATAAAAATTTGTTACTTCAATCTCAATTTAGAAAAAAATCAGTTCCTAGAAATGTTTAGGAACTTTAGGCGATAACAATACTTTCACAGAATTTCGATAAATAACTGCCTTCAGAAATATTTGACTTTTAAACGAAATGAGCGACTTTGTGAGTCAAAATTTTAGAGTGCTTCGTTTTACTGAAAAAGAAGTATTCCACAGAAAACAGTCTAATAAGCGGAATTTGCATTTTTATGTGAATTTAATAACCATAAATATTAAACATTCTGTTTATCATTATTGCTTAACATTTCGTAGTGTTACCTGGTATTGAGCTCGCTACTGTAACAAACAAATAGCAAGACATGTGGTTAATTTCTTAAGAATATTTATAAAAATAATAAAGGCATATTTTCTCTATGATTATCATGAACATAAACGGCTACATTTTGAAACAGTTGAAAGTGGTGATATACCGGGTGTCCCAAAAATGACTGATGGATTTTAAAATTCAATAACTTGCAAACGGTAACAGCTATTTAAAAAATTTTTCCAGGAGGGTTATGCATAATGTCAGGAGTTTTTTACCGTAATTTTTTATTTTAGTTCGCATCTCAAACAATAGATGGCGCTGACGGAGATTGAAGGCCAGGTCGACGCTTCACTCAGCACTGATCATCTGGTCTTCAATCGCCGTCAGTGCCACCTATTGTTTGAGATGCGAATTAAAATAACAAATTACGGTAAAAAAAAAACTCCTGACATTATGCTTAACCCTCCTGCAAAAATTTTTTAAATAGCTGTCACCGTTTGCAAGTTATTAAATTTTAAAATCCATCAGTGATTTTTGGGACACCCGGTATATTTTGCATCATCTAATTATACAAGATTCTCAGAGAAACCTTTAACGAAACTTTGTATTTTTAATTTGGTGCGCAAATTGTTGAAAATTGCTCATCTTTATTTAAAAATAAAAGTTTTCAATTATACTGGTGAGAATTCAATATTATGCAAATATTATTGCTTCACCATCAAAGGGTTAAAAATGTCTGCATTTTAAACTACCAAATGAAAATAAAATAAAATTCAAATTAGATACAAATTAAATTAAGAATAATATGTAATCAATGTTTTTCAAGTATTTCGATATAGGAATTTGTTACTCCAATCTCAATTTAGAAAAAAATCAGTTCTTAGAAATGTTTAAGAACTTTAGGCGACAAAAATGCTTTCACAGATTTTCGATAAATAACCACCAAAACCACGATAAATAACCACGATAAATAACTACCAAATGAAAATAAAATAAAATTCAATTTAGATACAAATTAAATTAAGAATAATATGCAAACAATGTTTTAAGTGTGATACAAATAATTTGGGTGCAATAAATATAGTGTTTCAGTGTTATAAAATTTGCCAAATCTTTGACCAAAACATATTTTGGAAAGTAAAAAAAATGTTTATGATTTTTATTATAATAAGAGACATTTCAGGGCTATTCTTTAAAAAAAATCATCGCAAGTCGAAAACTAAATGTAAAACGATTACTATATGCAGTAATGATTACAATAGATTGTAATTTTTTAAGACAGCAATTAAATTTATTTCTTGAATATGTTTTTATTTATTATTCTTACAAGGATTTTTCTAAAAGTTGAATTGGGTACCAAGTTCAAATAAATCATAAAATATTTAAAACAAGTAAGAAAAATCATGCGTTAAGCATAGATTATGAAGCACTTTCCAACACTTAATGAAATCTTTAACAAAACTTTGTTATTTAGGGAAATAATAGTGTATAGCCAAATATACCCAAGTATGTATTCCAGTACATTAGAACAGCCCTGTATTTCATATGTCAGCTCATATAATGGGAAAATTTAGCTTAGCAAGAAAATACCCAGTAGCTTAAAATTTCTTTTTCAGCAATTCATACTATTAGATGGAAACATACTTGAATACTTTTGTTCAGCCCTGTAGTTTACATTGTACCTTTATTACACGTCAGCATTAGGCTAAAATTTATTGTAACCTAAAACACTTTTAAAACAACTGAAATCACATTCCCATAAATCATCATTCATAGGCGTCCATGTACCGAATTCTTTGCGTGGCCCTGTATATCCCTTTATCTATATTCTGCTAAAATTTCTCAGTAAATTGAAAGCAGCTCAGCGTAAAAATGCATAGCTTATTTAAGAACCATGTTTAAATAATTTACGCTCATATTCAGTAACGTTGGTGAGCTCTTTTGGGTAGCCCTGTATATCAACTATAACATTTATACACACCATATAATGTGCATATATTTAGCGAAATATAAACGCGAATATCATAATTAAAATGCATTTGATCCCTCCATCAGCCATCATCGGACACATATACGGTACTTCGGAAAGAATATACTATTTGAAATCTTTTGTATGGCCCTGTAAATGCTATGTACTTCATATTATGCAAGACAGTAGCGTATAATTTATATTAAGCTTCAGTGACATATATCAATTTTATTATACATGAAAAAGCTTAATATATTTAAAATATGTCACATACAATTCTCCCTTCAACCATTATCTAATGGAATTCTTTTGTGTGGCCCTGTAAATGAATAATAGCTACATTTTCACCTTATATTTTATAGAATGCATATTTTAATATGTGTGACAGGGTATAACATCTTTAAAATTCCTTTGAAACGATTTTTCCCCATAGGCCGTAATGTAATAGGAAACTTTTGATTCGCCCTGTAGATAAACTAATCATGGTAGCAACTTCATTTTCGATAGGACTTTTGCTAGTGTAAACGTCAATAACGTCCTAAAATTTCATTGCAATCCGAGTATATTAACGATTTTCCCCCATAAGCCGTAATGTAATGGGAAACTTTTGATCATCTCTGTAGATAAACTAATCATGGTAGATACTTCATTTTCAGTAGGGTTCGTGCTAGGGTAAACCCCAACAACGTCCTAAAATTTCATGGCAATACGAGTATCTTAACGATTTTTCCCCATAGGCCGTAATGTAATGGGAAACTTTTGATTCGCCCTGTAGATAAATTAATCATGGTAGAAACTTCATTTTCAATAGGACTTTTGCTAGGGTAAACGTCAATAACGTCCTAAAATTTCATGGCAATCCGAGTATATTAACGATTTTTTCCCCATAGGCCGTAATGTAATGGGAAACTTTTGATTCTCTCTGTAGATAAACTAATCATGGTAGATACTTCATTTTCAATAGGGTTCGTGCTAGGGTAAACCTCAATAACGTATAAAAATTTCATAGCAATCCGAGTATATTTACGGGAGTTAGAGCTCGGACAGACGGACAGACGGACAGACGGCCATCCGGCCAGACGGACAGACGGCCAGACAAACCGAATGCATAAGCACTTTTCAACTTTGTTGGAAAGTGCTAATAAAAAGAAGAAGCAAAAGGAAAAAAGAAACAAAATACCATATTTGTGTCGGAGAAACATGACAAATCCTATTTTTGGCTAATGAGATACTAATGTGATCTCCTTTTTTGTATAGGCAATTGATTGTTGTTTAAGAAAAAATGAATAACATCATTTTGACGTTAAGAAAACTCGAGATTTTCTAGAAACTCTTCTGTTGAGTAGTATTAAGGGCTTATAAATATTCTAATAGTATTACCGTAATATTGCTTTACATTGAATAATAGCGGATTTTTCGACTGATAGCCAGAGTATTTTGAGAAATGAGCTTCAAGCCATCGACGCGCAGTCGTTATACCTTGACTTATTAGATTGTCCCAAAAGTTTCTTCCGTTATATATATATATATATATATATATATATATATATATATATATATTGCAAAAAATAAACCATAGAAATTTCAATAAAGGTAATGTTTTAGGCAATGGACGCTTGTGCCAAAATATGTAGAACAAGCTTTCATCTACATTTTCGGTAATCTAATGACACCTTCTTTCTAAAATGTTTTGATTGGATAGCAATATATGTTTTTTTTTTTTTTTTTTTTTTTTTTTTTTTTTTTTTTTTTTGTTATTTAAAAATTTTTTGTGAACTTTTTTTTAGTGAATAGAATTTTTGAGAGAAAGAAACAAATAGTAGTCGGACGAAGCAATGCCTGGGTATTAACGAGTACGGGTCAGAATGTCTCAATCGAATGCAAAAAGTTTGTTTCTGGAAGTCAAAGACACATGTGGAATGGATTCATCATAATGGAAGGCAATATCTCGTTTGTTTGCTACTTTTTGGTATTTCATGGCTAATGCTACTCTCAGTTTGTAGAGTTACCATTAGTAAATTTCAGATATAATGGTTATGCTAGGTGGGAGTCACTCGTAACAGATCCAATTACGCCAAATAAAGACAAAAAATTATATAAGAACTCAGCTTGAGCTCCAGGAATGGGACCTTTTCTCAACTGGATTGTTTGCGCACCTGTTGGTTACAAAGCATCCAACTTTCGTCCTCGCGTACCAATCTTATTAAAAAAATGATCTTTTTGCTGCTGAAATGCGATCTACAAAGTTGCTCGTTAACCCCTTGAAGGGCACCGGTATATTATATATACCACTTAATTCCCTTATGCCACATTGGCATTTTAGTACCACATTGGTATTCCCACATTGGAATTTTAGTAATAAAATTTGCTTTTTACAATGTACGCGAAAAACAGCTTTTACTTTCTATCATATAAATTTGTTTGTGAATCCCGGTGTCAATCAATCATTTGAACATTTTAGGAACATAAGTGCTTTGCCCCTCAAGGGGTTAAGAGGTCATGGACAGGTCGGCGACTAGCAGCTATTTTTATATTCTATTCTTGCCAAAAATTTTAAAAACACATTTTGAGTATTTCACTTTTGTAAATGATGTCAAAGTGTATATAAAATATTTCTATTTTTCAGAAAGTGATGCCAGTCGAATTACAAAAAAGCATATGAAAAGCAAAAGAAAAGTTTGGGACAACTTTAACTGGGAAAAACAAACTTCCTGCGCTAAGATGGGCATGCTCTGAGAAAGCCTTCTTACTCTGCGGATATTGCTCTATCCGATTACTATTTGCTTTTTTTTTGAACATATGTTTTTTTAACCATGCTTGTCCCATTCATACAAATTTATATTCTGCGATGCCACTTTTCAAAATTAAAAATAATTTCATAATTTCTCATTATCATCAATAAACCAAATGGAATATGTGATTTGATGGATAAAAGATACTAATTCTCTGTTGAAAAATAAAAATTCTGTAACCCCCCCCCCAGACCTATGAAAAATTATTATCTATATGCATTATAATATATAAGGTGGTCTGGGATAATAACGCCAGGCGGGGTAATAACGCCAAGTGCTAATATTTTGCATAATTATGAAATAATCTGATAAATGACACCCATGTGCTCTGCGCAGAAGGGTTTTGAGTCATATAAATCGCAAAAAACAGCTTCAAGTTAATTTGTTTCATTTTTAGGTCTTATTGTTTTTACAAGCAACTAAAATTGACGCTTGATCTAAAATTTGCGAGATACGTTTTGTGATGTGAAGACTATTTTTTTATCCGGAAATACTTTGTTAATTACATAAATTTGTAGTACATTTCGTGGACTTTCAAAATGTTGTTGAAGTTTTTGGATATCTTCTCGAGATAATTTGTAATTTTAAATGTACAGCGAAATAACTATAACGGGGTAATAACGCCAATCCTTGGCATTAATACCCCGGTTGATTTCCTACAGTGACCGAGCTACATCCTAAATACTGATTCAAATAAACACAGTTAAAACTGTGCAATATTTCTAATAATTCTATTTAAGCGGTCCTTTTTAAGCAAAAAGAAGCTCACTGTCTGATATTCTTTTGCCTCATCCCCCCCCCACACACACACCACACCTTTATTTTTCTAACACTTTCACAAAAAATTGAACATTTTCAATAGCTTAGAATGCAATTTGTGAATTTCTAAGTTTGTAGAGTTTGTATTTTTAGAATTGGGCAATCTACATGCAATTATTCCATCTTATTTCATAGTTTTGTTTGCATGGCGTTATTACGCATATAGGTGGGTAATGACGCCAAATAGCATTGGTCAAGAATTCACGCCATTATATTTTATGAATACATATCTGTTAAATTATTTTTTTATATAGATAGTCCATGAGTTGCTGTATCAAATCATATATTTGTTTGAAAAATACAAACTAAACCTGAGCCGTGAAAATTGGTAGAACATTAACGTGGCGTTATTACCCCAGGGTACCTTATATACCGGGTGGCCAGAAATAAAACACCCCTACTCTGACCTCCCTGGATATCGAACTACTCAGTGTAAAGGCTTGAAAATTTGTGGACATACTATTCAAAAAATGGGGAAACGGATTTCACGAAAAAAAAAATTTAGTTCCAGAAATCACCGATAGGTGGCGCTGTACCACTGGACGTATGCTGAAAAGACACAAAAACTCGTTTTAAACACATTTTATTTGAAAGTACCAAGCATACATGAAACAAGGACGTTATCGATGCAGGGAATGCTGCTCAATATGGTTCCCTTCCTGAAGATGTAAAATGTGAAGTCTGTGGACAGCTTGTTCAACTGCGGATCGTAACTGGTCATCTGAGATGCTTCTCACATGCAGACTGATACTCTCTTTCAAATCTGCCAAGGTTACCAGACGTTCTCGATAAACAAGGTTTTTTAAGTGTCCCCAAAGCCAAAAATCACACGGATTAAGATCCGGTGAACGAGATGGCCAAGTTGTCGGAAACGCGCGACTGATTATTCTGTCATTGGTGAAATGTTGGCGAAGAAACTGTTGCACAGGGAGTCCAATGTGTGGAGGTGCATAAAAGTAATGGTGTCAAGGCATTGGCGCTGCTACAAATGGGGTACAACAAATGTTTCGAGCATCCTTTTGTACCTGTTGGCCGTCACGGTACATGTCTCAAGGCCATTGGGAGTAACCTCTTCGAAAAAGGGATGAATGTGGCTGTGAATCCACACCAGACTGTAACTTTCGGTGAGTGGAGTGGAATCTCTTGGAAGGTACGGGGGTTTGTCGTGTCCCATATGCGACAGTTATGGGTGTTCACGGTTCCACTGAGGTGGAAATGGGCCTCATCGCTCCACAGAATCTGCCACGACCACGATGCATCCACTTCAACTCTAGCAAGAAATGTCAATGCAAAGGTCAGTCGCATCTCCCTGTCTGTGGCCAGCAATTGTTGATTAGGGCGGATTTTGTACGGGAAACAATGCACCATTTTTCTGAGTATGTTCCACACTGTGCTATAGGGAACACCCAAGTGTCGTGACACTGCACGTGCACTACTGCAGCCTAAAACATTATCCATTGACTGTTCAACAATACCGGTGGCAACATCTTCAACGACATCTGAACGAACCGGTTTGCGTCCTCGACCAGGCTGAACTCCAAGATGTCCAGTTTCCTCGAATCGAGCGATCATTCTCCTGAGAGCTTGTGGAAGCAATGGTCCTTTACGCAAATCCTTAAGTCGGCGAAACTCTCGAAGTGCTGCTGGAGCATTTCCTTTATTCTCGTAAAACAACTTCACAAGCAAAGCGCGTTCTGGCAGCGTGACAGCCATCACTAATAAGAATGACATTCCCCACCTTTTAACTTCTTTTATACCCAGAACATGGCTTCTACCCATGCTTTACGCAAATTTTTCTGGTTACAGTATGAAATTGCAGTTACAACGGGAGTTCTAGCTTCTTTACTATTTTTATTTTCCATAAGGGGCAGAAAAATTAAAAAGGAAGCATGGAAGCATTCCATTCCGCATAAACATTTTAATTTTTATTATTATTTGTGTCTTTTGATCATAGTTCCAGTTGTGCAGCGCCACCTATCGGTGATTTCAGGAACTAATTTTTTTTTCGTGAAATCCGTTTCCCCATATTTTGAATAGTATGTGTACAAAATTTTGAGCCTTTACACTGAGTAGTTCGATATCCATGGAGGTCAGAGTAGGGGTGTTTTATTTCTGGCCACCTTGTACATATCAGGGCTCCCAAATGGTCTGTCAACTGAACATCAATATCTTCTTAGAAATATTTTCGTTTTATATTTTTCTAGCAAATTGCGCAGAAACGACCTTCGGAGGTTAGTTTTAGCGCGAATGCAGTAGAAACATACTATACAATTTTCTGTTAAAAAATATTGGTGTTCATTTCGTGGATCATTTGGGAGCCCTAATATATATATATGTGTGTGTGCGTGTGTGTGTGTTTATCCGATTCAAAATATCCATGCACGTTTCCTATGCGCGTTATTTATTATGAATATTAAAAAAGTGTGTGGTAATTTTAAATTTTATTGAATGTTATAAAAATGATAATAACGTTATGATCAATTGGAAGTTGAAAAGTTAACATAACAAAAAGATAACTGTTAACATATTCAACGAATGTAATAAAAATTTATCATTGTTTTAATGTAAGGATTTTTTTACAATACATTTAATTAATGCCATAAAACAGTAATGTCTAAACTAATTAAAAACTAAAGCTAAAATTAAATAACGACGTTTTATGTCTTTAATTATAATTCGCAAAAGGATTTGAGATAAAGAGGATAATTAAAACGAAATGCATGATTTAATCTTGTTGAATTTTAATTAAAGGCATCATCAGTAGAAGAGATCAGAGAAAACTTTACGATAACATTAATAAATAAACTAATTAAGTTTTGAAACGTAATTTATTAAACATTCAACGCAAATTCAAACATTTATTTAAATTATTCTTTGTTAATATATTATTTGAAAATTTTACTTATGGTTTAACGTGAAGTGACAGAAAATTATTGACTTCAGATTTGTGGTTTAGAAGCATATAATTTTGTATGTCGACAATAATAATATACATAAAGAGATATCTTGTATACAATGTATTTACAAATAAACAAGGTGAATCAAAATTTTAAGGGATGAAAGTACACAACAAAATGAATAATATTAAATAGGAAACTAAGGGTCCCAAACGTCTGGCGCTATTAAAGTTGAAGAGCGCCCTTGGAGGTAAGCGTCCAATATTTAAAAATGATTATAAAAAAATGGAAAAATTAGACCATCCGTTTGTGGCTTTCGGCAAAACAATTCTCTATGTCAGTATTTGCTTAAGGAGGCTCAGAAGTTGAACACTTTTCAAAAAATCGATTTTTTTATGATCTAGTTTGATTATTCAATTATTTCTTAACTCAATGCAAAAAACCGCCTAAAAATATTAGCATTTTTAACGGAGTTATAAGCATTTATGTATCAATATTTACATAGCCGCATCCATATAATTTCAACTTTAAGTCGTGTTTTCTCAAAACTTGATTTTTGACGACTAACACCAAGATTTAAAAAAACTATTTGATGGAATAGCTTAAAATTTTTTTGCATGCATATAACGTCATAATCTAGATTATGAATTAAGGATATAACTATCACTTAATAAAAACAGTATTAAGAAATCTCTCAAAGTTGAAAATTAAAAAAACCCCTAAAAAATACAACTTTTTTTTCCATTAAAAATACTCAAAATATTAAACTATCTAAAATATATTAATTCATAATCTAGATAATGATGTTGTATGCATGCAAACAAAAAAATTAAGCCATTCCATCAAATAGTTTTTTTTACATCTTGGTGTTAGTCATCAAAAATCAAGTTTTGAGAAAACGCGATTTAAAGTTGAAATTATATGGATGCGGCTATGAAAGTGTTGATACATAAATGCTTATAACTCCGTTAAAAATGCAAATATTTTTATGCGGGTTTTTTCATTGAGTTAAGAATTAAATAAATGATCAAATTAGATCTAAAAAAATTTGATTGAGAAAATTTGATTTTTTTGAAAAGTTTTCATCCCCTGAGCCCCCTTAAATATAAATTTTAAAGATAAAGTTCAAAGTATGCCGATAAGGATTCTTTAGACTTTGGAGTAACAAAAAACTATTTCTACCGTTTTTTTTTTTTTTGTTGTTGTTTTTTTTTTTTTTTTTTTTTTTTGTTTTTTTTTTGTTTTTTTTCTGAATTTCATTAAAGGTTTTCAAAAGTTTAGACTTAAATTTGAAGAGTGATTATGTTGCTCAACGTTTGCTCAAGTGTTTAGATTCACCCTATATATACCCTCCTTCTCTTGTGTTTTGTGTCATCTTTACAGTGCCTGAAAACCATTCTCGACCACGTAGTGCCATGTGATTTCCCATCGTATAGGTGTACTGTATGCCTCCTGAAAGTTTGTAACTGCGGTACTGAAATACCCTGTATATACAGATATCGATTTTCTACTATGATAGTAAAACATAGAAATATCATTAAATTATAAAATATCAAAAGCTCTATATTTACTACTACTATATCAAAGTATATACTACTACTAAATATAAATACTATTATTAAATATAAGTAGATAACTATTTAATTATACATATTTGGCTGTCGTTAATTCGAAATCGGTTAAATCAAATCTTCGATTAACTCGAACTAAACACGAAGTCCCGAAATTTTCAATGGCAAAATAACGTTATTTTGCTATTAACGTTAGAAATGGCAAATTTAATTAGTAACGTTAAATTTTTATATTTAATCGAACTCATATACTCTTGCCTTCATTTACTTCGAACTAAAGAGAATTCCGATTTCCGTGTTTCCATAATTTCTCACTGTCATCAGATCCTTGAAATAACTTTATTTCTTTCATTTATATCAGAGTTGTGCGAAACTAGTATTCATATACAGTAGGCTCACGTTAATTCAAACTCGTCGGGACCACAAGTAATGTTCGAATTATCCGAAATTCGAATTATGGAAAATATGAAATGAAACCATGCTTAATATGATATTATTACAAACGAATTAGTGTTATGGTGTTTTTTAAATTTATTTCGTCTGTTATCATTAGAATATGACTTAATATTAAATTAGAATGTATAAATACAGAAACTAATTTAAAAATTAGAAACAAGCAGAATGGAAGAAAAATTTAAAGCCTTGGACAGACGGGGCACTAAGAAAGTGGACATAAATTGCATTGGATTATATGTATACTCGTTCGGAACAATTTTCACAAAAATCAAAGAAAGTTATTCAAATGATCTGAAATCCGTGAGAAATAAAAGAAAAATGGAAAATCAAAATTCTCGAAAGTTCGAATTAAACGAAGTCAAGAAAAAAAGAGTTCGAATTAATGAAAAAATTTAACATTATTCTGCCATTGAAAATTTCGGGACTTCATGTTTAGTTCGAATTAAGCGAAGATTCGAATTATCTGATTTCGAATTTCTGTAGTTCCATACATTTAATATCAGCTTTCTTAGTGGTCTGTATGTCCATCAATGACACTTTGACCCCTTCTTCCACTGTGCGTATTCTTAATTTCTTAGTTAGTTTATTACATTCCATCTATTAATTTTGTTTTAATTCATATTATATTGATAACCCATGAAATGAATTGAAAAAATACTAAAACAGTAATTCATATTTAATAATAGCCCTTTAAACATTTTTCCTATCATAGTTATTATAATTCGAACAGTGAATAATTCAAACATTTCTTGTGGTCCCGATGAGTTCGAATTAATGAGATCCTACTGTATTCGTAAATTTTAACAAAAAAATGTTAATCTCATGTTTTAGTCCTTTCATTAATACGGTCTTCATATGAGGAGAAATAAGTATTGCCTTCTAAAACAAACAAAAAAAAAAAAAAAAGAAAAAAAAAAGAAAAAGAAAAAGAAAAAAGAAGAAAAGAAAAAAAGTAAGGAAGGAAGAAAGGAGGTATTAATTTATGGAAATTTGGTTTATGCACAAATAATAGCAGCACAATAATAAAATTATTTTATAATAGATTCTTATGTATCTCAAACAAACATTATTTGATTATTAAAATTAATAATGAAAAATTGAAAGGAATAATATGGGTAAAAAAATGTTTACATAATCCATTAAACTTGAAATCACTGCCATTATGCTTCCTGAAAACTTTTTAATATGCTTACACAGGGTGGCGAGTGGTCAGAGAAAACCGGGAAAAACACAGTCAAGAAAAGAGAGATCTACCAGTATTTTTCTACAGAAAATTCTTCAAATAATATGAAGAGATTATATAAACTGGATTTATCTTTAACAAAATACTGGTATTTATCATCTATATTGACTGTGTTTTTATCTAAATACTCGCCACCCTGTTACATATAGCGGTGAAACATAATATATCAAATTTTGTTACATTATAACTAAATGAGTTCTTCAGTATACTTAGAAACTATACTTTGACTTCCTTTTTTGAAAACACAACGTGACAGTTTTATTTATATGGACGTATTATTTAATTTACAGCTTCACTAAAAGCTTTTACTTACGTAACACAAGTAATTCTTCATAAAATAAAAAACACTCTCGAAATTAATCTTGTTATGAATAATGATGTTACATTCGTTATTGCATAGTATTTTTCGCCAAATAAAACGCCTTCTATTGAAAGACATGATATATTTGCATTATAAATATACTAAATAAATAAACATATTGTAGCAACTGTTGATAAGTAAACACAAATTGGATTTAAGAAAAAGTTATATTTAACCCTTTAACGATCATAGCATTTTCATTGCTAAGATGTCGAAATAAATGAGTGACACCGGTAATTAAAAACAAATATATTTCTAAATAAGAAAACGTGAGTTTTCACATGCAAAGTAAAAGGGATGTTTTTAGATAAAAATACCGGTGTCAGTGTTGCGTATCGGAATTAAAATTTTGTGGTTTCGTGGAGAAACCAATGAACGTTAAAGGGTTAACAGAATGCATATGGATATTAAAATTAGAAAAAGGTGTCAGTTACATTTATAACTTAATTGTTAAAAATGTTTGTCAAATAAATTATTAGGCCACTCGTTATAATATGATTGCTTTCAATATTTCCACACATTACCATTTATCTATTGCTTTCGAATAACTTTAAATATTTTAGGGGTCGCAGCGTCTTTAAAATTTTCGCATTTTTCTACCAGTATCTTAAATTAAAAATCTTGGTGACCGATTCCTTTAACATCTACAATGAAATTCTATGTCTTGTGACAATGAAATTCTATGTCTACAATGAAATATTGTCTTTTTGAAATTGTGGTAGGAAAGTGGGAAAATTTTAGGGACTCTGCGACCCCTGATCTTCTGAAACACTGAAAATATTTTAAATAATTCATTACGTTTTGTAAACAATTTTAGAACATTCATCTGTGTCCAGTGTAAAATAAATATGTTACATTTTTCTTACTACAGTGAATTCTCCAAATAAGGGACACCTATGGGACCAGAACTTGTGTCCCGTAAATAGAGGTGTCCCTTATTCGGAGTTTTTTCTATTATTTACAATTAATCGCTCAGAAGAATATAAAAATAACGAAGCATTAAAGGTGAAATTTAAATGTATCTGAAGTGTATAAATTACGTTAATCAGACACAAAATGAAGAAAAGAAAATTAATCAAAATTTTCAATTGATTACTAAACCATTAAATGATTTGTAGAATTATATATTTGTATTTTTTATGCAAACTGTGTACATGCAAAGAGAATAAAAACATTCAAAAGAATTTTACTTGAAGTAATCAATCAAAAGGGATTGTTTTACAAATTTCAATTTTTCATTACAAACATTTCAAGTGTTCATTTACATACTTAAAAAATTCAGTTCTTCATTACCAGCAATATTTACAAAAAGAAAAACTGCTAAACTGCTTTCCGCATTCTAAGGCAGCAAATCTCTCAATTGCTCTGATCAGCAAGAAGAAAATGTTTTGTCATGATTACAAATCCATCTTTTAACCAAAATTTATAAAATTGGAGCGCTGGACTATGGAAGCGATTTTGATCACGTAACAAAAGTTTTTTACCCTTTCTTGAGTAGTTACTCTTTTTTTGCGTTCAAAACACTCATTTTGACAATAATTTCTGAAAGATTTATTGCATTTGCAACAAAATATAAAAAACAGTTCTATTATATACTTTCTGAACATCAACGCCTGCTAGTTTCAGGTATTTCCGAATAAAAATAAATTAAAAATTTCGTCTTAAAAGTTACCTTTTTTTAATTTGAGAGCAGCCTAAAAGCATCTGTAAAATTCTTTATTTCACAGTTTTCTTTTATTCTCCACTTTCAGAATCATCCTCACAATTTTCAGCATTATTTTCAATAGACGAACAGATGTTGAATCAGAAATGTGGATAAAAAAATTATTGTTATTTATGTCCTATACCTCTGTATCTACATGACTGTGTCTGTTTGATAAGTTCACAAAAATTTTTATTTTAATTTTCATCACAGACTACTTTATTATCTGAAATGCAAAAACGAGTCTTTTTAATCTTATTTTCAAGTGTCCCTTAACCCTTTCCGGCACACTGTGCCCGGTCTGGGATACCTAGTTTTAATTCAAAACTTGCAACCAGCACCAATAATATTTTAGTAAAATTTTTCTCTTACTATAAAATGTTAAAATAATGATTTCAAAATATCTAAAAAAATTCATTTGTAAATACCGGTGTCAGTCCAAAATTTCTCATTCTACTAACAGTTTTTGCCCGTAGCGAAATGGTTAAATAGAATGTCCCTAATTCAGAGGTAAATACATTACACGTCCTATACCAAGGGATTGGGACCGGAAATTTTGTCCCTTAAATAGAGGTGTCCCTTATTCGGAGTGTCCCTTATTTGGAGGTTTCAGTGTATTATTATTAAAAAAAATCTTCATTAAAAAAAACCCTCAAAGTGACAGTTTTTTTATTAATATTATATCGGTGGCTTCCGGTGATAACAAGGTAACAGGGTAAGGCACATTTTTGAAAAAATTGAGATCATTTGAGAAAATGTAACTTTAAAAGTGTACTTTCATCTGTTACAGTACTGAAAAATGAAAATCGAATACTTCCCGTCATAGGGCGACTATAAATTTTCATTTAAAAAATGAAAAAAAATTTAATTGATTCTCAATTAATAGAAACCATTTTTAAATAACTATTTTGGCAAAAAAAGAGGTTCCTATATTTTAATTGAATGTAGTGAAAATTATTAAGTTCTAATCTATTTTATAAAAGTAATAATGAAAAGACATTTGAAAACTTTAAACGTTACTTACTCAAAATATTAAAAATGTGCCTTACCTGGTTATTACCGGAAGCTACAGATTTAATTTACAGCATCACTAAAAGCTTTTGGTTATATAACACAAGTAATTCTTCATAAAACAACAAGCACTTTCTAAATTAATCTTGTTATGAATTATGATGTAACATTGGCTACTACTCAATGCATAGTATTTTTAACAAAATGTAATATTTTCTATACATGCATTGAAATATATTAAATAAATCGACATATTGTTGCAACTGATGATAAAAAAAATGGATTTTTAAAAAAATCACATTTAAGAAAATATATACGCATGCTAAAATTAGAAAAGGTACAACAAACTAAAAGTGTTAAATTTATAGGAAGGGAGTGTGTCAATCTTTACATTCATAGGATAAAGCGTTTATTTATGGACATCAGATTTGTGAAGGACTAGCAAGCAGCAGAATAGTAAAATCCTTTTATAATGGGTTCACATTTACTACAAAAAAGCTTCTTTGATCTTTTAAAATAATGCTGAAAAATAATTTATGCATAAAAAGTTTAATATAAATGAAGAAAAAAGAAAAAACACCCTACCCAATCTATTAAACTTGAAATCACTGCCAATATGCTTCCTGAAAATATTAAGGGATGCTTACATATAAAGGTGAAACATAAACATAGATGCCAACATGTCTTAGTTATTCCAAAGTCTGATCGTAGACAAACGTTTCCAACCAGAAATGTTATTCAATAAAAGGTTTTAAAATGAAATCTAACAAGTACCTTTTTGAAATTCGATACATTTTCTTATATATGCTTTCCAGTTTTAAACTTATTTGCCTAGTATCAGATTCAGGAATATTTAACCCTTTAACGATCATAGCATTTTCATTGCTAAGATGTCGAAATAAATGAATGACACCGGTAATTAAGAACAAATATATTTCTAAATAAGAAAACGCGATTTTCACATACATAATAAAAGGAATATTTTTAGATAAAAATACCGGTGTCAGTGTTGCGTATCGGAATTAAAATTTTGTGGTTTCGTGGCGAAACCAATGAACGTTAAAGGGTTAAGAGATGTTGGAATCTATTCATAACACATAAAATTTTCATAAATTATTACAGTACATTATAAACACACTATATGGCCAAAGGTGACTGACCATTTTCGATTTTAGACATTTTGTTAAATATCTGGAAAAATACACGAGGAATTATCCCGAAACTCTCAGTGAGTAAATATAATAGCACAGGTCATACATTTCTGTGAAGATTTTTTTTCGAAACTCTATAGGGGATCGTCAACAAATTGAGAAAAAAAAACGAAAATTTTTTGGATAACCTTGTCAAAACTAATGTAGCTAAAGCGCGCAAACTGTAGATTATGATTAAGTGGCTTATTGTAATACACTGTGCATATTTTTATGATTATAGCATGCATACTCATAGAGAAATTACGGTTTTTATAAAAACATTCCCAAATTTTTCCAAGGTTTCTTTGCTTATAAATTGCAGAGCTCTTAATATAAAATAATTTTCTTTTCTGAAAATATGACAAACAACAATGTACACAATATCTTGTAATCAGAATTAAATAATAATAATAATTGTATGAAAAATGAGCAGGATTATTAAATAGTTTTTCATTGCGCATGCGTCAACGACATCAAAACTTCATTTGCATATTGTGTAAACTGAATGTATAGCGCAACTTCTATAAAAGTTTCAAAAACATATCTTGAAAATTCTGAAAGTGATTATTTATCGAATAGACTTAAAGTCCATTATTCCCAAAATTAAGCAAAAAAATCAAGGGTTTTACCCAAATATAAAAAATACGTAAAAATTTTGTATTGTATATTGCCATTATTGTATGGATATATGGTTATAACCCCTAATCTTTTTGCATCACTTACCGAAGTGATTATTTTATTACTAGAATTACCGTATTTAGCAGTTAAATAATTTTGTTAAAAAAATCTATTATAATGCATTCGCAAAATTTATAGGTAATTTAACCATTTTCTTCTGAAATCTTAATTCGCTCAAAATAAAAGAAAACCGTTAGAATTTTAGGACAGTAATATAAGTTCGAATTCAGAACAGTAAAATAACCTGAAATATTTCCGTTGAATTTCAATAAATAATCTGCATTTCTGCGTTATTTAAAATATGCTAAAAATCTTTCAATACAGGAATTTATTGTTACAATCTCCATTTAGAGAAATTCCAATTCCTAGAATTGTTTCATAACTTTAGGCGATAAAAAATGCTGTCGCAGAATAATGATAAATGACTTCCTTCAGAAATATTTGAGTTTTAAACGAAATGAGAGACTTTTTGAATAAAACTTTTAGAGTGTTTCGATTTACTGAAAAGAAAATATTCTGCAGAAAATGTTTTAATAAGCTGAAACTGCAATTTTTTGTAAATTTAAAAAAGTAGTTAAGAAGAAACATTCTTTTTGCATAAGCTTCTGTCTTACTTTAAGGGGACCCCAGAAACAAAAATCTTCAAATTTTCTATTAAAAAAAAAAAAAGTGTTGCATTAAAAAGTTCTCCGATTTTTTGTGCTTAAAATGATCATTAATCGTGTTTGTTTCTTAATTAGAAGGGAATATAATATAGTATATTATATATATATATATATATATATATATACTAACATTTACCAGTG